>CM024955.1:15323554-16588554 GCA_014282245.1 Rhododendron simsii
GTTCATCGCGCGTGGGTTCTCCATTCACAGCAACTTGCAAATTTGTTGGCTTTGGGGTCAGAAGCTGATATTGATTACCAGTCCTGACCCTGTCAGCCCCCCTCAGTGATCAAGACAGTAAAGGCTGAAAATTATACCTTTGCTTTGAATGATTTGAAAATGGTTTGAGTGAGGTGGTATGCCTTTGACAAAGGAGAAAGTGATAGTAGTTTTGATTGAGAGAGAAGATCAAGATTGTGACTCTTGTTCTTTTCTTTTGGGATTTTTTTTTTGGTCACCCTTTGAAAGAGAACAAAGGGGGGGTTTTATAGGAAAAGAGGAAGCTCTTTGGTGGTGAACTTGGCTAGGCAGCCAGCCAACAATGCTGGCAGCACTCACTTGGTAGAGAAGTGGGGTGCTAAGTTGATGGGAGAGTGGGGGTTTAGGTGGTGCAAGGATGGCCGAGCAAACGCCGTTCAGTTGATGGAACGGGGTCACATGGCCCTGCAGGCGCCTCATCATCACAAAATCCAGCTGGATACGACAGGTGTCGACCATCGCGCGATGGAGTGGAACCGTCACGCGAGGGTTCTAACTTCCCCGCGATGGTCAATCAGTCAAAGTTTGACTTTGACCACCACCTGGCAAGTAGAGCATCGCGCGAGTGTCTCAGTAAATCGCGCGAAGGTCAAACCCATAGTCAAAGCTGGGCTCAATGGTTCTGGGGTTAAGGGAAGGGTTCCACATACACCAAACTCAAACCGTTTCAATCAAAACTGTTCTCGACCTGATTCATCATCGGGGGAACAAGAAACTGAAAAGAAATAAATTGAAAAGAGACAAAATGACTGGGGGAATCAAATTGGGGTGTCTACACAACCTTGTTGGCAGGTACGGATACTGGGGAATTTGTTTCATCTACGGCACATTTTTTGTTCTTGGGGGGTTTGCTTCGGTAGGAAAGACATACAACAACAGTGAAGCAGTCCGTAGAGCTATTGAATTTTTGCTTTCAACACAAAACGAAGAAGGGGGTTGGGGTGAAAGCCTTGAATCATGCCCATCTATGGTAACTCCAACACTTAAGTTAATTATGGATCTGATGATATCCTTGGACTAAATAGTTGAAATAAAACATCTGCGTATTTGTTTTTCCTCCTTAGCGACCAATTATATGGTGCACGATTCTTGATAAAATTTTCTTGCTCATGTTTAGCATTTATGTGATACAGAAGTATCAACCGTTGGAAGGGAATCGAACGAATCTGGTACAAACATCATGGGCTATGCTGGGACTTCTTTATAGCGGACAAGTTAGTGATCTTAACATCCGAAGTGTTAACTGCAAGTATTTAATTTGCGTCTTCTTATTAATGTCATCATATATATTTCCAGGCTCAAAGAGATCCGACACCGCTACATAAAGCAGCAAGGATTTTAATAAACGCGCAAATGGTCGACGGTGATTTCCCTCAGCAGGTAGGAGTAATTTGCATGCCAAGATAGTTTGTGAAACAATACCAAATTAAGTTTGTGTTGTAAAAAAATTCTTATCTCGATCATCTTCTATTCTCTTTCTTTGTTTTTGTTCACCATAAAACAGGAAATTACCGGTTGTGTCATGAAGAACTGCATGTTACATTATGCACAATACAGGAACATATTCCCAATGTGGGCACTCGGAGAATATCGGAAATGTGTTTGGCCATCTTCCTAGAAAGTATAAACTCAGGCTCGAAGACTGAAGTTCCACGAATGAAAGCACAGTTCATCTTTTATGTAACAACAAGCCATCAAAAGAGAGAATTATTATTTCCTTTTTTATGTTGACAAGAAGGTACTATTGATGAACAAGAATGGGGTACCTTACTAACACTCATTGCAGCGTGATCGCTTTATTTTTGTATTAAAAATAATTAATAAAACAGAATAATTACTACTACCTAAAAGATAGCGGTAAGTATTTCGAGTATTGTCCTCAGGGATTATGAAGGCTAAGTTGTGATTGCTTCAATTGATTTCTAAATTAATTCGGAAAGAGATTTGATTGTTTGATTTGTAAAATTATGAAACCTAAATTATCGTAAAGCAATTAAAAAGTAGAGAGAGTTTATGAGAGAAAAGATCAAGGGTTTCGAATCCACTCGACCCGTTGTAACAATATTTATGCGATGACCAAGGTTAATTACTCGAATCAATCCGAATATCGTTAGGATTCGTGGGTTCACACAATATCACCTAAATATACTTATGAATCACCGAATAGTGTGAGGTATCGCCGCCTAGCACGAACCGTCTTATTAGTACGACCCGTCTCTATGGCAAGGATCGTCTAATAGCACGGCGCGTCTTATGGAGCATAACTCATCTTACTTAGTTATCACAAACAATTAAGAACCATTGTATGAACGTGCATAAAAATCTAGAAAATCATGAACAAGATTTGATAGAGAAAATTAATACCGCAAATAAATCCTCAAGTCATACAACCACGATTCGAATGATAAAAACACTAAATCAAAACAAAAACATCGTTACTCAGAGTTCGAGCTTCATCCACGCCATAGAAAAGGAATTTAGCCCGCCATCAGAAAGTTGGTCTTCGCAGCCTTTGATTCCTTCTGTTCCCAGCCATAGTGCCCCGGTCTCTCCTCTGCTATGCGTGGCTCTCTTTTTATATATTCATGCTACTGTAGCCGACTTAAGAAAAACCCGCGGTCTCGTATGTGTAAAGCTGTGGGCCATGCCCATTGCCGAGAATGGCTTGCGCCTCCTTTCACTTGGTCCAACTATGAGACAAAATAGAAAGTCTTTGGGCCCACCAAAGTTTCATATGAAGATGTGTTTTGATAATTAATACCCGTCAAGAAATTGCTGAGAACATTTGTTAATGCTGAAAATATCCTTGGCGGGTATTGATTATCAAAACAAGTCCTTGGCCGTCATTTTCCCAAACATTGAATCACTTGTATTGTTTTACTAGAGGTGGTAAACGGGCGGGTCTGGGCGGGTTAAAACGGGTCGTGGGTCAAATATGGGTTAAAAAGTAAACAAGTTGAAATGGGTCAGGTCGAATATGGGTCAATTCAAACCCAAACCCGACCCGACCCGACCCGTTTTCCTCTTCTTTGTGTGTGTGTGTGTGTGTGGTTTTCCTTCCCCCCCCCCCCCCCCCCCCCCCGATTTGTCTCAATAAGAGGATAGAGAAAAGTAAAAAAAATTTACGATTAAAACTCAATTTTTTTAAAATAAAAATAAAGCAATTAGAGGCTAAAAAAACTTTTAAAAAATCAGGTTTTTACTTTTTTTTCTCATTCCTGAACAGTAACGTAATTTCGACGAGGAGTCAAGGGCCGCATCAAAGAATTGTTTGGAAGACGATGATTGCACCGAAAAATGTGTTTTTATTCAAATATTTTTCATATTTTTATTCAAATATTTTTTACAGTTTGTTAGTTTTGCATCAAATTTTTTGTGACTTGTAACTTTTCGGTTCCTCTGATCGCAACAAATCAATATGTTACAAAAGTTTGACGTAAAACTAACAAATGAAAAAAAAAATTGAGTAATAATAAATCACTCTCAATTTATCCGAAAAGATAGCAGTAACTAATTAGTAAGTCTTGGTCTAATTTTTCAGAGCTTCGGTTTTTTCTTGTTAGTCAGTTCCTTCGTTTCTTCGTCAATGGTTACTGTTTTTTGTCTTTTTAAAAAGTTATGAGTTTCGATCAAAATTTTTTATTTTTTTGATTCCTCTTGACGAGACGAATTAATGACTCACAAAAGTATGATACAAAACTAATATGAAAAAATCTTGATTAAAGACAAAAACAAATGTCATTTTGACTTGCCAAATCAAGATTTGTTTCAGTTAGTTCTTTAAAAGAGTCTTTGAGAGAGAGAGAGAGAGAGAGAGAGAGAGAGAGAGAGAGAGAGAGAGAGAGAGAGTTTCTGATGATCGGGATGAATCTGATTGAAGTAAATAATGAAGACCGAATTTGGTAGGTGAGGATTTTTAGCTTAAACAGTAATTAACTCTTGAGCATGAGTCTTTTAGTTCTAACCCATATGGAACCCACCATTATGCAATATGAGCGGGTTGGGTAGAGTTATAAGTGGACAGATTTGGGCGGGTTAAGAAATATGCGTTAGAATTGCCACCTCTATGTTTTACTGTCACAAGACCACACGCACAATAGGAGCATTCTTAAGGCCTATTAAAATGTTAGAACCTCACAACACCTACAATACCCAAATTAAGCGTTAAGCTCCGAGTAATAATATAAATGAACTTAACAAAGATAAATTAGGAGGCGCGTATGTGAACATTTATGTGCCTATCACAGCACGAAATTGGGGATTTATAAGTCAAGTGTACAATTTTATGAGTGGTCTGTGGTTCATGCCCTTCCTCGCGACAAGTTTTTTCTGCTTCCAGTTCACCCGAAAAAAGTCACCAAAAAATAAAATACTATGTGCTTCTAGAGCTAATTTACCGAAATCGGCATCATAAGGAAAAAAAAAATTGAGAGCTGAGTGAATGTTTAATATGTTAGAAAATCTACGTTTACCTTTTGTGATGAACCAACAAATTTAAAATCCATTAAAATCAAAACTCAAAATTTTTCTGCTGGGGAGGCGCGTCCTCCTATCTCCTCGCCCCGAGCGCCTCCTCCTTCCCCCTTCCTCTCTTCTCTCTTCTCTCCCCCTCTTTCTTTTTCTTCTCTTCCCCTTTCTCTAGCCTTTCTACTGCTTTCTTCTCACCGTCGTCCTCTCTGTTTTGTCGCCCGCCGGTTACCACTCTTGGTGTAACTGGTTGGCTTAACGACAAGGTGCGGTCTGGGCTTTACTTTTTTAGGTGTTTTGGGCTTTGGCCTCAGGTGTTTTTGGATTTTGTCCCAACAGGTGTTTTTTTTTTCTTTTCATCAAACCTTTGGTTGGATTCTCCCCTCCTCTCCCCAACTTGATGTATCATTTGTCAAGTTTTTCTTAATAAAATTGTTGTCGATAAAAAAAAAAAATTGGAAATCGATGGAACTAAAATAATGATCAAGGCAAATGTTGCACTATGTACTTAAAGACAAATTCATCCCTGCTATGGTATTTATTGTTACATGGACATCTACGTCCACAGAAGTAGAACTACATTTGATGGGTTTGTCACCAAATTTGTGTGTTGTAGTACTCTCTCAGATAATAAATCTCCGACTCAACAAAAGTATTGGAAAATCAACCTTTTTGAATTGATTAAGGCTTTGTTTGTTTGGACGTAAAATATTTTCCGCTAAAATGTTTTACTTATTTTTCGGTGTTTGGTTATGTAAAAAATGATGAAAATATTTTACATGTAAAACATTTTCCATTAATTTGATGAAAATGACTTACCCTTAAATCTTCTGTAAGTTACTTTTCGAAATGAACCCGCTGCCTTCTACTGCAATTTTCACTACTTAGTTTCCTCGATCGTCTGTCCTGATCCACGTTCAATTCCAATATTCTCAGATCTCTCCACCGTTTAAGCCCTACCCTATTTTGTCGATTTCTGAAAATATTTTTCAAGTGCCAACCAAACACAAAAAAATAAAAGTTTGAAGTTTGTTTTTTGAAAAAATATTTTACATGTAAAACATTTTACATCGAAACAAATGGAGCCTAAGATTGAATGAGACATGATATTTATAGACCAACCGATTATTATTCCGTATAGTCACCAAAGAGGAAGGGACACATTTGTTCATAAAAGAAGCGCCGATTTACGGTCAACATGTGTCTGAAAGAAGCACCAAAAATACTTCTAGTCAACAAGCTAAAGAAACAGAACGAAACAAAACTTTCTTTTCAAAAACCAACGAAAAAACGAAACCAAAGTAGTTGTGACTTTTGATTCCCCATTGACAAATAAAAAAATCCACTTCAAATCAATGATTGGTGAAGACCGCTTTTTTAGAACTCATGTTCACAGGTATATAGACTCGTATATTGAAGATCCTCCTACGTGATGGTGGTTTTTGCGTGTTGGAGCTTACTCTGCCCTGCCGTCTGGGTGGTTCCGTATGGACTGGTCCCTTAAAAATTTATATTACATGAGAGAATTCAAATTTATAATCTTAAAAACAAGTGAATCCCTGAGTCTCATGAATCCCCGAGTCTCATGTCTTAACCACCATGTCAACCCAAAGGATTAAGTAGCGTATCATGTCAAGGCTATGTTTCAGTGTAGGATTTCTATATTCTCTTCCAAAATACTATTACAACCTGGCTGGGATGCCTTTGAAATTACGCGGAAGTGTTTACGCGGAAGTGTAAACTTGTCCTAGAGGGAGTGAATAGGACAAATAAAAAATATATTTAGATTATACCTTTTTTTTAAAAGCAGTCTTGAAACTAATTAACCTTATATTGTGAGATTGGTTTATCTTAGAACAGCCAATGAAAGAGGACTAAAATGTTAGAATTTATATGACAAATTTTTTAGTAGATAAAAAGGTTGTTTTGCTTGAGTAAGAAAACAGTTATGCTTGATCCAAAATACAACCTCTTCCAAAATGTCACACACACATACTCTTGCGCAATATAATTAAGCAGCAGAAAAATAAACAGAGACAAGCCACGCGATATACATGGAAAACCTTAGGGTCCGAATAACCCTAAGACAAAACCACGGCCTAGTCCACTATTTTCTATTAACAAAAAAGAGTTACAAGTTGCAAAACGGATTACCTTAAGCCTTACCCTTAAGCGTTACCTATGCTCACCAACTTACGATGCTCCTCGAGCTTCTTTTTTATTCAATAGTCTGCCACGAACCTCAAGTTCGATCTCCGGAATCAACCGGCTCTGAATAGACTTCTCGTCAATCCGGCCAACAGCAACAAGGTACGAACGGATCACCAAATGAATGATAAATGATGTGCGGTATGAACAGGACAATCCAAAAACGTTCGAATGAATGCAGGATGCAAGAACATTGAGACAAGATCGTCACAAACAATCAATACGAGTTGATGTGGTTGTCAACTCATGAAAACTACGAAATCTAAAACCTTGTAATGATATGTTCCTGCACAAAGGTTCGGTATACTCCAAATTATGATTAAGGATATATTTATATGATTTTTTAGTAAAACAAAACCCTAATCAAAATAAGGAAATAAAATATAGGAAATAATAGTCCATAACAAAACAAAATCCTAGCCTCCAATCTTTTTCTATTCTCAGAAAAAAAAAATCACCTTTAAAGATGTGTGTATCAAAAGAAAATTACGTGCAATACCAAAACTCTAAAATTGGTAACAAGATCCACTTAATATAAAAACTTGATCCAAACATGCACAACACAATTTTAATCAATTTAAGCTTTTCGCACACAAATAAAATATTATGCATGTTATGCCGTGAATGATTTTACCTTTGATAAATGGAACGGCTTCACAGGATCAAATTGGCAAAGGCAAGGGGAGGAGCATCACGCGAGAAACTACCCCTATATAACCTCCCTATTACAATTAAGTGAAAAAGAAATTCCATTGAAACAAGGTGCGTTTTGAACAATTCAGGAAAGTGCCAAAAAAACTAACAATCTCCCCCTTTGGCATTTCCAGGACAAAACCACCTAATACAGATAAACACGCATTACAGACTAAAAAGAGTAGCTAGGATATACTTAAACTACCAACAAGAGCAGCTTGAGCGCTAGACCACAGAACCTGCATTCAAAATCTATCAACAGACATATGCCACAATAGATGTATCCACGAGAAATAACAATATATTTAGGATAAGGCTTTCCCTATCGCAATTATATGCATGTCTGTGTACGTAACATCAAACACATTACATTTAAGTTTAGTAATTTCATTAGACTGTTTTATATTGTTAAATTGAAGGTCAAAGAAAATCCAGCTGGGGATTTCAAGAGTTTGTATCGGCACTTTACTAAAGGATCGTGGACTTTCTCTGATCAAGACCATGGTTGGGGGGTTTCGGATTGCACAGCAGAATCGCTTAAGGTAATCTACATCTGTATTCATCAGCATATATTTGAAGCACTTAAGAAATTCATTGTCTGCCGTAACCAAATTTTTTTCTTTTGCATGCAGTGTCTACTCTTACTTTCTCAAATGCCTTCTGAAATTGCTGGAGAAAAAGCTGATGTCGAGCGATTGCACGATGCTGTGAATGGGTTGCTTTACTTACAAGTACTACATAGATCATATAATTCACTGCTATTTATAAACTTACTTCACAACTTGGTAATTCATAACTTAACTAACTGAATTATCTAACTTTTAGAGCCCTGAAAGTGGTGGGTTTGCAGTATGGGAGCCCCCAGTTCCACAACCATATTTACAGGTAATTTTTTGGTTCTACAAAGAGTTATTGTCGCACAAGCCTCCTTTTTCGCTCGTTTTTACTAAAGAAGTTCTAAAACAAGCCATGTCTTTTCTTTCTTTGTTCACTTTTAAATAGTGACACACCGATGAAACAATGCGATGGTTTGACAAATCCTTTTTACAACTTTTTAAACTTCTCAGGATTTGAATCCTTCGGAAATATTTGCTGACATTGTGGTCGAGAAAGAGTAAGAACTTAAACCTTTATTATTTTCGTCATATAGTTTATAAACAATGGTTGGTCCATATAACTAACAATATGATCCTTCTTAGGCATGTTGAGTGCACTGCTTCGATAATCCAAGCTCTTGCGACATTCAAACGCTTGCACCCAGGCCATAGAGAGGAAGAAATAGAAAACTCAGTGGCGAAAGCAATTCGTTTTCTAGAAGAGATACAATGGCCTGATGGTTCTTGGTGAGTTTTAACTGCTTTCTCTTTTGGACTCATTTGTGCAAATAGAGGTACTTTGGGAACAAATTGGAAAACGACTCAAATGTGTACAACCCTGTTGGCAGGTACGGATACTGGGGAATTTGTTTCATCTACGGCACATTTTTTGTTCTTGGGGGGTTTGCTTCGGTAGGAAAGACTTACAACAACAGTGAAGCAGTCCGTATAGCTATTGAATTTTTGCTTTCAACACAAAACGAAGAAGGGGGTTGGGGTGAAAGCCTTGAATCATGCCCATCTATGGTAACTCCAACACTTAGGTTAATTATGGATCTGATGATATCCTTGGACTAAATAGTTGAAATAAAACATCTGCGTATTTGTTTTTCCTCCTTAGCGACCAATTATATGGTGCACGATTCTTGATAAAATTTTCTTGCTCATGTTTAGCGTTTATGTGATACAGAAGTATCAACCGTTGGAAGGGAATCAAACGAATCTGGTACAAACATCATGGGCTATGCTGGGACTTCTATATAGCGGACAAGTTAGTGATCTTAACATCCGAAGTGTTAACTGCAAGTATTTAATTTGCGTCTTCTTTATTAATGTCATCATATATATTTCCAGGCTCAAAGAGATCCGACACCGCTACATAAAGCAGCAAGGATTTTAATAAACGCGCAAATGGTCGACGGTGATTTCCCTCAGCAGGTAGGAGTAATTTGCATGCCAAGATAGTTTGTGAAACAATACCAAATTAAGTTTGTGTTGTAAAAAAATTCTTATCTCATCTTCTATTCTCTTTGTTTGTTTTTGTTCACCATAAAATAGGAAATTACCGGTTGTGTCATGAAGAACTGCATGTTACATTATGCACAATACAGGAACATATTCCCAATGTGGGCACTCGGAGAATATCGGAAATGTGTTTGGCCATCTTCCTAGAAAGTATAAACTCAGGCTCGAAGACTGAAGTTCCACGAATGAAAGCATAGTTCATCTTTTATGTAACAACAAGCCATCAAAAGAGAGAATTATTATTTCCTTTTTTATGTTGACAAGAAGATACTATTGATGAACAAGAATGGGGTACCTTACTAACACTCATTGCAGCATGATCGCTTTATTTTCGTATTAAAAATAATTAATAAAACAGAATAATTACTACTGCTTAAAAGACAGCGGTAAGTATTCCGAGTATTGTCCTCAGGGATTATGAAGGCTAAGTTGTGATTACTTCAATTGATTTCTAAATTAATTCGGAAAGAGATTTGATTGTTTGATTTGTAAAATTATGAAACCTAAATTATCGTAAAGCAATTAAAAAGTAGAGAGAGTTTATGAGAGAAAAGATCAAGGGTTTCGAATCCACTCGACCCGTTGTAACAATATTTATGCGATGACCAAGGTTAATTACTCGAATCAATCCGAATATCGTTAGGATTCGTGGGTTCACACAATATCACCTAAATATACTTATGAATCACCGAATAGTGTGAGGTATCGCCGCCTAGCACGAACCGTCTTATTAGTACGACCCGTATCTATGGCAAGGATCGTCTACTAGCACGGCGAGTCTTATGGAGCATAACTCATCTTACTTAGTTATCACAAACAATTAAGAACCATTGTATGAACGTGCATAAAAATCTAGAAAATCATGAACAAGATTTGATAGAGAAAATTAATACCGCAAATAAATCCTCAAGTCATACAACCACGATTTGAATGATAAAAACCCTAAATCAAAACAAAAACATCATTACTCAGAGTTCGAGCTTCATCCACGCCATAGAAAAGGAATTTAGCCCGCCATCAGAAAGTTGGTCTTCGCAGCCTTTGATTCCTTCTGTTCCCAGCCATAGTGCCCCGGTCTCTCCTCTGCCATGCGTGGCTCTCTTTTTATATATTCATGCTACTGTAGCCGACTTAAGAAAAACCCGCGGTCTCGTATGTGTAAAGCTGTGGGCCATGCCCATTGCCGAGAATGGCTTGCGCCTCCTTTCACTTGGTCCAACTATGAGACAAAATAGAAAGTCTTTGGGCCCACCAAAGTTTCATATAAAGATGTGTTTTGATAATTAATACCCGTCAAGAAATTGCTGAGAACATTTGTTAATGCTAAAAATATCCTTGGCGGGTATTGATTATCAAAACAAGTCCTTGGCCATCATTTTTCCAAACATTGAATCACTTGTATTGTTTTACTAGAGGTGGTAAACGGGCGGGTCTGGGCGGGTTGAAACGGGTCGTGGGTCAAATATGGGTTAAAAAGTAAACAAGTTGAAATGGGTTAGGTCGAATATGGGTCAATTCAAACCCAAACCCGCCCAACCCGACCCATTTTCCTCTTCTTTGTGTGTGTGTGTGTGTGGTTTTCCTTCCCCTTCCCCCCCCCCCCCCCCCCCCCCCCGCGCCCTGATTTGTCTCAATAAGAGGATAGAGAAAAGTAAAAAAAAATTTACGATTAAAACTCAATTTTTTTAAAATAAAAATAAAGCAATTAGAGGCTAAAAAAACTTTTAAAAAATCAAGTTTTTACTTTTTTTTCTCATTTCTGAACAGTAACGTAATTTCGACAAGGAGTCAGGGGCTGCATCAAAGAATTGTTTGGAAGACGATGATTGCACCGAAAAATGTGTTTTTATTCAAATATTTTTCATATTTTTATTCAAATATTTTTTACAGTTTGTTAGTTTTGCATCAAATTTTTTGTGACTTGTAACTTTTCGGTTCCTCTGATCGCAACAAATCAATATGTTACAAAAGTTTGACGTAAAACTAACAAATGAAAAAAAAAATTGAGTAATAATAAATCACTCTCAATTTATCCGAAAAGATAGCAGTAACTAATTAGTAAGTCTTGGTCTAATTTTTCAGAGCTTCGGTTTTTTCTTGTCAGTCAATTCCTTCGTTTCTTCGTCAATGGTTACTGTTTTTTGTCTTTTTAAAAAGTTATGAGTTCCGATCAAAATTTTTTATTTTTTTGATTCCTCTTGACGAGACGAATTAATGACTCACAAAAGTATGATACAAAACTAATATGAAAAAATCTTGATTAAAGACAAAAACAAATGTCATTTTGACTTGCCAAATCAAGATTTGTTTCAGTTAGTTCTTTAAAAGAGTCTTTGAGAGAGAGAGAGAGAGAGAAAGAGAGAGAGAGAGAGAGAGAGAGTTTCTGATGATCGGGATGAATCTGATTGAAGTAAATAATGAAGACCGAATTTGGTAGGCGAGGATTTTTAGCTTAAACAGTAATTAACTCTTGAGCATGAGTCTTTTAGTTTTAACCCATATTGAACCCACCATTATGCAATATGAGCGGATTGGGTAGAGTTATAAGTGGACGAATTTGGGCGGGTTAAAAAATATGCGTTAGAATTGCCACCTCTATGTTTTACTGTCACAAGACCACACGCACAATAGGAGCATTCTTAAGGCCTATTAAAATGTTAGAACCTCACAATGCCTACAATACCCAAATTAAGCGTTAAGCTCCGAGTAATAATATAAATGAACTTAACAAAGATAAATTAGGGGGCGCATATGTGAACATTTACGTGCCTATCACAGCACGAAATTGGGGATTTATAAGTCAAGTGTACAATTTTATGAGTGGTCTGTGGTTCGTGCCCTTCCTCGCGACAAGTTTTTTCTACTTCCAGTTCACCCGAAAAAAGTCACCAAAAAATAAAATACTATGTGCTTCTAGAGCTAATTTACCGAAATCGGCATCATAAGGAAAAAAAATTGAGAGCTGAGTGAATGTTTAATATGTTAGAAAATCTACGTTTACCTTTTGTGATGAGCCAACAAATTTAAAATACATTAAAATCAAAACTCAAAATTTTTCTACTGGGGAGGCGCGTCCTCCTATCTCCTCGCCCTGAGCGCCTCCTCCTTCCCCCTTCCTCTCTTCTCTCTTCTCTCTTCTCTCTTCTCTCCCCCTCTTTCTTTTTTCTTCTCTTCCCCTTTCCCTAGCCTTTCCACTGCTTTCTTCTCACCGTCGTCCTCTCTGTTTTGTCGCCCGCCGGTTACCACTCTTGGTGTAACTGGTTGGCTTAACGACAAGGTGCGGTCTGGGCTTTACTTTTTTAGGTGTTTTGGGCTTTGGCCTCAGGTGTTTTTGGATTTTGTCCCAACAGGTGTTTTTTTTTTTTTCTTTTCATCAAACCTTTGGTTGGATTCTCCTCTCCTCTCCCCCAACTTGATGTATCATTTGTCAAGTTTTCCTTAATAAAATTGTTGTCTATAAAAAAAAAACTGACATCGATGGAATTAAAATAATGATCAAGGCAAATGTTGCACTATGTACTTAAAGACAGATTTATCCCTGCTATGGTATTTATTGTTACATGGACATCTACGTCCACACAAGTAGAACTACATTTGATGGGTGTGTCACCAAATTTGTGTGTTGTAGTACTCTCTCAGATAATAAATCCCCGACTCAACAAAAGTATTGGAAAATCAACCTTTTTGAATTGATTAAGGCTTTGTTTGTTTGGACGTAAAATATTTTCCGCTAAAATGTTTTACCTATTTTTCGGTGTTTGGTTATGTAAAAAATGATGAAAATATTTTACATGTAAAACATTTTCCATTAATTTGATGAAAATGACTTACCCTTAAATCTTCTGTAAGTTATTTTTCGAAATGAACCCGCTGCCTTCTACTGCAATTTTCACTACTCAGTTTTCTCGATCGTCTGTCCTGATCCACGTTCAATTCCAATATTCTCAGATCTCTCCACCGTTTAAGCCCTACCCTATTTTGTCGATTTCTGAAAATATTTTTCAAGTGCCAACCAAACACAGAAAAATAAAATTTTGAAGTTTGTTTTTTGAAAAAATATTTTACATGTAAAACATTTTACATCGAAACAAATGGAGCCTAAGATTGAATGAGACATGATATTTATAGACCAACCGATTATTATTCCGTATAGTCACCAAAGAGGAAGGGACACATTTGTTCATAAAGGAAGCACCGATTTACGGTCAACATGTGTCTGAAAGAAGCACAAAAATACTTCTAGTCAACAAGCTAAAGAAACAGAACGAAACAAAACTTTCTTTTCAAAAACCAACGAAAAAACGAAACCAAAGTAGTTGTGACTTTTGATTCCCCATTGACAAATAAAAAAATCCACTTCAAATCAATGATTGGTGAAGACCGCTTTTTTAGAACTCATGTTCACAAGTATATAGACTCGTATATTGAAGATCCTCCTACGTGATGGTGGTTTTTGCGTGTTGGAGCTTACTCTACCCTGCCGTCTGGGTGGTTCCGTATGGACTGGTCTCTTAAAAATTTATATTACATGAGAGAATTCGAATTTATAATCTTAAAAACAAGTGAATCCCTGAGTCTCATGAATCCCCGAGTCTCATGTCTTAATCACCATGTCAACCCAAAGGATTAAGTAGCGTATCATGTCAAGGCTATGCTTCAGTGTAGGATTTCTATATTCTCTTCCAAAATACTATTACAACCTGGCTGGGATGCCTTTGAAATTACGCGGAAGTGTAAACTTGTCCTAGAGGGGGTGAATAGGACAAATAAAAAATATATTTAGATTATACCTTTTTTTTAAAAGCAGTCTTGAAACTAATTAACCTTATATTGTGAGATTGGTTTATCTTAGAACAGCCAATGAAAGAGGACTAAAATGTTAGAATTTATATGACAAATTTTTTAGTAGATAAAAAGGTTGTTTTGCTTGAGTAAGAAAACAGTTATGCTTGATCCAAAATACAACCTCTTCCAAAATGTCACACACACATACTCTTGCGCAATATAATTAAGCAGCAGAAAAATAAACAGAGACAAGCCACGCGATATACATGGAAAACCTTAGGGTCCGAATAACCCTAAGACAAAACCACGGCCTAGTCTACTATTTTCTATTAACAAAAAAGAGTTACAAGTTGCAAAACAGATTACCTTAAGCCTTACCCTTAAGCGTTACCTATGCTCACTAACTTACGATGCTCCTCGAGCTTCTTTTTTATTCAACAGTCTGCCACGAACCTCAAGTTTGATCTCCGGAATCAACCGGCTCTGAATAGACTTCTCGTCAATCCGGCCAACAGCAACAAGGTACGAACGGATCACCAAATGAATGATAAATGATGTGCGGTATGAACAGGACAATCCAAAAACGTTTGAATGAATGCAAGATGCAAGAACGTTGAGACAAGATCGTCACAAACAATCAATATGAGTTGATGTGGTTGTCAACTCATGAAAACTACGAAATCTAAAACCTTGTAATGATATGTTCCTGCACAAAGGTTCGGTATACTCCAAATTATGATTAAGGATATATTTATATGATTTTCTAGTAAAACAAAACCCTAATCAAAATAAGGAAATAAAATATAGGAAATAATAGTCCATAACAAAACAAAATCCTAGCCTCCAATCTTTTTCTATTCTCAGAAAAAAAAAAATCACCTTTAAAGATGTGTGTATCAAAAGAAAATTACGTGCAATACCAAAACTCTAAAATTGGTAACAAGATCCACTTAATATAAAAACTTGATCCAAACATGCACAACACAATTTTAATCAATTTAAGCTTTTCGCACACAAATAAAATATTATGCATGATATGCCGTGAATGATTTTACCTTTGATAAATGGAACGGCTTCACAGGATCAAATTGGCAAAGGCAAGGGTAGGAGCATCACGCGAGAAACTACCCCTATATAACCTACCCTATTACAATTAAGTGAAAAAGAAATTCCGTTGAAACAAGGTGCGTTTTGGACAATTCATGAAAGTGCCAAAAAAACTAACAATCTCCCCCTTTGGCATTTCCGGGACAAAACCACCTAATACAGATAAACATGCATTACAGACTAAAAAGAGTAGCTAGGATAAACTTAAACTACAAACAAGAGCAGCTTGAGCGGTAGACCACAGAACCTGCATTCAAAATCTATCAACAGACATATGCCACAATAGATGTATCCACGAGAAATAACAATATATTTAGGATAAGGCAATTCTGATAAGATAGACCAAAATTTGTACCTACCACGTCTAATCACGCAAGCCAATTAAGCTAGCTAATATCCAAAAACAAACAAATAAATAT
Source organism: Rhododendron simsii (assembly GCA_014282245.1). Classification (NCBI taxonomy): domain Eukaryota; kingdom Viridiplantae; phylum Streptophyta; class Magnoliopsida; order Ericales; family Ericaceae; genus Rhododendron; species Rhododendron simsii. The sequence goes on from CM024955.1 coordinate 15,339,432, forward strand.
CCCCCAAATACCCAAATGACTATAAATCAAGGTCTTCTCACAAAACACTTCTCCCCCTTTTTGTCACGGAAAACAAAGGGGTCGACCTACTTCCCACAGAATCACATTGGACAAAGAGTTGCAATGGATACTCGATTGATAGTTCGGTGAACCGAATTTTAGACAGAGAGTTTCGATGGATGCTCGATTGATAGTCCGGTTGACTGACTTTACTTTTGAAAAGGCCTTTAAAATAGTCTGGTCACCTCGACCAAAAATGCTATACTGTTATATGACTTGATTTATGCAAGCGGGGCAAAGAAGGAAAAAAAAAAAAAACCGAAAGTTTTGGATGTCTCACACAATGAAATCATACGGATGCAACGAGCATGTAATGCACACACTTGTTGTGAACAAAAGCAATGTTTGCCATTATCAAACACCTTATAAGCAGAACAAAAGAATTTGCAATGCAATCGTTCAGCAAAGAGATAGTTAGAAGAAGAATGAAGCATAAAGCATAGTTAGAAGAAGAATGAAGCATAAAGCAAGGCCGTTTGACAAAGTGTGTGTGTGCGCGCGCGCGCATCACGTAAATAATGTCAACCTCAATTCAATCCGGAAGGAATATTCTCATGTACGCAAGGATTTTCAAGATAACTCCCCCTCAAAAAGTCAAACCACGCTAGGTCCTCAAAGTGAAACAAAGAGAACACAAACTCCCCCTCAACCGAACAACCCCCCTTTTTTTTTTCATTTTTCTTTATCTTTATCTCTTTTTTTTTTAGGGGATAAAGACTTCCACTATTACTCCACCACTGTTTGACGCGAACGCTCATTGCTTACTGAGGCAAGAGGCCCGGTTACTAGGCAAGTGGCCCAGGAGTCATACATACCTTCACAAGGTCTATCCACCTTTTGACGCGAACATTCAGAGGGAGAATACCTCACCCCAATTGTCCGGTTACTCAATGAACGCCCGGATAGGTAGAGAATATAAAAGAACCAGATAGATGTTTGCAGGAGATAACGGAACAAGGTAAGAAGAATCACTAGGGAATAGTAGCCAAAGGTCAATCTCAAGGGAGACAAACACATGAACATGTCCAAATACATGAGAATAACCAAAAAGAGTTGAGGAGCAATAAATCACGTATGTGATATAGTGGAAATCATAAAGCCATGAAATATGATGCATCCAAAATCTAAAGATTCTCAAGGATGAAAAACCACATTGGATGCAAATATTCTGACTACAAGGGCCATGAACATGAGAAACAAAGAACATATGTTCACAAATTTTTTTTTTGTTTTTTTTTTAAATAAAAAAATGGAAATAAACATAAAATTTTTTTTTTACATGTCTACTCTAGAATGATGGCACACAAAGCACGCAAATGAGAGACATGCAAATCCACTGAATCTAATCCATGAAAACTAGACCAATAGACTTCCTAAGGTACTCAAACCTAAGGGAATCTAACAGTTTTGTGAAAATATCAACTTTTTGTTCATGAGTGGGTACAAACTTGAATAATTTCACGAATAAAAATGATAACGGATGTCAATATGTTTGGTTTGAGAGTGTTGAATGGGATTCTTAAAAATGTTTATGGCACTAGTGTTATCATAGAAAACGGTCATTGCACCTTGCGACAAACCATAATTAGCATAAGTAGACTGTGACAAAAATATACCATCATCAAGCATAATACGATGGCACACATTAGAGTTAGAAGTCTCAACACAATAACAATTATCAGAAGATCGTATTCCTTTAACAACACAAACACCTGATGCATCTACAATCGAGCAACCGGTTTTTGAAAAATGAACTTCATGCATATTATCACAAAATTGGCCAATACTCAATAAGTCAGCTTTCAAACCCTCAACATATAAAACATTTTCCAAAAGAGGGAGATCAGGAGTAGATATAGTACCTTGACCTAAAACTCTGCCTTTGTTTCCATCGCCAAAAGTCACAACACCGCCATTATATTTTTCAATATTGATAAACACTGATTTATCTCCAGTCATATGTCTAGAACAACCACTGTCTAAATACCAAGCACAAGCGTTACTAGCTTTGAAAGTAGTGTGTGCTACATAACATGCCACATTAATTTTCTTCCATTCCTGCTTAGGAGGGTTCTGACGATGAGATGAATCAAGCATGTTTGTTCCTCTAGCAAACACAAACAGTTTTTTAATTTCTTCAACAATATGAGAAGGCTGATTAGCCAATTGATTCAATTGTTTCTCAAAATTTCCATTTAATTCCTCGAGCTTAGACTGAGATTACTCACGTGTTTTTCCACAATTAGAACCACTATGTTTCAAACCAGAATAAAACTTAAGAGTTTGAGACTTGCCTTTTCCCTTTTTATTTTCCTTAATAAGCTTGTAGCAATAAGGACAAATATGACCAAGACTACCACAATGGTGGCAAGTGATAACGCATTTCTTAGAGATAGGACAATCTAAGGTCTGAGAAACAGTCGAGGAGGCAGATTTTACAAATTTGATCTCCTTGTTAGGTTTTTCATTACTCTTAGGAGCAAGAGATGGCGGGTCGATGAAACCCAGGCCGCTTCTATTTTTAAAAGTACGAGTCAATTCAGCAATACGAGAAGCGCCACAGTCGTTTCTTTTAATGGCCTCACTAGCCTCTTTTAAATCATGTTCTAATATTTTGACTCTCTCCTTAGATATCCCAAGAGCCTTCAACGCCTCCAAATGTTCATTTTCAATTTTAGCAAATTTTTCATTGAACTTTGTTTGGTGCACCTTTAACTCTTCTATTACATGAATCTTAGAATCAACATCAACACGTAGACTATTTCTCTCAATTTCAACGTTTTTAATGACAAGAATCAATTCTTTCTTTTTCTTTTTCTTTTTCTTTTTCAGTTTAACACATTCTTTGAAAAGTTCATTATATGCATCATGAATAGATTCTAAGTCATCCTCTTCATCGTTAACGTCCTCATCACTAGATTAATAGTTATCCTCAATACTACACGTAAGTGTGGACACAAACACTTCTGGAGATGTCACACTAGCTGCAAGGACCGTGTATCTCGAGACTTCGTCAGTTTTATCGTGACTATATTGAGAATCGTTCTCTTCCTCACTATCATCATCCCAAGTGACTTTGTACCCCCTATTGGATTTCTTTTTGAGTGTGTTGGCACATTCAGCTTGAACATAACCAAAACCATGACACTCATGACATTGAATGCCTTGGGGTTTCTTAGTTTTATCCGTAGAAAACCTTTTATCACCAAAACCTGAGTTGTTCATTTTAGGTTCATCATTAAAAGCTAACGAGTTTCCTTGCTTATTATCTTTTCGAAACTTCACAAATTTTCTGAATTTTTTAACAAAGAAAGCAAGTTCCTCATCATCAAGTTCATCATCACTATTTAAGGAAACAAAATTTTCATTGGAAGTTTTAAAAGCAATACTCTTACTGGCCGGTCTTAGAGATGGGTTTCTTAGACAAATGATTTAACTCAAAAGTTTGGAGTTTTCCAACCAACTCCTCAAAAAGCATATTGTCAACTTCAGGCCTTTCTTCAATGGCCACAACTTTGGTTCTGAATCTTTCAGGAAGAGACCTAAAAACTTTACGGCAAACTTTGATATTGGAAATGGGTTCACCTAATGCATGAAAAGAATTAACAATGTCACTCAACTTGGTGATAAAACTATCAAAATTTTCATCTTCAGACATTCTTAGTTCCTTAAAGCAAGTGGTCAGCATTTGAAGTTTAGAGGTCTTAACAGTTTTGGTGCCTTCATGGGTAACGCGCAAAATCTCCCATGCTTCCTTGGCGGTATTACATGCGAAGACATGACTAAATTCAATTTTACTTAAAGACCATAGATAGCTCCTACAGCACGGGAATTGGCCTCGAAACTATCATTATCCATAGTGTTCCACTCGGTTTCTTCTTTAAGTCTCATTTGCTTAGTAGTAGTGTCCTCTATTTTAGGAGTTTCATACCCGTACCTCACCGACCTCCAAACCCTAATCCCTAGGGAACTTAAGTGTGTCGTCATTCGTGCCTTCCAGTAGGAATAATCATTCCCATCAAAGTAGGGCGGCCTCAAGTTAGAGGCTCCCTTTCGCGGTGCATTCATGTCCAGGATCACAGGATCAAAACTCAGGTGTTTAAACCTAAACAGAGCAACCTGCTTTGATGCCAATTGAAATTACGCGGAAGTGTAAACTTGTCCTAGAGGGGGGTGAATAGGACAAATAAAAAATATATTTAGATGGCAAATTCTACAAACTGCCCAGTGGGCATGGCAGAGTATGCATCACGCGCCTAGAAAGCAGTACGGCGCAGCAGGTGTCAAGTCCTCGGTCAGATTGCAGGGAGGCTGATTAAGCTCCCAAGGAGAATGACAGTGTTGCCCCTCTTTTGACTTTTCCTCCCCACCCTTTTACCTTGCCTTGTGAACACAGAAAAATAGGTTGCCACATGTCAAATCCATATGTGAGCAAGGACACATCCACTGTGCTCCATCGTCTTCCTCTTTCTCCTTCTCATTCACGAGGAATTTTTCAGTGTCGAGCGGGTATTGCCGACATGGCACCCGCTAGGCGCACCCGAGCCGTCCGATACATTTTTGGACGGTTCGGATTAAAATGCACTCTCTCCTCTCATCCTAACACTTTCTCTCTCCTCTTCTCTCTCCAAATCTGAGCTGTCCATACACGTAATGGACGGCTCGGATGGGCCGAGTGGGCACCACGTGGTACCCGCTCGGCACTGAAAAAATTTTCCTCATTCACACAATCCTTCTACCACTACACTCATTTATATATCCAATCACACACCCACTACGCCCATTTTTATTGTGAATAAGAGTGTGAATAGGTGTTGTGTTAGAATTATTGCTTGTTCACCATTTTTTCCCTCGCCAGTGCTCTTTCTCATCTTCTCGAATATCAAATATTTTTGGTCTTCCTCTCTCTACCTTCTCTCTCTTGAATTAGAAGATTGAAATGGAATTTAACCGTATTTAGTTTCTATCTCTCTTGTATTTCCATTCATTTTTTTTTATCAGATTTTTTTCCTTAATTGTCTCCACCATTTATGTATCGCAAACCCTCATCCCGTTCTTTGTTATTTGCCTTTTACAGTCATGCTTTCCACCACTGGCCGGGAATTTACTTTACTCCCATTATCATCCTCTCATATGGCAACGAAATCAAAATCACTTCTCATTGTTATATACCATATGACCCATATCTATGAAAACCCAAGAAAGAATTCCATAATTAATAATATGTTTCATCAAATTAGACGAAGTCCTAAAACCAAAATCACTTCTCATCACAATGTAACCTGTTCCTATACAAAAATTTTATGATTCACTAAATTAAAGCTCTGTTTATTTTCCTTTGACAGTTTTTTTTTTCTTTTTCCTATTTGATATTCTGAAAGAGGGTTTACTCGTTTTGGGGTTCCTTAAACCCTGGTTACCAAAACCCATTTGAGAGAGAGAGAGAGAGAGAGAGAGAGAGAGAGAGAGAGAGTGAGTTTCTTTGCAGACTGATTGGGATCTGAGAGGTGGTGGTGGTGATCAAATTAATGGGGGATATCGAAAAGAAGAAGGGGTGTCCAGGAACAGTTTCAAGGGAAAATTTTAAGAGAGAAATAATTCCATTTGGAGAGAGAGAGAGAGAGAGCTAGCTGTACTAAAGGCTGGAAATTTTGCAGCAATGGTGCACAAAAGTTACAAAAAAAAACCAGTCATTTTGTAGAAACAAAGACAGAACGGTGTTGTTCATTGTAAAACGCGCAAATAGAAGTCATTACAAGGACACGCAGAACTCTAGCAATTAAAGGGACAATTTTTATTGGTGGCCGCTATTTGCAGCGTAGTTCTTGCTACTTGCAGCCGATTAAAACTTTTATCAATTACGGACAAAATTGCCCTCGTGTAGTTTGACCATGATACCCCTAAGACCTCATGTTATTTGACCATTTTACCCTTTAAGAATATTACATAACCCATTACATACAACCACATACTCCTGATTTCTCTTCCTCCCCAGACCACGTCTCCTCCCTCCCCCCATTCAAATTCCTCCATTTTCATCCCTATCCAACTGTCATCACCCACCAGTAGGCCCCTTCCACCGGCAACCAAGTCTGCCTATCTTCCTTCTCTCATCTTGATCCTAAATTGTCAATGAAAACCTCGATTGCTTCCTCTCCCTCCATTGATAAACAAGAAATAGTTGACCCATCAATACACCACGATTTGGAGTCGGAAGATCACACAATGGACACAATAGAAGTTAGAAACAAGTCACAGATGTTGTAGTGACGGAGCAAAAACCACAAAAAGAGGTAAGCCCGCCCTTCATTTTCAATTTCAGAAGCCCTTCATTTTGAATTTCAGTTCTGGCCCGACACAGTTGGACACACAGTGCCAAAACTTCACTAACTTTTCAGACTCTAATGTCTGAATTATGTACAACTATTCGGATATTAATATCCGAATATTATCAACATTGGTGGACTCTTATATCCAAATTTGGTGCCAGTTTTTAGATATTAATATCTGAATGAAACTGCAAAGAATCCTGCACTTACCTGGTTTGTCTTTGAGTGTTACATGGTGACACTTCAACACTTGGTAGTTATGCAGGGTCATCGACTATACCTACTTCCACTTATCCTCCATACGATACGGAGTATTTTACAACGGAGACGGTGAGTGTTTTTTGATAGAGCATTTATCATGTGCAATCTAATTTTACGGGCTATAATTTTTTTTTTTATGTGTGTGTAGGTTTTTCCATCCAATGAAGCGTTGGTAGATTGGATAAGATGCATTGGTAAACAACACGGGTTTATCATTATGATTAAGGGTTCTGAGAAATGTATTAAGAATCGCACATTTAGAATGAGGTTTTCATGAGAAAGGAGCGGTAAGTATAGGCCGTTTGTGAAAAAGGTTGATGGGAAGGAGGTATCTGTGAAGAAGAGTGTGCGGTCCACAGGCACCAAAAAATGTGAATGCCTATTTGAATTGAAAGCTGTAAAGGGTAACGATGGTTGTATTTCTGTTTGAAAACTCATAGTTGTCAAGTCTTGTGACATTCTATTCAGAAACTAGAATGGTGTCATGCTATCTCATAGTTTTCATTCTGTTCGGAAATTAGAATTCAATTCAAGGTGTACAAATCAGATATTAAAGTCCGAACATAGGTATAAATTTCGTATATTTGTTTCTGAAATTATTGATCCAGTTCGAACATTAGTATCCAATTGGTGTTATTCTATCTGATAATTCTCATTCTGTTCGGAAATTAAAATCCAAGTACTGGTATATAAATCAGAAATTGAAGTCCAAAACTTGTTATATATTTCGGATATTTATTTTCGAATTGAATTTTTTCCGAATGAATAGGTTGTAATGGACGAAAAAGAGTGTGGATATGAAAAAGGGAATTTGAAAATCAATTCCTTTATTTATTATTGGTTAAAATGGGATGTAATTCTTCCTCGTATAACGTGCTAACATGAAAATATATATTTGTAGGAATTTTATTCCTTGTAAAACATGTTCGTGTCCAAAAATTCAATGTTGCTAGCATTTTTCTGTAGTAAAAAATGAGTTATTTGGAGCGAATTTATTTCTCGAAATATGTGCTGACAGGACTATTAAATGACACCTGAAATTTTTTCAAATAAGACAATGGATTTTGTGTAGAAATTTTTCCGACATGACTATTTAAAGAAATTTCAGATTCCCTAAAAAATTTCAACGGGTTATCTGGAGTACAAAATAAGTGTATTACTAAATTTTATAATTGGGTCTGTGGGCAAATGCGATTTGCCCGGTCTTCTTTCCTCGGGAAGGGATTCCGTTCCCCTCCAGAGAAGAGAAAATGCTGCCGGTTCGCGAGAGCGCCTTTTGAAGCTGGACGACAAGCGCTCACGAAAAAATACAGAGTCACCACTTGGGTTTGAAGGTCCGATACCCAAGGAACCGTATTTCGAAGCACTTGCCACGCTGTTTGATTTGAAAAAGTTAAGAATCCAGTCCGTCATAACCATATCTGGGTTCGGGAGCCAGGTTACGAGAGAGGAAGGGTTTTATGGCACCCCTCTCGCCCAATCCGAAGATCGATCTGTACTTAAGCATGTGCGAAAATGTTTGTTTTGCGATTCCATTTTATTAATCAATTTTTAGCCATTTAGGGCGGGGAAACAGTTAATCGGGGATTAAAACTGTAACAATTTGCAGGACATGATAGATGATAGCATGGATACATGAAATGGTAAAGAATAAATGAGAATATTTAACACTGATTTCGGGATGCCGGAACAGTGCGATGACTTTAAATTTATTACGAATGGTGGTCAGCTTGCATGGACAGGGGTTATACATGCAAGCCATAAAATTTACGTTTTTGTGCCCTACTTAGCATTCATATTTTAACGGTATCCAATTATCACAAATATCCTAATAATTATTCAAAATAAAACAAAAGTCATTCCACCACAGAAAGTAGTCCATAAACCATGGCCATAAGTGTCCAAAATAAATATAAGGCCATAAAGTCCATCAAAAACAAGTCATAGAATATCAAGTCTCAAGTACGGTCACGGCATCGGCACCTAGTGTAACGACTTGAGTAACGATCCGAACTAGGGCTTGTGTCGTTTCCTGTATATATTGCAAATAATAGTTTAGTCTAATAAATGAATTCTATATGAAACATAAATGAAAAATTCTAGACTAGTAGTAGTAGTAGTTAAGTGAAATATATCTAAGCAATTTAAAGCTAGAAGCACAGAATCGTATTCTAACTTTCATGTACCTCGTCCTCATGTTAATCAGACTCACGCTCATTCTCCCATACATCAACATGTGGCTCATCTTCACAAATTTCAGCATGTAACTCATTACTCGGCTCATCCTCACAAATTTCAGTATATGACTCATCCTCCCCTACATTAGCATATGGCACATCCTCCCCTACATTATGAAATGGCTCATCTTTCCGGAGATCAACCTGTGGCTCATCCTCCTCAACCTCCACATCTTTCTCTACCTGAGCATGTTGCTCAACCTCTACATCCTCCTCTACCTTCGAATGTACCTTAATCTCTTGCCTCTGCCTTCATCTCCGTGTTTTGTCTCGTTTACTTTCTGAAGCTAAAGCTTGCTCAGCCTTCCTCTTCCTTGCAAAAACAGTAGGAGGAACTCGTTTCATTTCCTGTACATTGCAAATAATACATTTGAACCATAGTTGTCAAAATTGTATGATTCACACAATGATATGAATCCATACATGAATCAAGGTTTATCACATTGTTGCATTTGGCTAATATGAAACCACATGAATGAGCTAACAATTCAACTTTTATAATTGGAAAAAGGTCAATCCGATTCAATATTTAACAATTATGATTAGAACACATGAATTAAAGATAGGAAGATCGGATACTAATTTCTGAATAAAGATAAGTAAATCGGATTCTAATAAGCGAAATAGAGGGGACTAATCGGACAGTAATGTTTGAATAGGGTATAAAGATTTGGATATTAAAATCCGAATGAGGCAATAAATTTTAGATATTAAATTCTGAATGAGTTAACAATTCATGTAGGGTGATTAATAGATGAACAGAAGAATCCTTAGGCATATAAACAATTCGACACATTGATGGCTACATTTTACAAATAATAAAGATCGAATACTTTTGACGAAGTTGGTATTCTGGAGTCTCTTTACGTGCACGAGGTGGAACATTACAACTTAAAAACAACATGCATGTGAAAAATTCAATTTGGACACTTGATAGAAAAGGACATCATCAGAACGGTCTAGAATTAGTTGGGAAAATTTCTAATTATGAGTTTACTACTGCATTGTATGGCACTTAGTTTGAATATGAATTTCTATCATGTTGTACATGCTAAAAATGCAACAATCATAGTTGGGGGCTCCTTTTCCCGAAATGAAGTTACGGGAGATTTCTGAAAGTCTGTTGTATTGCACTAATGAGGTGTGTTTCTCTTGGTTTTAGTATACCAAGTTACCAATTAACTACATTAACAACCTTTGGTGACTCGTTTGAGAAGAACATAGCCAATGAGACTTTGGTATCAAAACCAAAGGTGATTAATTAGTTCAAAAAGGGGTTCTCTTCGCATTTGTGTTAATGGTACTATTTCTAGGAGTGTAATCAAAACAGACTTTTCACTAGGTTATTGTGTTACAAATTAGAAGTGTTTCTACGTGTCATGACATTGTGAGTTATAGTTGTGAAGCATATCGCGTCTCTATAAGCATAATAAAAGAGCTACAACTTGTGTGTTGAGCACTGTTCATGCATATTGTATCTTACAGATTTATTAACATGTGTACAAACTACAGAGCTCATCGATTTGGCTTACTTTTACATTTAGACATTCAAAAATTGGTTGAAAGAAAAGCTACAGCTCTTGTTACAACCAAGGGGTGCTAATCAAAATAGAGGGGACTAATCGGACTTGAATGTCTGAATGGGGTATAAATATTTGGATATTAAAATCTGAATAAGACAATAAATTTTGGATATTAAATTCTGAATGACCTAACAATTCAACTTTTATAATATTCGACTAGGTAATCATTTGGAAATTAAAATCCGAATGAGGCAATCAATTTCAGATATTAAAATCCAAATAGGGGGCAAACAACCATCTATCCGAAATTGTGAAAAACAATCGGACTCTAATGTCTGATTAAATTTTAAATACACAAAATAGCGTACTATGGATTTCTCTGGGTTTCTCAGGAAAAAAAACAAAAATCAAACGGAAAACAAAACCCACGTAATAACAAGATTCAAAATTTTACCGATGTTTCACTTCGAAATCGTTGGTGATACCGGCGTGGTGTGCTTTCTTCTCACACCTCCTTTGCTTCAAAAGTTGCGCTACTGTCGTGGTATGGTGGGAGTGGTGTTGTGGTGGGGAATGTACAGAAGAAGAAACGGGGAAGAGAGAGAGACGAGAGAGATAGATGGGGTGGAGAGGCGGGGAGAGAGAGAGAGACGGGGTGGCGTGGGGATGCGTGGGTGGCGGTAATGGTGGGTGGGTGGCGGCGCCGTGGGGTGGGGAGGCGGAGATCTGTAGCAGAACGAGGGAGAAGAGAGAGAAAAGGAACGGACGGAGAAGAGAATGACAGAGGGGTTGGGTTGGGTTGTATGTATAATGTATACAAGGGCAAAAAGGGAAGTTCATGGATATTCTTTTGGCTGCAAGTAGCAAATCTTTATAAGGTAGTGGTTTGTAGGTAGCAATTGGCTGCGAGTAGCAGAAACTACGCTGCGAATAGCGGTGGCCTTTTTATTTCTCATTTTGAAACGCCCAATGGGCAGTAAATAGCAGGACCCTATTTAGATTATAAACTTTTTTTAAAAGCAGTCGTGAAACTAATTAACCTTATATTGTGAGATTGGTTTATCTTAGAACAGAACGAAAGAGGACTAAAAGGTTAGAATTTATACGACAAATTTTTGAGTAGATAAAAAGGTTGTTTTGCTTGAGTAGGAAAATAGTTATTCTTGATCCAAAATACAACCTCTTCCAAAATGTCACACACACACACTCTTGAGCAATATAATTAAGCAACAGAAAAATAAACAGAGACAAGACACGCGATATATGTGGAAAACCTTAGGGTCCGAATAACCCTAAGACAAAACCACGGCCTAGTCCACTATTTTCTATTAACCCAAAAGAGTTACAAATTGCGAAACAGATTACCTTAAGCCTTACCCTTAAGCGTTACCTATGCTAGCCAACTTACGATGCTCCCCGAGCTTCTTTTTGATTCAATAGTCTGCCACGAACCTCAAGTTCGATCTCCGGAATCAACCGGCTCGATCCGAATAGACTTCTTGTCAATCCGGCCAACATCAACAAGGCATGAACGGGTCACCAAATGAATGATAAATGATGTGCGGTATGAATAGGCCGGACAATCCAAAAACGTTCGAATGAATGCAGGATGCAAGAACGTTGAGACAAGATCGTCACAAACAATCAATACGAGTTGATGTGGTTCTCAACTCATGAAAACTACGAAATCCAAAACCTTGTAATGATATGTTTCAGCATAAAGGTTCGATATACTCCAAAATATGATTAAGGATATTTTTATATGATTTTCTAGTAAAACAAAACCCTAATCAAAATAAGGAAATAAAATATAGGAAATAATAGTCCATAACAAAACAAAATCCTAGCCTCCAATCTTTTTCTATTCTCAGAAAAAAAAATCACCTTTAAATTAAGATGTGTGTATCAAAAGAAAATTACGTGCAATACCAAAACTCTAAAATTGGTAACAAGATCCACTTAATATAAAAACTTGATCCAAACATGCACAACACAATTTTAATCAAATTTAAGCTTTTTGAACACAAATAAAATATTATGCATGATATGCCGTGAATGATTTTACCTTTGATAAACGGAACGGCTTCATAGGATCAAATTGGCAAAGGCAAGGGGAGGAGCATCACGCGAGAAACTACCCCTATATAACCTACCCTATTACAATTAAGTGAAAAAGAAATTCCATTGAAACAAGGTGCGTTTTGGACAATTCCGGAAAGTGCCAAAAAAACTAACCTTAGCCCCATTCCACTAAGAAAAAAAATTATTTTTTGAATTAAAGGCAATATATTAGGAGAGTTATTCTTTTCTATTAGTTATTCTATCTTTATTACCAAATCAAAGAACCAAACCATACATATACAGATAGTTAAAAAGATGAATTCATAATCGATTAATCCTAGAAATGATTATTCGGATGTATCATGGAAATTCTTTGAAAGAAAAGAATCAATGTAATTTTTATGGGGTGGAACAAAATATCTCTCATTTCTCCTTGGAATCGATTCTGCCTGTTGGTTTCCAAAGGAATGTTGTTGTGTTGGCTTAAAAGGTGAATTAATAATGACTTGTCTCGTAAAATAAAAAATAAGTATTTAAAAAATAAAAACTTTAATGGAACGGGTTATTGATGGAGTCTGAGCTGTAGGGTTAATCTGCTCAGTATTGTGATTTGTAAATATGGGTAAGTTGTTGTTTTACTAACAGGATGCTTTTATAAATGAAGCTTGTACTCCATATGGCGTTTTTTTCCTCGTATGTTATATCCATCCCAACTTTGAAGTTGGGTCTCTGTATTTGGTTGTTGACTGAATGCAATATGCTATTCGTGAGCATTGTCATTGCCATGACTGGTTAGTAGGAATGACTGAGACGGAATGGTAGGATTGCCAATACTTTGTATATTTCCAGTGTCACTGCTGCCTCTTTGCAGCCTATTCTGTGCCTGCTTGGACCACTGTCAACGTGCCTAAACCCTCGGGCTTTTTGTGCCACTCACAAATATGTACACACATCCCCACAAACCCTTGCATGTGTGGATTTGTGTGTGGTTGAAGTCTCACTCACTCTCTCTCTCTCTCTCTCTCTCTCTCTCTCTCTCTCTCTCTCGCGTTAGCTTTATAGGAATTTCACATGTGTCATGCTTTGAGTCCCATTTACAATATGACAGCCAGCATGTAAAAATCCTGTTTGATCCTTCCGGTTATCTATATTCATTCCCCAATTGATTGGGACTTAAGACTGTTAGTAATTTATTTTAATCAACGGGTATCTGTAATCTTAACGTGGGGAGATTAATAAGTATTTAATATCATGGAGCTCGTAATATAATTGAGATAAGGATGGGAGTGCAATTATAATTCTGTAGTGGGGTGAATTATAATTAGTGAAATAAGAAGTAGAATCCTGGTGGGATTAGGTTTTCTTATTTACACTGGGAGCCCTGATTTATTACTCCTTAGGTCCCTATCGTAGCCCTATATATATACGTTATGCTCTCTAGGTCAAATAAATGTTTTTCTATTTATTCACGAAATAGAGGCAGACTTAGAGAGAGCAAACAGATCGCGAAAGAGTCCACACTCAGTTCGCGTTCTAGACGTGCAGGGAATACGATAGAAGATCGTAAGGTACGATCGAGCAGTATTCGTGGTTTATAGCAAGACGTGCTATAACAAGTTCAACCAGCGTTCGTGTCGCCGGGAGTTGTGGTAAAACCCTAATTCCGCCTTGTAGGGTATTTATTTTTGTTGTCTAATCTGTACGCGTCATTACTGGGTCTTGGGGATTCAGTTTCCCAACAGTGGTATCAGAGCCGGCTGTAATCACGCGTATGGATTAAACAGGCCATGTTGTCCATCGATTATAGAGGGTAGAACGTAGAACTGTGCTAACCCTGTTTTGCAGCGTTCTTACCCAGCTATTATGGTCATATGATTTTTGTTGATTTTATGTGATTGGATCCCACGATAATTTATTTCGTGGTTATTGTTATTTATTGGGTACCACGATTATTTTTCGTGGTTGTAATAATTAACATAGCATGTGTTATTTATTGGGTGCCACGATTATTTTTCGTGGTTGTAATAATTAACGTAGCATGTGAACTCCAATGGAGGCATAAGATCAATGTTTGTATGTTTCTTCGATTGTAATAGCATTCGACGGTTATTCGGAGATCGAAGATGGTAGATACAAAAGATATAAGTTGTTTGGCTTGCAACAGATTTTTTTTTTCAGATTCGTAGGGTCTGATTGCAGGGCTGTTTCGATCCAGTAAACGTTGGAATTAGAAAATCTGTTCTTCACGAAAGTTGTAGATAATTGAATTTTGAATCCAACCCAAGTTGAATCACTTCATTTGGAGGTCGGATGAGGAAGATATGGTCAAAATACTGAAGGCTGTGCAGTTTACGCGGGAATATGTCAAATCCGAATTTTCTTGCTTAAGCACGGTTGGATTTTGGTTTCCTTGATTGATTCAAAGTATCTAAACCTTCTACACAAGTATAGTTGAAGGATTGCTTAAGGATTTCAAGTTTGGAAGGACTCCTTATTGCTTAAGGATTTCAAGTTTGGAAGGATTCCTTGTTACTCAAGGATTGCATCTTTGACCATAATAGCTGGATTCTTTATCTTGTGGTTCCTTACTATTTGTGTTTCCATAATGTTTGCATATGTGATAGTTTACCATATTGAGACAACATGGTGATAATTGGCTTTGACCTAGATCACGGTTTCGCAAACTCGAAAATTTTGATAACTCTCACAAATTTTTTTAAATAACTAAGTGGGAGAGGGAGTTTATTTTTTATAAATCCCACGGTCTCCATTACTAGTATGTAGATGATGTAATTAATTTTATGTGATGGTTTTAGAACCTTCCCCCCCATCGGGCAAAATTAATTATGGCCTCATTGGTACAAACTTCCTTAAAGGATAGGTCTATGATAATTGTTGTGTGAATTACTTCACCATCTGAGGTAATTCATAACGGAACAATGGGTCATGGGGCTAGGTAATGGTATACACTTAGCTGTAAATAATAGTATCCTCACCATCTGAGTCACTATTATTATTTATAGGACCGAAGCTATATTGGCTATTTAATTTTGCTTGGCACGGTATAGTGTCTAGATAGTAAAATTAAAAGGTTGTGCCTATCTACACAAATGATAAAGAGTAGAGACTTCCCATCGAAGCATGTTTTTTACGGTGTGTAGGGTTGCCAATGTTTTTCTTTTAACATGTGGTAGAGGGAACCAATATTAAAATGAAATTCAAAGTTTTTATTGCCCTTCATAATTGTTGTTATGTGATTCTCAGATTCAAAAATGGTTTTTTTTTTCAATCCACTTATCATTATTCTCAAAGAAAATAAATTTACTGGATCGGATTATATTGACTGAAAAAGGAACTTGGATATTGTGTTAATTGCTGAAGGGCACAATTTTGTGTTGCCTGAGGTGTGCCCTCCTAGACCTGATTAGAATGCCACAGAACAGAAAGTAAAATTTTATAAAAAAAATTGGTGAGTATCACCCATGTTGAAAGGATCCCGATTAAGGATCATGTTCAGAAGATAATAGCTCTTCTTAATGAACTAGAGATTCTTGGAGCTGAAATTGATGGGGAAACCCAGATCGATTTCGTTCTTAACTCACTACAGTCTGAAAGTTTTAAGTAATTTCGCCTGAACTATTATATGAACAAAATGTATTTATCTTTGGCGAAACTTCTTAAGGAACTCCAAGCAGCTGAGGGTCTTTCGGTTGTGAAGAAACCACCATCAGTGTTAGTGGCAGAGAAAGTTTCTACTTCTAAGCTGAAAGGCAAGAAGAAGCAGAACAAGTCTCAGAAAAAAGGTTATGGAGGCAGTTTATGAGCCTCAAGGTAGAGTGAAAAGCTGCGGGCAAGTGTTTTCACTACAAGCATCAAGAACACTGGAAGAATGAATGTCTATTCTATCTCAATAAAGTGAATAATCAAGATAAATCTTTTCGCTAGTCGTTGAATCATGTTTGTTTAGTGTGTCATCTGCCAGTACCTGGTGTGTAGATACATGAACCACTAATCATATTTGCAATTTATTGCATGGGTTACAGGAAACCAGAAGACTCAGTGATGGAGAGATTTATCTACACATGGGAAATGCTACGAGAGTAGCAGCAGTTGTAGTAGAAATGTTATTTTTCAATAATAATGGGGAGTTTAATTCTGTGAGATTATCTTTATGTTCTCATACTTAGAAGAGACTTGGTTTTCTTTTTAGTTTCTAAGTTGATTAAAGATGGATATTTGGTTTATTTTAGTAATTTTGTGGTTATTAAGTTAAATAAAACGTTTTATCTATTCTGGTTCATTGGTGGATAATCTCTACTTTATTAATCCTATATTTCCTACAGTGCAACTGCATGAATTGAATAACACTAATGATATGCCATGTAAGAAAAATGAGCTTCTAAATTGAACCAAATGTATCTTTGGCACTTATACCTTGGTCACATTAGTCTGAATAGTTTTTTTTTAGACTAGTCAGGATGGACCTTTAGGTTCATTGGAAGTTGAGAACTTCTAGTCTGTGAATCCTATTTAGACGGTAAGATGACCAAAAGACTTTTTTATCAATAAAAGGTTAAAGAGCCAAAGAGCCATTGAAATTGGTCATTCTGATTATGGGATCCTTGAAGTCCAAGTAAGAGGGATTTTGAGTATTTCATCACTTGATTGATAATTACTCAATGTTTACATTTATTTAATGCACAGTAAGTAAGTCGAATGCTTGAGAAATTCAAGGAGTATAGGGCGAAAACAGTGAAGCATTTAGGTAAATGTCGTAAGACACTGCGATCTGATCGTGGTGGGCAATACCTCTTGGGAGAGTTTAGGGAGTACTTGTTAGCTGAAGGGATTACATCCCAGTTTTCAGCACCAAGTATCCACTCAAAATGGTTTACCAAAAGGAAGGAATACGACTCTTATAGATATGGTGAGATCAATGATGAGTTATTCAGATTTATCAATTTCGTTTTAGGGACATGCCTAGAAACAGTAATGAACATTCTTAATTGGTACCATCTAAGTCAGTGTACCATTTACATCCATAGAACTGTGAACTGGGTGCAAACCTAGTCTGCAACATGTTCAGGTTGGGGTAGTCCAGCACATTTGCTAAATGGGAACGCAGATAAATTGGAATCAAGGACATAAGTTTGTCTGTTTGTGGGGTACCTTAGAGGAATGAAATGGTGAATTATTTTATAGTCCTAAGAATCAGAAGGTCATTGTTTGCACCAATGCTCGATACTAGTGAAGGACTATGAAATAGACCATAAGCTCAGAAGTAAGATTGTTCTAAAGAAATTGAGATGAGATGGACGATAAAGACTTCTTCAACACCATAGAACCGGAGGTTACACTGCAAGAAAGAGTTGTTGACACATGGTACCTCATCGTAGTGGGAGGGTGTGTTGTCCCCCCCAATCGGTATATGTTCTTGGGAGAATCTTATGATATGATCCCTGAAGAACAACATGCTGAACCTTGTAACTACAATGAGGAACTAAAAGATAAAGATGCTGAATTTTGACAAAGGGTCGATGTAATAGCATTCGACGGTTATTCGGAGATCGAAGATGGTAGATACAAAAAGATATAAGTTCGTTTGGCTTGCAACAGATTTTTTTTTTTCAGATTGTAGGGTCTGATTGCGGGGCTGTTTCGAATCCAGTAAACGTGGAATTAGAAAAAGCTGTTCTTCACGAAAGTGTAGATAATTGAATTTTGAATCCAACCCAAGTGAATCACTTCATTGGGAGTCGGATGAGGAAGATATGGTCAAAATACTGAAGGCTGTGCAGTTTACGCGGGAAATATGTCAAATCCGAATTTCTTGCTTAAGCACGGTTGGATATTTGGTTTCCTTGATTGATTCAAAGTATCTAAACCTTCTACACAAGTATAGTGGAAAGATTGCTTAAGGATTTCAAGTTTGGAAGGACTCCTTATTGCTTAAGGATTTCAAGTTTGGAAGGATTCCTTATTGCTCAAGGATTGCATCTTTGACCATAATAGCTGGATTCTTTATCTTGTGTTTCCTTACTATTTGTGTTTCCATAATGTTTGCATATGTGATAGTTTACCAAATTGGGACAACATGGTGATAATTGACTTTGACCTAGATCGCGGTTTTGCAAACTCCAAAATTTTGATAACCCTCACAAAGTTTTTTAAATAACTAAGTGGGAGAGGGAGTTTATTTTTTATAAATCCCACGGTCTCCATTACTAGTATGTAGATGATGTAATTAATTTTGTGTGATGGTTTTAGAACCTTCCCCCCATCGGGTAAAATTAATTATGGCTTCATCAGTACAAACTTCCTTAAAGGATAGGTCTATGATAATTGTTATGTGAATTACTTCACCATCTGAGGTAATTCATAACGGAACAATGGGTCATGGGGCTAGGTAATGGTATACACTTAGCTGTAAATAATAATATCCTCACCATCTGAGTCACTATTATTATTTATAGGACCGAAGCTATATTGGCTATTTAATTTTGCTTGGCACGGTATATTGTCTAGATAGTAAAATTAAAAAGTTGTGCCTATCTACACAAATGATAAAGAGTAGAGACTTCCCATCGAAGCATGCTTTTACGGTGTGTAGGGTTGCCAATGTTTTTCTTTTAACATATGGTTGAGGGAACCAATATTAAAATGAAATTCAAAGTTTTTATTGCCTTTCATAATTGTTGTTATGTGATTCTCAGATTCAAAAATGGATTTTTTTTTCAATCCACTTGTCATTATTCTCAAAGAAAATAAATTTACTGGATCGGATTATATTGACTGAAAAAGGAACTTGGATATTGTGTTAATTGCTGAAGGGCACAATTTTGTGTTGCCTGAGGTGTGCCCTTCTAGACCTGATGAGAATGCCACAGAACAGAAAGTAAAATTTTATAAAAAAAATTGGTGAGTATCACCCATGTTGAAAGGATCCCGATTAAGGATCATGTTCTGAAGATAATAGCTCTTCTTAATGAACTAGAGATTCTTGGAGCTGAAATTGATGGGGAAACCCAGATCGATTTCGTTCTTAACTCACTACAGTCTGAGAGTTTTAAGTAATTTCGCCTGAACTATTATATGAACAAAATGTATTTATCTTTGGCGAAACTTCTTAAGGAACTCCAAGCAGCTGAGGGTCTTTCGGTTGTGAAGAAACCACCATCAGTGTTAGTGGCAGAGAAAGTTTCTACTTCTAAGCTGAAAGGCAAGAAGAAGCAGAACAAGTCTCAGAAAAAAGGTTATGGAGGCAGTTTATGAGCCTCAAGGTAGAGTGAAAAAGCCTGCGGGCAAGTGTTTTCACTACAAGCATCAAGAACACTGGAAGAATGAATGTCTATTCTATCTCAATAAAGTGAATAATCAAGATAAATCTTTTCGCTAGTCGTTGAATCATGTTTAGTGGTGTCATCTGCCAGTACCTGGTGTGTAGATACATGAACCACTAATCATATTTGCAATTTATTGCATGGGTTCCAGGAAACCAGAAGACTCAGTGATGGAGAGATTTATCTACACATGGGAAATGCTACGAGAGTAGCAGCAGTTGTAGTAGGAAATGTTATTTTCAATAATAATGGGAGTTTAATTCTGTGAGATTATCTTTATGTTCTCATACTTAGAAGAGACTTGGTTTTAGTTTCTAAGTTGATTAAAGATGGATATTTGGTTTATTTTAGTAATTTTGTGGTTATTAAGTTAAATAAACGTTTTATCTATTCTGGTTCATTGGTGGATAATCTCTACTTTATTAATCCTATATTTCCTACAGTGCAACTGCATGAATTGAATAACACTAATGATATGCCATGTAAGAAAAATGAGCCTTCTAAATTGAACCAAATGTATCTTTGGCACTTATACCTTGGTCACATTAGTCTGAATAGTTTTTTTTAGACTAGTCAGGATGGACCTTTAGGTTCATTGGAAGTTGAGGAACTTCTAGTCTGTGAATCCTATTTAGACGGTAAGATGACCAAAAGACTTTTTTATCAATAAAAGGTTAAAGAGCCAAAGAGCCATTGAAATTGGTTCATTCTGATTTATGTGGATCCTTGAATGTCCAAGTAAGAGGTGATTTTGAGTATTTCATCACTTTGATTGATAATTACTCAATGTTTACATTTATTTAATGCACCGTAAGTCCGAATGCTTTGAGAAATTCAAGGAGTATAGGGCGAAAACAGTGAAGCATTTAGGTAAATGTCGTAAGACACTGCGATCTGATCGTGGTGGCAAATACCTCTTGGGAGAGTTTAGGGAGTACTTGTTAGCTGAAGGGATTACATCCCAGTTTTCAGCACCAAGTATCCACCTCAAAATGGTTTACCAAAAGGAAGGAATACGACTCTTATAGATATGGTGAGATCAATGATGAGTTATTCAGATTTATCAATTTCGTTTTAGGGACATGCACTAGAAACAGTAATGAACATTCTTAACTTGGTACCATCTAAGTCAGTACCATTTACATCCATAGAACTGTGAACTGGGTGCAAACCTAGTCTGCAACATGTTCAGGTTTGGGGTAGTCCAGCACATTTGCTAAATGGGAACGCAGATAAATTGGAATCAAGGACATAAGTTTGTCTGTTTGTGGGGTACCTTAGAGGAATGAAATGTGAATTATTTTATAGTCCTAAGAATCAGAAGGTCATTGTTTGCACCAATGCTCGATACTTAGTGAAGGACTATGAAATAGACCATAAGCTCAGAAGTAAGATTGTTCTAAAGAAATTGAGATGAGATGGACCGATAAAGACTTCTTCAACACCCATAGAACCGGAGGTTACACTGCAAGAAAGAGTTGTTGACACACTGGTACCTCATCGTAGTGGGAGGGTTGTTGTCCCACCCAATCGGTATATGTTCTTGGGAGAATCTTATGATATGATCCCTGAAGAACAACATGCTGAACCTTGTAACTACAATGAGGAACTAAAAGATAAAGATGCTGAATTTTGACAAAGGGCTGTGAAATCTGCATCCACATAATGGAATCAGATGGGTTCATAGTAAATGGTCAAGAGCACATGTTGTGCAAGCTTAAGGAGTCTATTCATGGATTCAAGCAAGCATCCAAATCTTGGAATATCCGTTTTGATCAAGCAATTAGGTTTTCTTGGTTTTGATTAATGTCCGGATAAATCATGTGTGTACAAGAAGCGCAACGGAAAAGTGGTGGTATTTTTGGTACTATACGTAGATGATATTCTGTTAATCGGAAACGATGTAGGAATGTTATCTTCGATAAAGGTGTGACTATCTAACCTATTCGATATGAAAGACTTGAGAGAAGCCGGTCACATCTTTGGGATTAAACTTATGTGAGATCGCAAGTATAGGATGTTGGGCTTATCATAAGCCTACTTATATCGATGAGATCCTTGCTCGTTTTAGCATGCAGGATTCCAAGAAAGGGTTCCTTCCTTTTTAGACATGGAATCAACCTATCCAAGGATCAGTGTCGTAAGACACCTGAGGAGATGGAAAAGATGAAGGCAGTTCCTTATGCCTTGGCAGTAGGAAGCCTCATGTATGCTATGCTGTATACTAGACCTGATATTTGCTTTGCTGTTAGCATGGTTAGTAGATTTCAGTGTAATCCAGTGTAAGAGCGTTGGACTGCAGTGAAACATATACTCAAGTATCTGAAAAGAACTAGAGATCATATGTTGGTGTTCCAGTTAGATAGTCTGGTACCTCATGGGTATACTGACTTAAACTTTATGTCAAATAAGGATTCCAGAAAGTCTACCTCGGGATATGTGTTTACCTTAGGAGGTGGAGCCATAAGTTGGAGGAGTATCAAGCAATCGTGCATTGATTGATTCCACCATGGAGGCCGACTATGTGGTAGCTTCTTAAAGCAGCCAAAAAGGCTGTTTTGGCTTAGAAACTTCTTGATGGATCTAGAAGTGATTCCTTTAGTGCAATTAGCTTTTACATCTATTGTGAAAATAGTGGTAGAATTGCTAATTCTAAGGAGCCATTGACTCATAAGAAGGAAAACACGTCGAGCGTAAGTATCACCTGTTTCGAGAGATCGTTCAGAGAGGTGATGTTGCTGTGACCAAGATTGCATCAGCAAACAACCTGGCAAACCCTTTTACGAAGAGCTTACCGGCTAAGACTTTTGATAGTCACGTAAAGGGAATGGAAGTGAGATGCATGGTAGCATGGTTTTGAGTCTTAGTGGGAGTTTGTCAGAAAATTATACTAAAAGTTATACTTTTGTGTAATGGATTAATATTTGATTGCTATTTGTTAATCAGTTTTATCCAATTTTGATGAGAATCTTTTATGGGCAATGTTTGCATAATACTATTGTATGTTGTGCATGTGTCTTTTATTTTACAAAGTAGATAATCTGGTGTGTAGAGTTCGGCTTACACACAGAAGATCAGATCATCAGTTCTTGTAAAATATAAGATATGGTTCGCAGTCTTAGATGGAACTGGACACACCATCGGTAGGACTGTAGTACAATGTTTAGTAGGTCTGTCTTGACTACAGGGAATGGTCTAGTTCTAACTCATTGTGCTAGTACACTTTGTATGTATTGAACTGGGACCGCATTGAGGTAATTGTCTTTATACTAACCTTTTAAGACAATTGGAACCTCATGGTTATTATGAATGCTTATGCTCTTAATCCAAAGACAATTATTAGAGGTATATATTTAATGTTGTTGACTTTGATTCATTAAAGAGTGAGATCTTCATACGGTCAATAGTCTCGGTGAGTTGGGTCGCAACATTATGTATATGACAACTATTAATTATTAATGGAATCCACGTCCCGATAGGGATTGATGATACCCCTTGAGTAAGCTTATAAGTTTCGAATATGTCAAACCCTGCAGGTGGATTTTGTATCCGACATATCGAATAAGTTAAGCGGATAGTCTCAAGTTAAGATGTTGATTAAGTGGGAGATTGTTAGTAATTTATTTTAATCAACGGGTATCTGTAATCTTAACGTGGGGAGATTAATAAGTATTTAATATCATGGAGCTCGTAATATAATTGAGATAAGGATGGGAGTGCAATTATAATTCTGTAGTGGGGTGAATTATAATTAGTGAAATAAGAAGTAGAATCCTGGTGGGATTAGGTTTTCTTATTTACACTGGGAGCCCTGATTTATTACTCCTTAGGTCCCTATCGTAGCCCTATATATATATACGTTATGCTCTCTAGGTCAGATAAATGTTTTTCTATTTATTCACGAAATAGAGGCAGACTTAGAGAGAGCAAACAGATCGCGAAAGAGTCCACACTCAGTTCGCGTTCTAGACGTGCAGGGAATACGATAGAAGATCGTAAGGTACGATCGAGCAGTATTCGTGGTTTATAGCAAGACGTGCTATAACAAGTTCAACCAGCGTTCGTGTCGCCGGGAGTTGTGGTAAAACCCTAATTCCGCCTTGTAGGGTATTTATTTTTGTTGTCTAATCTGTACGCGTCATTACTGGGTCTTGGGGATTCAGTTTCCCAACAAAGACTTGGCTTGATTTAGTTTGATTAGCTGTATAGGATGCTATAAGCATTGCCATGTTAAAGTCCTGTGGGGGAGGGGGGGGTGGGTTTGGGCGGTGTGGGGGTGGGGGAGCTATCATATCCTAAACTTTTTACCAAGGCAAATTAAGAAGACTCTAGGACGGGAAAATGCAAAGGGGAACGACGCGTTTATGACTTATCATCACCACATAGGTTTTCATGAAATGAAAGCAATGAATCTTGTGGAGTCTTGGTCTTTGTCTTTTGAGGCTGATTGGGAGGTCCTCCATAGAGTCTCGACGGCGTTGTTCCGCTTACCAACAAAAAGAAAGCATTTGTTGGTGTCCACTGTAAGAGAATTAGGCTTCCAGAGCTCACTTATTGTGGTCTAATGTTGATATTTGTCTTGTTCTTATAAGAGTCATGATCGGAAATCTTTTGAAAGTCATCTCATCCTATGCTTGCTCAAATCCTCACCATAAGATCGCGATATTAGCCAAATTTTCTTGAATTGCTTTGATCTAAAGGCAATGCTACTAACATGAAAGTTATGTACATCTGATTTTTATTTTGAAAACCTCAAAAGGGAATCCCAACTCTCAATGATTTGTTATTATCTGCTTACCTTTTATTTCCCGTTGCGTCACCTCCTTGTGTGTAGTCCGATGAACTGCTGTATCAATCAGATCTTATTGCATCAATCAGATCTTATTCTATTGAGGAATCTATTTAAGTTGTGTTTATGCTGTTTTGATAAATCTGAGATATTTGTCTCCAAAGCTGTAAGGTCGTTTTTAAGTTCTAACTCCATTGATATGGTTCAATTTATTTTTTATTTTTTTGCTTTTTGATATTGTTCTATGTTTTGCTGTATGTCAGGATTAAATACATGAACTGGTCATATATTAATGTAGTTGCTCATAATGATATCCTTTTCAAGCATTCTGGGCAACGCTCAAGGGTTCGTAAACTCCAATATATTGCTGAACTGGAAAGAACTGTTGATGTTCTACAGGTAAGTTAGAACGGCAGAGGAATGCAAAATTTTCTTGTAATTTCTTCTTAATCTGATGGCACTCCAAGGTCCTCTTTTACAGCAAGCCATCCTTTTTGTTAGAATCCCACGGCTGTAGGGAAGTGAAAGATATGAAGGATACCCCTTGCTTTTCTTGTTAAATAAAGTAAATAAATAATGTAAATAGAGTAAATGAGGACATTCGTAGAAAAAATTTAAGCCTTTGCTTTTCTTGTTATCCTGGTGAAAACGACAGATCGTATAAAAGTCTTCATAGTGTAGCCTTTTCCCCCTTTGGATCTGATTGCCAGCTCCCCTGCATTAAATCTGATTGTGGTGATGCAACATGAGAACCATTTACTGCTGATGTTGTATAGTCTTGTTGTTCCTTGTATTGTTGTTCAGGGGGATGCCCGTTGTTTTTGTAGTTGCCGTGTTTTTGGTAAAATGAAATTACTTGCCAAAAAAACATGAGAACCATATACTAGTACTGCTGTGCTTAATTTCATCAGAGAGTGCAGCAGCTGCTGCTGTATTGTTCAGTCTTATCATTTTGCTCCAGCAGCGACTAGTTTTAGTTTTCTGACAGAACAGTTTTGAATTTCTCATGATGCAGACTTTAGAGTCAGAGTTAGCTGTTGGCGTTGCTTCTCTTCTCCAGCAACGTGCTGCTTTGTCAATGGAGAATGGTAAATTAAAGCAGCAGATGGCCAGACTTAAGAAGGAAAAAGTGATTGTGGATGGTAAGTTAGGGCTATGTTTGGTAACGCTGCCACTTTTCTGTTTTCTATTTTCTATTTGCCGAAATCATATTTTAGTTTTTCTTAAAAAAAGTGAAAGTAAAAACTATGTTTGTGTCAACTTTGTTCAAAAAAAAAAAAGAGAGCAAAATACGTAAACATGATTGACATGAATAAAAGAAGCCTTTCATTTTTTATGTTTTTTTGGGTACGTTAAATTTTATTGGGCACATGAGAAAGATGAAGCAATGGCGTAGAGTTGGAGACTGGGTCGATCGAGATAGCACTGGCATAGGGTTGGAGAGAGTCAGAGTCGATTAGTCATCAGAGAGAGGGTCGAGAGAGAGAGAACTTGAGAGTTGATCTAGAACTTGAGGTCGATCAGAGGTTGCTGCACTTTGATCGAGAGAGAGAAAAAAAATTTCAATGTCGAGCGGATACCACGTAGTGCCCACTCACGCATCCGAGCTGTCAATTTCATTTTTGAACGGCTCAGATTTGGAGAGAGAAAAGGAAAGAGAAAGTGTTGGGTGAGAGGAGAGAGAAGGTTTCAATCCGAACCGTCCAAAAGTGTATCAGACGGCTCGGATGCGCCGAGTGGGTACCACGTGGGATATACCCGCTGGGCACTAAAAAATCTCTCTCTCTCTCTCTCTCTCTCTCTCTCTCTCTCTCTCATGGCCTAGGTTTGGAGACCCGGAAAAAAAGAACAGTTCCTCCCAAGACTTGAACGTGCTCTGGGCACGCGGAAGACGTGGATCGGTTTTTGCTTTTAGAAGAAGTGAAAGTTCAGTTTTGCTACTTCTCTAATTTTCAAAAATTTTGAAAATCCTTCTCTCTTTTTGCAAATGAAAATAGACAACCAAACATACTTTCATGTCCAATTTTTAAAAATTATGGAAAGAAAAACAGAAAACTAAAAGTGAAATGGTTACCAAACAAGACTTATGTTTGACCCCTCCTTTGATCATTTCTTGAACAGAGATGGCCACTTTAGTTACCCTAGAGCTTTTCTGGAAGGTCAAAACGTCTCTCCATTGTTGTCACAAAAAAGTCACTCCATTCTCTTTGAAATTACTTTTTTTTTTTCCAGTTAAAATCATGGAGAAAGCTATGGTACACCTAGGTGTACCATAAATATGTTACACAATTTTTGGTGTGTTTTATGTAATTTTGGTATATGTTACGCATGGTTGTACCTTTGGAGTGAATGGTAAGCATAGTTCACATATTTTTCCTGCATGGCACGCATATTTGTCGTATATGGTATATTAATGGTACGCATATTTTTTGGCTCATTAGTTATGCATTTTTATCGTATGAGTCACGTTTTTTGGTGAAATAAGATAGAGGGGTGTGTGGTAAACCCCAAAATACTTGCACATTTTTTTGGTATTAGTTGCGTCTTTTTTTGGTAACCAAATTTTTGTAGCCAATTTCTTTTGGTTTTGTACCATATGCTTCTCCTAAAACCATTAGGTAATCATCCCCGAAGTTTTTAAGTTCCAAGATGCAAAGAATGAAACACTAGGTAGAAAAAATAGCAATAGCTAAGTTAAAAATCGTGGTAGAAGTGTAAAGTAACATAGAATTATAATTCTTGCCCAATTGTTGGGAGGGTTTTGGCCCGGGATAAAATACTGAAAGATGAAGGCAAGGAGACTCTTATATTTTACTCGTACTTACGATGTAAGGTGCTTCTTTTGGAATAGAAAATCTGTTTGAAACCAATATAATTGAATGGAGACGAAAGTACTCAAAATATATGATCACTGCCATCTTTCTGCATTTAACAGGTCTATAAGTACCTTCTCTCTTTAGGTTCACCTTTTTAGTTATGGTTGTTATATTTTTCTACAGGTCGGTATCAGTCTCTGAAGAAAGAACTAGAGAGGTTGAAAATTCGTGTAGCTTATTCCTCCAGTGGAGACATTGAAAAAGATTTCAGGTCAAGCTCTGCAGCAGAGGGAGTTAGCTTAGATGCTGCTTGGCAGATGCTGGACATAGGAAAACTTAACCTTAACCCACGAAACTGATGTCTTTTGGAACATATGCATCTTTGCTCCGGGGACGTTATAGAAAAGCAGAAACCACGGTGAAGCTGATCAGGTTTGGCCGCCGAATTCTGCACTTGTTATCGTCCAGTGATCTCATCTTTTAGGAGTTCATGTACATCAAGTAGACGTGACTCTTCTCTTTTCTTTCCTTTCCGTTCTTCCTCCCTTTCTGCTACTGTAAGGTTTCTTTTGCAGTAAAGATAAGGCATGGGGTGAATTTAAGCATTTGCTGCAATTCCCTTGAAAGAATATCCCTTCCAAATTTGGTCAGCTAGAAAGGAAGGAAGCTTAATTGAGGGCGTTTATCAACGTTTCGTTTCACTAGATTTGACAATGTTAATATCGATGGTCTTCTTAAGATCAAGGGTTTAGGTTGGTTGACGAATAGGAATGTGGCTTCGCCTTCCCTTATTACCCTCCTACCGGTTGTTAACTTGTATGTGTGTTCTAACTACTGTCCATGTACGATCCATAGTAGATTGTACTTATTATGTACCTAAAAACAAAACAAAAATGCTACATCCTATTAGGTTAAAAAGGATGACCAATTTAGCAACAAAGGGGGCATATGATCAACCCATTCTCATTACACTCGGGGCAATCTTCCGACGCCGCGGTGGCATACCCGGAAACCACCTTATGGCTCCCATTGCAGTTGGAACACACCGCAAACCGGAATCCGTTGCACGGGCCTTTGGACCAGTCTACCGGGACACCCTCGAAGGGCGAGATTCCCTTGCTCATGCAAAGTCAATACTACTTCAGCCCCACCAATGTACCTCCCTTTGATGAATAGCCTTGGTGGGACTATTTTACCCCCCAGAGCCATCCATAGCTCTTCCCTGAAAACAGAGTGCATCGAAATGTCCCTTTCTGAATACAATACCCGAAAGCTGTCGAGTAAGAATTTGATGCTGTTGCAGTCTTCGAATGTCATTTGGATCCCTCGGAGCCCTGTCGTGTAGAGAACTACTGAATCAGTTCCGCCCGGAGGACATCTTTCTTCGAAATCTAACAGGGGATCTCTATTTTCTTCCAATTCCAACAGAGGATCTCTGTTTTCGCCCGGAGGACATCTTTCTTCGAAATCTAACAGGGGATCTCTATTTTCTTCCAATTCCAATAGAGGATCTCTGTTTTCTTGAATATCTAACAGAGGATCTCTGTTTTCTTCGATTCTACGGCCTTTAAACGGACGATTTTCTTCGTCTTCTTCCTTGATGTTTGCGGGATTAGTTTCCCCCCTTCCTCCCTTGATCTAGGGTTTTTCTTTCTCTCTTTCTTAATATTTGTTTATTTTAGTGCCTTGTTATAGAGATAGAATCGTATCCTGTTTTTTATCCGGGTCTTTGATCCCCATATTCAGTTTTTATTGGATTCAATTCAATGTCTTTGGCTAACCTATCCTCTGCTGTAGTCCCTGATTTCCTATGCTCCGTTTGGCTTCTCTGGTAGAGGACCACCATACCCTTTTTTGGTTACTGTTTAGTACTGTATTTCTCAGTTTATATTTATAATTGCATTGTTGATTTCAATTGTAATTGAATATCTGCTTTGCTTCATTTTTTTTTTTTGGGTGTAATTACTTCAATCATTGGCCTGGTGGCCTTCTGTTTTGATTTACTGACCCAATTTTTGACGAAGCAAATTGATTGGTTTAAGATTCAGCTTTACATTTTCTTTCTATTCCTCAAGTCTTCTTATCCTTTATTTTCATTTGACATGCATTTGAGGAACACTTCCCTTCATTTTCCATTATGCCTTTTGTCGCCCCCAGAAATTAGGGTGTCCTTGTTTGGGGAGCTTAATTTATCCTCAAAATATGCCTATGATGTGTTGATATTGGACAAATTATTGTTGTTTTCTATGATTGTTGCATATGAAGTTCTCTCTTCACATTTATGTTCTTGGAATCTATGCTATTGATTCCCCACTGCAATGAGTAGATGTTATTTCCGCTAATGCTCGCTTGTACAATGGAGATTGGTGGTTTTATCAAAGTTCTTGAATGGCGTTGAAGGCTTGGATAGGTGAATATCTTCTAACTCCTTGCATGTCCAGGAAGCAGAAAAGGATTTGTAGCTGTAGACCTTTGAGGAGCATGGGCCCAAGACAAAGATTGGTGGCTATTTCAGTAGTTGAGTTGTTGACTTAAGATTTTCTATGCAGCAAAAACCATTCAAAATTCAGCGAACAGGTTCAGGGGGTGACTTGCCCAAATTGGCGGGTTCAACCTTTTCCCTATTGCTCGGAGGTCGAATTCCTCACATGCTGTTGCGATGGACGACGATATGGAGAGTGGCAATTTGGGGCCTTATAAACACAGGCCAAGGACTTATCCCAACATGCGTGGTAAACCTTATACCCCATTGGTAAGGACCATATCTAGATATTCTATGTTGTCTTCACTCTTCTGTAGAATGTTATCTTTCCTATTTACCAGTAATCAGATATCCTATTGTGTTGCCTATGGACTATTCTGTCGATTCTTTTCTGTTATGTTGCTGTATTCGTAGAGAAGACTGATTATAGTTGTGGAACCTTATTGTTTCAACATTCTTATCTTTCACTGCCTATTGTAATGCCAATTGCAAGGCTAAGAACTATGTTAAGTATAAATGTGCAATGATGCTTTAAACTATGTAGTCTTTCTCATTCCATTTTCTGTTTTCTAATATTGCCAGATGATTTAACTGATGATATACTGATCTTTTTATTTGTTCTTCAATTTTAGATCTAGAGAAACGTTTTTGCTCTCTGTAATGCGCTTGGTTGTTGTCTTGAGTGACGTCAAGGCATGGAAATGCATTGCGGATGATAATCTTCATGACGCAAAGATAGCTATGAAGGATTTGATTGATTTTATGGGAAGCAAGAAAAGTGGACTGTACAATTATGTCAGAAGATGCATGAAAAATTGGATGCTCCTAGTTCTTTGCAAATTGAAAAAGTCTCATGCCTTTGGGAAAAGGGAATGTTGCATCATCAGAGAGATGAATTTTGTAACTTATACTCAGATGATGTAATTACATTATTAGAACTTCAATAAAAATTCAGTTTATACATATTTTCTGGTGTTCTTCTACTCGTTTGTACACATCCTTCCCTTGTCCAATATGCCTATGAATTCCGTTCTATTCAGTTTTTCATTATTGAGTTGTTGGGGATGTGGCTTATGAATGATAATTTAGAATGAGAAATGCCTAGGGTGGGCTTGTGCATAACCTGATGTGGTGCCTGATGTTATTGCTGTACTGACTGAGATGCGAGACGTCGGGTTAGGACCAAAAATGGGGAAGACTTTGCCGAATTTTTTTCAAAACCTACTTTCGTGAACGGACATGACCCGAACACCGGCACTCCAAAAACTCAATTTCAGCACTCGTAAAGATCATTCGGTACAATCAAGTGTTACCAACATTTGAAACTCAAGATCATTCGGTGCAAGACTGGTGCTCGGGGCATAAAAAGAACTTTCATACACTGATCAATTCCATCCCAAAAAAGAACTTTCTTATATTCAATTCCATCCTAAAAACTGATCCATAAGAATAACTTTCTTACATTCCATTCCATCCCAAAAACTGATCCATAAGAATAACGACATTTGTAACAATCTGATTTTACCAATTTCTCTTGAATGCACCAAGAACACATTCAAAACCAACACATATTTTTCATCCAACAACATACAGGCAATCCAAACCAACATATATTTTCCATTCGACAACACAGGCACTCGAAACACACTCATTGAGCCACAGCTGCAAGAATACTCAAGATACTCATCAAAATCAAGACACATCAGACCAATAACAAATTGACAATATATTTCATTCGACAACATACAGAGACACACTGCACAAATGCTACTAGGATACTCATCAAAATATAGATACATCTTTTACCAAAAACAAAAATACAGATACATCAAGATCAATAACAAACCTCCCAATCCTAAGCCATAACCCCCCAAAAAAAGACACCGAGGATACTCATCAAAATACAGACACACACCCAAGTTAAACAAAGTTTTTTTATTGTTGACTGTTATCTCTTGCATTCAACATTTTTGTACAACTTTGTTGTCCTCCTCCCCAACCCTGTCCTTGACTTTCCAAAGAACCACTCGATACTCCTCCTCCCCAAAGTTGACTACCTGTGATACTTGATTGTCCTCTCCAAACTTGAGCATTGACTAAACTTGGGATGTTGCTTTGTGAAGTCAGGACGTTGTTAACAAATTGGTTAAAACTTGTTCCGGTTGGGCATAAAGTTGGAGAAAATGGGAGAATGGTTCTACCTTATGCTATATTTGGTTGGATATTATGAGGCATCATGTTTGGCCACATTAATTGCCCCATGTAGCTTGGGTAACTCTGGCCAACAAAAAAAAGAAGGGTTTAACATGAAACTTAATAAAAGAATTATAGAAGGAACTTAGCAATAAAAAAACGTTTCTTACATTAACATTTACGACACTCTCTTGTATCCCAAACACATGGCCATCTGCAATATCCTCAACCTCCTGAAATTAGTAAAAGAATATATGGTTTTAATCATTCATCCTAATATGTATATGTCCATATCAACAAGTAAACAAATAAATAAAAAATTATACCTTGGCATTTTTGTTAGGCAATGTCTTCTTTGTTGGTTCTCTTTTATTCTTACAAATTTTCTCAATGACACCTTGCATTCTTTTAGACAGTGGTCTCCTTTTCGACGAACAGGTTTTGGGTCAAGGATTTTCATGCTCCATTTGGAAGGTAGAACTTCATCTCCAAGTGAAGAGGACTCATCAGGAGTACCGGAAATCCTATTACTTCCACAAACAACAGAAGATTCAATAAGCTCTTCTTTTAGCTCCCGTAGCCGTTTCATCACCTTCGCATACTTGTCTTGATAATCTTCCACCAAATCTGCAACCTCATTAAAGAGATTGCACATGTTGTCATGCCGATGTGCTTCAATTGTCCTCGACGAGTTATCGTAGTTGATTCGAATTTTAGTGTGGACCCTTTTCACATATTTTCTCCATCTTTTGAAAACATACTTGTCAGGTACTCTTTGAATTCCCCTATCATGGAACACCATTAGTTGATGTCTACACACCATTCCTCTAAACTCAAACAATCGCAAATTACAATTGGCTTTATTGGTCTCACCATTAAAATCGACAGTAAATGACACACGTTTTCTCCTTTTTTCTTCTCCAAATGTAACCTACTCTTTTACCTCATACTCTGACCAAACATCACCTATTTTTCTTTCATGCAAAGAACAATTAAGTTTGCCAACAAATTGATCTTGAAACTCTTTCGCCTTTGCATTTGTGTAAGCACTTTGAAATTGATTCTCCAACCCATCTTCAGTTATGCATGGGATGTAAGATTGCGAACTTATTGTATCTTCATTTTTTTCATTGTCTACCTTTTTCGCCAATGCATTCTCATATTGCTCTACAAATTATTTCAAGGTCGTCTTTGAATTGATGTAATCATCAAAATAAGAATTCATACTGTCACTTCTTTGTGTGGATGACATTTCCGCCCAAAATACATCTTTCACAAAAGCCGGCACCCATCGGTTCCTCTCTTAGTACAACCCATGTAACCATTCATTATCTTGAAGTTCATACTTTTTGATGAGTGCCTCCCAAGCTTCCTCAAATTCTTCTTTTGTAAGTAATTATAAACTACATTGTGCAAAGAAGGTGAAATTGATTTATACCCATCGTACCTTCCCAACTTTTCTGGCACATTTTTCAAGATGTGCCATATGCACCACCGGTGTCGGGTGTTAGGGAATACGTCTTCTATAGCATTCTTCATAGCCATACATTGATCAGTAATAATCGTTTTGGGAGCACAACCCCACATGCATGTCATCCAAGTCTTAAATAACCACTAGAATGACTTGGTGTCTTCATGAGAGACGAGTCCATATCCCCAATAATAACGATTGACCATGATGATTAACGCCTACAAATGGAGCAAAAGGCATGTCATAGTTGTTTAGCAAGTATGTTGTGTCAAATGTCACAACATCACCAACTCTTTACAAGCTGCCCTACTCCTTGCATCAGCCTAGAATACATTCCTTAGTCGACCCTCATCATCCAAATCTATGGCAAAAAAGAAGTCAGAATTAGTGGCTTTCATCTTCATGAAATAACTATGCATCGTCTCAGCGTCTCCTTCCTTAAGTAGTGAACGTCCCCGATGATCCAAGAAGTTTTGGCAATCCTTCTGATAATATGGAAGGTTATCATGTCCCCCCGCTTGAATCTAAAGTGAGTCATAAGTCTTGTGCAACGGAATCCCGGCCTTATCATTCAATATGAGCTTTCTTTTCATATGTTTATCAAGAACCCAATTGCTCTTGTAAAACTTGGACTTTCCCGGGCTACAATCATGATTGTGCTCCAAGGCAACCCAACTTAACCTCCACTTTCCATCCGGGTATAAAGAAAAATTAAGGCGAGCTGGACACTCAATTTTTTTTTTGTGGCTGTGGTTTTACCGGATTGGTTGTTCTCACCCTCGCATTTCTAGCACGACTACATTGAAAAGTTACATTCCTCAAGGTTTCATCTCTTCCCTTTTTGTTAGTTTTTTTTTGACACACCAAACCTATTTTCTTTAGCATATCTTGAGTAATATAGATAAGCTTCATTTGGTGTGTCAAATATCATTCCCACATTCGGTTGCTCAACTGTAACTTCAAAATTTTGTGTTGCCTCCTTTCCATTCTCATTAGTAGCTATCTCATCACACTCTTTGTTTGAAGAACCGCTTGGTATGTCTTCTTCATCTTCATTATGTCCACTCCATACCTCCTCCTCCTCCTCGTTAGTATCTATATCATCTTCATGCGGCGATTGAGGAGACATTGTTGACGTAACTGACTCTGGCGACATCAAAGACAATGGTGATGGCAACGGAAACATCACCTACATGTAAATAAACCATACATCCACATAAGGTCAAAAGAAATAAGTTAATATTTGATTGCAGATAATTTAAGTATAACATGAGCATTATTTTTCTAGTCCACCATGTAGTCTAATAATCCTTTTGTATGGATATTTGCATTATTTTCCAAGAATAACATTTTGCTCACGACTCATTAACCAAATTGCTCGTCAATATAAAATTAACTGCTTCCAAGAAGCACAGAGAGTGAGGGATGAGCAAAACTAGACAAGTTGTACGTAACGGCACTGCTGAAATAATATGACTATATTAACAAGATCAACCATGCCAAGAATCTATATAAGTCAATCCCAGAATCCATACCTCATCTTATTCCAGTCATTACAAATTAATACCTATTACCTATAATCAATTTCATGTTTTGTTCTATTTTTGAGTTTTTTGCAACTGTCTACGCCCTAATTTTTTTTGGGCATTATCTACAGACCAACTGATGTCTACATTGGTCATGTAGAATTGAAAAATGCCGAGTATTAGAGCTAGCCCTAACTAAAAATTGCTTCTCTTTCAGCTTCATCTATGTTTCCCGAGTACAAATTGCCGAGTATTACATTAATTGTTAATCTCATACGCACAAATTTCTTTCATCACTTCAACACTCTTTGAACTAGATATATAGACAGGAGAGAGAGAGAGAGAGAGAGAGAGAGAGACCTTGGACGGTGGATTTGTCGACGGTCGTCGGTGGATTTTCGTGACAGGTTGATCGCCGGAGCTGGACCGGGTGGTGGTGGTGGTCCCCGGAGGTGGAGGTTAGATTGGTGGTCATCGGTGATCGTGCGGTGAGTTCGTGGACCTCCTTCTCCTCTTCTCTCGCTCTCTGTTTTAGAGCGTCCCAGTTTCGCACGAATGATTCAAAAATTTCAGCATTTGTGGGTTTTTTTTTTCTAACAGCTGACGTGGGGCCCAAGCCACATCAGCTTACGTCAGCATCGTGATTTGTTTCGTGAGCTGTAGACTTATTGGGATATGAAAGGGTACAATACAAACCCTTATTTGGTGCGATACAAACCTTTTTAGAAAAAAACTCTCCATGTTGAATTTTTTTTGCTTTAGTGAATTTTTTTAATGGTTTTGGATATAATTTTGTATTTTTTTCACTCCTCTTGTTAAAATGAATAAATAATCTAAAAAATGTCTCAAAACTAACGAAAGAAAAAAAATTAAACAAGAACAAAAAAGAATTATGATAATTTGTGATTTAGTTATGTTGATGAAAATTTCAATTAGTATCTCCATCTATATGTTATAGAATTATACATTAACCTTATGTGTTTACATGTGTACAAGAGAGGAAAGATAAAAAGAATAATATAAGAAGGGTAATATGGTTTTTGTATATATATGATTAACAGATGTAACGGTACACTTTAGTACATAAATTACATGGGATCATGTGGTAGTTTTTAATCGACAATGGGTCAATTTGCACCAAGCTCAAGCTATAGGGGTCAAGTGTAGTTTGTCTAGTGGGCTCCGTTAATGAAAGCTAATGAAAATTATCTTTTGTACTTAGTTGGTACGAAATCGAAACTGCAAGATTAAAATTGAGTCAATTAAAAGAGTACGGATCAAATTACAAGGACCATTTAGGTAATTTGCCCTTCAATCGACCACTACCACCACCGCCACTCTAGAGATAGAGATAGAATAGGCATTATTATTTTATTAGTTGCTTAAAAATCATCCACCCCTCCGTCTCAATTTATTTGTTCATTTTGGGGGAATCCAATTTGTTAGAGCATCAACACCGGTGTTTGCCATTCTCAATTTTTGGCTAATGAATAGTATCATTTCACCAAAAAATGGTAAGGGTACTACACCCATGTGTGCCATTCTGATTTGTGTTCCTCTCTCAATAAAAAATGATACCTTTGTCATATATTTTCTCAAATTTGGCAAATAAAATGACATTTGCCATATTTGAGAAACTTTTGAGTTTATGGGTGTGGAGTGATAGTTGCCATTTCTCTTACTTTTTTTGAGAAATGGCAACAAAAATTCTCAAAAATAACAACCGTGTTGATAGCTATCAGCAAGTCTCTGCTTTTTCCCGTTTCCTTAAAAAGTCTCTGCTTTTACATTGCACATACACAAGCAAATCGACAAACAAAAAGCGTGGTGTGTGATATCTCCAAACGCGAGCTTCAGATTCAAAGGGACGATGGCGAGGGACAATACGTCGTACACTGATGGCTCTGACAGAAAGTACAGAATGTGTTTTTAACGCAAGATGCGCAATAACAATGCTACCGTACGTACACTACTGTCGACCATTCTGTTGGAATATGCCTTGAATTTGGGATGGTTATGAAAGGTATTTGATTTCCTAAATGATTTGTTTCCTTGTTGGTTTAGACTTTGGGTGCAAGGAATTTTGTTTGGACAAGTATTGATTTTAGGAAGGACTCTGTGGCTATAAATAGCCTTATTCTCTTTATTAGGTTTTGGACTTCTTGAGTGAATCCCTTCGGAGAGGCCCCTAGGGGGTCTCTTATGTTGAAGATTAGATGTTAGGGTTTTGGTTTATGCTCTATTGGTTTCCACCTAGGGTTTTAGTATCCCTATCGGGTTTTGCCAGAGATTTGTCCCTAGATATCTGTAATTGAATGCTTCAACGAGAGTTACAGGTATAG
Source organism: Rhododendron simsii (assembly GCA_014282245.1). Classification (NCBI taxonomy): domain Eukaryota; kingdom Viridiplantae; phylum Streptophyta; class Magnoliopsida; order Ericales; family Ericaceae; genus Rhododendron; species Rhododendron simsii. The sequence goes on from CM024955.1 coordinate 15,376,862, forward strand.
CCAGCTCTGTGTGTTATCTCCCTGTTTATAGTGGATTCTCTTGCTCTTCTCTTGTGGACGTACCCAGTTTGGGGAACCACGTAAATCTTGTGTTCTTGAGTTTCACTTGTTGTTTTGTTTATATTCTCAATTTCGTTTTCGGCACAACAAATTGGTATCAGAGCTCCGGGTTTTCAATCCGAGGCTTTCGTTTTTCTCTGCGTTCTGTGCAATTGGTGATCGTTTCAATGGCGACTCGTTACGAAGTTGAGAAGTTTGTTCAACAAGGATTATTCAAGATTTTTTGTTGGAGGAGAAGTATAAAGTTTTGTCGAGAGTTTGAGGGGGAGACTACATTTACCAGTATACTCGTTCGGTAATTAACTCCTTGGTGGAGTCAGTAATTAACTCTGTGTGGAGTTTGAGCAGATCTTCGTGTGTATCTGGGAGGGATGCGCTGGGTGGGAGGTGCCCGTTGGAAGATAGAGGCTCAATTTGGAGGCATGTGAGACTGTGTTTCCTGAGTCACGTTTACAAGGTCAAGCAGGCGTGCTTGAGCCTTGCTTGTTTGTGCGCGCCGTTGGTGATTGCCCCGTGGGGGGCTTTTGGGGGAGATGAGCGATTGAAGGAGAGGATTGCCTATAGTGTTGAGTTCGAGGGAATTCAAGTCAAGGTGGAGATTTGTTGGAATATGCCTTGAATTTGGGATGGTTAGGAAAGGTATTTGACTTCCTAAATGATTTGTTTCCTTGTTGGTTTAGACTTTGGGTGCAAGGAATTTTTTTTGGGCAAGTATTGATTTTAGGAAGGACTCTGTGGCGGGCAAGTATTGATTTTAGGAAGGACTCTGTGGCTATAAATAGCCTTATTCTCTTCATTAGGTTTTGGACTTCTTGAGTGAATCCCTTCGGAGAGGCCCCTAGGGGGTCTCTTCATTAAAATTTCATATTAATGAATCAACGTCCCGATGAAAGGACTTTCAAAACCCGTTAGACCCGAAAATTTGCGAGAGTGATTAAAACACCAAGAACAACAAAATAAATGGTATGGATCATCATACTTGTATCTATCTTACCGAGATTATAGTTGATAACTTTTAGTTGGACAATTGATTGAAAGGAAAATCCTATTTTTCTATTGAGTTTCATGTCTCGATAAAACGGCTTTTTTTAAAATTTGATCAAGTTGCAAGTTTCCGAAAATAAATAATTCAATAAGTGCAATAAAATCAACGGTCTCGATCGTCTTGTTTGTCTTGCAATCATGTGGCAACTATAACAATGAATACAACATAAGGCTTAGTTGATTATCAAGTAAATCAAATGTATAGTTTGTAAAGGTAATTGTCGAGTCATTTTTTATAATGCTCGATCTGAATTGTTAGGATTTCACATCTTACCAATTGTAGTATTGTCACCAAAATCGAAGATCATTCGATATCAATGACCACATGATCGAAACCTATTTAATGCGTTCAGAGACGTTTAAGTGTTATAATGCACTAAATTCGTCACGCCTGAGATCTTTCTTGGCAAACGAAATCATATATCTTTGACGTAATACTAATAAGATCATTTGTACCAAAAATGAAGTTAATCCCATATGGGTAGGCACTTGATCAAACTAGTATTGTTTTTAATTTAAGAATTTTTGTGCCGATAAAGGGGCTACTTTAACCTGATCAAGTTACAATTTAACGAAAAACTTATGATTAAGAAGGACAAAAAATGAATGGTTTTGATTTGGAAAGTTGCATTGTGTTCGATGTAGTCAAAACAAATATTTCCATTCTTGAAAGTTTTAAAAAGGGGGAAAAAGTGATATTCCACGACTAAAATTGTTTTTAGTTGGCAAAAATATATAAATGCCGACCAAACTAATTAGTCGGGAAATGTATTTCGTTAATGTTTTTTAAAATTCGTAAAATATTATTTTTCCCGATTAAACCTATTATTAGCTGGCAAACATATATAAATCCCGACCAAATTAATTAGTCGGGAAATTTATTTCATTTATTGATTTTTTAAATTGGTGAAAAATGCATATTTTCCCGACTAAACCTATTATTAGTCGGTAAAAATATATAAATCCCGACCAAATGAATTAGTCGGGAAATGTATTTCATTTATTGGTTTTTTAAATTGGTAAAAAATGCATATTTTCCCGACTAAATCTATTTTTAGTTGGCAAAAATCTAACACTAGCGACTAAAGAAAGTTTAGTCGGGAAATATCAAAACATTTAACGAATATTTTTTTGTGTAATTTGTTGTAAAGTCATTTGGTAATGGCGACCACATTATCAAAATACATTTAATGCGCTCAGAGATGTTTAAGTGTTATAGTGAACTAACCGAGCCCTGCCTGAGGTATTTTTTCACGATCGAAATCATCTGTCTTTGACATTATACGAATTTGAACATTCGTACTAAGAATGAAGTTAACTACATATGGATAGACACTTAATCGGACAACAAAGTTCTTTACATTTAAGAATTTCTGTGTCAATGAAGGGGCTTTTTTGGCCCGTTCGAGCCAAAATTTTATCGGTATCTTATGATTAAGAAGGAAAAAAAATGAGCGGTAGTGATCGGAAAGGTTGCATCGTGATCAATTTAGTTGGAACAAATATTTACTTTTTTTTGAAATTTTTAAAAAGGAGGAAAAGTTGATATTCCATGACTAAATCAATTAGTTGGGAAATGTATTTGATTTTTTAATTCGGATTAAATGATATCACCCGACTAAAATACATTTAGTCGGAAAATGTAATTTTATTTTCTATTTTATTAAATTGGAAATATGATATTTCCCAACTAAATTTGATTTTAGTTGGCAAAAAAAAAAACATTTGCAGACTAAATTTATTTTAGTCGGCATTATTTTTATCAATTACCAACTCATTTTAGTCGGCCAAAAATTCCCCCATCACGCGCGAAATTTCTTCCTTTCCACCACATGTTTAGCGACTAAAAATTAATTTTGGTCCGTAAAAATAGTGTTTCGGGAACCAAAAATAATTAGTCAGCGATAGTTTTACCGTTTTCCAACCAAATAGTAGTTAGTCGCCTTTTGTTTAAATATTGCCGACTAAATTTTATTTAGTCGGGAAAATTAGTCGAAATTGTGTAATTTCTTGTAGTGATATTTCATCACGTTTCGGCTAGCAATAAGTATTCATAACTTGTCCACTGAGAGCATGTACATCAGTGTAGGTATATGGGCTATGTTAACTAAAATAGAGAATGAAAGTCACAAAAGTAAGCTACACCAGAGTAGCAAAAGACAAAGGTATAATAGTTTAGATGGAAAGGTTCGGTATTATTATCGAGTCACTATTCATGAGCAATTCCTTAAACAATTATTGTTTCTCTCTCCTCTTTCTCTCTCTCTCCCGTTCTTCTTCAGTGGTTCTCTCTCTCTCTCTCAACAAATCTCCCCCTTCCTAACCCCACCTTGCGAGGACAAATCTCCATCCCAAGAATTTTCAACCTCCCTATTAATTCCTTCACTTCATAATGATACCCTCAACCCCCCCTATAAACTTCGACTTCGACAGCACTTCCACCTCCCCATTCCTAACCCCACCTTGCAAAGTCAAATCTCCATCCCCAGAATTCCCAACCTCTCCATTAATTCCTTTGCTTCATATCTGTATTAAAAAAAAATTGTAAATTCATGAGCTGGTCTTTCATGCAATTCCATAGGCCAGATTTTCACCCATGGGTATAATTGGAAAATGTAATTGTATCCTATCCCTTGGTGTTCCAATCAAACAAAGGATTGGGATTGGTAATCACAATCTCATGATTTAATCTTTACACATTCAAACACCTTCTTGGAATTACACTCGGTATTACTAATCTCATCTCCTTACTAATCCCATCTAATCGAACACACTTATCAAACGGACCCTAAGAACTTATTTCCCGTTCTCTGCCACGTTTCAGCCAGCAATAAGTTTTCAATTTTTCAATGTATCAAATAGAAGAAACTATACAAAAATGGTGTATTTCTAAATTGTGAGCTTATGAATGGAGAGATATAGCAAAGCATCTGTGTAGTTACTAAGAAAACACTTGTTAGAAAATGTGGAAGTTAAAGATTGCTGAAGGCAAGGGACCATATTTGTTTAGCACCAACAACTATGTTGGTAAACAAATTTGGGAATTCGACCCTGATGCAAGGACACCGGAAGAGCGCAAAACAGTTGAACAAACTCGACAGGCGTACAAGGACAACTTTAAAAAAGACCGAACCCGAGCCCCATCTTGTGCTGATCTTCTAATGCGGATGCAGGTAACTACAAACTCCAACTTGTATCTCATTCTTTTTTGTCAATAGAAGTTGTGTTTGTTTTTGTTTGTCCCCGTAAAAAATAGACCAAAAAAAACCGCTTTTTGGCATGATTGACCATAAAAAGTAGTGCAATTTTATTTACAGCTGAAAAAGGAAAACAAGAATATCGATTTGAGTATTGCACCAGTGAGATTAGGGGAGACAGAAGAAGTGAAGTATGAAGCCGTGACAACTACTTTGAGGAAAGCTATTCGATTAAATTGTGCAATCCAGTCAAGTGATGGCCACTAGCCAGCTGAAAATGCCGGTCCCATGTTTTTCACACCTCCCCTAGTAAGCCCTCCCCTCTCTCTCTCTCTCTCTCCACGCACGCGCACTACAAGAAAATGCAACAAAGGCGACCTGATTGCCAATGCAATGCATTTTATGTCGGCAAAAGTATGCTTTTGCCGATGCAAAAGTTGTTTGTGCCGGTAAATGCAAATTTTTTGGTGACGAAAAGAAGTTGCGTCGGCAATGTTGTCGGCAAAAGTAAGGTTGGCGTGAAATATTCTCCCGCGAAATATTTCGCGACGAAATTTTTTTCTAGCGATGAAATATGCATCGGCAAAAGTTGAATATTTTGGCGACGACATTTTTGTGTCGGTGATAGTAATTTTTGGCGACAGAATGTGCATCGCCAAAAGATAAATCTTTCGGCGATGAAATCTTTGTGTCGGCAAAAGTAAAAAGTTGGAATTTTTTTTTTTTTGGCAAAAAAATTGAAGAACACATGGATATCTACTAATTTGCGAAAAAGAATGTTTGGTTTTTTTTTTTTCAAAAAATATTTTTTTTTAGGTTCTAAGGTTGTGGACAAAATTTTTTTTTGGAACAGAGGGAGTATATTCATCTATGTGTGTGTGTTTGTGTTATTTGTATGTATAGACAATATTATGTGGTAAATATAAGGTACGTATATAATTTCATATTTGTTAGTTTTCGATTTTTTAAAGATTATTGCTTCTTCATGACGAAACGAATCTAAAAAGTATAAAATTATGATTAAAATCCAATTTTTTATGAATAAAAGACAAAAATAAGCCAATAAACTATTGTTTTGTCTTTATTCAAAAAAATGGAGTTTGATTGTAATTTTTTACTTTTTAGATACTTCTCATCACGAAGAAGCAATAATCTTCGAAAAATCGACTAAAAACTAACTAATGCGAATTTTGTTTGAATAAGGACAAAAAAGCTTTCTGTCTTTAATTAAAATGCCAAACGAAGCCTAAAAGATATATGAGTATGTAATAATATATCTAGTGTAAAAGATTGTATATGTCCTGTATATGTAAGGATAAAAAAAAACTGTTCATGTAGGTTATATATATTACATATTGCAATATTATTAATGGAAAGTAAGTTGGTGTAGGTGGTAGGTGCGTGATGTTAGATATCATGAGGTCTGGCGTTCGACACACGGGCCGTGCGGAATCACAACACCAGCATTGGCCGTACGTCTTTTTAAAATTGACTTTTGGCGACGCAAAAATCTCGTCGGCAAAAGTTTCACACTTTTTTATTTTAAAATCCCTTTTAGCGACACAATACCATTTGCCGACAAATATGCCGACGCAAGCTTGCATCGCTGAAACTATTCTTTTGCCGATGAAGGATAATTTACGTCGGCGAAACCCTTTCCCGACATATCAACACCAACAACTTGCCGACAAAAAATTTTTCGCCGGCGAAAACCTTTGCCGACCCATATACACTTTTGCCGATGTATTTTGTTGTGTTGCCAAATTTGCATTTTCTTGTAGTGGCGCGCACACACACACACACATATATATATATATATATATGTATATATACATGTAAGTACATCAACAATTGTAGCGGACTGCATAGTGGTAGCAGGCATATAAAAATGCAACAGTTGTACATTGACTAAGGAGCAAAATATGTCCAGGTTTTAAAAGTGTTAGGGCAATCTAGTCAAGTGATGGCCACTGGCTAGCTGAAAATGCCGATCCCATGTTTTTGAAGTTATTCGTTCATCTATTAGAAGGAATCAGAAAAATAATAAAAAACAGATGGACCGAACCCAAAATTTTGTGAATAACGCCAATGATAATCCAAAAGGAACTATTAGGCCAAAACACCCAAGTATTGCATTCACCAATTGTTATTTGGTTTCTCTTAAATTAAAAAAAAATACTAAAGTAGTAATGTGTAATAATGATAAATAAACACCCAATAATTTCCCTTGATAGACCATATATATTAAAAGCAATGCAAATTGTTTACAGCTGAAAAAGGAAAACAAGAACATCGATTTGAATATACCAGCAGTGAGATTGGGAGAGACAGAAGAAGTGAAGTATGAAGCTGTGACAATTGCTTTGAAGAAAGCTATTCGATTAAATGGTGCAATCCAGTCAAGTGATGGCCACTGGCCTGTTGAAAATGCCAGTCCATGTTTTTCACACCTCCCCTAGTAACCTTTCCATCTAAGCAATACGTTTTGGGGCCTACTGCAATAAAGTGTGGACTGAGTACTCCCCTGAGTACTCCGTATTTCATCATGTTTGGGCTAGCAATAAGCATCCACTAAGAACATGTACATCAGTGTACATATATGGGCTATATTAACTAGAAGGCAAATTCTAACCGGTGCCATAGTGCACTGGTAATGTGGGTCCCAAAAGGTTACATAGTACATACAGCGTTTTCAAAGCATTCCTATGTCAGTCAATGTTGGATTCTAACATTCTAATAAAGGACAAGTTGTTAACTCAAATAACAAAAATGCCATTGGCTCATCTTTTAGGTATCTCTTTCTTTTTCCATCAGTTTACCCCTTTTCCCCTTCAGTTGAGTTTTGTTCATCTTACTTATAAGATGGTGAATACTATCATCCTTTCTATTAATTGAAAAAGATGGTGAACATTACTCACCTTCTTATTAGTTGAAATAATGTGAATCCCATCATAAAGTGATATCATGCTTACCAAAAAATGTATTACAGAAATAAACATGACATCACTTATGGTGGAATCCACATCATTTCAACCAATAGAAAGGAGGGTAATGTTCACCCTCTTTTAAAAAGATAAAAGAGGGTGAATATAATTGCACTTCTTTTCCTTACCCAAAAATGGAAATTTCTGGAGCCATTTTTTGTTTTTTGTTTTAACGTTTTTGTCACTGTTGAGTGTTGAGCTAAAATCATGAGGATTTGGGAGTAGAATAGCAACTAGCACCCAAATGTTGTCGTCTCATACCCCATTCCCTAATTCCAACCCTTAAGCCAAAACTCCATTGAATATTGCTCCCTATGAAGTCTGAAACAACCCTTATCGATATTGGATTGAACTAAATTTATTTACGAGCCCATAAAAAATATATTAAGAATAACTTCTTGCTTTAATCATTGCCCTACGAATTCTGAAGCAGGCCTTATTGATACGTATTAAGTGGGGACCATTTCGGATCCTACAAAAATACATAAAAATATTTACAAATTTTAAAATAATTAATTATTAAATACGATAAGAAATCAGCTCCAACGGATATCGGTAGGTATGTTTTTTAGATTTATAGTTTCACCCCTACAAATCCAGAAACCATACTTATCAATATCTGTTGAAGCTGATTTTTACATGATCCAATAATTAAGGGAATTGATTTTGTCACTACCTTTTTTGTTAATGTTACTTTACTTCTCTTACAAAATAAATCATTTAATAAAGATATAAAGTGGAGTGGCATTAACAAAAGGGGAGAGACCAAATCACTCCCCATAATTAATTATTTTAAATTTATAAATTTTTTTTTGTATTTTTTTGGACATAAGCTTGCGGTTATGGCTGTAAATAAACTGAGCCATTTGCGAACTATTCGAGGCTCGGTTCGGCAAGAGCTCATTCGAGTTTGATTCGTCTGCTAAATGAACAGAACTTGAACCTCAATTCTAGGCTCATTTTGTAAATGAGCCAAACCTGAGCCTAATGGTATTCGGCTCGGTTAAGCTCGCGAACCTATACTTAAATTTAATTAATAATTCAATAGGGGTATATTTGTAAAAATAAAATTTTAAGGTTGTATATATAATTCAATACTTATTTTTCTCCCAAATTCTATACGATCAATGAGAGAGTTCGGGTTCGTTTGAGTTTAATGAGCCGAGCCGAACTAAACCCGAGTCTTGACGAGCTCAATTCGAACTTAGATTCGGCTCGGCTTGACTCGATTTGCTTGAGTTTAACAAGCTAAACTCGAGCCAAGATGTTCAGGTTCGAATCGAACCCGAGCCAGACTAGTACCTTAACGAATCCAACCGAGCCGAACCCGGGCTTTGAAAAATTTTAACAAGCAGAACTCGAGCCAAGTTGTTTAGGCTCAAAATGAACTCCAGCTAAACTTGTACCTCAACGAATCTGAGCCGAACTTAACAGGGTTCGGCTTGATTCGGTTCATTTACAACCCTATTTGCGGTAAGGGTACCGGGATTTTTGGTGCGGAAAGGGTATCATGCCTTCAAAAGAAAAAACAGGCAAATTTTGTTGTGTTCTCTTCTCTTTTTAAAAAGAATTTTTAGAATTTTTCAAAAATTTCTCCCTAGATTTCCCCTACTTCCAACATGTTTCTCTCTATACTTATTACCCCTACTATTTTTTTAAAAAAAATTTCAAATACCAAAGTAAACGCAGCACAATGAAGGATAATTTTGGCATCTGATTGTGTGTCAGATGAACGTTAGGAATATTGATTAATTGAACCGACTCTTGAGGGTGACATAAAGTGAACAAATCGATGCTGCACTATGGCACCAGTTATTTTTCCAAAGGAGCTGTCAGTCCTCAGGAAGCACGGGAGTGAGGGAGCGGGAGAACAAATATGGGTAGGTACCACTTGAATTCTACTTGAATTCTGTTCAACTTTAACAAATACTCCTACTACTAAGAGCATCCAGACTAGGATTGCTACTCCACTCTTTAAACTAAAATAACAACCAAAACACCATAAATATGGTTGCATCAGACTCACCACTTGACTCTTTATTATGAAAATTTTATAATTTTGCTACTGTCACTAGTTTAATTAAACTAGCCACTATTCACTCACTTCTCTTTATTTTATTATTTCTCCCCTTATCTCTCTCCTTTTTTGGGATGGATATGAATATTTAATGGGATAGGTTTGAATATTTAATTGAGTAGAGAGTGAGAGTAAAGAGCCTGATTTTACGTAATTATGTAAAAGTGATTTGCTAAAGTAAAAAAGTGAGTTTTAAGGATTAATTTGGTCCAAAATTTGGTGAGGCTGATGCGGATGCTCTAACAAAACAACTAAAACCGTCAAAAGTGTCATTTTTTCCTATCTACCTAAAAATTCTCAAAACCACCTGATTGGACTCAGGTGGTGTTCCGGTTTACCTTTTTTTTATCCTCGGCAAAAAGGAATTTTTTATAACAATTCTAAGGGATACATCCAGGGGGTTCGAGCAAAGTAAGTATTTATCTGTAATTTTTAAACTTAATAATAGGCTTACTGAAACCAAAACATAGGCAATATGAATCTTATTTTTAAGCTTAAAATAAGTCCTTTTTTTTTAAATACTTATTTGAAAATCTAAAACGGACCATCAACCATTAGGCTGAATGGCGTCAAGCCTGTTTTTCTCCAATAGATCCCTGCCATGGCTGATTGAAACCTGACTTAAATTGAGCCCAAATATTCACTTAGGTCTGGGTAAAGCCCCAATGTTTTTTTTTTCTTTTTTTACTTTTAACAGAACCCCCAACCTATATCAACTTGGAGTCGGGTTAGTCCAGTATTATTACTGTCCAATCCTGTCTGATTTTGGGCCATTGGGGTCCACAATTGCAATCGGAAAATCTTTATTTTGTAGAGTATGTCGAGTATATCATCCACGCCAAAAATTAACTTGACGGAACATCGATAGGTACATAAACCCAAGGGTGGACGGACGTAATGGCAAGGGTGGTCATGTGACCCCACTGCGTTGGAAACTACCCCATGATGGCTATACATTTTTGGGACATTTTAGTAAATTTGCTCCATGAGAATTATAGCTTGTCCAAGTACTGCAACAATAATTCAATTCTTACCCTGACTAATTCCTCACATCAGACCCAGTCACTCTCACTCTAGCTCTCTGTAATAGCTGCTGAATGATTGGACTTTTGAGTCTCTTGTCCACTTTCAAGTACAAGCCTACCCCACCCTCTCTTGTCCACTTTCAAGTACAAACCTACCCCACCTTGTTCCCTCTCTGTATCTCTGATTTCATGAATGCAAAAAGCGATATCAGCTTTATTTAGTTGAGAGTTTAGTTTAGTTTTGGTAGTAGGTGGAGAGAGAAATATGGTAATGATTGAAAAGATGGGTAATGATTGGAGAAGATGAAAAAGTAATAATTGAAAAATAGGATAATGATTGGAGAAAAAAGTAAGATAATAATTGAAAAACAAAATTAAAACTAAAATGAAATGGCAACTGAACACTACCACCATAACTTAACTTCAACAAAAAAGAAAAAGAAAAAAGAAGCAACGGCGGACTGAGGGAACATAGGCAATATGAATCTTATTTTTAAGCTTAAAATAAGTCTTTTTTTTTTTTTAGTACTTATTTGAAAATCTAAAACGGACCATCAACCATTAGGCTGAATGGCGTCAAGCCTGTTTTTCTCCAATAGATCCCTGCCATGGCTGATTGAAACCTGACTTAAATTGAGCCCAAATATTCACTTCAGGTCTGGGTAAAGCCCCAATGTTTTTTTTTTTTTTTCTTTTTTTACTTTTAACAGAACCCCCAACCTATATCAACTTGGAGTCGGGTTAGTCCAGTATTATTACTGTCCAATCCAGTCTGATTTTTGGCCATTGGGGTCCACAATTGCGATCGGAAAATCTTTATTTTGTAGAGTATGTCGAGTATATCATCCACGCCAAAAATTAGCTTGACGGAACATCGATAGGTACATAAACCCAAGGGTGGACGGACACAATGGCAAGGGTGGTCATGTGACCCCACTGCGTTGGAAACTACCCCATGATGGCTATACATTTTTGGGACATTTTAGTAAATTTGCTCCATGAGAGTTATAGCTTGTCCAAGTACTGCAACAATAATTCAATTCTTACCCTGACCAATTCCTCACATCAGACCCAGTCACTCTCACTCTCAGCTCTCTGTAATAGCTGCTGAATGATTGGACTTTTGAGTCTCTTGTCCACTTTCAAGTACAAGCCTACCCCACCCTCTCTTGTCCACTTTCAAGTACAAACCTACCCCACCTTGTTCCCTCTCTGTGTCTCTGATTTCATGAATGCAAAAAGCAATATCGGCTTTATTTGGTTGGGAGTTTAGTTTAGTTTTGGTAGTAGATGGAGAGAGAAATATGGTAATGATTGAAAAGATGAGTAATGATTGGAGAAGATGAAAAAGTAATAATTTAAAAATAGAATAATGATTGGAGAAAAAAGTAAAATAATAATTGAAAAACAAAATTAAAACTAAAATGAAATGACAACTGAACACTACCACCATAACTTTACTTCAACAAAAAAGAAAAAGAAAAAAGAAGCAACGGCGGACTGAGGGACCGTGCTGCCCAGCCCGTGCTGTGCGGGGCGAATTGCAGCCGCTCCGGTCTCGGTTTGATGATCGAAAACGTTCATTTCGTAGAGCTCGTCGAGTAGAACAAGTATATCAAAAATCAGCTCATTCGGATATCATTTAGTGCCTCATCCGAACATTATTATCTTGAAATTATTAAGTGTACCAAAAAACAGTGGATTTTAATCTAGTGTTTCGGATCCATTCGTTTCAAGATAATAATGTTCGGATGAGGCACTTAATGATGTCCGATCAAGCTGATTTTTGGTACACTTGTTCTACTCAGCGAGCTCTACGAAGTGAACGTTTCCGATCATCAAACCGAGACCAGAGCGGCGGCGAATCGCCCTGCACAGCACGCTGCGCAGCACGGGACTGCGCAGCACGGTCCCTCCATCCAGCAACGGCAACACCATGATCATTATTATCGATAAAAAATAATCCATTGCCATAAACCAGAATTAGCCACCATGTTCATTATTATCGATAAAAAATAATCCATTGCTCTAAACCAGAATTAGCCCGTGGCAAAACCAAAGTCAAATTAATTTTGTGCCTTTGTTTGGTTCTCATATTTCAAAAATATTTTTGATGTAATAAGTGAAAAGAGATAGAAAAAATTATTGAGAAACATGCAAAGAGAAAAATGAGTTTCTTCAAATTCATACAAGATCAGCTCTTAGCTTTTGGAAAGCCTAGAGTTAATATTTTCAAATGAGACCCTCGACATACTTCACATATGAATAATTTAAAAAGATAAAATCAACATAGAAATTGATTTTGTTTTTAACACGCATAGAGATTGATATTGCAAGTATTTACAATGTAAATAAACAAAACTAATAACTACACCATTAGAGCTCATGAAACAAATTACTACATATAAAACTTGACCCCAGTGCCATGAATTTCTAGGTCCACCCTTGCTGATAAACCAAACAGATTTGTACAAAAAAAATGCGATGACAAAAAATATATTGAAACTCATAATTGCCCATTTTTTTCTTGTGCAAATATATTTCGATTATGTACCTATTGATGTTCAAACAAGTTAATTTTTTCGTGGATGACACACTTGACAACCTTACAAAATGAATGTTTCCGATTGTTGTTGTGGGTCTGGTAGGGGCCCACATCTGGACTGGACTGGATAGTAAGAGTATAAGACTGGACTGGACCTGACTCCCTATCAACTCTAGCTTATCTTCAATTAAGGTGGAATTAAGACCAATAACTTACCCAGTTACCTTATTCTCTCAGTGAATTGTTTTACAATAACTTTTATTTATTAAATTTCTCTCAGCAAATAGATGTTTGTTTAAAAAGTAATACGAAAGTAACAAAAAAAGTTTGAAAACCACAAATTATTTCAGGTCAAATGTTGCATATATTACTCTTGTCAATGGTTTCAACCAATTAGGAGCACTAAATGTTGTTTGTTTTTTCAATCCAAGGAAAATGTTGTTTTTGTCCTCACTAATATTGTTTGCTTGGGTCCAAAACCTAATATATTTTTCAAAAAATGCTAAAGAAAATCTTGAGGGCAGTCATTAAGGTTTAAAAAGTATATTAAAATACATGAAAAATGTATAAAAGTTTATAAATATATATTGAAAAATGGAAAATATGTACCAGAGTTTGTGTGTGTGTGTGTTTTTTTTGTTTTCACTTTCTTTGCTCATGATAGGCTAATGAGACGTCAATAGAATGACATGTATTTGTTTAAAGTAAAGGAAAATGATATTGACACTCCAAAAATTGGTGCAGACACTTCAAAATTAATGTAGTTCCAAAACCAAGTTTGTAGTGCCTGTGTCAATTTTTAGAATGTCAATATCATTTTTCGAAAAAGAAAATCAATCGTTATGCAAACATGATGGGTGACAACATATTTTACAATTTCTTAAAGAAGGCTAGTATGCACTGGTTAGCACAACCGTAACTAAAATAGAGAATGAAAGTCACAAAAATAAGCTATACCAGAGTTGCAAAAGACAAAGGTATAATAGCTATGGAAAGGTTCGGTTTTATTACCAAGTCACTGTTCATGAGCAATTCCTTAAACAATTATTGTTTCTCTCTCCTCTTTCTCTCTCTCTCTCTCTCTCTCAACAAATCTCCCCCTTCCTAACCCCACCTTGCAAAGACAATTCTCCATCCCCATAATTTTCAACCTCCCCATTAACTCCTTCACTTCATAATGATACCCTCACTCCCCCTAAACTTCGACTTCGACAACACTTCCACCTCCCCCTTCCTAACGCCACCTTGCAAGGACAAATCCCCATCCCAAGAATTCCCAACCTCCCCATTAATTAATTTGCTACATAATGATAACCTCAACCCCCAGTAAACTTCGACAGCACTTTCACAACCACCACCACACCCCCCCCCCCCCCCCCCCCCCCCCCCCCCCCCCCCCCCCCCCCCCCCCCCCCCCCCCCCCCCCCCCCCCCCCCCCCCCCCCCCCCCCACACACACACACACACACACACACACCTTGCAAGCAATAATTTTGTATCGTTCAAATTTTGGGTTACTCCGTAATTGATTTATGGTAGTCAATTTGTGGGTGGTTTTGGGTCTTCTGATTTTGGACAGGGAACTGTGGAGAGAGAGGAAAAAAAAATAGTACTGCAATTGAATTGAATAAAATTTTATAAAAGTATAAAGATGATAATAGAAAGGATTGGTGTGGAGTTGAGAAAGATTTGAGTAGGTAAAATAAAAAAAAGTGGACTGTTGGGTAGCTAAAATACATTTTCCTTGGTGTACATGCTCCAACAAAGTAGGAGCAGTACTAAGTAAAATCCATGTGCTTGATGATTCAATGGACGCGGGGGCTCTGCTGTCCATGGGAGGCGGCAGCCCCTACCCATTCCTCAAAACGTTTGCTCTCTTTCTTTTGCAATCTTATGTGACAGACACGTGATTATGAGAGTTTTAGAGACAAAATTTAATTATGCCTCTTTTGAATAATATGATCATACTAATAAAATCTTCGCACCAGTTCAAACGGATTCAAAATTGGATAACTTAATTTTTTAACCATATTTTTTAATATATAAAAAAGTCTAAAAAAATTAAGTGCTCTAATTTTCAATCCATTTGAACGAGTGCAAAGATCTTATTGTTCTAATCATATTATTTTAAAGGGTCAAAATTAAATTTTGTCCATAAGGCTCTCATAATCACGTATCGCTCCACAGGGTCGTAAATAAAGAACATATACTTAATTATGAGAGACCTAGAGATAAAAATTAATTATGACTTTTTAGAATAATATGACCAAAATAATAAGATCTTTGCATTGGTTAAAACGGATTGAAAATTCGAGCACTTAATTTGTTTTAGATTGTTTATATATTAAAAAATATGATTAAAAAATTAAGTACTCTAATTTTGAATCCGTTTGACCCGATATGAAGATCTTATTATTTTGATCATATTATTCTAAAGAGATATAATTAAAATTTGTTTCTAGGACTCTCGTAATTAAATTTCAGCTCCATAGGATTGCAAATAAGGATGACAAGGTTTTTTTTTCCTCCCAAAACGCTGCTGCTCAAGGGCTGGGTAGGGCTACTACTTCCCATGGATAGCAGAGCCCCCACGTCCTGATTCAACAGTGTGTTGAATCGGGAAAATTTAATTTCAATGCCGGGTGGGTACCACATGGTGTCCAATTGGCACATCTAAGTCGTCCATTGCATTTTTGTATGACTTGAATTTGAAGAGAGAAAAAAGAGAAAAAGTGTTTGAGCGAGAGGAAAGAGAAAATTTTAATTCGAACTGTCTAAAAATGTATTGAATGGTTCAGATGTACCAAGCGGCTACCTAAGAAGTCTTCAACTATGGTTTTTGAAAATCCAAAAAATTACTACTCCCTTTCAGTTCTCAAATCAGCGCCAAGTGGCCACCCTCCCCCACCACCTCCAAATGTTGCACCGCACTCCTCCCTCACTACTATAAATACACCACTCTCTCCAATCCGAAAAACACAACCCACAAACACCACCACCACCACTACATTCAGAGAGGAGAAGAGAGAGAAAGCTTGGAACTCCAACAATGGTGGTCTAGAGAGAAAACAAGCGGGTTTCAGTTCTGCACTCATCCGAACACAAATTTGAGACACACCAACTCTAGCACAACCCCGACAACCTCCAAGCCAATCCCCAATCACCCGAAGTCAGCCCGAGTGTTCTGTTGCTCCACCAACTTCTTCGATTTTTCCGAAACTGTTTTTTCGTTTCTCGGACGGATTCAAGGTAGAATAATCACTTCACTACTTTCTCCTACGTATATTAGGTGATTGCATAATGATTTTTAGGGGTATTTCCGATAGTAAAAGTTTTGTAGATTTTATTTGTGGTTGAGAAGTTATGTATTTTCTGTAGTGAATAAATTGTTGAGAAGTGTCAAGTTGTTTCTGGTAGTGAATATGTTGTTGATGGATTTGTGAGTAGAGTAATTGTAGGAAAAAAAGTTTTTGTTGACAACTTTTTGTTAGTGGAAACAAATGGTAAAATGCTGAAATTTTTTGCTAGTGATACTTACACAACAATTCAAACACAACAATTCACATAACCTCTCACATACATGTAGGCCACACTACTATGTGTGGGCCTCACATGTATGTGAGAAATTGTGTTGAGTTGTTGTGTTTGAATTATTGTATGAATAACATTGTTGTGTTAATGTTGCGGAGTGATGGAAATCGAAAATAACGGCGAACCGCTTCCTGCCGAGGTGTGGCGCGGCTTTGACAGTGAAGAACCGAAATGGGTTTTAAAAACATTTGTTAAAATAACACTTTAGTCCTCCTAATTACCTATTGTAATGTTTCGGCCCCACGACTGATTTTCTTTTATTCCAACTTCATTATTATATTAAAAATTAGAAAGATAAGAATGTTTTATCATCACACACTGCTGCCTAGTATATATTGATGTTAGCATAATGTTCATAATAAGAAAATGTTAACTCTAATCTATATAAGTTATTAGAACATTTTAAAAGTAATTTTATAATACAAGAAATATGAAGAAAAATAAAAACAGTATTTTAGGGTATCAAAGACTCAAATACCTTTAATAAAATAATTGGCTAGTTTTTTTTATAACTATATATAGTGATAATACATACCTTTTTTTGTAAATATGGATCATGATTACTTTTATAGAAAACAAATATTTGACATAAAAATAGTAAAGTGAGTAATATCGAAAATGTTAACAAAGGATTTGTACCCTATAGTAAAGACATGTAGATTAATAAGTTAAGAAAATTATTAATTTACTTCTTTAAGAAAATTGCCGTGCATATAATAAACGTTAAGGGCACCGGCCCAATCATAATACACTACGTGTTTTACATACTCGTACACTATTAATTGATATAGTTGTTGTCTCATTGAAATGTATTATATTATGAGTTGAGTTTTATTGATGAATTATGATGAACGTGCTAGATTCGACTTATGCTCATGGGATGGTTTCGAGTAGTGAACACATAGACATTGATAAGTAAAGGATAAACGGTAAAATTGATTTACGATGTTGGGTGCCCGTAAAGGATAGCTCTACAAGAAAAAACACATATGGCGACCAACCTATTTTTTTTCGCCAATTTTGTAGACCTTTGGCGACTAAAACATTTTTAGTCGGCGAAGTGCTACCATTTGGCTATGAACAATCATTTGGTCGCCGAAAACAAACAATTGGCGACCAACCAGTAGTCGGCACACTACTACAAAATGGTATAAAGATCACGGTTCAAAATTTAAAAAGATCTCACTTTCTGTAAAAGCGTAATAAAACGTTATGGACTATAGTTTTAATATCAGTTATACGAAAAAACTGAGATGGAAAAGATTTTTTAATCTCAGTAATCTAAAAAGTGAGATTGTAACTTGAAGAATAGATCTCATTCTCAAAAAACTGAGATGAAAAGATTTTTTAATCTCAATAATCTAAAAGTGAGATTGTAACTTAAAGAATAGATCTCGTTTTTGGAAAACTGAGATTGTATATGAAAGAATATATATCATTTCGAAAAAACTGAGATAAAAAGAATCTTTAATCTCAATCATCTAGAAACTGAGATCGTAAGTTAAAGAATTCGTTTTGTCGGGGAAAGAAAAACATTGGTCGGGGAAAGCTACCAATTGGCGACCAAATTCGTTTTGTCGCCGTTTGTGTGAACCTTTGGCGACTAAAACATCTTTAGTCGGCAAAAGGCTACCATTTGGCTACCAAAGGTCATTTTGTCGCCGAAAAGTTATATATATTATATCATAATAAACTTATATATTGATTCTATCTACTTAACCAAAGTTTAACCTCACTACTACAAAAATAGATAAAGACCTCGGTCTTTTGGTGTGATCTTTCACTTTTAATCTCGCATTCAAAATCGTGGTCTATCAAGGTGTAACTAAAAGTCTCTATTTTTTAACCACAGGATAAAAACCGTGGTTAAAACTCATTTAAATCGTGACTAAAAACATAAAACTATGATTAAAATGATAAAACCATGACCTTTAATAGCTTAACATCTCAGTTTTATTGTAAAATCGTGGTTGTTTAGGGAGAAATAATCTCAGTTTTTTAAAAAACCGAGATTAAAAGTGGTGTTTTCCCAAGGGAAAAAATCCTACTCTATTTCCCCTCTTGAGTTTTACACAGAAGCTTTAACCAACTACACTACAAACAATTTTCAATATACAATTGAAATATTTGATATATAACATATGCGTTTAACTTACGACCTCAGGTTTTAGATGACTGAGATTAAAGATTCTTTTTATCTCAGTTTTTCTGAAATGAGATATATTCTTTCACATACAATCTCAGTTTTTAAAAAATGAGATATATTCTTTAAGTTACAATCACTTTTAAATTACTGAGATCAAAAAATCTTTTCATCTCAGTTTTTTTTGAAACGAGATATATTCTTTCATATATAATCTTAGTTTTTTTGAGAATGAGATCTATTCTTCAAGTTACGATCTCATTTTTTAGATTACTGAGATTAAAAAATCTTTCCATCTCAATTTTTCCGTATAACTGAGATGAAAACTATAGTCTATAACATTTTATTACGCTTTTACAAAAAGTGAGATCTTTTTAGTTTTTGTACCGTGATCTTTTATATCATTTTGTAGTAGTGCCTGCATTTCACCGTTAACTCCTTAATTAAATCTCACCTTTTTTTAAATCCAACTCCTTAAATCTAATGTTAAATGCTACCAAAGCAAAAAAAAAAAACCGCTCCTTAATTAAATCTCACTTTTCTCTTTACACTTTTTTTTAAACAAATTAAATTTCAATTCCTCTCTCTTCCATATATCCTCAACAAAGCCCAAAAAAAAAATTTCTCCTATGAATGGACCTTCGTTTAAAATAAGGAAGAGGAAAAATCTAATAGAATTTATCCAACTCTTACACTAATCTTGACAAGAATCAATCAAATTGCATAATTTTGTGTCCAACTTCTAGCCACTGCAAAATAAGTTACTGATATCATTTTTTCCATCTACACCGATAAAAATATTTTTCAATTGCGGCATGACATTGTTGGATTTCAAAAGGCAATGACATTTTTGCTCCAGACTCTTTTGGCATTTGATTGGACGTACGTCCAAATTTGCTATTCCAATTTTTTTTTCTTTTTTAAGGTTTTCCGTTGGCGTTCACCTGTTGGATATGTGTTGTTTCGTATTTTTTTATTGGTCTTTTTGGATTTTTCTCTGTTACATTTTCAGACAAAGAAAGATTGTCTAGCCTTATAACTAATTCCTGGATGAGAGAAAAAGGACATTCAATTGTTGGAGTTAATGATGAAAAGGATTAATTTCCCTATGGTGGAATATAGGTTGGGCTAACTTCTGTTCGGTAGAGGTTAGGCAGATTAAGGAGAAAGGAGCTTAGGCCAATGAAAGGTTGTCGTGTGTCTGAGGTTGAAGGAGGTCCTCCTACCGGATCAAGAGGAGATCCGCGTTCATCATCTAATCAATAGCGCACATCTACAAAATGTACCCGAGCGGATGAAAATAACATGCCGTTTGTGGGTCATTTAGTTTTTCTAAGATGCCCATTGGTACATTTTTCACAAATTCTCATCATAAAATCCCACTATGAAAAAAATGAATTACGAAGAACTTCTTAAATCTCTATCTGGCCATGGTTTCTCCATTTTTAACTCAAATGAAAAAAAAAATCCTCCTATGCTACTAAAGCAATAAAAAATTAAACACTAATTTAATTTACGCTTTCCAAGTCCATTAGCAAGACAGAACCACAGGTCCACAACCTTTGAAAATAAAAATAAATATTTTCGTCTAGAATTAAAAATGCATTCCATGAAGCGTTTAAATAAAAAAGCAAGATAGGAAAAAAGTTACATTAAACTCATTTGATATGGGACATGTTCGACTATTATGACGTTAGGCATGTAACAAAATTATAAATATAAAAAAGAAGAAGTAGGTAGCTTCAATGTGATAAAGAAACGGAGTGAGACGAGGATAATTTTTTTCAGAAGTTAGAGTTTTTTTTAGATGTCGAAGACGCAAAGGTAGTGTTTGAGAGAGTCCTTTTTGGCAGGATTTTGGCTGGGCTCTTGCGATAGTGGAGTATCAATTTAGATTAGGTCCTTAGGAATTTTTGAATTTTAATAAAAAAACAGTTATACCTAGTAATGGAAAATATGCGAAGAGGATTTCTGATCATTTTATGCTAAAGGACCATAATTAATATTTATTTCTAGAGCTTTTATGATTAAGTATATATTTTTCATTTGGTCATATGGCTCTAATATGAGAGCATAAAGTTAAAAATTAATTATGACAAGGGTAAATTATAATATAATTAATTTAACCATATTTTTACTATATATTATATCATAATAAACGTAATTATATTATATATATAAATTTTCGCCCATAATATATAATATAATATAATATATATTATTATATATAAATATTGTTTTATATATATTTTTTATTTTGTTATGGAATATATATATTATCTTTAGGTATGAAGCACAAGTTCAGCGTGTAACCCAGTGATTGTACGCCCTCATTAGGCATAGGAGGTCGGCGGTTCGATTCTTGGCAAAGGCATGTGATTGGATTATTCCACACGCGCCACATGGAGGAACCATGATGATCCATGTGGTGGTACATAGTAGGGCCACGTGGCACCCAAATTTTTTTTTTAATATTATTTGTGCATGCCATTTGGCGACAAATATGTTTTAGTCGGGGAAAGTAGTAGTCGGCGACTAAAAGTTTGGTCGCCGTATGTAAATATGATTTTTCGAAAGGGTTTGAATTAATTAGATACGGCGACTAAAGTGTTTTGTTGGGAAAAACAAGCTTCTGCGACAAAAAATTTTGGTCGGCAAAAACTTTCCCTTGGTCGCCGACGTCGCGGAAAGGTTTTGGCGACTAAAAACAACCATTCAGCGACTATTATTTTAGTCGGCAAAAGTGTTTTTTCTTGTAGTCGACCCTAGTACTTTAAAGTACGTTTAGATGGATTGGAGAACGGTAAAAGACTCCATGTACAGTATTTTGGAAAATCGCAAAGGATCCTTGAATATGATACAATACCCAATGTGTGTATTAAGAGTATGGTAAAGCACCCAGTGTATAGAGTTGGGAGACGGTAAAAGGGATCTCGGTATTAAGATGATGCGACCTCTAATGCTTGAGATGTCATGGTGAGCTATTCTCCTATAATGGTTGTGGACGAATCCGTATTGATCAATACATAATTTAGTTGTATTCGCTTCAAACCTCGTTGCAGGACAAATAAGAGAAGAGTTATTCAATGGGACGGTCAAAATTTTAGTGGATGTTAGAGGAAGGGTGTCTTGTGGAGAAGAATCCAGAATTCACTTGAGTTAACGAATAGTAAAAAAAGAATGATGTGTAATTCTTTTGCAGTACTTCTATATTGAATGACTGTTTAACTATAAAGTAAGGGCTTAGTTGGGTTGAGATTAACTACTAAGTGTCGTCACTTACGTTACTATGTTACCATGGCATTTCACACCAGGTATTGAAGACGGAGCTGAAGGATCATATCAACTTGAAGACGGCCTCTACAAGAATCAATCGTACTAGTAGTAGCTCTATTTAATTTCTCTCAGTTAATTTCAAAGTATTGTAATTAAATTAAGCTTCTGTTGTTATTTAAAGAAAATGTCCTTTATTTAAAAAATTATTTTGGAAAATCTTTTAATAACTACGTATCCGAAAATCAGGATTTTATACACAGGCAATCCTAATTCTTTTCTCTAATTATTACTTTGTCTACTGCTTTGGTCAATTATTACCTCTTTTTTACTACCTTCTCTGGGCTTGCAAAAATGGCTAGCATTTCTGTGAAAAAACAAACGCGTTTGTCCAAATAGTATTATGCCCGAAAACATCGCCCAAATGCCAAGCTGCAAGCACAAATAAGCCCCCCAAAAAACAAAGAAGCTACAAAAAAATGCCGAAAGCCGAAAAATAACCTGGAAAAAGGCTTTCCAAAATAGTGTTACTCCTATTTATGGCTTATAGATTTTAAGTTTTTTAAAATAAAAAAAAAACTTTTTCGGAATTTCAATTTTCAAATGCTTCAAATAGAAGAACCTATACAAAAATGGTGTATTTCTAAATTGTGAGCTCATGAATGCAGAGATAGAGCAAAGCATTTGTGTAGTTACTAAGAAAACACTTCTTAGAAAATGTGGAAGCTAAAGATTGCTAAAGGCAAGGGGCCATATTTGTTTAGCACCAACAACTATGTTGGTAGACAAATTTGGGAATTTGACCCTGATGCAGGGACGCCGGAAGAGCGCGAAGCAGTTGAACAAGCTCGACAGGAGTACAAGGACAACTCTAAAAAAGACCGAACCCGAGCCCCACCTTGTGCTGATCTTCTAATGCGGATGCAAGTAACTACAAACTCCAACTTGTATCTGATTTTTTTTGTCAATACAAGTTGTGTTTGTTTGTCCCCGTAAAAAAGACACAGAAAAAAACCGCTTTTTGGCCTGATCGACCATAAAAAGTAGTGCAATTTTGTTTACAGCTGAAAAAGGAAAACAAGGATATCGATTTGAGTATTGCACCAGTGAGATTGGGGGAGACAGAAGAAGTGAAGTATGAAGCCGTGACAACTGCTTTGAGGAAAGCTATTCGATTAAATCGTGCAATCCAGTCAAGTGATGGCCACTGGCCAGCTGAAAATGCCGGTGTCATGTTTTTCACACCTCCCCTAGTAAGCCTGTCCCCCCACTCTCTCTCTCTCCATGCGCGCGCGCGCGCACACACACACACACATATATATATATATGTATAGATACATGTAAGTACATCAACAATTGTAGCGGACTGCATAGTGGTAGCAAGCATATAAAATGCAACAATTGTACATTGACTAAAGAGCAAAATGTCCAGGTTTTAAAAGTGGTAGTGGACTGTGTGGTGGTAGCAGTGTAGTAGTAGCGGGAGTATCAAATGATACGTAGTTAATCGGATGTAGGTGGTCGTAATTTTTTTAAATTATTTTTTGGCTCCGGAGCACCTAGAGCAGTCGTTTAGCAGGCAAAAGATTAGAAACAAAGCAATACGTAGTGGGCACCCGATACGGGTTGGAATTTTGGGTAGCACAAGTATAGCGGTACCGGAGGTCCGAAAAATCGTTACGTAGTGATGGGTTTTAACTTTTATGTTATGTGTGCTTTTGTCTGATGGGAAGTGAAATCATGTGGCCATTTGGCAATTTACATCCACTCTCCATTCTTCTTTTGGTATTTTTGTGCGTTTTTTTCTTGAGTTTTTGTTAGATTTACTTTACATTTTGAGTTATTCATTCGTCTCGACAAGAGTAGTTTAAAAGGTAAAAAAATTACTCCCTCTGTCCCATTTTTATAGTCCATTTTCATTTTTCGTGCCGTTCTTTCAATGCTTATATCTTCCAATATGAATCTCCAAAAATATGCAATATGGATCTTGTTTGATAGTTTTCGATTAGATCTATAATACAAAGTTTTCAAATTATGAAAAAACATTGTAGATTGGGAGATATAAGCGTTGAAAGAACGGCACGAAAAATGAAAATGGACTATAAAAATGGGACGGAGGGAGTATGAATTACTGAGGTTGAAAAAAATATCAAACGGTGGTATTTTTGTTTTTAGTGTCATTTTATACAAAAAAAAATCCAACTACGGTCTACATTTTTATACTTTTCTGATTTCTCTCGCCCAGATAAATGATTAATTCCAAAAATTAAGACGAAAGGTAAAAAATACTGAAAAAAAATTCAGATAAAAAATTTAGGGAGAACTAGTCTTTGCTCCCAATTGTTGACTGATACCATTTGCAGTCAAAAAACATCACCTCACCCACCCCCACCCCCCACGCGTATGTATGTGAAATAGCTGTGGGAGGGGCTATAGGGATTAGTCTGAGGTGCGTGCAAGCTGGCTCTGGATACCCTGCATTGGTAACTAAATATCCTTAATTGAGTATACTAATCAGATAGTTTTTTTTCCTCTGATTTCAAGCCATCTGAGTGTTCCTATTGAACCAATTACGAGTGTTACAATTTTTTTGCAGATAATCATCCTATATATTAGTGGAGCAATCAATACAATTCTAACAGCAGAACACAGAAAGGAGTTGATTCGCTTTATTTATCTTCATCAGGTAAGTTCTAGTCCAATTCTCATGAATCTTTGGCATAGAAAATCCAAACTAGTCCAATGTGAATCTAAGCTATTGGCGCAATGTTTGCTATGTAGAACGATGATGGGGGATGGGGATTCTATATAGAAGGCCACAGCACCATGATCGGTTCGGCACTTAGCTATGTTGCCTTGCGATTGCTAGGGGAAGGGCCCAATGATGGAGAAAATGGGGCAATGATCAAAGGCCGAAAGTGGATTCTTGACAATGGTGGTGCAACTGGAATTCCTTCTTGGGGAAAGGTCTATCTTTCGGTATGATGCAACTTTCTTTCAAACTTCAAGGAAAATTTGTGGAAATATGTTCTCTCTTCTTAAGATAAAATTGATGGATTGTTTTGAATCTCTCCTTTTCAGGTGCTAGGTGCGTATGAATGGGCGGGCTGCAATCCTGTGCCTCCAGAGTTCTGGCTTTTTCCTTCATTTTTCCCTTATCATCCAGGTAGCGAAAAGTTGGTTTACTTACTCTTTGTTGAGAGAATCAAATTCATGAGAGTTACGATTTTCTATAGTGTGTCTTTGTACTATTATTTAGCCTGGTCTGATCAACATCTCTTTCTTTAATTAGCAAAAATGTGGTGCTATTGCCGCACGGCTTACATGCCCATGTCGTATTTGTATGCGAAGAAATACCATGGGCCGATCACTAATCTAGTCAAGGCACTGAGACAAGAAATTCACACCAAGCCATATGAGGAAATCTGCTGGAACAAAGCACGACATCACTGTTGTAAGGTTGGTAAAATCTATTATTGATCCTTTCTGTCTTACGATTCATGCATAAGTTAGGAAATTACAATTCCGATATGTTTATCGCTACTGCAGGAGGATTACTACTACCCTCATACCTTTGTACAAGACTTACTTTGGGATGGTCTTCATTACTTGAGCGAGCCAATTATAACTCGTTGGCCCTTCAACAAGATTAGAGAGAGAGCCATGCAAAAAGCGATTAAGTACATGCGCTATGGAGCAGAGAGCAGCAGATACATTGCCATAGGATGTGTGGAAAAGGTAATTAAGTCACCTAAACTAGAGAACTTGATTGTAAATCCTGTTGAAGTTGTTTCTGTTGCAGAGTTTGCACATGATGTGTTGCTGGGCGGAGGACCCAAATGGTGATGAGTTCAAGTACCATCTAGCTAGAGTTCCGGATTACTTGTGGCTGGCCGAAGATGGAATGAAAATGCAGGTTAGTTTTTTTTTATGACAATCTCAATTCTGGTTTCGTCATTCTTCATTTAGAGATTGTCCCTTATAATGTAAGCTCGATGTTGCATTCAGGATCAATTGTCAATTAATTCGGTTGTTTCATTGCAGAGTTTTGGTAGTCAGCTTTGGGATTGTACTCTTGCAACTCAGGCAATTATTGCCAGCAATATGGTTGACGAATACGGTGACTCACTAAAGAAAGCACATTTTTACATCAAAGAATCACAGGTTTCTTTCCTATCCAATGATATGCATGTCTGTGTACATACACAAACACAATTACTTAAGTATGGTTAAGTTTAGTGAAATTTCATTTAGCTGTTTATACTGTTAAATTGAAGGTCAAAGAAAATCCAGCTGGGGATTTCAAGAGTATGTATCGGCACTTTACTAAAGGATCGTGGACTTTCTCTGATCAAGACCATGGTTGGGGGGTTTCGGATTGCACAGCAGAATCGCTTAAGGTAATCTACATCTGTATATATTCATCAGCACATATTTGGAGCAATTAAGAAATTCATTGTTCGCCGTAACCAAATTTTTTTCTTTTGCATGCAGTGTCTATTCTTACTTTCTCAAATGCCTTCTGAAATTGTTGGAGAAAAAGCTGATGTCGAGCGATTGCACGATGCTGTGAATGGGTTGCTTTACTTACAGGTACTACATAGATCATATTATTCATTGCTATTTATAAACTTACTTCACAACTTGGAAATTCATAACTTCTCTCTCCACTTAGAGCCCCGAAAGTGGTGGGTTTGCAGTATGGGAGCCCCCAATTCCACAGCCATATTTACAGGTAATTTTTTGGTTCTACAAAGAGTTATTGTCGCACAAGCCTCCTTTTATGCTCGTTCTTACTAAAGAAGTTATAAAACAAGCCATGTCTTTTCTTTCTTTGTTCACTTTTAAATAGTGACACACTGATGAAACAATGCGATGGTTTGTCAAATCCTTTTTACGACTTTTTAAACTTCTCAGGCTTTGAATCCTTCGGAAATATTTGCTGACATTGTGGTCGAGAAAGAGTAAGAACTTATACCTTTATTATCTTCGTCATGTACTCCCTCCGTCCCTTATTTAGAGTCCAGTATTTCATATTGGGCTGTCCCTTAATAATTGTCCATTTTGTAAAGTTAGTGGGTAAAAGTTGGTGTATTGACTATTTTGTCCTTAAAAGTATATTTCATTTTGAAAAGTTAGTGAGTAAAAGTGTAATGATGATGAGTAAGTAGGGAAATTAAGTAGAGGAAAAAGTTGATGTGAAAAGGGACGGAGGGAGTAGTTTATAAACAATGGCTGATCCATATAACTAACAATATGATCCTTCTTAGGCATGTTGAGTGCACTGCTTCGATAATCCAAGCTCTTGTGACATTCAAACGCTTGCACCCAGGCCATAGAGAGAAAGAAATAGAAACCTCAGTGACGAAAGCAATTCGTTTTCTAGAAGAGATACAATGGCCTGATGGTTCTTGGTGAGTTTTAACTGCTTTCTCTTTTGGACTCATTTGTGCAAATATAGAGGTACTTTGGGAACAAATAGGAAAACGACTCAAATGTGTACAACCCTGTTGGCAACTTGACAGGTACGGATACTGGGGAATTTGTTTCATCTACGGCACATTTTTTGTCCTTGGGGGGTTTGCTTCGATAGGAAATACATACAATAACAGTGAAGCAGTCCGTAGAGCTGTTGGATTTTTGCTTTCAACACAAAACGAAGAAGGGGGTTGGGGTGAAAGCCTTGAATCATGCCCATCTATGGTAACTCCAACACCTAGGTTAATTATGGATCTGATGATATCCTTGGACTAAAAAGTTGAAATAAAAGATCTGTGTATTTGTTTTTCATCCTTGGCGACCAATGATATGGTGCACAATTCTTGATAAAATTTTCTTGCTCATGTTTAGCGTTTTTGTGATACAGAAGTATCAACCGTTGGAAGGGAATCGAACGAATCTGGTACAAACATCATGGGCTATGCTGGGACTTCTTTATAGCGGACAAGTTAGTGATCTTAACATCTGAAGTGTTAAATTGCTACTTATTCACATTTCATAAGAAAATAAGTTCTAGAATGGAGTACTGCAAGTATTTAATTTGCGTCTTCATTATTCATGTCATCATATATATATATATATATATATATAATAAGTTCTAGAATGGAGTACTGCAAGTATTTAATTTGCGTCTTCATTATTCATGTCATCATATATATATATATATATATATATTTCCAGGCTCAAAGAGACATGACACCGCTACATAAAGCAGCAAGGATTTTAATAAACGCGCAAATGGTCGATGGTGATTTCCCTCAGCAGGTAGGAGTAATTTGCATGCCAAGAATTCTTATCTCATCTTCTATTAAGTTTGTGAAACAATACCAAATTAAGTTTGTGTTGTACAAAAATCCTTGTCTCATCTTCTATTCTCTTTGTTTGTTTTTTTCACCATAAAACAGGAAATTACCGGTTGTGTCATGAAGAACTGTATGTTACATTATGCACAATACAGGAACATATTCCCAATGTGGGCGCTCGGAGAATATCGCAAATGTATTTGGCCATCTTCCTAGAAAGTATAAATTCAGGCTCGAAGACCGAAGTTTCACGAATGAAAGCACAATTCATCTTTTATGTAACAACAAGCCATCAAAAGTGAGAATTATTATTTCCTCTTTTATGTTGACAAGAAGATACTATTGATGAACAAGAATGGGGTACCTTACTAACACTCATTGCAGCATGATCAATTTATTTCTGTATTAAAAATAATTAATAAAACAGAATAATTACTACTATCTAAAAAATAGCGGTAAGTACTCCAAGTATTGTACTCAGGGATTATGAAGGCTAAGTTGCAATTGCTTCAACTGATTTCTAAATTAATTTGGAAAGAGATTTGATTGTTTGATTTATAAAATTATGAAAACTAAATTAGGGAAATGATTTTGTCACTCCCTTTTTTGTTAACGTCACTCCCCTACAATTGTATTTTTGCACCAAAAATACACTTGCAGGGGAGTGGCGTTAACAAGAAAGGGAGTGGCAAAATCAGTATCGTAAAGGAATTAAAAAGTAGAGAGAGTTTATGAGAGAAAAGATCAACGGTTTCGAATCCACTCGACCCGTTGTAACAATATTTATGCGATGACAAAGGTTAATTACTCGAATCAATCCGAATATCGTTAGGATTTGCGGGTCCACACAATATCGCCTAAATATAGTTATGAATCACCGAATAGCATGGGGTATCGCCGCCTAGCTAGCACGAACCGCCTTATTAGTACAACCTGTCTCTATGGCACGGATCGTCTAATAGCATGGCGCGTCTTAGGGAGCATAACTCATCTTACTTAGTTATCACAAACAATTAAGAACCATTGTATGAACGTGCATAAAAATCTAGAAAATCATGCACAAGATTTGATAGAAAAAATTAATACCGCAAATAAATCCTCCAAGTCATACAACCATGATTCGAATAATAAGCACACTAAATCAAAACAAAAACATCGTTACTCAGAGTTCGAGCTTCATCTACGCCCTAGAAAATGAATTTAGCCGACCATCAGAAAGTTGGTCTTCGCAGCCTCTAATTCCTTCTGTTCCCTGCCGTAGTTGTGAGATCCAGTTCATTAAAATAAAATAAAGAGCAAGTAAAAAGAAAAGTGAGTATATTTTTTTTATGTGGACCTCAATGTGATTTCCTAGTACTATAGGGGTGTAGTTGTAAAAAAACACAAAATCTGTGTACTGGTGTGCACGTGGAGCATAAAGGAAGTGCTTGTGTGCATAAGGGTCATCATTTAGCCCAGAGGCCCGCGACCCGCCCGGCCCGAGCCCGTAAAACGGGCGGGCTAGCCCGGCCCGTAGTTTGTAATGGGTGGGCTCAGGCCTATGAATTTTTACTCGGCCCGCCCGTAGGCCCGGTCCGTGAGCCCGCCCGTGGTACCCGTCCAAAAGCCCAACAACGGGCCCGCCTATTAGCCCAAAATCCCACAAAATCCTTTCTTTTTTCCCTTGGTTTAGTTTTGCCCAAGGAAATTTAAGCCCGCCCGGCTTTTGGCCCGCCAGCCTGCCAATTGGGCTAGCCCATGGGCCGGACTTGGGCTTCAATTTATGGTAGGTGGCCCGGCCCACCAAAAAGAAAAAGCCCGGGCGGCCCAGCCCGTGGGCGGTCTTGGGCCGCGACTTGGCGGGCTGGGCGGGCCCGGCCCGGCCCGATGATGACCCTTTGTGCATGTGTGTGATATATATCTACTAATAGGAAAAAAAAAAAGAGAACAAAACGGAAGAGGAAAAAAAATAACGTACAGGCGAGGGGAAAAAAAAAGGGCGTGGAGAGAGGGATCGGGGAGGAGAGGATTGGCATTAACGGAAGTCCTAATCTCGGTAGGTAATTCTTAGCCTCTTTTCCATATTGATTAGTTAACATATTTCTTGCAATTGAAGTGGGTAATTTTGGGGTTTTGATATCAGTAGGGTTCAAATACCCAAATTAGGGCTATTCTTTGTTCTTTTCTTTTTTTTCTTATTGGAATTGTGTTTCGTGACTAGAAGTAAAAGAGTTGCATGTTCAGAGTTGATCTTGGTGTCTAAGTTGATTACGTGTATGAATTTTCTTGTTGGAATTGTACCAATCATGCTAATAGTTGCTGGGAATAGTTTTTGGGTGCTAAAACTGTGAGTAATGGGTGCTGAAATTTTATATTAGTTCCTGGAAATTTGAATCCTGTGCTGAAAAATGGATTTTTAGGTTGCTGAAACTGTGTTAGAATGCTGAAACCGGTTATTTAGGTGTAGCAATTGTGTGCTTAAATACTGGAAATTATCTCCATAGCTGCTGTAAATAAGTGCCCAAGTGCTGGAAATGGGTTTATAGTTGCCCAACCTGACTGAATCAGATTTTATGCTATTGGATTCTTGTGGAAATTTGTGAAGTTTAGACCATATGATTGTTCAAGGAAGGAACTGGGTTTGGGGCGTGGGTCAGAGAACATGATTTCTCTTATGGTTGCCAAAAGGATATTTTATCATGTGTGGACGAGTCTTAGAAAGCATGTTACACTCTAGTTGCTATTTGTCTAATCGGGTAACTTTTTGATTATGAAAATGACACTCTCTTATGTGGTCCGATGAGCTGAATTTTATTATGTGGTTAGTCTAAAAGGAATATGACGCTACAGTAATGGCTGCATGCAATTCATTCATCTTTATGAGTATCTTTATAATAATACTCATATGTGTTGAGTTATGTGTTATACGCCAAGTTTGGAGGCGGCGACAAGTTCCGTGACTCCACGTAGGGAGTGAGCTCGTGTTGGTACCTTTTTGGCTGGACCTTGAGGTGGGTGTTCTTATTTTTAATAGCGGAAGATGAGACATGGTGTAGAGTTATTTTTCGTATTGAAATGGTTAATATTTGGCTTGAGCTCCTAAGCGAGAATATGATCGTAGCCTTAGTGGCGTTATAATATAAGCAAGAATATGATTGTAGCCTTAGTGGCGTTATAATATGGCCTTAGTGGCGTGGATAAATATTGCCTTAGTGGCATGACGACTCTTGCCTTAGTGGCATAAAGAGTATTGCCTTAGTGGCGTAGATATGAAAATTGCCTTAGTGGCGTTATGAGTTTTACGTAATGGAACGTTATTGTGGGGCCAAACATTCTTGTTTAAATTATTTGATAGCACTTGTCTTTATTACTTCTCTTATTATGGATAAAAACATTCACTGAGCATGTTAATAGCTCACACCCCCACAATGTTTTCTTTTCAGGTGCGTGACGCCACGCGACTCCACTACAGAGTCTAGACAGGAGTTGTGTATATAGTAGTCTAGCATTTTGACTCTTTTGATTATGTGCCTATTTTTGGAGCTTTTATATGTTGTAAATACTCGTGGGCACATCTTGTATGACAGTTATTTCCATATATATGTAAGTTTTTTTTTATTAGTTGGACACTTGGCTAGTGTTTTTATTTACTATTTGAGCAGGGTCAAGGTGTGGGTCCATCCCATTTGGAAAATAATTTTGCGTGGTGTTTTTTTTTTTTTTTTTTCCGGAATGGGGTGTGACAGTAGTGCCCGGTCTCTCCTCTGCTATGCGTTGCTCTCTTTTTATATATTCATGTTACTGTAGCCGACTTAAGAAAAACCCGCGGTCTCGTACGTGTAAAGCTGTGGGCCATGCCCATTGCCGAGAATGATTTGGGCCTCCTTTCACTTCGGAAATTCTACTCGCAAGGACGATTCGCAGGGAATCACGCAAGGAAAAATGCGCTTGGGCTCATTCTGGGTCTAACAAAAATCTAGAAAAATATTCATAAATTTTTGAATATTAATTTATGAGGCCCTGTAAAAAATCAGCTCCAACGGATATCGGTAAGTATTACTTTTGAATTCGTAGGAACGAAACTGTTCAGTTCGCCCGCATGAATCCAAAAGTAATACTTACCGGTATCCGTTAGAGCTAATTTTTTACAGGGCCTCATAAATTAATATTCAAAAATTTATGGATATTTTTCTAGATTTTTGTGAGACCCAGAATGAGCCCAAGCGCATTTTTCCTTGCGCGATTCCTTGCGAATCGTCTCTGCGAAAAGCAGAGCTCCTTTCACTTGGTGCACCTATCAGACAAAATAGAAAGTCTTTGGGCCCACCAAAAACATGAAGGGAAAATTACAGCCCATGATATGTTTTGATAATTAATAGCTGTCATGTTGAGAACATTTGTTAATGCTGAAAATGTCCTTGGCGGGTATTGATTATCAAAACACGTCATTGGCCGTCATTTTCCCAAACATTCAATCACTTGTATTGTTTTACTGTCACAAGACCACACGCACAATAGGAGCATTTTTAAGGCCTATTAAAATGTTAGAACCTCACAACACCTACAATACACAATTAAGCGTTAAGCTCCGAGTAATAATATAAATGGACTTAACAAAGATAAATTAGGGGGCGTATATGTGAACATTTACGTGCCTATCACAGCTCGAAATTGAGGATTTATAAGTCAAGTGTTCAATTTTATGAGTGGTCTGTGGTTCGTGCCCTTCCTCGCGATAAGTTTTTTCTACTTCAAGTTCACCCGAAAAAAGTCACCAAAAAACAAAATACCATGTGCTTCTAGAGCTAATTTTCCGAAATCGGCATCATAAGGAAAAAAAAATGGAGAGCTGAGTGAATGTTTAATATGTTAGAAAATCTACGTTTACCTTTTGTGATGAACAAATAAATTTAAAATACATTAAAATCACAACTCAAAATTTTTTCTGCTGGGGGGAGGCGCGTCCTCCTGTCCTCCTATCTCCTCGCCCCGGGCTCTTCCTCCTTCCCCCTTCCTCTCTTCTCTCCCCCTCTTTCTTTTTTCTTCTCTTCCCCTATCCCTAGCCTTTCTGCTGCTTTCTTCTCACCGTCGTCCTCTCTGTTTTGTCGCCCGCCAGTTACCACTCTTGGTGTAACTGGTTGGCTTAATGGCAAGGTGCGGTCCGGGCTTTGCTTTTTTAGGTGTTTTGGGCTTTGGCCCTTAGGTGTTTTTGGATTTTGTCCCAACAGGTGTTTTTTTTTTTCTTTTCATCAAACCTTTGGTTGGATTCTCCCCTCCTCTCCCCCCAACTTGATGTATTATTTGTCAAGTTTTCCTTAATAAAATTGTTGTTGATAAAAAAAAAATCTGAAAATCGATGGAATTAAAATAATGATCAAGGCAAATGTTGCACTCTGTACTTAAAAGACAGATTCATCCCTGCTATGTTATTTATTGTTACATGGACGTCTACCTCCACAGAAGTAACACTACATTTGATGGGTGTGTCACCAAACTTGTGCGTTGTAGTACTCTCTCAGATAATAGATCTCCGACTCAACAAAAGTATTGGAAAATCAACCTTTTTGAATTGATTAAGGCTTTGTTTGTTTGGACATAAAATATTTTCCGATAAAATATTTTACCTATTTTTTGGTATTTGGTTGTGTAAAAAATGATGAAAACATTTTACATGTAAAACATTTTCCATTAATTGGATGAAATGACTTACCCTTAAATCTTTCGTAATTTATTTTTCGAAATGAACCCGCTGCTGTAGACACCCCAATTTGGAAATCCCAGATAACTTTTAAGTCCCCAATGATGATAAACGAAGAATGATTTAAACCTTTGGATTGATATAAACCTTTTGGAGCGTTACCTTTTGAAAACCATAAACAAGTAACCGAAAAGCTTCCCAATAATAAAAATGTGCCTTGAAAACTTCAAACAATGCTCTTTGCATTCAAAGGAGTGAGGAAACACCTTAAGAATTAGGTATGAGAGTGCCAAGTGACACTTAGACTGAGTGAGTACGTGTTTTGGCCATCGTGGCACCAACGGTCTTCGGTTTGGTCTGCTTTCAGCCCATTTTTCATATATCAAACTTCCTTATTTTTATGGTTAGAGTCACCATCTTTTGTACATTCAAAACCCTCTTTATCAATATATAATAAGCCTTAATCCAATTTGAAATGAGGGAGATACAAGGATTTTGCCTAAAAGACTTCTTTTTCGATCACCTGAGGGTAAAATCATCATATCTTTTGATGTACAAAATTATTT
Organism: Rhododendron simsii; assembly: GCA_014282245.1. Classification (NCBI taxonomy): domain Eukaryota; kingdom Viridiplantae; phylum Streptophyta; class Magnoliopsida; order Ericales; family Ericaceae; genus Rhododendron; species Rhododendron simsii. Next base: position 15,411,345 of record CM024955.1, read on the forward strand.
TTATCCAAACTACTTGGGTTAGAAAGTAGACTTAACAAGCTTTCCAACGGTTTGAAGAACACCCAAAACCGAGTTCAGGAGTGTCCAAGGCGGCCGCGCGAAGTTTGGCCTGCTGAGCAGACAAACTCTACTGTGCGCTAGAACTATTTCCACCGTACAGGACAAGTTCCACCGTACAGTACATCCTAGCCAGGCAGTTACAATCACCGTGCAGCACATACTTATGCCTAAATTTCCACTGTACAGTACAAACTTCCACCGTACGGTACATATTGCCGCCTTTATTTTTACTTGACAACCAAGTTTTTCAGTTAAAGGTCGAAAGGCAGAACTTGCACACCAAGCATGCGTGGTTTCCAAGACGTTTTTACTCTATAAATACCTTCCCTTGGTGTTGGACAAGATATACAACATTTTTGAAGAAAAAGAGAGAGAAAAACAGTTTTAGAAAACCAAAAACAGCTCCGAAAATGTTTTGAAAATCAATACTTGATTTTATTCTTCTTTCAAATACCAAAAACTCTATTTTCTCTCAAAAATCAAGTTCAAAACCATTTCAAAAGCAATCCAAATCCAACGCCAAGCCTCCTACCTCGACACTACATCATACTAGAGCTCACCCACTCATCTAAATTCACAAGAAGGGCCACTGTACCAATCCCAACTTTCCAAAGAAATGTCACTACTACAATTTTGTTAAAAGATGACGCTTGAAAAAGTGAAAAGATGTCAGTTTTTGAAAAAACCGTAATTAAAAAGATTGCAATAGATAAATAATGTCAGTCATCTAAAAAACTGTGATATAATATATTTATAATGTCACTTTCTAAAATAGTGACATAACTATTCTTTCTTTTTAATGTCAGTTTCTCCTAGACTGTGATATAATATATTTATGATGTCACTTTCTAAAATAGTGACATTACAATTCTTTCTTTTTAATGTCAGTTTCTTTCAAACTGTGATCTAATATATTTATGATGTCACTTTGTAAAATAGTGACATAACTATTCTTTCTTTTTAATGTCAGTTTTCTCCTAAACTGTGATCTAATATATTTATGATGTCACTTTGTAAAATAGTGACATAACTATTGTTACTTTTTAATGTCAGTTTTTCCTTATAAGTGATATTGAAGAACAAAATTTTATTTTTGGAGAAAACGGCGTCATCTATGATTGTTGTTGCTTTGAAGTCTCAAATCGGGAGCGGGTCGTTAGATATGGAATTTGAGCATGTATCAACCGGAAATGTGAGACAGAATCTCAACATCATACGAGGACGTGTGTTCCTACGTGGGGGACATTGTGACGCCCTTCCCCTGGGGAGTTCCAAGTAGTGGTCAACCGGCCGGAGCACAGTTGAGACCCATGCGAGGGGCTGTCGGATCAGTGACCAGAAGAGTCAACCGTGGGTAGTCCCACATCACTTGCTGAAGTGCAAGTTGTGTGCTATAAATAATATATCGTCATCATATCTTGTACAAAGACTTTTAAAGCTATGAGGGTGCCAAAGCCAATTGAAACTTCATGGTTAAGCGTGCTCGCACTGGAGTAATCCTGGGATGGGTGACCTCACTGGGAGGTTTGATGGAGTTTGGTGTTCAAAGCGAACAATACTATACAGGGCGGGAGCGGGTCATTACAAAAGATGACGGCTTTAAAACACTTTAATGACGTTTCATAACTGTCATCTTTTACTTTCAATTACGTTTATAAAACGTCATCTTTATATATATTAATGACAGTTTGGAGCACTTTAATGATGTTTCACAACAGTCATCTTTTACTTTCAATTACGTTTATAAAGCGTCATTTTTATAGATATTAATGACAGTTTCAAACCGTCATTTTAAGATTCAGACATTTAATGACAGCTCCATAGATGACAGTTTCAAAACTGTCATCTTTCACGTTTAATGACACTTTTAAACTGTCATCTTTCATCCACTACTTGTCTCTTCTTTTTTTTAATCTGAGGGGAAGCCACTAAGTTCAGAACTGGTTCCTCGTACCAATTTTGGGCTTAAATGGTTTAAGCAATCGCAAGAAAATAAAGTCGACACCCCGTATATTTCTACCGCACAGCGCATATTACTGCCGTACGGCAGAAACTCTTAAGGGGACAGGTTCTGTTTTGAATCTCATCCTTTCTTCTTTTCATGATAATTAATATGCAATGAAGTTCTATTTTTTCTTTAGAATAACATATGCCATGATAGACTGTTTTGAATTAAAGCATGCTAGTCTAGCATCACCTTTTTGAAATATAAACACTAGTTATTTCTGACATAAAAACACACACATCCTTTAGATGATTACATGCTAGATAACATTGTTTAAAAATTGCGAACCAGAAATATCAGTCCCGTGCGGCATATGCATCTGCCGTACGGCAGTGTTTGCCGTGGAACAAATTGGTTATTTGCTATGTTATGGAATTAAACGTCTAACATGCAGTCATCTGTCAATTTTCTGATTTTAGCATGAGATACGAACTGTTTAATTGTTTTTGTTCAAGCGTGATTCTTTATGTTTAATTGTTTACGTGCTATAAACTGTTTATGTGGCATAAAAGTTAAGCAATAAAATGATTTTCAAATCCCACAAATATTAGTAGAGACCGATTTTATCGGGCGAGAGAGGTGCTTTTCCAAACAAAACCTTCCTCCCTCATAATCTGGCTCCTGAACCCAAAACTCTCTGTTTTTCGATTGAAACCTTTTTAAAAGGGCAAAAGAGTCACATTTTTCAAATAAACGGTTTCTCGGAATTAATCCTTTTCAAAACCCGGGTGGCGACTCTCAAACGAACCAACCATTTCCCCCTTTTTTGTAACACTAAAAATACAAAAAGAGAGACGGGGGATTTTTTAGGGCATGTAGCCCACAACTGTCTTCTACTGTAATTTTCACTACTCAGTTTCCTCGATCGTCCGTCCTAATCCACCTTCAATTCCAATATTCTCAGATCTCTCCACCGTTTAAGCCCTACACTATTTTGTCGATCTCTGAAAATATTTTTTAAGTGCCAACTAAACACTGAAAAATAAAAGTTTGAAGTTTGTTTTTTGAAAAAATATTTTACATGTAAAACATTTTACATCGAAACAAATAGAGCCTAAGATTGTATGAGACATGATATTTATAGACCAACTGATTATTATTCCATATAGTTACCAAAGAGGAAGGGACACATTTGTTGAAGAGGCCGTTTACGGTCAACATGTGTCTGAATTACGGTCAACATGTGTCTGGAAGAAGCACCAAAAATAGTTCCAGTCAACAAGCTCAAGAAACAGAACAGAACAAAACTTTCTTTTCAACAAGCTCACGAAAAAACGCAACCAAAGTAGTTGTGACTTTTGATTCCCCATTGACCAATAAAAAATCCACTTCAAATCAATGATTGGTGAAGACCGCTTTTTTAGAACTCATGTTCACAAGTATATAGACTCGTATATTGAAGATCCACATAAGATCCTCTTATGTGGTGGTGGTTTTTGCGTGTTGGACTACCCTGCAGTCTGGGTGGTTCTGTATGGACTGGTTCCTTAAAAGTTGATATCACGTGAGAGAATTCGAATTTAAAATCTTAAAAACAAGTGAATCCCTGAGTCTCATATCTTAACCACCATGTCAACTCAAATGAATAAGTAGTGTACTATGTCAAGGCTATGTTCCAGTGTAGGACTTCTATATTCTCTTCCAAAATACTATTACAACCAGCTGGCTGGGATGCCTTGGCCCCATTCCGCTAAGAAAAAACTTTATTTTTTAAATTAAAGGTAATTTATTAGAAGAATTATTCTTTTCCATTAGTTATTCTATCTTTGTTACCCAATCAAAGAACCAAACCATACATATACAGATAGTTAAAACGATGAATTCAGAATCGATCAATCCTAAAAATTATTATTCGGATGTATCATGGAAATTCTTTGAAAGAAAAGAATCAATGTAATTTTTATGGGTGGAACAAAATATCTCTCATTTCTCCTTTGAATCAATTCTGCCTTTTGGTTTTCAAAGGAATGTTGTTATGTTGCCTTAAAAGGTGAATTAATAATGACTTGTCTCGTAAAATAAAAAATAAGTATTTTTAAAATAAAAACTTTAACGGAACGGGTTATTGATGGAGTTCATTTCACGGAAAAAAAATGCCTTACACCTACAAAATTATGAAGAGGTGCAAAAGTCGAAATCTTAAAATAAAGAGGAGTGGGCCTATCCACAGACCACGACGTTGTCAGAACATGCAAGTTGCACCAACATAGGAGGTGAGATATTCCCACACATACATTGAAACTATATTCTTTATAATAATTTATGGATGAGTTTGCTTTTCACACAATTAACAAGAGTTTGATTCTTAGGCTCAGGCCGCAAAAAAATAATTTTTGTGTGAATTCTTTAATCCCGGCGTGGATGGTCTACCTTTGACCGGATTGAAAAATAGATTAATCAAGGTACTAAAAAGTTGGTCCGAACACCCCTGACTTTGGAACCAAAGAAAATCCCTTAAAAATAATCATTCTTCATATCCATATTAGGCTTTTATAATTTATCTAGTCATTTGATTTAAATGTCACATACATATAATATTGTCCACCTATGAGAAAAATATTGTAGTTATGCAGTACTCTTTTATAAAGAAGTAGGGAAAAGTAAACATTGAATCTTGATTGTAATCTAGAAACTCTTATTAAATTAACATAGTAGTTAGTTAAGTTGAAAACTTGCATGCAATATCTCAATTATAATATGCTCTAAACTAACTAACAACTTAAATGTGCATTAAACTCTAATCACCAATCAACGTGCTGCTTATATATTGCAACACAACTATTTCAGGGGTAATTGTGTGAATTAATTATATGACCAAGACAAGCTAGAGTGATAATGACTATTTCATCTGCATAAGCATGCATAATTAATTAACCACTAACAAATAGTAAAATACAAGGGTGAGCAGGGGCGGAGGGGCCTGACGATTCATTAATATTGTGTTAAATCAAGAACTAATCAATTCGTGCAGTTCAGTTCTCTAAGAGTTTGTCTCGCATACATTTAGATACATTTAGTAACAGGCCGGTTTGTCTTTTCAAGTCGAGAATATTCTTTACCCGATAGTACAATATGATAGTCATGCATTTCATTGTTGATCGTCATCACAACAACCTTTGAATCAGTTTCAATCTCAATTTTATTCATTCCGAGGCCAAGATGTTCTCGAATGTCTCTGTTAATATTCCAGTAGCTCTCTCTGCCAGCAAGCTCCAACAATGTGATATATATAGACTACCATCAAACCGTGGTAAATAAAGTGCGATTGGTGCTTTCTTTATACTTCCACGCATTTGGACCGAGTTCAAGCCCTCCTCCCTTCTTCCTCTCTAACATCTAACAATACTATCCTGCTGATGCATATCGTTTGAAAAAAAAAAAGACTACCATCAGACCCAGTGATCTTCGCATAAAGAAGTCTTCAACTGTAGTTTTTCAAAATCAATCCTTGAACTACTATTTAATTTGCACTAATTAATGTACCTTGATAAAAAAAAAATTACTTTCAGTTCTCAAATGAAAGAGCAAGCTGTATCCAGTTGAAAGCAAAATGCTAATTGTCACGTATTGGGTCAAATTCAGACAAGTGTGTACTTTTTTGAGATGGGGGTTAATTAAGAACAATTGCTTTAAAGGGCCAATCTGGGAATTCTTTTAGCACCAAGTGGCAACTCTTTCCTTTGAATACTGGACAATAATTAATTTCTTATGCACCCACAAATCTTGCCAAATCTGAGGACCAAATTAACAAACTAGAGAATTCTGTTTTTAATGGAGTGTGACCAAATCCAGATCGAAACTACAATAATTAAGGTCAATTCGGCAAATGTTGATTATCTGCATGCTTGTTTTTTGGGTTTATAAAGTTTAATTGTGATAGACCATTTTCCTCCTCCGGCAACTTAGTTGCCTTTGGTGTTATTCCCAGGGATAGTGGTGGAGTAGCTCGATTGTGAAGGTGTAGACACCCCAATCCGAACCTCGAAGAGTGCTTTGAATATCCCGATAATGAAACAAAGGAAACAAATATATACCTCCGAGAGTTTGGATGTAGGACACTCCCAAAAACAAACTCGAAAAGCCCAGAGCAAAACTCAAAAGCCCAGAACGAACCCAAAAGCCCAGAGCTGGACCCTTAGTACAGCACGGCACACTTCTACACCGCACAGCATAATAGATTTCATTACGCTGCACAAGGTCATGAGGTAAACCGTACGGCATTTTAGATAAAGTTTTGACTGGCTCAGCTAGCTGTCGGCCACGCCCACTTGAGCCACTGCTACAAGTTAGCTTAGCCGAAAAGGGCACTTCTGGCTCACCCAGAAAATATCTCCACCATTTGAAATTCAAAATAGTTGGCTTTTGCCTATAAATACAACCCTCCACTCAAGAGAAAGGGGTCCTGAATTCTCTTTCTCTCTCATCATGCTTTCATACTCATTCCTCATTGCATTCTGCATGCTAGGGCTTAGGACTGCCTTAGAATTCGGTCAGTCCAGGAAACTCTAAATCCCTGGAGTTTGCGATACATCCGGTGTTCGCTGTGCCCGCACGGCTCTCTTGGTCTAGAACGAACCTTGGTGATGCGAGTATCTGGATTCCGATAATCACATTGCTCTGTCTCGGATGGTCAAGGTAAAGAGATTAGCTCTTATTCTGAAGCGTTCGGAATTAAACGTGCCTGACAGAACCTACTTGGGTTATTGGAAATCTTCTGTGCAAGCACCTCAAGTGAAGACTAAATCGCGGTAGGTCTTAAGAGGGACAAATAAAGAAGGGTGAACATTCCCAAAGGATTAAGAGTTTTCTCTTTTGCTTGCCAGTTCTGAGATATTGGTCGACCGCAAGAAGAGGCTGTACTTAATTGGTTTCGTCCCTCCCGAAGACTAATTCGCATAGACACCCTGGAAGGTACAGAGTTGTTTGAAGTCAATAGTATAGGAGGGGGCAATCGGCAACCGAAACACTGCAAGAACCATCATTCGTCAATCCTTTCCCAATGGCCGACCAAGGAAATGGGGTAGAAGAACTCAGGCAGAACATGGCTGCCTTAGATGCTCAGCTTAAAGAATCCATGGCCAACGTTGATACACAACTCAAGACCTCTGTTGCATCTATGAAGAAAGATATGATCATGATGATGGAGGCCATGCAGGAAGTTAGTGACAAACTACAAGCTAGACCTTACCCACAACCCGAGCAACCCAAGGAAGAAGACCCCACTGTGGACTCTAAAATGGCCACTCTTCTAACTAAGATTAACAAGTTAGAAGAATCCGTCCAAGAGACCCGACGGCTTGGAAAGGGAGAAGTAGACATGAGCAAACTATGTTTATTTCCCAATGCCAAGCTACCAGAAAAGTTCAAAGGTGTAGACTTTGCCAAATTCGATGGCACTAGCTATCCAAAGGCACACCTTCAAGGCTATGTAGGCTCTCTTTCCATGCGAGAGATTGAGAAAGAAGCTATGGCACAGCTATTTCATGAATCTCTATTTGGTCCAGCTTTGCAGTGGTTCCTAACTCTTGAACCATCAAAGAAGAGGATTTGGGAAGACATTGGGACAGTTTTTGTAGCTCAATACGACTTCAATGTTGACCTAAAGATGACTACCCGAGAGTTAGAAAGCACTAAGATGGGTGAAAAGGAGAACTTTACTGACTTTGTGAAACGATGGAGGGCCAAGGCTGCGCAAATGCAAAACAAACCAAACCTCAAGGAACAAATACGGATCATAACTAAGAATTTGCCAAGCTCCTTTGCCCCATACATGGTCCTCTCCAAGGCTGCCCCGAATTTCGAAACCTTCTATGATTCTGGCCTGGCAGTGGAGGAAGCTCTACGAGACGGCACTTTGGAAAAGAAGGAAACGGGATCAAAGGCCAAAAGGGTATATTTCGGCAACAGCAACATCCTTCTAGGAAACACCAATCAGGCCGGAACATCATCCCCTAAAACTGCAGAAGTTCACCAGATTTCCAAGAAATCAAAATCCCAAAACCGAGCCTTCACTCAATTCAGTACCCCGAGGTCTAGGCTACTCAAGAAACTTGCGGAGGCTGGGGTGTTGAAACCTCTTCCCCCACCAATCACCATTCCATCCAATTTGAACCAGAGCGTTTATTGCGAATTCCACCGGATGCCTGGCCATGCCACCGACAATTGCATTCGCCTCCGTCATGAAATCCAAAACCTTATCGACAACAAAGTCATTGAAACCCTTCCCTCAGATAAACCAAATACCATTTCAAACCCGTTGCCGCAATATAACACCTCCTTCCGTGTTAACCAAGTTACCTTGGCGTCAGAACAAAACCTCCAAAATTTCGATCCAACTCCCTTCATCACCCTCGATACCGAGCCCAAACCATTGGTAAAGATCCCCGAAGAAATCACCCTTTGCTTCCTGTGGGATGGAGATGACGCATAGAAAGACCTTATTGCCGACTGGGAGGCATTTGAAGCAACCAATTTGCAAAGGAATGAGGAGCTACCATTCGAGCCAAAATGGGAAGTTGATTGGCAAAATATTCATGCAGATCCTCTAGATGGATTTTCGCTGAACATGATGTTTGGGTGTGAAAACTATCTTGGATGGGAATGGGACCCGATCCCAAGCGAATACCAACTGTTGGCTCCAAATGACCCGCTGGATACATTCTCCTTACCAGCGATATTGGATGAAGGATACCAGCCTGAGATAGCAGGTCCAGTTTGGCCAGAATTCCACCCGAACCCCTTTGGATATGACGTCAGCCAGAATTTCGGGTATACACCCTGGCCCGAAAATCCTGGGATCCCAGAAGCGGAAGAAGAAGTGGCCAGCAGTGAATTCAATCCTATGGACTACCTTGAAGAAGAGGCAGAATCAGAACCCTCGATCACTTTCCCGAAAGAAGTTGATGTTGCTATGATGAACCTGTGGGAGGACAAGCCAAGGGCCAAGGGAGGATATTGGGCCAACTCTGAAATCATCAATATAAAGATGGGAAATGAAGAATGGACCGTAACTAAGGCAGTGATGGAAGCCGAGCAGTGGACACCGGAAGACCTTTGGGAAGATTTGGTCATCGCCGACCTAGCCTCTAATCTTCAAGACACTACCATCGGGACCAAACGCAAAGCCCCTGTCGATTTATGGAGCGAGGAACCAACATACCGACAGATCCATCATTTGACTCGAAATGGCCGTATCTACCAACCTCCTAACCTCCAAGTCGGAGAATCCTCTAACCCCGCAGCTCCACCAACCAAAGAACCCCCAAACCCTCTCATTACCCCAGACAAGAATACTTTCCAACCCTTTGCCCCACCAATTAAAGAACCTTTTCGCCCCGAGAAAACCCTGAATGAGCAATCAAGCGACAACTCAAGCAGACTTAGGCTAAGATGACTGTATGGGATGTGCTTATTCAGTCCACCCGCCATCGTGAGGGACTCATACAAGCTCTCTCACGTCTGGAAGTTCCCTCCACCATTACTCCCGAAGAACTTCTAGCCCTCATCAAAACCATACCCATCAAGCATGCCATCACCTTAAACGATCGAGACCTACCCGCTGAAGGAACAGATCACAACAAGCCGCTTCATGTCACTCTGAAGTGCTGCGATAAATGGGTTCCAGTGATCCTAATCGACAATGGGTCAGCGATCAATGTCTGCCAGCTCCGTGTTGCTTACTGCTTGGGGTACCAAAATAAAGACTTCTCTCCCTCAGAAGTCAAAGTCCGAGCGTACGACAATACACGTCGGGAAGTGGTTGGGACCCTCATGCTACCAATGACTTTTGGATCATACCAGACTGAAGTAGAATTCCACGTGATAAACATTCCCGCTTCTTTCAACCTATTGCTAGGCAGGCCTTGGCTGCACCGACCTGATATCATGGCGATACCTTCCACCCTCCATCAGAAAGTTCGTTTGGGTCTCGAAACAGGTATGCTCACCATCTATGGGGACTCTGGGATCCGTGCACCAACTGAAGACAATGCCCCACTCTTAGAGATCCAACATGGAGAAGAGGACGTTGCTCTGGGAGGCTTTTTGTTGGACACCTCCAACTCTGTCTCTTCAATCAAAATTGACAATGATTTTCTCATCAGCAATGTCGCCTTGAAAATGATGAAGAAAATGTCCTACATGCCGGGGCTAGGATTGGGAAAGAACTTGCAGGAATCTGCAAAGTTTGAAATTTGTCGAACCCCGATGCGCACTACCGGCCTTGGTTACTTAGCCTCAAACGACAGAAGGGTTGAAAAAGGAGATAGGTTAGAGGATTACTTTGTCAAGGAAAAGGCAAAACAAGTCTATCAAGGACAGCTGGAACCATTTTGGGATAAAGAAACCAATATTTTGCTCTCGAGATTTGAGATATTCGCCAACGATGTTTAGCCAGACAATGATGAAGAACTTGAGGTCGCAAAGAAGCCTGTGAAATCGACTGATTGGCCCGACTTCACTCATCATGGATGCCATCGGAAATTACAAGAACTGGGTCTTCTTACCAAGTGCAACTCACCGCGGATCTGAATCTGAGTCTGAGTCGTCCAAGTCTTCTGAGTCTGTTAAATCTCTAGAGTCTGAGTTAGGACCTCTTGGCCCAACTCCTCGTCTGTATTTCGAACTTAAGTCAACCCGTGTGTATGGTGCCCCCGCGTCCGTTGCTGGTGATAAAATAAAAGAACCTGATTTCGCTTCTCTGATTTTGGAATAAATTGTGCTAACCCTGATGATGAAGAGATCAATTTCGATGGGAATATCCCTAAAGAAATCCGATCTTTAGTCGAAAGGAAAAGCGAAAGGCATGCTCAGCCTGTAAAAGAAGAAGTTGTTTTAATAAATCTGAGAGATGAAGGTAATCCCCGAATGATTCAGATCGGCTCCGCGCTATCTGCAAAGAGCGTTAAGCTCTCATCAGCTTGCTAAAAGAATTCAAAGATGTTTTCGCCTGGTCGCATGCTGATATGCCCGGAATCGATCCTGAAATTGTAGAACACTGGATTCCTCTTTATCCCAATGCAAAGCCTGTAAAACAGAAGTTGAGACGCATGAGGCCCGATTGGGTACTTAAAATAAAAGAGGAAGTCACCAAGCAAATTGACGCAGGATTTTTAATGGTAACTGAATACCCTCAGTGGGTCGCAAACATTGTTCCCGTTCCCAAAAAGGATGGTAGGATTAAGGTCTGTGTTGATTTCAGGGATCTCAACAAAGCAAGTCCGAAAGACGACTTCCCGCTACCCCACATTGATGTACTGGTCGACAATACCGCTGGGTACGCTTTACTTTCTTTTATGGTTGGTTTTTCGGGAGACAATCAAATCATCATGGCCCCAGAGGATCGAGAGAAAATCACATTCATCACTGAATGGGGGACTTATTGCTACCGGGTGATGCCTTTTGGGCTAAAAACGAAGGATCCACGTATCAGCGGGCCGCCATGACCTTGTTACATGACATGATTCACAAAGAGGTGGAAGTTTACGTTGATGATATGATTGTTAAGGTGAAAGAACGAGAAGAACACTTACCAGCACTCAGGAAGTTCTTCGAAAGAATCCGAAAGTATAGGATGCGCCTGAATCCGTCTAAATGCACGTTCGGAGTTACAGCTGGGAAGATGCTCGGATTCATGATTACCACCCGAGGTATTGAGGTTGACCCCTCTAAGATCAAAGCTATTCTAGAAATGGAACCACCTCGATCTGAGAAAGATGTGAGAAGCTCTCTGGGCAAGGTGCAGTTCATCAGCCGGTTCATCGCCAAGCTGACCTCAACCTGCGAACCAATCTTCTGCTTACTCAAGAAGGGTGTGCCCTTTAAGCGGGATGACAAATGCCAAAGGGCCTTTGATTCCATTCGAACTTATCTTTAAAACCCTCCAGTTTTAATGACCCCCGCGCCAGGAAAACCTTTGATCCTATACCTGTCAGTCACTCCAACTTCCATGGGGTGCATGCTGGCACAGGAAGGAGACGATAGGATTGAGAAGGCTATTTACTACCTCAGTAAAAAGATGGTTGGATGCGAAGAGCGCTACACTTCGTTGGAAAAGACATGTTGGGCGCTCGTCTGGGCTTCCAGGAAACTGAGGCACTACATGCTAACTTACCCCGTAAGGATCATCTCTTGAATGGATCCCCTCAAGTACTTGTTTGAAAAACCAGCCCTCACTGGAAGAATGACACGATGGTTGCTAATGTTGTCGAAATTTGAGCTAAAGCATGTCACCAGAAAAACCGTCAAAGGAAGAGCTGTTGCCGACTTCTTGGCTGACTGCCCAATCGAGGGAAGTGAAGATGCTGAGTTCATATTCCCTGATGAAGACATAATGACGTTAACTGAAGATGTTTGGAAATTATACTTCGACGGAGCTGCCAATCAAAAAGGATTTGGAATTGGTGTATTGCTGATAGCACCTGATGGATCTCGTGTCCCGCTCGCATTCAAACTAAACTTCGAAGTCATCAATAATCAGGTAGAATACGAGGCTTGCATTGTAGGCATGGAAGCAACCATTGAAATCGGCATAGAGAAGTTGGAAGTAGTAGGGGATTCTAACCTAGTGGTGTCACCAGCCAACGGTGATTGGAAGGTCAAAGAAGAGAAGTTGAAGCCATATCATTAGGATCTGGAAGACCTTATCCCTCACTTGAACAAAGTGACCTTTACTCATGTACCGAGGCTCAAAAATTGATTCGCGGAAGAATTGGCGACGCTAGCATCCATGGTCGAAATCCCTATCGATGTAAAGTTGAGGCCAATTGTGATTGAACAAAGGGATACGCTAGTTTACCAGCACGTCATGGTAGTCGACGAACCCGAAGATGGTCACCCCTGGTATTACGACATTTGGAGATTCGTGGAGAGAGGAGAATATCCCGCAAAGGCAAGCAAAAAGGACAAAATTGCCCTTCAGAGGATGGCCGCGCAATACATCATTTGTGGGGGGAACTTATATCGAAGTTCACACTGTGGCATGCACAAGTTATGCATTCATGGTGCAGAAGTAAAAAGAGTGAAGGGGTGTGTGGCCCTCACATGAATGGTATGATGCTTGCCAAGAAGATTCTCAAACAAGGATATTTCTGGTCCACTATGGAAACAGAATGTGTGGAATACGTGCGGCGGTGCCACAAATGCCAAATTCACGCCAACTTGACTCATGTTCTGCCATCCGAACTGCACCAGATGACCTCGCCCTGGCCCTTCTCAGTATGGGGAATCGACGTCATTGGAAGGGTCGTGCCAGCTGCTTCTAACGGTCATAAGTTTATTTTGGTAGCCGTGGATTACTTCACAAAGTGGGTAGAAGCTGCTTCATACGCCACTTTAACCATAGTACAAGTCGCTCACTTCATCAAACAAAATATCGTCTATCGATATGGGGTGCCACAAGCATTTATGTCAGATAATGGGGTCCACTTCAAAGGGCGAGCCAGAGAGGTCTTGGATGAGTCCAAATCCAAGTACACAAGGCAACAACCTATCGGCCGCAAACCAATGGAGCTGTAGAAGCTGCCAACAAGACAATCAAAGTCATCTTGGAAAAGACCATTCAATCCGCAAGAAATTGGCATGAACAGCTGCCATTGGCCTTATGGGGATACCGAACATCTGTGTGTACACCGACACGGGCAACCCCTTACTCCTTGGTCTACGGAATGGAGGCCGTGCTCCCTATCGAGTTGGAAGTCTCATCTCTTTGAACCATGATCGAATGTGAGATCCAAGAAGCGGAATGGTTAAGCAACCAATTCGCGAAGCTCATGTTGTTCGATGAGCGCCGGCTAAAGGCTCTCTACCACATCCAAGGATACCAAAGGAGGATCGCACGCGCATTCAACAAGAAGGTAAAGTCCAGGGACTTGTCAGAAGGCGACATGGTTTTAAAGGAAATTCGGACACCAGTCTATGACCCGCGTGGAAAATTTCGACCAAAGTGGGTTGGACGGTACATCACCAAGACTATTTTGTCTGGAGGAGCCACACTGCTCATTGATTTGGATGGGAACGAATTTGCGACCTTGGTCAATTTGGATCAACTCAAACGCTATTACCCCTGAGAGAAGCTCGCTGGGCTGAATATCGCAAGGGCGGGCAGACCCAAGCAAAAATTAGAGCAATAGCCTGTTAGGATGAAAACCCACAAAGGCATCCTAGGCAAAAGTTAAGGCAAATAATGAATAAGCTCGCTAGACCGAAAATCCGAAAAGGCTGTGCGAGGCAAAATTTAGAGCGCAAAAGGAGAGTGTCAAAACCAAAGCGAACCTTAGCCTGAACTACGTTATGACCTGATTCCTTTACCACAAGGATACGTAGCCTGGTCACCACCATTCAAAATAAAAATCCAGGTCAGAAGAATGCAATGCACTAAATCAAGGAAGGGGAAACCCTCCATAACTCATTTTATTATAATAACTGCTTCTAATACATAAGACTGGGCACAACTTTCAGAAAACACAAAAAGAACAACATGATCGAAGAGGGTCCGCAATTTATTTCATGATCGGAATGGTAGGATTGAGTCAGTTTCCTTGAGCCCTGGCCCTTGCTGCGATATCCCTCCTTAGCCATTTCTGGTAGCTCCCGCGAACCATCACGGAAGGATAGGGATGTGCATCGGTCACCTCGCGAGCCCTCCAAGACCAATGATAGTTGCAAAGGATGGAATGACGGAATAAGGGCAATACGACATCAACCACGGCTTCTGCGGGGACTTCTTGTCTAAGGCCAAGTTGGCGTTGAATCCGATATGAGACATAGAAAGTGAAGGCCTCCAAACCAGCAAGGACAACCCACTGAGGGCCCATAAAATGCACGGTCATGGGAGTGAGGTCTAACCATGAACACCTCCAAGAAATGGTCTCGGCTCGCAGACGCCTAAAGAAGTCAATCCACTCAGGAATCCGCCTATCTGCAAACTCAAAGCATCGGAGAGACAACAGCCTTGCCTCATATGTCCAGTTTCTAGGAGGAATAGTCAGCACATTCACCTTATCACAAAGCCAGATCTGCAAAAGAGTGAAAACAAGTCAGAAACCATAGAAAGCCTAACCGAGCGTTGAGGTAAAATAAGAACGTGGGAGAAACCCGAAAAAAGAGAGCAGAGTGAGAAGCCAACCTGTAAGAGGAGAGGACTACCCCCGAAAACCTCATTCTCTCTAGAACAAACTTTATCCAAGCCCATCAAAGTTTCAGCCAAAACCATTGGAACCACGTCCTTTCGAGCTTCAATTTGAACGCCAACGCTAACCAAGGCAGAGCTAGCATGGCCAGTGGGGGGCACTAAGAGGTAGGCCGCAAACAGGCACATACAGAGCGCAGTCATCCGCCGAGATTGATAAATTGTGTCTGCAAGATTACCGGGAGGAGAAAACATCTCAATAAGCCGCATCACATTGAGGCAACCGTCGCTCACTAAGTAGCGAGCAACGCCGCTACCTAGTCCAAGGGCCGCGGATAGAACCTTGTGAACGCTCTCACACACCGGAGGAATAATGACCTCCCCCGAACCAAAGCCGCCTAGATAAACGCGAAATTCCTCCACAGTAAGGAAGAGCTCTTGTTCACCAAAACGAAATACATAAACTTCCGGATCCCAGAAGACCGTGGCTGCCTTCAGAAATTCCGGACGAAGACGAATGTTGCGGAGGTACCTCAGGGAGTAGAGACCGTGAGCTCAGAAGTTGAGCCAATCAACGCCCTCCATTGAGACTAACCACGAGCGGAGCAAGCCGATGAGAGAGAGGGCCATGGGAAGGGGAAGTGAAATGAGATCTGAATGTGGTAGGAGACATTTGAGGTCAAGGGTTTGAATTTATAGAAAGGGAAAAGGAACATTTTCAACTTTTCAAAAGTGCTTTGGGTTCCAAAAGTGCAAGTTTTCAATGAGTCTTACATGAGGAAAAGCTTGGGAAAGGAATGCATGCATGTACTGATTCGGAAATACTATTGCATGGGTCAAACCTCAAACCCCGAGCAGTCTAGGAAACAGCAAAATGCAGACTATCAGGAAAAAAACCATGTGCGGCACAGTGGGGTCACGCACGGCATATTGGATACTGAAAAAACACCGCGGCATAATACCAATGTGCCGTGAAACTGAGAGAGGCAACGCACAGCATTTTGAAAAGACGCGTGGCATACTGTGTTTGCATTTCTGCAGCTTTTGACAGCAAAGGCATGGAATGGGATTGGGGCACTTCAGGCCAACCACAAGCACTAGAACCCCTTGTAACAAGTGTATGGGACTTCAGGATGTTTTTCTTCGAGTCAACTCTCGAGATTTGAGGATGAGGCACAAAAACTCTCTAAAATCCCGTTTTCAAGCCATGTCAAAATACCAAATCATGTTTCAAGCTGTTCTAAGCCGATTCCTTGGGTCCTACAGGTCAATGTGGTCAAAAGTGATTTAGTCGAAGTTCCGATCCGAGTCCCGAGTCAAGATTTGAAGTTATCACCTTTCAAAATCAACGTTTATTTTTTAGTTTTAAGTGTTTTCTGAGCATAAGGACAAACTTCTGAAACACACCGCGGGCTTTAAAACTTGTCACTACTGTGTGTGTGAACATGTTCAAGCCCACACCAAGGGTATTAATGTGAATTCCTAAATCTTGCACCAATTCTCACAATTACTTCTTTGATTTCTATTCCATTGTCAATAAGTCTCCTGATGTGGGTTCCATATCAGACACAGTCTCACGATCTATGGTCAGTTGTGCATTTTGGTGAGTGTCCTAGTTACTTAATTTTCTTTAAACAATAGCAATAAGAGAAATTGAACGACGAAATGTAAAAAAAAAAAAGGCAATCTCTGTATATAATCCCGAAGGAATCCATGAGTCGAAGTACAAAACGAGGCATGCAAGCCCGATGCTTAAAAATCCTATCTACCAAGGGTAAACAGGCACCCCACAAAAAGGAAGCACACAGGCTCCGCCAAAAGACAAAAGCAAAAGAGGAGACTCAGTCCTCATCCTCGCCCTCCTCCTCGTCCTCCTCAGAGACCTCCTCCACCGTCTCGAAGCTAGCAACGTCCTGAGTATGAGCCGCCCGAGGCACAGTACTACCGGAGGTGTCCCCCAGGTCAATGTCTGTTAGCTCCTCGGTCTCGTCCGAAACAGCAATAGGCTCGTCCCCCGTGCCACCAGAGTGTCGCTACCTCTTCGATGGGCGCTCCTCTTGAGAGCCTGCAGACGAAGCCTGTCGCATAGGCATGCGAACAGACTTCCTGCGTAACCCTCGGGCAGCTCCTCCCCTAGCCTGCAATAACACAGCATGTTTGCATTATCAGTCCTGGAATAAGAACAATAGGAGGCAACCAAAAAGATTAAGAGTTTACCAGTGACCTTCCAGCATGAGCCAGTACGGGCGGGGAATGGCCCATGGCGTACTGCCGCACGAGCTGCTCCAGGCCCATCATGGCCGCCGCCATCTCCCTCGCATACTCCGGTGTCACCTGGCCAACACAAGGAGTTATTAGTATAAGATGTGCTAAAAGTGGAGATACGAACGTGATTGAAACAAGTTATACCTGAGCAAGGAACTCTGGAAGCTCAACCGTAGGGCGTGGGACTGGCACCAAGCCAGGGACTCCCTGAGTGGTCACCACGTCCACAGTCCAGGAGAGCGCAGGCAAGCAGGCTCCGCCCTGACCTGTCCCACCACCCTGAGGGCCCTCTCTCCCTCTACCTCTGCCACCTCTCCTGCTACTCCTATCACCTCTGCCGCCGCGCACCTGCCGCTGTGCCTCCCAAGCGGCACGGATCCCAAAGCCTTGCATCAGGTGCTGGGCTCGGAACTCCGCGTAGTCAGCGCCAGCCTGGAACAATGGCTCGAGCTGAGGGTCCGATTGCGTGAACCGCTCCACCTCCTCCAAGGTGTACTCGCTCGTCGTCAGCACGAGAGGTGGGAGTGGTCCGGGGACCAAGAAAGTGTCCAGCCTCAGCGACTGGCGTGACACCCGGTCACCCAAGTACCACTGCCAGCCGTAAGGGGACTCCAAGAGCACTCTCCCCCTCGCCACAACAAGGCTATGGGCCACAAATGGGACCTCAAAACCGTCCCAGATGCGCCAATGTACCTGCAATTAAAAGCATGTGTCAGGAAAGCAATTCAGAATATGAATAGAAAGGACTGAAACCAAGGAATCACGAAATACCTTATCAGGACGTAGCTCATCCAGGTACAACCGGTAGGAGTTCAGGTCGCCCTTCCCTTTCTTCACCCCTCTAAACTCCTTCGACCAGCGAAGGGCACGAGAGAGCACCAGGTCATTAGGGCACGACGCCGTGGGAGGGTACATGTCTAGTACCTCGTATGTCCAAAGCTGCGAGATTCAAAACAGTGAAAGTTAGCAATTACTTAAACAGAAAGCTAAACAGTTGTTAAAAGCAAGGGTTCCAAAACGTACCTCCCAGACTCGCCAGTAACCATCGAGGCTCTTCCCGGCACCTCGGGAAAGGGACCCCACGAAGGCGTAGCACGGCCCCAAAGCCGCGCCGCCCCAATCGAAGCTGGCTATCTCTCCGATGGCCCCCAAGGCCAGCAAGAAAGACAAGTGTTCCTGGTTGCGCCTGTTTGGAAACATGGACGCACCGAGCACGTACAACAGAAAGCACCAAGCCATCTGCCTCTCCTGGACTCTACCCATCGGAGGCTCCGTCCAGAAGCCTAAAAGCTGGGCGTACGGGGTATCTCCCTTCTCCGCCCTCAGCCAGTACCTCAAGAGCCGCCTCTGTAGCTCCGAATCCCTCCCCGCCATGGCATCATAGGGGATGGGGTCACCTCCGACCCTCAACCCGGTGATCGCCGCGAAGTCCAAGGGCGTCACAGTCATCTCGCCGAAAGAGAAGTGGAACGAATTTGTCATGTCCTACCACCTTTCGGCAGGCACTCTCGCAACCTGGCGATCATTGCTGGCCCTCGTCAGCACGCCCACAAACTCCCCGAAGCCCGCCACCCTCACCATCTCCCTCGAGGCCTCCAGGAGCCTCTCCCAAAATTGGGCCACGTCGCCCGCACCACCGTAGCATGAGATCCTTATCTCCTGTTGTGAAGAGAAACATGATTCAATAAGGCTTTTCTGCTTGTCAAGAACCGAGCAATGGATTCTTCAACCAACTGCCTCCATCCTCGTATGGATCATGGTGCCAGTTTATGAAACCAAGACAAAGCCACCTTGCCGAGACTTGAAGGGAACATTTTGCATAAGATGGCTTCATCCCCTTCATGCATGAACATAGCCTGCCGATAGTGCTGTATGTGAGCTACGGGGTCGGCATTTGTCTCATAAAGTATGAACGCACCGTGCTTCAGTCTGCTAGGCAACCTAGCCTCTTGTAGCCTTCTCGAAAAGGGGGAAGTTGCTATGTTGCTTAGGGCCTTTCGTGCTGCTTCTCGTGCAGTTACTGTCCTATCCTCGAATTCTTTCGTTTTGTGAGCCATGGCTTTGGCCCAATCAGCATCAGGTCTCTCGTACCTGTCCCGGTGATGCTTCCTTGTTTCCTCCTCTTCCGGGGTGAAACTTTGGTCTCTGCTTCTCCTTTTTCGTGAAGAAGCCCTTCGTCTTTCCGGTGTTCGGCTTTTACTTCTATTTCTCCTCTTTCGTGGAGAAGCCTCGTATCGCCCTATAGTAGGACTCCTGCTCTTTCTCCCTCGTGAATGAGCCTGCTTATGGACTACCAGAGTCCGTCTATCTCTTTCGAAATTCCTTCTTGAAAGTCCGGAATCTTCTGGGTGCTCTCGTACCCGTTGTAATTTTTTTATCTTGTACTTTCGTTTTCTAATCAAACCGGCGTATTCCTCGATTTCCTTCCTCTTTTTATCGAGGACATCTTCACTGTTAGGTACACTCCTTGAATGTTCCACCGATGTCTCTCTTCGGTGAGATTTGCTCCTTCTCGTGGAGCCCGTAGTGGTCTTGCCCTGTCTACCAGTGGGCTTTTTCGGAGCACCTGGTGGAGATTTATCTCCTCAACCACTTAACTGGTCCTTTGGATTGAACGGCGTGGCTGGATCTTCTTCCATCATGATTATTTTTTAGAAAAATTGGTTTGTTTCCCATAGACGGCGCCAATTGTAGGGGGATGAAAATAATTGGTGCTCTGGACAACACCAAACTGCAACGGCTTCACGTGCCTCTATATCGGAACCCTAGTTTGTCGTCGGAACCCTAATCTGCAAAATAGATAAGGGGTGAGCGCACCTTTGCTTCTCGTAGCAAAGGCCCTCCGATGCCAAAGTTAGTATATCACGAACTAATAACAAACCCTAATTATCAGTAGGAGAACAATATGAAATGCCCAAATATTGCGTACCTTTTTACCTCTAGGTTTACCTTTTATTTATAGATTCACGGATGCTTGCTGTGCATGTATCCCTGTCGCCCTAGGATTCCTATCTCGTATAGGATTCTAGGACCTCTTGGATTCTAGTTCCATTATCAGTCTAGTAGTTTAATCCTTTTAGGACTGTTCTCCATAGCTAGCCAAACATCCCATTCACGTCGGGTATCTTTCCCAGATCCTATACACTCAGGATCTTATTTTCTTACGGAATAACACCGTTCTAGAACCTTCTAGAGCGTTCCTGCCGCTTTATCATTTAAGGCTGCCTTTGCAACAGTTCACTCCCTGTTCTGCTATCTCATTGCCGAACAGATTGTCTGGTCCTTATCGTTACATTTGGACAAATGACTTCACATGTCTTTTGTCCCTACAATCGCCGAACAGACTATATGGACCAATGACTTCTCATGTAACTGGTCCATATCGCCGTTAACCGCACTGCCCAGCGATAAGTCCTGTCGTACTTACCACGCACTCCCGTACATCACATGTTTGGCTACTAATTGTAACTGCTCGGGAATACCTCCCTACAATGACCTGAATCAACACCGGAAAAAATGTGACGATAAGACAGAGGTGGGAAAATTAAATTACTGCACCTTATATGTACAAACCAATAAAAATATTCATATACAAAGTACTAAATGAGAAACAATTTTGGCAATCCTTTTTTCATGTATATACTTATCCTTATCTTGTCTCTTGAAAGGAAAATTAGCCATAAGGACGGTAAAATAGTAGTTTTCATTTAGGGGAAGAACGCCAGCAGAATTATTTTTCAGTGGAGGTCCTTCAACTTTTGAGTTTTTTAGCTATAAGGCCAAAATATGTTTAGGCACTTTCATAGAGTTTTAGTGTGCACTTTTCTATTATAGGGTTTTAGTGATTTGAATACTTTTATAGAATACCCTAGGGTTTTAGGCATTTTCATATCTGCCTAGGATTTGGAGAGATCACCGAAATCTATTTCGTAACAATTACGCAAAAAAGAGAAAGTTGAAGGTGAGATGAGATGAAATCTTCAAAAAAAAGCAAAACAGAAAAAAGGGTGGGATGAGGTGGAGGAATTTTTCAGTGCCGAGCGGGTATTGCCGACGTGGCACCCGAGCCGTCCGATGCATTTTTGAACGGCTCGGATTAAAACACCCTCTCTCCTCTCATTCTAACACTTTTTCCCTCCTGTTCTCTCTCCAAATCTGAGCCGTCCAAACATGTAATGGACAACTTGAATGCGCGAGCGGACACCACGTGGTACTTGTTCGGCACTGAAATTTTTTCCGATGAGCTGTGTACAACTCAACAGTGAGGTCCGTACACTGCTTTTTTCCTACTCCACCGGTCTCTCCCCCACCAATGGGGTCCGATTCCCTCCGTGCCAGAAACTCTAGACCCTTTGTTTTGGTATTTGGATTTTGGGTAATAAGTGGAGAGAGATAGAAAGAGAAATGAGAACAATGATTGAGAAAAAATTTATTGAAAATCTTGCGCAGTGAGAAAATCCAAAATCTAAAATCCCCCAACAAACATGGTCCCAGTGCATCTAGGCCGAGTGAGCACCACGTGGAGTCCGCGTAGCTCATCTAAGTCATTTATTTTGATTTTGGACGGCTCGAATTTAGAGAAAAAAAAGAAAGAGAAAGAGGAGAGAGAGAGAGAGAGAGAGTGATTAGGTAAGAGGAGAGAGAGAGAGTTTCAATCTAGACCGTTCAACACACTTTTGGATATTGCTCGGAGGTGTTGCTCGAACACTATATGGGCAAGGCCACGTAATACTCACCCAGTACCCAAAAATTACTCGTGCTGCACGATTTTTTGGCCATTTAATTGTGTAGTTTTTTTTACTCCTACATTTTAAATTTAAGGACCGGAAAATATCACGACATTGTTTTGGGCACAGAGCACCTGCCTCCCAATGGAGTGTGTCGATAGTATACAAATAAATTCCCGGGAAAAATTCAAAATACCCCCAACCTTTACACCCAAATTCAATTAGACTCCCAACCTTTTAAAAACTTCAATTTTACTCCCAACGTTATATTCCGTTAATCAAAATGCCCCCTGTCCGTCCGAATTACTAACAGATTCAGTTAAAGGCTCCGTTAAATAATTTTCTGAGGGAATTTCGATGATCCAAGCCGTTCAATGTGTTAAAAAAGTGATTTTAAGGGTAACTGTGAGAAATCAACAAAAAAAATGACCGAAAAGGGCTTCATCTGAACAGTGTTCTATTGAATAGTTCAATAAAAAACTGTTTAGATGAAGCCCTTCCCGGTCATTTTTTACCGATTTTTAGCGGGTACCCTTCAAATCACATTCTAATCACATTGAGCGGCTCGGATCATCGAAATTCGATCGGAAAAGGGGAGGTGCAGACCAAAGCAAAATCCGGATGTCCGAACTTGAACAAAATTCGAATCAATTCTCACCTCCCCTTTCCCAATTGAATTTCAATGATCCGAGCCGCTCAATGTGATTTAGACGTGATTTTAAGGGTACCCGCGAGAAATTAACAAAAAAAATGATCGGGAAGGGCTTCATCTGAACAGTTTTTTATTGAACTATTCAATAGAAAACTGTTCAGATGAAGCCCTTTTCGGTCATTTTTTTTTGTTGATTTCTCCCGAGTACCCTTAAAATCATGTTTTGAACACATTGAACGGCTTGGATTATCGAAATTCCATCGGGATATTATTTAACGGAGCCTTTAACAGAATCCGTTAGTAATTCGGACGAAAGGTTGCATTTTGATTAACGGAATATAACGTTGAGAGTAAAATTGAAGTTTTTAAAAGGTTGGGAGTCTAATTAAATTTGGGTGTAAAGGTTGGGGGGTATTTTGAATTTTTCCCTGAATTCCCTAAGAGTAGAGTTGAAAGGAGCCGCAAAAATATATCTTGTGCAGTATATGAAGCATTGAGCCCCATTCTTTCATCTTCTTCTCTCTCTCTCTCTCTCTATCTGTTGCAGAAGAAAAAATAAAAGAGAAACCAGAAGGTAAAGCCAAGTTCCTCAACAAATTCGAGAGTAAAAATCGAAGCCCATGTTGTGTATTACTCCAAATTAAGAGGGCTATTCTCTATATTTGATTTTGCTTTGGTAACAATTAAGAGGGCTATTCTGAGATTTTGCATGTCCTCTAACCTATCACTCAAGAAAAGAAGAAAAAGTTAACCAATTTTTTTTTTTGGTTGATTAGTGTTGTTAGGCGAAGTTTTGCTTGTTTTTTTGAACCTAGAACCAAATGGGTAATGCAGATTGTCAATTTTCTGTTCTTTCTCCGTTTCTGTTCTCCGGTTTCTCAGCATCCAAACAGGGTTATTAATTTGTTTCTGGTTTTCTTTATTTTACTATATTCTCATATATATTTTCTTTCTGGCTAATGTTGTTTAGGTACTCTAATCAGTATTTTACGCAACCTATTTGTTTGAATCTTTTCAAATAGATAAAAATGAAATTGTTGAATGGAGCTCTTTCACTTTTTCTAGTTTACGCAAGCAGAAAGAAAAAAGAACACTTCCAGTCTGTCTTTGATGATGAGTGGAATTTCAAAATTGGGGGAAATGAAAAGCATCCTTTGACAGAAGCCTGTTTCAGTCATTGGCATGCTTTTACTCTGCAGCTATTTGTGAATAGAAAGTAGAATCATATGAGTTGTTTGTGAATTTTTAGTTGTGCAAGAAGAAATGTTCTGTTATTTTCTCTTACATAGTCCAAACTCCAAAATATATTCAGAAACTAAGAATTGAGGAACAATACTGTTTAGAACTTACCCAGTTCCCACGTTCGAAACTACATCTCTTTTGATGATATTTTCATTATCTTTTCTTTTAAACTTCCCCTTTATTGTTTTAAAATTTGTACCAATAAGGTAGGGATAGGATGATGGCAGAAGTATGGGACTAATTTAGCAATGAAAGACCCTGCTACAGAAGAGGCCACAGCAAACACTAACTAATGGTCAATTGCTAGAAGCACCAATCCTCGCCCAGTTAGTATTTGACCATGTCGAGGCATGCTCACCTTCCTCCCTGCTGCCCGTTTCAAAAAGAAAAGTACAACCCGATTGATTTATGACCCTTTGTTGCCAATCTCATGCAAAGAGTTGTACCCAAGACACCAAAAATCCATATCTCAAAGCTCCATATTAGAGGAGCAGCCAGAATGGCTCGACAACCTGTTGGGTGATTCGGACGCAAATACAAAAGGGACACTCCACCGGCCATCAGCTAGTGATTCAATGACCCTCTTGGATGGCCTTGTCTCACTTAATGATGATGACAGTTCAGTTTCCAGCGAAACTGGTAGTGCACTACTACAAAAATAGATAAAGACCTCAGTCATTTGGTATGATCTTTCACTTTTAATCTCGCATTTAAAACCGTGGTCTATCAAGGTGTAACTAAAAGTCTCTATCTTTTAACCACATGATAAAAACCATGATTAAAACTCATTAAAATCGTGACTAAAAACATAGAAACTGTGATTAAAAATGAGAAAACTGTGACCTTTAATAGATTAACATTTCAGTTTTATTATAAAACCGTGGTTGTTTAGAGAGAAATAATCTCAGTTTTTGAAAAAACCGAGATTAAAAGTGACGTTTTCCTAAGGGAAAAAATCCCTCTTTATTTCTCCTATTGGGTTTTGAACTCAAGTCTCTTGAGTTTTGCATACAAGCTTCAACCAACTGCACCACACACACTTTTTGATATATAATTGAAATATTTAAAATATAACATATGCGTTTAACATTAAAATCTATTTCGAACATCATTTTGAACCTTTAAATATTAAAATTAGCAATTTTTATAAACATGAAAGTTGTAGCCCTTTGTGTTATTGTTTAAACCCAATTTGAATTATCTCAATTAATGGAGTTCTGAACATAGAGTTATACTCGAAATACATTTGGCGACGTCCAAATGCAACCTTCATAAATTTTATCACCAAAGGTACCCATTTGGCGACGAAATATATTTTCATCGCCGAAAGTGCCCCATTTTGTGACGAAATATTTTTTGTAGAATGGTTGAGAGTGACATTTATTTAGGGGTATTGCGCGAGGAGTCGATTAAGGGGTAAGTGACTTTCAACTTTTCCTATATAAGAGCTTTCATCTCAAGTCTAAAAAAAATGTTCTCTAACTTACGACCTCAGTTTCTAAATGACTGAGATTAAAGGTTCTTTTTATCTCAGTTTTCCGAAATGAGATATATTTTTTCATATACAATCTCAGTTTTTGAAAAACGAGATCTATTTTTGAAGTTACAATCCTACTTTTAGATTACTGAGATTAAAAAATCTTTTCATCTCAATTTTTTTTGGAACAAGATATATTCTTTCATATATAATCTCAGTTTTTTGAGAATGAGATCTATTCTTCAAATTACAATCTCACTTTTTAGATTACTGAGATCAAAAAATGTTTCCATCTCAGTTTTTTCGTATAATTGAGATTAAAACTATAGTTCATAACATTTTATTACGTTTTTACAAAAAGTGAGATCTTTTTAGTTTTTGGACCGTGATCTTTATACCATTTTGTAGTAGTGGTGGCTTCAAGTCAGGTTGTTTGTACGGTCCTAATTCCCCTCGGAGCAAAGGGAAATTTACCTTTCCAGAGAATACCATGGTTTCAGCATTATCAGATTGTCTCTTTCAAAACCCTATGGAGTATTTAGATGGTGGTCTTTGTGCTTCTGTGGAATGGTGCATTGTGAAGTGCAAGATGGAAGCGCCTTTGCTGGGGAGGCTAATGCAGAGTGCATGGCAGATAAAAGGTTAGTGTCAGGAGTGACATGCTTTCCTCCGCATATTGATGTTCTTTATTTGTTCTCCATTGATTTATTTCTTGGCCTTGTAATTATGTCTCAATGGGAGGCTCTCTCAACAAGCCCTCGTAGACTTGATTCTTCTGCATAGCCTTCAACTTCAAACCTGTAGGGTCATTTCCTGCTGTACTTCAAATCTTCAAGTAAGACGTTTTACTATCAAATAAATGAGATAAAGCTTTTATTCATCATGGTGGTGCTTTTCTCATATCTTATATACATCTCAACTTTCTTGAAGTTAGGTGTCTGCATTTGGTTCACAACCATCCATTGTACCCAGCTTGTGAGCAGTCTCCTTGTAACGACTTGAAAATAGATAAGATTGACAAAGAATGATAGGGTTGTTAGAAATATATAAGATAGGGTCAATGAGACAGTTAAAAGGTTAGGTTTTGGATTCACGTGCTTTCTTCACTTATTGGTGTGGTATTCTATTCTCTTTTGATTTATTTTCTCGGTATGTTGTAGTTAATTCTGGCTTATCACCACATAGGTTGTCATGAAATGACAGCAATGAATCTTGTGGAGGCTTGTTCTTTGTCTTGTGAGGCTGATTTGGAGGTCCTCCATAGAGTCTCGACGGCGTTGTTCCGCTTACCAAGAAAAAGAAAGCATTTGTCAATGTCCACTGTAATAGATTTAGGCTTACAGAGCTCACTTATTGTGGTCTAACGCTGATATTTGTCTTGTTCTTATTAGAGTCATGATAGCAAATCTTTTGAAAATCATCTCGTCTTATGCTTGCTCAAATCCTCACCATAAGATCGCGATATTAGCCAAATTTTCTTGAAGTGCTTTGAGCTAAAGGCAATGCTACTTACCTGAAAGTTATGTACATCTGATTTTTATTTTGAAAACCTCAAAAGGCAATCCCAACTCTCAATGATTTGTTATTATCTGCTTACCTTTAATTCCCCGTTGCTTCACCTCTTTGTGTGTAGTCCGATGAACTGCTGCATCAATCAGATCTTATTCTATTGAGGAATCTATTTAAGTTGTGTTTATGCTGTTTTGATAAATCTGAGATATTTGTGTCCAAGGCTGTAAGCTCGTTTTTTAGTTCTAACTCCATTGATACGGGTCAATTTATTTTTTATTTTTTGCTTTTTGATGTTGTTCTATGTTTTGCTGTATGGCAGGATTAAATACATGAACTGGTCATATATTAATGTAGTTGCTCATAATGATATCCTTTTCAGGCATTCTGGACAACGCTCAAGGGTTCGTAAACTCCAATATATTGCTGAACTGGAAAAGAACTGTTGATGTTCTACAGGTAAGTTAGAACAGCAGAGGAATGCAAATTTTTCTTGTAATTTCTTCTTAATCTGATGGCACTCCAAGGTCCTCTTTTACAGCAAGCCATCCTTTTTACTAGAATCCCACGGCTTAGGAAGTGAAAGATATTGTTACGGCCCAGAATTTTAATTTATTTTATTAATTATTTTGGCCATTATTTAATTGGGTATTATGGTTGGATCCTGATTAATTATTTTTGCGTACACAACGGATACAATTGTCGTTACTATAACTACTAGAGTATGAGCTTAATTAACCATAGTGATTTAGTTTTTACCTCAATTAGAATTTTAGATATTTTGTTTAACTAGATGACTATAATTGTGGGTGTTCGTGATTGGTGGGTCGTTTTATAAAGTTATTTGCTAGAAGATATTTTCACAAAGTAAGATTTTTATTTGGAGAGAACGTGGGTCAGTGGAAGTCATTATATTAGACTAGTGCTATTGTCTTTCAAACGTTTAGTGAGAAAAGAGCAGCAGCCGCCGCCGAAGAATTTAGAGATGGTCTTCTTTGGGTTATCGAACAGAGGTAACTTTCTCCTTCATCTATTTCTTTTGTTGTGATGTATATTTGTTCCACGGATTGGTCAAACCCATGGGTTGGAGACTAGTTTAATGGGTTTTGAGAGAGAGAGAGAGAGAGAACACGGCAGGTGAGTGTGTGCTGTGGTGATTTGTGTGTGTGTACTGTGAATGGTCATCGTGGTTTGAGTGCATGGGTGGGGAGAGAACAAGTGGAATGCATAGGGAACAAATCGCTTGGTTTTTTGGAGTTCGTGAACAGAAGGTTATAGCAATGGGAATGAAAATTGGATAATGGTTCTGGTAGGATTGTCTTAAATCATCCTTAGGCTTAGATTAGTATAGTTTCTGGTAGCTTTGAACTACCATAGATAATATTATACTCGATACAGTTAGTGATAATATTGCTATATGATGTTTTGTTCAGGTTCGGCTCGTTTTGCGTGGTTCGAGTTGCACTACTTTTTGGCCCAGGTGAGTAGTTAAGTATGTTACGTATTTCCGAAAGTTCCCTGTGTCCCTTAAAAGTATTTCCTTCAGAAATTTATATGAATGTTATTCAGAGACTCAAAACTGTTTATAAGTTGTTCTATAAATTGGCATGCGATGAATTTTCTGAGATCAATTGATAATATTCTTTTTGGTGAGAATTTGGTGGATATTAATGAGAACATTTATTTCGGAAGTCTAGGGAAATTATTTTTTCTCGTGTTGGTGACCCTGACCATTGGGGAAAAGACCGTGTTAAGCCGGTGACTCTAATGCTCAACGGCTTTCTTTCGCCGGGTCATCTTAAGGAAAAATACCACAGGCTGTCAACCCTGGAGACTCTAAGTTCGATATTGGATCTAATTTTGATAAGATTTATTTTGGCCATGGGACTGTTTGATTGCGGTTCCCCATTGTTGATGGAGTTAATGTTGTGACCACCACCAAGAATAATTATTGCTAAATACTTCATTGATTAATTTATTATTCTGTTGGACACCTCGTATGCCAAATTATGTTTAATGGTAAATTATTTTAATCTCCTTTTTCAACTTAATTTAATATACATACTTGTTATTCACTGAGCTCGTCAGCTGACGGATTTATTCCAACTTCTCTTTCAGGCAAGTTGGAGAGTTAGGTAAGGACTCTGGCGACATCTTGGGGATTTCTTTTGTTGACCTCCTTAAGGTGTCTCATTCAAATTTTGTTTTAATAAATCGCTTCCGCATTGAAAACAATTGTCAAATAATATTTTTTTTTATTTTTACTGTTGGACCACTGGATATTGTTTGGTTCATGGGATGGTTGTACCCCATGTTTATGATTGAGACACATTTGGCTTTTGATGTCATTAATAACGAAAAAGCGATGTTACTTTGATTTATTTAGGCTGCGTGTTCCATGGATTAGCCTCATGGTTCACGGCAGGTCACTTCTTTGGGGTGTGAAAAATATGAATGATACCCCTTGCTTTTCTTGTTAATTAAAAGTAAATAAATAATGTAAATAGAGTAAATGAAGACATTCGTAGAAAAAATTGAAGCCTTTGCTTTTCTTGTTATCCTGGTGAATACGATAGATCGTATAAAAGTCTTCATACTGTAGCCTTTTCCCCCTTTGGATCTGATTGCCAGCTCCCCTGCATTAAATCTGATTGTGGTGATGCAACATGAGAACCATTTACTGCTGATGTTGTATAGTCTTGTTGTTCCTTGTATTGTTGTTCAGGGGGATGCCCGTTGTTTTTGTAGTTGCCGTGTTTTTGGTAAAATGAAATTACTTGCCAAAAAAACATGAGAACCATATACTGCTGTGCTTAATTTCATCAGAGAGTGCTGCAGCTGCTGCTGTATTGTTCAGTCTTATCATTTTGCTCCAGCAGCGACTAGTTTTAGTTTTCTGACAGAACAGTTTTGAATTTCTCATGATGCAGACTTTAGAGTCAGAGTTAGCTGTTGGCGTTGCTTCTCTTCTCCAGCAACGTGCTGCTTTGTCAATGGAGAATGGTAAATTAAAGCAGCAGATGGCCAGACTTAAGAAGGAAAACGTGATTGTGGATGGTAAGTTAGGGCTATGTTTGGTAACGCTGCCACTTTTCTGTTTTCTATTTTCTATTTGCCGAAATCATATTTTAGTTTTTCTTAAAAAAAGTGAAAGTAAAGGAAAGTGGTTTTGGAGTTCCACTTGTTTTTGTAGTTGCCGTGTTTTTGGTAAAATGAAATTACTTGCCAAAAAAACATGAGAACCATATACTGCTGTGCTTAATTTCATCAGAGAGTGCTGCAGCTGCTGCTGTATTGTTCAGTCTTATCATTTTGCTCCAGCAGCGACTAGTTTTAGTTTTCTGACAGAACAGTTTTGAATTTCTCATGATGCAGACTTTAGAGTCAGAGTTATCTGTTGGCGTTGCTTCTCTTCTTCAGCAACGTGCTGCTTTGTCAATGGAGAATGGTAAATTAAAGCAGCAGATGGCCGGACTTAAGAAGGAAAAAGTGATTGTGGATGGTAAGTTATGTTTGTCCCCTCCTGTTGATCATTTCTTGAACAGAGATGGCCATTTTTGTTACCCTAGAGCTTTTCTGGAAGGTCAAAAAGTCACTCCATTATTGTCACAAAAAAGTCATTCCATTCTCTTTGAAATTGCATTTTTTTTTTCCACTTAAAACCATGGAGAAAGCTATGGTACACCTAGGTGTACCATAAATCTGTTGCGCAATTTTTTGGTATGTGTTATGTAATTTTGGTATATGTGTAGGTGTACCATAAATCTGTTACGCAATTTTTTGGTATGTGTTACGTAATTTTGGTATATGTTACGCATTTTTTGGTTTGTTACGCATGGTTGTACCTTTGGAGTGCATGGTAAGCATAGTTCACATATTTTTTGTGCATGGCACGCATATTTGTCATATATGGTATAATGGTACGCATATTTTTTGGCTCATTAGTTATGCATTTTTATCGTATTAGTTACGTTTTTTGGTGAAATAACGTAGAGGGGTGTGTGGTAAACCCCAAAATACTTACACATTTTTTTGGTATTAGTTACATCTTTTTTTGGTAACCAAATTTTTGTTGGACAAAATGAAATTTTATTTAATAAAAAAAATTATTTGGGAGTGATTAAAATTGACTCCAAAACAATCACATAAATTTTGGTTGAAGTATGGAAGGGATTTGTATTTCACATTGGTTAGGGATGTGGGAGATAAAAAACATATGTATAGAAATTGGGCTTGATCAACCCAGTAGTTATACATATGTTTTGTATGTGGAAAAGGGAAAGACAAGAGGTTTAAATTGGTTAAGTTCAACAATCAATTGGTGCCGTTAATTGCCGAATAGGTGTGTCGGTTAATTGGTAGTTCTCACCATTAACAGATGTGACTTTGCATTGCATCTTTTCATTTTGGTTTTACCCGAAGAGTTCCCACCTTTCCATAAGGCTTCGTTCATCTCTATAAATAGTGCTCGTTTGCATCTTTTTAAGAGACCGGAAAATTACAGATCTAGAGCACATACATTACATTCATATTGAGTCTAAGAGAGAGTATTACACAAGTTTGCGTTCGCTTGTTGAGCAGATTGAAGTGCTACTTCCGTTCATCGAAAATCGGGTAATCCTGTGAGGCAAACGTTCAAGAGACCCAAAAGCACCAGTGTGGGGGACGAATTTGCTCTAAGGATATAGTATTGTTCATAAAAATACTAGCCTCGATTGCCAATTTCCGGACGCCTGAAATTGGTCCAGTAAGTTTCTATCTGGTTATTTTTTGGTGTGTAGCAAATTTTCCAGCGATAACGAATCAAAGTTCCAACAGTCTTAAAGCAAATTCGATTTCTTTAATTTTCTGGAATTCGTTAATTTACTGGATAGTTTGCGTATCTACTCTAAACAGTTCTCGATTTGAAACGTTTAGTGCTCGGGATATTAGGTTCGGAAATCAAAGTTTTAGTTCTGGTATCATATAGGCGTAGTCATTCTGTTCTTATTGATTTCTATTACGGTTTGATAGTAAGTCTAGTTTTAGAATATAATATATTGGGCTGAGTTTTGATTAGTTCAGGAATTCTCGGTTTAATAATCTTACTCAGTGGCCTTTTGTTTATATCTGTATGATACTAGAAACAAAGTTGTGTCTTTAATCTCTGGATTGATTAAGGAAAAACGTTTTCGTCATATATAACAAGAGGTACCTCAGAGAAATACCTTTTGTCTTCTACTTTATGTGTTAGTCTTTTATGGAATTGGTTTTCTACTTTTAGTCTTTTAGAGATTAAAATTCCCGTTGTGGTGTTCTTTCACATTTAACTTAGCCGTAGCACTTTGTTTATTATAGTTTACTTGAAGGTTAATACACAGTCGTGAAATTTTAGTTCTGTGGAGTTCTGTGAATTGAATTTATTGTTTCTTTAATTTCGGTAATTTATTTTGTGTTGATCTTCTGTTTGTGGAACAAAAATGACTTCCGAAAGTGTGAAAGAAAGTGGGAAAATCTCTGGGTCTAACCCTCCTGTAACCCCTACTGCTGTTGTGGCTCCGGTTCCTGCCATGGTGCCTGTGAACCATGCTAAGAAGCCCAGGTTTGATGGGAAATGCTTTGTGTGTGACAAGCAAGGACATAAGGTTGATGATTGCCGAAGCAAGCAAGGTAATCAGAACAAGAAACCAGCACAGGCCAATATGACTGAGATGGAGTTTAAGACTCTCTCTGATGGGGTTAATGACTTGAACCTATCGGCTGTGGTTTCAGAAGTCAATATGGTGGGTTCTAATCCCAAGGAGTGGTGGCTGGATACTGGCGCCACTCGCCATGTGTGTGCTGACAAGAAGATGTTCACCACCTATCAATCGGTGGAATCTGGCAAACAACTCTTCATAGGAAATTCGTCCAGTTCCAAGGTTGAAGGACAAGGGAAAGTGCTGCTAAAGATGACTTCTGAAAGGGCGCTCACTCTGAATGATGTGATGCATGTGCCAGAAATTCGCAAGAATCTAATATCTGGCTCACTCTTGGTCAAGAACAACTTTCGTATGGTTTTCGAAGCTGATAAGGTTGTGCTGACTAAAAATGGGGTTTATGTCGGTAGGGGCTACATGCGTAATGGGCTATTCAAAATGAATGTACTGACTAAGGTTCCAACCTCTCCGGGTATCAATGAGATAAATACATCTTCTGCTTATATCCTTGAGTTTTCTGAATTGTGGCATGGTAGATTAGGTCATGTAAATTATGGCACTTTGCGTCGTTTAATTAACTTGGACTGTTTGCCTAAATTTGATATAAACTCGGATCGTAAGTGTGAAATATGTGTGGAGGCTAAAATGGCAAGGAATTCTTTTCACAAAGTTGAAAGAAGTACAAAACCTCTTACATTAATCCATTCGGATTTGTGCGATTTGAAAGTTGTTCAAACTAGAGGAGGTCATAAGTACTTTGTTACTTTTATTGATGATTGCACAAGATATTGTTATGTGTACTTGCTTAAGAGCAAGGACGAAGCCTTAGAAAAGTTTATCCAGTACAAAAGTGAAGTGGAGAATCAACTTGGCAAAGTGATCAAAGCAATTAGAAGTGCTCGAGGGGTGAATATGAAGCACCTTATGGTGAATATTGTGCCCAACATGGGATAATTCACCAAACGACTGCTCCTTACTCACTGCAATCTAACGGAGTTGCTGAACGAAAGAACAGAACTCTGAAAGAGATGATGAATGCCATGTTGATAAGTTCAGGAT
This sequence comes from Rhododendron simsii, assembly GCA_014282245.1. Taxonomy (NCBI): domain Eukaryota; kingdom Viridiplantae; phylum Streptophyta; class Magnoliopsida; order Ericales; family Ericaceae; genus Rhododendron; species Rhododendron simsii. Next base: position 15,445,145 of record CM024955.1, read on the forward strand.
TACCAAGGAACATTGGGGAGACGCGATTCTCTCTGCTAACTTTATGCTGAACAGGATCCCTCACAAGAAATCCAATGTGATACCGTATGAATTATGGAAAGGTCATAAGCCTACCTATAAATTCTTACGAATGTGAGGGTGTTTGGCTATGGTAGCGGTTCCTAATCCTAAGAGAGTTAAGATAGGACCAAAAACCGTTGATTGTGCATTCATCGGTTATGCTGACAATAGCAGTGCATATCGGTTCCTTGTATATAAGTCAGCAAATCCAGAAATCCATGCTAATACAATCATGGAATCCAGGAATGCTACGTTCTTTGAACATGTATTTCCATGGAGAAATACACAAGTGCCCAGGTCAGTTCAAGAAACTGAAGATATGGAAATTGAGGAGGACTCAATTCAAGAGGAGAAGGATGAGGATGAAGAGCCTCGATGTAGTAAGTGGGCTCGGACATCAAAATCCTTTGGTCCAGATTTTTTGACATACATGTTAGAAGCTGAACCTCAAAGCTTTAAGGAAGCAATGTCATCTCCTGAGGCTACTTTATGGAAAGGAGCCATTAACAGTGAGATAGAATCCATTCTGCAAAATCACACGTGGGAACTTGTAGATCTCCCGCAAGGTTGTAAACCTTTAGGATACAAGTGGATATTCAAAAGGAAGATGAAAGCAGATGGATCAATTGACAAGTACAAGGCGACACTTGTGGTCAAAGGATACAGACAAAAAGAAGGTCTTGATTACTTTGACACTTACTCACCTGTTACGCGTATAACATCCATATGAATGTTAATTGCCTTTGCAGCTCTAAACAATCTCGGGATACATCAAATGGATGTTAAGACGGCTTTCTTAAATGGTGATCTCAATGAAGAGATCTACATGGAACAACCAGAAGGGTTTAAGGTTCCAGGACAAGAGAAGAAAGTGTGCAAGCTTGTAAAATCTTTGTACGGTTTAAAGCAAGCACCCAAACAATGGCATGAGAAGCTTGACAATGTCATGATTTCAAATGGTTTCAAAATCAATGAATGTGACAAATGTGTGTATATCAAGAGTATTGACAAAGGTTATGTCATTGTTTGTCTTTATGTAGATGATATGCTCATTATTGGGAGTAAAAATGATATAATTAAATCTACAAAGAGAATGTTGAACTCTAAGTTTGACATGAAAGATTTGGGTATAGCAGACGTGATTCTAGGAATCAAGATTACTAGAACGTCCGAGGGAATTGTCTTGTCTCAAAAGCATTATATTGAGAAAATACTTGAGAGGTTCAACAAGTATGACGATTCTATATCCAAAACACCAGTAGACTTAACATTGCATTTGTACAAGTATACTGGTGAAAGTGTACACCGATTGGAATATTCACGGATTATAAGCAGTCTAATGTACTTAATGAATTGTACAAGACCGGACATAGCCTATTCAGTTAGCAAACTGAGTAGGTATACTAGTAATCCAAGGAAGGATCATTGGATGGCAATAATCAGGGTACTTAGATACCTAAGGTTTACCAAAGATTATGGATTGCACTATACTCGGTATCCAGCGGTAATAGAAGGATATAGTGATGCGAACTAGATATCCGACACCAATGATTCAAAATCCACAAATGGATATGTGTTTACATTAGGTGGTGCAGCTGTAGCTAGGAAGTCCTCCAAACAGACGTGCATCGCTCGGTCCACGATGGAATCAGAATTCATAGCTTTGGATAAAGCTAGTGAAGAAGCTGAGTGGCTTCGTAATTTTTTGGAAGATATACCAAATTGGTCTAAACCTGTGCTAGCTGTCTGCATACATTGTGATAGTCAATCAGCAATCGGCAGGGCACAGAATAATATATGTAATGGTAAGTCTCGTCATATACGTCGTAGACATAATACCGTTAGGCAACTACTCTCGAATGGAGTTATCACTATCGACTATGTAAAGTCAAAGGATAATATCGCGGATCCGCTAACCAAAGGGTTATCAAGAGAGTTAGTTGTTCGTTCATCGAGGGGAATGGGGCTAAAGCCTACCAATTAAAAGTCTCTATAACGGCAACCCAACCTAGCTGATTGGAGATCCCAAGATCTAGGTTCAACGGGACAACCGAGTTGTATGAGAGTTAGAAGTATCACTGAGGAGATACCTCTCCAACTCATTCCTATGGTGACACAGTTATGCTTGTAGTGTTTGAGTTTAAGCTTTGCTTTTAATGGTTTTTATACTGTGGAAATTCCAAGTGGGGTATAACAGGGTGCTCCTAATAAGAATTACCTATGTGAGTGTGAAGTAGACCGCTTCTATGAGAATTTTAAGGTTGAACTCTCTAAAGCATTCTCTGAAAACCAGGCGATGTTTCAGGACCAAAATGGACACAACCGTAAGAACCAAATTGTGTTGGAAAGATCCTGTGTGACTACTGTTGTCTTGGTTTACACAAACGGCTGAACAGTTCAAGACATCACATTCATTGGTTAGCTAGTAAATCCGATAGTAACTCACAAGGGGAGGTTCAAAGCCAAAAGCTACCTTACTCTATACAGAAAATTTCCTACTGTACTCTCGCTACATCTGCATTTTACATTGCATTGTTTTTCCAGCCAATTTTATTCATGTGGGGGATTGTTGGACAAAATGAAATTTTATTTAATAAAAAAAATTATTTGGGAGTGATTAAAATTGACTCCAAAACAATCACATGAATTTTGGTTGAAGTATGGAAGGGATTTGTATTTCACATTGGTTAGGAATGTGGGAGATAATAAACATATGTATAGAAATTGGGCTTGATCAACCCAGTAGTTATACATATGTTTTGTATGTGGAAAAGGGAAAGACAAGAGGTTTAAATTGGTTAAGTTCAATAATCAATTGGTGCCGTTAATTGCCGAATAGGTGTGTCAGTTAATTGGTAGTTCTCACCATTAACAGATGTGACTTTGCATTGCATCTTTTCATTTTGGTTTTACCCGAAGAGTTCCCACCCTTCCATAAGGCTTCGTTCATCTCTATAAATAGTGCTTGTTTGCATCTTTTTAAGAGACCGGAAAATTACAGATCTAGAGCACATACATTACATTCATATTGAGTCTAAGAGAGAGTACTACACAAGTTTGCGTTCGCTTGTTAAACAGATTGAAGTGTTACTTCCGTTCATCGAAAATCGGGTAATCCTGTGAGGCAAACGTTCAAGAGACCCAAAAGCACCAGTGTGGGGGGACGAATTTGCTTTAAGGATATAGTATTGTTCATAAAAATACTAGCCTCGATTGCCAATTTCCGGACGCCTGAAATTGGTCCAGTAAGTTTCTATCTGTTTATTTTTTGGTGTGTAGCAATCAAAGTTCCAACAATTTTTGTGGCCAATTTCTTTTGGTTTTGTACCATATGCTTCTCCTAAAACCATTAGGTAATCGGGGTAGAAGTGTGAAGTAACATAGAATTACAATTCTTGCCAAAATTGTTTGGAGGGTTTTGGCTCGAGGTAAAATAATGAAAGATGAAGGCAAGGAGACTCTTATATTTTACTTGTACTTACGATGTAAGGTGCTTCTTTTGGAATAGAAAATCTGTTTGAAACCAATATAATTGAATGGAGACGAAAGTACTCAAAATATATGATCACTGCCATCTTTCTACATTTAACAGGTTTATAAGTACCTTCTCTCTTTAGGTTCACCTTTGCAGTTATGATTGATATGTTTTTCTACAGGTCGATATCAGTCTCTGAAGAAAGAACTAGAGAGGTTGAAAATTCGTGTAGGTTATTCCTCCAGTGGAGACTTTGAAAACGATTTCAGGTCAAGCTCTGCAGCAAAGGGAGTTAGCTTAGATGCTGCTTGGCAGATGCTGGACATAGGAGAACTTAACCTTAACCCAAGAAACTGATGTCTTTTAGAACATATGCATCTTTGCTCCGGGGACGTTATAGAAAAGCAGAAACCACGGTGAAGCTGATCAGGTTTGGCCGCCGAATTCTGCACTTGTTATCTGTGGGCACACGCCCCGGAAAATTTTTTTATTATGAAAAATTTGGGTGCGGCCCTCTTTGAAAAGCGCGGCGAGACGCTTCGATTCAGAGTCGCCACTCGGGTTTTAGCGATGAGAACACCCAAGGAACCGAACTCGAGAACGCTTGCTACGTTGTTTGATTTTGAAAAGGCGTGGACTAGTCCATCGTCACCTTCGATATCTGAGGTTCGGGAGCCAGGTTACGAGAAGGGAAGGGTTTTATGGCACCCCTCTCGCCCGATCCGGAAACCGGTCTCTACTCAGGCATTCTATAAAACATTTGCATTTTTCTCTCATTGATCATTTTTTAGCCAGTTAGGGCGGGGGAAGCAGTTAAAGGGGATTAAAACTGTGACAAGTTGCAGTTATGTGACAAAATGCTTTATGGAAATGATTTGGTTGCAAGAATGAATATAGATTGAGAATAAACACTGAGAGTAGTTTGAACAAGTTGGAGTACGCTGATCTGAAGGGATATAAGCATGCAGCTAGCACACTAGTATGCACTGGCTGGACCACTGCATACTAATATGACCTGTGCACGCCATTCCTTAACTGGCGTACTTCACTTATCATGGGCTCACAGTCTTTGTTTGCAACCTTCTGGGCTTTGGAAAGGACCAGCGCACACCCAGAACAAACCACGCAGTTAATATCAGCATATCTACAAATTACAGGTAGTAGAAATGGCTTGAAGCCATGAGAAGGAACAGAATACCCCATAAACAGTGTGGGGACATGAAAAGAGGCCAAGACTAAGCTAAGATACAAGGGCCAGCCATTGGTGCTTGGTGAGACAGCCATGCGCCACTCATAGAAAACCGTACGCCAGTCTCACCGCTAAACCAATGCTTGGCTTTGCACCACCAGGGCTCTGGAATACGACCAGAAAGATCCCAGAGGGCTTTTAAAGCAGAAATGAACAAATATTGAATGCTACAACTGACAAGTCCTAGAGTACAGAAAGCGATAGACTGTTTTTTAGCATGCAATATGGTGACAAAAGAAAATCATAAGCAAGAAAACGAATGGTCAATGATCCCCACGCCAGTGGTGCACTTACTGCCATGATTGGCGTACAATTCCTTGTAACTGGCGTGCACCATTGTCCAATTCGCACGATCTTTATATTTTACCAGTTTAAGGCCAAGACTAGTATTGATTACTAGCCTGGACCTCACTGGTTCCCCTCAGGGGCCAGAATAGAAAGCCACGCAAAAGGTGGTATACCTTTGGTTTTGAGGTTTGAAGGTGGTTTTGAGCCTTGAGGTTGAAGATGGAGGTTGGATGGTGACTAAATGACAATGGGGTGTGTGGGAGTGGACTCCTCTTCTTTCTCTTTCAATGGAGGAGGAGAGAGAGAGCAAAAGAGAGGATAGAAAAGGGTTGGACTCTTTAATGTGGTTAACTCCTTACACATGAATGCAAGGGGGGTATTTGTAGAGGGGAGATGAACTGCAGAGAGGGGCTGATCAGTTGGGTTAAGGGCTTGGTTGGGTTAAGGAGAGGAGTCCCCATGCATTAAATGCATGGGACTTGGGTTGAAAGGTGGTGTAGGAGAGAGAGGGAGCCGGCTGAGCGACTATAATCATCAGGGACTGTGGATTACGTCAGGGTGGCCACAAAAGTCTTGAGCACGTGGTTGAATAGTGATGCTTTGACTGGATTTGACTGGCGTACGCCAAAACTTGAGAAGTGTGCGCCAGTAAAAACTGAGTCAACGGTCAATGACTGACACGTGGCAGTTTACTGGCATACGTCAGCACAGTACTGGCGTAAGCAAGTTTGGTTTTGCTGAGGCCATTTGGTTCTGGCTCGAAGGGTTTGAAATGGGTTTGGATAAGGCTCGGAATGCTCGAAAGCTCAAACCACACCGTCGACCTCGGAACGCTCCTGACCATAATCATCATTGGGGATAAAATAAAATAAAAATAACTATTAATAATAAAAAAAACCATAAAACAACATAATTCGGATGGTCCAAAATAGGGTGTCTACAGTAGCCCCCCTTTGACGGCACTTGGAGTACCATTTGATCAGGTACAAGTAACGTCAAAGGTTTTCTAGACACCCTCTTCGAGGCTATCCAGAACATGGGAACTTTAAAGAATCTAATTAGTTGAGTTCGGCCAAGCAGATCACTTTGAGGAAAATCGCCGCTACTATGGATGGATGGATCACCGCTTGATTTGTATTGAAAATGCAGTATAGACTACGATAGAAGGCAAACTCTCCTGGGGAATAATCCTTTGCAAGGGTGCCGACTCTGTTGGGGATAGAAGATACCTGGACGGGTGGACCGTTGTTAATTTGAAATTGGACGGATAGATCGTCGTTGATTTAAAATTGGATGGATGGACCGTCGTTGATTGGAAATTGGACGGATAGATCGTCGTTGATTTGAAATTGGACAGGTGGACCGTCGTTGATTGAAAATTGGACATATAGACTGTCGTTGATTTGAAATTGGACGGGTGGACCGTCGTTGATTGGAAATTGGACGGATAGACGGTCGTTGATTTAAAATTGGACGGGTGGACCGTCGTTGATTTGAAATTGGACTGGTGGACCGTCGTTGATTGGAAATTGGACGGGTGGACCATCGTTGATTTGAAATTGGACGAGTGGACCATCGTTGATTTGAATTTGGACAGGTGGACCGTTTGGGGAGAATCCTCAAGTACCAATGTGCAGTTGGGCCATGTGGGCTTTTGATTTGGGAGTAAATTCTAACTTTATAAGAGAATTGGGCCTGAGGCCCAAACTCTTGTGGCATATGACATCACCATACTGGCATACGCCAGGAATCTTGGTCAACCCGGCCTAGATCCAGCCCAAACCCGCCCCAGCATGACCCCATGTCATATAAATTTCTGCAGACACTGTGAAACTGCCATCCTATGGTTTTTGAAGTTCCAACACATTCTCTCACTCTCTCAAACCCTCAATCCCTCACAAACTCGTGATCTTTCCTTGAAAACCCACTTACCCTCACTCTCTATGGCGGAGCCTGGCAGTGGCAGCGGTAATGGTGGTGTCGGAGAGGAGGGACACCAAACAAGGGTTGAAATCGAGCCTTTGGAGTCTCAAATCGACGATCAGATAGCCTTAGGAGCGTCGTTGACCGTTGGTGCAGGGGTTTCAGGTAGCAGCGGCGGCGATGGTGGCCATGCAACCGGGTCCGGTGACGGCGACGGGCGGCGTACGCCAGGGACGGCTGGGCGTACGCCAGCCTCTGTTGAAACGGGGGGCCCACGGGTGAGTCGACTGGACTTCCAAAGTGGTTTGGAGGGCTTGGTGGTGACCGGTATGGGTTCAGTCGGGGCTGGCAGTAGCGGTAGTGGTGATGGTGACCGACCGGAGACGCCGCTGAGGGATCCAGCAAGGGGCAAGGGCCTTGCGATCGCGGAGGAGGCTTCCGGGGGAGTACCCGCAGGGGCGGTTGAGTTTAGGCCAGCAGTGGGGTCCTCAGCGCATATACCCATCACGCGCGGGGATTTTGCGGAGTTTGTTTCCGCAGAGGAACTTGGTCGGTTGCTCCGGGAGAATCTGGAGGTGGTAGTAGCAGTGGTAGCAGCCCGGGAGGATAAGCAGAGGCAGATAGAGCGGGCTCAGGAGGAGGAGCGCCTGAGAGCCGAGGCCGAGGGGGCTAGAGTTGAGGAAGAGGCCTTCGTGCGAGAGACCGAGGCCGCCGAGCAGGCCCAGGAGGAGGAGGGCCGGGCTCGTGAGCGTGCGGTGACGCTGGCGGAGTCTCTATGGGCTGCAACTCATGCGACGTTTGTGGCAGAGGCCTATGTCCCACCGGAGCCACACTTGTTTGTACCGTCCGAGTTTGAGAGCTACGTCCCCTGCCGAGAGGACTATAACGCATAGCTCGTTCTGAGAGAGCCCGAGAGGCACTTGTCCGTGGCTTGGGCGCAGGTACTCCCTCGAACTTGCTTTTAGCTCTCCATTCCATATTATTGTATCTGCATGCATCTTGCCGCGTATGTACTTTTGCACTTTGAACCTTGATCAAACTTGATAACACAGTGGCACTTGCATCTTGAAACCTGATTCGACGGATAAATCCTTGAAAAAGCCATTAATTTGACTGTAGAACGCTTAGAACCTTGATAATGAATTTGAATCGAAAAGCAATCTAGACTTGACATGTTGATAGTGAACTTGAATCGACTGTAGGTTGCCTCGACTTGATAACGTAGCGGTAGGACCTGAATTTGGTTAGTGAACTGCCGTACTTGCTTGATTCTACTTGAATAATGATCCTTGAGAAGATAATCGACTGAATAGAATGCCTTAAATGCTTGAATCGACCAACATTATGCCCATGCCTTGATTTGACTTTGTCTAATAACGGAAAGATCTTGAATCGCCCACGGAACGTTGTTACGCTCCCAAACTAATTTGTAAGACATTTTGAACTTAATTCGATTGCATCGACTTGTGAGATTGCCTCAGAATGCTTGATTCGACTGTCAGTTTTACTCGAAGTCCCCGTGTTCATACTGATGAATTATTTCCCGTTGTTGCCTTTTATGATGTGCAGAGAGGAGCGGCTAGTATGCGGGGACACGGTGGTCCTGCAAGTTTGCTTCAGCTGTACAGAGAGCTTCCGAAGCGGGTTAGGGCTCTGGTGGATGCTGCAGGTTTCAGGTCATTCATCCTCACCCTAACGGCGATAAAAAATGATCACGCGTTGCTCATGGCGTTGGCCCAAAGGTGGTGGGACTCGTCCAACACCTTCCACTTTTCGATCGAAGAAATGACCGTAACTCCGGCAGATTTTGCAGCTTTGACCGGCTGGAGGGTAAGAGGAGAGCCTATCCCTTTTGACTCGGGGATCCACGGTGATGGCGCAGCGCTGAGGTGGTTTTTGGGACGAGTACCAGAGGGTAGTTCAAAGACAATCCCGCATGACCAATTCCAATGGTATCTAAAAGATAGGGTCCCAGCCACAGAGCAGGAGGAGGAGCAGATGGCGAGGGCCCATTTGTTGTACTTGTTCGGGGCCACGTTGTATCCCAACAAGCGAACCACGGTGCACCTGACTTACTTGCCGGCCCTTTACGACTTACACAAGGCCGCCAAATACGATTGGGGAGGAGCAACTCTGGGGACCTGCTACAGTTTCATTGGCGAGTTCTCGCGAGGGAAGAAGGCGATTGCCGGCTACTAGAAGGTGTGGGAGGTAAGCGATATCAATTGTAGTTGAACTTTCATGCATTTTTCCCTCCTTTGAATAATGACTGTTGTACTGACGCCTTTTGATTGTTGAAACCTTGCAGCTATGGGCCTACGAAGTGTTGAAGATGTATCCTCCAGAGAATAAGTGCCCGGACTTGAAGATGCTTCCACGTGCTTTGATATGGGGACCGCTGTATAGGGGCAAGAACAAGTCGAGAGGCAGCCTCCGAGCTTTTAGGGCGTACCTCATCGAGCTGTCGGGTACTTAGGTAAAACATAATCTTTAACTATCAATGCCTTTGAATTGCTTCAATGCTGTCGCTGATCGACTGTTTGTCGTCTGGTTGTTGCTTGCTTTGCAAGTGGAGTGGGACCCATGGAGAAATGCAAAGGCTGAACCGGAGTACCTCGCACAGAGCAGAGTGGTAGCTGTGAGCCGTGTGCTGCTTGTGTCAGCTTTTGGGTGGCAGTGGTACTTGGGTGACGGGTGACACGTCAGTCACTGGAGTCGTCTGAGTTTGTCACGCCCAGGCCGCTTCCACCTCGTGCTTTACACACAGATCAGTACACCTTGGCAGAGCTGTAACGCTTCACCGTCCCGACAAACTTTACTACTTTCTTGAGGCTTGGGCGAAACTACGCTATCTACCGAAGGCAGTACCTGGCGAGACCACTAGGGGTGATAGAGCACATAGCTGTGGAGAGCGAGGCTTTGGAGGCCGGGGAGGAGAGGCGAGGCCGGAGCGGCAAGACTTCCGCTCGAGAGAGAGGAGCGGATACGCTACAGCGACAGGTCTTCCCCAACTTTCTTGGACACTGGCGGTGCGAGATGCCCAAGGAGAGGAGGCCACAATTCAATTTGAGCCTACCAGGACAGAGCAAGCAGAGATCGCAGGACCGGTATGTTACTCTTTCATCCTTTGTACTTTCCTTTACTTCATATTTGGCATGTATATCTGGCTTGCGTTCTGATTTTGACAAAACTGTAACACAGGCCCCGATGGAGTGGGTTAGAGAGGCTGTGCGCTTGATGAAGGCTATGGAGAAAGAGTTTCATAGGATAGCGAGCAATGCCCAGTTGCAGCTACATTACCCACCCCCAGCTCCAGCTCCTACTGTGCAGCCTTAGGTATGACTTCGGCCTTTGACTTTTGCTAGAACATGTCCTGCTTTCAGCATTTCAAAATATATGCAATATGTACAATAGATGCTAAAAAGCTAAATGCAATGCAGGGGCAGGCTAGGGCGGCTCCTAGGAGGAAAAGCGTGCGGCCTCCTCCGCAAAAGAAGATAGCATCGAGCTCCTATCGGCCAGTGGCGAGTGTACAGAGAGGAGTGCAGATCACTCCGGCTAGCGAGGAGTTCCAGTTCCGCCGGGAACTGAGGAAGAGACCCGCGGAGAAGAGGCCTGCTGAAGGACCTTCACAAAAGAAAAGAAGAGAGGAGGAAGAAAAGGAAGAAGAAGAGGAGCAAACGTCCCTCAGTAGCAGCTCTGACTCTGCTAGCGATCCCAGGTTTCGAATGGACCCACGGGAAATGGAGGAGAGCGAGGAGGACGATGACGAGGACCTTTTTGACGACTGAGGGCTATCGCTGAGCCTCAGTTTACTTTGCTGCCGTTTTGATACTTTGATACGTTTAAAGACTTGATATTTTGAGGCCTGTGCGCCTTTTTGGTTTTTTTTAGGTGAGTGTGCCCAGTACATTTCAGTTTTGCTCGGGCCATTGTGCCGCTTTGATACATTTCTACCTTTTGCTCTTGATCATAGACATGGTGGTATAAAATAGCTGCATTTTCTGCTTATTGATTTCCTTTTGATGAGAATTGTCAAAGGAAAAGAATAAATCATCCACTAATATCTAACATGCATTAATGAATGTTCTGAACCTACAGAAGACACTTGCATATACGCACGATTGACTAGCTCGTAGAAAGAGGGACAGAAAAGCCCTAGGATACGACACGTACCCTCTAAGGGAATTTTAGGCGTTATTGGGCCAAAATCAGAAATTCTCCGAAGGAAACTAACACTTTTGAGAGACTAAGTAGATGTACAATGACCTGTACAAATCACAGGAACCGGTAAAAACACCCCGATACGAGGAAAAATACCGATAATAAAAAAAACGAAAGCTAAAAATGTCACAAAAGTGAACATAAGACGCAAGAGATGACTCGATATAATCCTGGACTGAAACTGACACCCCCGCACAGTCACAAAAGGTTCATGTGACGCGTACGGCATAACAAAACTCGGCAAAAGCTCCTGAAACGGATTTTGACCTTCCGTATCCTCAATTTTAACTTGAAACGAGCCGCCGGGAGTCCAAAATCTTCGTTAAGTGCGACGTTTGACATCCAATGCTTCGTCATAGCCCCACATACCCTTTATGACTTGTAGGAACCAAGAATAGGCCAAAGCAAGCCCTGGAACCGAAAACGACCATGCAAAGGCAGTAGCTGCTGCAAACTGGCTTCTAGTGAACTTTACTGGCGTACGCCAGGAACTTGACGCCATATGCCAAGAAGTGGGGGACACGTATACGCCAGTAACAAACTGGCGTACGCCAAGTATCTGAGAAGCAGACCCACTTGACTGGCCAACTGTCCTTTCTTAGGAGGCACCTTGTTTTTATCCTCACATGGTTTGCACATGGTTTCTAGGCTTTTCAGAAGGCTGAGTCTTTACTATAGTGTCACTTTGGATGTTAGCAACTTGTTTTGCATGAACCATGCAAAATGGAACGGACACCTTGGTCTATAAAGCAGAGATGAACATATTGTAGCACGCACAGCTTCATTGCTTCCCCTATTTTCAGCATACTTGAGCCCTTCTCATGGAAAATCCCACGGCCTCGCCTCATTACCACGGCCTTGGTTAGTGTAATTTTTGGGCATTGACTGGCTAAACTTCCAATACCATGGCCTCGCCTCATTCCGCTACCTTCGGCATGTACCACTTTGTCCGGCGCTTCTACGGGCTGCCCTCCGATTCTGGGACCCCGACGTTCATGTCTTCCGCTTTGGCGATGACGAGATGTGCCCGACCGTTGAGGAGTTCCAGGCATACCTCCGAACCTACTCATCCCCAACACTTGTTGTTCCGCCGTATCAAGTGAGCATGCCTGGGCTACTTACCACCTCGCTCAACGTTTGTCGGGGTTTGGCGAACACTATCCTCAAGGGTGGCCAAGTGAACATTATGTGACTGATTGAGCTGTACGGTCCAAACGGCAATCTGAACAACACTGAAATGCAGGCACACCGCCGTTTCGCCTTGGTAATCTGCCTGCTAACTGCCTACTTGCTCGTCCCTGCCCACGGGCGGGTCAGCCCCTTGCTTATGAGTGTTACTGTCCAGATGGGGGCACGAAGGAACGTGATCCCTTTGGTCTTGGCTGAGACACTCTTGGGTTTGGATTTGGTATACACGGGTCAGTCAGCTGTCTTCAGCGGGAGCCCGCTTTTGCTCCAGGTAAACTCACTCAGCTCATCTTTTTCTGGCTTTTCACACATTCTCGTTTTACCTCGATGCTCGGTTTAGGCTGCTTCCTAGCTCCTTACTTGTCTTTTCACTCAGGCTTTATCTGACTTTCTTACTTGTCTTTTCATACAGCTGTGGTTATCAGACAAACTGAATCTACTGCATCCACCAGTGGCAGGCTAGAATTTGTTCTCAAAAAGGATTCACCAGAGGGAGATGAGATATTCTGACTGGGACATAGAGGGTTGGTATGAGTTTATGCAGCAGATGCATCATGATGAAATTGCCTGGAGGTGCCCTTGGTTGGATCTTTCGGATATGGTTGTTCATTCTGATGGATTTGACAGGATGGTTATCGCAGGACTAACCAGCTTCACCTTTTACATTCCCGGCCGCATTCTTCGCCAGTTGGGCGCTTCTCAAGAGAACAACCGAATTAGTATTGGAAACTTCCGCGTTCCCAACTTCAATGCCTAAACATTGAATGGTTATCAGAGGCACTGGGGCCTTAGGGTTCTCCAGGCAGAAGTGCCGGATTTTACCCCAAGGCTGAAAAATCGATATAGGCAATGGCTAAGAGCAGATGTGTACGCAAGAGAAAATATCGACTGACTCCGAACCACCTTGCTGTTCTTAGAATACGCTATGAGCCGTTAGGCTTCTCAAGCATTTCGTTTTGTTTTTTTATGCTTCACTGTTTTAAGGCTTTTATGCTTAGCTTGTGTATTAGAAATGGTAATTTCGCAATAAAGTTGAAAGATGAAGGGTTTCCACCTTCTAATTCTCCAATGCAGCTCCATTTTGTCCTTGAACTTTTTTCAACCTTTGATGTGAACCCAAAATGTCAAACCATGGATCGACTTGATGGAAAATGACCGGGTCTCAAAGAGACACTGCCTACGTATCCCTTTTCAAGGAATCAAGTCAGAACGTAGTTCAAGCAAAGGTTCACTCGTGTATTTTACCTTTCCTTTTATGCTCCAACTGTTGCCTAGAACCACCTTTTCAGGTTTTTCGGTCTAGCGAGCTTTTGACTTTTCCCTATTTATTTTTGCCTAGATTGCCTTATTAGGTTTTCGGTCTAGCAGGCTATTCTAACTTTGGCTTGGAATCGACCACCCTTGTGGTTTTCGACCCAACGAGCTTCTCTCAGGGATAGTAACACTTGAGCTGATCCAGGTTGACCAAGGTATTGAATTCATTGCCGTCGAGATCGATGAGTTTGGCAACACCCCCAGATAGGATGGTCATGATGATGTACGGCCCAGAACGCTTCGGTCGGAATTTCCCATGAGGGTCGAACACCGGAGCCCGGATCTCCTTTGTAACCATGTCCCCTTCGACCAACCCTCTCGACTTCACCTTTTTATTAAATGCTCCGGCGATTCGACGTTGAAACCCTTGAACATGATACAAAGCACGGAGTCTTCTCTCATCCAACATCATGAGCTCGACAAACCTTCCACTCAGCCACTCAACTTCCTTGAGTCCACTTTCAGCCATGATCCTCAACGATGGAATCTCGAGCTCAATGGGAAGTACTGCCTCCATTCCATAGACTAAGGAGAACGGAGTTGCACCTGTAGAAGTGCGGATTGACGTACGGTACCCCTAAAGGGCCAAAGGTAATAGCTCGTGCCAGTCCCTTGCAGATTTAGTGATCTTCTTGATGATCATCTCGACATTCTTGTTTGCGGCCTCGACTGCTCCATTCGTCTGTAGACGATAGGTTGTGGAATGATGGATCTCGATCTTGAACTTCTCAAACAACTCCAAAACCCTGCCTTTGAAATGACTGCCATTATCTGATACGAAAGCTTGAGGAACACCATACCGGTAGATGATATTCTTCCGAATAAACTGCGCAACTTGAACCGTAGTTAGGGTTTTGTAGGATTCAGCTTCGACCCACTTAGTGAAATAATCAATAGCCACCAGTATGAACTTGTGGCCGTTGGAAGCAAAAGGTCTGATCATTCCAATAACATCGATTCCCCACACGGAGAAAGGCCAAGGCGAAGTCATGCCATACAGCTCTAACGGAGGAACGTGCTGTAAGTTAGCATGAATTTGACACTTGTAGCAGCGCCGCACGTAGTCAATACACTGTGACTCCATTGTAGACCAGTAATAGCCCTATCTATGGATTTTCCTTGCAAGCATAACACCATTCATGTGAGGGCCGCAGACTCCTTCGTGAATCTCCTCCATTATCCTTGTCGCTTCTGCACCGTTCACACACAGCTTGTGCATCGCACAGTGAGACCTTCGATACAACTTCCCCCCCACAGATGATGTACTGAGCAGCCAGTCATTGTAGGTTAATTCGATCCTTCTTAGTAGCCCCAGCAGGAAACTCTCTGCGCTCTACGAAGTTTCAGATATTGTGGTACCAGGGTAGGCCATCATCGACATCATCAATGGTGTTGACATACTCATAAGCGGGCAAGTCCCTCTGTTCGATCACAATTGGCCGCATCTTGACTCCTACGTGGAGTTCGATCATTGAAGCCAAAGTCGCCAAAGTATCGGCAAACTGATTCTTCAAGAGAGGAATATGGGTGAAAGTCACCTTATTGAAGCGAGGAATCAGTTATTCCAAATCTTGGTGATAAGGCTTCAGCTTTTCCTCACGAACTTTCCAGTCTCCATTGGCTTGGGAGACTACTAAATTCGAATCTCTGAACACCTTGAGTTTCTCGACCCCTAGCGCGATTGTTACTTCCATTCCAACAATGCAAGCCTCATACTCAGCTTGATTATTAGTGACATCGAAATTCAACTTGAAGGCGAGCGGAATATGAGCACCGGTGGGCGTGATCAGCAACACCCCGATTCCAAACCCTTTCTGGTTAGCAGCTCCATCGAAATAAAGCGTCCACACTTCCTCGGTTACAGTCAATACGTCTTCATCCGGAAAAGTGAAATCCACGTCCTCTGGCCCCTCAACCGGGTGATCAGCCAGGAATTCCGCCACAACACGGCCCTTTACTGACTTACTCGTGACATGTTGGAGATCGAACTCAGCCAGCAGAAGCAACCAACATGCTAGCTTATAGATGAGCGCTGGCTTCTTGAATAGATATTTGATAGGGTCCATTCGAGAAATCAGCTTCACCGAATAGGCTAGCATGTAGTGTCTAAACTTTTTGGTAGCCCAAACTAACACCCAACATGTCTTCTCCAAAGGGGTATAGCGCTCCTCGCATCCTACCATTTTCTTGCTCAGGTAGTAGATGGCCTTTTCAACTCTATTTTCCCCTTCCTGCGCTAGCAAACAACCCATAGCTGTCGGAGTCACTGATAAATAGAGAATCAAAGGTTGACCTGGCGTAGGCGGCATTAATACCGGAGGGTTCTGTAAGTATTTCTGGGTGGACTCAAAAGCAGCTTGACATTTGTCTGTCCACACTGGAATGGGACATCCTTCTTTAGTAGTTGGAACAACGGCTCACAAGTGAGGGTCAGCTTGGCAATGAACCTGCTGATAAACTGAACCTTCCCTAGAAAACTCCACACTCCTTTCTCAGATCGCGGGGGTTCCATTTCAAGGATTGCTTTGATCTTAGATGGGTCTATACCTCGATCCCTCTCTTGGTAATCAAAAATCCCAACATTTTGCCTGCTGTGACCCCAAACGTGCACTTCTGCGGGTTGAGGCGCACATTGTACTTACGAAGCCTTTCAAGAAATTGTCTGAGTGAAAGCAGGTAGTCCTTTTCTTCTTTCGCCTTTACAATCATGTCGTCAACATACACCTCGATTGTCCTGTGGATGAAGTCATGAAACAAGGTGGTCTGCGCCCTTTGAAAGGTACATCCAGCATTCTTCAGACCAAACGGCATCTTCACATAGCAGTAAGTTCCCCATTCAGTGATGAACGTCGTCTTTTCTTGATCCTCTGGAGCCATAAAGATCTGGTTGTATCCTGCAAATCCATCAACAAAGGAGAGCAATGCATGCCCCGCTGTGTTATCCATAAGCACGTCGATGTGTGGCAAGGGAAAACTGCCTTTGGGACTTGCCTTGTTCAAGTCCCTGAAGTCGACGCAGACTCGGATTCTCCCATCCTTCTTAGGAACGGGCATGATGTTAGCGACCCATTTGGGGTATTCAGCAACCCTCAAGAACCCCGCATCAATCTGCTTGGTGACCTCCTTTTTGATCTTTTGAACCCAATCCGGCCTCATTCTGCGAAGCTTCTGTTTGACAGGAATTGCCCCTGGTATCAATGGAATTCGATGCTGCACTATCTCGGGATCAATACCAGGCATATTTGCAAGGGACCAGGCAAAAACCTCAAAATATTCTTTGAGTGCTTTGATGGTACCAGCGTGGTTTTCCGGAGAGAGGTTCGAACCAATTTGTATCATACAGGGGTCATCCTCATCTTTTAGATTTATTGAAATTACTTCTTCTTTTAGAGGCTGAGCATGCCTTTCGTCTTCCCTTTCGATGAGGGAACGCAACTCAGATGGGATGTTCCCGTCAAAGTCAATTCCTTCATTGTCCGGGTGGACACAGTTTATATAAAAGTCAGCAAAGTAATCAGAAGTAGGATCATGCATTTCATAAATCCCAGAGGGGTTGCCAAGTACAGCTGACTCAAACTCGAAGTAAAAGCTATGACGTGGAGGGCCGAGAGGCACAAACTCCGACTCTGAGCTAGACTTAGACTCGACAGACTCTGTGTCAGATTCAGAGGTATCATTAATGCATGTTAGACGCGGAGTAAAAATGCAGTTATTGATACTACCAGTCGCTTTCGCAATGAGAGAGGTTGGGTCCATGAGAAGGTCCGGTGAGTCGGGCCTGAGCATAAACAATCTAGCCTCTTCTTCCTTGCCAACCAAACCTACTTGAGAGAACAGTATCTCATAGCTCTCCTGATCGAAGGTTTTCACCCAGTCCACCTTTTCCTTGATCATGGCCAGCTGTTTCTTGAATTCATCTCTAGCCAGCTGTTCCTTACCTATTCCTCCTCATCATCAGACCAGGTGTCTGCAGCAGAAATCTCGAAACCCGGCAGCAAGTACGAGTCTTAGGATCCCAAAACGGCTCGATCTGTCCCAGATAAGCAGTGCCACCTCCTTCACGAACAAAGTAGCTGTCGGGGTTACCATAAAGGGTTCGAGGTTTTCCCACGTCTTTCCCTTGTTTAGCATCCTTGGCAGGGGGGACGTATCCCAAGCCAAAGCGGCCTTTGGTGAAAGGAAAGATGGGGAATTCAGCGATCCAATGCTGGTTGATCCCGAGTCCTAGCCCAGGCATGAACGACATTTTCCTGATAATTTCGAGAGCAGTCGAGCTAATGATGAAGTCGTCATCCATGACAATGGATAGGACCGAGCTGGCTGTGTCGAAAGCGAATCCTCTGAGTCTTCTTCTCCATGCATGATCCCTAACACAAGTGTCCCATCATCCTTGAGCGGGCGGATCCCAGAGTCCCCGCAAATGGTCAAAGTCCCAGTAGGAAGCCCCAGCATGACCTTTTGGTGGAGGGTCGAGGGCGCAACCATGATGTCTGCCCATTGCAGCCAAGGTCTTCCCAGCAGTAGATTGAAGGTAGCGGGGATATCGACCACGTGGAACTCCACATCCATTTCAAAGCCCTCGGCATCGAGTTTGAGCATCAGGGTCCCTTCTAACACACGAGGCATATTGTCAAAAGCCTTGACCGCCAAGTTGGAGGGCATGAAATCGTTCTTAGTGAGCCCCAGACGGTAAGCAACCCTCATCGGGCAGACATTGATGACGGAGCCGTTGTCAATCAGCATGGTTGGCACCCAGTGTCCGTTGCATTTGATGGTGATGTGTAGCAGGCGATTGTGAGCAGTCTCATCTACAGGCAAATCCTTTTCAGTGAAGGTAACAAAGTGCTTAGAGAGCAAAGGTAAAACCAAGGCGACCATGGCTTCGGGGGTGATGTCCGTTGGTACAGTAACTCGGGCTAGCGCCCTAGACAACCTTTCTCGATGCTCCTTTGATGACGATATCAGACCCCAAATAGAGACAATGGCAGGGATCCTCTCGAGCTGTTTCTGAATGACATCCTCCCCCGGTACTCCGCTAGTAATGTTTGGAGTGTTCCTTTGAGCAGCAGGAACGGTGGGCCCCTATCCAACAGGATTGGACGAGCCCCCGGCTGACAATTTAGGTGGCTGAAAGACTCAGCCATTCCTTGTATCGTTTGCAACATCCCACCAGGAAAACGTGTGCACAAAATCCCAGAAGTCGGCAGGCACCTCTTCCAACTTACGTTTCCCTTTGTCGACTGACGCAACCGTTGCCGCGGAATCCTGACCTAGAGCTGTATCCCATTCCAGATCTTCCATTACCAGCCCTTCCCAAAAAGACGGACAAGACTTCCTCAAAATTCCCCGGGCTTCAAATGGAACCCGGCCTCCATTACCGCATTTGACAGCCATCCTATCCCCACGATGTTGACAACCGACCTCCCGGCGGTGGGGTTTTTGTTTCAACCTCCAACGACTCTCAGGGGCTGCAAGCCATGATTGGCGTCGCCTTGGGCCAAATGGCAGGTGTGGAGAAATGTGGTCAAGGATACCCCGGTTCCCATCCTAGAAATAAATGACAAGGGAGAACGCCCCGAGGGGAGCAGTCGGGGAAATTTCCTTCCCTCCTTTCCAAGTCCGCCAAGTCCCATGGCTTGAGCACCCATATTTCAACGGGGGGCCCTAGTATTTTGCCTTCCTCGGGACTCCCTACGTAGAAAGCAAAAATAAGACCTCCAGGGACCGCTTGGCCATTATTTTTAGAAATGCTTGACGACAACTGGTCCTAAAACCCTAGATAGGATTCCAATATTGGGAGCTCCTTATCCTTGTTATTTCCACATAACCCTGTGATGTTGACACTAAGAGGGGAAAGTAAAGGGTTTAAGGTCTTTGATTAATTTTTGGGTTAATTGGGAAGCTGGGGATTTGTGGAGGTGAGGTTTATTCTTACCGAGGGGTTAATGTTGAGGCTGGTTGGTGATTACATTTTTAACTGGGGGGTTTGGAAGGGTACCATTTCCCCAAGCTTTATTGAGTTGGGATCGGTTAGGAAGGCCAATTTGGTAACCAAAAGCTTATTATCAAGGTGGTTTGAAAGTGGGTTGGACCAGTGGCCGATGGGGTTTGCCAACCTTTCCAAACCAGGATGGAAGCCCAACTTAAAAGCGGGTTTTTGCTTACGAAAGGGGTTTGACGGCTGGTGGAAGTAGTTAAACCTTGGGGCATTTTGGGGGAGATGGGTTCAATTGTTCCGCCAAAAGAGGGTCTGCTTGTGTAAGCCCGGTTGGTTAGTCGAAAGGGGCACTTTTGGGCGAATCCATTTGCAAAGCCCTCAAGGAAGGCCATTCAAAGGGTTCGAATCGGACCCTCGTCAAACTTGGCAAGTCCCAATTCGGGGTGAAAATTGGTCCCTTTATTGGCCGAGATATGAGAGGGTTATTCCCATTTTGAAAAGTCTAAAAGCCCTTGGTTTCATTTTTTATTCCATTTGAGGGCTTCAGTTGACTTTAAACAATGGGATTGGCTGACCTTTCTCCCATCCGGGCCTTAAATGCCGAGATAGGTGAAAAGCGGGGATAATCTGTAAACTAAATTTTCCTTTACCCCAGCAGTTTCGCCCGTGGAAGCCCGAATTTTATTTATAAAATTTGGGTGGCTTTTGAACCCGGCAGCCTCGTTTGGAAACGGACGATTCCGTAAACCCCAGGACCACTTTGGAAACCGTTTCCTCGGTTTGTTTTGGAAAGGAGACTGGTTCTCAACGGATTTTGAAAGGAAGCCTTTCGGGGGGGGTTTTTTTTCACCCCCCCCCACCGGGACCTTTCTTCAATTAGGCCTCAACCTGGATTTCTTTCCTTTTTTGCTGTGGCCAAGGGGGAGTTTTGGGATTACGGACAGGGTGGGGTTTTGCCATTTCTAAACCAGTTTGCCAATTGGAATGGGAGGAGAAAATGGAGGAGTTGGCAGTTGGGTTGAATCCCCCGAAGAGGCAGGCCAAGATTCCTTGTGACCTGAAAAAAACCCCCAAAACTTCTAAACAAAACCAACGGCCAAGTGGTTTGGCCCTTGCTCGGACCCCAGTTCCAGAACAAAAAAGAGTATACAGCCTAACAATTTAGAAAGAAAGGGAAAGAATGAAAAGACCAAAACCTTTTTTGACCTTGAAAGAGGGAGTCTAGATAGGGCTGCCATGTCCTGGTTTACACTGCCCTTATTGAAATTGACCAAAAGTTAAAACATCTGCTTTGACACCCCTTTCTTGAATTAACGGAGGCAAAAACCTTTTAGAGATGAACAAAATGGCTAACAACTGGCAGGCCTGAGGGGAAGGATAAGCCTTTTAACCAATGGTGAAGATCAACAACCCGTTGTTCCATTTCGGAAGTTTGATCTGGTTTGACGGCTTAAAAGTTTTATACTAAAGTCCTTGTCCAAAGGGGAAAATTGTAATACCATAAGGCAGACTTTAAAGGTTCTTGGCAACTCCTTTCTCAAGCCGAAAGAGACAACCAAAAGGTAACTGTTAGAAAAAATTGTTTAAGGCTGGTAGGGAAAGTGAAACCTGAAGATGGGGGTTGATGAATAACCCCACCTTTTCCTTCATGGAAGGGAGCAGAGAGAGGGGTTTTGGTTTAAAGGGTTCCCTTGGCCATATCCCAGTTATTTAGAGGAAGGTCGAGGGTTTATATTATGGGTTGTTAGAGAGGATCCTCCATAAATGTGATTAAAAAATAAGGGGAGCCCTTGAGCAAATAAAATCCCAAGAATGTTGAATGAGGTTCAAGTTTTGAGAAAGTTTTTGAATTGGTCCTTTTATTAATTAAATTTGGAAAAAACTAAAAGGCTAGTAAAACCCCAGTTCAGGTCGGATATGAACCTGAGTTCCTTCGTTCTTCAGAGCGCGGAGCAATTGTTTTGCGAGGAAAATTGTTCTTTGAAATTTTTTAAAATTTTTTGAATGAGCCCCAGAATGCCAGTACACCCTCGAAAAAATTTTTTAAAAAATTTTGGGGTTTTAAAAAAAATTATTAATATAATTTTACTAAACACCCAAGGAACCGAATGGCCTTCTCGTTGTTTATTTTGAAAAGGTAATGGTCCTCGTACCTTGATTCTTTCCCTTCAAAAGGGTTTTAGGCCCCCTGCCCGTGGAAACCGGTTTATAGGCATTCAAAAACTTTGATTTTTTCCTTTCATTTTTTACTAGAGGGAGGGGAAGCTTAAAGGGGTTAAAACGTCGTTCAGATTGACAAAATGTTTAAAAATGTTTCTTAAGAAGTTAGTTGGAAACAAAAGAAAGTGTTTGCTTATACCCTTCCGGGGATTGGGGGCCAACTATTTCCTGGTGGACCATCAATAATATGACCTACCCACCCAATGGCTATTCAATTAAGGGTACCTTTTTTGCAACCCCGGGCCTTGGGGATCACCAACCCCAAACAAACCCGGAATTCGAAAACAAAACATCGAAACCTTAAGCTTAAAAGGGAGGAAACCCCAAAACAAGTGGGGCAGGGGCCAAGCTAACAAAACAAGGGCCAGCCTTGGTCTTGGGAGCAATCCCACCAAAAAATGTACCCTCCCCGTAAACCTGTTGGCTTTACCCCAGGGCTCAAATTCCGAAAACCCAGAGGCCTTCAAAGCTTCAAATAAAATTACCGAAAGCCTGAGAAGAAAGGATGCTGTTTTTTGATGCTTGGTACGAAAGTCTGAAGAAAACTGGTAATGTCCCCGCCAGGGGCACTCTCCATACGGGTCATTCCCTTAAATGCGGCCCTTTCCAATTCCACGATCTTTTTTTTCCATTTAAGGCCAAACAGTTTGTTAAGCCGAACCCATTTTCCCTCGGGCCGAATGGAGCCCGAAAAGGGAATACCTTTGGTTTTGGGTTTAATGGTTTTGAGCCGAGGAAAATAGGTTAAGGTGCCAAGCTGGGGTGTTGGGAGTCCCCCCTTTTTCCTTTAAGGGGGGGAAAAAGCGGAAAAAGGGGGTTGGCCTTTAATGTGGTTAACCCCTTGCAATGTGCAAGGGGTATTTAAGAGGGGAATGGAATGCAGGAAGGGCAAAGGGGTTAGGGTTTGGTTGGGTTAAGGAGAGGAGCCCCTGCGCAGGGACTTTTGGGTGGTTGGAGAGAGGGGGAGCCCTAAATATAAATACGGCTTGGAAGTCAGGGTGGCCACAAAACCCAGCCTTTTTTCTTTGCTATTTACTGGCGAACCCCTTGGGCCCAGAAAACTAGTCCGGTCGTATTGTCGGGCAGTTTAGGAGAGCACAGCGGGAAGCAAGGGTTTTGTAGGCCAATTTGGCCGAAGGGTTTGAAATGGGTTTGGATGAGGCTCAAATTCTCCTCAAAACCACCTCCCCAAACGTCGAATAACTCATGGGAAAAATAAAAAAAATAAATAATTTAAAAAAAAATTAAAATTAAAAAAAATTTAAAAATTCCAAAAACAACATTATTCGGTCCCAGTAGGGTTCTCCGCCGGTGACTACGGGGTTATGTACACGAGAGACGGACCCCTTTTTTTTTCCTTTTCCCTCCCTTTTGCCGTGGCTTTTGAGAAAGTAAGGCAGGGGGTTTAACATTTGGGCAACCCGAAAGTTTTCCCTTCCAAATTTGGACCAAAAAGAAGGAAGTTAGGGATTTTTCCTTTCTTTACGATTTACAATTTAAACGGTGGTTTCAAACAAGGGAGGTTGGAAGGAAAGGAAGTCTTTCCTTCCCTTATTACCCTCCTCCGGGTTCTTGGGGGTTCTAACCGTCCGAGATCCTAAAGAGGAGTCCTAAAAACAAAACTGGATCCAAGGAAAAAATGCCAATTTAAACAAAGGGGGAGGAAAATTCCATTCAGGGGAATTTACACGGGACACCCCGGAAAATTACCCCACAGGAAACACAGAAACCGGACCGTTCGCGGGCCTTCGGAAACTAGGAAACCCCAAGAGGACCCCGCCAGCGCAACACCGGCCCAAATTACCCCCGTAAAGCCTTGGTACCTTTTACCCCCTAGACATCCAACCTTCCCAAAACAATCATGAAATTCCCTTTCTGAATACAATACCCGAAACTTCGGAAAAATTTGAGCTGTTGCACCGAAGTTTTCATCCCAGGACCCGTCAGGCGCTTGGCTCCAGGGGAACATTTTCCAAATCAACGGGGACTTTTTCCTTAACCGCAAACTTGTTTTCTTAAATTAACAAGGACCGCCGATTTTAGGGCTTTCAGATTTTGAGCCCGAACCCAACCCTACCGGGGCTTGGACTCCAGGATCCAATCGGGTTTACTTTGCTTTGAGCCCAAAATTTTTGAACTGGCAAAGTTGGAGGTGGCTATCGATTTTCACCGGCCCAAATTTTTAGGCCCGGCTATTATCTGGCCCCAAATCTTCCGGGCCGGCCACCTAAATCCTTCACCCCCTGCGAGGTGGTTACGCCGAAACAAAGGCCACTGGGATCCAGCCAGAAACGGTTCCAACTTTCGGGAGAGAAACGCCGCCGGGCAAGGCACTGCCCGGGGAACAATAAAAGACCCTTAACTCTAAGGATAAGCCCAGGGGTCCGCGAAGCCCACAAAAACCCAGCTTTTCCCCCCCGAATCTTATCATTCCCGGAGGGCCTTCCGGGCAACCCCCAGCCAGGCTTGCGTCGTTAGGCGGCTGGTGGGAAAGGTGGGCCCAGCCATGGAAACAAAGACAAATCCGGGCCCCAATTTGCCAGATAAACCCCCAGACGACGGTAAATTCCTCAAACCACCCCCTTTTCCCAAAAACTCAAAACAACCTCAATGGGCAAATCCACCAGACTTCCGTTTGGGGGCCAAAAGCCAATGGGAACCAATTTTCCCACCTTCCCCGAGGGCACTTATTGTTCCCCCCATTCCTTATCTCCGGACATGCAAACGGGGCCACATCCCCATCAACGACAGGGAACTCAAACCGAAGTGGTGAACAAGACTTGGCCAAAACTAACCCCCAGGGTAAGCCTTAACGGCAGGTTCCTCTTGGGTTCACGGCCAGGGGGCCTGGCACCTCTCCGCACCCGTGAACGACGGTCAGTTATTCCACTTCGGCGGTTAAGTGGGCATCATCGTCCAAGGTTGTTCAGCATTCGAGGACCTCGGGCTCCAATAAACTGTGTCAGTTACCCAAAACACCTCAACGGGGCTAGCCAACATTGATGCAAATGAAGAATGCCCAAGAATGATTGAATGAGAGATAAATGCAATGTTTTGAGAAATGTCTTTTGAAGCTTGGCTCACTTTTATTAATCAATATTTGGAGAAAAACTACACAAGTGAACAATAGTAAAAGCCCCAGTTCGGATTGGTCGGATACTGAGATCCTGTTACGTTACCATTCTGTTCTTCAGTAGCGCGGAGCATACTGTTTTGACAGACTTTGGAAAATTGTTCATTCATGTATTAATTTCTAAATATTAATTAATGCAATGAGTCCCCAGCAGAGTCGCCACTGTGGGCACACGCCTCGAAAAAAATTTTATTATGAAAAATTTGGGTGGGGCCCTCTTTGAAAAGCGCGGCAAGACACTTCGATTCAGAGTCGCCACTCAGATTTTAGCGGTGAGAACACCCAAGGAACCGAACTCGAGAACGCTTGCTACGTTGTTTGATTTTGAAAAAGCGTAGACTGGTCCGTCGTCACCTTCGATATCTGAGGTTCGGGAGCCAGGTTACGAGAGGGGAAGGGTTTTATGGCACCCCCTCGCCCGATCCGGAAACCGGTCTCTACTCAGGCATTCTATAAAACGTTTGTATTTTTCTCTCATTAATCACTTTTTTAGCTAGTTAGGGCAGGGGAAGCAGTTAAAGGGGATTAAAACTGTGACAAGTTGCAGTTATGTGACAAAATGCTTTACAGAAATGATTTGCTTGCAAGAATGAATATAGATTGAGAACAAACACTGAAAGTAGTTTGAACAAGTTGGAGTACCCTGATCCGAAGGGATATGAGCAGGCAGCACACTAGTATTCGCTGGCTGGACCACTGCATACTAATATGACCTGCGCACGCCACTCCTTAACTGGCATACTTCAATTATCATGGGCTCACAGTCTTTGTTTGCAACCCTCTGGGCTCTGGAAAGGACCAGCTCACACCCAGGACAAACCACGTAGTTAATATCAGCATATATACAAATTACAGGTAGCAGAAACGGCTTGAAGCTATGAGAAGGAGCAGAATACCCCATAAACAATGTGGGGACATGAAAAGAGGCCAAGACTAAGCTAAGATACAAGGGCCAGCCATTGGTGCTTGGTGAGACAACCGTGCGCCACTCATAGAAAATCGTACGCCAATCTCACCGCTAAACCAATGCTTGGCTTTGCACCACCAGGGCTCTAGAATATGACCAGAAAGATCCCAGAGGCCTTCTAAAGCAGATATGAACAAATATTAAATGCTACAACTGACAAGTCCTAGAGTACAGAAAGCGATAGACTGTTTTTTAGCATGCAATATGGTGACGAAAGAAAATCATAAGCAAGAAAACGGATGGTCAATGATCCCACGCCAGTGGTGCACGTACTGCCATGACTGGCGTACAGTTCCCTATAACTAGCGTGCGCCATTGTCCAATTCGCACGATCTTTGTATTTTACCAGTTTAAGGCCAAGACTAGTATTGATTACTAGCCTGAACCTCACTGGTTTCCCTCAGGGGCCAGAATAGAGAGCCACGCAAAAGGTGGTATACCTTTGGTTTTGAGGTTTGAAGGTGGTTTTGAGCCTTGAGGTTAAAGATGGAGGTTGAATGGTGCCTGAATGACAATGGGGTGTATGGGAGTGGACTCCCCTTCTTTCTCTTTCAATGGAGGAGGAGAGAGAGAGCAGAAGAGAGGAGAGAAAAGGGTTGGACTCTTTAATGTGGTTAACCCCTTGCACATGAATGCAAGGGGGTATTTATAGAGGGGAGATGGAATGCAGAGAGGGTCTAATCAGTTGGGTTATGGGTTTGGTTGGGTTAAGGAGAGGAGTCCCCATGCATTAAATGCATGGGACTTGGGTTGAAAGGTGGTGTAGGAGAGAGGGGGAGCCGGCTGAGCAACTATAATCATCACGGACTGTGGATTACGTCAGGGTGGCCACAAAAGTCCCGAGCACGTGGTTGAATAGTGATGCTTTGACTGGATTTGACTGGCGTACACCAAAACTTGAGAAGCGCGCGTCAGTAAAAACTGAGTCAACGGTCGATGATTGATACGTGGCAGTTTACTTGCGTACGTCAGCACAGTACTGGCGTAAGCAAGTTTGGTTTTGCTGAGGCCATTTAGTTCTGGCTCGAAGGGTTTGAAATGGGTTTGGATGAGGCTCAGAATGCTCGAAAGCTCAAAACACACCATCGACCTCGGAACGCTCTTGACCATAATCATCACTCGGGATAAAATAAAATAAAAATAAATAATAATAATAATAATAATAATAATAAAACCATAAAACAACATTATTCGGATCATCCAGAATAGGGTGTCTACATTATCATCCGGTGATCTCATCTTTTGGGAGTTCATGTACATCGAGTAGACGTGACTCTTCTCTTTTCTTTCCTTCTTCCTCCCTTTATGCTACTGTAAGGTTTCTTTTGCAGTAAAGATAACGCATGGGGTGAATTTAAGCATTTGCGGCAATTCCTCTGAACAGATATATATCCCTTCCAAATTTGGTTACCTAGAAAATGAAGGAAGCTTGAGGGAGTTTTTCAACGTTTCGTTTCACGAGATTTGACAATGTTAATATCGGTGGTCTTCTTAAGATCAAGGGTTTAGGTTGGTTGACGAGAATAGGAATGTGGCTTCGCCTTCCCTTATTACCCTCCTACCGGTTGTTAACTTGTGTGTGTGTTCTAACTACTGTCCATGTACGATCCATACAAGATTGTATTATGTACCTAAAAACAAAACAAAAATGCTAGATCCTATTAGGAAAAAGGATGACCAATTTAGCAACAAAGGGGGCATGTGATCAACCCATTCTCATTACACTCGGGGCAATCTTCCGACGACGCGGCGACATCCCCGGAAACCACCTTATGGCTCCCATTGCAGTTGGAACACACCGCAAACCAGGATCCGTTGCACGGGCCTTCGGACCAGTCTACCGGAACACCCTCGAAGAGCGAGCTTCCCTTGCTCATGCAAAGTCAATTCTACTTCAGGCCCACCAATGTACCTCCCTTTGATGAACAGCCTTGGTGGGACTATTTTACCCCCTAGAGTCATCCATAGCTCTTCCCTGAAAACAGCCCAAAATTGAAGGGAACTCGGCGGAAGTCCCAATTGGTTAATGGACCAACCCCAGGAGCTTCCCCCTTCTTTGCTTCATTGCTTTCCCTCGCTTTTGTTGGGACCAAAAACGACCTTGGGTTATGCCCGGGCTAGGGAGTTTAGGGAAGGGGAAACCCTTACCAAAAAGGGAAAAAAAAAACGGAAAGGGAAAAAAAGGGCCTTTGGTTTTGGTTGGGGTTTTAAAATTTGGATAAAGGGAAGAAGGTTGGGTTTTGTCCCTTCTTAAGGAAAAAAGAGCCCCCTTAAGGCTTAAAGGTTTTTTGGGTTTTTAAAAATTTGAAGTGGTTTGGGGGACGGGCTTTGAGAAGGTTTGGATCCGGAAAAAAAAGGGGGAAGGAAACTTTGGTTTTGAGTTGGGGTTTAAAATTGGATGGGGGGGATGGGAAGGTCCCTTCCAAGGAAAGAAAGGAGGAGGGCAACGGCAAATTTTGGGGAATTTAAAAAAAAAAAATTTTGGAAAAGGGGAAAAATTGTGTTTAGTTACGGTAAATGTTTAAGCTCCTTCCTGGCCCTGGCATCGGGCTTCCAAGGAATAACAATTTAAGGAGGGCCCGGTATAACGGAATCTTAAAAACCAAAAAAAAAGAAAAAATTAGACGTTGAAACGTCCTTGGGCCCCACATCAGCTGTTAGAAAAAAAAAACCACAAATGCTGAAATATTTGAATTGTTCTCAGAAAACAGGGCAAAACCTGGGACTTCCCCAAAGGAGAAAAAAAAAAAAAGGAAAAGAAGTTTAGAAAAAGGGAAAAGGGAAGAAAAGAGAAAGAGAGAGAGAGAGAGAGAGAGAGAGAGAGAGAGAGAAGAGAAGGAGGAGGTCACGAACTAAATGCACGACCACCAGTCTCGCCACCACCTCCGGCGACCACCACCACCACCATCCGGTCCACCTCCGACGATCAACCCGTCGCGAAAATCCACCGACGACCGACAGCCCATCTACTGCCTCCACTCCGACTGCCCCTGCCGACGACGCCCCTCTCTCTCCACCGACAACCCACCACCACGCCGCCGCAGACCCTTCTCCCATGGCTCACATCTGACAAACCCACACAGAACCGGCAGCCCCTCCAACTCCCTCCACTCCGACCGACGAGCTCAGCCCCTGCTGTCGACACCCTCTCTCTCCACCGACAACCCACCACCACGCCGCTGCAGACCCACCTGCCGATTTGCCACCACTTGATCTAGGGTTTTTCTTTCTCTCTTTCCTAATATTTGTTTATTTTAGTGCCTTGTTATAGAGATAGAATCGTATCCTGTTTTTTATCCGGGTCTCTGATCCCCATATTCAGTCTTTATTGGATTCAATTCAATGTCTTTGGCTAACCTATCCTCTGCTATAGTCCTTAATTTCCTATGCTCTGTTTGGCTTCTCTGATAGAGGACCACCATACCCTTTTTTGGTTACTGTCTAGTACTGTATTTCTCGGTTTATATTTATAATTGCATTGTTCATTTCAATTGTAATTGAATATCTGCTTTGCTTCATTTTTTTTTTTTTGGTGTAATTACTTCAATCATTGGCCTGGTGGCCTTCTGTTTTGATTTACTGACCCAATTTTTGACGAAGCAAATTGACTGGTTTAAGATTTAATTTTACATTTTCTTTCTATTCCTCAAGTCTTCTTATCCTTTATTTTCATTTGACATGCATTTGAGGAACACTTCCTTTCATTTTCCATTATGCCTTTTGTTGCCCTAGAAATTAGGGTGTCCTTGTTTGGGGAGCTTAATTTATCCTCAAAATATGCCTAAGATGTGTTGATATTGGACAAATTATTGTTGTTTTCTATGATTGTTGCGTATGAAGTTCTCTCTTCATTTTTATGTTCTTGGAATCTATGCTATCTATTCCCCACTGCAATGAGTAGATGTTATTTCTGCTAATGCTCGCTTGTACAATGGAGATTGGTGGTTTTATCAAAGTTCTTGAATGGCGTTGACGGCTTGGATAGGTGAATATCTTCTAACTCCTTGCATGTCCAGGAAGCAACAAAGGATTTGTAGCTGTAGACCTTTGAGGAGCACGGGCCCAAGACAAAGATTGGTGGCTATTTTAGCAGTTGAGCTGTTGACTTAAGATTTTCTGTGCAGCAAAAACCATTTAAAATTCAGCGAACAGGTTCAAGGGGTGACTTGCCCCAAATTGGCGGGTTCAACCCTTTCCCTCTTGCTCGGAGGTCGAATTCCTCACATGCTATTGCGATGGACGACGATATGGAGAGTGGCAATTTGGGGCCTTATAAAGACAGGTCAAGGACTTTTCCCAATATGCGTAGTAAACCTTATACCCCATTGGTAAGGACCATAACTAGATATTCTATGTTGTCTTACCTCTTATGTAGAATGTTATCTTTCCTATTTACCAGTAATCAGATATCCTATTGTGTTGCCGATGGACTATTCTGTCGATTCTTCTCTGTTAAGTTGCTGTATTCGTAGAGAAAACTGATTATAGTTGTGGAACCTTATTCCTTTCAACATTCTTATCTTTCACTGCCTATTGTAATGCCAATTGCAAGGCTAAGAACCATGTTAAGTATGAATGTAGCAATGATACTTTAAACTATGTAGTCTTTCTCATTCCATTTTCTGTTTTCTAATATTGCCAGATGATTTAATTGATGATATATTGATCTTTTTATTGTTCTTCAATTTTAGATCTAGAGAAACGTTTTTGTTCTCTGCAATGCGCTTGGTTGTTGTCTTGAGTGACGTCAAGGCATGGAAATGCATTGTGGATGATAATCTTCATGACACAAAGATAGCTATGAAGGATTTGATTGATTTTATGGGAAGCAAGAAAAGTACACTGTACAATTATGTCAGAAGATACATGAAAAATTGGATGCTCCTAGTTCTTTGCAAATTGAAAAAGTCTCATGCCTTTGGGAAGAGGGAATGTTGCATTGATAGACGCGTAAATGTTCACATTAATGCCCCTAATTTATCTTTGTTAAGTCTCATTTATATTATTATTCAGAGCTTAATGCTTAATTTGTGTATTGTAGGTTTTTAGAGGATTTGGTACGAAAAGTGCAAAATGAAAATATTAAACGGTGTTCAATACTTCCGCAGCTAAAATTTAATTGGTGCCAAGCTAGTCTGGAATTGAAGAGTACAAGATTTGATGAGGCAATTAAGCAAAGAAAAATCTAATGGGCACGAGCACATGTTGTCGACACATGACTTCAGTAATTGGGTTTGCAACTAATTTAATTGGGTTATGACTTAATTGGCTGGGCTTGGACCAAAACATGGAAGAGGAAATTGACTTGGCAGTTTTAACAAGGTGGGCCCATGAGGTATACGGGGGTGGTTCAATATATAAAGGAAAAAAAAGGTTTTCAAAGGATCACTTTTTTTTTTTCTGGACGGTACAACAGAGAACAAGGCTGCGATTGGTATCACTTTCGCCAGACGGACGAAAACAAAAGAAGAGGCTGCGGTGACATCTTCTTGGGTGGCACGCACAACAGAAAAAAGAAGAGAGAACGGGGTTGCTATTTCCCCCACTGTGCCTATTTTCAGTACACACTCCGACTTTTATTTTACAATATTGATTTCTTCGAACCTTTGTTTTTCTCTTTTAAGTTTTTAAAGTTTTGTTCAGATCTCCGCACACCAGTAACTCGTATTGATTTCTTTTCTTTATTAAAGTTGCTCGTTGGTATTCAATTAATTGTTATCTTTTGTTTATTATTTTTCTCACGTAATAGAAGCATGATGCAAGTTAGGGTTTTTTTTGCTTCTTGTTTAATAATGAGTGAGTAGTCATTCAAGTAGAGTCGCGGGGTGATTAGCACACCGTGGTCAGTTCGGGCACTGCTCCTATTTTCAAATAATGGAAAAACGATTTTTGATTGGAAAAATTCTTCCCGCGGACGAATCCGGGCATTGTCGGAGTCCATGTGAACGGGGGAATGAGGGTCCAAAACTCATTCCCTACTGCGCATGGGTATACGGCGACCATAGGATCTCGCATCTTGCGGGGTATCTTTTTCAAACTAAAGTTGAATATTTTTAAGAACACTGAATGGAACAGGTTAATCCGGACTGACTACGAGTGCTACAAACCCTACGACCATACCTCCTTTTTAATTATCAGAAAAATCAAACAAGTTATTAGTTTTAGTTAATCTCTCAATCAAACCAACAAGGGGTGGCAACCTAAGAGCTAATTTTGATTCTACAACCCGAGGTTTCACAGCACACACTTCACCGTCCTTAGTGGATTCGACTCCGGTCTTATCGGGTATTGTGCTACATCCGTTTCAGCCCTACGCTTGGGGCAACCCATTATTTTAGGTCTAGGAATCGGTCAAGCATGCATCTTCAGAGAGATGAATTTTGTTTAGAGAGATGAATTTTGTAACTTATACTCAGATGATGTAATTACATTAGAACTTCAATAAAAATTCAGTTTTTACATATTTTCTGGTGTTCTTCTACTCGTTTGTATATATCCTTCACTTGTACAATATGCCTATAAATTCCATTCTATTCAGTTTTTTATTATTTAGTTGTTGGGGATGTGGCTTATGAATGATAATAATTTAGAATGAGAAGTGCCCAGCGTGGGCTTGTTCATAACCTGATGTGGTACCTGTTGTTATTGCTGTACTGACTAAGATGCAAGACGTCGGGTTAGGACCAAAAATGGGGGGAGACTTTGCCAAAAAAATTTCAAAACCTACTTTCGTGAACGGACATGACACGAACACCGGCACTCCAAAAACTCAATTTCAGCACTCGTAAAGATCATTCGGTGCAAGCAAGTGTTACCAACATTTGAAACTCAAGATCATTCGGTGCAAGACTGGTGCTCGAGGCATAAAAAGAACTTTCATACACTGATCAATTCCATCCCAAAAAAGAACTTTCTTACATTCAATTCCATCCTAAAAACTGATCCATAAGAATAACTTTCTTACATTCCATTCCATCCCAAAAACTGATCCATAAGAATAACGACATTTGTAACAATCTGATTTTACCAATTTCTCTTGAATGCACCAAAAACACATTCAAAACCAACACATATTTTTCATCCAACAACATACAGGCAATCCAAACCAACATATATTTTCCATTCGACAACACAGGCACTCGAAACACACTCATTGAGTCACAAGTACAAGAATACTCAAGATACTCATCAAAATCAAGACACATCAGACCAATAACAAATTGACAATAAATTTCATTCGACAACATACAAAGACACTACACAAATGCTACCAGAATACTCATCAAAATATAGATACATCTTTTACCAAAAAAAAAAAAAATACAGATACATTAAGATCAATAACAAACCTCCCAACCCTAAGCCATAACCCCCCAAAAAGAGACACCGAGGATACTCATCAAAATACAAACACACACGCAAGTTACACAAAGTTTTCTATTATTGACTGTTATCTCTTACATTCATCATTTTTGTACAACTTTGTTATCCTCCTCCCCAATCCTGTCCTTGACTTTCCAAAAAACCACACAATACTCCTCCTCCCCATTGTTGACTACCCGTGATACTTGATTGTCCTCTCTAAACTTGAGCATTGAGTAAACTTGGTATGTTGGTTTGTGAAGTCAAGATGTTGTTAACAAATTGGTTAAAACTTGTTCCGGTTGGGCATAAAGTTGGAGAAAATGGGAGAATGGTTCTACCTTGTGCTATATTTGGTTGGATATTATGAGGCATCATATTTGGCCACATTAATTGCCCTATGTAGCTTGGGTAACTCTGGCCATCAAAAAAAAAAAGAAGGGTTTAACATGAAACTTAATAAAGGAATTATAGAAGGAACTTAGCAATAAAAAAACGTTTCTTACATTTACATTTACGACACTTTCTTGTGTCCTAAACACATGGCCATCCGCAATATCCTCAACCTCCTGAAATTAGTAAAAGAATATATGGTTTTAATCATTCATCCTACTATGTATATGTCCATATCAACAAGTAAACAAATAAATAAAAAATTATACCTTGGCATTTTTGTTAGGCAATGTCTTCCTTGTTGGTTCTCTTTTCTTCTTACAAATTTTCTCAATGACACATTGCATTCTTTTAGACGGTGGTCTCCCTTTTCGACTAACAGGTTTTGGGTCAAGGATTTGCATACTCTCTTTGGAAGGTAGAACTTCATCTCCAAGTGAAAAGGACTCATTAGGAGTACCGAAAATCATATTACTTTCACAAACAACCGAAGATTCAATCAACTCTTCTTTTAGCTCCCGTAGCCGTTTCATCACCTTAGCATACTTGTCTTAACAATCTTTCACCAGATCGGCAACCTCATTAAAGAGATTGCACATGTTGTCATGCCGATGTGCTTCAATTGTCCTCGACAAGTTATCGTAGTTGATTCGAATTTTAGTGTGGACCCTTTTCACATCTTTTCTCCATCTTTTGAAAACATACTTTTCAGGTACTCTTTGAATTCCCCTATCATGGAACACTATTAGTTGATGTCTCTACACCATTCCTCTAAACTCAAACAATCGACAATTACAATTGGCTTCATTGGTCTTACCATTAAAATCGACAGTAAATGACACACGCTTTCTCCTTTTTTCTTCTCCAAATGTAACCCACTTTTTTACCTCATACTCCGACCAAACTTCAACTATTTTCCTTTCATGCAAAGAACAATTAAGTTTGCCAACAAATTGATCTTGAAACTCTTTCGCCTTTGCATTTGTGTAAGCACTTTGAAATTGATTCTTCAACCCATCTTCAGTTATGCATGGGATGTAAGATTGCGAACTTTTTGTATATATCTTCATTTTTTTCATTGTCTACCTTTTTCGCCAATGCATTCTCATATTGCTCTACAAATTGTTTCAAGGTCGTCTTCGAATTGATGTAATCATCAAAATAAGAATTCATACTATCACTTCTTTGTGTGGATGACATTCCTGCCCAAAATACATCTTTCACAAAAGCCGGCACCCATCGGTTCCTCTCTAAGTACAACCCATGTAACCATTCATTATCTTGAAGTTCATACTTTTTGATGAATGCCTCCCAAGCTTCCTCAAATTCTTCTTTTGTAAGTGAGTCATAAACGACATTGTGCAAAGAAGGTGAAATTAATTTATACCCATCGTACGTTCCCAACTTTTTTGGCACCTTTTTCAAGATGTGCCATATGCATCACTGGTGTCAGGTGTTAGGGAATATGTCTTCTATAGCATTCTTCATGGCCATACATTGATCGGTAATAATCGCTTTGGGAGCACAACCCCACATGCATGTCATCCAAGTCTTAAATAACCACGAGAATGACTTGGTGTCTTCATGAGAGACGAGTCCACATCCCAATAATATCGATTGACCATGATGATTAACGCCTACAAATGGAGCAAAAGGCATGTCATACTTGTTTAGCAATTATGTTGTGTCAAATGTCACAACATCATCAAACTCCTTACAAGCCGCCCTACTCCTTGCATCAAACCCCACATGCATGTCATCAAACTCCTTAGTCGACCCTCATCATCCAAATCTATGGCAAAAAAGAAGTCAGAATTATTGGCTTTCATCTTCATGAAATAACTATGTATTGCCTCAGCGTCTCCTTCCTTAAGTGGTGAACGTTGCCAATGATCCAAGAAGTTTCGGCAATCCTTCTGATAATATGGAAGGTTATCATGTCCCCCCACTTGAATCTGAAGTGAGTCATAAGTCTTGTACAACGGAATCCCGGCCTTATCATTCAATATGAGCTTTCTTTTCACATGTTCATCAAGAACCCAATTGCTCTTGTAAACTTGGACTTTCCCGGGCTACAATCATGATTGTGCTCCAAGGGAACCCGACTTAACCTCCACTTTCCATCCGGGTATAAAGAAAAATTAAGGCAAGTTGGACAATCAATTTTTGTTTGTGGCCGTGGTTTTACTGGATTGGTTGTTCTCACCCTCACCTTTCCACCACGACTACATTGGAAAGTTACATTCCTCAAGGTTCCATCTCTTCCCTTTTTGTTAGTTTTTTTTTGACACACCAAACCCATTTTCTTTAGCATATCTTGAGTAATATAGATAAGCTTCATTTGGTGTGTCAAATATCATTCCCACGTTCGGTTGCTCAACTGTAATTTCAAAATTTTGTGTTGCCTCCTTTCCATTCTCATTAGTAGCTATCTCATCACACTCTTTGTTTGAAGAACCACTCGGTACGTCTTCTTCATCTTCATTATGTCCACTCCATACCTCGTCCTCCTCCTCGTTAGTATCTATATCATCTTCATGCGGCGATTGATGAGACAATTGTTGATGGAACTGACTCCGGCGACATCAAAGACAATGGTGATGGCAACGGAAACATCACCTACATGTAAATAAACCATACATCCACACGTCAAAAGAAATAAGTTAATATTTGATTGCAAATAATTTAAGTATAACTTGAGCATTATTTTTCTAGTCCACCATGTAGTCTAATAATCCTTATGTATGGATATCTGCATTATTTTCCGAGAATAACATTTTGTTCACAACTCATTAACCAAATTGCTCTTCAAATATAAAATTAACTGCTTCCAGGAATCACAAAGAGTGAGGGATGAGCAAAACTAGACAAGTTGTACGTAACAGCACTACTGAAATAATATGACTATATTAACAAGATCAACCATGCCAAGAATCTATACAAGTCAATCCCAGATTCCATAAGTCAATCCCAGAATCCATACGTCATCTTATTCCAGTCATTACAAATTAATACCTATTACCTATAATCAATTTCATGCTTTGTTCAATTTTTGTGTTATTTGCAACTGTCTACGCCCTAATTTTTTTTGGGTATTATCTACAGACCAACTGATGTCTATATTGGTCATGTCGAATTGAAAAATGTCGAGTATTAGAGCTAGCCCTAACTTAAAATTGCTCCTTTTTCAGCTTCATCTATGTTTCCCGAGTACAAATTGCCGAGTATTACATTAACTGTTAATCTCATACGCACAAATTTCTTTCATCACTTCAACACTCTTTGAACTAGATATACAGACGAGAGAGAGAGAGAGAGAGAGAGAGAGAGCGACCTAGGACGGTGGATTTGTCGACAGTCGTCTGTGGATTTTCGCGACGAGTTGGTCGCCAGAGGTGGACTGGGTGGTGGTGGTGGTCGCCGGAGGTGGAGGTTAGACTGGTGGTCGTCGGTGATCGTGCTTTGAGTTCGTGGACCTCCTCCTCCTCTTCTCTCTCTCTCTATTTTGGAGCATCCTAGTTTCGCGCGAATGATTCAAAAATTTCAGAATTTGTGGGTGTTTTTTTTTTTTCCTAACAGCTGACGTGGGGCCCAAGCCACGTCAGCTTACGTCAGCATTGTGATTTGATTCGTGGGTTGGTTTCGTGAGCTATAGACTTATTGGGATATGAAAGGGTATGATACAAACCCTTATTTGGTGCGGTACAAACCTTTTTAGAAAAAAACTCTCCATGTTGAATTTTTTTTGCTTTAGTGAATTTTTTTAATGGTTTTGGATATAATTTTCTATTTTTTTCACTCCTCTCGTTAAAATGAATAAATAATCTAAAAAATGTCTCAAAACTAACGAAAGAAAAAAAATTAAACAAGAACAAAAAGGAATTATGATAATTTGTGATTTAGTTATGTTGATGAAAATTTCAATTAGTATCTTCATCTATATGTTATAAAATTATACATTAACCTTATGTGTTTACATGTGTACAAGAAAGGAAAGATAAAAAGAATAATATAAGAAGGGTAATATGGTTTTTGTATATATATGATTAACAGATGTAACGGTACACTTTAGTACATAAATTACATGGGATCGTGTGGTAGTTTTTAATCGACAATGGGTCAATTCGCACCAAGCTCAAGCTATATGGGTCAAGTGTAGTTTGTCTAGTGGGCTCCGTTAATGAGAGTTAACGAAAGTTATCTTTTGTACTTAGTTGGTACGAAATCGAAACTGCAAGATTAAAATTGAGTCAATTAAAAGAGTATGGATCAAATTGACCTAAAGATCAAATTACAAGGACCATTTAAGTAATTTGCCCTTTAATCGACCACTACCGCACCACCGCCACTCTAGAGATAGAGATAGAATAGGCATTATGATTTTATTAGTCGCTTAAAAATCGCCCACCCCTCCGTCTCAATTTATTTGTTCATTTTGGGGGAATCCAATTTGTTAGAGCATCAACACCAGTGTTTGCCATTCTCATTTTTTTGGCTAATGAATAGTATCATTTCGCCAAAAAATGGCAAGGGTAGTACACCCATGTGTGCCATTCTAATTTGTGTCCCTCTCTCAATAAAAAAAAAATGACACATTTGCCATATATTTTCTCAAATTTAGCAAATAAAATGACATTTGTCATATTTGAAAAACTTTTGAGTTTACGGGTGTGGAGTGATAGTTGCCATTTCTCTTACTTGTTTTGAGAAATGGCAACAAAAATTCTCAAAAATAACAACCGTGTTGATAGCTATCAGCAAGTCTCTGCTTTTTCCCGTTTCCTCAAAAAGTCTCTGCTTTTACATTACACATACACAAGCAAATCGACAAACAAAAAGCGTGGTATGTGATATCTCCAAACGCGAGCTTCATATTCGAAGGGACGATGGCGAGGGAAGGTACGTCGTACAGTGATGGCTCTGACA
This sequence comes from Rhododendron simsii, assembly GCA_014282245.1. NCBI lineage: Eukaryota > Viridiplantae > Streptophyta > Magnoliopsida > Ericales > Ericaceae > Rhododendron > Rhododendron simsii. Next base: position 15,483,805 of record CM024955.1, read on the forward strand.
GAAAGCACAGAATGTGTTTTTAATGCAAGATGCGCAATAACAATGCTACCGTACGTACACTACTGTCGATCATTCCTCTCTCACTAATGTGTCAGTCTCACACATTTATGCTTTAACCGGAAAAAGGGCAAAAGCAAAAAAAGTGTGTAAAGCACACAAAGTATGACAACCCTCCCTACTTTTTCTCTAGCAGTTGTGTCCACGAAATGCGTGTGGTGTGCAACTTGAATTGAAGGCACGGAGAAACTATTGATTTAAACTCTGGAGGGAAAGAATTCCACCGTGGTAGTATCACACATGGAAAAGAGAAACAGGGATCCAAAAACTAATTAAAAAACGCATAGTTCAAAATGGTTTCATCGGTTAAGAAATGGATTTCATTTGTGGTAGTTATAAATGGTTGGCATGGGAAACTTCCATTGTTCTTCATTTCACCAAGAGAGAGCGAGGGCAAACCTTCAATTTTCACAAAAACACTCGATGAGAGAGAGAGAGAGAGAGAGCAGGGATGAATGCAGGTTTTTAAAGTTGATTGGACGTACACTACAATGACTTAATATTTTTTAAGGTCACTTACGAAGTGTGATGTCAATTTTTTTTCACCCTTTGATACAGCAGGTATTCTTTTTCATCCTTCGATATCATTTTGACATTATCCTCTAGGCATTTAGTTGGATTGTGAACGTGGACTTGGGTGAAGTGGTGAGTCATGGACGTTTTTGTCCTTGGGTGGTTATTGTTTCTAACAGTTGTTTTCAGTTTCTTTAGGGTTAATTTTGGGAGGCACAAAAGTATACACACTCTCAATTTTGGAGGACACCAAATTGGTGCTTCCCCTTTTATATTACTCCATAGATGAGTATTTTATCTGTTTTGTTCATATTCAATTTTTTTTGCATTTGTTTCCAAACCCATCTTGTTCAGATGGTGTTAGCCAGTGCGGGGAAGTGGTCTCCTCAGTGGAGGCAGAGCTTCAAGCCCCACGAGGGGCACATTTGGGGTTTAGGGTATTCCGTTTGATTAAAAAAAAAAAAAAACTTATTCGTAGCTGTTAGTTTTTTGTCAAAATTTTTGTGAATTATTGGTTTGTCCCAAAGAGAGAAATTGAAAAAGTAAAAACTTATGACTTATACCCATTTTTTGGAAAGATCCAAAATGTATGACTTCTAGCCCAAAAAGCTGATATCTTCAAAAAAAAATTGGGTAAAAAAAGGGTCGTAACTTTTAAATTTTTCGTTTTATCTCATCGAAACGAATCAATAATTCAAAAAAATTTAACACAAAACTAACAAATGCAAAAATTAGGCCGGCCCGTAGTATAGTCTGTCATTATTATTCTCTAGCCTCCGACATGGAGCTCACATTTGGGTCAAGGATGAGATATTATATTTCTTGTTGCTTTGCATACCTACCTAGCTAGTCAAAACAGGCCGGCTGTGCTACATTCACAATTTATTAGTACTAGTACTGCGTAGTAGTCGAAACGCGCTCATACGTACTACTAGAGCTCTCTCTCTCTCTCTCTCTCTCTCTCTCTCTCTGACCTTTTTCTTTAATGGAAAGCCCCATCCCTCTTTTTGTCTTTGACCAGCTTGTGCACGTTTTCATTCAAGCGCTACTACTATAGTTGGCATATAAATACCAAGGCTACATATATATCTCTCTCAGGCATTTGAAGCTCCTCAACTTTTCTCCTCTCATCTTCTTGAGCAATCCAAATTGTTACTCCTATATACTACTATCTTCTTCCTTAATTCAGGTACCTGCCCTCTCTCTCTCTCTCTCTCTCTCTCTCTCTCATATAGTAGTAGTAAAATACTGCAGTTTGGCTAGTAGTACTCTCTCTCCTGTCATCTTCTTGAGCAATCCAATTTTTTTTTTTTTTCACGATAATGTACATAACTGGGTGGCATTCAACCGTGTTTTTACTATCCTGTTTGTTTGGGCTTGCAAAAATGGCTAATGTTTTTGTGAAAGAAACCTGATGTCAACCCACGTGTACATTTCGCATTGCAAAATAAAACAAACCCGTTTAGCTAGTCCAAACACTATTCTGTCCGAAAACATCGCCCAAAGGCCAAGCTGTAAGCACAAACAAGCCGGGAAAAAAAAAAAAAAAAAACCAAACAAAGAAGTTAAAAAAATAAAAAAAAAACCTGGAAAAAGGCTTTCGAAAATACTGTTACTCCTATTTACGGCTTACAGATTTTAGTGTTTTTTTTAATTTTATTTTCCGGCATTTTCAATTTTCAAATAGAAGAACCGACACAAACATGGTGTACTACTAATTGTGAGCTTGCTTATGAATGAATGCAGAGATATAGCAAGCAAAGCATCTGTGTAGTTACTAAGGAAAATGTGGAAGCTAAAGATTGCTGAAGGCAAGGGACCATATTTGTTTAGCACCAACAATTACGTTGGTAGACAAATTTGGGAATTCGACCCTGACGCTGGGACATTAGAAGAGCGCGAAGCAGTTGAACAAGCTCGACAAGAGTACAAGGACAACTTTAAAAAGGATCGAACCCGAGCCCTACCCTGTGCTGATCTTCTAATGCGGATGCAGGTAATTACTGTAACAAACTCCAACTTGTATTTGACTTTTTTTTTAATCAATATAAGTTGGGCAAAGTCCACTTTGACCGGTGGTTTGGGTCATGTGTGGATACATCCATTATGGTTCAAAAATGTGCACATAACACCTTGTGGCAAAAGAGTTTTTTCCATTTATATAATTTTTTTCAAAATTCAAAATTCTATTACTAATATGGATGGAAAACAAAACATGACGGCATACGGTGTGTCTGCTCATTTTACAAATCACAGGATGTTATGTGCACACTTTTGAATTATAAGAGGTGTATCCGCACATGACCCAAATCACGGGGGTCAAAGTGGATTTTGTCCTTGCATTTTTTGTCCCTAAAAAAAGTGAGAATAGAATGAATTTCTCGTCTAATAATCTTTGGGATTCTTTTGGTCTTTATTCAAATTTTTTTTTTGCTTTTGCTAATATTGCGTACAACTTTTTGAGGTTATTCGTTCATCTATTAAGAGGAATCAGAAAAATAAAACAACAAGTGGACCGAACTCAAAATGTTGTGAATAACGCCAATGATAATCCAAAAAGAACTATTAGGCCAAAACACCCCAGTATTGCATTCACCAATTGTTATTTGGTTAATTTCTCATAAATTAAAAAAATACTAAAGTAATGTGTAATAATGACAAATAAACACCCATTAATTTCCCCCTGCAAATTGTTTACAGCTGAAAAAGGAAAACAAGAACATCGATTTGAGTATACCAGTAGTGAGATTGGGGGAGACAGAAGAAGTGAAGTATGAAGCCGTGACAACTGCTTTGAAGAAAGCTATTCGATTAAATCGTGCAATCCAGTCAAGTGATGGCCACTGGCCTGCTGAAAATGCCGGTCCCATATTTTTCACACCGCCCCTAGTAAGCCTGCCATTCTCTCTCTCTCTCTCGCTCCCTCTCTCTCTCTCTCCCCCTTGATTTCATGGTATCTGTTGACCCAATTAGGAGTGTTACAAAATTTGTGCAGATAATCATCCTATACATTAGTGGGGCAATCAATACGATTCTAACAGCCAAGCACAAAAAGGAGTTGATTCGCTATATTTATCTTCATCAAGTAAGTTCTATTACAATGAATCTTTGACATAGAAAATCCCTGCTAGTACGCCCAATGTGTATCTGAGCTATGGCGGCAACAATGTTTACTATGCAAAACGACGATGGGGGATGGGGATTCTATATAGAAGGCCACAGCGCCATGATTGGTTCGGCACTTAGCTGTGTTGCATTGAGATTGCTAGGAGAAGGGCCAGATGATGGAGAAAACGGGGCAATGACCAAAGCCCGGAAGTGGATACTTGACAATGGCGGTGCAACTGGAATTCCTTCATGGAGAAAGACCTATCTTTCAGTATGATTCAACTTTCTTTCGAACTTGATCAAGGAAATTTTGTGGAACTATATTCCCTGTTCTTAAGATGAAATTGATGGATTGTTTTGAATCCCTCGTTTGCAGGTGCTAGGTGTGTATGAATGGGCAAGCTGCAATCCTTTGCCTCCAGAGTTCTGGCTTTTTCCTTCCTTTATGCCTTATCATCCAGGTAGCCAAAAGTTGGTTTACTTACTCTTCTTTGAGAAATTAAAATTCATTAGAGTTGCGTTTTCCGATAGTGTGTTTTACAGTAACATTATATAGCCTGATCCGATCAACCAATATTTCTGTAATTAGCGAAAATGTGGTGCTATTGTCGCACGACTTACATGCCCATGTCGTATTTGTATGGGAAGAAATATCACGGGCCGATCACTGATCTAGTCAAGTCATTGAGAAAGAAATTCACGCCAAGCCATATGAGGAAATTTGCTGGAACAAAGCGCGACATGACTGTTGTAAAGTTGGTAAAATCTATTGTTTATCCTTTCTATCTAATAATGATTCACATACAAGTGAGAAAATTACAATTCCGATATGTATATCTGTAATGCAGGAGGATCTCTACTACCCTCATACCTATGTACAAGACTTGCTTTGGGATGGTCTTCATTACTTGAGCGAGCCAATTATAACCCGTTGGCCCTTCAACAAGATTAGAGAGAGAGCCATGCAAAAAGCAATTAAGTACATGCGTTATGGAGTAGAAAGTAGCAGATATATTACAATAGGATGTGTAGAAAAGGTAATTAAGTAGCCTAAACTATAGAACCTGATTGTGAATCCATTTGACATACAGTACAAAATGGATGTGAAATTATTCCTGTTGTAGAGCTTGCACATGATGTGTTGCTGGGCAGAGGACCCAAATGGTGATGAGTTCAAGTAGCATCTTGCCAGAGTTCCGGATTACTTGTGGCTGGCCGAAGATGGAATGAAAATGCAGGTTAGTTTTTGTTATGACAATCTCAATTCTGATTTCGTCACTTCATTTACAAATTGTCGCATATAATGTAAGCTCAATGTTCCGTTTAAGGCTAAGTTGTCAATTAATCCGGTGGTGTCATTGCAGAGTTTTGGCAGTCAAATATGGGATTGCGCTTTAGCAACTCAAGCACTTATTGCCAGCAATATGGTAGATGAATACGGCAATTCACTAAAGAAAACACATTTTTACATCAAAGAATCACAGGTTCTTTTCTACCCTCTGATGCATCATGCATGTCTGTGTACATACAAACACAAACACCCAAGTATATATGCAAGGATAAGTTAAGTGAAATTTCATTTAGCTTTTTATACTGTTACATTGAAGGTCAAAGAAAATCCAGCTGGGGATTTCAAGAGTATGTATCGGCACTTTACTAAAGGATCATGGACTTTCTCTGATCAAGACCAAGGTTGGGTGGTTTCGAATTGCACAGCGGAATCACTTAAGGTAATTTACATCTATATTCATCAGCACATATTTGGAGCAATTAAGAAATTCATGGTTCACCGTAACCCAAAGTTTTCTTTTGCATGCAGTGTCTACTCTTACTTTCTCAAATGCCTTCTGAAATTGCTGGAGAAAAAGCTGACGTCGAGCGATTGTATGATGCTGTGAATGTGTTGCTTTACTTATAGGTACTACATAGATCATATTATTCATCGCTATTCATAAACTTACTTTACAACTTGGTAATTCATAACTTAATTTACTAACTGAATTATCTAACTTCTCTCTCCACTTAGAGCCCTGAAAGTGGTGGGTTTGCAATATGGGAGCCCCCAGTTCCACAACCATATTTACAGGTAATTTTTTGGTTCTACAAAGAGTTATTGTCGCACAAGCCTCCTTTTAACACTCGTTCTTACTAAAGAAGTACGTTCTAAAACAAGCCATGTCTTTTCTTTCTTAATTTGTTCACTTTTACATAGTGACACACCAATGAAACAATGCGATGGTTTGTCTAATCCTTTTTACAACTTTTTAAACTTCTCAGGATTTGAATCCTTCAGAACTATTTGCTGACATTGTGGTCGAGAAAGAGTAAGAACTTGAACCTTTTTTTTTTTAATCTTTGTCATATAGTTTTTGAACAATGGCTGGTCCATATAACTAACAATATGCTCCTTCTTAAGCATGTTGAGTGCACTGCTTCGATAATCCAAGCTCTTGTGACATTCAAACGCTTGCTCCCAGGCCACAGAGAGAAAGAAATAGAAACCTCAGTGGCAAAAGCAATTCATTTTCTAGAAGAGAAACAATGGCCTGATGGTTCTTGGTGAGTTTTAACTGCTTTCTTTTGGACTCATGTGTGCAAATAGAATTACTTTGGGAACAAATAGGTGAACGACTCAAATATGTACGACCCTGTTGGCAGGTACGGATATTGGGGAATTTGTTTCATCTATGGCACATTTTTCGTTCTTGGGGGGTTGGCTTCGGTAGGAAAGACGTACAACAACAGTGAAGCAGTCCGTAGAGCTGTTGAATTTTTGCTTTCAACACAAAACGAAGAAGGGGGTTGGGGTGAAAGCCTTGAATCATGCCCATCTATGGTAACTCCAACACTTATGTTTGTTATGGATCTGATGATATCCTTGGCTCAAATGTAAAGCAAAAATAAATATCGGCGTATTTGCTTTTATTCTTTAGTGACCAATGATATGGTGCACGATTCTTGATAAAAATTTTCTCGCTCATGTTTAATGTTTATGTCAAATAGAAATACCAACCGTTGGAAGGGAATCGAACGAATCTGGTACAAACATCATGGGCCATGCTAGGACTTCTTTATGGCGGACAAGTTACTCTCGACATCTTAAGTTTTGAATTGTGTACTCACACGTAGTAAGAAAATAAGTTCCAGATCAGAAGTATTGCGAGTATTTTGCATCTTCTTTATTACTAATATTTTTATATTTCCAGGCTCAAAGAGATTTGACACCATTACATAAAGCAGCGAAGATTTTAATAAACGCGCAAATGGCCGATGGTGATTTCCCTCAACAGGTAGTTACACACTTTTGCATGCCAAGTTAGAATGAGAATACGATACCAGAGTTTGTGTTATGCAAAACTTCTTATCTCATCTTTTCTTTTCTTTTGTTCTTTTTGTTCAGGAAATTACCGCTGTCTACATGAAGAACTGCATGCTACATTATGCACAATATAGGAATATATTTCCAATGTGGGCGCTCGGAGAATATCGGAAACGCATTTGGCCATCTTCCTAGAAGGTATAAAAACTCAGGCTCGAAGACTAAGGTTCTGCGAATGAAAGCACAGTTCACCTCTAACACACGGCGGATTCAAGAATTCTTTGATCCATGTATCTAATGTGTTAAACAGAGGAAGTCCTATGTTACTTAAGGAAGTCCTCTGTATTCTTTTTCTGTATACTCATTTTGTATGTAAAATCTCATTGCAGCACGGAATAGGGGATTTCCTGTTCCGCTAAGGTTCTTAATTTTTGAGTACTTATTTCTCGTTTTACGAGACCGATTATTCTCTCTTATTACATAATCTTTAGGCCCCGTTTGATAAAAATTTTGGGGGATGGGATTGGATTACGAAGGTGATGGATTTCCTAGTACTTTATTTGGTTTCACAAAGTTGGTGTGGATTGCTAATTCGGTGGGATTACGAATCCCCCAAAATGGGGGGATTAAGGATACCCTAGGGAAATGGTATTGATAGTCTAGTCCCAACCCCTTCTCATTACCAATCACTTCTATCAATCCAATCTCATCATCTAATTCCATTTCAAACAAACATTCTCATTAATAATCCCTTCTCATTGCCAATCTCAATTATAATCTCATCTTCTTACGAATCTCACCCATCTATCACTGTTATCAAACGGGACCTTAATTCAAAAAATAAGTACTTGTTTCCCTTAGCGAAACGGGGCCCAAGTCCAGTATACCATTTTATGAGTAGTCTGTGGTTCGTGCCCTTCTTCGCGATCAGTTTTTTCTACTTCCAGTTCACCCGAAAAAAGTCACCAAAAAACAAAAAAAACTATGTGCTTCTAGAGCTAATTTACCGAAATCGACATCATCAGGAAAAAAAATATGGGTAAATTGAGTAGAAGGACATAATCTAGGGGTTTATGCCACAATTAGTCCATTTACTTTTTCCCTTAAAGTCTTCAGGACAATTGGCACTCAGTCTTTGAAAAATACCCTCCGACGTATCTGTTCATTTTTAGTGTATCTGTTCATTTTTTAATTTTTTTTTTATTTTGACAGTTGACTAGCATTGATCGGCATTAATTGGTGTATCTGTTCATTTTTGTTGTATCTGTTGATTTTTTATTTTTACTTCCACCACTCAACCACCACTTCTACCACCACCACCACCGCCACTATGCCGCCACAACCTCCGCTTCCACCACCACGCCACCACCTCCACCACCACCACCACCCCACAATGCTATAATCAAAAATTGATAATCAAAAGTTGCCACATCAGCTTTTGATTATTCATTTAAGAGATTGCTAAGGTTAACAATGTAGATGTCTACAATGGCATAATCAAAATTAGATAACCAAAATTTGACACATCATCTTTTCAAAGTACAAAAAATTAAAAACTGTGAATAGTAGAAAATAGTTTTCCTAAAAATAGTTTTGAAACTAATAAAAACTCTTTACTAGAAATAGAAAATAGTTTTTAAAACTTTTTTTTTTTGAAAAAAACTGTTTTCTAAATAAAAAAATTAGTAAAATTTTTATTTTCAAAGATATTGTTCAAAAAGAAAGTAAGAGAGGAAAATGGGAGAGAGATAGAATATTTTTGTGTAATGATTGATGTATTTGATTGAGAATATGTAGCGTCTATTAAATTTAGTTATTCTCAAAAGGTTGCTAGTTTTAGTTATTCAAAGTCTAAAATTTGATTATTTCTAAGGAGGTTATTAAGTTTGATTATAGTATTGTGAGCCATATTTTGCACAAATATTATTAACTTTAAAAACATTTTACTTTTGATTATAGCATTGTGGATACTCTAATACACCAAAACAGATACACCAATACAAAACAGATACAGATATATCAATATCAGATATACCATAACAGATTCACGACCTCCACTTCTACCACCACAACTACCACCACAACCTCCACTTAAAATAAAAATATATCAACAACAGATACACAAAAAATGAACAGATACACCGGTCAATGTCAATGCCGGTTAACGGTCAAAAAAATAAAAAAATCAACAGATACACAAAAAATGAACAGATTCACCGGTCAACGTCAGTCAACGCCGGTCAACGGTAAAAAAAAAAAAACCAACAGATATGCCAAAAGTGAACAGATACACCAGTCAACGTCGGTCAACGCCGGTCAACGGTCAAAATAAAAATAATTAAAAAAAAGACATTTTTTTGTTAGCCAAACAAGGCCCTTGTCTTATTAAAGTCAATTTAAATGAAAAAAGATATTTTTTTTGTGTTAGTCAAACAAGGCCCTTGTCTCATTAAAGGCAATTTAGTCTTTTCACGGACCTTAAACTCCAAAATATCTTTATTAATGGACTTTACACATCACTGAAATTTAAGCTGGATTAAATCTACTTTGAAACTTCTTCTTTTGGACTTTAGACCAATTTGTTGAAAAAATAATTGAGAGCTAAGTGAATCTTTAATATGTTAGAAAATATGCATTTACTTTTGTGATGAAATAATAAAATTAAAATGCAATAAAATCAAAATTCAAAACCTGAAAAATCGATGGAATCAAAGTGGTGATCAACTTAATAAGACAAAATCATCTCCGCTATGGTGCTTACGGTTTACATGGACGTCTATCTCCCAAAAAACAGCACTACATTCGATGGGTCTGTCACCAAACTTGTATTTTTACTCTCTCAAATGATAAATTTCTGACTCAATGAAAATATTAAAACATCAACCTTTTTGAATCGACTAAGATTAAATGAGGGACATAATATTTATAGACCTACTGGTGACTATTCTCAGAATGAGGGACACAATATTTGTAGACCAACCGGTGATTATTTTGTATAGTCACCAAGGAAGAAGGAACACATTTCTTCATAAAGGAAGCGTCTGTCTACGATGAACATGTACCACCAAAAATACACGACTCTAAATAGCGTCATGCACATTCACACCCGAAATAAAATATTATATCATAAATATGATACGCAGCTGCACTTTGCCAATTTAACAACACCACTATTTTGTAAAATTGCAAGTGCGTCCCTCATGTTATGAAGTTTTCATTGCTGACAAATGGGAAATTTGTCTGAAAGAAGCACAAAAAATGCTTCTAGTCAACAAGCTCTTCAAAAAAACAGAACGAACTAAACTTCCTTTTCAAAAACCGACGAAAAAACGAAACCTGCATTCTTTCACCTATTCAGTTGCTTTGACTTTTGATACACCACTGACCAATAAAATCCATTTCCGCTAGGAGGTGAGATATTAGGTTTTGTTTCTGCTAACCAAAAAAGTTATAGACCATAATTTTTTTGGTTTTGTCTTTATTCAATTTTTTTTTTTTTGCGTTGGTTAATTTTGCGCCAAACTTTTATGTATTATTAGTTCTGCTCGAAGAGATAAATCAGAAAAATAAAAAATTATGACTTTTACACAATCATTTTGGAAAATATCTAAGAATAACCAAAAAAGTCAGTTTCTTGGATTTTCCTTGGATGTTTCCAAAAATACTTGTGTAAATGTCATAATTTTTTACTTTTCTTATTACTTTTGTCGAGACGAACCAATAATACATAAAAAATTGACGCAAAACTTATAAACGCAAAAATTTTAAATAAGGACAAAATAAAAAAGTTGTAGACCTTTGGTTAGCAGAAATAGGGTGCCACGTATGCACTAATACTACACTCTTCACAACAATTTTTGGTGGATTTGATTTCCACGCAATTGACCAAAGTTTGATTCTTAGGGTCAAAAATAATTTCTTGTAAATTCCCAACTCCAGAAACTGTCTGAAATCAAATCACGAAGAGATTTAGTTGAGGTACTAAAAAGCTGGTCCGAGCACACCTGATTGTCTAACTGAAAAAAATTCCCTTAAAAATAATCATTCTTCATATCCATATTAGGCTTTTACACTTTTATTATCTAGTAAAGTATGAAAGGTGAGGATCAAAAAAAAAAAAAAAGTATGAAAGGTGTACGGCCACTTGATTTCAATGTCACATATATAATATTGTCCACCTATGAGAAAAATTATTGCAGTAATGCACTCTTTTATAAAGAAGTATGGAAGAGTAAACAAGGAATCTTGATTGTAATCTAGAAACTCTTATTAAATGAAATTAATATACTCTCTTCGCTCCAAAATTACTGTCATGTTCGGTCTCCAATACAAATTTTAAATTGTTAATATCTTGGGCATTTTACCTCTAGGTCCAGAAAATAGAAAGTAATTCCCACTAGGTTTTCTCTAATTAACGAAACACTAAAACCCTATAAAATGGTCTAAAATCCTAAATACTGAAAGTGCCTGTAACGCCTTGATTTTTCGGACACGTTAATTAAATCGTTTTTAATTGATTTAATAATTCATAAAACTGATATATAAGAAATGAAATTTTATTAAACAGAGTTTAGCAGCGGAAATCTCAAATACCAAATTCAAGCCTACTTAATTGTCTTACAAAGCAACAAAGTGAAATAGAGTTTGACAAATGTGATAACACTTATGAAAATTTAATTAAAAGTACGTCAAATTAACAGAGCTTCTAAGGGTAGACAACCAAGGCTCAACAACCTCTCTTTCCTCAGCTGAGAGGTCTTCACCCTGATACTGATCATCTTGTAGAGTATTCTGTTCTTTGGTCTCCTAATTACTTGGCATAAAACGTCAACCCAACAGCACTATAATGAGTCTTGAAACTCAATAGATAATCCCAATCCTACTCACCCTTTACTTTACAGATAACAGTTCCATAATATAACAATTGATATTACACAGAAGGTACAGAATAATAGCACATCGTCTTTTTCTTTACTATCCATCAACTTACATGAAATCTAAGGATTTTCTCCACAAGATCTTTTCCTCCCACATCCACCAATTTTGACCATCCCATGGAAAAACTTTCCCTTTATCTGTCCTGCACCAGAGTTCTAAGCGTATACTACCAAATGATGTACTCAATCTAGATTCGCCTACAACCATAATAAAAGAACAGCTCACCATGACAACTCATCATTAGGGATCGCACTATCTCATTGCCAGGACCCTTTACTGTCTCCCAACTCTACACACTGGGTACTTTACCATACCCATAATCTACACACTGGTACTATACCTTATTCAGGGATCCTTTACTGTTTCCCAAAATACTGTAACCGAAGTCCTTTACCGTCCTTAACATACACATTGGATATTGTACCACATTTAGGATACTTTACTGTATCCCAAATCCTGTTCCCGGAGCTCTTTACCGTCCTCCACACACTCTGAGTACTTTACCATACTCAGGGTCCTTTACCGTTCTCCAACTCAACTAAAGGTACTTTACCATACCAGGATCCTTTACTGGCACCTAACATCCTCAATCAACTTTACCATTTTATCCTTTACTTAAATATCATCCATGTGAGCCACTACTTATAACCACCCAAGAATCTAAGTTCATTCTAGCACGTACAACATGAAACAATCAACAACAACTCAAACATGATATATTTCAGTGAGACAACAATATAACAATTGATAGGTCAAATAATTAAACACGTAAGAGATTTGGATTGGGCCGTTGCCTTTTGGAGTTGCTAAGTTATGTTGCTCAATTATGTTCATTTATTGATTTTATTAGAGCAACTATTATAATTGTAAGTACACGCTACTGACTTAGTAAATTCAAGTACTTTGAGTTAATCTTTTTTTTTTTCTTTGTTTGTTAGTTTATTTTTCTAGTCTTTGAGGCCTCCAGTATTTTAACTTCTTAGTAATATGTTACTCCTTACTATTTTGTTATCATTTAGCAAAATTTTTAGTTTTACCGATCCAATGGTTTACAACAGTGGTGCCCTAATAGTTTCACCAACCTTGGGTTATAATGTAGTTTCTTATTTATTGGCTATTTTAACTTATACAAATGTTGATTTCTTAATTCATACTTCCAGATTCTAGATTATTGAAGTTTTATTGTTCCTTTTACTATTTTAAGCAAGCTAGTTGACCATTAAGTTGTGAGGTATTTGTTTTGTGCAAATAATAAAATTTTCTAGTTGATTCTTTTCAAGATATCCTTTTTAAATGTTTGCAAACATTAGTTTATTTCTAGTATACAACGTAATATTTTTTTTTGGAAGTTCACTTAATAAATTACTATTCTAACTTGATTATATTATTGGATCTCTAATTTTAGTTTTAGCTTACTTACTAACTATATTTATTTATGAAGTGCAGGTGTCCTCGTTGGTTTTATGTTCACACGTAAGATTAATACCTAAATCATGAATCATTTCATCATAGATGCAGTAAAGAAGTCAACCTAATTGGGCTAAGTAAAACATATCAATCAGATCAACATAGCATGCAACCATTAATGTTATAAACACTACTAGTAGAAATACGTTTAGACATAGCCTAGGGTCAGATCTGAAACCTAAAATAGCACAGGGGTCTATGTGAAATAACAGTTCAACATTTCCCAATGCCTTCATGCATGCTACGGCGACTTTTCAAAGAAAAACAAAGTATCATTTGGATTCCACATTTTCGATCCGTAGTCCGATTTCAACCTTTAATACTCCTTAAACTCAACATATAGGGATTATTTTATACTTAGGAGAAAGTAGAGAAGCGATTATTCTACCTTAAATTTGGTCGAAAAGCGAAAAATGAATTCCAGACAGTTTCGATAAAATGAAGAAGACGGCGGCGGTAGGAGACCTCTGGACTGACTTTGGTTGGGTGGTGGATGCTTCTGTTATGCTTGAGAACGTGGGCTATGATGTTTGAACCGGATTTGTGTTCCGATGAGTGTACAACCGAAACCCACTTGTTATCTCTCTGTCTAAAACTCTATGGGACTCTATGATAGATGTAATATTGTAAGGCCACAATGTACGTTCTTTCTCAATAGATAGGAGTAAATATCCTATTTTTCTCGACGGTGTTCGGTCTAGCTTATATTCACCTAAACTAATCTCCTCTTCGATTCAATCAAAGGCAAACCATCTCACTAAAACTTAGACACCGTTCATTTAAGGGTTTTGGATTTTAATCATTATCCTATTTTTTTTCAATCATTATTCTCATTTTTCTCTCTATCACTCTTCAATCATTATCTCTATTTTTAATATATTATTCTATTTCTCTTTACACTCATGATCTACAAGGGATTTGATTTCTGCACTGCAAGAAAGACCGGAGGCGCTCCAAACTTGTCTCCTTCTACCATTCAAATCATCTGTTGCATTTGCAGGCCAAAACCAAATCAATAACCAATTTTTCTCATGATTGTGTGGGATCCACTTAGTAGTCTCGCACAAACGATCTAAACCGTTCAAAAATTATAAAATAATTTTGTGATTTATCTTTAAAAAATTTAGCACAATTGGATTTTTTAAGTAATTGATCTAATTTGTTCCATTTTCCATTCAAAATTCAGGATCCTAAACTCTAAAAAAATCTTGAACGTTTCAGATTGGATCGTTTATTTTACTATATAATTTTCAAGCTCAATTAAAAAATTACTTTATAATTTTTGAACGGTTCGGATCTTTTGTGAGGGACATCTAAGTGGGTCCTACATAATCATGTGCAAAATGGTTATTGATTTGGTTTTGACCTGCAAATGCAGCAGATTATTTTGAATGGCAGAAGGAGACAAGTTTGGAGCGCCTCCGGTCCTTCTTGGAGTAGGAAAATCAGATCCCTTTAACCCTATCTACAAATTCAAATCTAAAATCCAAAAACGAACAGGGTCTTGAAGTTTCGACAAAGATTACGCTCTTGCATCCCGACTGCAGAGACCCGTGATTTTGAGGCCGTATTTTTTTTCTTTTTCTCTTGTAAACGTAGGGCCTGCCGAGATAGACGGTGCGAATATTTGGTGTGGCGTATTCTTGGAAGTATAACAGGGTAATTGAGCGAATGGTGCACGTGTGAGTGTGTGGTGTGAGAAGTAGGGGATTACTCCCCCACCTCTATTATTTCTCCATGAGAAGAAATATTTCTCATTCTCTCTCTTTCTCACTCTCGGCAGTCTCTCTCTCTTCCTCTTCATCTGAAAACTCTCCCTCTCTTCTTTCTTCGATTTCAACACCTTAGAGCGTGATTCTGGACGAAGTCCAAGAATTAAAGTTGCTATTCAGAGCACAGGCTTTCCGAATATCCAAGAAAAATCATGATCGGACAATATCCAAGAAAAATCATGATCGGACCGCGTGAGAGCTCAGTTGACTTGGTCAAAGGGTCGGATTTTGCTCAAAACCCGTGAGGTAGGGATTTCTTAGCCTTGTTATACGTTTATATAATGTTTATGTACCTAGATCATGCCTTGTTTCATTGTGTGAGGCTGTCTCTTTCAATCTCGAAAATCTGTAGAATAGGGTCTCCGTTTTTGGGGTTTTTCGCCTTCTTAAACTTGAAATTGAATTTGGTTCCTTCATGTGAAATAGAGTAGACTTAAAGCTCGTTTTAATGCAGCAAGAATCACCCGAAACCGTTGGGAATTGAATTTATGGTGATTTTTAGAATACTGGTCTGCAATCTGTCTCGTGTTCTGCTGTTCTGAGTTTTCGCCCAACTTCAAATGCCTGTAACTTTCTCGTCTGATGTCCGATTCAAGCAAAATTTATATTGATTTCGAGGTCTTGAAGTCAACTTTGTATTGCCACCGGAATCGTCTTAAAAATCTTAGTACACCGAAAGTTATGATCATTTGAGTGGAGGTGTATCAATCTGTCACGTTAATGCGTGACAGATTCGTATTGCTTCAGTGAATGCCTGTTTAATCCTTGGAGTGCAGATTTGACTAGGGTTCCTTCATATCTTTTAAGCTTCATTCAATCGCGCAACTTTTGGGACTAGAATCGTTTAAAAGTATTAAGAACTCGATTTATAGAAGTTTGAGCTGAAATCTGGAAATCTGGACAGCGAATAGAGCTGCATTTTTCATCGTTTGTTATGGTTAAACAACGCTATTGATTATAGGTCCTTATGGGTTTTAAAGATTGGTAAGTCAATGATCTTTGGGCGTTGGAATCATTGAAAATATTGAGTACAGAATTTTTTATGAATTGTCAAACACTGACTGCTCTTTGGGACAGTTTTGGTCCATTGAATTCTCATTCGTTTGTTTTTTATTCCCCTTTAAACATCGTTAAACCATCTCTAGGCTTGATTACTCAAGTTCCTATGATTCGTTGGTCATTCAAATTCCTTCGATACCCGTCAAGTGTTATCTTAGTGTTGTTGTAAACGGAATACGTGATGTAAGGTTGTTTAGGAGATATAGTTGGTAGACGTGAGCTTTTCTAGTGATCCGAGTGGTAGCATAGTAATGCGTGTCCTTATGATTCACTTATCCTTCAAACTCTTTTGGTGCTCATTCCATGAGATCTAAGTATCAATATTAGCGGGTAGTATATTGTAGAGTCGCTATGGGGTTGGTACGATATTGTGATATATTAAGAGAAAAAGGCGTGTACTCATTTATCAGTTGATGTCTGTTATAATTGATCATTTGGAATACGTTGAAATGTGATTGTCGATGCGTGTTTGACCTATAAGTCGGTTTGATTGACATGTTTTATCGTGTCATGAGATTAGAGAAGTATTTGTTGGAGTTGTATAATTATTGGGATTCAAGTGGTTCTAATTGAGAATTGGAATGAGGAAGTAACTGCAACATAAGAGGTGGTAATGCAGACTGCAATGCAAGGGGTGGTAATGCAGAGACCCAAATAATGGGTGATGTTGACTGTAATGCAAAGAGTGGTAATGCAGACTGCAACGTAAGGGGTGAAAATGCAGAGTGGCTGAGATCATGAGAAGTGTCAAAATGGTTGCGAACCTATTGTGAGTACGTTTGATTGATATGAGTTTAATAATGTTTCTACATGACATGTGAACTGTTAGGATTACTTACAAGTTGTTTGGAACTCCTTGGCGGTAGTCTGTCTTCCGTTGTGATAAACTCATGTTTCTCATGTTCTCTTATCAAAATCTTTCATTCTTTGTGCATGCGTCATCACATTTTCATATAGCTTGAGGATAGATTTCTTTACTGAGCTTGTGTAGCTCAACCTATTATTTTCAGGTACACTTCAAGGACACGGTCTTGAAGGGTGTGAAGTGCATACAGACATCACAGGATAAAGTTATTTTTTTAAGTACTTGTCTTCCTTCGTAAATCAAACTGCATTGTACTGTTTTCTCTATTTTGGAATATTGTATCAATTTGATAGATTTGTGAGATTTAAAAACTGTATTGTAATTTGGGGTATCGTATATACTATTGTGAGAATTTGTATTTAAAATGGTATTAGTATTTATGTTGAAAATCGAGGGCGTGACACCGACAATCACAATCAAACCCCAACCAATTGTGTGAAGAGACTAAGACTTCGTTCCAGACACCTTAAAAAATAAAGACTTATTTCACATTTTCAAACTCAAAAATAAATTAACTAAAAAATAATAATTTGATTTTTTTTTGCACCGTATTAAAGATCTCGATGAGATTTTTCGAACAAGATACATATTGCATATTTCTAGATTTCAATAAACACATTATTTTTTAGCTTGAAATTATCTTATTAAAAAATACAGTGGCCATGTTTGATAAATGTGTTAGGACTTGGAATAGGATTGTTAATCCTATGGGGTTTCTAACTCTTTGTTTAGTTGACAAACTAAGGATGAGATTGAAAAGAGCATGAGATTAGTAATCCCACAATTATATAGGATTACTAATATCATGGGGTACTAGGTATTCCCAATCCTCTCCTGAGCTCCCTCCTACAAAATGAACACATTGCCCATGATTTTTTAACTCAATAGTCAATACCAATAATGCCCTCCATTAAACACCTCACCTCCCCACCCAAAACCCTAATACGTTGCTCATAATCTGTTGGTATATATATGGTGATACTTTTGCTCTTTTGCTCATACAATTATGCTATACTACTGCTCTGGTATTGCTTTGTTGTTTCTACTGTAGTATTGCTTCACCTATAGAAATCTGTTGTGGTATTCCTTTTTCATTGTTAAAAAAAAATCTTGAAGGGAAAGTATGATATTAGTTGCAGACTTTTGGTTTCATATCTGTATTAAAAAAAATTGCAAATTCGTGAGCTGGTCTTCCATGCAATTCCATGGGCCAGGTTTTCATCCATGGGTATAATTGGAAAATGTAATTTGTATCCTATCCCTTGGTGTTCCAATCAAATAAAGGATTGGGATTGGTAATCCCATGATTTAATCCTTACACAATCAAACACTCACTTGGGATTACACTTATCAAACACCCGTTTGATAAATGTGTTGGATTAGATAGGATCAATAAGAAGATAAGATTAATAATACCGAGTGTAATCCCAAGTGGGTGTTTGATTGTATAAAGATTAAATCATAGGATTGTGATTACCAATTCCAATCCTTTGTTTGATTGGAACACCAAGGGATAGGATACAAATTACATTTTCCAATTATACCCATGGCAAAGTTCTGAATACCGTACTGGCGAGGGTACCAATTTTTTTATTGGTACGGTACGGTACCGGTACCAGTCACATACCGGTACCGTTTCGAATTTAGCGCTATTACTATTACATAGAGTTGTAAATCAAGTATTCTTCTCATGACATGCAATTCATCATAAATAAACTCATCTTATACAACAAAAATTATATATAGTACGTGGTCTCTCATTATATAAACCTCTTCCAATTATTAAAAAAAAAGGAAAAAACACAACCAAGGTTCTGAATACTATACCGGCTTAGGTACCGATTTTCCTACTGGTTGTATACGTACCGGTCGGATACCGAATACCGTATCAGATTTAGCGCTATTACCATATATATCGTTATAAATCAATAATTTTTCCCACGCCATTCAATTCATAATAAAATAAACTTTCATTAAACAGCAAATCAAATATTGAACTTCAAATTAACAATCAAAAGTTCTAATTGCATAACATAATGACAAAAATACACGCAATTTCAAAAAAGTATCCATCACTGAACCAAGCCAACTAACCAAAAATGGTTTCGTTTTGGATCTGATACAATTAAAATATAAGAGGTTGGGCAGCTTTGTAATTATTCAAGCCCATATAATAATCCAAGCCCATATAATCAACCCTACCTTTCCCCTTCCCTACCCAAATAAAAGCGTAGGAAGCTGTGGCTGCTTCTCACCTTCTCCGCCAAAGCTGCTGCTACTGTTGCTCTCTCTCTCTCTCTCTCTCTCTCTCTCTCTCTCTCTCTCTCTCTCTCTCTCTCTCTCTCTCTCTCTCTCTCTCTCTCTCTCTCTCTCTCTGGTGCAATTTGAAGGAGATGGATTTGTAAAGCCTAGTTACAGTCGTGCAGTCCATTACCAGACGAAATTTTTGGTACTTCCATCTCGCCCGATATTGACCGGATTTTCAGGTACTCGCCGGTAATGACTGGTATTAGAGTCGATACGGAAATGGAGGTTAAAGTTATCGGATTTGTGCTCAAACGGTACGTACCGGCTAGTACGAAAAGGTATCTACAACCCTGCCCACAACTTTAAACTTACATAAATAAATACTCCAAAAAAACTCATTCTCGGTCAACTTGTCTTCCTAGGACAACCTTTTTACCCCTTATCGAAAGAAGAAAAAAAAGTACTCCAAGGCACGTGTAATAACCCTTTCAAAAAAAGGATAAAAGGGTAATTTGACCTTTTATCATTTTTTAGCTTTTTTGAAACCCTCTCTTTTGCAAAAAGCAGCTTCATTTATATGCTTTAGAGCATGTACACCAACAAATATGTATTTTAGCTACCCAATAGTCTACTTTTTTCATTTTACCTATTGAAATATTTCTCAACCCTACACCAATCCTCTCTATTATCCTCTCTTTTCTTATAAACTATTATAAAATACTTCATTATTAAATTTGAGAGAGAGAGAAGAGAGAGAGAAAGAGTCAGAAAAGTCAGAACGGGAGACAGGGAGGAGAAGAGAGAAACAATTGTTTAAGGGTATGCAGATGAACAATGTCTCGGTATATTTGGAGAGGGTTCTCCACAAATGTAAAATACATGAGTGTTTGACTAGGCTGGTGTAGGCCCATTTTTGTGCCTTTACTAGCCAAAGTTGCTAAAAGTGCAACTATACCTAGGCTAGTGTACATGCCCTTATACCAGCAGCTTCCTTTCTACGCCACCTACTGCTGCTGCCTACTATGTTGCATCTCTCTCTCTCTCTTTCTCTCTCTCTCTCTCTCTCTCTCTCTCTCTCATCAATCAACCATGGAAAAAGCCACAAAATAGATAAAGCTCCTCTCTTCTCTTCTCCTCTCTCTCTCTCTTGCTCGTTCCTTGTCTCTCTGAACGCGATCTAAAGATTCCGACTGAGATGGGTTGTCAAGCCCAGTCACAATGCGTGTAGAACAATACCGGCCGAAATCTCTGGTACCTCCATGTCGTCCGAGATCGGCCAGAATCGCCGGTACCCGCCGATACTCGCCTGTATCAGAGCCGGAACGGTATGTGAGGTGGAAGTTATCAGTTATACGCAAATCCGATATGTACCGGCCGGTACGGTACGGGATTCACAAGTTTAACCCATGGGTGAAATCTGGTCTATAGAATTGCATGGAAAACCAGCTCACGAATTTGCAATTTTTTTTTTAATACAAATATGAAGCAAAGGAATTAATGGGGAGGTTGGGAATTAAGGGGGAGGTGGAAGTGTTGTTGAAGTTTAATGGGGGTGAGGGTATCATTATGAAGTGAAGGAATTAATGGGGAGGATGAAAATTTTGTGGATGGAGATTTGTCCTTGCAAGGTGGGGTTAGGAAGGGGGAGATTTATTGTGAGAGAGAGAGAGAGAGAGAGAGATAACTACTGAAGAAGAACGGGAGAGAAAGAGAGAGAGGAGAGAGAAACAATAATTCTTTAAGAAATTGCTCATGAACAGTGACTCGGTAATAATACCGAACCTTTCCATCTAAGCTATTATATCTTTGTCCTTTGCTACTCTGGTGTAGCTTACTTTTGTGACTTTCATTCTCTATTTTAGTTAATATAGCCCATATACCTACACTGATATACATGCTCTTAGTGGACAGGTTATGAATGCTTATTGCGTTGGTTGAAACGTGATGAAATACAGAGTACTCAGTATCGTACGCGCCAAAAGCAGTCCACACTTCATTGCAGTAGGCCCCAAAGCTTATTAATGGCTGAAACGTGGCGGAGAACGGGAAATAAGTTCTTATTTCCCGTTCTCCGCCACGTTTCGGCCAGCAATAAGTTTTCAATTTTTCGAATGCATCAAGTAGAAGAACCTATACAAAAATGGTGTATTTCTAAATTGTGAGCTTATGAATGCAGAGATATAGCAAAGCATTTGTGTAGTTACTAAGAAAACACTTGTTAGGAAATGTGTAAGTTAAAGATTGCTAAAAGCCAGGGACTATATTTGTTTAGCACCAAATATGAAGTGAAGGAATTAATGGGGAGGTTGGAAATTTTGGGGATGGAAATTTGTCCCTGCAAGGTGGGGTTAGGAAGGGGGAGATTTATTGAGAAAGAAAGAGAGAGAACTACTGAAGAAGAATTGGAGAGAGAGAGAGAGACAAACAATAATTGTATAAGAAATTGCTCATAAACAGTGACTCGGTAATAATACCGAACCTTTTAAGCTATTATACCTTTGTCTTTTGCTGGGGTACGTAGCTTACTTTTGTGATTTTCATTCTCTATTTTAGTTTAGGCAAAATCTACAATAAGCCCTGGGAGCTGACGTTGGTGAGACTCACGCGCTACAGTGACTGCTCCTCTACATCAATCAATGCAGTGCCAGTCTAGCTTTATGCCGAAGTGCTTTTTAGTTTTGGGAGAAATGACAATAATAACCCTTAACTTTTTCGGTGTCACTTGCCACTTCAACCGTTCATAGAAAAATTATTCCGTGCTTCGGTGCTTGTAAGACCATTTGTGCATAATTTTTGAGTATAGTGGTCGAGTTTTTATAGTACAAAGAAAGCTGCATTATCTTTTATTTTTATTAATTTTTTGAAAATTTATATTTAAACTTTTTTTTTTGTTACCCACACTCTTTTTTTAGTTTTGAAAGTGTATGTATTTTTTTTTGTTAAAAGAAAAAAAAAGGAATGTGAATAACAAAAATGAAGTATGAGTATCAATTCCCAATTTTTTTACATTTGTTAATCTTGCGTTAATATTTTGTGAATCTTTATAGTTTGTCTTAATGAGAGAATATAAAAGTTAAAATTATAAACCAAGTTAAAAGTTTTTCAATTAAAATTAAAATTATTGAATATAGACAATAATCTAATTTTTTGTTTTGAATTATTTTTGTCTTTTTAGTGAACTTTTTCAAGATTTTGATCATAAATTTTAATCTTTTAGCTTTCACTCGTCGAGCCGAATTAATAATCTATAAAAGAATTAGCGTAAACCTAATAATTGAGAAAAAATTTAAATAAACATAATAAAACAATTCAACTTTTTTTATTCGGCCAACCCGGACGCAATTTATTATAAATTTCAAATAAGAATAATTTTTTTATTGTCATTCCATAGGAAGTTCCAAACAGGCATCAGTGCATCAAATAAAAAATGTGTTTAAGAAGACGAAGGCTACCCCGATCAAAAAGGAAAAGGATGTGGACTGCTTTTGTCATTTTCAAAATTATAGTCTACCAACAAAAATGAAATGATATGCATAAGTCCTTTTTATTTAGAAATTATACGTTTTTTTTATAGTGGACGACATTGCATCATTTGGTTGCCAATAAATTTCATTTGCAAATTTAAAAGTGAAACCATGAGTAGCTGGAGGTGTTTGGGAAAAAAGTAGACATTTAATTAATGAGATTTTGAAAATTGAAATAATCATTTGATGAAGATACAAGACCAATGACACCCCACACATTCACACTGAGGGTGACAATACATATAGTGCGGTTAATTCGGCCGTCTATCTTGGCAATGGACGGTTCGGATATTCATCCGAATAATGGACGGTTTAAATTTGTATGAGCTCGAATTAAATCTGAGTCGTCCGTGCCAAGATGGATGACAGAATCAGTCGTGCGGTGGATGCATTACAATCCCTCCCATTTTGTATTTGTGTGTGGATGTAGCATTGTTAGATAGAAGATGAGAGAAGGCACAGTTTCGCATGCGTCCACTTTGTGTTTTACTTCTTCAAAAGGGATAGGGTTATTTCGGTCCTTGGTGGCTGAAAACAATCAATCAAATCATGTGGTCTGACATTGCATAGAAGGACGTTAAGCGACTGCAAAAGTAATTGCGTGTGGCGGGAAATTTTAGCGCGTGCCATGCACTATAGTCAGCTTTGTGGGCAACAGTTTAGTTAATATAGCCCATATACCTCAACTGATATACATGTTCTTAATGGACAGGTTATGAATGCTTATTACTGGCCGAAATGTGATGAAATACGGAGTACTCAGTATTGTATGCGCCAAAAGCAGTCCACACTTAATTGCAATAGGCCCCAAAACTTATTGCTGGCCGAAACGTGGCGGAGAATGGGAAATAAGTTCTGACTTATTTCCCGTTCTCCGCCACGTTTCGGCCAGCAATAAGTTTTCAATTTTCGAATGCATCAAATAGAAGAACCTATACAAAAATGGTGTATTTCTAAATTGTGAGCTTATGAATGCAGAGATATAGCAAAGCATTTGTGTAGTTACTAAGAAAACACTTGTTAGAAAATGTGGAAGTTAAAGATTGCTGAAGGCAAGGGACCATATTTGTTTAGCACCAACAACTATGTTGGTAAACAAATTTTGGAATTCGACCCCGATGCAGGGACGTCGAAAGAGTGCGAAGCAGATGAACAAGCTCGACAGGAGTATAAGGACAACTTTAAAAAAGGCCGAACCCGAGCCCCACCTTGTGTT
This sequence comes from Rhododendron simsii, assembly GCA_014282245.1. Classification (NCBI taxonomy): domain Eukaryota; kingdom Viridiplantae; phylum Streptophyta; class Magnoliopsida; order Ericales; family Ericaceae; genus Rhododendron; species Rhododendron simsii. Next base: position 15,507,890 of record CM024955.1, read on the forward strand.
GATCTTCTAATGCGGATGCAGGTAACTACAAATTGCAACTTGTATCTGATTTTTTTTGTCAATATAAGTTGTGTTTGTTTGTTCTCCTAAAAAAGAAACAGAAAAAAACCGCTTTTTGGCTTGATTGACCATAAAAAGTAGTTCAATTTTGTTTACAGCTAAAAAAGGAAAACAAGAATATCGATTTGAGTATTGCATCAGTGAGATTGGGGGAGACAAAAGCAGTGAAGTATGAAGCCGTGACACCTACTTTGAAAAAAGCTATTCGATTAAATTGTGCAATCCTGTCAAGTGATGGCCATTGGCCTGCTGAAAATGCCGGTCCCATGTTTTTCACGCCTCCCCTGCTAACCTTTCCATCTAAACAATAAGTTTTGGGGCCTGCTGTAATAAAGTGTGGACGGCTTTTAAGTACTCCATATTTCATCACGTTTCGGCCAACAATAAGCATTCATAACCTGTCCACTAAGAACATGTACATCAGTATAGGTATATGGTCTATATTAACTAAAATAGAGAATGAAAGTCACAAAAGTAAGCTACACCAGAGTAGCAAAAGACAAAGGTATAATAGCTTAGATGGAAAGGTTCGGGTGGTGTTCCGGTTTCTCGGAAAAGGAACTTTTAGAAAAAGAAGGTAATTTCAAGTTCAAAAATCATGGGTTTACACAAATAATTTTCCTACCAATATGGATCTTGTTTGATAGATCTCATTGAGATCTTTTATACGGTGCAAAAAAAATTGAAAAATTATTTTTCATTTTTATTATATTTGAGTTTGAAATTTGAAAAAAAAGTACTTTTTTTTAAAAAGAAGAGAAAGTGGAATACCCTCTCAGTATTATTACCGAGTCACTGTTCATGAGCAATTCCTTAAACCATTATTGTTTCTCTCTCCTCTTTCTCTCTCTCTCTCTCTCTCTCTCCCATTCTTCTTCAGTAGTTCTCTCTCCCTCTCACAATAAATCTCCCCCTTCCTAACCCCACCTTTCAAGGACAAATCTCCATCCCAAAAATTTCCAATCTCCGCATTAATTCCTTCACTCCATAATGATACCCTCACAACCCAACCCACCCCCCAAACTTCGACTTTGACAATATTAATTTCGACCTCCCCCCTTCCTAACCCCACAGTGCAAGGAAAAATCTCCATCCCCAGAATTCTCAACCTCCCCATTAATTCCTTTGCTTCATAATGATACCCTCAACCCCCTGTAGACTTCGACTTCGACAGCACTTTCACCTCCCCCTTCTTAACCCCACCTTGCAAGGAATAATTTTGTACGGTTCAAATTTGGAGTTTTAAATATCTATCTTCAAACCTCATACCTCGTAAGTTTTCATCTGGCACTTTTTAAACCGTTAAGTTTTCATCTCCAGTTTTAAATGATTTCAGGATTGCCATTTATATATTATCTATATAATATGACAGGTAAGTATTTGAATCCAAAAGACAACCAACGCTCCAGATTTATCTCCTCTATAAATCTAGACCATTGATTGTTCAAGGGTTATCATCATCGCATTTTGGTAACCGGCTAATCATAAAAAATAAAAAAAAATAAAAAAAAGGATCCCCTGAGATTGATTCCTTGTGATTCAGGGATTTAATTTTTTACCACATTTACCAAATATTGACATTTAAACTTCTATTGATTATCACATAAATTGGATAATAATGCTTACAGCCACATTTCCGGGTAAGAATCGATCCCTATGATTCAGGGAATTAACGCCAAAAATTAGGGTGGTTTTCAAACGTTTTTGGAAATCTGATTTCCAAATTCTAATTTGAGCATTCAACACCTTGATTTCCATACCATAATTTGAGCATTCCTAATTTGGAATGGAATTATAAGAAGTACGGGCATCATAGCCTTATTAATAGGAGTTTTTTTTTTTTTTTTGGCCATAATCGTTGCCATTAGGAAACCAATCAAGCACATTTCTTCATGAAGTATGATTTTGATTTAATTTTATTTCCTTTTTCAAAATGTAATTTTGTTACCGTTTCCTTTTGGTTCAAAATTTGAAATCTTCTACGGTAGTTCCTCCACTCCACAAGCTAATTGTTCTTCTACACAGGTTTGCACCTCCTCTCTCTCTCTCTCTCTCTCTCTCTCTCTCTCTCTCTCTCTCTCTCTCTCTCTCTCTCTCTCTCTCTCTCTCTCTCCCTCCCTCCTAATGTGGCGTTGATTTCTTTGTCCTAATGTGGTAATGTGGTAACGACAAACGTGATTGGAGAATTCTTGATGCATTTGATCGCAATTGAGGTGCACGCGACGTATGTGTGAGCGACTCTTTTTTCCTGTGTTGATTTCTTTGTCTGTTTTCATATAGTTTAAATGGTTGCCGTTCAATTTCTCGGCCCTAATGTGGTAACAACAAACGTGATTGGGGTTATCTTGATGCATTTGATTGCAATTGAGGTGTACGTGAGATGTGAGCGACTCTTTTTTCCTAAAAAGTTAAGGCTATTGAGATTCACCAAGTTGCTCGCTCTCACGGTCGAACTTCCCATCCATACCAGAAGTTACAATCTCTAAACCAAAAACAGAAAACAAACCAATGCCACGTTGAATTTCCATACCACAAGTTACAATCTAAACCAAATAAAGAAAACAACCAATGCCATATTGAGTTTGCAGTGGACTAATTTGTGAGCACAGAATAATTTGATGGTTAGTTCTCATATTTATCAACTAGCCTGTTAATTAGAAACTTTATTGTCATAGTTTTTTTTCTTTCTTTTTCCAACATATGGTTTTGATAACTATATGAAGGTCTAATCACTGACTTCTTTTTGGTGATATGCTATCATTTAGTCTTTTTTTTTTTTTCATGGACTAATTCAAGTAATGGGCATGTTAAAAATGCTCTGTGTTCAGATTTTCATTCGATTTTGACTTTTTTTCAATGATTCCCTTGATACTGCTTAACATTATAGTCACTGAACTCGGCCAGATAGCTGCAAAAGAAGTTGGCAATAGGATGATGGGGTGATTGGTTTAGTTTTAGATTTTTTTGCATCGTTGTTGTTCCCTCAATATTGTGGATCACTTATTATCCTTATTTTGTTGGTCAGGATTTAGTTATTGATGTCATTAGTTGGCATTGTCAATTGAAGCAATATAACGTCACGTCCATCCGTGCCTTCAGGCACGGGCATTCGCTAGTTTTATATATAGGGAGAGATTTTTGGGACTAAAAGTAATCTTGAAGGTCCTCTAACCTAATTTTAAGATAATCACCCCTAATTTTAATCCCAAAATTTTTGGTAAATCTTTAAAACCTCACAACCCTAATTTCGGCAGCTATTCCCCCCATCGCACCCGACTCCGAAAACTGAACCAAACAAACGGCGAGACGATGGCCGGAATCCGACGTTGGAATATCCTGCAACGAGTGTCTGCCGAGCAAACGTTGGAATCTTGAAGATCATCTATTCCAGAAGGTTTGAAGAGGCTCCGATATGTGTCCTTTGCCATGATTTGTTATCTTATTGGGAAAGGCTCTAGGATAATAAGACCGAAAAGGTGAAGCTGCCACCGTTTACCATTATTCGTGTACATATGTAGAGTTTTGTTCGACAAAAGCTTTGAATTAGCTTCTTGTGTACATATTGGATCGAGTTTTTTATTTATTTATTGTTCCTTGCAGCTGGTCGTTGCATTGACGGGAAAGGCAATATCGTCGTCTGACACGGCTTCGTCCACGGTCGATACTGGAAGATTGCTCTAGCGGAGGCCTTCCCGATGGAGCCGTTGACTCGGACCAAAAATAAAGCTGTCAACTCGGAAATGTCATCCTTTCGCCGGTGGAGAAGAGGCCAGCGAAGGCTGAACCGATGTTGGAGGAGTGGTTTGGATTGAAAACAGAGCGGCCGTGCGGTGCTCCTCCTCCTCCTCCTCGGCGGTCTTCTGTCATTTTGGTGAGGGATTTGGGTTGTAGTGTAGGTGAATGTCCTGATTATTCTCCACAAATTCGTCAGTGATGCAGTCGATTTTTGGGCGAGGGTTGTGAATCATGAAAAAACATGGTGGTTAATGATTTTCATGTTTTTTTTTGTGCTTTCATAAATAAAATATGGTGTATTCATATTTCTCATAGTGCATCCATGAAAAACATGGCTGATTAATTATTCATGTTCTTCATGATCAATTAAAAACATGCTGAATTCATATTTTTCCCTGATTTTTGATTACTTTATTCATGTTTTCATATTTTTCGGGTAATGGGGGGGTATCAATGGGGAGGTTGGAAATTTTGGGGATGGAGATTTGTCATTGCAAGGTGGGGCTAGGAAGGGGGAGATTTATTGTGAGAGAGAGAGAGAGAGCTACTGAAGAAGAACGGGAAAGAGAGAGAAAGAGGAGAGAGAAACAATAATTGTTTAAGAAATTGCTCGTGAACAGTGACTCGCTAATAATATCGAACCTTTCCATCTAAGCTATTATACGTTTGTCTTTTGCTACTTTGATGTAGCTTACTTTTGTGACTTTCATTCTCTATTTTAGTTAATATAGCCCATATACTTACACTGATGTACATGCTCTTAGTGGACAGGTTATGAATGCTTATTACTAGCCGAAATGTGATGAAATACAGAGTACTCAGTATCGTACGCGCCAAAAGCAATCCATACTTAATTGCAGTAGGCTCCAAAACTTATTGCTGGCCGAAATGTGGCGGAGAACGGGAAATAAGTTCTGAACTTATTTCCCGTTCTCCGCAGAACTTGTTTCCCGTTCTCCGCCACATTTCGGCTAGCAATAAGTTTTCAATTTTCGAATGCATCAAATTGAAGAACCTATGCAAAAATGGTGTATTTTTCTAAATTGTGAGCTTATGTATGCAGAGATATAGCAAAGCATCTGTGTAGTTACCAAGAAAACACTTGTTAGAAAATGTGGATTATGTGTTTTAATGATTTTCATGTTTATTTTTGTGCTTTCATGAATAAAATATGATGTATTCATATTTCTCATGGTGTATTCATGAAAAACATGGCTGATTAATTATTCATGTTTTTCATGATCCATTAAAAACATAGTGAATTCATATTTTTCCATGATTTTTGATTAATTTATTCATGTTTTCATATTTTTCGGTTAATTTATTCATGTGTTTTCATGAATAAAATATGATGTATTCATATTTTTTAATTTAATCATGAATTTTCGTGAAATTGGTCGAACCATATTCGCGTAAATTTATACTTATACTACGACTAATTTATGAAAATTCATGAAAATTAAAGATTTGAAAATTCACAAAATTAAGGAGAGAAAATGATTTATAATATGTCCATTAAAGATTTTAAAATTTGAAAAACACAATCCATTAATCAGCCCATAATTTTTGGTAATAATAATAACTATAATCCCACTAATTTACGAAGAAAGTATAAACTGAGTATCTTATTAAAATGGTAATATAGATATTTCACCATCTAAAAGAATGAAAACATAACTGTTCAAAAACTGCTGGATGAAAACTTATAAAGAGTTGAACCCGAGGACTATTCTTTAAGTTCCCCTTCAAATTTTGGGTTACTCCGTAATTTATTTATGGTAGTCAATTTGTTGGTGGGTTTGGGTCTTCTGCTTTTGGACAGAGAACTATGGAGAGAGAGGAAAAAAAAATAGTATTGCAATTGAATTGAATAGAATTTTATAAGGATAATGATGATAATAGAAAGGATTGGTGTGGAGTTGAGAAAGATTTGAATAGGTAAAATAAAAAAAAGTGGACTGTTGGGTAGCTAAAATACATTTTCCTTGGTGTACATGCTCTAACAAAGTAGTAGCGGTACTAAGTAAAACCCATGTGCTTGATGATTCAATGTATGCAAGGGCTCTGCTGTCCATGGGAGGCGACAGCCCCTACCCACCCCTCAAAACGTTTGCTCTCTTTCTTTTGCAATCTTATGTGGCAGACACATGATTATGAGAGTTTTAGAGACAAAATTTAATTGTCTCTTTAGAATACAATGATCATAATAATAAAATGTTCATACTGGTTCAAACGGATTCAAAATTGGAGCCCTTAATTTTTTAACGATACTTTTTAATATATAAAAAGTCTTAAAAAATTAAGTACTCTAATTTTCAATATATTTGAACAAGTGCAAAGATCTTATTGTTCTGATCATATTATTTTAAATGGTCATAATTAAATTTTGTTCCTTCAGCTCTCATAATCACGTATTGCTCCACAGGATCCTAAATAAAAAACATATACTTAATTATGAGAGACCTAGAGATAAAAATTAATTATAATTTTTAAAATAATATGACTAGAATAATAAGATCTTTGCATCAGTTAAAACGGATTGAAAATTTGAGCAATTAATTTTTTTAGATTGTTTATATATTAAAAAATATGATTAAAAAATTAAGTACTCTAATTTTGAATCCATTTGAACCGATACGAAGATTTTATTATTTTGATCATATTATTCTAAAGAAATATAATTAAATTTTATTTCTAGCACTCTCGTAATTAAGTTTCTATTCCATAGTACTCGCAAATCAGTAAATTGGGGCAGAGTCCTCAAGCCGTGGCCTATTGGGACATTTAATCCGGGTTAGATTTCTATCACATTTAGGATACATTAATTATTTCAAAAGTGCTACAGCCTTAGGTCCAGTAATGGGCAAAAGGCAAATGGTGACCGGCGCTTTGATACACCTCTTATGTGGGCCTCTTACCTCATAATTACTGACTTCTGCAGCCAGTGGACTGACAAGGCTGAAGTTTTAAAGTCAAATTACAAATTTGACCTTTTTTAACTTTTCCTCTCCAATCTCAACCAACTCTCTTTATTACTCCATCCGTTCCTTTTTAAATGTCCTACTTTGTAACTCCAACTTATTAAAAAGACATCATCATTATACCTTTCACATCAATTTTTTCCTCCACTTTTCCTAATTACCCATCATCATTACACTTTTACTCACTTACTTTCTAAAAAGGAATATACTTTTAGGGGCAAAATAGACAATACATTAACTTTTACCCACTACCTTTACAAAATGGACATTTATTAAGGGACAGCCCAAAATAAAATACTGGACCTAAAAAAAGGGACGGAGGGAGTATAACTCACCCATATCGTTTCTGCTAACCATTTTGACTTTTTCTTATTTTGTTTTTATTTAATTTTTTTTGCGTTTGTTAATTTTGCGACTCATTTTTTTTATTTTCAAAGTAAACAAAAATATGACTTTTATCCAAATATTTAAGTATCTTCTCTTTATTGGAATCTTGAAGAGCAGATACTTGATTATAAGAACTTTAAAGACAAACATTATTATAACCTTTTAGAATGAAATAATAAGAAAAATAAGATTTTCGCATCGTTCATTTTATTCTTATCATTTTAAAATAAAATGACCCAATAAGTTACTAATGGAAGAGAAAATGACGGCTCAGGACGTGTTTTGATAATTAATACCCTCTAAGGATGAGCTAAGAACATTTGTTAATACTGAAAATGTCCTTAACGCGTATTAATTATCAAAACACGTCATTGGCCGTCATTTCCCCCTAATATAACCCATAAAAAAAAAAACCCCTCCGATCTCCTAACCCGTATGATACCTTTTGAAATTTTGAATAATTAAGGAAAATGATTTTGATACTGCATTTTTTTATGATGACACTCCAAAATTTATTTTCAGTGTAAAAATTATACATAGCAAAGCACACTAAAAAATAAATTTTGGAATGACATCATAAAAAATTAGAGTGCCAAAATTATTTCTCAGAAACTACTAGGCGTTCGGCTAAATAAGTCACTTTGCTTATTTTTTTTGTTCTTATTCAAATTTTTTTCGCATTTGTTAGTTTTTGGTCAATTTTTGGGGAAATATTGCTTTTTCATGATAAGAGAAATTTAAAAAGTAAAAAACTACGATCGAAATCTAATTTTTTTTGAATAAAGACAAAAGAATTGGCTTATTTTTTATCTTTATTCAAAAAAATTAGATTTTGATCGTAATTTTTTTACTTTTAAGATTCTTCTTATCATGAGGAAGTAATAATCCCCAAAAAATTGATCAAAAACTAACAAATACGAAAAAAATTTGAATAAAGACAAAAAAATTAGCCAAGTGATTTATTTAGCCGAATACTCTTTTTATAAAGCAATTGATGGTGAGAGAATGAAGTGAATTTTTTCAGAGGATTCCCATGGCTGCAACGGTAGGATAAGGGGAGAGAGAGGGCGGTCAAAGCAAAAAGAAAGATAGGAGGCTAAAATGGTCGTTTGTTGAAATGGGCCAGACTGGAAATAATCACTGTCTTCGGTTGGACATTTTAAACTTTTATTTCACAAAATAGTTTTGAATGTAAAGAAATTATGGAGACAAACAATTGCTGACAACGACCAGACAAGTGCTGACAAAAGCCCAGCATTTTGACTTCAAAGTGTAACTACAACCATGTGTGTACATTTTTAATGGCCCCCACCCCTCCCTCGGGACTCCACCTTCATCCATCTCCCTGCTTTCTCTAGTTTTTTTAATAATTAACGAGTAAAGGCTGGCTTTTTTTTTTGAAGAGAGAGAGAAATGCGTCAGAATTTGGGACAGACACACAGGTTTTATCCAGAAATTTTCTTTTTTTTCCCTTTTGTTAACTCTCAGATATGGGACCCACTCATTTCAAAAATAATTCATCCAATCACATATTTTTACATTTTAACTCAAAATTTTCATTCCAAAGTTGTGAACCAAAAATGTCTTCTCAAAGTAAATAAAGTAGAAAAGGTTATAGCATGACACGTGGATGTGTCTTGTACTTTTATAACGGACCGCAAAACAAAAATGAGACCTGCTACTCCCCCCCTGACACACCCCCCCTCCCCGGCCCCACCTCCATTTCCGGATCTACCCCCGCCTCTCTCTCTCTCTCTTTCTCTCTCTCCCTTTTCTTTTTCTTTTTTTTTTTTTACCGTTTGCTTCTTATTTTTTTTTCCGGTTTGGTTTTTTTTTTTTTCATTTTATTTCATTTTCTTTCTTTCCGGTTTGAATTTTTCTTTTCTCTTTAATAAAAGGTTCAAGTCTAATTCTAAGCTTTGTAAAGTAATTGAGAGAAAAAAAAAATGTTTCAATTGATCATGTTTATCTGACTGTCTTATTTTTCTTTTTTTGTCCTTTATAGATTAAAAAATATAGTTACGAAAATAAGTGTTTCAATTTTTAATCCGTTTGAACCAGTACAAAGATGTTATTTTTCTGATCATTTCATCCTAAATGGTTGTAATAAATTTTTGGCTTCAAGGCCTTTCAATGAACACCCTAAGAGAGTCTTGGAATTAAATAATGAGTTTTAGGGTGTTTGTTGAAAGACCTTAAACCAAAAAAATTCATTATGACCATTTAAAATAAAATAATAAAAAAAAATGATCTTTGCTCTGATTTAACTGAATTGCAAATTAAAGCACTTTAATTCTTGAATTATATTTTTAAATATACAAAGGGTGTATTTATAGGAATTAAATAAATAAGATATAAGTAATTAAATAAAAAGTTAAATTAAAAAGTAGGGGGACCCAAGGGCTCTGCTGCCCCCATTGGCACTGTATTCCCTACGAAGCCTCTAAAACGTTTCCGTTTTAGTTAAAAAAAAATAGAAACCAGCCATTTGCAATCCTATGGAGTAAAAACGTGATTGAAGCAACATACTACTGAATCAGTTAAGAGGATCTATGCTAAATAATGGTTAACAAATATATCAAAATTGTACTATAGTTAAAAAAAAGTAATCCTAAATATAACATTTGTATTCTAGATTAGTATGTCATTTGGAAAATACATTTCGTAATTAGTTCCTAAATGTTAATTGAAATCTTAATGAATTTTTTGTTTTACGCTCTTTCAACGAGTACTCTAAAACTCATTATTTAGTTTCAGGACTCTCTTAGGGTGTTCATTGAAAGGCTTTGGAGCCAAAAATTTATTACGACCATTTAGGATGAAATGATCAAAAAAATAATATCTTTGCACTGGTTCAAACGGATTGAAAATTGAAACACTTTTTTGCATAACTATATTTTTTAATCTATAAAGGACAAAAAAAAGAAAAATAAAACAGTCGGATAAATATGATCAATTGAAACACTTTTTTTTTCTCTTAATTACTTTACAAAGCCTAGAATTAGATTTGAACCTATTATTAAAGAGAAAAAAAATCAAATTGGAAAGAAAGAAAAGGAAATAAAATGAAAAAAAAAAGCCCAAACCGGAAAGAAAAGGAAAAAAAGAAAAAAGTAAAAACAAACTGTAAAGAAAGAAAAGGAAGAGAGAGAGAGAGAGAGAGAGAGAGAGAGAGAGGAGGGGGGTATTCCCGGAAATGGAGGTGGGACCGGGGAGGGGGGGTGTGTCGGGGGGGGGGGGGGGGGATTAGCAATTTGCAACAAAAATACCCCAAATATGTATCATCGTGTTTCTTTCTCCTGTGCGCGTTCCCCCCTCTCTCGCGTTGCGTGCCTGCCTCTCTGCGTCGCTGTCTGCCTCTCTGTGTCGCTGTCTGTCTCTCTTTATTGATAGCTACATATAGTAATAGTATGTGGATTCTACACCACACTTTTTCTTTCTTTCCCCTGCGTCCCTCTCTTTCTAGTCTCCTCCACGGCTCCACCCACCCCAGTCAAGTACGGCTTCTAAAATCAGAAAGTCTACCCACACCGCACAGATTGTGCACAAATTTTGTTGTGGGGCCCACCATGGGTCCCACACAAATCATCCGAGCCGTTCATTAAATGTAAAACATTTTTTCAAGGGTCTCTATAAAAAATAAGTTCTTTCCGATATCTATAGATATTCCATCCAACCATATAACTTTTTATTATCCGGAAATCTGAATTAAAAGTTAGATGGTTGGATGAAGCACCTGTAGGTATTGGATTGAGCTTATTTTTTACGGGGGCTCTTGAAAAAATGTTTTACATTTATTGAACGACTCGGATGATTTGTGTGGGATCCGTGGTGGGCGCCACAACAAAATCTATGCACAATCTGTGCACAAATTGCTGTGTGTAGAATGGTTCTTCTAAAATACACCTCTTAAACTACTCTTTACACTCGCAATTGCGTTTTGACATTTCTCCATTTTTAATTGAAAGAAGACAACAATAGGCTCCGTTTCGGAACAAAAAATAAGTCTTTATTTTTTAAGAAGGCAATTTCAGACTTAAAAATTATGGGCTTATTAAAATCTAAAAATATGTAATATGGATCTTGTTTGAAAGATCTCGATGAGATCTTTTATATGATGCAAAAAAAATGAAAAATTATCTTTCATTTACTTTATTTTTGAGTTTGAAAATATGAAATAAGCTGCTTATTTTTTAAGAAGATTTCTGAAACGGGGCCTAAAGACAAATAACATTATTTGTTAGGTCTCGTTCCATTAAGGTTCTTATTTTTTAAATATTTTTTTTACTAGACAAGTCATTCTCGCATAATACATTGCTTTTAATTCAAAAAATAAATACTTATTTGAAAAATAAATATTTATTTAATTAGTTGAATGATGTCATAGTATTCTATTTGTGCGCACCCAATGTAAGAGCAAGTACACCAATAATAGGTAAAATAACTAGTGAATAATGTAACTTTTATACTTTACATAGTTTCTTTTTCTTGCACCCACGCAGCAGCATAGCTATCTATTTCTCTATCACATAAAAATATTGCTTTTTAAATGCATGCCACATTTGAAAACAATGAAAAGTAAAGGGAGAGACAGAATAATGTGGGGGAGAGATAAGGATGTAAACGAACCGAATTGAGCCGAACCCTGTTAAGTTCGGCTCGGGTTCATTAAGGTATGAGTTCGGCTCGAGTTCGATTCGAGCCTAAATAATTTGGCTCAAGTTCGGCTCGTTAAAATTTTTCAAGGCTCGGATTCGGCTCGATTGGGTTCGTTAAGGTACTAGTCTGGCTCGAGTTCGGCTTGGGTTAGGCTTAGTTGGGTTTAAGGTAGTAATCTGGCTCAAATTCGGCTCGAATCCGATTCAAATTTGAACATCTTGACTCGAGTTTGGCTCGTTAAACACAAATGAATCAAGCCAAGCTGAATCTAAGCTCGAATTGAGCTCGTCAAGACTCAGGTTTGATTTGGCTCAGCTCATTAAACTCAAGCGAACCCAAACTCTCTCATTGATCGTATAAATTTTGTGAGAAAAATAAGTATTGAATTATATATACAACCTTAAAAATTTTTATATTCACAAATAGACCTCTATTGAATTATTAATTAAATTTAAGTATAGGTTCGCGAACCTAACCGAGCCGAATACCGTTAGGCTCAGGTTCGGCTCATTTACGAAACGAGCCTAGAATTGAGGTTCAGGTTTAGTTCGTTTAGCAGACGAATCGAACTCGAATGAGCTCTTACAGAATCGAGCCTCGAATAGTTCGCAAATGATTCAGTTCATTTACAGCCCTAGAGAGAGATGAGTGATAAAGGTGGGTTCAGGGATTAAAAGTATTTGTGTACTCTTTGGCCGGTGAACAGAGGTTCACCACAAGTATCGAAGGCTGAAAGTAAAATGCATAATAGATATCCAAGTACCTAATCTGCTGCAGGGAGATTTTCTTCGATTTGCTTAGTTACTTTACCGAGATTTTCATTTTACCTATACTGATGTTGTTGCCCTAACTAGATTCGAATAGACTTGTGGTGTCCAAACATGCCTATGAGATAAAGATTGAATCTTCTTAGTTCATTACTTTTCTTGAAGACGATTTTTTTAGAAAAGTAACATAATTGTGTATGTATATTTTCATCTATATCTTCATAAATAGTGAAATTGTATTGTTCTTTTTAAGTCATCAGCATTTTGTAGATATAAAGTTATCTGTGTGTTTTTTAAAAAAGGAAATCCAAAGATTAGACTAGCATATATAATGTTACCTGTTGCTTTATTTTGGAGAGAAAAAAGAATAAATTTGAACATATAACTATATCTGGGATAATAAAGAGTAGCAATTTGGAAAGATAATTTTATCTGGGATAATAAATAATATGAAATCAGGCAGATAACCAAATTTGTTGGTTTTATTCTGATTATGTAGTGTACATATATTGACAGATAACCCTATCTTTTTTGATAATAAAGAAGACAAATTTTTAACATATAACCATATCTGTTAGTTTTATTAACAATTGTGCATGGTGCAAAATTTTGGAGAGATAACTTTATTTGTTGATATTTTTTGAATACTAAACAGTATAGATTTGGACAAATAACCATATTTGTTGCTTTATTGTGATGAACTGAGTACAAATTTCATAGATATAACATTATTTGTTGATATTTTTGGCTATATTATTGATATTTGAGTGCCGCCAGAAACCTTGTCTTCTCTCCCGAAGATTGGTTAGTGTTGGTGCACGTCTTTTTTTCTGGGGTTTCCTCCCTTTTGCTCCGTTCGGGCCATTTTAGGAAAAATACGAGCCAAATGTACGTCCTGGCGGCTGAACGGAAAATATTCATGTCCTGATCCCATCATTACGCTCTATACTATGTCCTTCTCACCAAAGCTCTCATGTAATAAGGATGACAAGGGTTTTTTTGTTACCTTCCAAAACGTTGTCCACGCGGCACATTTAAGCCGTCCATTACATTTTTCGACCACTCGAATTTGAAGAGAGAAAAAAAAAGTGTTTGAGTGAGAGGAAAAAGAAAATTTTAATCCGAACCGTCTAAAGTTTTATTGAATGGTTCAAATGTACCGAGTAACTACCTAAGAAATCTTCAACTACAGTTTTTGAAAATCCAAAAAATTACTACTCCCTTTCAGTTCTCAAATCAGCATCAAGTGGCCACCCTCCGTCCCTCCCCCACCACCTCCAAATGTTGGACCCCACTCCTCCCTCACTCCTATAAATACACCCGTCTCCAATCCGAAAAACACAACCCACAAACACCACCACCACTGCATTCAGAGAGGAGAAGAGAGAGAAAGCTCGGAACTCCAACAATGGTAGTCTAGAGAGAGAAAACAAGTGGGTTTCGGTTCCCCACTCATCCGAACACAAATTCGAGACACACCAACTCTAGCACGACCCCGAGCACCTCCAAACCAATCCCCAATCACCCGAAGTCAGCCCGAGTGTTCTGTTGCTCCGCCATCTTCGATTTTTCCGAAACCGTTTTTTGCCTTCTCGGACGGATTCGAGGTAGAATAATCGCTTCACTACTTTCTCCTACGTATATTCGGTGATTGCATAATAATTTTTAGGGGTATTTCCGGTAGTGAAAATTTTGTAGATTTTTATTTGTGGTTGAGAAGTTGTTAGATATTTTCTTGTAGTGAATAAGTTGTTAAGAAATGTCAAGTTGTTTCCCGTAGTGAATAAGTTGTTGATAGATTTGTGAGTAGAGTTATTATAGCAAAAAAAAGTTTTTGTTAACAACTTTTTTGTTAATGGAAACGAAATGGTAAAATACTGAAATTTTTTTGTTAGTGAAAACGAGATAGCTAGTGAAATGCGTTAAATTTTTATTGTGTTATAAAAATGATACTCACACAACAATCCAAATATAATAACTCACATAACTTCTCAGATACATATAGGCCACACTACTATGTGTGGGTCCTACATGTATGTGAGAAATTGTATGAGTTTTTGTTTGAATTATTATATGAATACTCCCTCCGTTCCAAATTAATAGTCCATTTCGGTCTCCAATGCATTTTTTAGATTATCAATATCTTTTAATCTGTAATAAATTTTTTATGCAATATAGATCTCATATGATAGATCTCAATTAATTTTATTATACAAAGTTTTTAAAATTTTTAAAAATATTGTAGATTGAAATATATTATTAACATTTTAAAAGTAGTCTTGAAGGCCGAACCGGACTATTAATTTGGAACGAATGGAGTAACATGTTGTGTTAATGTTGCGGAGTGATGGAAATCGAAAATAACGTCGAACCGCTTCCGGACGACGTGCGGCGCGGCTTTGACAGTGAAGAACCGAAATGGGTTTTAAAAACATTTGTTAAAATAACACTTTAGTCCTCCAAATTACCTAGTGTAATGTTTTGGCCCCACGACTGATTTTCTTTTATTACAACTTCATTATTAAATTAAAAATTAGAAAGATAAGAATGTTTTATCATCACACACTACTGCCTAGTATATATTGATGTTAGCATACAGACGTGGCAAACGGGCGGATTTGGGCAGGTTGAAACGGGTCGTGAGTCAAGTATGGGGGGTCAAAATGGGTCAAAAAATAAACGGGTTGAAACGGGTTGGGTCAAATATGGGTCAAGCCAAACTCAATCCCACCCGACCAGATCCGGTTTTCCCTTTTTCTTTTTTTGGGTTTCCCTTTCC
Organism: Rhododendron simsii; assembly: GCA_014282245.1. Taxonomy (NCBI): domain Eukaryota; kingdom Viridiplantae; phylum Streptophyta; class Magnoliopsida; order Ericales; family Ericaceae; genus Rhododendron; species Rhododendron simsii. The sequence goes on from CM024955.1 coordinate 15,523,258, forward strand.
CTCTCTTCCCCCCCTTCTTTGATTTGTCTCAATAAGGAGATTCAGAAAAGTAAAATTTTATGATTAAAACCCAATTTTTTTGGAATAAAAATGAAGCAATTAGAGGCTAAAAAAACTTTGAAAAATCAGGTTTCTACTTCTTTTTTTTCCATTTCCAAACAGTAACATAACTTCGACGAGAAGTCAAAGATCGCATCAGAGAATTGTCTGGAAGGCAATGATTGCATCAATTTGTACAGTTTCGATCTTCATTGCGTTTGCCAAAACCACCGCTTAGGTTTGGATTAAAAAGTCAAGTGATTTTTTTTTCTCTATTCAAATTTTTTTGTATTTGTTTGTTTTGCGACAAATTTTTTATCCCTATTAGTTTGTCTCGACAAGAGAATCGAAAAAGTAATTTTTTTTTTACTTTTATCCTAATATTTTTTGTAATATTCAAGATAAATACCAACAACCGGCTTTTTGGGCTTTATCTTTGATGTTTTCAAAAAATTTTGGGTAAAAGTCATAATTTTTTACTTTTCTGATTAGAGCTAATCAAAAATTGTAAAATACTTGTCTCAAACCGATAAACACGGGAAAAATTGAATGAGGACAAAACGAAAAAAAGCCCAAAAGAGGGAAAGGAGCTCAAGGGATTGTTTGCATCTTTGTGTGTTTGTGTCTGAGAGAGAGAGAGAGAGAGAGAGGGGGGGGGGGGATTGTTTTGGTTCAATAAGTTAGGTGACTTTATTTTTTTTGTCTTTTTTAATATTTTTATCATTTATTTGTTTTGCTCAAGCTTATTATTTTGCTTCATACTAAACTTCATAATTTCTTTGAAAGAGGGAAAAAAAGAAGTCAAAAAGCTTCATTTTTTTACTTTTTTTTTTGTTTAAATTATGAGCTTCGATCAAACTTTTTTTACTCTTCGGCTCTCTCATCGAGACTGCTTAGCCTCCAAAACCTCGCCTTCAAATAAGGTTGAAATACCTCAAGCGTAGGGCTAGGTCATTGGTAGCATAATATCCGGAAGTCTGGGATCGTACCCACAGAGAATTGAAATATAACTAGTTTGGATTGTAGGTTTTATACAGTGGATTTCGGCGTTTAAGACGGCCAACTCGGTTTTGCTTATAAAGTGGAAAAGCTAAATAAAAGACTAGAAATGAGATTTATGAACTAAAAAGAGGCTAGTCTAGGGATCGTCTAACGCTCGACAAAGGCCGCTACCGGTTCTCAAATATAACTCAAGCGAGAGCCACGACCGCATGCTCACACCCGGAAGATTTAACTTTAAAAACTATATTTATCGAAAGATGTGATTAAACGGAACTAAACTAACTTATTTTGGCTAATGTATCTAACACATAGGAGACCACGAGCCCTCAATATGTCGCTTGCCAAGACCGCTTGACTAAGCGATATACCAAAGAGTTAACACCCCTCACTTAGACCAACATGGCTAGGTTAATGAAATTCCAAAAATTATGATTTTAAGTCCAAAGGTTTGAGAACCAAATAACCACCTAAGTCATTGGAAAGATGTAGCCCAAGACTTAGCCAACGAAACTACTCACACGTATTAAAAAGACTAGAAAGCATGCCAAATATTGAAAACATGTTTAATCGATAGAAACGGAAAAAAACTTGATATTAGTAAAGATCTTAACCATAGCTATAACATTAATAAACGAAAAACGATAAACGACTAATACCTTAAGGAGTTCTTGAAAGAAATGACTAGAAAGCTTGAAAGGTTAACAATGGTGCTCTAGGAAATTAAAAAGACTTAAAGCATAAAAATCTACCTAATGACTAAGGGGGAGAGAAAGAGGGGTATTTATACAACTCAGTCTCTCTCTCCACAAAATATCCCGGAACTTTCCAAAAGTGAAAAATATTCCATAAATGGAAAGTCCAAAAAGTAGCAAAAATTTGTAGAAAAGGTCACCGTTTCGATACAACAAAAATGCTTGTATTGATACAGAACTCCTATGGATTTCCTTCAAAACTCTTTGTTTCCTTATGGTATCGATACAGCAAAAATGCTTGTATCGATACCACGTTGTTATGGCAGATTTTGGCTGAATTTTATAGACTCGTTTCGGACACTCCCGAACTCGAATGTGGGTGTTTTTTTAGACCGTTGGAAAGCTTGCCGAGTCTACTTTCTAACCCAAGTGGTTTGAATCCACTATCATTTTTACATCAAAAGATATGACAATTCTACCATCAGATGGTTGGAAATTGAATAGTTTTGGAAAAATCCTCACATCTCCTTCATTTCCCTTGACCCTTGGGCGACCCGAGCAACTTCCAAACCATCTCTTCATGACTCTTCGGGCACCACAACAGGGTGGCACGTGGCCTTAAATACTTGGTTGCATCCGGAGCATTCCTTGGCATTCAAACGCGCCTTATTTATACGAATTACCTGAAACACATAAAAACCTACCTTACGTGCAATATCGTTATAAAAGATAGATAAACGCAAGTTAAAACAATATTAAACGGGACTAGTCGCACCAAATATCTACAATAGTGGGTGTTCATCAGAGACAAACCAATAAGTCATAAAAGTTTGGCGCAAAACTAACAAATGTAATTTTTTTTGAATAAAGACGAAAAAGATCAGAGCCGTTTAATTTGATTAAAATATGGTTTTAAGATATTTGTCCCTAAATTTGACAGAATAAAAACTGAACGAATTGATCAAGTCGTTATCGATACCCGAGTGAGTTGATTTTTTTAATAAGAGTTCTTAAAAATATGTTTTAAACTAATTAAACAACTCTGATTATTAGCGTATTTGGGTCAAATTCTGTGTTTAAAACTGTGTCCGATTATTCAAGTAATTAACTTGCTTGTGATTTTCCACACACACACACACACACACACACACATATATATATATATATAGAGAGAGAGAGAGAGAGAGAGAGAGAGAGAGAGAGAGAGCTTTTTTTTTTTCCCAAATCAACTAACATGCTGTACATGCCCGCATTTTGTGTGAAGCTTTCAAATTTTTTTCGGAAAAACAACTTACGGGGATTTCACACATTGAGGAGTATAACAACTCTTTTGAAGAGAATGGGTCTTTTAATTCCATCGACCCACATTAAACCCATTTTTAACCCATCTAAACGCATATATATGGGTTTATATAGGTTGAACCCATATAAATTCATTATACAATATGGGCGGGTTGGGTTGGGTTATAAGTGGGCGGATTTGAACGGGTTAAAAAATATGGATTGAGATTGTTACCTCTATTAGCATAATGTTCATAATAAGAAAATGTTAACTCTAATCTATATAAGTTATTAGAACATTTTAAAAGTAATTTTATAATACAACAAATATGAAGAAGAATAAAAACAGTATTTTAGAGTATCACAGACTCAAATACCTTTAATAAAATTATTGGCTAGTTTTTTTTATAACTATATATAGTGATAATACATACCTTTTTTTGTAAATATAGATCATGATTAATTTTAATAGAAAACAAATGTTTGACATAAAAATAGTAACGTATCGAAAATGTTAACAAAGGATTTGTACCCTATAGTAAAGACATGTAGATTAATAAGTTAAGAAAATTATTAATTTACTTGTTTAAGAAAATTACCGTGCATATAATAAACGTAAGGGCACCGGCCCAATCACAATACACTACGTGTTTTACATACTCACACACAATTAATTGATATACTTGTTATCTCATTGAAATGTATTATGTTATGAGTTGAGTTTTATTGATGAATTATGATGAACATGCTAGATTCGACTTAGGCTCATGGAATGGTTTCGAGTAGTGAACACATAGACATTGATAAGTAAAGGATAAAATAGTAAAATTGATTTACGATGTTGGGTGCCCGAAAAGGACCCTAGTATTTTAAAATACCTTTCTTATGAGTTGGAGAACGGTAAAAGACTCCAAGTACAGTATTTTGGAAAATCGTAAAGGATCCCTTAATATGGCACAATACCCAATGCGTGCATTAGGAGTATGGTAAAGCACCCAATGTATAGAGTTGGGAGACGGTAAAAGGGATCTCGGTATTAAGATGATGCGACCTCTAATGCTTGAGATGTCATGGTGAGCGATTCTCCTATAATGGTTGTGGACGAATCCGTATTGATCAATACATAATTTAGTTGTATTTGCTTCGAACCTTGTTGCAGGACAAATAAGAGAAGAGTTATTCCATGGTACGGTCAAAATTATAGTGGATGTTAGAGGAAGGGTGTCTTGTGGAGAAGAATCCAGAATTCACTTGAGTTAACGAATAGTAAAAAAAGAATGATGTGTAATTCTTCTGCTGTACTTTTATATTGAATAACTGTTTAACTACTAAAGTAAGGGGTTAGTAGGGTTGAGATTATCTACTAAGTGTCGTCACTCACGTTACTACGTTACCATGGCATTTCACACCAGGTATAGAAGACGGAGCTGAAGGATCATATCAACTTGAAGACAGCCTCTAGAAGAATCAATCATACCAGTACTAGCTCTATTGAATTTCTCTCAGTTAATTTCAAAGTATTGTAATTAAATTAAGCTTCTGTTGTTATTTAAAGAAAATGTCCTTTATTTATGAAATTATTTTGGAAAATCTTTTAATAACTACGTACCCGGGAAAATCAGGATGTTATAAACAGGCAATCCTAATTCTTTTCTCTAATTATTACTTTGTCTACTGCTTTGGTAATTATTACCTCATTTTTACTACCTTCTTTGGGCTTGCAAAAATGGCTAGCATTTCTGTGAAAAAACAAACGTGTTTGTCCAAATAGTGTTATGTCCGAAAACATCGCCCAAAGGCCAAGCTGTAAGCACAAACAAGCCCCCAAAAAACAAAGAAGCTAAAAAAAAAAAATGCCGAAAGCCAAAAAATAACCTGGAAAAAAGCTTTCCAAAATAGTGTTACTCCTATTTATGGCTTATAGATTTTAGGTTTTTTTAAAAAAAAAAAAAAAAAACTTTTTCGGAATTTCAATTTTCGAATGCATCAAATAGAAGAACCTATACAAAAATGGTGTATTTCTAAATTGTGAGCTTATGAATGCAGAGATATAGCAAAGCATCTGTGTAGTTACTAAGAAAACACTTGTTAGAAAATGTGGAAGCTAAAGATTGCTGAAGGCAAGGGACCATATTTGTTTAGCACCAACAACTATGTTGGTAGACAAATTTGGGAATTCGACCCTGATGCAGGGACGCCGGAAGAGCGCGAAGCAATTGAACAAGCTCGACAGGAGTACAAGGACAATTCTAAAAAAGACCGAACCCGAGCCCTACCTTGTGCTGATCTTCTAATGCGGATTCAGGTAACTACAAACTCCAACTTGTATTTGATTTTTTTTTTGTCAATATAAGTTGTGTTTGTTTGTCCCCGTAAAAAAGAGAGAAAAAAACCGATTTTTGGCCTGATCGACCATAAAAAGTAGTGCAATTTTGTGTACAGCTGAAAAAGGAAAACAAGAATATCGATTTGAGTATTGCACCAGTGAGATTGGGGGAAACAGACGAAGTGAAGTATGAAGCCGTGACAACTGCTTTGAGGAAAGCTATTCGATTAAATCGTGCAATCCAGTCAAGTGATGGCCACTGGCCAGCTGAAAATGCCGGTCCCATGTTTTTCACACCTCCCCTAGTAAGCCAATCCCCGCTCCCCCTCTCTCTCTCTCTCTCTCTCTCTCTCTCTCTCTCTCTGCCCCCACGCACGTGGGCGCGCACACATTCACACACACACACACATATATATATATGTATATATATATGTATGTAAGTACATCAACAATTGTAGCGGACTGCATAGTGGTAGCAAGCATATAAAATGCAACAGTTGTACATTGACTAAGGAGCAAAATATGTCCATGTTTTTAAAGTGGTAGTGGACTACATGGTGGTAGCGGTGTAGTAGTAGCGGGAGTATCAAATGATACGTAGTTAATCGGATGTAGGTGGTCATAATTTTTTTAAATTATTTTTTGGCGCCGGAGCACCTAAAGCGGTCATTTAGCGGGCAAAAGATTAGATACAAAGCAATACGTAGTGGGCACCGGGCGATACGGGTAGGCATTTTGGGTAGCACAGGTATAACGGTACTGGAGGTCCGAAAAATCGCTATGTAGTGATGGGTTTTAACTTTTGTGTTATGTGTGCTTTTGTCCGATGGGAAGTGAAATCATGTCGACATTTGGCAATTTACATCCACTCTCCATTCTTCTTTTGGTATTTTTGCGCGTTTTTCTTGAATTTTTGTTAGATTTTTTATTTTACATTTGGGTTATTCATTCGTCTCGACGAGAGTAGTTTAAAAGGTAAAAAAATTATGAATTACTGAGGATGAAAAAAATATCAAACGGTTGGTATTTTTGTTTTTAGTGTCATTTTATATATAAAAAAAATTCAACTACGGTCTACATTTTTATATTTTTCTGATTTCTCTCGTCGAGATAAATGATTAATTCCAAAAATTTAAGATGAAAGGTAAAAAATGCTGAAAAAAAATTTGGATTAAAAATTTATGGAGAACTAGGCTTTGCTCCCCATTATTGACTGATACCATTTCAAGTCAAAAAACACCACCTCACCGCCCACGCGTATGCATGTGAAATAGCTATGAGAGGAGCTGTAGAGATTAGTCCGAGGTGCGTGCAAGCTGGCCCTGGATACACTGCATTGGTAACTAAATATCCTTAGTTGAGTATACTAATCAGGTAGTTTTTTCTCGTTTGATTTCAAGCCATCTGAGTGTTCCTATTGAACCAATTACGAGTGTTACAATTTTTTTTGCAGATAATCATCCTATACATTAGTGGAGCAATCAATACAATTCTAACAGCAGAACACAAAAAGGAGTTGATTCGCTTTATTTATCTTCATCAGGTAAGTTCTAGTCCAATTCCCATGAATCTTTGGCATAGAAAATCCAAACTAGTCCAATGTGTATCTAAGCTATTGGTGCAATGTTTGCTATGTAGAACGATGGTATAGAAAATCCAAACTAGTCCAATGTGTATCTAAGCTATTGGTGCAATGTTTGCTATGTAGAACGATGATGGGGGATGGGGATTCTATATAGAAGGCCACAGCACCATGATCGGTTCGGCACTTAGCTATGTTGCCTTGCGATTGCTAGGAGAAGGGCCCGATGATGGAGAAAATGGGGCAATTACCAAAGGCCGGAAGTGGATTCTTGACAATGGTGGTGCAACTGGAATTCCCTCTTGGGGAAAGATCTATCTTTCGGTATGATGCAACTTTCTTTCAAACTTCAAGGAAAATTTGTGGAAATAAGTTCTCTCTAGCTTCTTAAGATAAAATTGATGGATTGTTTTGAATCTCTCCTTTTCAGGTGCTAGGTGCGTATGAATGGGCAGGCTGCAATCCTGTGCCTCCAGAGTTTTGGCTTTTTCCTTCATTTTTCCCTTATCATCCAGGTAGCGAAAAGTTGGTTTACTTACTCTTTGTTGAGAGAATCAAATTCATGAGAGCTACTATTTTCTATAGTGTGTCTTTGTACTATTATGTAGCCTGGTCTGATCAACATCTCTTTCTTTAATTAGCGAAAATGTGGTGCTATTGTCGCACGGCTTACATGCCCATGTCGTATTTGTATGCGAAGAAATACCATGGGCCAATCACTAATCTAGTCAAGGCATTGAGACAAGAAATTCACACCAAGCCATATGAGGAAATCTGCTGGAACAAAGCGCGACATGACTGTTGTAAGGTTGGTAAAATCTATTGTTGATCCTTTCTGTCTTACGATTCATGCTTAAGTTAGGAAATTACAATTCCGATATGTTTATCGCTACTGCAGGAGGATTACTACTACCCTCATACCTTTGTACAAGACTTACTTTGGGATGGTCTTCATTACTTGAGCGAGCCAATTATGACCCGTTGGCCCTTCAACAAGATTAGAGAGAGAGCCATGCAAAAAGCGATTAAGTACATGCGCTATGGAGCAGAGAATAGCAGATACATTGCCATAGGATGTGTGGAAAAGGTAATTAAGTCGCCTAAACTAGAGAACTTGATTGTAAATCCTGCTGAAGTTGTTTCTGTTGCAGAGTTTGCACATGATGTGTTGCTGGGCAGAGGACCCAAACGGTGATGAGTTCAAGTACCATCTAGCTAGAGTTCCGGATTACTTGTGGCTGGCCGAAGATGGAATGAAAATGCAGGTTAGTTTCTTTTCTGGCAATCTTAATTCTGGTTTCGTCATTCTTCATTTAGAGATTGTCGTTTATAATGTAAGTGTTGGGAAATATTGGCCGCTGCAATCTTTACTGTTGACGAAATCTCCACCAAACCTGTAATACGCTTCGAGTAACGACTATGTCGCTTTCCTAAAGACAGTATTTGCCCCCACCAATTGGTATGCAAAGGGTTGCAGCAAATCTGCCTTTAAGATAAATCGAAGCCTGAACTCGAAGTTCTTTCCGTTTTCGTTTGCACTAACGAAACGGACAGAATACCTGCTAGAACGAATATAAGAACCGAGAACCACTGCGTTCTATTTTCTGTAGCAAAACAGAACGCAGAATGAATGCTAGAAAATATAGTGAGAGATGTGGGAGAAATTCGGATTATTATATGTGTGTGGAATTTTGACAAGTAGTGGTCTATTTATAGGCCACTATGCACCATTGAGAATGGGTACGCACCCGATCTAATCTGACCGTTGCATCAGATCCTACGGTCTAGATCGGCCAGTCACACCGAACTGGTGTACTGTTTCACTCACACCCAATCGGATTTGATCTAATCCGTCGGATCGTTCCCCAATCGCAATCGACGGCTGAGATCGCAACTCTACAAACCAACGCACCCGTAGGCTCGAGTTGCACCTGATTGAAACCGCTCCGTGTGACTCACCTGCCACGTGTGCGACACGCTGCATGCCACGTCAACGCCACCTCACCGCCAACTCGCAATAAGAAATGACGCCTACAAGGCGCCTAGCGCTGACGTGCAAAGTGCGCCGCTAAAGCGCCACAATGCACCACAGCCCACTCCACATTGCCGACGCCGCGCGCGTGTGCGTGTGCGTACCAGTTTTGCCGGTATGGTGCGATGCACCATAGGGCTGCACCACACTAGATCATTGTTTATTCATATTAGGAATGTTCCCTAATATATACCACTCCAACATCTCTCAATTAACCAATATGGGACAAAGCTCACAAAGAGGAAAAACAAACATTCTAAGAAAACAAGGAAATTTTACAAAACCAAAACGACGACACTTTATTTTGAAAATCTTTAACAATCCCCCACCACTTTCGAAATACAGATGAAATATTCTCAGTTCTTACTACAAGGTTTATGCATACATAAATAGTGTCTTGCAACTTCAACTACTCACTTAGTGAAACATATCAAAGCTAGTCAGGGCAGCGTAGTAGACGTGTCTTTGAACTAGTTGTCCTCTGTCGACCAACCGGACGTGTTTCACACATAATCCTCCAAATAATGCAGATATCCTAATCGGTTGACCCGTGAATTGGCCTTGGGTTTTTTATCTTGAATTCATGAACGCTCTAAGGTCTAGCCCCTGTGACCTATAGAAAACGGCACCACCTCCACATTCACATAGGTAGATTGCTATCCGTGCTCCTATAACATCAGCACAAACAATCTATTAAGAACTAAGTAGTTCAACCTCCTTTGTATTCACATTATAGGTACAAAACACTTTACCCTGGAATGTGTAAAATAACTTTAAAGTGTTTCCAATCACGACATGTGGTGTAGTTTCTCATTGAACTCAAGAGATTGAGAGTATCAACCGGTTGAGTTGAGTTTCCACCAGGAGTGATTAAACTAAGTGGGCAAAGGTCTCATTCCCCTTGATGTTTTCAACACCAAATCCCTTGCAAGGCCTTTCGTAAAAGGAGCCGCTAAGTTTTGACTTGACTTAACAAAATCAATGGTTATCACCCCATCAACAATCAATTGTCTCACATAGCTATGTCTAAGTCCTATGTGCCTGGACTTCAAATTATACACTTGGTTATATGCTCGTGACAACGTAGCTTGACTATCACAATGCAGCGATAGAGGTGGTATAGGCTTAGGCCACACTGGAATTTCCAGCAATAGATTTCTTAGCCATTCTGCCTCTTTACTACCAGAAGCTAATGCTACAAACTCGGCTGCCATGGTTGAGTCTGTTATCAACGTTTGCTTCTTAGATCCCCAGGAGATTGACCCTCCACCAAGTGTAGAAACCCAACCACTCGTGGAAGAGTGATCATTCCGCTCAGTAATCCAACTAGCGTCAGCGTATCCTTCTAGAACCGAAGGATACCCACCATAGACTATTCCATAATCTATAGTACCTTTGAGGTATCGCAGTTCTCTATGTACTGCGTGCCAATGTACATGCCCAGGATTATTAGTATACCTACTAAGCCTCCCCACTACATATGCAATATCCGTTCTTGTGCTTGTCATGGCGTACATTAAACTGCCAATCACTCTAGAATACTCTAGTTGTGACACCACTCTCCCCTCATTATGATCTAATGGCGATTGAGAGTCATACGGAGTAGACACCGGTTTGCTTTCAAAGTGATTAAATTTCTTTAAAACTTTCTCATTGTAATGTTCTTGGGATAGAATTAAATTACCACCATTCCTTTTAATTCTTATACTCAATATTATATCAGCAACACCCATATCTTTCATACTAAAGCTAGTAGAAAGAAAATCTTTTGTACTTTGAATGTTTTCTCGGTCTGTACCAAAAATGAGCATATCTTCTACGTACAAACAAATAATGACTCCTCGTTTACCATTAAATTTACTATACACACATTTATCAGATTGGTGTATTGTAAAATCATTTAACACAATCACTTTGTCAAACTTCTCGTGTCATTGCTTAGGCGCTTGCTTAAGTCCGTAAAGAGACTTTATAAGCTTGCAAACTTTGTGCTCATAACCTTGCACAACGAACCCCTCTGGTTGCTTCATATAGATTTCTTCATCTAACTCACCATTAAGGAATGCAGTGTTTACATCCATTTGGTGTATCTCAAACTTGTACATAGAAGCAAGAGCAATTAAACTCTAATTGTTGAGATTCTAGCAACCGGGGCATAGGTATCAAAGTAATCAATGCCTTCTTTCTGGGTAAAATCTTTGGCTACAAGTCTGGCCTTGAACTTATCAATAGTTCCATCAATTTTCATTTTCTTTTTGAAAATCCATTTACAAGAAATTGGTTTAGAACCAAGTGGCAAATCTGCCAAAACCCATGTATTATTATCCATAATAGAGTCCATCTCATCTTGGATAGCCTCTTTCCAAAAAGCCACGTCTTGCAATTTCATTGCTTCCTCAAATGTCAAAGGATCATTTTCCACGTGAAGTGAAAATACATTGTGAGTACATGAAGTCTCTCTAGTGCTTTCAACTAGAAAAACTATGAAATCAGGACCAAACGTTTTCTCTGTCCGAGCTCGTTTGCTCCTTCTCAATTCAACTTGTTCCTCAAGTTCATTTCCTTCAACTGGAACCTCTAGAGGCTCATTGTCCTCTTCGGACATCAGAGCAAACTCTTCTGAATCTTTATTAGATTCCAAATCCTTACTGGGTTTTAACCTTGGAATTCTGTCAAATCTGTTTTCATAAAACACTGCATCTCGAGATTCAATGATGGTGTTGATAGACACAACATCATTACACTTAGCCACCAGAAACCTATATGCTTTACTGTGCAAAGCATATCTAAGGAATACACACTCGATTCCTTTTGGATCTAGTTTCTTCATTTTAGGTCCAGGCAATCTCACAATCACCCTACACCCCCAAGTCTTAAAATAACTCAGGTTTGGTTTCCTTTTTGACCAGAGCTCATATGGAGTAATGTTAGACTTTTTGAGAGGCACTCGATTCAAGATATAAGCAGCGGTAAGTATGGCTTCGCCCCACAAACCTTTACTTAATCCTGCATTGCTTAGCATAGCAACTACCATCTCACACAAAGTTCTATTCTTCCTTTCGGCCACTCCATTCTGTTGTGGTGTATAAGGTGCAATTACTTCGTGAATTATCCCTGCTGATTCACAATAATCAGGGAAGTGGTATTCACCACCCCTATCAGACCTAAGACGTTTTATTTTCAAACCACATTGATTTTCAACTTCAGTCTTATATGCAACAAACTTATCAAGCACTTCATCTTTAGAATGAAACAAATAGACATAGAAAAATTTCGAATAATCATCTATGAATGTTGCCATATAAAGTTTTCCGCCTCAGTTGGAGTGCTATGAAAATCACATACATCACTATGAATCAATTCAAGTAATGAAGAAGTCCACTCGATTTTAGGAAAAGACAATCTGGTTATCTTTGATTCCAAACAAATCTGGTATTTATCAACCATATCATTATCAGAATTAGGAATTAGTCCAGATTTAATCATGCAATCCATTTTTCTTGTACTGATATGTCTTAAACGAGTATACCATAAAGAAAAATAATCAAGCATATAAGCAGAAACAACTGTGTTATTGATATTAAGCTTAAACATCTCCTCGGTTACATAGCCTTTGCCAACAAACACACCACCCTTGGACACAACAATTTTGCCCGACTCAAATACAACTTTAAAGCCATACTTATTAAGTAGACTTGCAGACACGAGATTCTTCCTAACTTCCGGTACATGATACACATCAGTAAGAGTTAGCGTCTTGCCAGAAGTGAACTCCAAGTCCACTTTGCCTTTACCCTTAATGGGTGCAGTTGATGCATTTCCCATGAACAGAACGGTGCCATCTGCAACTGGTTTATACTCAGTAAAGAACCTCTTGTCATTGCAGACATGCTTTATCGCACCAGAATCAAACTACCAATTTCCAGCATCTTCGAGGATATTCACCTCGGAAACAACAACAATGAATTTGGAATTCTTTGCCCAGATGCTCCTGGATTTCCACCAGATTTATTCCTTTTCAGGGATTGGCAATCTTTCTTAAGATGCCTAGGTTTGCCGCAATGCCAGCAACCAGTATCGGTAGGATCCAATTTCTGTTTCTTCCATTTACCAGAAGAATTATCACCGCCCTTGTTCTTGCGTTTCTTGTTGGAACTTTCTTCCACCACATGAACCTTAGAAGTAGAATTATCCTTACCCTCCTGACGCCTTGTCTCTTCCTCCACCCGAAGGTGTTGGGCCAACTGATCAAGGGTATATTCCTCGGTCTTGTGTTTGAGTTCCTTTTTGTAGTCTTTCCAAGATGCAGGCAATTTGTCAATAACAGAGGAGACAATAATAGATTCATCCATATGCATATTCTTAACCTTAAACTGACTGAGAATATACTGAATCTCATGCAACTGATAAACGACAGGCTTTGTATCAACCATGCGATAATTCATAAATTGACTAATAAGAAATTTCTTACTTGTAGCGTCATCAGAAAGATACTTATCGTTGAGTGCATCCCAAAGTTCCTTTGCCGTCATTGAATTCCGATAGACATCGAATAATGCATCCGACAGTGCATTGAGAATGTGTCCTCTACAGATATAGTCATCATTCTCCCATTTGCCCCTTTCACGGGCCTGTTCCATAGTTTCATCATCTGGAATCTCCGGTATCTCCGAACTCGGAGTAGTCAGAACATAAACCACCTTCAAGGTAGTTAACAAGAAGTGCATCTTCTTCTGCCAACGCCTGAAATTCCCACCTTCAAACCGCTCTAATTTCAGAAAGTTCTGTGTCATCTTTTGTAGAGACATCGCCATTGCAAAATACTATTTTTAGATTGTTGGGAAATATTGGCTGCTGCAATCTTTACTGTTGACGAAATCTCCACCAAACCTGTAATACGCTTCGAGTCACGACTATGTCGCTTTCCTAAAGACAATATTTGCCCCCACCAATTGGTATGCAAAAGGTTACAGCAAATCTGCCTTTAAGATAAATCGAAGCCCGAACTCGAAGTTCTTTCCATTTTCATTTGCACTAATGAAATAGACAGAATACCTGCTAGAACGAATATAAGAACGAGAACCACTGCGTTCTATTTTCTGCAGCAAAATAGAACGCAGAATGAATGCTAGAAATTATAGAGAGAGATGTGGGAGAAATTCGAATTATTATATGTGTGTGGAATTCTGACATGTAGTGGTCTATTTATAGGCCACTACGCACCATTGAGAATGGGTACGCACCCGATCTAATCTGACTGTTGGATCAGATCCTACGGTCTAGATCGACCAGTCACACCGAACTGGTGTACTGTTTCACTCACACCCAATCGGATTTGATCCAATCCGTTGGATCATGCCCGTTCGCGATCGACGACGGCTAAGATTGCAACTCTACGAACCAACGCACCCGTAGGCTCGAGTTGCACCTGATCGGAACCGCTTCGTGTGACTCACCTGCCATGTGTGCGACACGCGGCATGCCACGTCAGCGTGACCTTACCGCCAACTTGCAATAAGAAATGGCGCCTACAAGGCGCCTAGCGCTAAGTGCAAAGTGCGCTGCTAAAGCGCCACAATGCACCACAGCCCACGCCACACTGCCCACACCGCGTGCGTGTGCGTACCGGTTTTGCCGGTATGGTGCGATGCACCATAGGGCTGCACCACACTAGATCATTGTTTATTCATATTAGGAATGTTCCTTAATGTATACCACTCCAACATCTCTCAACTAACCAATGTGGGACAAAGCTCACAAAGAGGAAAAATAAGCATTCTAAGGAAATAAAGAAATTTTACAAAACCAAAACGACGACACTTTATTTTGAAAATCTCTAACAATAAGCTCGATGTTCCATTCAGGCTCAATTGTCGATTAATTCGGTTATTTCATTGCAGAGTTTTGGTAGTCAGCTATGGGATTGTACTTTAGCAACTCAGGCAATTATTGCCAGCAATATGGTTGACGAATACGGTGACTCACTAAAGAAAGCACATTTTTACATCAGAGAATCGCAGGTCTCTTTCCTATCCAATGATATGCATGTTTGTGTACATACACAAAAACAATTACATAAGTATGGTTAAGTTTAGTGAAATTTCATTTAGCTGTTTATACTGTTAAATTGAAGGTCAAAGAAAATCCAGCTGGAGATTTCAAGAGTATGTATCGGCACTTTACTAAAGGATCATGGACTTTCTCTGATCAAGATCATGGTTGGGGGGTTTCGGATTGCACAGCAGAATCGCTCAAGGTAATCTACATCTGTATTCATCAGCACATATTTGGAGCAATTAAGAAATTCATTGTTCGCCATAACCAAATTTTTTTCCTTTGCATGTAGTGTCTATTCTTACTTTCTCAAATGCCTTCCGAAATTGCTGGAGAAAAAGTTGATGTCGAGCGATTGCACAATGCTGTGAATGGGTTGCTTTACTTACAGGTACTACATAGATCATATTATTCATTGCTATTTATAAACTTACTTCACAACTTGGTAATTCATAACTTAACTAACTGAATTATCTAACTTTTCTCTCCACTTAGAGCCCTGAAAGTGGTGGGTTTGCAGTATGGGAGCCCCCAGTTCCACAACCATATTTGCAGGTAATTTTTTGGTTCTACAAAGAGTTATTGTCGCACAAGCCTGCTTTTACACTCGTTCTTACTAAAGAAGTTCTAAAATAAGCCATGTCTTTTCTTTCTTTGTTTACTTTTAAATAGTGACACACCGATGAAACAATGAGATGGTTTGTCAAATCCTTTTTACAACTTTTTAAACTTCTCAGGCTTTGAATCCTTCGGAAATATTTGCTGACATTGTGGTCGAGAAAGAGTAAGAACTTAAACCCTTTATTATCCTCGTCATATAGTTTACAAACAATGGCTGGTCCATGTAACTAACAATATGATCCTTCTTAGGCATGTTGACTGCACTGCTTCGATAATCCATGCTCTTGTGGCATTCAACCGCTTGCACCCAGGCCATAGAGAGAAAGAAATAGAAACCTCAGTGGCGAAAGGAATTCGTTTTCTAGAAGAGAAACAATGGCCTGATGGTTCTTGGTGAGTTTTAACTGCTTTCTTTTGGACTCATTTGTGCAAATAGAGGTACTTTGGGAACAAATAGGAAAAAGACTCAAATGTGTACAACCCTGTTGGCAGGTACGGATACTGGGGAATTTGTTTCATCTACGGCACATATTTTGCTCTTGGGGGGTTGGCTTCGGCAGGAAAGACATACAACAACAGTGAAGCAGTCCGTAGAGCTGTTGGATTTTTGCTTTCAATACAAAACGAAGAAGGGGGTTGGGGTGAAAGCCTTGAATCATATCCATCTATGGTAAATCCAACACCTAGGTTAATTATGGATCTGATGATATCCTTGGACTAAAAAGAGTTGAAATTAAAGATCTGCGTATTTGTTTTTCCTCTTTGGCGACCAATGATATGGTGCACGATTCTTGATATTTTTTTCTTGCTCATGTTTAGCATTTATGTGATACAGAAGTATCAACCATTGGAAGGGAATCGAACGAATCTGGTACAAACATCATGGGCTATGCTGGCACTTCTTTATGCCGGACAAGTTAGTGATCTTAACATCCGAACTGTTAAAATAAGTTCTACAATGGAGTACTGCAAGTATTTAATTTGCGTCTTCTTTATGAATGTCATATATATATTTCCAGGCTCAAAGAGATACGACACCGCTACATAAAGCAGCAAGGATTTTAATAAACGCGCAAATGGTCGATGGTGATTTCCCTCAGCAGGTAATTTGCATGCCAAGATAGTTTGTGAAACAATACCAAATTAAGTTTGTGTTTTACAAAAATTCTTATCTCATCTTCTATATATTCTCTTTGTTTGTTTGTTTTTGTTCACCATAAAACAGGAAATTACCGGTTGTGTCATGAAGAACTGCATGTTACATTATGGACTATACAGGAGTATATTTCCAATGTGGGCGCTCGGAGAATATCGGAAATGTGTTTGGCCATCTTCCTAGAAAGTATAAACTCAGGCTCAAAGACCGTTGTTCCACGAATGAAAGCACAGTTCATCTTTTATGTAACAACAAGCGATCAAAAGAGAGAATTATTATTTCCTCTTTTATGTTGACAAGAAGACGCTATTGAAGAGCAAGAATGGGGTACCTTACTAACACTCATTGCAGCATGATCGCTTTATTTCTGTATCAAAAAAAATAAAACAGAATAATTATTACTACCTAAGAGATAGCGGTAAGTACTCTGAATATTGTCCTCAGGGATTATGAAGGCTAAGTTGCGATTGCTTCAATTGATTTCTAAATTAATTCGGAAAGAGATTTGATTGTTTGATTTCAAAAATTATCAAAACTAAATTATCGTAAAGCAATTAAAAAGTAGAGAGAGTTTATGAGAGAAAAGATCAAGGTCGGGTTTCGAATCCACTCGACCATTTGTAACAATATTTATGCGATGACAAAGGTTAATTACTCGAATCAATCCGAATATCGTTGGGATTCGCGGGTCCACACAATATTGCCTAAATATACTTATGAATCACCGAATAGCATGGAGTATCGCCTCCTAGCACGAACCGTCTTACTAGTACGATCCATTTCTATGTGGCATGGATCGTATAATAGCACGACGCGTCTTAGGGAGCATAAGTCATCTTACTTAGTTATCACAAACAATTAAGAACCGTTGTATGAACGTGCATAGAAATCTAGAAAATCATGCACAAAATTTGATAGAGAAAATTAATTCCGCTAATAAATCCTCAAGTCATGCAACCACGATTCGAATAATAAAAACACTAAATCAAAACAAAAACATCGTTACTCAGAGTTCGAGCGTCATCTACGCCCTAAAAAAAGGAATTTAGCCGGCTATCTGAAAGTTGGTCTTCGCGGCCTCTGATTCCTTCTGTTCACAGTCGTTGTGCCCGGGTCTCTCCTATGCTACGCGTGGCTCTCATTTTAAAGAAGAGTTTGCCGATCATAGTGGGTTGTCCGGATAACTAATCTTACACTGCCACATAAGCTAAAATCACAAAAGTAATTGGTCACGCTATTTAAGGGCCAAATGCTAACCTAACCATGGTTTGTACCTTTTTTTACTCCATTGTTTTTCATGAAACTGAATCCTCTCTCTCTCTCTCTCTCTCTCTCTCTCTCTCCGGCTACACAATGTCGAAAAATAGTTACCTCTGCTCACCATCGAATTCTTGATAGTTTGTCGTTAAATTGAGTATTTATACGTCATTCAAAACGAGAATTACCCCTCGGTTGCAATCCGGATTTGAATCAATCACTTCGTGTAGATTGAAGTAGCTTCTAATTTTGTCATATATAGTAGTTTGGGTTTCTTTGTTTCCTCTTAATTGCTCAATGATTATCAATTTACCGGAGTATCTTAAATCTTCAACAACTTTTGCATGTTAGCTTTTGCGATTGGAAGTGTTGCAGCGCCAAAAAAAGAAAAATTCCCTCCTTGAGGGTATCCTGTCTTGCTCTGCAAGTTCTTAGTCTACTCCTTGAGTAGGGTTCCCGTCTCTTTCCCTGTTTTTCTCTTCTTCCACTACCACAGTTTTCCACCATATCCCTTAAACTTTTTCTCGTCCTTCTTTCACTCTCCTTCTCTTACCATGGCAAAATCTTCTCCACTTTTAGAGATTGTTGGTGTCACTCAAGTAGATGACGAGTTATCGCAGCGTCTCAAGTCTTTTACTCTCACTGATGCTGAACAGAGGGAGATCCTCCTTTCCCAAGATGACGTTGTGGAAAGTTTGGCTGAGTGCCGTACTAGCTTGTTAGGTAAAGTGATCTCTCAAAAGCCCCCTAATCTGGTGGGCCTCAAGATCGCCATGGAGAAAGTTTGGGGAAACCCGCGGAATTTTCATGTTCTAGCGGTCGGGGACGGGGTCTTCCAATTCATCTTTCCTACCAAACTGGATGCTTCACGTGTCCTCCGAGGAAAACCATGGTTCTTTAATAATCATTTCCTTAATCTTGTTCGATGGCAACCTGATAAGGCCATCCAGGATTATTCTTTTGATCTTACACCTATGTGGATTCAAGCTTGGGGTTTACCTCTACAGTTTCTGTCCAAAGATGTGGGGGTCAAACTTGGTCTACGTTTTGGGGATGTCGATGAGGTTATAATCCCTCAAATTGGTAGTAGAGATGGCCGTTTCCTTTGTATCAGAACTTATTTGAATGTTACGCAACCTCTTAAGCGGGGATGTATGGTGAGATTCCCAAATGCTACTCCGATTTGGGTTGAGTTTAGATATGAAAAACTTCCATCCTTTTGCCGCAATTGTGGCAAGGTTGGTCATGAACTTTTGGCATGTGATAAACGTTTTCTGGAAATGGAAGATGAAGTTTATCGGGCTGGGGAATATGGGAAATGGTTACGGGCATCGCCCGCGACACAGTAAGGGTGGTGTCATGATGGTCTTGCTCCGGCGGGGCACTCTAGGGCGGATGAATCGAATTCGGCATCCGGAAATCAGGGGAGAGATTCTCGGGTTGGGAATTCAAACTCAAATTCTTGACAATTGAGGAAGGAGGATATTTCGGTATCGGTTGATAAGGCCAAAGATTCTGCCCATGAAGAAATGCTAACAGAAGCTTTTCTTGCGGAGAGATCTGTGGAATTTAATCGCCATCCTAATCCTGAGCCCAAAGGCA
This sequence comes from Rhododendron simsii, assembly GCA_014282245.1. Lineage (NCBI taxonomy): Eukaryota > Viridiplantae > Streptophyta > Magnoliopsida > Ericales > Ericaceae > Rhododendron > Rhododendron simsii. Next base: position 15,542,902 of record CM024955.1, read on the forward strand.
ACCAACTTACCCCATTTATGGAGCAGGTCCTCAAAAAATTTTCACCAAAAATGCTACACACAGAACAACACCTACACCACAAGTCACATAACCGCTGACGTCAGCAAAAACGACGTCGTTTTGATAATTTAAAAAAAATAAATAAATAAGCAGGTCCCGGCTTCACTTCTCCTTTTCCCCTTCTCGTTCAAAATACAGACCACAGAAGCGCGGGAGGGGCTCCCAGCCTCCCACCACAACCTCAGCTCGCCGGCAACCGCCACCACCACCGGCTGCCACCACAACCCCAGATGCTCCCCCATCGCCGGTGACTGCCACCACCACCGGCTTCTGGCGCCCCGGCTCCTGTCCAAGATCTAATGGCTATTACAGCAAAACCTAATTTAAATTCGGTATTCATCGTCTTCGTTATTGGGGCAATGATTTTCTTGTCCATGGCTCCTAATCAAACCCTCGCAAAATCCTCGCACCCAATTTTGGTAAGTTTTCCAAAATGCCCCGATTCCACTCCTCTCTCTCATATATCTGTGTATATGATATGCATGTACCAATCCTGAATCTTCTTCGTGCACATAGGACACCGAGATCAGAGAAAAGAAAAACTAGTGCTATGCAGATGTTGAAAGGTATTTCGTTTTTTTCTTTCTATTTTGAGTGACATTGAGCTTGGGACTACGAACTGTAAAGAAAATGAATGGGTCCTACTATATTCTTTTGTTTTTCCCTTAACCTTCTCCAAACAAACAATATTTGAGATTGGTTTTGGTTGGTATTGCTAATTTAGTATTTCAATTGAGATGAGAAGCAAATGTGTAGGAGATGGCTCTGTCTGATTCTTATATTCTTCGCCTCCCAATTTGATTGTAAACGGTGGATTGTGGGGTGGGCAATGCAAGTCTTCAATGATAGCCAAGGAGAAGGAATTTCATTGTATATGCTGCGATTAGTTATTTACACCTTGAACATGTGCACTTCTATGCCGAAAGCTGATTAGGGAAAGCTGAATCGTTGTTCTTAAGTGCTGAAAGTCGAACTAATATGCTGAATTCGGCGCATAGATGGTAGAAATTATGTTTGTATATGCTGGAAATTATACTTGGAAGCTAAAAACTGAAGTTTATGTGCTGAAACTCATACTCTAGGTGCTGGAAATTGCTATGTGGTGCTGAAACTATGTTTTTAGAGTGCTGGAGCTATTGCTTTAGTACGGAATTACAGGTATGGTTGCAGAAAATTATGTCTAGAAACTGAAATTAGGTGACTTTTGCACAGGACTATGTCCAATAAGTTGAATTTGATAAACGGTGCGTTGGAAGTGCTCTTTTTATGTGGTGGAACTTTGTCTAAGTGCTGAAATCTACGGGGAATGAGTATGATCACTCCTTCATCTGTTTCATTTGCTGTTAAGTTACTCTATAAAAAATAAATTAGAAAAAACTTAGCATTCCCCTGAAAATGTCGAGGAATTTTATTCTCTTGCTCCAGTAAGAGGTGATTCCTTTGCTCACATTATATGCTTCTTACCAAAGATAAGATTTTCAGGGTCTTAAAGCAGTAGTCTATCACTTCATCCTTCATAATTTGTATGTTCAACTACGAGCAGAATAAGAGAATAGAATATGACTAGGGAACTGCATTACTGAAAATTCCGTAAACAAAATGAAGAATCAAGTATTGAGTGCTTTTGATTGGTATGATTGACGTTGTGCATTTACATTCCAAGTGCTTTGACATTTTGATGTTCTTATATTTCTTATCTTCCAAAGTGAATGTCACTGCAAGACTGGGATGTGATGACAGGAAAGCATGGTGTTTGTGACATTATGGCTATTTGTAATGTTATTCTTTTTCAGGAAAAGTATGGTGCGGCCAATGGAGAGAGCCATATCAGGAAAAGTGTCAACACATCCCAATCCTTGGTTGATCCGAACAAGTATCAACACATCCCAGTCTTGCAGTCAATGACTATTTGGGATCACTTGATGGTGGAGCATATCAAGAAAAGAAATCATCTCATCATGCAACTGTAAAGGATAGCTCAGCTCTTTCGAAAGTTAGCTATGGGACCATTAGCTTTGCAAAGATTAGAGGAGACTCGAAAAGGCAGTGAAAGAGATTAAAGCTATTCAAGTGAATCAAAGGCCAAGGAAAATGATCAAATTTGTTGTAGTTTGGAATATCAATATGTACTAAGCTTTGTAATATCAAGTTGTATTATTGCAAAACCTAACTTCGTATGTAATTGATAATTGTGATGAGAACGGCCCGGTGTGGGTTTTAAATTTAGTGTATTATGGTTTTCATTGCGAAATGATAATTTGGCAATAGATTTTGGCAATGAATGTGGCTTGTGAATGATGATTTAGAATGAAAGATGCCCGGGGTGGGCTTATGCGTAACCTCATGTTGTTTCTATTGTTGCTATTGCTGTAATGACTGAGACGAGAGACGTCGGGCTATGACCAAAAAACATGGGAGACCATGCCGAAATTTTTCAAGAACCAAATACAGTAGCATGATAATGTCAAATAGAATCTCATGTTCAATAATATCATGATCTTAGCATGTCAATTTGACATTCTAACTTGTCTATGTCCATTTCCATTGATCAAAAAGAATAACCCGTCGTCATTAAAGAAGTCAACAAGAAACAAAAATCTCCAAACCATCTACCTCATGAAAGGTCATTACAAGGACACAAAATGGGACACAGGACACGAAAGGGGACACAAGACACAAAAGGGGACACAGGATGATTTGGCCATAAAATTGAAGTTGACTTCTTTAATGAGACGCATTCTACTTTTGTTCATAAAATTGCACCACTTCTTTACTTTCTTTATGCTTCTGTAATGACCTGATTGCTTGTTGAATTAATAGTTCCATCAAATAAGATTTTGAAAGTTTCTTTTTATGGAGGATGATTTGGCCAATTCAAGGTGTTATCGATAGTTTAGAATAAAACCAAAATAGTAGTAAGTTTTGAGGTGAATTCAGTCACCAATATCAATACTTGAATCATACTAGTGTATTTGGTTCTGGCAAATTTCGGCATAGTCTCCCCTGTTTTTTGGTCCTAGCCCGACGTCTAGCGTCTCAGTTCGTACAACAATAACAACAATACAAACAACATGAGGTTACGCACAAGCCCATCCCGGGCATTTCTTATTCTAAATCACAAGTCACAAGCTCAGTTTACGCACAATAACAAGTAAACGAACCAAGCAATGACAATGGCGTATATATTGGAACAGAAGCACAATATCAAGTAAATGAACCAAGCAATGACAATATAAGTTGCTTTAGTTACATTATAAAGTCATACAATAGGTGACCATTTTTCCCATTTGATTCACCCTTTACAATCTACCAACACATGGCAATAATAATGAAAACTAACATAAGCACAATCACTTTCATCCAACATTCTTTAGCTTGAGAATACGTTAGTAGCTTGATCAGCTCTTCATTCTTTACGATCAGTTCAATGTTGGTGATGAACATCTCTTGGACCTTTGTTTGATACAAAGGATTCCTTGCTGGACATCAATTCCTCCACGTCGGGCATTTCTCATTCTCTATCTCACCATTTGTTACCTCCCATTTCTTCAACTTATGCTGGAGATCTCTAACTTGTTCATTACATATGTCAACCATCTGTACGGAAACATCATATCAGAAGGTTTTCTTTCTTTGCTTTGCTAGAAGAAACCAATCGCTCAATGCTTTGTAATTTACACCTTGAATTTGCTCCGCAAGATCTTTAGGTCCAGTCTGAAAACATACAAAAGAAGTGCACATGTTTTAGCAGTACTTAAGAGCAACGATTCAGCTTTCCCTAATCAGCTTTCGGCATAGAAGTGCACATGTTCAAGGTGTAAAACTGAACAGGATGCAGTTCAATCCCTAACATAAGAATTTTTCAAGATTGATTTTAAGAATAAAACCTTTAACTTGAAACAGTATAAAGCATAGAGAATTTTATCTAGCCAAGTGGATATAATTGTTTTTCCTATTGTTTTGGTAGCTATAGTTACAGCATGTCTACCTTGTATCACATTCGGTCAGATAGCAGAAATAGTAGATGGTGGAGAAATGAGTAAGTTCCTTAACTCCGTTTACTTCATACACCTTCTCTCTTGCGGACAGGAACGAAAAGGAAGGGACAAATGTTTGGAACGGAAAGCAAGGGAGAAGAAAGGACTAAAAAGCTGTTGTTGAGGAATGTGTCCCTTCTATTCTCTTTCTTCCCATAGCTTCCAAAAGGAGTTCCAAGTCCCACAACACCCCCCCCCCCCCCCCCCCCCCCCCCCCCAAAAAAAAAAAAAAAAAAAGAAAAAGAAAAAAGGAGAGAATTAGCATGCCACCATACTATTTTTCACCCAACCAAACCAGCAGCCGTTGACTGGACAATGCAGCGTTCATGGTCTTGAATACTAGTCTCTAGCTTGCTCATACGGTGAGAATGGAGATTTACAGAATAAAACCATAAACATGTACTCAATTAAACTTAAGAGACGTTTCAATTTATAAAACACAAACCATTCCAACATTATGTTTCATAATACAAACCAAAAGGGCCAAATTATCCAAAAAGTTTACAAGTGAGATTTGTTTCTGGTAGAGCTAAACAGGAAATGGGCAGACCACAACAAGGCATTGCAAATGATCCGAGACATATTGATGTATATGGACAGGACTTTCGTCCCAATACACGCAAAACCCCAGTTCAGGAGCTAGGGTTGAATTTGTGGAGGGACAACATTATCCACTCTAGCAACATACAATCGAGGCTTCATGATACACTTCTTGAACTTGTTTAGAGAGAGAGGACTGGTGATGTTATAGACAGGGGTCTCATGAGGAATGTAACAAAAATGTTCATGGATTTGAGTTCTTCTGTTTACCAAGAAGATTTTGAGAAACCATTTCTCAAAGTCTCTGCAGATTTCTACAGCGGTGAGTCACAACAGTTTATTGAGTCCTGTGACTCTGGGGATTTTCTAAAGAAAGTTGAGCGACGTCTGAATGAAGATATTGATAGAGTCCCCCACTATTTGGATGGAAAACGTGAAGCCAAGATCACTAATGTGGTGGAGACGGATGCCATATGCAAACATTAGTCCACATGAATAACTCAGGCTTAGTTAACATGATTGTGGTAGATAAATATGATGATCTAGGAAGGATGTACAGCTTGTTCCGTAGGTGCATAATAGTGCACATGTTCAAGTTGTAAATAACTAATTGCAGCATATACAATCAAATTCCTTCACTTAGAGACCCATTTTTAGCACTTAGTTGATAACCCAAGCACTCAAACACACTATTTTCAGCTCATATTTTCGAATTTGGGGTTTTTCAAGTTTTTTGAATTAGGTTTTTTTATTTAGTTTGGCAACACAACATTTTAGGGTTTCTCAAATTGAAACCCTCTAATTGATGAGGATGAGGAATAAATAGTGGGGGTAAGCAATCTATCTGAAACAAGGAGAGAGAGAGAGAGAGAGAGAGAGAGAGAGAGACCTTCGTCGTGGAAAGCGTCGGAGTGCTAGAAGCCGGTTCTGGTGGCAGTCGCCGGCGATGGGGGAGCAGCCGGGGTTGTGGTGGTCGCAGGTGGTTGGAGCCCATTTTTGCTTCTGTCTCTATTTTGAACGATAAGGGGAATTGGGAAAGGGAAAAGGGGGGTTTCTCTGTTCTGAGACTCTTTTTTTTTTTTCTTTTAATTATCAAAACGACGTCGTTTTGATATGGCGTCATGCTGACATCAGCAGTTGTGTGACTTGTTGTGTAGGAGTTGTTGTGTGTCTAGCATTTTTGAATTTTCACGGCCTATACCCACCCCTTTGGCCCAATCCACCCTGGCCCAACCCATCTCTCAAGCAGCTTTACCAATTATTATCCCTCCGGATCCAAATACTCCACTTGAAAGCAATCTCAAATCCCCCTTAATCCAGCCTACACCTAATCCTACTGGACCTACCCAAACCTAATATATCTCTATTAGAAAATTAGAAGCCGGCCCCGTTTTCTAAGTTCGGTTCTATCCCAACCCAAAATTTTTTCCTCCAAAGCTGTAGGCTCGGTAAGAGTATGTAGTGACATTTTTACCCCAAATGCCTCTCTCTGTCTCTCCCATAAATTACTCTGATTCTCATCCCCCTACCAATGCCAGCGCCGTATCGTCATCGTCGTCGACCTCTAAGAGGAGTCCACCTTCGCCATCAAGTGGGCTGGGCCGTCCACCATTACCTCCGCCTCGGCAACGCCGTCATCCTCCTCCTCCTCCACCCCACCTCCGTCCTCTACGGCGCAGATTGGGGCGCCACCAACCTCTCCATCACTGACAAGTCGACGACAAAGAATTCCAACAAATACTTCGAGGACGAGTTCGACACTGCATCACAGATTGATTCGGTTTTAGTGTTGTTCATCTTTCCCATGCCTTCAATCACCGCCACCACTGCCACCGCCGGCGTCGCCGATGATGATATCGACAATATCTTCGTTCTGGATCTGCGATCTCCGCTAATTTCTGTCATTGTTGTAACAGCGGCGTCGCTTTCTCCCTGGCCTTTGGAGTTACCGGAATTAGAAGCTGCTAGAAGATCAAGCGGCTGCTGATCGTTGACGATCCCAAGGTCACCAACGGCGTCTCTTGCTTCGACTTCAAGTCCTCCATTCATGAAAGTTTTTTTTTTTTTTGGCTGTACTATGGAGTAGTATTCAAAGGCAAGGATAGTTGGCATACCACAGGGTGCTGGGTATGTGGCTTACATGCAGAGTAATTATTTTACTTTATTTTTTGGTTGCGTATTACAGTTATCAGATGAGGTGAGAATTATTTGTACCTATATTTTCGTATATTTTTGTAAAAATTATTTATAATTTCTAATTGATAATACTTTCAAATTGGAAGTGTTTCGGTTATGTGAATTGTGTGATGAGCTATTTTTGTATATTTTTGTGTGTTTTTTTTATGAGAACTGTATATTTTCAATGAAAAATGTGTATTACTCATGAGAACTATTTATGAGAATTGTATACTTTCTGTTAAAACTGTATATTTTTATGAGAACTGTGTATTTTAGTATGTGGTAAGATTATGTAAACTATGTATTTTTCAATTCATATAACCAGTTCACAAAGTTAGTTTTCTACGAGAATAGTCAATTCTCATAGAACTAACTATGAGAATTGACAGTTCACATGGCCAGTTCTCATAACTTAGTTTTCATAGCCATAGCCAGTTCTCTATGAGAACTGATCGAGCAATTCTCATAGAACTGACTATGAAACTTAACAGTTAAAAATTCAATTCTAAATCAATTTATTTTCTATGTGAACTATTTCTTTTTTACTTTGATTACTTGAGAATTGTGTATTCTTGAGAATTGTGTATTTTTTTATGAGAACTGCGTATTTTTCTATGGAAACTGTATATTGTCCATGAGAACTGTCTATTAGAACCGTGTATTTTCTATGAAACTGTTATTGTCCATAATGATTGTCTATGAGAACTGTATGTTTTTCTATGGGAACTATTTATGAGAACTGTGTATTTTTTATGAGAATTGTGTATTTTCTGTGAGAACTCTCTATGAGAACTGTAATTTTATATAAGAACTGTATATTTTCTATGAGAATCGTCTATGAGAAGTGTGTTTTTTCTATGAGAACTGTTATTGTCCACGAGAATTGTATTTTCTACGAAAATTGTGTTTTTTTCTATGAGAATTGTATTATCCATGATAATTATCTATGAAAACTGTGTATTTTTTTATGGGAACTGCTATAAGAATTGTGTATTTTCTGTAAGAACTCTCTATGAGGATGTTATTTTTATATAAGAACTGTATATTTTCTATGATAACTGTTATTGCCCATGATGATTGTCTATGAGAATTGTGTTTTTTTTATGAAAACTGTATTTTTTTCTATGAGAACTGTTATTGTCCATGATCGATGTTTGTCTATGGGAACTGTTTATGAGAATTTTGTATTTTCTGTGAGAACTCCCTATCAGAATTTTGTATTTTATATAAGAACTGTATATTTAAAATAAGAACTGTGTATTTTTCTATGAGAATTGTCTATAAGAACAGTGGCTATGTTTGGTTGAGAGTTTAGTTTAGTTTAGTTTTGGTAGTGGGTGGAGAGAGAAATAGGGTAATGATTGAAAATAGGGGTAATGATTGGAGAGAGATAGAGAGAGATGAGAAAGTAATAATTGGAGAAATAGGGTAATGATTGGAAAAAGAAGTAGGGTAATGATTGAAAAATAAAATGAAAACAAAACTAAGTATGTAAACGAACATAGCCAGTGTATTTTTCTATGAGAACTGCATTTTTTTCTACGAGGACTGTGTATTGTCTTTGAGAACTGTCTATTAGAGCCGTGTATTTTCTATGAGAATTATATATTTTTTATGAGAACTGTGTATTTTAGTGTATGGTAAGACTATGTGAACTGTGTATTTTTTATTTCACATAGTCAAATTCTCATAACCAGTTTACAAAGTTAGTTCTCTATTAGAACAATCACCTCTCATAGCCAATTCTCATAGAGCTGACTATGAAAACTGTCAATTCTCATAGAAATGACTATGAGAAATGACAGTTCACATAGCCAGTTCACATAACTTGTCCTCTATGAGAATTGAGCAATTCTCATAGAACTGATTATGATACTTGGTAGTTAAAAATTCAATTCTAAATCAATTTATTTCCTATGTGAACTATTAGTTTTTTACTTTGATTACTTTTTTAAGACATGGCAGTAAGAAGATTTATAACTATATTTGATTTTGATTATTCTTTTTATTTTTGTTCAATTTTTGTTCGTGTGTATATTTTCTATGAGAATTGTTTGTTATTCATGAAAATTGTCTATGAGAGCTGTGTATTTTTCTATGAGAACTGCGTATTTTTATATGAGAACTGTCTATTATCCATGAGAACTGTCTATTAAAGCCGTGTATTTTCTATGAGAACTATATATTTTTTATGAGAATTGTATATTTTAGTATATGGTAAGACTATATGAACTGTGTATTTTTCAGTTCACATAGTTCAGTTCTCATAACGATTTTACAAAGTTAGTTCTCTATAAGAATAGTTACTTCTCATAACCAATTCTCATAAAACTGACTATGAAAACTGTCATTTCTCATAGAAATGACTATGAGAATTGACAGTTCTCATAGCCAGGTTACATAGTCAAGGATATTTTTGTCCAAAATAATATGATTTAGGAATTGATTCTAAAAATACAGCTCTCATTGCCCCAATTCTCATAGTCATACTTCAGGGATATTTTTGTCCGAAATATTATGTTACCTGGTTATGAGAATTAGCAGTTCTCATAACCAAGGGTATTTTTGTCAGAAATAATATGGGTCAGAAGTTGATTCTAAAAATATAAATTTTACAAAAAATGGACATGTACATAAAAAGTTAAGAAGAATGGGTAAAATAGTAAAATTGCATGAGAAGTCAAGAAAAAAGACTGAAATGAAGAAGGAATAATTTTGTCAGGACTAAATCAAGTCCAAACCTAGAAAACGGGGCCGGCCTAAAAATTCCCCTATCTCTATCCCATCCAACTCAAAACCCATCGCCCATCCATCTCACCCTATACAATCTCATCCCAACATCGTCCATACCTCTCTCTTCCAAAATTCCGATTCACCACACTCTACACCAGTCCCCTCCCTAGAAATTACCATCCCTCTTATCTCGCCTAATGATCCCCTATCTCTCATCTCTACCCATATTTCTTCTATTAGAGCATCTCCAGCCTTCACCCATATATTTCCTCAAATTTGAGTCAAATTTTGAGCAAAAACCCATTTTGGGTAGACACGTCTCCAACCATCAAATCCAAATTTTACCCAAATATATATACATTTTATTCTTAATGGCATAATGGTAAATAAGGTAAAACAATTAAATCCGAAATGAGGAGACCTGGTATTTTTCTCTCTCCATCTTCATCTCTCTCTCCCCAAAAATCAAACACAAAACTTAGAACCGGACACAACTACAAAAGACAACTCTGAAACTCAGTCATCATCATCATCGGAGGCCAGAAGATAACGACAACTCTGGGGGACCCAAGACGGCTTAGAAGTCACAACGCCATTGTCACTTTCTGCATCACCTCTCAGACCGTCGGCCCTCGGCCTGCCGCCACTGCCGACGAGGTTCTCTCTCTCCTTCCTTCTGCCTCTTTCTCTCTCTCCAACTAGCTGTTAGAGAAATGGGTCAAGGCAAAAGTTGTCTCAAATTTGGGCAAAAAAATGGGTAAAACCCTAAATGGCAAAGGGTTTGGGTCAAAGATTGGAGAGAAATTTTTGTGATTTTTGCCCCATTTTTAAATTTGAGTCTTAAAATGGGTCAAAACTGGAGATGCTCTTATTACCCCATCCTCATTGATGTTCCCATTGCTGATGGGCCTCGCATCCCAAAGGGTCGGAAAAAACGCTTGCCTAAAGTGGGAACTCCGGCTCTTAGCCGCCAACAAGCTTTGGGGGAAATTAATGGTAATCGCCAGATTGCCCTCAACCCCTCAATTGCTCCAAAACCTCACCTCAATTCAAATGGCACGTTCTCTGGAAAATCAAGACCCGAAACTGTCTGGAGTTATAGCTTCCACAAATGACTCTTCTATCGGGGCTCAGAAAAAGACACGTGATGTGAATGGTCTGGCGCCGGTGAATGAAGATACAAGCTCTTCTATGGTGGAGGAGACTAGCCTCAAATGGTCTCCCGCTGCCCAATGATTTGCTGGAATTGTCAGGGGTGGGGGCCCCTGACATTCCATCAACTCAAGGAGCTTGCAAGACTCCACTCTCCCGCTTTGTTCTTTCTTTCAGAGATGAAGAACAGAGTGCCCAGGTTAGATTTGGTCAAAAGATCTCTGAGTATGGATAATGCAATTTTTGTTGATCCAATCGGTTCTGCTGGTGGCTTGGCAATTTTGTGGAAAGGTACATCGAATGTTTCGTTAGTAAAGATGTGTTCTTGGTTTATTGATGTGAAAATTGTTGATTTTGTTTTAAATAAAAGCTGGAAGCTTGTTAATATTTATTTTAGGGAAAATTTCGAAATAGCACCCGACCTTTCACACAAATCACACACAGGCATCTGACCTTTTAAAATTATCAAAAAAACACCTGACCTATTTAAAAACCCATCAATTTTACACCAGCCGTTAACTTTCCATCCAAAACAAACGGAAATGCTGAAAATGTGCATTTTGGCACGAATATTGGCAAAACAAGATTAAAGCTCATTTTGGCAAAACACAATATTATACTCATAAATAAGATTAAGGCTCAATTTGGCCTTAATAGTCGATTAAAAACTTAATTTTTATCTTTATTCAAAAGAAAAAAAATGCATTTGTTAGTTTTGCGTCAATACGAATCAATAAGTCACAAAAATTACTTAACTTTTCAATCCAAACCCACCCCAAATAAGGAATCAAGCTTAATTTAATGATTAAATACTCATAACTATGCAACCAAATAAGATTACTCTGTATTAAACAAAGGAAAAGGCAAAAACAAAAAACATATAATAGTCATTGGTAGGTGTAAAAAGTGCCAAGTCATGGGTATTTAATTACTAAATTAAGCTTGACTATTCTATATTTTTTGTTTTTGCCTTTTCTTTTGTTTTAATACGGAGTAATCTTATTTGGCTGCATAGTTATGGGTATTTAATTACTAAATTAAGGTTGATTCCTTATTTGGGGTGGGTTTGGATTGAAAAGTTAAGTAATTTTTGTGACTTATTGATTCGTATTGACGCAAAACTAACAAATGCGTTTTTTTTCTTTTGAATAAAGATAAAAATTAAGTTTTTAATCGATTTTTAAGGCCAAATCGAGCCTTAATCTTATTTATGAGTATAATATTGTGTTTTGCCAAAATAAGCTTTAATCTTGTTTGGCCAATATTCGTGCCAAAATGCACATTTTCAGCATTTCCGTTTGTTTTGGATGGAAAGTTAACGGCGGGTGTAAAATTGATGGGTTTTTAAATAGGTCAGGTGTTTTTTTGATAATTTTAAAAGGTTAGGTGCCTGTGTGTGATTTGTGTGAAAGGTCGGGTGCTATTTTGAAATTTTCCCTTTCTTTTAGCCCGTATGACAATGAAAGGAAAACTCAGTGGGAATTTTTTGTGCAATACAAAGCTTGTTTGGGTGATGATTGGGTTATATGGGGTGATATGAATGACATTTTGGGTCTAGAGGAAAAGAAGGGTGGAAGTGCTCGATCTATTTCGTCTCTTCGGGGGTTTCGCAAATTTGTGGATGATTGTGGTCTTGTGGATCTAGGCTTTTCAAGATACCCCTTCACTTGGCGTAATAATAGAGGGGGTAGTGAGTATGTTCAAGAACGCTTAGACGGAGTATTGGCTACTCCCTCATGGTGTATTCTTTTCAATCAAGCTTCTGTGACACATCTTAATTCGGTGGGTTCGGACCACTGTGCTCTTCTCTTAAATCTCAGAACTGTCCCTACAAGACGCCGAGCTCCATTCCGTTTTGATGCTCGGTGGGTGGAAAATGATGAGGTTCGTGATGTTATCCACCAAGCCTGGGCTAATCCTATTCATGGATCAAGATCATTTATGGTGTTCAAAAAGATCCAAGCTTGCCGTTCTTCTCTCACTAATTGCAAGCGACGCAAACGTCTTGATTCGGGGCGAACTATTGAGGAGTTAAAGGCCAAGATTTTTTCTCTAAAAAATGCAGTGAATGGACCTCCTCTAGGAGTTATTTATGATCTCAAGAGGCAGCTAAAGGAGGAATGGGACAGAGAAGAGTTATTCTGGAAGCAAAAATCTAGAGTTGTCTGGCTTAAACATGGGGATAGTAACACTCGATTTTTTCATGCTTCTGTTATGCAGCGACGATCATTCAACCGGATCTCTGGTACTGAGGATACCAATGGTACGTGGACAGATGACCCCACAAGGTAAAAGCAGTGTTTCAGAATTTTTTCTCTGGTATTTTTACTTCTAGCTCTAACCTTAATATCCAGGGAACTATTGATGTTATCCCCGGAAAATCTCTAATGCCATGAATCAGTCATTAGTTCGACCTATTACAAATTTGGAGGTCAGAGCAGCTATTGAGGATATGGGACCTGCTAAAGCCCCTGGAATTGATGGTATGATCCCATTATTCTTTCAGACTTATTGGCCGACGGTGGGGGATGATGTTATGGCTGCAATGAGGAGTTTTTTTCACACATCCCATCTTTTACGGAGTGTTAACCAAACCCTCATAACCCTTATCCCTAAAGTTAATTGCCCCACGAAACCCAGTCAATTCTGACCTATAAGCCTTTGTAATGTCTCATATAAGATCATTACCAAAATTCTAGCCAACCGACTGAAACCTATTCTTCCCCAGATAATTTCAGAAAACCAAAGTGCATTTGTTGGTGGTCGCCAGATTTCAGAAAGTATTCTTATTGCCCATGAATTAATGCGCTCATTGAAAAATAGGCGTCATGGTATAAAGGGTTGGGTAGCTCTTATGCTGGACATGGCAAAGGCCTTAGACCGTATTGAGTGGACATATTTGGAAGAAGTTCTACACAAATATGGGTTTGATGACAAGTGGATTCGATGGGTTATGGCTTGCATCACTACGGTATCTTTTGCTACAGTTATCAATGGAGAGAAGGGTGATCTTTTCAGCCCCTCTAGAGGTATTTGGCAGGGATGTCCACTATCCCCTTATTTATTCATTCACTGTGCGGAAGGATTTCACTACCTTATTCAGAAGGCAATTGGGGAGGGAGCTCTTTATGGTATTAAGATGGGGAGGTATTGCCCATTCATTTCCCATCTTTTTTTGGCCGATGACTCAATTCTTTTTTGGGAAGCCACTGTATCGGGTTGTCATGCTATTGAGGAAATTCTCTGAAAATATGAAGGGGCGTCAGGCCAAATGGTCAATCGTGAGAAATCCTCCTTGTTCTTCAGCCCCAACACTCCAAATGATGTCAAGGAAGGTATTTCTCAGTTTTTGAACATCCGTAGTGAGAGTCAATGTGGTAAGTATTTGGGATTGCCATCTATTAATGGTAAATCAAAAACTGAAGTATTTCGATATGTAACTGACCGTGTTATGAGCAAATTAAAATGCTGGAGGGATTCGGTTCTTAACATGGCAGGGAAGGAAGTCATGATTAAATCAGTTGCGCTCACTATGCCTAATTTTGTCATGCAATGTTTCCTTTTGCCAAAACGGATTTGCAAAGATATTTGTAGCACCATTCGCAAATTTTGGTGGGGGTCTAAGGCTGGGGAGTGCAAAATTAATTGGGTGAGCTGGGATAAACTTTGTGATCGTAAGGCTGATGGCGGGCTGGGATTTCGCGATCTCCATGCTTTTAATTTAGCTCTTCTTGCTAAACAAGGATGGAGGCTGCTTCAAAACCCCCAATCCTAATGCCAGCGCCTCTTTAAAGGCAAGTATTTCCATAACTCTTCTTTTGGGATGCTTGCTACCCTAGCTCATCATCTTGGGCTTGGCGGAGCATTGTTGCTGGAAGAGCTATTCTTCGTAGGGGATGGCGCTGGAATGTGGATAATGGCTCTTCTATTGATATCTGGCGTGATCCATGGCTTCCCCGTTCCCTCTCCTTCAAAGTTCTAAGTCCACCTCCACCTCCAGATGCCCCATTTAGTTCGCTTCGTCTCTGATCTTATTGATACCGATACCCATAGCTGGAATATCTCTCTCGTTCAATCGCTTTTCTCGAAGATTGATGAGGAATCTCTCATCTCAATCCCTATTAGCTCCCAAGGTGTTGGTGATAAAGGAATATGGCACTATACTAGTAATGGGTCTTTTACTGTCAAGTAGACCTACCACCTGGCTAGAAGGTGTATTGCTCCGAACCATTCTCGTGAACATGGGGGACCTAGCTCAGGTAACCCTACGGATTCTTTTTGGAAAGCTTTATGGTCTTTACCTGTTCCAAACAAAATTAAGATGTTTTTATGGCATTGTTCCCATAATGCAGTTGCGGTTCTCGATAATTTAAATCGGAAGAGCATAGATATTTCACCATATTGTCCAAAGTGCAGGTCCAAGCATGAAACCTTGGAACATATGCTCTTCCAATGTAAATTTTTGAGAGATGTGTGGTGTCAATCCCCCTTTGCTCATACTATTTCTAGTTCTTGGGATTTGGCTCATTTTTTAGATTGGTGGTTTGGTCTTGCTATCATCTCCCAGTCATATGTTGGTGGTACTGATATGGGGGCACTTCTCGCGTCAATTTGTTGGTTCTTATGGAATGCCCGCAATAAAATCCATTTCGAAAGTCAAAAATGAAATAGCTCCAGAATCTTGGAAGAAAGTTTTGCGTTCTGCTCTAAATTCTAGGTTGCCAATGCTCCTACTTGTATTTCCTCTAATAATGTTGCTCCTTCCCCTCCTGGTAATTGGTGTCTCCCCCCTCCTAGTATCATTAAACTTAATGTTGATGGTGCTGTGGATAAGAATGGTGGTCTAGTTGGTGTTGGGATAGTAGCGCGAGATCATGCGGGGCAAATTTTGGGAACGGCATCCATTCCTTTTCCTGGTTTATTTTCTCCGAGAACTGTGGAAGCACTGGGCTTTCGTGAAGCACTGGTTACTGCTGCAAACAAAGGTTTCTCTAGTATTATTGTAGAAGGTGATTCTTTTCAGATTGTGCAAGCTCTTACTCAAGTTGGAAAATCTTTCTCTAATTGTAGCTCTATTCTCTCTGATTGTTTAGAGCTTATTCATTTGTTTTCCTCTTGTGTTTTTAAATATATTAAGCGTTCTTTCAATAGAGTAGCCTATTCGTTGGCTAAGTAATTCCTATTGGGTGTTAGGTCAGAGAATTAGGGGGTCCTGTCCCTCATTTTTTGGCTAACCTTGCCCTTGATGATGTACGGTCTTCGGGCCATCTTTCCTCTTAATAAAATTCTTATCTCTTTCCATGGGAAAAAAAAAAAGCTTTTGCGATTGGATTTTTTTATTGGAGATCAAAATATAGTAAAAAAAGGAAAATTTATAAACAGAGACCTCTAAATTGGGTTTTGATTGTTTCATTAGTTTGAGTACTAGACCCAAAAAATTGAAAATGCTTCAGATGATTCGGAAAAGTAGATACAACAGAAATTGGGTGATCTGCAACAGAGGAGAGAAGATTTCTTCTCGGTTTTGCCAGACGAATAGCCTTGTCTTCTCTAGAAGATTTTTGGTCTTGAGGGGAGAGAGAGATGGAGGGTATAGAACGGGGCCGGATCCCGTCAATTTGGTATCAACCAGTTCGGTCCATTTAGCATATCCGAGCCATCCAAAAGTATTTTAGACGGCTCGGATTTAAAGAGGTGTTTTTAAAAAAAAAAAACTCACTTTAAATTCGAGCCGTCCAAAACACTTTTGGACAACTCGGATACATCTATATGGACCGAACTGGTTTGGAGCGAAAGCACTGGATCCAACCCCAGATAGAACAGAACAGTCGTTCCTGCAAAAAAGAAAGGGAAAAATTCAAAATACCCCCAACCTATACACCCAAATTCAATTAGACTCCCAACCTTTTAAAAACTTCAATTTTACTCCCAACGTTATATTCCGTTAATCAAAATGCCCCTTCTGTCCGAATTACTAACGGATTCCGTTAAAGGCTCCGTTAAATAGTGTCCCGATGGAATTTCGATGATCCAAACCGCTCAATGTGTTCAAAACGTGATTTTAAGGGTACTCGCTAGAAATCAGAAAAAAAATGATCAGGAAGGGCTTCATCTGAACAGTTTTTTATTGAATGGTTCAATAAAAAACTGTTCAGATGCCATTCAATAAAAAACTGTTCAGATGAAGCCCTTCCTGGTCATTTTTTTTTGTTGATTTCTTGCAAGTATCCTTAAAATCACGTTTTAAACACATTGAGAAGCTCGGATCATTGAAATTCGATCAAAATACTATTTAACGGAGCCTTTAACGGAATCCGTTAGTAATTTGGACAGAAAGGGGCATTTTGATTAACGGAATATAACGTTGGGAGTAAAATTAAAGTTTTTAAAAGGTTTGGAGTCTAATTGAATTTGGGTATATAGGTTGGAGGGTATTTTGAATTTTTCCCAAAAAGAAAAAGGGTATAAACCACGGTTAGGTTAGCATTTGGCTTTTAAATAGGGTGCCCCACAACTTCTGTGATTTTAGGTGATGTGGTAGCGTGAGATTGGTTATCCGGACAAACCACTATGACCGGCTCATCCGGATACAATTTAAACTCCTCCTTTTATATATTCATGTTACTATAGCCGACTCAATAAGTCTACACATCCCGACCTTTACTCCCGATTTTGTTCCCAACACTGACGTGGCAGGTGACTGGTATTGATTACCAGCCTTGGCCCTGCCAGCCCCCCTCAGGGATCAGAACAGAAAGACAGTAGGTATGCTATACCTTTGGTTGAGTTTGAAACGAATTCGAGCTTTGAGTTGAGGTTGTTTGAGGTGTTTGAATTATGGAGTGAAAATGGGAGAGAAAGAACAAGCTATGTTCTTTGATGCATGGAGTGTAATCTTTACCAAAGCTTGACTTGGAAAATGCTAACCCTTTGAAAGAGAAACAAATGGGGGTATATATAGGGAAAAGGGGTGAATCTGGTTGGAAACAGAGGAGTTCAGGCAGTCCACGAGGCCTGGCTGAGGCTGCATTGGTGGCCAACTGTCCATCTCAGGAAAGGGCGGTGGTAGGTTGGACCGTCGCGCGATGGTGTGAGTCTGTCGCGCGATGGTGCGCCCTGGCGCACTGTCGCGCGATGGAGTGACTCTAGCGCGCGATGGTGCGCCCGGGCGCAATGTCGCGCGATGGAGCCAGATCGTCGCGCGATGGTGCGCCCCGGCGCGGGATGGTTGCGCCCTGGCGCGGGTCAGCTAGGTTTTTGGTTTTTGAAGTGGCTTAGGCTAGGTTAGGTTCAAGGGTTTTGCAAACACTCAAAGCTCAAACACGATATCATTCACGGGTTGTTCTTGATCCATTTCATCATCGGGGAATCAAAAACCGTAAGTAAACTAATCTGGAAGCCCAGATTGGGGTGTCTACAGGCGGGTGTAAAATTGATGGGTTTTTAAATAGGTCAGGTGTTTTTTTGAGAACTAACTATGAGAATTGACAGTTCACATGGCCAGTTCTCATAACTTAGTTTTCATAGCCATAGCCAGTTCTCTATGAGAACTGAGCAATTCTCATAGAACTGACTATGAAACTTAACAGTTAAAAATTCAATTCTAAATCAATTTATTTTCTATGTGAACTATTTCTTTTTTACTTTGATTACTTGAGAATTGTGTATTCTTGAGAATTGTGTATTTTTTTATAAGAACTGCGTATTTTTTTATGGAAACTGTATATTGTCCATGAGAACTGTCTATTAGAACCGTGTATTTTCTATGAAACTGTTATTGTCCATAATGATTGTCTATGAGAACTGTATGTTTTTCTATGGGAACTATTTATGAGAACTGTGTATTTTTTATGAGAATTGTGTATTTTCTGTGAGAACTCTCTATGAGAACTGTAATTTTATATAAGAACTGTATATTTTCTATGAGAATCGTCTATGAGAAGTGTGTTTTTTCTATGAGAACTGTTATTGTCCACGAGAATTGTATTTTCTACGAAAATTGTGTTTTTTTCTATGAGAATTGTATTATCCATGATAATTATCTATGAAAACTGTGTATTTTTTTATGGGAACTGCTATAAGAATTGTGTATTTTCTGTAAGAACTCTCTATGAGGATGTTATTTTTATATAAGAACTGTATATTTTCTATGATAACTGTTATTGCCCATGATGATTGTCTATGAGAATTGTGTTTTTTTTATGAAAACTGTATTTTTTTCTATGAGAACTGTTATTGTCCATGATCGATGTTTGTCTATGGGAACTGTTTATGAGAATTTTGTATTTTCTGTGAGAACTCCCTATCAGAATTTTGTATTTTATATAAAAACTGTATATTTAAAATAAGAACTGTGTATTTTTCTATGAGAATTGTCTATAAGAACAGTGGCTATGTTTGGTTGAGAGTTTAGTTTAGTTTAGTTTTGGTAGTGGGTGGAGAGAGAAATAGGGTAATGATTGAAAATAGGGGTAATGATTGGAGAGAGATAGAGAGAGATGAGAAAGTAATAATTGGAGAAATAGGGTAATGATTGGAAAAAGAAGTAGGGTAATGATTGAAAAATAAAATGAAAACAAAACTAAGTATGTAAACGAACATAGCCAGTGTATTTTTCTATGAGAACTGCATTTTTTTCTATGAGGACTGTGTATTGTCTTTGAGAACTGTCTATTAGAGCCGTGTATTTTCTATGAGAATTATATATTTTTTGTGAGAACTGTGTATTTTAGTGTATGGTAAGACTATGTGAACTGTGTATTTTTTATTTCACATAGTCAAATTCTCATAACCAGTTTACAAAGTTAGTTCTCTATTAGAACAATCACCTCTCATAGCCAATTCTCATAGAGCTGACTATGAAAACTGTCAATTCTCATAGAAATGACTATGAGAAATGACAGTTCACATAGCCAGTTCACATAACTTGTCCTCTATGAGAATTGAGCAATTCTCATAGAACTGATTATGATACTTGGTAGTTAAAAATTCAATTCTAAATCAATTTATTTCCTATGTGAACTATTAGTTTTTTACTTTGATTACTTTTTTAAGACATGGCAGTAAGAAGATTATATAACTATATTTGATTTTGATTATTCTTTTTATTTTTGTTCAATTTTTGTTCGTGTGTATATTTTCTATGAGAATTGTTTGTTATTCATGAAAACTGTCTATGAGAGCTGTGTATTTTTCTATGAGAACTGCGTATTTTTATATGAGAACTGTCTATTATCCATGAGAACTGTCTATTAAAGCCGTGTATTTTCTATGAGAACTATATATTTTTTATGAGAATTGTATATTTTAGTATATGGTAAGACTATATGAACTGTGTATTTTTCAGTTCACATAGTTCAGTTCTCATAACGATTTTACAAAGTTAGTTCTCTATAAGAATAGTTACTTCTCATAACCAATTCTCATAAAACTGACTATGAAAACTGTCATTTCTCATAGAAATGACTATGAGAATTGACAGTTCTCATAGCCAGGTTACATAGTCAAGGATATTTTTGTCCAAAATAATATGATTTAGGAATTGATTCTAAAAATACAGCTCTCATTGCCCCAATTCTCATAGTCATACTTCAGGGATATTTTTGTCCGAAATATTATGTTACCTGGTTATGAGAATTAGCAGTTCTCATAACCAAGGGTATTTTTGTCAGAAATAATATGGGTTAGAAGTTGATTCTAAAAATATAAATTTTACAAAAAATGGACATGTACATAAAAAGTTAAGAAGAATGGGTAAAATAGTAAAATTGCATGAGAAGTCAAGAAAAAAGATTGAAATGAAGAAGGAATAATTTTGTCAGGACTAAATCAAGTCCAAACCTAGAAAACGGGGCCGGCCTAAAAATTCCCCTATCTCTATCCCATCCAACTCAAAACCCATCTCCCATCCATCTCACCCTATACAATCTCATCCCAACATCGTCCATACCTCTCTCTTCCAAAATTCCGATTCACCACACTCTACACCAGTCCCCTCCCTAGAAATTACCATCCCTCTTATCTCGCCTAATGATCCCCTATCTCTCATCTCTACCGATATTTCTTCTATTAGAGCATCTCCAGCCTTCACCCATATATTTCCTCAAATTTGAGTCAAATTTTGAGCAAAAACCCATTTTGGGTAGACACGTCTCCAACCATCAAATCCAAATTTTACCCAAATATATATACATTTTATTCTTAATGGCATAATGGTAAATAAGGTAAAACAATTAAATCCGAAATGAGGAGACCTGGTATTTTTCTCTCTCCATCTTCATCTCTCTCTCCCCAAAAATCAAACACAAAACTTAGAACCGGACACAACTACAAAAGACAACTCTGAAACTCAGTCATCATCATCATCGGAGGCAGAAGATAACGACAACTCTGGGGGACCCAAGACGGCTTAGAAGTCACAACGCCATTGTCACTTTCTGCATCACCTCTCAGACCGTCGGCCCTCGGCCTGCCGCCACTGCCGACGAGGTTCTCTCTCTCCTTCCTTCTGCCTCTTTTTCTCTCTCCAACTAGCTGTTAGAGAAATGGGTCAAGGCAAAAGTTGTCTCAAATTTGGGCAAAAAATGGGTAAAACCCTAAATGGCAAAGGGTTTGGGTCAAAGATTGGAGAGAAATTTTTGTGATTTTTGCCCCATTTTAAATTTGAGTCTTAAAATGGGTCAAAACTGGAGATGCTCTTATTACCCCATCCTCATTGATGTTCCCATTGCTGATGGGCCTCGCATCCCAAAGGGTCGGAAAAAACGCTTGCCTAAAGTGGGAACTCCGGCTCTTAGCCGCCGACAAGCTTTGGGGGAAATTAATGGTAATCGCCAGATTGCCCTCAACCCCTCAATTGCTCCAAAACCTCACCTCAATTCAAATGGCACGTTCTCTGGAAAATCAAGACCCGAAACTGTCTGGAGTTATAGCTTCCACAAATGACTCTTCTATCGGGGCTCAGAAAAAGACACGTGATGTGAATGGTCTGGCGTCGGTGAATGAAGATACAAGCTCTTCTATGGTGGAGGAGACTAGCCTCAAATGGTCTCCCGCTGCCCAATGATTTGCTGGAATTGTCAGGGTGTGGGGAGCCCCCTGACATTCCATCAACTCAAGGAGCTTGCAAGACTCCACTCTCCCGCTTTGTTCTTTCTTTCAGAGATGAAGAACAGAATGCCCAGGTTAGATTTGGTCAAAAGATCTCTGAGTATGGATAATGCAATTTTTGTTGATCCAATCGGTTCTGCTGGTGGCTTGGCAATTTTGTGGAAAGGTACATCGAATGTTTCGTTAGTAAAGATGTGTTCTTGGTTTATTGATGTGAAAATTGTTGATTTTGTTTTAAATAAAAGCTGGAAGCTTGTTAATATTTATTTTAGGGAAAATTTCGAAATAGCACCCGACCTTTCACACAAATCACACACAGGCATCTGACCTTTTAAAATTATCAAAAAAACACCTGACCTATTTAAAAACCCATCAATTTTACACCCGCCGTTAACTTTCCATCCAAAACAAACGGAAATGCTGAAAATGTGCATTTTGGCACGAATATTGGCAAAACAAGATTAAAGCTCATTTTGGCAAAACACAATATTATACTCATAAATAAGATTAAGGCTCAATTTGGCCTTAATAGTCGATTAAAAACTTAATTTTTATCTTTATTCAAAAGAAAAAAAAAATGCATTTGTTAGTTTTGCGTCAATACGAATCAATAAATCACAAAAATTACTTAACTTTTCAATCCAAACCCACCCCAAATAAGGAATCAAGCTTAATTTAATGATTAAATACTCATAACTATGCAACCAAATAAGATTACTCTGTATTAAACAAAGGAAAAGGCAAAAACAAAAAACATATAATAGTCATTGGTAGGTGTAAAAAGTGCCAAGTCATGGGTATTTAATTACTAAATTAAGCTTGACTATTCTATATTTTTTGTTTTTGCCTTTTCTTTTGTTTTAATACGGAGTAATCTTATTTGGCTGCATAGTTATGGGTATTTAATTACTAAATTAAGGTTGATTCCTTATTTGGGGTGGGTTTGGATTGAAAAGTTAAGTAATTTTTGTGACTTATTGATTCGTATTGACGCAAAACTAACAAATGCGTTTTTTTTCTTTTGAATAAAGATAAAAATTAAGTTTTTAATCGATTTTTAAGGCCAAATCGAGCCATAATCTTATTTATGAGTATAATATTGTGTTTTGCCAAAATAAGCTTTAATCTTGTTTGGCCAATATTCGTGCCAAAATGCACATTTTCAGCATTTCCGTTTGTTTTGGATGGAAAGTTAACGGCGGTGTGGGCAGTGCGAATTGCCCGATTCTCTCTCTCTTCGGTGAAAAGGATTTCGTTCCCCTCCTCCGTTTTTGAAAAGAGAAGAGATGCTGCCGGTTCGCGGGAGCGCTTTTGAAGCTGGACGTCAAGCGCTCGCGAAAATACAGAGTCGCCACTTGGGTTTGAAGGTCCGACACCCAAGGAACCGTATTTCGAAGCACCTGCCGCGCTGTTTGATTTGAAAAAGTTAAGGAACCAGTCCGTCATAACCATATCTGGGTTCGGGAGCCAGGTTACGAGAGGGGAAGGGTTTTATGGCACCCCTCTCGCCCAATCCGGAGATCGGTCTCTACTTAGTCATTTGCGAAAATGTTTGTTTTGCGATTCTGTTTCATTAATCAATTTTTAGCCAATTAGGGCGGGGGAACAGTTAAAAGGGATTAAAACTGCAACATGTTTGCAGGATGTGATATATAGCATGGATGAGCAGTTAGTATAGGATGAGAACAGACTGCTGTGGGAGTTTAAACAAACTGGGAGGCCCCTGTTTTGGAGTGACGTGCGCAGGAAGAAACCAGCATGCACTGAACAAGTCACTGCATGCTGTTCACTCTTGCGCGCATAATTCCAAGACAAGCGCGCGCCGGTGAGCTTAAAACCCACAGCTCTTATTCTCAAACCTTCTGGGCTCTGGAAGGACCAGTGCACACCCAGGACAAACCACGCAGTTCATATAGCAGCATTATATACAGTTTAAAGACTGAAAAGCCCTACAAATTAATAAAACACCCCATAAACAGTGTGAGGACAGAATAACAGCCTAAATCCAAGCTATCCGTGCAAGGCCATTCACTGGTCGGAGGCAAACTGTCGCGCGATGGAGTCACTCTGGCGCGCGAGGATGCGCCCCGGCGCACTGTCGCGCGATGGAGTGAGTCCGTCGCGCGATGGTGCGCCCTGGCGCACTGTCGCGCGATGGAGTAAAACCCTCGCGCGATGGTGCGCCTGGCGCGGGATGATTGCGCCCTGGCGCGGACAGACCAGTGCTTGGTTCACATTTTCTGGGTTCTGGGACAGATCCAGAATTATCCCAGGGGTATTCCAAAATAGAAAACATGCAATTTGAACTACAACTAGCAATTTCTAACAAAGGAAAGCAGTAAACTGGTTATTATCATGCTTGCAGGGTGATCTATACGTAAATAAACACAAAACAGCAAGACACCAATCCCCACGAGAACCGTCGCGCGATGATCGAAATCGTCGCGCGATAGAGTGGCTCCATCGCGCGCTGGTTCTTGCCATGACGGTTTTTGAAACCTCGCCAGCTTTAGGACCAGGACTGGTATTGATTACCAGCCTTGGCCCTGCCAGCCCCCCTCAGGGATCAGAACAGAAAGACAGTAGGTATGCTATACCTTTGGTTGAGTTTGAAACGAATTCGAGCTTTGAGGTTGAGGTTGTTTGAGGTGTTTGAATTATGGAGTGAAAATGGGAGAGAAAGAACAAGCTATGTTCTTTGATGCATGGAGTGTAATCTTTTACCAAAGCTTGACTTGGAAAATGCTAACCCTTTGAAAGAGAAACAAATGGGGGTATATATAGGGAAAAGGGGTGAATCTGGTTGGAAACAGAGGAGTTCAGGCAGTCCACGAGGCCTGGCTGAGGCTGCATTGGTGGCCAACTGTCCATCTCAGGAAAGGTCGGTGGTAGGTTGGACCGTCGCGCGATGGTGTGAGTCTGTCGCGCGATGGTGCGCCCTGGCGCACTGTCGCGCGATGGAATGACTCTGGCGCGCGATGGTGCGCCCGGGCGCACTGTCGCGCGATGGAGCCAGATCGTCGCGCGATGGTGCGCCCCGGCGCGGGATGGTTGCGCCCTGGCGCGGGTCAGCTAGGTTTTTGGTTTTTGAAGCGGCTTAGGCTAGGTTAGGTTCAAGGGTTTTGCAAACACTCAAAGCTCAAACACGATATCATTCACGGGTTGTTCTTGATCCATTTCATCATCGGGGAATCAAAAACCGTAAGTAAACTAATCTGGAAGCCCAGATTGGGGTGTCTACAGTAGCCCCTCTTTGACGGCACTTGAAGCACCATCAACTTGGTACAAGTAACGTCAAAGATTTCTAGACACCCCTCAAGGCAATCCAGAGCAAAGCATACTAGCAAAGTAGACAAATAAACTTAAGGAACCTGATTGGTGGAATGGACAGGCAGGTCCATTGCCGGGGATGGAAGTAGAAGTGGACGAGCGAATCGCCGCTTGTTGATCGAATTTGGACAGGATAGACTGTCGTTGCAGATGTGGACGGGACAGGCCGTCGTTGCTGGGGATCAAGCTATCCTCGGCACAAAGTATTCCAACAAACACGGGTAGGTCGTGTCAGGTAGGTTGAATTCCATCTGTTGGGAATCAGAGCCAATCTCCTTATCAAAGACCATCCGAGACAGAGCAATAAGCCTGCTGGAAGATGCGCGTGAAGCTTGACTGATATAGAGGTAGTTGTTTGGGGCAGGTCGAGGCGGACTCTCCTGGGGAACAACTAGTTGCGAATGGGCAGACCATCGTACGATATCCTGATCGTTGTTGATCGGGGCAAACACGGACGATATGGCTGGTTGTCATCGCTGAATGGACGGAGACAGGCGATGTGGTTGATTGTCGTCGCTGAATGGGCGGAGACAGGCGACGTGGTTGGTTGAATTTTGAGATGGGCAGATCAGTGTGCAGAATGATCGAGCCGTTGAGATTTGGACAGGACCGGCTGTCGTTGATGATATGGCTGACCATCGGGATAATTGAGTACGATAGGACGATATGGCTGACCGTCGTTGATGATATGGCTGACCATCGTTGAATTGAGAAGGACGATATGGCTGACCGTCGTTGAATAGGACGGAGAGATCAATGTGCTGAGTGATCAAACTGTTGAGAAAGTTGACAAGCTGAGAGGATCATCAGTATAAATGATCGAGCCGCTGAAGTCTGGAGGGGAAGATCATCAGTATAAATGACCAAGCCGTTGCAGACAGGATGGGACAATCATCAGTATAAATGATCGAGCCGTTGAAGTCTGGAGGGGAAGATCATCAGTATAAATGACCAAGCCGTTGCAGACAGGATGGGACAATCATCAGTATAAATGATCGAGCCGTTGAAGTCTGGAGGGGAAGATCATCAGTATAAATGACCGAACCATTGAAGACAGGATGGGACAATCATCAGTATAAATGATCGAGCCGTTGAGTTTGGACAGGACCGGCTGTCGTTGATTTGAGATGGGCAGATCAGCGTGCAGAATGATCGAGCTGTTGAGAAATGGACAGGACCGGCTGTCGTTGATTTGAGATGGGCAGATCAGTGTGCAGAATGATCGAGCCGTTGAGAAATGGACAGGACCGGCTGTCGTTGATTTGAGATGGGCAGATCAGTGTGCAGAATGATCGAGCCGTTGAAAAATGGACAGGACCGGCTGTCGTTAATTTGTCATGCAGAAGATTTTATCGCATCCTGCTATGAGAACAATGTCGCAAGAGATTTTCGATCGCATCCGCTGACAAACAATAACAAAACCGCAGGAGATAGCATCGTACCCTTCGGCCAACAAATCGAGAGTTAGAGAGATTTCCAACACCTCTGTTAACAAACAGAACAAAACCGCAGGAGATAGCATCGCATCCTTTGGCCAACAAATCGAGAGTTAGGGAGATTTCCATCGCCTCCGTTAACAAACAGAACAAAACCGCAGGAGATAGCATCGCATCCTTCGGCCAACAAATCGAGAGTTAGGGAGATTTCCATCGCCTCCGTTAACAAACAGAACAAAACCGCAGGAGATAGCATCGCATCCTTCGGCCAACAAATCGAGAGTTAGGGAGATTTCCATCGCCTCCGTTAACAAACAGAACAAAACCGCAAGAGATAGCATCGCATCCTTCGGCCAACAAATCGAGAGTTAGGGAGATTTCCATCGCCTCCGTTAACAAACAGAACAAAACCGCAGGAAATAGCATCGCATCCTTCGGCCAACAAATCGAGAGTTAGGGAGATTTCCATCGCCTCCGTTAACAAACAGAACAAAACCGTAGGAGATAGCATCGTATCC
This sequence comes from Rhododendron simsii, assembly GCA_014282245.1. Classification (NCBI taxonomy): domain Eukaryota; kingdom Viridiplantae; phylum Streptophyta; class Magnoliopsida; order Ericales; family Ericaceae; genus Rhododendron; species Rhododendron simsii. The sequence goes on from CM024955.1 coordinate 15,569,995, forward strand.
TTCGGCCAACAAATCGAGAGTTAGGGAGATTTCCATCGCCTCCGTTAACAAACAGATCAAAACCGCAGGAGATAGCATCGCATCCTTCGGCCAACAAATCGAGAGTTAGGGAGATTTCCATCGCCTCCGTTAACAAACAGAACAAAACCGCAGGAGATAGCATCGTATCCTTCGGCCAACAAATCGAGAGTTAGGGAGATTTCCATCGCCTCCGTTAACAAACAGATCAAAACCGCAGGAGATAGCATCGCATCCTCTGGTAAACGAAGTCTTGATGGCGACCATTCTGGTCACCTTCCTGTTTTCAACAGTTGATATATACAATATGCAAAGATGTATATACTAACAAAGTGCACAAATTGAAAATGCAGACCCTAGCTAAGGGCGGCTCCTAGGAGGACAACGATGCCTAAGGACTACCACTGAGCCCCATTACTTTATTGCCTTCTACTTCTGAGATGCGCATCTAAATAGATAGATATTGAGTGGGCTGACGTGCCCAGTTGACATGTAGCAATGTGGCATTGGGCTTGCATGCCCTTTCTTCGATGCACGGGCAGATGAGCCCCAGAGATATGCTTTGCTTGGCCTTGGGCTGACGTGCCCATTGCCGTTGATGAGACTCTACTGCTTGTAGATTACCGAAGCTAGGGTAGCAATGTAAAAATTACATTTCCGCAGTTTATGGACAAAAACTGACCGCTAATATCTAATTTGCATTGACAAATGAATTGAGTCGACACAGGGACACATGTACAGACGTGCCTAGCTCGAACGAAAAGGGGGAAAGAGCCCCAAGGAACAATGCGAACCCTTAGACACATGGAATACAATGAAATTTTGGGAATTAACGTGCCAAAACTCACAATATCCCTAAACGGGTGAAACTGACACTTGCGAGGTCAAAATAGCTGTACAATGACCTGTACGAACAAATTGAACCGAGAATAGCATCTCGATATGACAATGGATTGAAAAATTGGAAAGATGTCACAAAGACGGACATAAGACACAAATGATGACACATATAGGCCCGGACTGAAACCGACACCCCCGTGCAGTCACATTAGGTTTGCACAGTATGACAAAACTCGGCAAAAGCCCCTTGAACAGGACTCGAAGGCAGTAGCTGACTGCTATTGATCACTGTATGAATTGAAAAAGCGAGCGTAGGGTTGAGACCAACGCACATAACTACGAATCAAGTGCGCGTGAACCTCAAACTAGCGCATATGACTGCAAAGCTACTGCAACTGCTCACACCAGACTTCGCTGAACTTAGAATAAACTGTGAGCCGTTAGGCCTCGCCAGCATTTCGTTCTGTTTTTTATGCTTAAAATCTTTTAAGGCTTTATGCTCAGCTTTGAAATTGAAGAAGTAGTTTGCAGTAAAATTGAAAGACAAAAGGTTTTTTTCCCTTTTAGTCGCCTCCCAAGCAGCTTGATCTCCGATCTTCTTCGACTTTTGATGTGTACCAAATGTCAACCATGGATCAAATTGATAGATTGTGACCGAGTCTCAAGGAGAGACTGCCTACGTATCCCAAGCTAGGGAATCAGGGCAAAACGTAGTTCAGGCCAAGGTTTACTCGAGTATTTACCTCACCTTTTACGCTCTAACTTTTGCCTAGAACCGCCCGTTTGGGTTTTCGGCCTAGCGAGCTTTCAAACATTGCCTTTACTTTTGCCTAGACCTCCTTCATAGGTTCTTGGTCTAGCAGGCTGCTCTAACTTTTGCTTGGAACTGCCCACCCTTGGGGTTTTCAGCCCAACGAGCTTCTCTCAGGGAAAAGGCTTTTGAGTTGATCCATGCTGACCAAGGTATTGATTTTGATTGCCGTTGAGGTCTATGAAATGGCCGGAGGCCCAGATGAAATGGATGCGAGGTCCAAAGTGCTTCAGTTGACATGCCTTGCACAGGCCACTTTCGAACTTTCCAATTTGTGCTTGGCGGAACGCTGTTCCTACAAATTTGAGGATGGTATGAGGTGCTGGACCTTCTAAGCTTTGCTTTGTATGGTTTGGCGCCTGGTAGCAAGGGGATTTGATGTTCCTTTATCTCAGGGTCAACGTTAGACATGTCATTTGAGAGACCCTGCCAAAACATTGTTGAACTCTTCGAGCCTGTCTGACTGGACACAATGCTCCTCTGGGAACAGCTTTGAACCAAATTTGAACCATTGGGAGGTTGTCCTTGTCTTTCAAGTTTATTTGAAAACTACTATTTCAATTAATAGGCTGAGCATGCCTTTTGTTTTCCCTTTCGGCGAGGGAACACATTTCCTTGGGAATGATCCCATCGAAATCTATCCCTTCGTCGTCAGGGTCGACACAGTTTATTCAAAAGTCAGCAAAGTACTTAGAAGCAAGATAATGCATATCATAAGAAAGTCCCTCGGGGTTGCCAAGTACAGCAGACTCAAAGCTTGAAACAAAAGCTACGACGTGGAGGGCCAAGAGGCACAACCTCCGACTCAGAGCTAGACTTAGACAAATGCAAATGACTCTGTGTCAGACTCAGACGAAACGCCAATGCAAACTAGACGCGGTTTGAAAATGCAATATTTAAAAAGCTACCCATAGCTTCCACAAAAAGAGGTAGGATCCAGCGGGTGTCAGGCCCAAGCAACAGCACTTCGGCTTCCTCGGCTTCTTCGACCAAACCTACTCAGTGCTCCTTTGATCAATGGACCTCGGCCGGTCAGTCTTCCCCTTTGCAAGCTTCTCATAACTGTCAATCCAGGTGTCAGCAGAGAAAGTCTCAATTGCACAAACAGCGGCCAGCAGGCTGTCCTCAGGCTCAGATAGGACAGGTACAGTTGGCTTAAAGCTCGGATCGATCTGAGTAGAGGTGGGGTTGATTTGAGTGGAGATAGTGGATGTCTGACCAAGTTGTGAGCCAGAGTTGGGTTGAGGTAAGGTTTTGGAGATAGTATCGGCTTTTGATGGAGATGGGGTTGGGATGATGCCACAATCGATAAGATCTTGAATGGCATGTCGAAGCCGGAAGCAGGCATTGGTTGAATGGCCAGGCATTTGATGGTAGGTGCAAAAGAGGTTATATTTGAAGTTGGCGGAGGGATTCTTAGGCAATGAAGTTGGATTGAGGGGCTTGATGGAACCAGCATCGAGGAGTCTCTCATAGATCGAGGCCAAAGGTGCATCAAAATATGAGAAAACCCTCGGTGGGTTCCGGCGAGTGAATTGAGTGTTCAAAGTAGGACCCTTGTTTGCTCTGTAGTTGCAACACATTGTCTCCTTAACATGATGCATTCTTCTGCGCTCGGGGCTGAATTCATCACTAAGCATGTCCTCCCTTTTGGCAATGGCTTCGACAAAGGAATCAATATCCTTCTTCGAGTGAGTCTTAGCCTCATGGAACTCAACCAGGTCATTGAACATGTCTCCTGAGCATAGTTTGATTCCAACCGTTGGAGAGTGGTAGGCTTGAGGAGGTTCTTTGACTAGCCTCATATCTGGCTGCGAGGCTGTAGTGGTAACAAGGCCAACGAGTCCCTGGACCATGATCATCTGCTTGTCCATCTTGTGACCCAATTCCTCTATAGCTTTCCTGAGCTCAGCCAGCTCCATTTGTATTGCCATTTTTGAATTGATGAACGAGGCAGGCGATATAACCTTGGAAACGAAGGTGTAACAGCCCCGGCAGACTAACCCAAGTAGGTTTGGCTCTTCCCTTCAGTGAGATGGCCTTTAGCTTCGGACAACAAAGTAAACGAGAACTCAGTGAGGTTCCTGCAGCAATTAGAATGCAATGCACATGTTGCCATCGTCGGTGTCCTTCTAGACTCTATAACTACAGATAAGTCTGTCTCATGATGTTTGAACGCTGCCAAAATCCTCGGATTTCTTTTCGAGGGTGTATCCTTTGAATAGATCGACTAATGCTAAGAGATGTCAAAACAAACTAAGCCTTTGTCTATTTCGTTCTCAAAATTTCAACTTTAGACTTGGAACAACTCGGTATAGATGACATGGCACCTTAACTTTGAACACGGCGGTATATAGTGACTTCGCACTTCAACCTTGGTAGTGCCAGTGTCACGGCATCCATACTTTATGGTTCCTTATTTTCGATTGAAACTTCAATCAGGCATGAGCCAATGGCCTAGAAATGTTTGATTTCTCAAAGTCTCGCTGATCTAAGGATTTTGAAAATTAGCAACATGCACCATCGAGATGCATGACTCTTCATCGGGTCTAGCAGCGTCCTAATAGGCATAAGACAGACTCGAAAGAGAGACAACCTAGAAGCCGCCCTAAACATGCTTCTACGCAAAACAATATGTATGTACAGAAATAGAGACGAGTTTGCCTCACGAATTTCAGACGTTGCCAGAATCCTCAGAATTCTTTTTGGCCATGTGTCCTTGAGTAGATTGTCAGATCCTAAAAGATGTCAAAATAGACTAAATCTTCGACTAGTCCCATTTGAAAATTCAACTTGAATTTGGAACAACATGGTGGTGATGACATGGCACCTTAACCTTGAACACGGCGGTGTATAGTGACTTCGCACTTCAACCTGGGTGGCACCAGTAACACGGCATCACTACTTTTGTTGTTCCATATTTTCGGTTGAATTCTTAACCGGGCATGAGCCAAAAATGTAGTAAATTTTGATTTCTCAAAGTCTCATTGAACTAAGGACTTTGCGATTGATAACGAACATTCGACAGAATGAACGACTCCTCATCGGATCCAACAACGTCTTAGATCGCGCAAGACAAACTCGAAAGAAAGAACCACTCTAAGCATGCTCCTATGCAAAATAATGTATGTACAGTACATGCGATAGGGAAAGCAGTAACACGTAGACAGTATGGGGGTTAGATGCAAGTAATCTTACCCTGTAGGTACCTGTCCTAATTTGGAGAGTGCTAGTGCTTTGTATATGCAAAGGCTGGTTTTGGCTTGTAACAGGTTCCTCGGACTAGAGCCAAGATATACCTCCCGCTGCCCGCGTAACCGCAGAGCAACAGTCGAACGGTAGAATGACTCATCATCGTCGAAGGTTGTTGGTCATTCGGGGTCCCCGGGCTCCGGTAAACCGTGCCGGATTGCCAAAACGATCCAACGAGGCTTATCCCACATCGATGCAAATGAGATGCTAAATAATTTGATTAATGGAACAGAATCGCAAATTCTCAAATGCCTTTTCAAATTTGGCTCTCTTTATTAATCAATATTTAGGAGAAACTACACAAGAGAACAATCAGAAAAGCCCCAGATTAGATGGCCGGACACGAGGTCCTGTTAAATCACCGATCCTTTCTTCGGCAGCGCGAAGCTCACCGTTTTGACAGGCTTTTGTAGGATTGTTCCCAAGCGTATTAACTTCTAAGTATAGACTAATATCGATTCGATCCCCAGCAGAGTCGCCACTGTGGGCAATGCGAATTGCCCCGACTCTTTCTCTCTTCGGTGAAAAGGATTTCGTTCCCCTCCTCCGTTTTTGAAAAAAGAAGAGATGCTGCCGGTTCGCGGGAGCGCTTTTGAAGCTGGACGTCAAGCGCTCGCGAAAATACAGAGTCGCCACTTGGGTTTGAAGGTCCGACACCCAAGGAACCGTATTTCGAAGCACCTGCCGCGCTGTTTGATTTGAAAAAGTTAAGGAACCAGTCCGTCATAACCATATCTGGGTTCGGGAGCCAGGTTACGAGAGGGGAAGGGTTTTATGGCACCCCTCTCGCCCAATCCGGAGATCGGTCTCTACTTAGTCATTTGCGAAAATGTTTGTTTTGCGATTCTGTTTCATTAATCAATTTTTAGCCAATTAGGGCGGGGGAACAGTTAAAAGGGATTAAAACTGTAACATGTTTGCAGGATGTGATATATAGCATGGATGAGCAGTTAGTATAGGATGAGAACAGACTGCTGTGGGAGTTTAAACAAACTGGGAGGCCCCTGTTTTGGAGTGACGTGCGCAGGAAGAAACCAGCATGCACTGAACAAGTCACTGCATGCTGTTCACTCTTGCGCGCATAATTCCAAGACAAGCGCGCGCCGGTGAGCTTAAAACCCACAGCTCTTATTCTCAAACCTTCTGGGCTCTGGAAGGACCAGTGCACACCCAGGACAAACCACGCAGTTTATAGCAGCATAATATACAGTTTAAAGACTGAAAAGCCCTACAAATTAATAAAACACCCCATAAACAGTGTGGGACAGAATAACAGCCTAAATCCAAGCTATCCGTGCAAGGCCATTCACTGGTCGGAGGCAAACTGTCGCGCGATGGAGTCACTCTGGCGCGCGAGGATGCGCCCCGGCGCACTGTCGCGCGATGGAGTGAGTCCGTCGCGCGATGGTGCGCCCTGGCGCACTGTCGCGCGATGGAGTAAAACCCTCGCGCGATGGTGCGCCTGGCGCGGGATGATTGCGCCCTGGCGCGGACAGACCAGTGCTTGGTTCACATTTCTGGGTTCTGGGACAGATCCAGAATTATCCCAGGGTACTCCAAAATAGAAAAAATGCAATTTGAACTACAACTAGCAATTTCTAACAAAGGAAAGCAGTAAACTGGTTTTTATCATGCTTGCAGGGTGATCTATACGTAAATAAACACAAAACAGCAAGACACCAATCCCCACGAGAACCGTCGCGCGATGATCGAAAGTGTCGCGCGAGAGAGTGGCTCCATCGCGCGCTGGTTCTTGCCATGACGGTTTTTGAAACCTCGCCAGCTTTAGGACCAGGACTGGTATTGATTACCAGCCTTGGCCCTGCCAGCCCCCCTCAGGGATCAGAACAGAAAGACAGTAGGTATGCTATACCTTTGGTTGAGTTTGAAACGAATTCGAGCTTTGAGGTTGAGGTTGTTTGAGGTGTTTGAATTATGGAGTGAAAATGGGAGAGAAAGAACAAGCTATGTTCTTTGATGCATGGAGTGTAATCTTTTACCAAAGCTTGACTTGGAAAATGCTAACCCTTTGAAAGAGAAACAAATGGGGGTATATATAGGGAAAAGGGGTGAATCTGGTTGGAAACAGAGGAGTTCAGGCAGTCCACGAGGCCTGGCTGAGGCTGCATTGGTGGCCAACTGTCCATCTCAGGAAAGGGCGGTGGTAGGTTGGACCGTCGCGCGATGGTGTGAGTCTGTCGCGCGATGGTGCGCCCTGGCGCACTGTCGCGCGATGGAGTGACTCTAGCGCGCGATGGTGCGCCCGGGCGCAATGTCGCGCGATGGAGCCAGATCGTCGCGCGATGGTGCGCCCCGGCGCGGGATGGTTGCGCCCTGGCGCGGGTCAGCTAGGTTTTTGGTTTTTGAAGCGGCTTAGGCTAGGTTAGGTTCAAGGGTTTTGCAAACACTCAAAGCTCAAACACGATATCATTCACGGGTTGTTCTTGATCCATTTCATCATCGGGGAATCAAAAACCGTAAGTAAACTAATCTGGAAGCCCAGATTGGGGTGTCTACAGGCGGGTGTAAAATTGATGGGTTTTTAAATAGGTCAGGTGTTTTTTTGATAATTTTAAAAGGTTAGGTGCCTGTGTGTGATTTGTGTGAAAGGTCGGGTGCTATTTTGAAATTTTCCCTTTCTTTTAGCCCGTATGACAATGAAAGGAAAACTCAGTGGGAATTTTTTGTGCAATACAAAGCTTGTTTGGGTGATGATTGGGTTATATGGGGTGATATGAATGACATTTTGGGTCTAGAGGAAAAGAAGGGTGGAAGTGCTCGATCTATTTCGTCTCTTCGGGGGTTTCGCAAATTTGTGGATGATTGTGGTCTTGTGGATCTAGGCTTTTCAAGATACCCCTTCACTTGGCGTAATAATAGAGGGGGTAGTGAGTATGTTCAAGAACGCTTAGACGGAGTATTGGCTACTCCCTCATGGTGTATTCTTTTTAATCAAGCTTCTGTGACACATCTTAATACGGTGGGTTTGGACCACTGTGCTCTTCTCTTGAACCTCAGAATTGTCCCTACAAGACGCTGAGCTCCATTCCGTTTTGATGCTCGGTGGGTGGAAAATGATGAGGTTCGTGATGTTATCCACCAAGCTTGGGCTAATCCTGTTCATGGATCAAGATCATTTATGGTGTTCAAAAAAATCCAAGCTTGCCGTTCTTCTCTCACTAATTGGAAGCGACGCAAACGTCTTGATTCGGGGTGAACTATTGAGGAGTTAAAGGACAAGATTTTTTCTCTAAAAAATTCATTGAATGGACCTCCTCCAGGAATTATTTATGATCTCAAGAGGCAACTAAAGGAGGAATGGGACAAAGAAGAGCTATTCTGAAAGCAAAAATCCAGACTTGTCTGGCTTAAACATGGGGATAGAAACACTCGATTTTTTCATGCTTCTGTTATGCAGCGACGATCATTCAACTGGATCTCTGGTATTGAGGATACCAATGGTATGGGGACAGATGACCCCCATGAGGTAAAAGCAGTGTTTCAGAATTTTTTCTTTGGTATTTTTACCGCTAGCTCTAACCTTAATATCCAGGAAATTGTTGATGTTATCTCCGGAAAATCTCTAACGCCATGAATAGTCGTTAGTCTGACTTGTTACGGATCTAGATGTCAAAGCAGCTATTGAGGATATGGGACCTACTAAAGCCCCTGGAATTGATGGTATGACCCCATTATTCTTTCAGACTTATTGGCCGACGGTGGGGGAAGATGCAATAGCTGCAGTGAGGGGTTTTTTTCACACATCCCATCTTTTACGGAGTGTTAACCAAACCCTCATAACTCTTATCCCTAAAGTTAATTGCCCCATGAAACCCAGTCAATTCCGACCTATAAACCCTTGTAATGTCTCATATAAGATCATTACCAAAATTCTAGCCAACTGACTGAAATCTATTCTTCCCCAGATAATTTCAGAAAACCAAAGTGCCTTTGTTGGTGGTCGCCAAATTTCAGACAGTATTCTTATTGCCCATGAATTAATGCACTCGTTGAAAAATAGGCGTCATGGTAAAAAGGGTTGGGTAGCTCTTATGCTGGACATGGCAAAGGCCTTAGACCGTATTGAGTGGACATATTTGGAAGAAGTTCTACACAAATATGGGTTCGATGACAAGTGGATTCGATGGGTTATGGCTTGCATCACTACGGTATCTTTTGCTACAGTTATCAATGGAGAGAAGGGTGATCTTTTCAGCCCCTCTAGAGGTATTTGGCAGGGATGTCCACTATCCCCTTATTTATTCATTCACTGTGCGGAAGGATTTCACTACCTTATTCAGAAGGCAATTGGGGAGGGAGCTCTTTATGGTATTAAGATGGGGAGGTATTGCCCATTCATTTCCCATCTTTTTTTGGCCGATGACTCAATTCTTTTTTGGGAAGCCACTGTATCGGGTTGTCATGCTATTGAGGAAATTCTCTGAAAATATGAAGGGGCGTCAGGCCAAATGGTCAATCGTGAGAAATCCTCCTTGTTCTTCAGCCCCAACACTCCAAATGATGTCAAGGAAGGTATTTCTCAGTTTTTGAACATCCGTAGTGAGAGTCAATGTGGTAAGTATTTGGGATTGCCATCTATTAATGGTAAATCAAAAACTGAAGTATTTCGATATGTAACTGACCGTGTTATGAGCAAATTAAAATGCTGGAGGGATTCGGTTCTTAACATGGCAGGGAAGGAAGTCATGATTAAATCAGTTGCGCTCACTATGCCTAATTTTGTCATGCAATGTTTCCTTTTGCCAAAACGGATTTGCAAAGATATTTGTAGCACCATTCGCAAATTTTGGTGGGGGTCTAAGGCTGGGGAGTGCAAAATTAATTGGGTGAGCTGGGATAAACTTTGTGATCGTAAGGCTGATGGCGGGCTGGGATTTCGCGATCTCCATGCTTTTAATTTAGCTCTTCTTGCTAAACAAGGATGGAGGCTGCTTCAAAACCCCCAATCCTAATGCCAGCGCCTCTTTAAAGGCAAGTATTTCCATAACTCTTCTTTTTGGGATGCTTGCTACCCTAGCTCATCATCTTGGGCTTGGCGGAGCATTGTTGCTGGAAGAGCTATTCTTCGTAGGGGATGGCGCTGGAATGTGGATAATGGCTCTTCTATTGATATCTGGCGTGATCCATGGCTTCCCCGTTCCCTCTCCTTCAAAGTTCTAAGTCCACCTCCACCTCCAGATGCCCCATTTAGTTCGCTTCGTCTCTGATCTTATTGATACCGATACCCATAGCTGGAATATCTCTCTCGTTCAATCGCTTTTCTCGAAGATTGATGAGGAATCTCTCATCTCAATCCCTATTAGCTCCCAAGGTGTTGGTGATAAAGGAATATGGCACTATACTAGTAATGGGTCTTTTACTGTCAAGTAGACCTACCACCTGGCTAGAAGGTGTATTGCTCCGAACCATTCTCGTGAACATGGGGGACCTAGCTCAGGTAACCCTACGGATTCTTTTTGGAAAGCTTTATGGTCTTTACCTGTTCCAAACAAAATTAAGATGTTTTTATGGCATTGTTCCCATAATGCAGTTGCGGTTCTCGATAATTTAAATCGGAAGAGCATAGATATTTCACCATATTGTCCAAAGTGCAGGTCCAAGCATGAAACCTTGGAACATATGCTCTTCCAATGTAAATTTTTGAGAGATGTGTGGTGTCAATCCCCCTTTGCTCATACTATTTCTAGTTCTTGGGATTTGGCTCATTTTTTAGATTGGTGGTTTGGTCTTGCTATCATCTCCCAGTCATATGTTGGTGGTACTGATATGGGGGCACTTCTCGCGTCAATTTGTTGGTTCTTATGGAATGCCCGCAATAAAATCCATTTCGAAAGTCAAAAATGAAATAGCTCCAGAATCTTGGAAGAAAGTTTTGCGTTCTGCTCTAAATTCTAGGTTGCCAATGCTCCTACTTGTATTTCCTCTAATAATGTTGCTCCTTCCCCTCCTGGTAATTGGTGTCTCCCCCCTCCTGGTATCATTAAACTTAATGTTGATGGTGCTGTGGATAAGAATGGTGGTCTAGTTGGTGTTGGGATAGTAGCGCGAGATCATGCGGGGCAAATTTTGGGAACGGCATCCATTCCTTTTCCTGGTTTATTTTCTCCGAGAACTGTGGAAGCACTGGGCTTTCGTGAAGCACTGGTTACTGCTGCAAACAAAGGTTTCTCTAGTATTATTGTAGAAGGTGATTCTTTTCAGATTGTGCAAGCTCTTACTCAAGTTGGAAAATCTTTCTCTAATTGTAGCTCTATTCTCTCTGATTGTTTAGAGCTTATTCATTTGTTTTCCTCTTGTGTTTTTAAATATATTAAGCGTTCTTTCAATAGAGTAGCCTATTCGTTGGCTAAGTAATTCCTATTGGGTGTTAGGTTAGAGAATTAGGGGGTCCTGTCCCTCATTTTTTGGCTAACCTTGCCCTTGATGATGTACGGTCTTCGGGCCATCTTTCCTCTTAATAAAATTCTTATCTCTTTCCATGGGAAAAAAAAAAGCTTTTGCGATTGGATTTTTTTATTGGAGATCAAAATATAGTAAAAAAAGGAAAATTTATAAACAGAGACCTCTAAATTGGGTTTTGATTGTTTCATTAGTTTGAGTACTAGACCCAAAAAATTGAAAATGCTTCAGATGATTCGGAAAAGTAGATACAACAGAAATTGGGTGATCTGCAATAGAGGAGAGAAGATTTCTTCTCGGTTTTGCCAGACGAATAGCCTTGTCTTCTCTAGAAGATTTTTGGTCTTGAGGGGAGAGAGAGATGGAGGGTATAGAACGGGGCCGGATCCCGTCAATTTGGTATCAACCAGTTCGGTCCATTTAGCATATCCGAGCCATCCAAAAGTATTTTAGACGGCTCGGATTTAAAGAGGTGTTTTTAAAAAAAAAACTCACTTTAAATTCGAGCCGTCCAAAACACTTTTGGACAACTCGGATACATCTATATGGACCGAACTGGTTTGGAGCGAAAGCACTGGATCCAACCCCAGATAGAACAGAACAGTCGTTCCTGCAAAAAAGAAAGGGAAAAATTCAAAATACCCCCAACCTATACACCCAAATTCAATTAGACTCCCAACCTTTTAAAAACTTCAATTTTACTCCCAACGTTATATTCCGTTAATCAAAATGCCCCTTCCGTCCGAATTACTAACGGATTCCGTTAAAGGCTCCGTTAAATAGTGTCCCGATGGAATTTCGATGATCCAAACCGCTCAATGTGTTCAAAACGTGATTTTAAGGGTACTCGCTAGAAATCAGAAAAAAAATGATCAGGAAGGGCTTCATCTGAACAGTTTTTTATTGAATGGTTCAATAAAAAACTGTTCAGATGCCATTCAATAAAAAACTGTTCAGATGAAGCCCTTCCTGGTCATTTTTTTTTTGTTGATTTCTTGCAAGTATCCTTAAAATCACGTTTTAAACACATTGAGAAGCTCGGATCATTGAAATTCGATCAAAATACTATTTAACGGAGCCTTTAACGGAATCCGTTAGTAATTTGGACAGAAGGGGGCATTTTGATTAACGGAATATAACGTTGGGAGTAAAATTAAAGTTTTTAAAAGGTTTGGAGTCTAATTGAATTTGGATATATAGGTTGGGGGGTATTTTGAATTTTTCCCAAAAAGAAAAAGGGTATAAACCACGGTTAGGTTAGCATTTGGCTTTTAAATAGGGTGCCCCACAACTTCTGTGATTTTAGGTGATGTGGTAGCGTGAGATTGGTTATCCGGACAAACCACTATGACCGGCTCATCCGGATACAATTTAAACTCCTCCTTTTATATATTCATGTTACTATAGCCGACTCAATAAGTCTACACATCCCGACCTTTACTCCCGATTTTGTTCCCAACACTGACGTGGCAGGTGGGCCCCATGTCAGCAGCTGAAAAAAAAAAAAAAAAAAAGGGGGGGGGGCTGAAAATTTCCCCATACCAGACGATTTCCCCCAAAACGATACCATCTGGAAATTCTCCCAAACGCGGTCACCACCGGCGACTCCCACCAGCCTCACCCTCCACGTCAGCGACCACCACCAGCTCCTTGGCCCAACGACGGCACCACCGGCGCCATTACCGACCACCAAGGTCTCATTCTCTCTCTGGATTGTCGATGACCCCTACAATTTCAATCGATTCTAGCATTTAATTTCATTGTAACTTGATGAAACCCCAAAAAAATTAGGGCTCGTGAAATTGGGAATTTTTTGGTTTAATTTCTCTATATTAGATTGTGTGTGGGATAACATGTCATCTCATATGCTTGCTTTGAATGTTTTTAATTTTGAGTTGTCATGTGTTATTGTGTACTTCGTAGTATTTTTTTTGGGTGTATTTTGTTGAGTCAAAGTTTTTTTTTTTTTTTTCGTGTGCGTGCTTGCAATATTTTTTGCATGCTTGGGAATCATGTGTTGTCTTGATATCAATTTTACATGTGCTTCTGCCTTTGAGAATTATGTATCGAATCAAATTTTCTATCATATCTCTCTGTTACATTAAGATGTTGTTCTCTGCTTTGGTAATAGAATCTCATGCTCATGTTTCTATGCACACATTATCACTTGGAGCTAGTAAACTTACTTTGTTTAAGTGGTCTCAGTTGGGTTTATTTTGCCTATTAACTTTGATTGACCACATGTTCGTTGTTTACCTAGGGATGCTTTCCCTCATTCAACTCCTTATGAGATGGGTCGCCTATGGATTAGTGTGTAACGCACCTCTAAGGTTTGGAAAAATCAAATTGAGACTTTCTTTTATTTCTTGTCTATTGTGAAAAAAAAAAAAAAGAACAATACCCCTATTAAAAAAAAGGGGAAGTAGAAAATTTAAAAATAAAAAAAAGGGTTTATTTGCATTTGTCTCTTCATCTTAGAGGTTATAGCTGCCTGGTCCTTTGCCTTACAAGGCTAGGTGTAAGTCGCTAATCTCGAGTCTAAAACAACTGATGAGGTTTGTGCTTAAGTTCCTAGGTCCGAGCGTTTCTGGTTTGACTTCCTCGTGATAGTCTTGTTTAAACCTTTCTTGAGATAAGATTATAGCGCCCACTTAGTCCTTGATAAGTTTTCTTGCTCCTCATGCACGGCGTTTACGCTTCACATTCATAGGCTTGAGCATGGCATTCTGTCCATTCTTTGATCTGCATCATTCTGCTTCATGAGTTGATATGGTCTTAAATTTCCATTCGGTGCATTTTTCTTGTAGCCATCTTGCCTATGTGATTCTTGTTATTACATATCGTATGATTCTCTCATATGTTTTCAGGTTGCGTGTGTCTCACTCGGATATAGTCCTGTCCTTTGTTTTTCCGTGACAAAAAGGGGGAGAGTTTATATGTGTCGTTGAGTCTTGCATAAAGATAGAGAATTTTTTGAGTGCTTTGGTCATTTGGGGAGATATTTATAAGGAGAAATTTATTTTATTGATGAATCGCTAGTTGAGTTTTCATGCTTTTGGATATAATGCTGCATGTTGTTTATTATTGAATTATGCTGACCCATTCTATTTCTTCATAACATTTATTTTTTTGTCACATAGTTTTTGTTGAGCTATCTTTGCAGGTATTGGAAGTGCAACTCAAGTTTCATTGGATAGATCTAGTTTAGGCTAGTGTTTATCTCTTTAAGTTGTCCTTTTCCATTGTGTTTTAGTGCAGTTGGTTTTGTTCCGGAAATGCCAAAGGGGGAGATTGTTAGATATTTTGGCACTTTCCGGGGTTGTACAAAACCTCCATTGGTGTCTTTTACTATATCAACTCCGTTTGATTGTAATGGGTAGGTTCTTAGGGGTAGTAATTGCTCGCTCGATGCTCCTCCCATTATTTGCGCCAAATTGACCGCTACGAAATTGATCCGATTGCGTGAAAGGTAAAGTATTGCACGGCATCTTTTGCATAGCATTATTGAGTTCAAAATTAATTTTCTCCTTTACTGATTAGGATACTTTCCTTACTCCTATTATTTTATATATATATATATATATATATATATATATATATATATATACATACACACACTACCTTAATCTTTTAGTTTCCTTTATTAATTAGGAGATTTTCTTTCGCCGGACAAAACACGTTTTTTTTGTGTATACATATCATTAACACTCCCGAAAATATGTTTTCAGAAGAGTAGTGTTTAGGGCAGCAACCATTGCTTTTTATCACGTTTTTTAAATCTTGCATCTGCCTATATATATATATATATATAGACCGATTAAGGTTATAAGTGGGACGAGAACGGAGCATAAAATATTTACAGAAAGTTTTCTGTAGCAGCCCACAATCCTTTTCTGCATTCTGGCACGAGGGTTTAGTTTTTCGGTGGAGGCAAGTTTGATAGGTTTCCTAGCAGCCCATATTTTTGTTTGTTCTTGCATCGTCAAAAAATTTTCATATTGGTATAATAAATCTCAACGATAAAATAGTAAATCTCTTAGATCGTAGGGATTTGCTTGCTCACATGAATAGCTATAATTATGTTCATATTGGTTTAGTGCAAATTGCTCTTAAACCATTAACACTTCTTGGAACAGATACTTGTTTGCAAGTTACTTTGCGTGATGGTAGGTGTAATAGTTGGCGGTCCTCAATCATAGGGGCCGTAGAGACCAGTTTGAGTCATGGTCCTGTATATTTTAATGCTTATCCTGATTTCTCTTTATCTCTTACTGATAGAAATATAGGAGAAGCTTTAAATTGTAGAATTCAGACTAGAGGTTATGATTTTCTACCTGGATCTGAAGTAATAGCTGTGATTTATAGAATTTACTATAAAGTCATGAATACACTGAAACCTAGGGTGCGAATTATGCGTCCTCCTGATCAAACTGTTTTAATTGAGTCAAATGTTTTGACATCTAATATTGCAACTAATAGGTTGATTAATTGGGAAGAAATTACTTTTCCAGAAAATTGGACTATAACAAATGCTGTTCCTCCTAGGCCGATTGCTAATAGGATAGAACACATTGTTCAAGATAATGATGGTACGGTTTTCCTAAATTTTAGGAGTCCACAACCAGACAGATTACTCAGGAGCAGAAGCTCTAGAAATAGCCAACCAACAACCCAGGTGCCATATAGGGTTAGTATTCCTAATACTAGCAGGCACTCGGTTTCGGAAATTCCGGAATCACATCAGACACAACATCCAAAAGAGGATGAAAATTTGATTGGAATAAGATTGTCTGATAATCAAATACCACATGGTGTTTATACACATCACAATAATACAGCAGAATCACCTACTGCTAGTGAGATGGCTTTTACCATTAATAATGATAATAACGCCTGAACAGAGAAAAGAAATTAATAAAGAATTTCAACAGCCTAAGTACCAAGAATTTAGGACTTGGTTTTTTGCTAAATACAATGCTGATCAAAAACAAAGATTCAAAAAAGAATTTTATGATTGGCTTGAATATTCAGGAAAAATTATGCCTTTTACACGATGGTTTTATGGAAGGCATTGGATAGAAATTGATAAGTCTATTAATGTAATACAAGACTATCACAGGAATTGGAGGGATATGGCAGGAAATGTCATTAAAGCTGTCCATCCTCCGACAGTTCCGTTGTCAATTGAGGGCAACGCCAGTAATGATCCACCTTTGGAAACCACTGCTTTTGTTAAACCTACAAACACAGATCCGAATGGAAAGGTTTATAAGCAGAACAATCATACTAATGTTTGTCTCAATACCATAGGAGACCAGTTGATCCGAATGGAAGAGCAAATTGCTCAAACCAGAGAAGACATTAGGAATATGTCTTCTAAAACTGAGAAAAAAGAAGATGAAATATCACCTTCAAATATTCGACCACCGTTGCCAATATCAGGATTTAATTTAACAAATCCTAGTAAAAATATTGAATTAGTTGAAGAGTTACAAAAAAGATTTAAAGGCCTAACTCTTATGACTATAACAGAAGAACAACAAGAAATGTCTCAGCAAGAGGTTGCTGAATTGGAAAGTTCTTTTGTCCAGTCTCAAATAGAGACTATTAATAAACTTCAATATCCTTCTAAACAATTCCCCTATAGTGGAGCGGATAGGTATTATTACCCTAGACCTAGTCCTCAGGATATGTTATATGAAGAATCTGGTTACCAGAAACAAATGTCCTATAGTGGTAGAACCATCTATGAATGGAACATAGATGGAATGACCGAATACCAAATTTTTGGAGTTGTGCATCAAATGATGATGTATAGTACAATATGTCGCAATAATAGGAACGAAGATAAGGAGATTGCTGGATGGATCACAGTTGGATTCACTGGCATGATCAAAGGTTGGTGGGATAATGTTCTCACTGAAAGCCAACGGCAGGAAATTTTAAATGCTGTTAAAACTGAACCTGGTAGTAGTGTGAGACAAGATGCAGTTTACACACTAGTTCAATCAATAATTTTACATTTTGTTGGTCATTGGGATAACCAACGAGAGCGAAGTAGAGAGCTACTTCAAAATTTGAAATGTCCAACGTTAACTCATTTTCGTTGGTATAAAGATGTGTTTTTTGCAAAAGTCATGCAGAGAGTTGATGCTAATAGTGAGCATTGGAAATCCAAATTTGTGGATGGTTTACCTTATTTCTTTGCGGAGAAAATAAGGAAGAAAATGAGAGACCAAAATAATGGTTTAACTATCGACTATGATAGGTACACCTATGGTCAATTAATAGCAATAATAATTCAAGAGGGTTTAACTTTGTGCAATGATATAAAATTGCATAACCAATTGAAAAAGCAGAACCTAACTGGTAAGCAGGAGTTAGGACAATTTTGTGACCAATTTGGTTACGACATGCCCCAATATGGGAAACCCCAAAAGAATAAGAGTAGTAATAAGGCTACTCGACACTACTCGAAAAGAAAATCGGGTAAGAAGAAATATAAAGATCGTGATAAAAATGAACCATCTAGTTCAAAGAATAGCTCTGCTAAAAAGCAGAAAAATAAATCTGATAAGAAAATTACTGCAAAATGTTTTAAATGCGGTAAAATTGGTCATTATGCAAATAAGTGCAAGGCAAAAAAGAAGATAGATGAACTCCAATTGGATGAAGAGTTAAAGGAAACTCTTTATAAAATATTGCTTGATTCAAGTGAATCTGAACCCGAAGATCAAATAAATGATCTTTCTAGCGAAGAAGACACCTCTTCGACTTCTTCAGGAGAAGAAGAAATAGCTAAAAATTGCAGTTGTAATGACATTGAATGTTCGGCTTCTGATAATTATTGGAAGGCAATAGTTGAGATGAATGGTCTCAGTATTAATGTGCTTACTGAGAAACAACAAGGTCTTTTAGAGATCATTGATCAAATTGAAGATCCTCAATTAAAAATAAAAATAATTGAAACTTGTTTATCTTCAATGAAAGAAGAAGAGGAAGAAAGACCCCATCTTCCTAATGAAAATTATAGTTTGAAAACTGTTCTTGATAGATTGGAACAGGTAGATAATTTAAAACCTGTCACTATTCCTGAATTAAAAGGAGAAATCAACACTCTTAAAGCAGAGATTAAATTGTTAACAACTTTTAAAAATAGAGCTGCTCAAGAGTTGTATGATATTAAGACAAGATTAGTTGTCTTAGAAAATAAAGGTGAGTCAAGTAAGACTGATGATTTGGCTTATTTGAATTCGATTAATAAAGTGGTTTACCAAAAATGGCACATTAAAGTTAATTTGGTAATTCACAAAGAATATACTATCAACAATATTATTGCATTGGTTGATAGTGGTGCAGATATGAACTGCATTCAAGAAGGAATAATTCCAACTCAATATTTTGAGAAAACTTCTCAAAGCCTCACTAATGCTAGTGGAGCTAAAATGATTATTAAATACAAACTCAATAATGTTTACATTTGTAACAAAGGAGTTTGTTTGGAAACAACTTTTCTTTGCATAAGAAATCTTCAACAGGAGTTAATACTTGGCACTCCTTTTCTGTCAATGTTGCTGCCAATGAAGACCAGCACTGCAGGTATAACTGCTCAGGTAGAAGGTCACGAAATCTTCTTTGAATTTGTGTCTCCACCTGTATACAAAGAAATAAATGATATCATGAGAAAAATTTCTCAAAAAGATAAACAAATAAATTTTCTCAAAAAGGAAATTCAAATTATGAATATTGAAGAAGTTTTGCAAAAGTCTTCTTTCAAAGAGAAAATTTCTCAAATTGAAGAGAATTTCAAAAAGGAAATTTGCAGTGATATCCCAAATGCTTTCTGGGATAGGAAAAAATATATTGTTTCATTACCATATGAGAAGGATTTTGATGAAAAAAGAATTCCTACTAAAGCTAGGCCTTCTCAAATGAAACAAGAATATTTAAAATTGTGTCAAAATGAAATTGACAGTTTGCTTACAAAGCAATTAATAAGGAAAAGCTACTCCCCATGGAGTTGTACAGCTTTTTATGTTAATAAAAACGCCGAAAAGGAACGAGGTGTTCCTAGATTGGTTATCAATTATAAACCATTGAATGAAGTTTTGATGTGGATAAGATATCCCATTCCCAATAAAAAAGATTTACTTGATCGACTGAATAAGGCAGTCATCTTCTCTAAATTTGATTTAAAATCTGGATATTGGCAGATTCAAATACAGGAATCTGATGGATACAAAACAGCTTTTACTGTTCCTTTTGGTCATTATGAATGGAACGTAATGCCATTTGGTCTGAAGAATGCACCTTCAGAATTTCAAAATATTATGAATGATATTTTCTATCAATATACTGATTTTGCAATTTGCTATATTGATGATGTTCTAATATTTTCGGAGAACATAGATCAACATGTTAAACATCTTAGAATTTTTAAAGATGTGATTAAAAGAAATGGGCTTGTTGTCTCGGCGCCCAAGATGAAATTGTTCCAAACTAATATTAGGTTCTTAGGACACAATATTCACCAGGGAAAAATTATTCCCATTGACAGAAGCATAGAATTTGCTTCAAAATTTCCCGATGAGATTAGGGATAAAACCCAATTGCAGAGATTTCTTGGGAGTCTCAATTATATTGGAGATTATTATAAAGAATTGGCACAGGATTCTGCACCTTTATATGATAGGCTTAAGAAGAATCCTCCACCTTGGTCAGAACAGCATACTAGAGCTGTTCGAAAAATAAAATTGAAAGCTAAGCAACTACCTTGTTTGGCAATAGCTAATCCGGATTGGAAGAAAATTGTTGAGACTGATGCCTCGAATATTGGTTATGGAGGTATCTTAAAGCAACATAATACTAATTCTAATAAAGAAGAATTGGTCAGATTTACTTCAGGTTTGTTTAAAAATGCTCAAACCAATTATAGTACTGTGAAGAAAGAAATTCTTTCTATTATTAAATGTGTTAATAAATTTCAAGATGATTTGCTCAATCAACAATTTTTGCTCAGAGTTGATTGCAGTGCAGCAAAACAAGTTTTAAAGCAAGATATTAAAAACTTGGCTTCAAAGCAAATTTTTGCTAGATGGCAGTCTGAATTATCTGCCTTTGACTTTGATATTGAATACATCAAAGGGGAAAATAATTCCCTTCCTGATTTTCTCACCCGTGAATTTTTGCAGGGATGAACCATAATAGTTTTGCTCAGCAAAGAACTCAATTTGAGCAATGGTTAATATTGAGGAGAAGAGTTCTCCAAACTAATGCTGAAATGACAATATCTCATTGGCCTAATAATAGGGCTACTCTAATAAGATGGATTAATGCTAGAGAAGCACTGCTTCGGCATTATCAATATTATGGTTATGATGATGACCAAGACTGGGAAATAGATCTACTCCAGTTGTCAATACAGAGACTTCAGAATCAACTGAATATTTTATCTCGTGCATAATTTTGCAGGATGAATCGGCCACCAGACCGTGGTCGAGGCAGAGGAAATTCCTCTCGTGGGCGTGGCAAATCGAGGGTCACGCAAGCTGATATTGAAGCCTACTTGAAGGCTAATAAATTGCAATTTCCATCTCTTACAGATGCTGCATCCGCATCATCAGGCCCTTCAATGGCGGAAGTGGTCCAAACTGAAGAGGTTTTCAAATTGGGTGAAAACCGAGAAACAATTATGATCCTGGAATCTCAGGATGAAGACAATAGTAACAATCCGTGGGAAATAAGGTCCCGCTATTTGGATACAATGGGGTATCCTGTCCCGAAAGGGAAATATCGATACATTTACGAGGCAATGCTCTCGGAAACAAATTCGGTGGAATTCCGCCATACTTATGAAACTAAGATGGACAATAAGGGTCCAATCAGTTATAGCAGGGCCATAATAAGGATGGTTATTCCATTTCACAAGTGGGGAATTCACCCACAACAATCTAAAACTTTGACAATAAAAGGTGAAAATGGAGTTCCAATTCATTTTAATTATTGGGACTACGTTGAAGCCTGGTCAAAGCTTTTTATTACCAAAATCCAAAAAAGAAACACTCATGGTTTCTGAAAATATTTCCAAAATTGATTGGCAAGAATGAGCTACCAAATTGGTTTATTAATTGGTGGTCTAAATTTGGACCAAAATCTGATATTTTACCAATTGAGGTACAGAAGGAACTTAAGTTCTTCGAAGATAACCATCCTCAATTAAGAGGAACCAATACTTCTGAAGGAAAATCGTTCCTTTTCACAATGATTACTTTTGGGATTCCTTGGCTCTGGAAATGGGATCTCGCAGTTGGGAGGAATAATTTGGGTCTCCCTATTCTACAGCGAACCTTCCAATACAAATGGTGGAAGGGTATAGACCTGGAGCAGACATTTTCCGAAATCCGGAATGCCACTCAAGAATTGAAAACTCAAATCAAAAGAAAGGACAAAATGGCAATCAAAAATCCTTTCTTGGAAATATCGGCTCAAATAAGAGCTCAACATCCTAATTTGACCGATGATGAAGTCGTAATAAAAACCATGGACTTCATGAAGGAACAATTCTTGCAGACAGTCCACGCCACCCAGTCTGCAGCTGATGATGAATCGATGACATCAGCCAAGAGCAATGAGGATGACAATAATCCCTTCACATGCTTAGCAGGGGAATCACAGGACCCCTACGAAGATGAAGGAACTCAGGCACCTACTCTAGGTGATTTTTGGGACAGCATGACGGAAATGATGGCCGAGCAGCTGTCCTCTCGCAAGGGCAAGGAGAAGCATCAATGATGTTGCTTCAACTTCATTTCAAAGTTTCAATAATGGCTGCTTCCAAATAAAGTCTGGGAGCACACTCAATGGATATAGAGTAATTTCCAAAACACTCAAATAAGGAGTGTTGTCAATTTTAGGTCCAACAACTTTTAGGTGGGATATTTGGTGTTGATGGGGCTCAATTGCACCCGGCCAAAGTTTTCCTTTAAGTTGTTATTTCATTTTCATTTACCTACTTAGTCCTGTTGAGTCCTCAATATAAGGGACGCGTCTTTCATTTGTTAGTCAGACTGGTTTTCCACAGATATTTTCTCTCTCTTCTGTAATCAGCTTCCGCCTCTCTCTCTCTCTTCAATAATATTTGCAGTCTCTTTTCCTCCAATACAAGGTTAGCATTTATCGATCCTTTATTGCATATTGTTTTCTGCAATCGTCTTTATTAATGTAGCTTGATAAAAAAAAAAATTAGTTTCAGTTTTCAAATGAAAGACCAGCTGTATCCAGTTGAAAGCAAAATGCTAATTGTCACCAATTGTGTCAAAGTCAGACAAGTGTGTACTTTCTTGCGAAGGGGGTTAATTAAGTACAATTGCTTAAAGGGCCAATCTGGGAATTCTTTTAGCACCAAGTGGCAACTCTTTCCTTTGAATACTGGACAAGAATTAATTTCTTATGCATCCACAAATCTTCCCAAATCTGAGGACCAAATTAACAAACTAAAGAATTTTGTTTTTAATGGAGTGTGGCCTAATCCAGCAACTACAATAATTAAGGTCAATTCGGCAAATGTTGATTATCTGCATGCTTGTTTTTTGGGTTTATAAAGTTTAATTGTGATGGAGCATTTTCTTCCTCCGACAGCTTAGCTGCCTTCGGCGTTATTGTCAGGGATAGTGGTGGAGTAGCTCGGTTGAGAAGGGTTGGTAAAGTTGTAAGGGTCTCTACTGCCATTTTAATTGAAACTTGGGCGTTGAGGATCGGATCGCGTCTGGGGTTGCGGTGGATATGGGATGTGCAGTTGACAATGCCATTTTTGAAACAGATTGCCAAGTGATAATTAACTGCTTTAATGGACTTAGTTCCGTTTGTCTGTGAGAGATAAGGGTTATGAATGGAAGACATCAAGGTTTGGGTTTCTACGAGGAGCTGGTCTTTTTCGTGGTGCTATCGCAAGAAGAACAAGGCAGCCCATTGGCTTGCCTCTAATAGTCTAAATAGGAGTTTTCTTTGTCAGACATTCAGATTGTATTCTGTTTGGTTTAGATGCTCTCACTGCTAGAGATTTGTCATCTTAGTTCTCTTTCTTATATCACTTGACCACTTCAAAATAATAAGAATAAGAATTGTATGAATTTTTTAATTATATTTATTCATGTGAATTTATGCATAAGAGTAATGTAATGATTTCACACAAAATATGCTAATGTTATGACCTGAATCAACACCGGAAAAAATGTGACGATAAGATAGAGACTGGGAAAATTAAATTACTGCACCTTATATGTACAAACCAATAAGAATATTTATATACAAAGTACTAAATGAGAAACAATTTTGGCAATCCTTTTTACATGTATGTATATACTAATCCTTATCTTGTTCCTTGAAGGGAAAATTAGTCATACGCACAGTAAAATAATTTTCATTTAGGAGAAGGACGCCAGCAAAATTGTTTTCAATGAAGGTTCTTCAACTTTTCGAGTCTTTTAGTCATACGGCCAAAGTATGTTTAGGCACTTTTATAGAGTTTTAGGATATACTTTCTTATTATAGAGTTTGTAGTTTAGGTACTTTCATAGAGTATCTTACATTTTTGAAACATTAATTTGTGGCCAGCACCTCCCCTGTCCCGGTTTCAAATTTCCACGTATATCTCCCTCTCTATTACACCGCGATTGTCCACATGCCACTAGTTCCACACCTACCCTAGTAAGCCAACCCCTCTCTCTCTCTCTCTCTCTCTCTCTCTCTCTCTCTCTCTCTCTCTCTCTCTCTCTCTCTCCCCCCACGCACGTGCACGCGCACACATTCACACACACACACACATATATATATGTATATATGTACATGTAAGTACATCAACAATTGTAGCGACTGCATAGTGGTAGCAAGCATATAAAATGCAACAGTTGTACATTGACTAAGGAGCAAAATATGTCCAGGTTTTAAAAGTGGTAGTGGACTGCATGGTGGTAGAGGTGTAGTAGTAGCAGGAGTATCAAATGATACGTAGTTAATCGGATGTAGGTGGTCATAATTTTTTTAAATTATTTTTTGGCGCCGGAGCACCTAAAGCGGTCATTTAGCGGGCAAAAGATTAGATACAAAGCAATACGTGGTGGGCACCGGGCGATACGGGTAGGCATTTTGGGTAGCACAGGTATAACGGTACTGGAGGTCCAAAAAGTCGCTATGTAGTGATGGGTTTTAACTTTTGTGTTATGTGTGCTTTTGTCCGATGGGAAGTGAAATCATGTCGACATTTGGCAATTTACATCCACTCTCCATTCTTCTTTTGGTATTTTTGCGCATTTTTCTTGAATTTTTGTTAGATTTACTTTACATTTTGGGTTATTCATTCGTCTTGACGAGAGTAGTTTAAAAGGTAAAAAAATTATGAATTACTGAGGACGAAAAAAATATCAAACTGTTGGTATTTTTGTTTTTAGTGTCATTTTATATATAAAAAAAATTCAACTACGGTCTACATTTTTATATTTTTCTGATTTCTCTCGTTGAGATAAATGATTAATTCCAAAAATTTAAGATGAAAGGTAAAAAATGTTGAAAAAAAATTTGGATAAAAAATTTAGGGAGAACTAGTCTTTGCTCCCCATTATTGACTGATACCATTTCAAGTCAAAAAACACCACCTCACCGCCCACGCGTATGCATGTGAAATAGCTGTGAGAGGAGCTGTAGGGATTAGTCCGAGGTGCGTGCAAGCTGGCCCTGGATACCCTGCATTGGTAACTAAATATCCTTAGTTGAGTATACTAATCAGGTACTTTTTTCTCGTTTGATTTCAAGCCATCTGAGTGTTCCTATTGAACCAATTACGAGTGTTACAATTTTTTTTACAGATAATCATCCTATACATTAGTGGAGCAATCAATACAATTCTAACAACAGAACACAAAAAGGAGTTGATTCGCTTTATTTATCTTCATCAGGTAAGTTCTAGTCCAATTCTCACGAATCTTTGGCATAGAAAATCCAAATTAGTCCAATGTGTATCAAGCTATTGGCGCAATGTTTGCTACGTAGAACGATGATGGGGGATGGGAATTCTATATAGAAGGCCACAGCACCATGATCGGTTCGGCACTTAGCTATGATGCCTTGCGATTGCTAGGAGAAGGGCCCGATGATGGAGAAAATGGGGCAATTACCAAAGGCCGGAAGTGGATTCTTGACAATGGTGGTGCAACTGGAATTCCTTCTTGGGGAAAGATCTATCTTTCGGTATGATGCAACTTTCTTTCAAACTTCAAGGAAAATTTGTGGAAATAAGTTCTCTCTAGCTTCTTAAGATAAAATTGATGGATTGTTTTGAATCTCTCCTTTTCAAGTGCTAAGTGCATATGAATGGGCAGGCTGCAACCCTGTGCCTCCAGAGTTCTAGCTTTTTCCTTCATTTTTCCCTTATCATCCAGGTAGCGAAAAGTTGGTTTACTTACTCTTTATTGAGAGAATCAAATTCATGAGAGTTACGATTTTCTATAGTGTGTCTTTGTACTATTATTTAGCCTGGTCTGATCAACATCTCTTTCTTTAATTAGCGAAAATGTGGTGCTATTGTCGCACGGCTTACATGCCCATGTCGTATTTGTATGTGAAGAAATACCATGGGCCAATCACTAATCTAGTCAAGGCATTGAGACAAGAAATTCATACCAAGCCATATGAGGAAATCTGCTGGAACAAAGCGCGACATGACTGTTGTAAGGTTGGTAAAATCTATTGTTGATCCTTTCTGTCTTACGATTCATGCATAATTTAGGAAATTACAATTCCGATATGTTTATTGCTACTGCAGGAGGATAACTACTACCCTCATACCTTTGTACAAGACTTACTTTGGGATGGTCTTCATTACTTGAGTGAGCCAATTATAACCCGTTGGTCCTTCAACAAGATTAGAGAGAGAGCCATGCAAAAAGCGATTAAGTACATGCGCTATGGAGCAGAGAGCAGCAGATATATTGCCATAGGATGTGTGGAAAAGGTAATTAAGTCCCCTAAACTGGAGAACTTGATTGTAAATCCTGTTGAAGTTGTTTCTTTTGCAGAGTTTGCACATGATGTGTTGCTGGGCAGAGGACCCAAATGGTGATGAGTTCAAGTACCATCTAGCTAGAGTTCCGGATTACTTGTGGCTGGCCGAAGATGGAATGAAAATGCAGGTTAGTTTTTTTTATGACAATCTCAATTCTGATTTCGTCATTCTTCATTTAGAGATTGTCGCTTATAATGTAAGCTCGATGTTCCATTCAGGCTCAATTGTCAATTAATTCGGTTGTTTCATTGCAGAGTTTTGGTAGTCAGCTATGGGATACTACTTTTGCAACTCAGGCAATTATTGCCAGCAATATGGCTGACGAATACGGTGACTCACTAAAGAAAGCACATTTTTACATCAAAGAATCACAGGTTTCTTTCCTATCCAATGATATGCATGTCTGTGTACATACACAAACACAATTACATAAGTATGGTTAAGTTTAGTGAAATTTCATTTAGCTGTTTATACTGTTAAATTGAAGGTCAAAGAAAATCCAGCTGGGGATTTCAAGAGTATGTATCGGCACTTTACTAAAGGATCGTGGACTTTCTCTTATCAAGATCATGGTTGGGGGGTTTCAGATTGCACAGCAAAATCGCTTAAGGTAATCTAAATCTGTATTCATCAGCACATATTTGGAGCAATTAAGAAATTCATTGTTCACCGTAACCAAATTTTTTTCTTTTGCATGCAGTGTCTATTCTTACTTTCTCAAATGCTTTCTGAAATTGTTGGAGAAAAAGTTGATGTCGAGCGATTGCACGATGCTGTGAATGGGTTGCTTTATTTACAGGTACTACATAGATCATATTATTCATTGCTATTTATAAACTTACTTCACATCTTGGTAATTCATAACTAAATTAACTAACTGAATTATCTAACTTCCCTCTCCACTTAGAGCCCTGAAAGTGGTGGGTTTGCAGTATGGGAGCCCACAATTCCACAACCATATTTACAGGTAATTTTTTGGTTCCACAAAGAGTTATTGTCGCACAAGCCTCCATTTACGCTTGTTCTTACTAAAGAAGTTCTAAAACAAGCCATGTCCTTTCTTTCTTTGTTCACTTTTAAATAGTGACACACCGATGAAACAATGCGATGGTTTGTCAAATCCTTTTTACAACTTTTTAAACTTCTCAGGCTTTGAATCCTTCGGAAATATTTGCTGACATTGTGGTCGAGAAAGAGTAAGAACTTAAACCTTTATTATTTTCGCCATATAGTTTATAAAAAAATGGCTGGTCCATATAACTAACAATATGATCCTTCTTAGTCATGTTGAGTGCACTGCTTCGATAATCCAAGCTCTTGTGACATTCAAACGCTTGCACCCAGGCCATAGAGAGAAAGAAATAAAAACCTCAGTGGCGAAAGGAATTCGTTTTCTAGAAGAGGTACAATATCCTGATGGTTCTTGGTGAGTTTTAACTGCTTTCTTTTGGACTCATTTGTGCAAATAGAGGTACTTTGGGAACAAATAGGAAAACGACTCAAATGTGTACAACCCTGTTGGCAGGTACGGATACTGGGGAATTTGTTTCATCTACGGCACATATTTTGTTCTTGGGGGGTTGGCTTCGGTAGGAAAGACATACAACAACAGTGAAGCAGTCCGTAGAGCTGTGGGATTTTTGCTTTCAACACAAAACGAAGAAGGGGGTTGGGGTGAAAGCCTTGAATCATGCCCATCTATGGTAACTCCAACACCTAGGTTAATTATGGATCTGATGATATCCTTCGACTAAAAAGTTAAAATAAAAGATCTGCGTATTTGTTTTTCCTCCCTGGCGACCAATGATATGGTGCACGATTCTTGATAAAATTTTCTTCCTCATGTTTAGCGTTTATGTGATACAGAAGTATCAACCGTTGGAAGGGAATCGAACGAATCTGGTACAAACATCGTGGGCTATGCTGGGACTTCTTTATGTCGGACAAGTTAGTGATCTTAACATTCGAAAGTGTTAAATTGCTAGCTTATTCACATTTTCATAAGAAAATAAGTTCTAGAATGGAGTACTGAAAGTATTTAATTTGCGTACGTCTTCTTTATTAATGTCATCATATATATATTTCCAGGCTCAAAGAGACCCGACATCGCTACATAAAGCAGCAAGGATTTTAATAAACGCGCAAATGGCCGATGGTGATTTCCCTCAACAGGTAATTTGCATGCCAAGATAGTTTGTGAAACAATACCAAATTAAGTTTGTGTTGAACAAAAATTCTTATCTCATCTTCTATTCTCTTTGTTTGTTTTTGTTCACCATAAAACAGGAAATTACCGGTTGTGTCATGAGGAACTGCATGTTACATTATGGACAATACAGGAACATATTCCCGATGTGGGCGCTCGGAGAGTATCGGAAATGTGTTTGGCCATCTTCCTAGAAAGTATAAACTCAGGCTCGAAGACCGAGGTTCCATGAATGAAAAGCATAGTTCATCTTTTATGTAACAACAAGCCATCAAAAGAGAGAATTATTATTTCCTCTTTTATGCTGACAAGAAGATACTATTGATGAACAAGAATGGGCTATCAAAAATAATTAATAAAACAGAATAATTACTGCTACCTAAAAGATAGTGGTAAGTACTCCGAGTATTGTCCTCAGGGATTACGAAGCCTAAGTTAGGATTGCTTCAATTGATTTTCTAAATTAATTCGGAAAGAGATTTGATTGTTTGATTTCTAAAATTATGAAAACAAAATTATCGTAAAGCAATTAAAAAGTAGAGAGAGTTTATGAGAGAAAAGATCAAGGGTTTTGAATCCACTCGACCCATTGTAACAATATTTATGCGATGACAAAGGTTAATTACTCGAATCAATCCGAATATCGTTAGGATTCGCGGGTCCACACAATATTGCCTAAATATACTTATGAATCACCGAATAGCATGGGATATCGCCGCCTAGCATGAACCGTCTTATTAGGACGACCCGTCTCTATGGCACGGATCGTCTAATAGCACGGCGCGTGTTAGGGAGCATAACTCATCTTACTCAGTTATCACAAACAATTAAGAATCGTTGTATGAACGTGTATAAAAATTTAGAAAATCATTCACAAGATTTGATAGAGAAAATTAATACCGCAAATAAATTCTCAAGTCATACAATCACGATTCGAATAATAAAAACACTAAATCAAAACAAAAACATCTTTACTCAGAGTTCAAACTTCATCTACGCCCTAAAAAAGGAATTTAGCCGGCCATCAGAAAGTTGGTCTTCACAGCCTCTGATTCCTTCTGTTCCCAGCCGTAG
This sequence comes from Rhododendron simsii, assembly GCA_014282245.1. Lineage (NCBI taxonomy): Eukaryota > Viridiplantae > Streptophyta > Magnoliopsida > Ericales > Ericaceae > Rhododendron > Rhododendron simsii. The sequence goes on from CM024955.1 coordinate 15,599,671, forward strand.
TGCCTGGTCTCCTCCGCTATGCGTGGCAGGGGGTTTATTCGCACATTTTTAAAACCACAGGTAGGTTATGTGCTTAATTTTAAACCATGAGAGGGGTATCCGCATATAGCGATAACCACAGGGGGTCAAAGTGGACTTTGCTCTTATATATTCATGTTACTGTAGCCGACTTAAGAAAAACCCGCGGTCTTGTACGTGTAAAGCTGTGGGCCATGCCCATTGCCGAGAAGGACTTGGGCCTCCTTTCACTTGGTCCAACTATCAGACAAAATAGAAAGCCTTTGGGCCCACCAATAACATGAATCACTTGTACTGTTTTTCTGTCACAAGACCACGCGCACAATAGGAGCATTTTTAAGGCCTATTAAAATGTTAGAACCTCACAACACCCACGACACACAAATTAAGCTTTAAGCTCCAAGTAACAATATAAATGGACTTAACAAAGATACATCAGGAAACGTGTATGTAAACATTTACGCGCCTATCACAGCATGAAATCGGGGATTTATAAGTCAAGTGTACAATTTATGAGTGGTCTGTGGTTCGTGCCCTTCCTCGCGACAAGTTTTTTCTACTTTCAGTTCAACCGAAAAAAGTCACCAAAAAACAAAATACTATGTGCTTCTAGAGCTAATTTACCGAAATCGGCATCATAAGGAAAAAAAAATTGAGAGCTGAGTGAATGTTTAATAAGTTAGAAAATCTACGTTTACCTTTTGTGATGAACCAATAAATTTAAAATACATTAAAATCAGAACTCAAAATTTTTCTGCTACGGGAGGCACGTCCTCCTGTCCTCCTATCTCCCCGCCCCGGGCGCCTCCTCCTTCCCCTTCCTCTCTTCTCTCCTCTCTCCCCCTCTTCTTTTTTCTTCTCTTCCTCTTTCCCTAGCCTTTCTGCTGCTTTCTTCTCACATTCGTCCTCTCTGTTTTGTCGCCCGCCGGTTACCACTCTTGGTGTAACTGGTTGGCTTAACGGCAAGGTACGGTCCGGGCTTTGCTTTTTTAGGTGTTTTGGACTTTGGCTCTTAGGTGTTTTTGGATTTTGTCCCAATAGGTGTTTTTTTTTCATCAAACCTTTGGTTGGATTCCTCTCCCCTCTCCCCCCCAACTTGATGCATCATTTGTCAAGTTTTCCTTAATAAAATTGTTGTCGATAAAAAAAAACCTGAAAATCGATGGAATTAAAATAATGATCAAGGCAAATGTTGCAGTCTGTACTTAAAGATAGATTCATCCCTGCTATAGTGTTTATTGTTACATGGACGTCTACCTCCACAGAAGTAGCATTACATTTGATGGGTGTGTCACCAAACTTGTGTGTTGCAGTACTCTTTCAGATAATAAATCTCCGACTCAACAAAAGTATTGGAAAATCAACCTTTTTGAATTGATTAAGGCTTTGTTTGTTTGGAGGTAAAATATTTTTTGATAAAATATTTACCTATTTTTCGGTGTTTGGTGTGTAAAAAATGATGAAAATATTTTACATGTAAAATATTTTTCATTAATTGGATGAAAATGACTTACCCTTAAATCTTCCGCAAGTTAGTTTTCGAAATAAACCCACTGCCTTCTACTGCAATTTGCACTGATCAGTTTCCTGGATCGTCTGTCCTGATCCACGTTCAATTCTAATATTCTCATATCTCTCCACCGTTTAAGTCCTACACTATTTTTTCGATTTTTGAAAACATTTTTCAAGTGCCAACCAAACACCGAAAAATAAAAATTTGAAGTTTGTTTTTTGGAAAAATATTTTACATGTAAACGTTTTACATCGAAACAAATAGAGCCTAAGATTGAATGAGACAAAATATTTATAGACCAACCGATTATTATTCCGTATAGTCATCAAAGAGGAAGGGACGCATTTGTTCATAAAAGAAGCGCTCGTTTACGGTCAACATGTGTCTGAAAGAAAGCACCAAAAATAGTTCTAGTCAACAAGCTCAAGAAACAGAACAAAACAAAACTTTCTTTTCAAAAACCAAGGAAAAAACGCAACCAAAGTAGTTGTGACTTTTGATTCCCCATTGACCAATAAAATATCCACTTCAAATCAATGATTGGTGAAGACCGCTTTTTTAGAACTCATGTTCACAAGCATATAGACTCGTATATTGAAGATCCTCTTGTGTGGTGGTGGTTTTTGCGTGTAGGAGCTTACTCTACCCTGCCGTCTGGGTGGTTCCCTATGGACTGGTCCCTTAAAAATTGATATCACGTGAGAGAATTTAAATTCTCTGAATGTTATGAATTCTTAAGTCTCATGTCTTAACCACTATGTAAACCCAAAGGATTAAGTAGCCTACTATGTCAAGTCTATGTTTCAGTGTAGGACTTCTATATTCTCTTCCAAAATACTGTTACAACCTGGCTTGGATGCCTTAGTCCTATTCCGCTAAGAAAAAAAATTATTTTTTGAATTAAGGGTAATATATTAGGAAAGTTATTCTTTTCTATTAGTTATTCTATATTTATTACCAAATCAAAGAACCAAACCATACATATACAGATAGTTAAAACGATGAATTTAGAATCGATTAATCCTAGAAATGATTATTCAGATGTATCATGAAAATTCTTTGAAAGAAAAGAATCAATGTAATTTTTATGGGATGGAACAAAACATCTCTCATTTCTCCTTCGAATCGATTCTGCCTTATGGTTTCCAAAGAAATGCTGTTATATTGCCTTAAAAGGTGAATTAATAATGGCTTGTCTAGTAAAGAAAAAATAAGTATTTAAAAATTAGCGGAATGGGTTATTCATGGAGTTCATTTCACGAAAAAAAATGCTTTACACCTACAAAATTATGAAGAGGTATAAAAGTCGAAATCTTAAAATAAAGAGGTGTGGGCCTATTCACAGACCAGGACATTGTCAGAACATGCAAGTTGCACCAACATAGGAGGTGAGAGATTCCCACACATACACTGAAACTATATTCTTTATAATAATTTCTGGGTGAGTTTGCTTCTTACACAATTAATCAGAGTTTGATTCTTGGGCTCAGGCCGCAAGAAAATAATTTGTTTGTGAATTCTTTAGTCCCAACTTGAATGATCTGCCTTTGACCAAATTGAAAAATAAATTAATCAAGGTACTAAAAGGCTGGTCCGAGTACCCTGACTATGGAACCAAAGAAAATCCCTTAAAAATAATCATTCTTCATATCCATATCACGCTTTTATACTTTATCTAGTCATTTGATTTCAATGTCACATACATATAATACTGCCCACCTATGAGAAAAATATTGTAGTAACGCAGTACTCTTTTATAAAGAAGTAGGGAAAAGTAAACATTGAATCTCGATTGTAATCTAGAAACTCTTATTAAATTAATATATAGTAGTTAGTTAAGTTGACAACTTGCATGCAATATCTCAATTATAATATGCTCTAAATTAACTAACAACTTAAATGTGCATTAAACTCTAATCACACCAGTCAACGTGCTGCTTATATATTGCAACACAACTATTTCAGGGGTAATTGTGTGAATTAATTATATGACCAAGACAAGCTAGAGTGATAATGACTATTTTATCTGCATAAGCATGCATAATTAAGCATGCATAATTAATTGACCATATTAGGCTTTTATATTTTATCTAATCAATTCGTGCAGTTTAGTTCTCTTGGAGTTTGTCTCGCATACATTCAAATACATTTTAGTAATAGGCCGGTTTGTCTTTTCAAGTCGAGGATGTTCTTTACCCAATAGTTCCGCCTTCAAACTCGTACAATCTGATAGTCATGCATTTCATTGTTGATCGTCATCACAATAACCTTTGAATCGGTTTCAATCTCAATTTTATTCATTCCGAGGCCAAGATGCTTTCGAATGACTTTGTTGATATCCAATGGCTCTCTGCCAGCAAGCTCCAACAATGTGATATATATATAGACTACCATCAAAGCGCAGTGGTAAGCGAAGTGCGATTGGTGCTTCCTTTGCACTTCCACGCATTTGGGCAGGTTCGAGCCCTCCTCCCTTCTTCCTCTCTAACATCTAACAATACTAATCTGTTGATGCATATCATTTGAAAAAAAAAAAAAAAGACTACCATCAGACCCAGTGATCTTCACATAAAGAAGTCTTCAACAATATTTTTTCAAAATCAATCCTTGAACTACTATTTAATTTGCACTAATTAATGTAGCTTGATAAAAAAATTACTTTCACTTCTCAAATGCAAGAGCAAGCTGTATCCAGTTGAAAGCAAAATGTTAATTGTCACCTATTGGGTCAAAGTCAGACAAGTGTGTACTTTTTTGAGATGGGGGTTAATTAAGTACAATTGCTTAAAGGGCCAATTAGGGAATTCTTTTAGCACCAAGTGGCAACTCTTTCCTTTGAATACTGGACAAGAATTAATTTCTTAATGCACCCACAAATCTTCCCAAATCTGAGGACCAAATTAACAAACTAAAGAATTTTGTTTTTAATGGAGTGTGGCCTAATCCAGAAACTACAATAATTAAGGTCAATTCGGCAAATGTTGATTATCTGCATGCTTGTTTTTTGGGTTTATAAAGTTTAATTGTGATGGAGCATTTTCCTCCATCCTCCGGTAGCTTAGCTGCCTTCGGCGTTATTGCCAGGGATAGTGGTGGAGTTGCTCTGTTGTGAAGGGTTGGTAAAGCTGTAAGGGTCTCTTCTGCCATTTTAATTGAAGCTTGGGCGTTGAGGATCGCATCTGGGGTTGCGATGGATATGGGATGAGCTATTGATGAAGCCAGTTTTGAAACAGATTGCCAAGTGATAATTAACTGCTTTAATGGACTTAATTCCGTTTGTCCGTGAGAGATAAGGGTTATGGATGGAAGACATCAAGATTTTGGTGTCTACGAGGAGCTGGTCTTTCTCTTGGTGCTGCCGCGAGAAGAACAAGGTTGCCCATTGGCTTGCCTCTAATAGTCTGAATAGGAGTTTTCTTTGTTGACACTCAGATTGTATTCCATTTGATTTAGATGCTCTCATTGCTAGAGATTTGTCATCTTAGTTCTCTTTCTTGTATCACTTGACCACTTCAAAATAATAAGAATAAGAATTGTCCGAATTTTTTAATTATATTTATTCATGTGAATTTATGCATAAGAGTAATGTAATGATTTCACACAAAATATGCTACTGTTATGACCTGAATCAACACCAGAAAAAATGTGACGATAAGATAGAGAGTGGGAAACTGCCCCTTATATGTACAAACCAATAAAAATATTCATATACAAAGTAGTAAATGAGAAACAATTTTGGCAATCCTTTTTTCATGTATATACTAATCCTTATCTTGTTCCTTTGAAGGTAAAATAAGGACAATAAAATAGTTTTCATTTAGGAGAAGGACGCTAACAAAATTGTTTTCAGTGGAAGTCCTCCAACTTTTTGAGTTTTTTAGTCATAAGGCCAAAATATGTTTAGTCACTTTCATAGAGTTTTAGGGTGCACTTTCTTATTATAGGGTTTTAATAGTTTGGACACTTTCATAGAATATCCTAAGATTTTAGGCACTTAAGGTGGTGTTCCACTTTTCCAAAAAGTACTTTTTTTTCAAACGAAGATAATTTCAAACTCAAATATAATGAAAATGAAAAATATTTTTAAAATTTTTTTTGCACCGTTTAAAGGATTTTAATGAGATCTATCAAACAAAATCCATATTGATAGGAAAATTATTTACGTAAATACATAATTTTTAAACTTGAAATTATCTATTTTTTCAAAAATTTCATTTTCTACAAAAGTGAAACGGCCCTAAATAGAGTACTCTACGATTTTGGAGAGATTACCAAAATCTGTTTCGTAAAAATTACGCAAAAGGGAGAGAGGTGAAGGTGAGGTGAGATTTTTTTTTTTTTTGATCCGCAAGGTGAGGTGAGATGAAATCTTCAAAAAAAAGCGAACACAGAAAAAAGGGTGGGATGAGCTGTATACAACTCAACAGTCTGGTCCGTACACTGCTTTTTCCCTACTCCACCGGTCTCTTCCCCACCAATGGGGCCGATCCCCCCTCTGCCGAAAACTCCGGACCCTTTGTTTTGGTGTTTAGATTTTGAATTTTGGGTAATAAATAGAGAGATAGAAAAAGAAATGATAATAATAATTGAGAAAAAATTTATTGGAGACCGTTCGCAGGAAGAGAATCCAAAATTTAAAATCCCCAAATGAACATGGTCCCAGTGCCTCTAGGCTGAGCGGGCACCACGTGGAGCCCACGTAGAGCATTTAGGCCGTTTATTTTGATTTTGGACGACTCAAATTTAGAAAGAAAAAAAAGGGAGAGAGAGTGATGAGGTGGGAGGAGAGAGACATTTTCAATTTGAGTCGTCCAACACACTTTTGAATGATCCAGATGTGTTGCTCGAATATTACGTGAGCACAACCACATGATACCCACCCAGTTTCCAAAAATTACTCATGCCGAGCGATTTTTTAGCCATTTAATTGTGTAGTTATTTTTCTTTTAATATTTTAAATCCAACTAGCGAAAAATATCTCCACATTGTCCTGGGCACAGAGCACCTGCCTCCCAATGGAGTGTGTCGATAGTGTACAGACAAATTCCCAAAGAGTAGAGTTGAAAGGAGCCTCAACAACATATATCTGGTGCGGTATATGAAGCATTGAGCCCCATTCTTTCATCTTCTTCTCTCTCTATCTGTTACAGAAGAAAAAATAAAAGAGAAACCAGAAGGTAAAGCCAAGCTCCTCAACAAATTCGAGAGTAAAAATCGAAACCCATGTTTTGTATTACTCCAAATTACGAGGGTTATTCTCTATATTTGTTTTTGTTTTCGTAACTTCAATCCTACCCAAGATTTCGCTTTATTTCCCCCATAGCTGTGTTCGGTTGGTGAGAAAACTGAAGAAAAGAACGGAAAATAATTCTGAGATTTTGCATGTCCTCTAATCTATCACTCAAGAAAAGAAGAAAAAGTTAACCATTTTTTTTTTTTGGTTGATTAGTGTCGTTAGGCGAAGTTTTGCTTGTTTTTTTTGAACCTAGAACCAAATGGGTAATGCAGATTGTCAATTTTCTGTTCTTTCTCCGTTGCTGTTCTCCGGTTTCTCAGCATACAAAGGTTATTAATTTGTTTGTGGTTTTCTTTATTTTACTATATTCTCATATATATTTTTTCTTTCCGGTTAATTTTGTTTAGGTACTCTAATCAGTATTTTACGCAACCTATTTGTTTGAATCTTTTCAAATAGATATAAATGAAATTGTTGAATGGAGCTCTTTCACTTTTTCTAGTTTTACGCAAGCAGAAAGAAAAAAGAACACTTCCAGTCTCTCTTTGATGAGTGGAATTTGAAAATTGGAAATGAAAAGCATCCTTTGACAGAAGCCTGTTTTAGTTATTGGCATGCTTTTACTCTGCAGCTATTTGTGAATAGAAAGTAGAATCATATGAGTTGTTTGTGAATTTTTAGCTGTGCAAGAAGAAATGTTCTGTTATTTTCTCTTACATAGCCCAAACTCCAAAACATATTCAGAAACTAAGAATTGAGGAACAATACTGTTTAGAACTTACCCAGTTCCCACGTTCGAAACTACATCTCTTTTGATGATATTTTCATTATCTTTTCTTTTAAACTTCCCCTTCGTTGTTTTAAAATTTGTACCAATAAGGTAGGGATAGGATGATGGCAGAAGTATGGGACTAATTTAGCAATGAAAGACCCTGCTATAGAAGAGGCCACAGCAAACACTAAATAATGGTCAATTGCTAGAACCACCAATCCTCGCCCAGATAGTATTTGACCATGTCGAGGCATGCTCACCTTCCTCCCCGCTGCCCATTTCAAAAGAAAAGTACAACCCGATCGATTTATGACCCTTTGTCGCCAAGCTCATGCAAAGAGTTGTACCCAAGACACCAAAAATCGATATCTCAAAGCTCCATATTAGAGGAGCAGCCAGAATGGCTTGATGACCTGTTGGGTGATTCGGATGCAAATACAAAAGGGACACTCCACCGGCGATCAGCTAGTGATTCAATGACCCTCTTGGATGGCCTTGTCTCACTTAATGATGATGACAGTTCAGTTTCCAGCGAAACTGGTAGTGGCTTCGAGTCAGGTTGTATGTACGGTCCTAATTCCCCTCGGAGCAAAGGGAAATTTACCTTTCCAGAGAATACCATGGTTTCAGCATTATCAGATTGTCTCTTTCAAAACCCTATGGAGTATTTAGATGGTGGTCTTTGTGCTTCTGGAATGGTGCATTGTGAAGGGCAAGATGGAAGCGGCTTAGCTGGGGAGGCTAATGCAGAGTCAAAGGCAGATAAAAGGTTAGTGTCAGGACTGACATGCTTTCCTCAGCCCATTGATGTTCTTTATTTGTTCTCCATTGGTTTATTTCTTGGTCTTGTAATTATGTCTCAATGGGAGGTTCTCCCAACAAGCCCTCGTAGACTTGATTCTTCTGCATAGCCTTCAACTTCAAACTTGTAGGGTCATTTCCTGCTGTACTTGAAACATAAATCTTCAAGTAAGACGTTTTACCATCAAATAAATGCGATAAAGCTTTTATTCATCATGGTGGTGCTTTCCTCATATCTTATATGCATCTCAACTTTCTTGAAGTTAGGTGTCTGCATTTGGTTTGTAACTATCCATTCTACCCAACTTGTGAGCAGTCTCCTTGTAAGGACTTGTTAATAGATAAGATTGACAAAGAATGATAGGGTTGTTAGAAATATTTAGATAGTGTCAATGAGAGCGTTGCCAATACCAACACAATGGCAGTTAAAAGGTAAGGTTTTGGATTCACGTGCTTTCTTCACTTATTGGTGTGGTATTCTATTCTCTTTTGATTTATTTTCTTGGTATGCTGTAGTTAATTCTGAAGTGGATGTTGTCATCAAGCATTCATAGACTTGGTTCTTCTGTGTACCTTCAACATGTGAAATGCCTAATGTCTGAGCTGTAGGGTTAATCTGTGCAGTATTGTGATTTGTAAATATGTGTAAGTCGATGTTTCACTAACAGGATGTTAAGATGTTTTTATAAATGAAGCTTGTACTCCTTATGGTGTTTTTTTCCTCCTTGTATCTTATATACATCCCAACTTTGAAGTTGGATCTCTGTATTTGGTTGTTGACTGAATGCAATATGCTATTCGTGAGCATTGTCATTGCCGTGACTGGTTAGTAGGAAAGACTGAGACGGAATGGTAGGATTGCCAATACTTTGTATATTTCCAGTGTCGCTGCTGTCTCTTTGCAGCCTACTCTGTGCCTGCTTGGACCACTGTCAACGTGCCTAAACCCTCAGGCTTTTTGTGCCACTCACAAATATGTACACACACCCCCACAAACCCTTGCATGTGTGGATTTGTGTGTGGTTGAAGTCTCTCTCTCTCTCTCTCTCTCTCTCTCTCTCTCTCTCTCTCTCTCTCTCTCTCTCTCTCTCTCTCGAGCGCGCGCGCGCGCACGTTAGCTTTATAAGAATTTCACATGTGTCATGCTTTGAGTCCCATTTACAATATGACAGCCAGCATGTAAAAAATCCTGTTTGATCCTTCTGGTTATCTATATGAATTCCCCAATTGACTGGGACTTAAGGCTTGGCTTGGTTTGGTTTGGTTAGCTGTATAGGATGCTATAAGCATTGCCATGTTAAAGTCCTCGGGGGGGAGCTATCATATCCTAAACTTTTTACCAAGGCAAATTAAGAAGACTCTAGGAGGGGAAAATGCAAAGGTGAACGACACGTTTTCTGACTTATCACCACATAGGTTTTTCATGAAATGAAAGCAATGAATCTCGTGGAGTCTTGGTCTCTGTCTTGTGAGGCTGATTGGGGGGTCCTCCATAGAGTCTCGACGGCGTTGTTCCGTTTACCAAGAAAAAGAAAGCATTTGTCGGTGTCCACTGTAATAGAATTAGGCTTACAGAGCTCACTTATTGTGGTCTAATGTTGATAATGGTCTTGTTCTTATTAGAGTCATGATAGCAAATCTTTTGAAAATCATCTCGTCCTATGCTTGCTCAAATCCTCACCATAAGATCGCAATATTAGCCAAATTTTCTTGAAGTGCTTTGAGCTAAAGGCAATGCTACATTGCTACTAACATAAAAGTTATGTACATCTGATTTTTATTTTGAAAACCTCAAAAGGCAATCCCAACTCTCAATGATTTGTTATTATCTGCTCTTACATTTTATTTCCCGTAGCTTCACCTCTTTGTGTGTAGTCCGATGAACTGTTGCATCAATCAGATCTTATTCTATTGAGGAATCTATTTAAGTTGTGTTTATGCTGTTTTGATAATTCTGAGATATTTGTCTTCAAGGCTGTAAGCTCGTTTTTCAGTTCTAACTCCATTGATACGGTTCAATTTATTTTTTATTTTTTGCTTTTTGATGCTGTTCTCTGTTTTGCTCTATGTCAGGATTAAATACATGAACTGGTCATATATTAATGTAGTTGCTCATAATGATATCCCTTTCAGGCATTCTGGGCAACGCTCAAGGGTTCGTAAACTCCAATATATTGCTGAACTGGAAAGAACTGTTGATGTTCTACAGGTAAGTTAGAACAGCAGAGGAATGCAAATTTTTCTTGTAATTTCTTCTTAATCTGATGGCACTCCAAGGTCCTCTTTTACAGCAAGCCATCCTTTTTGTTAGAATCCCACGGCTGTAGGGAAGTGAAAGATATGAAGGATACCCCTTGCTTTTCTTGTTAAATAAAGTAAATAAATAATGTAAATAGAGTAAATGAAGACATTCGTAGAAAAAATTTAAGCCTTTGCTTTTCTTGTTATCCTGGTGAATACGACAGATCGTATAAAGTCTTCATAGTGTAGCCTTTTCCCCCTTTGGATCTGATTGCCAGCTCCCCTGCATTAAATCTGATTGTGGTGATGCAACATGAGAACCATTTACTGCTGATGTTGTATAGTCTTGTTGTTCCTTGTATTGTTGTTCAGGCGGATGCCTGTTGTTTTTGTAGTTGCCGTGTTTTTGGTGAAATCAAATTGGAAAATGATATTGGCACTCTAAAAATTGATGCAGGCACTCCAAAAAGCAAAGGAAAGTGGCTTTGGAGTTCCACTGATTTTGGAGTGCCTGCATCAATTTTTGGAGTGCCAATATCATTTCCCATGAAATTACTTGCCAAAAAAACATGAGAACCATATACTGTTGTGCTTAATTTCATCAGAGAGTGCTGCAGCTGCTGCTGTATTGTTCAGTCTTGTCATTTTGCTCCAGCAGTGACTAGTTTTAGTTTTCTGACAGAACGGTTTTGAATTTCTCATGATGCAGACTTTAGAGTCAGAGTTAGCTGTTGGCGTTGCTTCTCTTCTTCAGCAACGTGCTGCTTTGTCAATGGAGAATGGTAAATTAAAGCAGCAGATGGCCAGACTTAAGAAGGAAAAAGTGATTGTGGATGGTAAGTTATGTTTGTCCCCTCCTGGTGATCATTTCTTGAACAGAGATGGCTATTTTTGTTACCCTAGAGCTTTTCTAGAAGGTCAAAAAGTCACTCCATTATTATCACAAAAAGTCATTACTTTTTTTTTTTTTTCCAGTTAAAATCATGGAGAAAGCTATGGTACACCTAGGTGTACCATAAATATGTTACACAATTTTTTGGTATGTGTTACGTAATTTTGGTATATGTTACGCATGGTTGTACCTTTGGAGTGCATGGTAAGCATAGTTCACATATTTTTACTGCATGGCACGCATATTTGTCGTATATGGTATAATGGTACGCATATTTTTTGGCTCATTAGTTATGCATTTTTATCGTATGAGTTACGTTTTTTGGTGAAATAACATAGAGGGGTGTGTGCCTGTGTGGTAAACCCCAAAATACTTGCACATTTTTTTGGTATTACTTGCGTCTTTCTTTGGTAACCAAATTTTTGTAGCCAATTTCTTTTGGTTTTGTACCATATGCTTCTCCTAAAACCATTAGTTAATCATCCCCAAAGTTTTTAAGTTCCAAGATGCAAAGAATGAAACACTAGGTAGAAAAAATTGCAATAGCGAAGTTATCAATCGTGGTAGAAGTGTAAAGCAACATAGAATTACAATTCTTGCCCAATTGTTGGGAGGGTTTTGGCCCGGGATAAAATACTGAAAGATGAAGGCAAGGAGACTCTTATATTTTACTCGTACTTACGATGTAAGGTGCTTCTTTTGGAATGGAAAATCTGTTTGAAACCAATATAATTGAATGGAGACGAAAGTACTCAAAATATATGATCACTGCCATCTTTCTGCATTTAACAGGTCTATAAGTACCTTCTCTCTTTAGGTTCACCTTTGTAGTTATGGTTGATATATTTTTCTACAGGTCGGTATCAGTCTCTGAAGAAAGAACTAGAGAGGTTGAAAATTCGTGTAGCTTATTCCTCCAGTGGAGACATTGAAAAAGATTTCAGGTCAAGCTCTGCAGCAGAGGGAGTTAGCTTAGATGCTGCTTGGCAGATGCTGGACATAGGAAAACTTAACCTTAACCCAAGAAACTGATGTCTTTTGGAACATATGCATCTTTGCTCCGGGGACGTTATAGAAAAGCAGAAATCACGGTGAAGCTGATCAGGTTTGGCCGCCAAATTCTGCACTTTTTATCGTCCGGTGATCTCATCTTTTAGGAGTTCATGTACATCGAGTAGACATGACTCTTCTCTTTTCTTTCCTTCTTCATCCCATTCTGCTACTGTAAGGTTTCTTTTGCAGTAAAGATAAGGCATGCGGTGAATTTAAGCATTTGCTGCAATTCCCTTGAAAGTATATCCCTTCCAAATTTGGTTACCTAGAAAGGAAGGAAGCTTGAGGGCGTTTATCAACGTTTTGTTTCACTCGATTTGACAATGTTAATATCGATGGTCTTCTTAAGATCAAGGGTTTATGTTGGTTGATGAGAATAGTAATGTGGCTTCGCCTTCCCTTATTACCCTCCTACCGGTTGTTAACTTGTATGTGTGTTCTAACTACTGTCCAAGTACGATCCATAGTAGATTGTATTACGTACCTAAAAAAAAAACAAAAATGCTAGTAGATCCTATTAGGTTAAAAAGGAGTTCCCGTATATTAGTTCTGTTCCCAATCAGTCTTACTGTAACTCTTAAGCTACTAGTTGAATTTGTCTGATTTCTTAATGGGTTGAATTGAATAGACCTATCGAAATTTTGGTTATTCTAGCGCGCTACATAAATCAACTCACACTTAGCTTTCATGTACTCCTTGTGTCAACCTCACATGAGAGAAGCCATTGATTATGATTATGTCGAACGCTGCTGCTCAGATCGTTTGAACAATTTTTTAAATTTTGTTAGTTCAAATTTGTCTTCCTTGCGAAGAAGAAGAAAGACAACTGATAGTGAACACTGTACTGTCAATATCTCACTCCGCCCACTACTTCCCCAATTGTCAAAGTTTGTTTAGTGGGAAAAGTCGCCATGACTTCAATCTCATAAAGGGATAGACGAGCTATCCTTTGTTATAAGTTCGTATCGATTGGAACCTCGATATCATAAAGGGATTGACGAACTATCCTGTGTTTTTAAGTTCAAATTGATTGGAACAAGATATGCTCCCCGCTGGTCCGTCAGGCATGTTGAATGATGGTCCTTCGGATTGGACGATTGCAAAACCTGTTTATTTTGAAATGAGACCATTCTAGTCAATCCCACGGAGCTATCCATAGGGCTTCAACTTTTAACCGCGGAATTGCTACTGCATTCGTATAAACAAATGGTCATCTTCCCCACCAAATTTTTCTCACCTCTTTTCTCCTGTTATACAAGGTCCACAGTGGTACTACCATGAAATACAGCACAAATTGTTCCAACCAGTTTCCAAACCTCCAACACAAGCCGGAACACTATAGCATTCAAAACCAAATTTTACACAAGATGTTCACAATGGTTTGCCACGACATCATCCCTCTGAAAATGAAGTGATCCATTATTACACTTTTAAACTTGAACAAGCCACCTCTAATTAACCACGCATAGACGATGGAACAGCCGGTAAACCAAATTCATCCTCAACCTGTCAGGAATCAAAATTGACAGATAATGACAACAGAATTCGAATCAATGAATACATGACCACAGTACAAACAAAAAAATTCTAGTGGAATATATTCTCTCGAAGTATCATATAATGGCTGCTTTTCAAGGGTAATTAATAAAGGAAATCATTGACACTGAAAGAATGTAAGGAATATTTCTGACTGTAATGTTCCATCTTTCTTCATTGTATTCTGTGTTTTCACAACCAAACTACTGAAAAGTTCGAAAACACTCGCCTTTTCCTTCTTTGTGCAAAAGCATTTCTTGACATCTTTGGTGTTTCCTGAAAAGTTTCTTTTAGAGAAAAAAAAAAAAACCTTAAAAAACAGTTTTCCATGGAAGTGTTTTTGTGTTTCCGGGAAGATAAGAAAAGAAGACAACACAAAACGACAGAGGTAGACAGAGCCCCCAACAGAATTTCACCAGTTCCACACAAAACAACAGGTTATTCTTTTCACTTTCAGGGATTTAATAGAAGACTCTTGACACTTGAATGACACCTAACATGAATGTTTACCTGGTGGTTGCCTCCGCCTGCTGGTACTGCTGCATGGCCTGATGGTGCTGAAGGCAAGTTGAGTTCCCCTTCCATATCGGGTTCCTTGTCAGGCTGAAGATATGAAGGCACCCCATCACCTTCAGTCTCAAATCCCATGTCAGCTTCCAAACCATCAAGCTCTGCGCCACAAAATGGAAAAAAGGATAAATGAAACAAAATATACCGGAAATTTGTTTCGCAACCAGAATGCAACATTCTTGCTGCCACTTAGACTGTGTTTGGCTCATGGATTTGTAAAGTGAGACACATAGGGAATGGAAAATGAAAAGAGTTAAGAAGATAATGAAGTAAAGAAGCTAAATTCATTTCTTTGGTTTCCACATCATTTCCCTTTCCTATGGACCCTATCTCCAAAGCATGGTCCAAAGTCCAAACACAGCCTTAAGCAAGCCATGGTATTGAGGAACAGACCGAATAGTTGTATGACATACTTTTCGTTCCATATATAGCTCGTCCATATAGTTATGTGAAGAAACTCTATAGCTTTTAAAACAAGAGAACAGTTGCAGTACTTGGTACTTTGTACACTTGGTACTACACACTTACGGTGGAAGACATCTATTGCTTAAAACTAGAGAACAGTTGCAGTACTTGGTTCTTTTGTACACTTGGCACTACACAAGGTGGAAGACATCTATTGCTCCCATGAGAAGTATAAAGCGGGAAGAACAAACAAACTATTGCTTCTATTTCTGGTAACATAGAAATCTGTGTTCAGCATCTAAGCTTACCGCCCATGAGTTCGTCCTCATCAACGTCATCGGGTACATTATAGCTTCTACCAAGAGACTCTTGGATTTCATTGCTCACATCGACCATGTCCATCATCTCATCTTGCAAGTTCTGCAGATAGTCAACATCCAGCATTAGAAATTTCCACAGCCAAAAAGTAAAATTTCAGAATCCATTAAAAAAGCATACAAACATCTATGTCCTGAATCTTCACAGTCTTCATCATTCCTTTCAAATCTTTGTTTGCCGATTTCAACGCTGACATCTGGAAAAAAAAAATGCAACTACATTACTAGTGGAAACATCAAGCCATAAGAAATTGAATACGATTAACTAGACAATGCATCCAGGGCATCCATTTCAATAGAAACCAAAATGGCACTAATATGGAGCATGAGAGAATCAAAGACGCACGTCAACCATCCATTTTAGAAAGAAATCCCCCCCTAGTTACAAATGGGTTGTCCCCTACCTCATGGAGGTAGGCAGCAGGTTCCAATCAAGGTACAGAACAAGCTCCTTCTGATATTCTTTGAATCATGCCCTTTCGGGCGCTACCAAGAAAAACATTAGCTGTATGGTGAATATAGTGTAGGCCCATAATAACCATATCAGATATATCATGGTGAATTAATCTCACACAAAAGGTGCATCATTCTCTTTAACCACTACAGCTTAAAGACCAAAGCTTTTTTTTTTTGTAAAAACCAATCCACAATCTTCTGATAGCTACACACAGATGTGATCCAACAGACCAACTGCCAATTGAGTAGGAGGACATAGTCTAGGGGTTTATGCCACAATTAGTCCATTTACTTTTTCCCTTATAGTCTTCAGGACAATTGGCACTCAGTCTCTCAAAAATACCCTCCGACGTATCTGTTCATTTTTGGTGTATCTATTGATTTTTTAATTTTGACCGTTGACTAGCATTGACCGGCGTTAACTGATGTATCTGTTCATTTTTGTTGTATCTGTTGATTTTTTATTTTTACCTCCACCACCCAACCACCACTTCTATCACCACCACCACCACGCCGCCACCACCGCCACCATGCCGCCACAACCTCCGCTTCCACCACCTCTCCATTACCACCACGCCACCACCTCCACTCAACCACCACTTCGACCACCACCACCACCACCATGCCACCAAACCCTCCACTTCCACCACCACGCCGCCACCACCTCCACCACTTCCACCACCACCACCATGCCACCAAAATCTCCACTTCCACCACCACTCCTACCACGACTCCACCACATCCACTTTCACCACATTCACCTCCACCTCCACCACTCAACCACCACTTCCACCACCACCATGCCACCACAACCTCCACTTCTACCACCACCACCATGCCATCACTCCATCACCACCACCTCCACCACTACCTTCAGCACTCAACCACCATTTCCACCACAACGACGTTGCTACCACCACCACCATGCCACCACAACCTCCACTTCCACTTCCACCACCACCTCTACCGACACTCCATCATCACCACCACTCAACCACCACTTTTACCACCACCACCGCCACGCCACCACCTCCACTTCCACCACCACCACTACGCCGCCGCCGCCGCCACCACCACCACAACCTCCACTTCCACCACCACCTGCCACCACTCTATCACCACCACGCCTTCATCTCCACCACCACCTTCACCACTCAACCACCACGACGCCGCCACCACCACAACCACCATGCCACCACAACCTCCACTTCCACCACCACCTCTACCATCACTCCTCCACCAACACCACCACCACTTCCACCACACCCCCCTCCCTTCAGCACCTCCATAACCATTCCACCACCACCACTCCACCGCTACCGCTATCGCCACCGCCACCACCACAACACAAAACAGATATAGATACACCAAAATAAATACAATAGATATACCACAACAGATACACCAACACAAACAGATTTTATATATATATATATATATATATATATATATATATCAACAGCAGATGTACCAAAACAAATACAAATATACCAACAATATCTATTGGAGTTTGTTCTAGCTTCTCTCTTGCAAAATTGGAGAGAGACATTTTTTTTGTTTATTTTGGACGGAGGTTGAAGGTACGTAGGAGTTTAATTGATGAGTGTTTTTAATACGTCAAGTCTTTATATGATATTTCGTTAGGGTCAGGTGTCTATTTCTACCACCACCACAACCATGTCTACCACCACCACTCCATTGCCACCGCCACTGCCACAACAAAGTCTTTTTTTTCCCCCTTAAAACAAAACAGACACAGATATACCGAATACGGATACACCAAAACAGATATAATAGATATACCGCAACAGATACACCAACACAAAACAGATACAATTATATCAATATGAGCAGGTAATGTACCAGATTAATTAGATATTTAATAACCAACTAATAGATACAAAAAAATAGATATAAATATACCAAAACACATACACCAACATAACACAAAACAGATACAGATATACCAATACAGCCAAAACAGATACACTAACATAAAACAGATACAGATATATCAATATTAGATATACCAAAACAGATACATAACTTCCAATTCCACCACCACCTCTACCACCACAACCTCCACTTAAAATACAAATATATCAACAACAGATACACCAAAAATAAACAGATACACCGGTTAACGTCAAAGCCGGTCAACGGTCAAAAAAATAAAAAAAAATCAACAGATACACAAAAAATAAACAGATACACTGGTCAACGTCAGTCAACGCTGGTCAACGGTCAAAAAAATAAAAAAAAAAACCAACAAATATACCAAAAGTGAACAGATACATCAGTCAATGTCGGTCAACGGTCAAAATAAAAAAAAATAAAAAAAGAAGACCTTTTTGTGTTAGCCAAATAAGGCCCTTGTCTCATTAAAGTCAATTTAAATGAAAAAAGACATTTTTTGTGTTAACAAACAAGGCCCTTGTCTCATTAAAGGCAATTTGGTCTTTTCACGGACCTTAAACTCCAAATTTTTTTCATTAATGGACTTTACACATCACTAAAACTTAAGCATGACTAAATCTGCTTTGGGACCTCTTCTTTTGGACTTTAGACCAATTTGTTGAACTTAAATTCAGGTTCCTATAAAATTAAGCTGTTGTATGTGACCATATGGCAAAATCTTCCACTAACTGCATTCAACGTCTCAGTCAAATTTTTTGATTGAGGAAACCCAAAATATGCATGAATTTAAGAAGACACCAAAAGAACTACTAGTCAGAAGATTCAGAAGTAGTGATTGATAAAGAGAAAGACATCAAGCAGCTCCACAGGACATACTGTTTGCTGAGCATCTTTAATTCCGTCAGAGGCAAAAGCAACTTGGTCGAGATTGAACGTCTGATTGTAAAGGCAATATCGCGTTGGCTTACCCAATTTTCTATGACCTTTCACAGGCATAAACCGGTAAGTATATAAATCGTTTGGGCTTTGTATATCTGGCATAACCCACATTGTGAAACTAAAATAGTTCCTATAAAATTAAGCTGTTGTATGTGACCATATGGCAAAATCTTCCACTAACTGCATTCAACGTCTCAGTCAAATTTTTTGATTGAGGAAACCCAAAATATGCATGAATTTAAGAAGACACCAAAAGAACTACTAGTCAGAAGATTCAGAAGTAGTGATTGATAAAGAGAAAGACATCAAGCAGCTCCACAGTACATACTGTTTGCTGAGCATCTTTAATTCCGTCAGAGGCAAAAGCAACTTGGTCGAGATTGAACGTCTGATTGTAAAGCATATCGCGTTGTCCTTCATACCTGTCCACAGGCATAACCGGTAAGTATATAATCGTTGGGTTTGTATATCTGCATAACCACACAGGCATAACTCAAGCACAATGGTAGCTTCTACGAGTAAAACAATGTGACGGGATATAAAAATTTCATTTCAGCAATATGCAATTCATTCACTTCTCTGAAGTATGATGAACTGACCGTATTCGGTATTACAAGAAAAAATGCCCAATAATAATCATTCTCCTTACGGATAATGTCCACGTATAAAAGATTTCTCTTCAATTTAACGCAGGTAAAGAAACATGACTTCCATACCATTATTACCTACAAGTTCATAACACAACTAAAAAGCTCCCCAACCAAGTTTGATTGGTGAAAATTAATCCTTACTGACAACATGAACTACAATTTCTAGGGATAAACTTTAGCCTAAAATCCACCCAACTTGATACTCCATAAAATTTGACCAATTAAGCACACTTCTACAAAATGTTGGAACTCTAGTATGAAGTTCACACAAAATTGGAAGTCTTGACAGAAGAATTTGCTAGGGACCTTGTATCAATATCATGTTTACCATGAGTGGGAATATTTTGGCGAAGTACCAAATTTATCATGAGTTTGAACGTATTAAGAGTCAAAACATAGTCATTTAATAAGGAAAAACTTCTCCCATTTGTAAAGCAAGAAAATAAAATCACAAGCCCAACTCCCATGGGCACACATACGGAGCGGAATTGTACCACGTTTCGGAAAGTGCGTCCCAGAACATAAATTGCAAGGGATTAACATTTTTTGGTAGCATAGTGCAAACCACATAACTGGGTTATTTATATTCATTCTAATCTAATACTTGAAACACTATTGAAAACTGTTCACGCTATGGTATCACCACTTATAAGTTATAATAGATATTCTCCCAGTTTCTTTGATCTTGGCTTTTGCATGAACAAATTAATTGAATGCAAGTTGTGTCCTAACTCCGAACTACCAATTAATGTGAGGGCCTTTATCAATGCAGAACACACCCAACCAACTTGGATGTAACATGATAAGAAAACCTAGACCAAAGTTTTGCATTATGCTATTTAGTGTCTACGAACTACGATTATTACTGCATAAGACTACTTTACATAGTTGCATAATTGCATACCATAAGCTGTTAGTACAACAGGGTTAGGAGGAAATCACCTAAAGCAGATAACCTACATTCTCTTTTGCTTGAGAACTCTCATGGCTCGAGCTTTGACAGCTTCTTGCGCAGGCCCGGGTCGGGTTTTCTTGAGCTGTTCTTTATATCTGGTTAGTTCAGCATCAAGCCTCTTGATCTTCTCATCAACTGTTTCACCTCTTTTATTAATCTGGAATCATGGATAAATAAAACCCTAATTTAGCTCTCAAGTTAGAGGTATTAACAAACAGTAACCATAAAATCAGTGAGAAACGTCACATCCAAGAGACATAAGAATGACAGATAAGAGATGCAATCCACAAACAACTAAAGGTTTAGACGGTAATTCCTATGGGCAAACACAAAATGTACAAAATACCAAAGGTCACAGCAAAGCATATAACCATGAAATGAATCAAATCAGACCAAACCAAGCCTTGTGTCCCAATCAATTGGGATTGGCTACATGGATCCTATTTTTCCACCGAGCTATGTCTGGCCTACGGCCTACCTGTTCACTGTTAAGATTTATGTCGTAAAGATCTAATGGAACTTTTACGTGTTGACTGTCACTACCTAACACACAACCCTCCTCCTTTATCTGGGGTTGGGACCGGTTATACAAAAAACACAAGACTCTAACCAGGAAATAGATTTTCAAAAATGCTAGACACACAAGACCAAAGTGCACGCACGTCCACAAATCTAATGTACATCGTTCCGAACACGTCTCCGGATATGTGAACTTTCATCTCTCAAGCATTTCCAGAATGCCCAACAGGAAATAATACTAGTAAAAGGAAATACCTTAAGTGAAAATAAGTTAGTACTACTAAACAACAAGCAAATTACATAGTAATGGAAGCAAATGCCTAATGAAAGGATTAGACAGATCTCCACAAGTTTTTTTTTGAGAGAGAGAGAGAGAGAGAGGGGGGACCCGATCGGAGGCGTCTTGAAGGGAAGGAGGGGGTTCTTTGTCTTTCTTAGCGCCGAAGATTTTCTTCATTTTTCTGATTCCTTTCTACTATAGTTGTTTGGAAATGAGGGATTTAAGCTGATCTGATAACTGGTCGGAGCAATGCCGATCGGAAAACAGTAGAAGGGTTTTGGTCGCCTTGTGATTTTGGCTACTCAGAACAAAAATCTACTCATTTTCACAGTGATAAATTGAACTTCGTGTTCCTCAACGATAATGGAGCAGTATATGTTCGTTTCACGAACACCCACTGTCTAATACTCCCTCCGTCTCCCTTTTTCAACGGTCTTGCTTCGTAAATCTAACTTGCAACAGTCTTGCTTCGTAAATCTAATTTATTAAAAAGACATCATCATTATATCTTTCACCATCATCATTATATTATATTTTTTTTATAATATTTGTAAAAAAATTCTCATAAATTTTTTTTTTCGGAGGCAGATTTCACGAGGAAAGAATACGCTATTCAAAAAAAATTAATGAATTTCTGAAACAATTTTAAAAATTAATAATTTTTATGCATATTTGAAGAGTAATTGGGTGCCCGTAAAATACCATATTAGTTTTGGCGCTTGAGTTACTAGGGTAATCCTGACCACTATTAATAAATTTTATCTTCTTTTTTTTAATTATCTTTTTTTTTACTTGGGTTTTTTAATTATCCAAACAGCTCTTTCAATGGGTAAAACAAAGTTTCTTTGATTTAAAATAAGTGAGAGTTCATAATTTTTTATTATCAGAAATGGCTATTTTATGATGTAAGTCAATTTTTGTTTGATTTAATCACGTGTTAGGTTGAACAGTCGTCGATTTGTGGTGTTGGTGAAACAAACATTGAAATTATGGGGGTTTATTGTTATTTCTCAAATGTAATGGGTATTTGTCATTTGAAAAAATCCCTGGAGTGTCAACGAAATTTATCCAAAATTATCTGGTGGCTGCGTGATACCCTAATGCCCTACAAAAAAATGTGTGTTAAAAGCATAGATCCTACAAAAAATATGTGTCGAATAAGAGTGTTGGGACATTAGGTGACAGTACCCAAGACCATTGAATAATTCCACATCATTATCAAAATTGTTTATAGTTTTTAATGCTGTGTCAGGAAGACGAGAAAGGAAAGAAAAGAAAAATAAGAAAGGGGAAGCAGGCACGAAAATCTTGGGAAAAGATATTGCTTGGGTTGACAAAAAAGGTAGAATTTTTTTGAGAAAATGTGACCATCTTTGAGTACCAGGGTCCACAATTGAGGCACAATGCATACTTTATTTTGCTAATTGCACTATTTATTTCTTTGTAATAAAATGAGCTTATGTACGTATTTCTTGCACCATGCAAGTGCTTAATCCATTTCTAAATGAGCGTTTACTTTCACTTTTTCTGTTTTTTATTTTGTTTATGTCTTTTAATTTATAATATTTTTTATGATTTTAAATTTTTTGTGTAATCAAACTAATTGAAATCTATTAAAAAAGATTCATATTGGATATTAGCATTATAGATTAAAACATATAAATAATTTTTTGAAGGGTTCGGAATAGTAACATGGACTCTCATTTTAGAAGGGAGGGAGTAACATGCCATTGTTGAACCGGCCGACCATAAAAAAAAAAAAAAAGTGCAATGAAAACCGGGTCAAGAAAAAATTTCCTTCTAATTGTCGCATGATTATTTCAAATGTTATATGTATGCTTAATTTGTTTGGGCTTCTCCATTCATGTATTATTTCAAATGGTCGCATGAAAAATGGTTTCTTTCACAAGGAAATACTTGTCAGCCTTGTTTGTAGCTTATGAACATTGGATCAAATGATAACGCCATCGCCTTTCACTCGAAGGGTGGGATTCTTTCTTTCTTTCTTCGGTCAAATAGAAATTCAAGATTCTTTATTTCGAACGCATTGAACTATAGAGCGTTGTTGAAAAAGTATAGGCTCACCCACCCAGTGAACCGATGCATGATCGAGTGACATTATAGCCTAGCACAAATTTAATTGCATAATGATGGTCATGGGATGTGGTCTTAATATTGATGACTCTTATCTCACTAAGACACCCAGCTCCAAACAAAATTACAATGCCATTGGCTCGGCAGAAAATAATGTACCACGTGGCAAAACAACTACTTATATTTTGTTCTTTGCTCTCTCTTGTGCTCTTAAAATATTACTAAGTGATCCTTATTTCAGTCATCAAATTAACTTATTTTATTTTTACGTAGCTTATTCAGTTTTAAGTGCTAAATTGAGTTATCAAATAACCTCTGACTTTTAGATCTTTTTTCTCATCTTATTTAAACTTTTTTCGTATATATTTAGATACTCTTTTGTTTCCTCTCAATGAGATGACCCATGTGAAGTAAAAAATTAACTTAAATTTAAAATTAAAAAAAAAAACGTACCAACAAAATCTTCAATAACTTCCAAATGGTGCCTACCAATCATTGAACCCTTGATAAAAGATAGTAACTATTGTCTTGGGCGTAAACGAAGAGAGTCCGTTTTATGAGGGAGTGCTTATTTTAGTTAAAATGTAGATCTCTTCAATTCTTCTATTTTCTGATCAAATTTTGCTTAATATGATTAGAACGTAATTTTAGAGATACATACGATAAATCAGCAAAAGAAAATGACCGGAAATGGCTTTATCCAAACAGTTTTTTATTGAACGGTTCAGTAAAAAATTGCTCAAATCAAGCCATTTTCTGTCATTTTTTTGCTGATTTTCTGAAGGTACCCATGAAATCACGTTCTGAACATATTAAGCGGCTCGAATCATCGAAATTTAATCGAAAAAGAAGAGTCCGCATTTTAAAAGTTCCTCACTTGAAACTTTCTGTCCGTATCGTAAACCGCAGAGAAGTTAGAGACTCCTTCACCTTTTCTTCTGCAATGCTATTGCTAGTGCGGTGTGGTCGTTAGTTCTAGGGTTTCCATTAATCCCTTTCCTCCAGCTCCCAGGTTTTGCCACTCTCTCCTCTCTCATCAACTTACTCGCACCTCACCCAATTGTTCCAAATTTCTTGTAAGAAGAAATTTCTTCCTGCTGAAATCTTATTGTCGGGGGTTGTTTTCTCTTTCTACATTGAATCTGCAATTTCTTCCCTACCAATTCTGATGAATTCCCAGGAAAACCGAGTACCCCCTCAAACCCACCATTTTTACTCGAAATTGAGGTACTTCTATTTATTTTCTATGCTAGTTGTATTTCTGGCAATCTTATTCAGTTTCGCAAACACAGACTATTACAAAATTCAACTTCTAAAGACAACTCACTCTAGCCATTTTCACAAACTCCTAGGGTTTCTTCACTCAACCCCCAAAATAAAACAAAACCCACAAACAAACCCTAATTCCAAACCCCCTTACTGTGTCCTATGGATGGCCCCTTTTCTCTCTGGTGGTGGGTATAGCTCAGAAGCTTGGTCTTATATCTTGGCCTTACAGAATGGAAACCCTAGTTTTACAATGGGTATTAACCAACATGGTGATCAGGAAATTTTAGAGTTTTGGGAGGGTTTGCCGATGGAAATGAGGAAACTGGCTGTTGAGCTTCACAGAACAGAATGTGAAGTGGAAAACACCATTGTGGTATGCCACAGTGAGCCTGGTGCTTGGTACCCCCCTCTGTTTCAGACAGTCCCATGCCCACCGACTGGTTACGGGCATTTTAGGCACGTAATTGGTCGGACCATGTTTGAGACCGATCGGTTGAATATTGAACACGTAAGGCGGTGTAATCAAATGGACTCCGTTTGGGTTCCTACCAATTTCCATGTATCTGCATTTGTAGACAGCGGGGTTGATCCATCGAAGGTTGTGAAAGTCGTTCAACCTGTCGATGTGAAGTTCTTCGATCCTGATAAGTACATGCTGCTAGAACTTTCCTCTAGAGGGAAACTAGTTTTGGGATCAAATTCATTGAAGAGTTCCAATTCCAATACAAAGTTCGTGTTCTTGAGTATTTTCAAGTGGGAATACCGGAAGGGATGGGATGTGTTGTTGCTGGCATACTTAAAGGAATTCTCATATGGTGATGGGGTTGTTTTATACTTGTTGACAAATCCGTACCATTCTGATAGGGATTTTGGTGACAAGATAGTGGATTTTGTTGAGGATTCCGATTTGGTGAAACCGGTTGATGGTTGGGCTCCAATTTATGTGATAGACTCCCATATTCCTCATGTTGATCTACCTCGGTTATACAAGGCGGCTGACGTGTTTGTTCTTCCCTCAAGAGGAGAAGGGTGGGGCCGCCCTATTGTGGAGGCGATGGCGATGTCATTGCCGGTAATCACGACAAATTGGTCCGGACCCACGGAGTACTTAACGGAGGAAAATAGCTATCCCTTGCCGGTAGATGCGATGAGTGAAGTATTTGAAGGACCGTTTAAAGGGCATCTATGGGCTCAACCGTCTGTTGATAGGCTTAGAGTTTTGATGAGGCGTGTGGTGAGCACTCCTGAGGAAGCTAAAGCCAAAGGGAGGAGAGCGAGGGAGGACATGATCAGTAGATTTTCTCTGGAGATTGTTGCTGGGATTGTGACTGATCATGTATTGCAGATTCTCAACAAAACTGCTGGAATTATGTAGTTTTCACGTCCAGTAACTTGTTTCGAAAAATCTTGTTTAGGCTGCTGGAGTTGGGGAGGAGTTGATCACAAGTTTGTTTGTCATTTGAATTGCTGCACAGAATAGCTTTTTTGGGGATTGAGAGCCAGTGTAGTGAGTGATTTGATGAAAACGGTAAGAAATGGAACGCAGCAGGATTTCACAACTATTAGCTTGCTCAATAGAACATGAATCTTTTAGGAGAATGACTACGGCACACACCCGGTATAACTAAAAATGTTACGCCTCTCAATGGTTAAGGTTATGCCTCTCAATGGCGTGTGTGAGGAGTTGATCAGAAGTTAAGAGCAAGTTCATATCTCGTTTGAATTGGTTTGCAGAATAGCATTTCTGGAAACTGATTAAAACACGAAATTTTTGTAAGGTAAGATATTGATAGCATTGTTTTGGACTACCTCGTTTTTGGCTTACAAATTACAATACTATCCATTTCAGAGAGAATTCGTCATGAATTTTTGTGGCTGAAACTCAATACGATGGTCGGCCAAATGTATCAACAATTGCATCATCGATGCTGAGGTCCTTATAAAAACTACTGATAACGTGATGCTTATCTCTCTGGCGCAAAAGAATAGGAGAGGAAGCAGAAGGTTGATTACTCAGAAAGGCGAGGAACAAATCGTCGTCGCATACAGAATTGACAACCAGTTTAACAGAATTGAGATTGCCAGATAAGCTCCAATGCCTTGGTTTAATCTCATCTAAACCATCTCATCTCAATTGAAAACCGAAACACAATTATACTCCACGAAAACCATGTAAAGAAACCAGAGTATTTCACTACCTGAGAAGTAGTTCTGACATATATTGGCCACATTGGTTGGATTGAAGCAATTGTGAGTACACCAATAGCAGAACTCAAACATTGCAAATAAAGTGATGATTTGAGTTTATTTAAATTGCTCGTTTCTAATATGTAGGGGTACAGAAATTTTTTTAGTGAAGGTAGGGGGAAAAGGCTGCCATAACTTCTTTGTAAACAGGCTTCTTGAAGTCCACTGCCTGCAAATAGAAATGCAAAGAAGAGGTAACAAAAATACACAAATAAGGAATCACAAGACAACCAGATTCAATCAAAAGATAAGAAGTTGCACTCACACGGTCGATTACTTCTTCCGGTGACAGCCATGACCATTCTCCAAACTCTGGCTTCTCAGTTCCATCGCCCAAAAGATTGACTTCCTCGTCCTTTCCATTGAATTTAAGAAGGAACCTGCATTTATCTACAGATTTTTAATTGATAAATTGACTGCAGATGACATGATAACATCCAAAACATCATGTTAACGCCAAACCCACATGGGTGGGTGAGGATGTCCTCTAGCGCATGCACAAGGGAAAGGGACCAGTAACAATTTTCTTGCTCCCAGATGGTTGTCTGCATAACTGGAATTATCTACATAACTGGAGAACGATGGCTAAGCAATCCAATAAGCCATTTATTACGATTTCTTTAGAAGAACTGTGATTTCGTGAATCAGATGTTGCACATATCCTGTAAACTTTCTATTAAGCATGCTGCATGCCTGAAAAAGAAAGCAACCCAGAAAGTCCTTAAAAGGAGTCAAAAAGGGAATAGATGTGCCTGGCGTCACTGAAGCTTTGGGTCCTTATTTACTATTTAGTTATTTACTTAGTTTAGTTTCTCAATAGGCAATGTGAGAACCACCATAGCAGTACCATGGGTACAAATATCAGGGGAAATTATGAACTAGTTCTATTTTCCCAATGTGTGTTCTGTTGACGAGACTTATGCATGGTGAAATACATAATCTTTAAGACTAGGAAATTTCTTAGTGTGACTGAGAAACTGTTCAGTGTTGCATAAAAAATTTCTTCTTAAAATACAAATAATAATTTTAACTCTAGTACAGTAAGAAATTCTCAGCGACTTTTCTTTACAGGTTCTGTAAAAGAACAAAATCTTTTTTTCCTTCGTAGGGGAACAGATTTTGAAAATAGGACCGGTACCTAAGTTCTTTTATGATGTTTCATTTACCGACTCTACTGAAAGGGAAAATTATTTGTATTCCCTCCTAGGGACTCTCTCTCTGAAAACAATATCTTCTGGTTTGGTTGCAGTAACCGGCCCCAAGCCCGGATAGAGGAGGAGGGTTGTACGTTAGGTAACTAACACAAATATGATTAGTAGTATTCACAGATTTGAGATAAGATGAGAGAAAAAAGATGTGATATGGACATGTCTATTGTAGATTGACCGATGTGGTAGTTAGGAGGAGTGATATGGTTACGGTTAAGGGTAACACTAAGGCAGGAGTAAAGCGAAGTTGACATTAGAGGTGGCAGTAGTTGGAAAGGATCTAGGTTTTGAATACAAGGGAAAAAACGAATTCATGTAGCCAATCCCCATTGATTGGGATTTGAGGCTCTATTTGGTTCGGGTCACCACAGAGACACTAATCAAGTATTAATTTAGTCTGCATAATTATCCAATATTTGGTTCATCCCCTGCCAACACAACCCTAAGCTGCAGCTTCACATCAATTTCAAATATATAAAGGCACTCACCACTTTTGTGCTTGACCCTTCCAGTCTGCTCCCCACCGATGATTAAGGCTTTCCCGGACATTTGGCGGGAAATCATATGTCAGCCAATGTGGTACCTGCATTCAAATTTAATGTTGAAAACCAACTCACTGGTGCAGAAACTATCAATTTGAAGACATAGGCTCCATTCTTTTGGCCTTAACTTAAACTTAACTTAAATTTGAAAATTTTGTATTTATTTGAAAATTTGTCACATTTGTTGGTTTTGCGCCAAACTTTTGTAGGATATTGATTCATCTCAACAAGAGGAATCGAAAAAGTAAATTTTTTTTTACTTTTACCCAGGTATTTTGAGAAATAACCACTTTTTATCAAGAAAAGTCACTTTTTGAGCTAAAAAGAGGTTATTTCTCAAAATACTTTGGTAAAAGTAGAAAAAAATTTAATTTTCCTATTTTTCTCGTTTAGACGAATCAATAACCTACAAAAATTTGGCGCAAAACCAACACATGCAAAAAAATTTCAAATAAAGACAATTTTCAAATTTAAGTTAAGGGCAAAAGAACGGAGCCATAAAATTTTTTAGCCAAACCAAATCATATAAATCTAATACTCCTTTCAAAAATTAAGTGTGAATACTGAATAGTCCTTTCAAAATAATTAGCATTAAGAAGCTCATCCAACAACAAAATTCTATTCCCAATAGGAGCAACATATTGTCCAAGAAATTAAGAAAGTATCAACTTTGATAGATAAGATATAAACTAATTACATGATGATCAAACTTGATGAAAAACTTTCGAAAAGTAAACAGATCACAATTGTATATGTGTTTCAAAACATAAATATACACATATAACTTTCTTATTACACTAACAAAGTCTAGGTTTGCAACATGATCTCTTGATTAATGCTATCAAATTTTTTTTTTTGTTGTGTTGTAGAATTCTATATATAGATGCATCCTGCCCTGCAAGCAACCAAACAAGGCTCGTGGTCAAATGACATCTCAGAACTTGTCCTAAGGACCAAGTTACAATTCCAAGAATAGGAAAACAACCAGAGCCTTGGTCAGGAGACAAAAATGTAATGAGGCACTTTCTTCATAAGCTCTTGGCAGTCAGGTCTCAACAAGTTGAAGTCAGAACTCAGACCACGAGGCCTAGGGGCGAGGATGTTCACCGAGTAATGCAATCCTATGCATGAAGGCACGAATTACATGTTGTTTTCCTGAATCTGATTTTCGCTTCATCAAACGTGCCTCAGCTTTGTAAACTTCCAGTTAAACAAAGAGATGCAATATACTTTTAAACAAGAGTTTTCTTTTTATATTCTGTCACTTTTCTAGGGAGCCAACCAGCGAGTTAGAGGAATTAAGCATAAGAATAAATTAACCCCTCAAATCAATAATGCATGGAGAGTCAAATCCCAAGTACAAACCTCTGCAAGAACTTCAGCTGAAGTAACTCCTGTTTCTTCTCTCAATTCACGGATAGCTGCATCTCTTGGAACTTCATTCCCATCAATACCACCCTGTTCACGCCAGACAATAACCATCTTATATGCAGGGAAACCAAATTTTTAAATAAGAATAAGCGTACAAGAATTTACGAATTCAGATGACAATTGCATAGTAGGTGCATCTCTATTTGACAATTGATGCAAGGTTCAAAGCTGCAGAATACACACTAATAGCCCATTACAGATAAAATTGTGGCGCAAATGAACCAACGGTCATATTGGAAAATAGAGTGGCAACCTAACCTTTGAACTCCCAAACTCTGTTCACAGCTGCTAGAGGGGGACGGGAACTAGAAAAAAAAGTCAGAAAATAAATGGGATTGAAGATAGGCATGAATGATGCTTATTATTGGAAACTCCAACAGCAGAAGCTGTTACACCGTTAACAAATAACTCTATTTCTCCGTGCGGCACCTAAAATTGATTTCAGTTCCAAGTTCTTATTTGTGTAAATTGTGTCTACAAATATTTTCTGCCCCACCGAAAGAAGCCTGCTCTGGTTCTTTGATGAACAGGAAATGGGTAAAAAACCCGACTTATGCTGAATCAAGTTGGACAGTAATGCCTCATGCCAGGTGACAAAATACAAATCAATCACATGTTCTATATTGGTGAAGCATACCAATGTACACGGAAGTTTGATAAGATGTTAAGAAATGAAGACGCAGTTGATTGAGCGCTACCCAAGCTGGACAGTAGTTGGGTACCCTAGCATCATTAATTATCTAAATGAGATCAGAAGTTATCAAAATTGTGTCACAGAGTGAGTTCAGTGGATCAAAAACCCAAACCTTCCATGAGGTTTATAGGCAAGAAATGGAGCTTTACCTGTCCTTGATCAAAGGATGGAGGAAAAAGCTAAGTCAAACTTACTATGAGTATAGCTCTATGGGTAAAGAAACCAAAATTCAAATATAGGGGTGCTGCACTCTCCACAAAAGTGGTTGAAAGATTTTTAACCCTCATAAAATTCGGTTATTTGAGGGGCCAGATATGCACTTGGTGGCCAACCTTGCAAGTTGCCCCGTCAAACGTAGAATATCAAATAGAAAGTTCTAGGAGAGGGGCGACCGGGGGTTGAACTTCTAGCATGATGAGCTGTCCCGTACACGCCCTTCACCACAGGGCAGCAAAGCAAGTTCAACGAAATATTAGATTCGGTTAACAACAAACAACAGGTTCTGCATGGAATGATGCACATTGGTGTTGACTTTGTACTAGGTAAACAAGAGGGACATGAGTTTGACACGAGAAAAGAGGGATGAAATATGAATAGCAAACAAGACTTGGAATGCTGGGAAGTGCCGTGACTAGAAGTTACTGTATATATACCCATCCAAAAAAGACACTCATCACACAACCCTCAGATATGCATGTCAAGCAAGTCAGTTACCGTAACTATGCTGAATAGTACTAAAGATTTACCCATACAAAAAGAACCCCATCACAATTCGCATTATCAAGAATCAAGATGATCAATTCGCTTTGTGGCAGTAACGTGTACATCAAAAATTAGTTCTTAGGAAATCAAATTTATGGATATTATTCTGCAAGTCATTTTACATCTCGCATCTAAGGGGTCAAAAGTTTTCAACCATCTTTACCAACTCCAATTAGTGATATTCCTGAAACTGGGTGCTTTCAAGTGTTGGAAGTATATTTTTTTCTTCGATAAATGCACATTCATTCGAAGTCCAAACAAACCATAACAAGAGCTTAGGAGCATACCCCAGGAATACAAGACGGGGATAACTCCCAACTCCCACAAGAAAAATCCAGAAAAAAGCCTCTAGATAAAAGAAAAAAAAGCAGCAAAAGCAAAAGTGCAAAACACCATGCTACCTCCTACTCAAGACAACACAACCATTACACGGAGTTACGAGCCAAAATTTATCAGATAAACCCCAACCTTGACACAACTCTCAATTGTTCATTTATCAGATAAACCCCAACCTTGACACGACTCTCAATTGTTCATGCTCTCATTGATCCCTATCCAAGCACTAGCCGCATACATCACCGTTAAAGTTAACTACTTAGCCCCCATACTTGCGTTGAAAGATTCTTTGATCTGTCTCATCAAAACATGGGAAACCACGGTAGCATCAAATGACACCCGCATCATGGTTGTTTCTAATCCCCTTGTGCTCAACTTGACTAATCTCTTGAGACCAATCCCACCACCAATTAACAAGTTGAGTAAACCATCCTTATTAATCATTCCAAAATGTTTTTTTTTTTTTGTAAAAAACATTCCAAAATGTTGATCCTTCGGAAGCATCTTTATTTTGTGAGATTTCACAATTCTTGTTCCAACGCGGTACTTTTCCAAACGCGATGACTCAAGTTTATGCGAAAGACATCACCTCTATCCACAACTCAAAAAACATTAAACAGCGATTCGCGGTGGCGTCACCTGAAAGCAATATATACACACATGTACGTCTTTCGATCAAGCAATCAATCAATCAGAAATTTTGCAGGATTACCTGGGGCATTTGCCAGGAATCCGGTACATCGAGCCTCGAAGCAGCAAAAATCTGCACCATCCAAACACATCACATAAGAGAGAAAGAAAGTCCATATCCATATACAAACATACATACATACATAATATGTGGTGTGTGTGAATATATCTATCTATCTATCTATATATATATATATATATATATATATTACTTTTTTGGAAGGATTGATGAGGCAAATGCCGACGTTTCTTCGGTAGCCCTCGGGAGCGGCCTCCATGGAGGACGAAGAGCGGAGTTGGTTGTGATGGAGGAGGGGCAGGTTAGTAAGTTTAGTGAAATTGATGGGGTAGTTCGGGGAGGAGGGAGTAGGATGTGAGAGAAGCTGGAACGGGTGGAGAGAGAAGCTGCAGGAATTAACGAGGAGGAAATGGAATCGCCCGCACAATAAAAAAGCCATAAAACAAAGCCCGGCCCGGTAACACTTTGCTTGCTTACTAGTTGCTCTCTAGTCTCTACCTTGTCAGTGGAAACTGTCTCTGTATCTTGTGGGGTAAATTTCACTTTGGTCCCTGTAGTTTGGATTTGGTACGACTTGGCTGCCTATCAATTTTGAAAGTAGCACATGACTCTCAGGACAGGAGTACTGCTAATTTCAGAAAGGAAATAGACAGAAAGAAACCTTGCTGTTGTTTTCTTCTCTCTTGGAAGGCTAATAACAAGAAAAATAAAGAAAAATAAGTCACGAGTCAGGAGTAAACATGACTAGTTTGATAATAAGGCTGCAATAGAGTTGGGTAAGGATTCTAAATTGTTGGCTTAAGATAATTACGTTTAGGGCAGCCCATGGAGCGGCTTTGGCCGGTTGGGTTCGATTTCCAAATCTCCATCCGCACCTGTCCATGGGTGTCGTTTGGTTCGAATGCGGCTTGGGCCTAAATTTTTTTTTTTTTGAAAGACGAAAACTACACTTTCCAAACAATAAAAAAAAGCACCCCACTCGTGTATAAATGGGTAAAATCTTAGAAACAAATTAATTTTCTACGATTATTGGTCTTATATACAATCAACAACCAACACTTCTCTAGTATAGTATTATTGTACACTAAAAAAATAGGTCATTGTTAAACTTAATTGTTTCATTTAAAAATGCACGCATGGTGCCAAGTTTGTCAATTGTGATAGAATGTGCAAGGGTACACTTCGTCTCACAAACTGTATGAAATTGCGTGCTAAGCTTGATATGATAACGGATGATTCGCGGTGAAAAATATAAGGGGTCAAATTGTAGTAAAAACCTTAAAGGCCAAGGTTTTTAATACCATACCATTTATGGTAATGATTTTGTTACTGGTACAGTAGTAAAATTTTGGATACCCTTTTCGAATTTATCAATACTAATACGGGGTGGTTTGGGTTGAAGTAGAAGTTAAGGCCTTAGGGGAATTGTTTAATTTTTTAATTAGGTCGGGTTGGGTGATATCAATTTGTTTTTGAATCGCTTTATTTTATTTATTTTTGGTACAACGGGGCAAGTTTGGATATTTGGGTTGGGAGAGCAAAATCATACCCTCCCCATATCCTACTATATAGGGTATTATCCACTTCTAAATGACCGGATCGAACCAAGCACCCATGGGTTATGGATATAATTGCCATCCCTAGGTAGATCTTGCTAAAATGAAAAAAAATTAATTTTTCAGCAAGATTTCTTGTCAAGAGAATATAAATAAGAAAATAAATTTTCTTTTCTTTTAGTTTACATCGCTTGAATTTTTCTTGGAGAAATTGAGATTTCATCCAAAATACAGGGAGTATTTTTAGCATTTTACCACAGTAAAATGCATGTAGAGAGAATAGTGCTTCTCTCTCTCTCGTCTGCGAGGAATCATCATTTTATCGAATTAAAATGAGTGAGAAACAAATCAGGGATCCGGAAGACGGAGGCAGCCGACTGAGACACATTGTTTGGCTTCTTCCTGGTGCCAAAATTCATCAACTCCTTCGAGCCTAACTCGGTTTCTCCGTTCCTCTTTTCCGTGCTTTATTGCCTACGACCTGTTTGGTAAAATGTCTAATATGTAGCCAATGTGGTCAATATACTGTTATGTGTGTCATTTCCGCTACATTCATGGTTTGTAGGTTTACCAGGGGTACAATATGTTAGACCAATTTTTAGAACACTGCATTCGAGGTTCTGGTTATTTGTTCTCTTTATGGTTTGTTGCATTGCAATTTTGTGTTTGTTTTAGTAATACAAGAGGATTAAACCATTTGGAGGGAGTCTAATTAGTGGGAGTGACTTTTGTTCATATTCTCCTATTGTATACCCCTTGCAATTTGTTGGCATCCTTTCTCTCTAGTATGCCCTCCGTCGTTATGCGTTTTAGAGAAATTGATCATAAATGTGTTGAATCATCTGAAAGAATTGATCATATATCCATTGAATCATAATGTCATGTTATATGAATAGTTTTACTTGATATTTCAGTGGTAAAATGCCTAAGAGCAGGCACTTTGTGCACATATCGCCAAAAATTAGGTGTGCCTCGAGTCCTCCCCTATCAATACCCCCATTGATTGGGGATTTGATAAGTAC
The DNA here is from genome assembly GCA_014282245.1 of Rhododendron simsii. NCBI lineage: Eukaryota > Viridiplantae > Streptophyta > Magnoliopsida > Ericales > Ericaceae > Rhododendron > Rhododendron simsii. The sequence continues at coordinate 15,634,671 of CM024955.1, forward strand.
TGTTAATGTTATTGTTGTTGTTATTGACATATTGTTATTGACTTATTGTTATTATTGTAGTAGGTCTTCAACCACATGAATTTACCATGATTATTATGAATTATTGATTGCACCACCTCTTATATGAACAACACTGATGTTCAAGTAATTCTGACAAAAGTTTCTCTTCTATATGAGACCACTCTCAAGTAGGTCCAAGTACTACCTGACAGTAATAATGTTCGGTGCAGTTATTTTTAGTTGAGCATCAAATTTTCAAATTAAGAAAGCCTTCCAAAACTTCCTTCTAAAGAGCTGCTTAATAGACAACATTTCTTATTTTTGTAGGTGGTGAATCCTCAACATTATTACTGACAATGATCACAATTATGTCTGGATCGGTAGAATGAGAAAGAGGCCAGGCCATGGAGACAACTATAACACCCTTACATTTGGTAATTTTTTTTAGTAATTTGTTACACTATTGTGTTTCATGAACTTATAATTGAAGTCTTAATAGTTTGGGTGAGCTTTGTTTCTTTTATAAAAGTGCAGGAGCTCTTTATTTCAAAGTGGTGTTCTGGTTATCGATTGGTTCTATTGGTTGTATATTGCCATTTTCTATTTGCATTGTGTCTACTTGAAGACATTGAAGTGTCTCCTATCTATCTCCTCCTCTTTCACCGCTTGTCATTTGTAAGCATTCATTCTCTCTCTTGCCTTGAATGGTTTTTTTTTTTTGCAACTACAACTGAACTGTATATTTTATCGAATCCTCTTGAGAAAAATTTGATATCTCCTATGATTTAGTAATTCTTGAATTTTATGAATTTGCCCTTATTTTTTATGCATTATTGATTGTGCTAGCTCATATAGAAAAACCGCATTGTTCAATTATTTTTGACATGCAATTTCCCTTTGGAATGAGTCCTCTCTCATGATTTGTCCACACCATAAATAGATCACAATATTGAATTATGTAGCCATATTTGCATTACTATATAGTTAAGAAATCCCCAAAACTTCCTTTCAAGAACTGTTGATTCTGCAATTTTTCCTTTTGGATGGGAATCTGCTATATTCATTGTTACGTTTGGGTCCGCAAAATGAGCAAGCGGCCATTGACGGCTATAATAATTGGCGGCGACAAATTTGGTATTGTTTTCATTTTTGTGTTCCGTGACACTCAAGATTTGAGTTTGAAGAGAGTGGGTAAATAAACCAAGTCTAGCTCATTCCCCATTTTCACTTTCCTAATAGAATAGGAGGCTTAACTTGAACAACCATGCAATCTGTGTTCAGATTATTATGACTATTATTTTTTATGGTGTTTCTTCATTCAGACTTGAACCATAGCCAGACTATCGGGTCGACTCCACCTTTTTCGACACCTGTTCTTTATATTGATTCCGGCAAAAACACGTCAAAAATTGAGTCTATCTTTTCAGGTTCTCTTTTTTGATGATAGTCAACACGGCGCTTCCACTAAAATGACAGCTGCTTAGTTGTATGCATGGCCTTGAAAGCAATATATGTATGCATTTCTCTTTGTTGAGGTCTTGCCTGGGTTCCTGAATATGGCGGATTTCCCCCCAAACTTGGAGGATGGTGAGCAGTGGCTTCCTACTGATATTTACCATGAGATAGTCTACGGTAGCTTCGAGCCTAAGGCTCTTGCTGATAACACCGGTGAAGAGGGTGCAACAGAGGTTTGGAATGAGCTGATCAATTCTTCTTTCGAGTTTTCATGTTTGTCCTACGTTTCCTCCTCTCCTATTTACCTTTTTTCTTAGATGAGACTTTGGTAAATAAATTAATTCGCTCACACATGTGTTTATGTCTTTGCAATTAGATATGTTTGGTAATCCAATGGAGTTTGGTTCGATTTTATAGAGGGTTTTCTTGCCGAGTTCTCATCATATTTTTGCTTTTCAAGTAGATTTGGGATCGTTCTCTCCTTACTCTTATTGCATGCACGAACTCAAACTAAGACAATAAATTTGTTCACACCAAGATGGATCATGCAATCTTACTTTCGTGAACATATAAGAAATTTAAAGCCCTGTTTGGTGAAGTTTTTATGTTCTGTCAACTGTTTTATTTTTGGATCTGTTTTTATATTCTGGAAAAAACCAAAAAAAAAAATTGTCTAGTTAACGATTTTTTAGACTTTTTTAGGAAAATTATTCAAAAAAATCACATTCTTGAGGATATAACAAATCGATGTTTTCTGATTCTCGAGAACTATTTACATTAGAAAAAGATATAAGATTTGAAAAGGATAAGGTGGTGTTTGGTCATGTTTCTTTTTATTGGTTTTCTTTTTTGCAGAAAAGGTGATGACTAAAAAGTTAATAAATATGTTGTAAGCAATTTTTTCATGAGAAACTATTCAAAATTGAAAAACTACTTCAGAAAGTGTAACCAAACAGGGCATTAGTCTTTCTTTTTTGCATGTTGATAACATTTTTGACATTTGCTCGCAAAGGGTTTGTTGGTAACACATGTGCAGCATGCATGAATGATTTCTGTAGCCTCCATTAATTTTACCATTTTGATTTTCATATTTTGACGTATTTACTATTGTTGTAGTTTGAGACCTTTGACCATGGAGGCAATGGGGTGTTAACGGAGCAATGCTGCCTTTGGCCAGTCCCTAGGTATGGAGATGAGCAAAAAGGTTTTGCTGGCAATTCTGGAGGGACGGGTGTTTTCCTTCCCCAGACTCCTCTCATGGAATCGACTGAGAACAAAGGGACTGGGGTGTTTCTTCAAACCTTCGCTTCAAATGGACCGGTCACTGTGCAAAAAAGTAAAAAGAGTAAGTTACAAACATAAAATAGAAAGAACTTGTTTCTTTTTACATGTATATATTTTACAATTGGTCGTTGGGGAAAAAATGAAGAGGAGCCCAAAACAATTAAAGAAGTTTAAGCTTTGGCTTTATTTCAAAATCTCCAAAATCTAATTTCATTATGCTAAATGAATTCTTTAGATTGCTTGGTATAGTTGTCTGCATTTATTGAATTCATTATTGTCCTTGTCACAATAGATTTTTGCATTTAATAACCTAGCTTTTTGATTGATGAGAATCTTGAGTAGAGATTATGTAAATCACTTCTTTTTGTTGTCTTGCAAGTTGTCAAGGTAAAGTTTTGAAACAAAACAAAATTTTAGGTTGAATCGCTCTATTCTTACAAAATTTTGATGCAGATCTCTCACAAGAATAATGTATTCTTTAGTTTTATTCTAAATGACTTGATCGAATTTGAAGATTGTTAAGGTAATAGCTTGGTTGAATTAGACAACGAGATACATTTAGAATATGTGGGGATCGGTCAGAACAAATTCTAATTTCAATAGTATAAGCTATAGGATTAGTGATTAACCCTTTTTCTAGATTGATGAGAAATCCTATTGTGTATTATTGGATTATACTTTGTAATTCATTTTGAGAAATCTTGGCTAGGTTGGCCTATGTTACAAGGACATGGACTCGGGTGCGGGTGCAAGTCTAAATGTTGAACCTTCCTAAACTTAAATATTACTGGAATATGTGTTCCCAAATGGGGCATGGGTACAGGGACAAGTCCTGAACACTTGTTTGTAGTATATGTAATATATTGCATTTTTTTTCCAGATTATTTACCGTAAATTATATTTAGAAATGTATTTAAACAAGAAGGGGCTACGAAAGATATGTTTTTGCTATTTCATGTCCATGTAAAATACTTGAAATATCGGTTTTTTAGCTAATTTGATTATCCTTTTTTGTAAATATCGTAACAATTAGAGGACCATAGATGAGATGCACTAGCTAGCCACTATTTTTTATGGATATCGGACATCAACACAGATAGTTGAGCCAAAATGAAGGATCCATATAACATATTCCGGACATCGGGTACTTGAGCCAAGATCCATGTAAAATAGTCGTATTGATACGGGTACTTGAGCCAAAATGAAGGATCCATGTAAAATGGTGGCTAACTAGTGCGTCTCATCTATATTTTTTTGGATCTAAGCAAATTATTTTCTTAGATTTTTTAAGCTTTCCCACTTGATACCCATCTCACAATTAAAAAACAATTAGATACAATTGTTAAACAGAAAAGCTTACGTAATAGATACTAGGTCATCAGTGATACGATTAGGTCCCTACTTGCACCTGATACTCAGAAGTATAAATAAAAGCTGATAATTACACGGGCATTTTGTACTAGGGTTATTTCTTTTTCAAGAATGAACTTGACTATTTGATAATATGAATAATTACTGGTGATAGATGGATAGTATAACTCCTGTGGTTTGAGCAAGACTTGGCCGTAAAGTAGGCTTCTAGGATGATACATTTGCTTCTATGTTAACTAAATTCTAGGTCGAAGATTAGACCATTTTAGTTTTGGACATTATTTGCAAATGACAGAATTTTCTTGGTTTGCTATGATATCTACATATAGGCGGAAACCGTTTAGTTGCAATATATACAACTTTCTCATCAAAAGGTACAACTGGGTGCAATCTATTACTAGTAATCACCACCACCTTGATCGATGAAAGTACCTTTCAAATTATTTTATTCTGTGGCGCATTTTGTCTGGATTGTGTTGTTATGTTTTTCTGTTTTTTGGTAATTCATTGTGTTGTTTTGTTTTTCTTCATCTACTGCATTGGTTTGCTTTGGCCCTGGGGATTGACTGGTGTTCTCTAGTTGGTGTATATATTCGTCATATTTCCTTAATTCAACCAATGGGAAAATAAATACGAAACATTATACATTCCGATGCTCTGCATTTTACTGATATCAGCATGTTTGATGATTGTTTAACGAATGAATTTTCTAGAGTTTAGGGTTATAATGATATTTAGGTTACATGAACTTGGATTGTTAAGGAACATATTTGCTTAACAATCGTGTTTCATTTACTACTATGTAATGGTTACTATACAACTGAAGCATATTTGCTTAAAGCTAGCATACAGAATCGAATGTCGTACTTCACAAATTTAGTATGTCTAGCTACTATTATCAATGATATAAGAATCTACTAAACACTGAGCACGATCTGCTAAACACTTTACGTCTTTAGGCCGTTTGCATATTTTGTTCGAGTAATTTTGTTTCGATGTTATGCAAGTCTTAAATGAAGGTGGAAAAACTGCTACTGATCTCTTGTATTTTTCCCATAATAGGTGGAAAGAATGGAAAGATGTTTGTTGCCAAGAAGGGAGCTCCATCAGGAAAGAAAGAGGTGTCTCAAGTTCCAGCTGAGATCTGTTTACCTGCAGAGTGGACTTACTAAGTAACTGTGTTTCTATCTAAACATGAAACTCCCATGTAATGGAGACTAATAACTAAATAAAATGCAAGAGTATTAACTTTTGATAACCTTTCCTTTCATTGCCATAGAAGTGAACAACCAGAGTCTGATTCCAATTCTGCAAGCCATATTAGAAGACTTAGAAGATTGATTCTTTTTTTTTTTTTTGCTTGGCGAAAAAGATTTTGTTAATCTTTGAAAGGATTACAAAGATTAAACGTATCGCTGGCACACATTCCTCGAAATCATTAACTTTCTCCAAAAAAATCATCTTCCTCCAAATCGTCGAGGGCATTGATCCTTAATTTTCGCTGTGTGTTCTTCCTCCACGTCAACGAATTTATTTAAAATAAAATTTCTTCCCCCTCTAAATTTAACTCCCAACGTTGCACCCAAATCCATCTTCCTACAAGCATCCTTAAAAAGCAAAGGGTTTCTATTCCGAATATATCAGAAGATAAAGAAGAAGGGGGATCTTTCTATCCTTATCCAATAATTTATCAGCCTTAATTCAATTGCCAGCATTAGAAGATTGATTCTTACAATCCAATTCTCGTCCAAACCCATCTGATTAATAGATTCGGGTCATTAGTCATGTAATCCTTCAAAATAGCCTCCGTTCATGTTCTCAATCATACATTGCACTTGCGCTCTCAATTTACGCACTCACGAATTTTAATTGTTTGGACGGTTTTTAGAAGACGCTTTTGTGCCTCCGCCCCACCTGCGCATTATGTGACATAGTTTGGGTCAATACACGAGCTTTTGATTGGGTTCACTTACAACTCAAATGTGAGCAGGTTTAGATCCACAGCCATATCTAAGGTGACAAACACAAGCCATGCTTGAGGAGTCAAAATTACTTTCAGGACTGCTTTGTTTTTTGGGTGGTAAAAATGGATATGTAGGCTTGAACGACAGTCACCGTTAAATAAATATTTTAATAAGGTCAATACAGAGAGAAATATGATTCTAGTGTTTGTCTTGTCCTAATGCACATGAACATGCTAGTATGCTACAATATAGGAGTCAAAATACGTCACATGATCCCTAATGTGATGCAAAATGGGACTTGCCATGGTTCTATTTGATGATCTGAGCCATTCATTTTACGGGTCTTGATGCGCTTATCGTTCATCCAAAAAATTGGCAAAAGCTTAGTCGAATCATATTTGACAGAAAAGAAATGGACGATCATAATATTACTATCAATTTCTTTTATGATAAATATTTCTTTGGCATGGAAACTAATGTCCGATCAACTTGAGTTTTCGCATGGACAATAAATAAATCGACACTTACAAAGTAAACTACTCGAATTGCCAAATGGAGCTGTGGTAAATTTCATTTTGCGTCACATGGAGTAGCACGCGAGTGTTCATTCCTTAAAATATTAGTTCGAATTCATCATGAATGCATAATCTTTGCAGCCTTAGGTGGTGTGTTGTATTGATACATCCATGTTTGTTTTGGCACTAATGTAGTGTGGCAGGTTAAATTTGGATTGTTGATGCAAAAGTTTTAGGGCCCAAATGAGAAGCCAACAAGCCCATTAAGTTTTATATAAGCCCATAAGTATTTTCCCCCCTTCTCTTTTTGATTTTGTGATGCATGACTTCATGGTGCCACCATCTTGTTGTGCAAACCCAAATTCTATTCTGATTTTTGCCTTCTTCTTGCATGACTTCATCCAATATTCCCATTTTTGTTGATTTTTAGAAAATGGGAAGATTGGAACGAGCACCTGCAGATATCGAATTGAACTGATTTTTCGCATTGCCCACTCACGGCTCAGATTTTACGGAAACACAAAATGAAACCCACATGACTGTCGGTGCAAGGACCATCGGTCCTTTTAGCTTTTATGTTATTTCTTACTCGAATTATACTCCTCCCAAAATGAAGTAGAGACTGGGCGTTAATAGCCCAAAAATTTTAGCATGGTGGGCACGTGACAAAACCTCTCTCTCTCTCTCTCTGCATTGCATAATGCTTGGGAAAAACCACTAGACAATCATTGATAGCAACATCATATTGTGGCTTTTCATCCAAAATCTCGAAAACATTCTCGCCAACTTTTACGTGTGGCTTCTCTTTTTGACTGGTCGCAATGGCCAAAGAGACCTGATCCTCCACCTTTCTCTCTCTTTCACAAAAGATCATGAAGCCTTGGATCCCTCAACCATATCACTAATACTATGAACCCATAGAATCTAAGAATAGATTCACCAAATATATATGAGAGTGTTCTGGGGAAATCCTGAATGAGAAATTGGTGTGTGTTGAATCAAACACTCGTAGTTATCTGATTGAACTCATCCGTTTATTGAAAAAATATTTTAAGATTAATGAATGATTCAGATCCTTCGTGTGAGACTAACATACATTCTTTGATTGTTAGGAGGCTTCAGATCCGAGAAACCACTTACTTTGATGGCGAAAAACAAAGAACGCTTCTACTAGAAAGAAGAAAGCTTTAAGTAGCTTGATGGTGACCATATTTAAAAGAGGCAAATTTTAACTTTCTTTTCCTAATTAAAGACTGCAAAAGGCTCAAGCTGTGGAAACTTTGTCTCCATGCCAATCCTTTTTGCAAATGTACCACCATCTCTAAAGGCTCAGGTCTAGTTTCTCAGGTATATTATTATACTTCGCGACCCTGTACTTTACATTTTATCTCACTTCACCCACTTTGCTTCAAAACGGTACAACCAAATGCAATGGGAGAACGAGTGTAAATTACGTTTCGGGTTTTAAAATTTCAACTTTTTGTTTTTAACCTTTCTTGATAGCATTATTACTTGTAACCGTTGTATTCAGGTTAATCATTATGATCCTAAAAATTTCAAGGAACTTTTTTTTTTTGTCAATCGATAGTTTTTTTTTTCTCGATATATAGGCTACTTAAAAGTCACAATTATGAAGAAGCTAGCAATGATGAAGATCAAAGGTACTAGGTTATAGGTTGTAAGAGAAGCGATTAAGAAAGCTAGAGGGAATAAGGCAGGCCAGGGACAACGAGGCATGTCAGAAAAGCCCAACAGTGTTTGGTGGTGGGCTTGCAAGCAAGGTGTAGAGGAAAAGGAATAACGGCTTCATTATCTAAAGCGGGTGCGGGATAATTTGATACACTTAAGTGAAGTCATGAAGTGCATGTAATGTGACAAGTACTTCTCGCATTTTTTTTGAATTAAAACAAACCAAGTACTATAATTAGGTGCAATGTGAAGGGGCGGTTTGCTGCGATTGATGGGGTTGTTATTCGGTTGTTAAACTCGCCAGGTGTGCTTGCCCGAGTTTTACTTGGTTTCGATGGTCAGAAGTTGTTTGCTTGGTGTCATTTTCTGTTTTTTGTTGTCTGGACTGAGCGGCTGGTTTATTTTTTTCTTTGGTGTAGCTGTGTTTGTGGTGTTTCTTCTCTTTGTTGATCTGCCAACGTTTTTATTTGGATCTCGTTGCTCTTGCCTGCCCTTGCCCTTTTTATCTCTGTATTCAAAAATTAATAAAACTTCTTTTGCCAAACAAAAACGCGAAGGGATGGAAAGCGTAATTTACACAACTCTAGGTGTGTGGTGGAGGCTTGTCTTGAACAAGACAAAGCCTTGCAATGAAAGCAAAAAGTGGCATTGCCTTTCAAAAGTTGGTACAGAAACAAATAAACTTTAGCCCATTAATATACCCTAGAAAGACTACATCTAGTGACTCTTTTCAATTTTTTTCACTTTTTCTTTTATTATCTTTTGCTTTTCATCCTCTTTTTCCCACTTGTAATGATTTCTAGATCATGTTCTGATATCAAATCCCTGAACGGCTACCTTGGTGAATTATTATGGTTTAATCAGTGAACTTTTTGGGCTATTGAGATGACTGGTTAATCATTGTTGGGTTCGGAGTATTTTCATGAATTTAGTTACACAATATCACATTTCATGCGATTGCTTTAAAAACAAATTTGCGATTGTGATGTTGAATATCATAAAAGATTTAATTGAAACCGGCTCTAATACCAATTGATTTTAAGAGAGATAGTAGAAAAACGGTCCGATAATTAAATAGAACAAACACAAAGGAAAAAAAATTGAATATAATAGCAAGAAAGTTTAAGAGAGATTTCTGCAAATTAATTCAATAACATGCCTAAAAATGTTCTAATATGAAAATCCACACTTAAATTAATGTCCCGACCTCGGGGCCTAAAAACCGTGACTTGTTTGTGAGTCTGTATCACCATATAGACTTTTAAGTTGCCTGCGCACTAATGTAAACGCAATATATGTAAATTTGAAAAAAAGTAGCCAACAAAGCTTTATTACAACAATACAATAATAGATACGAGGTACAATTATTACACCATTCCAGTCGCCAGAATAGTGATTTTATTATTTACCTTCTTAACTGAATGATTGCGTTGGATATCTTCTTATTGGCGCGATACACTTGAGACTGCTGCTCCAATTTGACTAGGCATAAAAGATTTACTACTTTTTTTGGGCAAGGTTGAGCAAAATTATTGCAACAGCTATAAACTCAAGTAGTGAGTTAATTTATTTATAAATTAAAAGATTTATAAGAAAATAGAGTATAGAAATTATTTCCTGTTACATTTTTTTTTTAAGTACTATAATAAGTGGTCAAAATTGGATTAATGTGCCAGTCAAAAATCGAACATTCTCACCTTTAACCAGTTTGATCATGTTACCACTTGATCCGCAAAGTGGGCCCGTTAACTTTTAGGTTTTATTATCTGTTTGGACTATTTTTTTATATTTTTATTGGGAGAGAGATGCTGACGTGGCATGTGTATATTTCTTGTTGCATAATAGGAGTAAAAGGAGAGCTGTGATAAAAGTTCACAAAGGGAATTCATTTGGTGCGTACACCAAATGTATATCACATGATCACACCGTGTGGGACTCACTAGGGGTCCCATATGAATGATCAAAACTGTTTAATTTATTTAAAATATTTTCTTAAGGATTCTTATAAGGAATTAGAGAAAATTAATTCAAAATCAAGGGGGTTATTGATGGCGTATTCAAAATGTGAAGAGATGTCCATGACTGTTGTTTAAATGCTAGAATTGGAGAGATTAGTTGGTACCCCTAGAACCTTGCCACATGGTGTTTCAGACTCTGTTTCCATGACATATTAATGTAGAGAATAGAGTTTTGTCTCATTGCGAGTGGTGGTTATGATGCACCAACACTCCTAGTGGTAGCCGTATCAGTATTAGACACTTCGGAGACACGCAGCACGTCGAGATCATGGATGGAGACATAGTAGGGTGGTTTTTATATTCTTAAAACCTTTTCATAGATGAAATATTTATAAATTCAAAAGCATTGGGTCCAATGTGCAATATGTAAAAGATATGTATATGTGAATAGACATTCATCATTGGTTGATAATGCATCAGATAGGAGTTCTAACCTAAATATTTTTTTGTTACAATTTATGTTTACACAACTAAAAAATCTTTTTTTGAAAAATTACCGTGCCCCCTATCATGTTTGTGGCCATTTTTTGAGAGTTGTTGTGTCTCGTAGGTATCCGTGCTGCATTCGTTGCTGGAAAAGGAGCAGCTTCAAATACCAGATGTTGTCCAAGATGTGTATTTTCCCTGAAATAAAAATATCACAAAACGTCATATACTCTCCAATTAATCCTCTTTGCATATATAAATATAAACAAAATTATCAATAATTAGCTTGTACACATATACCACTTACAAGTAGTAATCTAAATTAATTGTAACCATTTTAATTAGACTTGCTTTTGCCGTTCATTTAATTTCCAAAATGGGAGCAAAGCTCGAGGTCATGTCTTTAGGTGACAAAGACCCACCACAGCCACAAGTTTTGGAATATTTTCTTTGTAAATTGCTCAAAATTAATATGAATATAAACCTAGCTTAGTGGTTTAGGACACATCACTTCCATTGAACATGAATATATGCAATAAATGGGTATTTAACATCAAAAACATTATTGTACTATACTTAAATAAGCAAAAACAGAGAGCTTCATGATTGGAGCTTAAAATAATCTAGTTTTTTGGGGGTCAAATAAGCTAGAAAAGTCAAATAAGTGATTATTCATAATTCATAACAAACACTCTTCATCAACTTATTTTTAAAAAAATAAGCTAAAAAAAAGTTGAATTCTAAGTGTTAGCAAACGGGGCCATTGTAGATGTCGACCGGGCCCATGACCATTTGCATTTGTCATCTATGTGAATCTTCACCACCTTAATTTGATACTAAACCAGATTTCACTTAACACTAACCAATAGTAAAAAATAATTCCAAGTGTATAATAATTGTTGACAGTGGTAGCTGATCATCTATCATTCCACACATATTCGGCTTGATGAAATAACACAACAAATTGGAAAAATTATTTTCTTGACAAGTGAGATTCGTAATATAATAAAGGATTGAATCATTAATTGCAGTTTGAGTATTAATTATGTCTACAATCATTGCAGTTTGATTGTTGTGGAATTAGGGATATCAGCTCGTTGGCACGTACAGTATTCTTTCGTCTTGATGCATTTGACTTTGTTTAGTTTTGATTTTGAAGAAGATTTTTGGGATAATAAGTGGAGAGATAAAGATAGAGAAATGTGAGTACTAATTGAAGAGAAAACTTATTAAAGATAGTGCACAGAGAGAGGGGTTGGTGCTAATCTCTTGAAATTCTTACATTTAATTAATATAATAAATTCTTATTTTTTCGCCGTTAAAAAAAAAAGACACGGAAAAACTCGCTAGGTCAATTGGAATCTACTCAACTAGAAATCATTACGTATTTTAAATCTTACTATAAGCGAAAAAATTAAATACAAAGCACATCTAATTAATTATATTTATATAAACATGATCACTACTCACTAGTGATTGGAATCTAAATTCATATTGAAGTTTGAAAGATATATATATCCATAAATTAATTTCATCTACTATAATTAATGACTTTTGAAAGCTTAATTATACGATAGTACATCTTTTTTAATTCTTTAGTGCATGTTAAATCATACATGCATCGAAGTTATTTAACTGATTGTACAAAGAACAAAAACTACTTGACCAATGAGTTAATTAAAGTTATTTAACAAGTTAAAATCTCATTTCAAATATTATACACAAATGCAAAAGAGATATACCCGTGACATGCTTTTTTGTGCCCTGTGTGTTTTTGATCTGCTCATGCCATATTTTTTTGATCGGCAAAATTAAATTTTATCAAAGGGGTTAGGGGAAAGGGATTCCAACCAAAAGTTAGAAATACAGCCAAGAGGGACAAATTGTGCCCCGAAACATTTGTCTAACTCGGTCCACCGATGGTGCATGTGTTGTACCATAACGTGTTTGTTACTAATCTTGTTGTGTTTGTACCAGGCACCAGCCCAACCCATTTTATATACATCAAACTATTTTAGCTGAACGAATGAATTTCAACTAAAATCTTTTGTTAGGACTCCACTTTTAGCCATTGGCACTACACTTTTTGTCTTTATCCTATGTGAAATTACAACAATACCCTTTATTTTGTTAGGACCGGGGTTCATGCCAAAATATATTAACATGCAATTCGCCAATGTTTCTTGTAGATAGAGAAAGGTATATGCATGGTCTCCAACTGACCGAACCTACTTGAAACTCAAGCTTGTAGAACAAAGTGAGGGTGCATGTCTTAAAAGGTTTCAAAAACAGGGAAAATGTGTAGTCTCTTTCTCTTTTCCTTTCCATTTTGTGTATGTCTTTAACCAGCATAATAGATTTACTGGAGTACAAGATGCTAGTAGATCACTTGCTTAAGGCCAAGGAAACTCTTCTGATCCATCTGTCTTCCAGCTTAAGCACGAATAATTAACGCAGAAATGATTTGAGGAACGAAATTAAATCGGATATGAAAATAAATTAAATAAGAAATATTACTAGCTAGTGATCAAGCTAAATTACGTATTACTAGCTAGCTATCACGACACTTGAACAATTTGTTGATAAATAAAAAGAGAGAAATACAATTTGCAAAATAAAAGATAGAATTATTCACTCAAAACTCCCATAGTTAATCACAAAAGGAAAAAAAAAAAAAAGAAAAGAAAAGAAAAAGAAGAATTATGCTCACAAGGACTGGCATTCTTCCTCAAGCTAGCACATATGCTATCTCTCTATTAGAATTAAAGGCTTCAAAAGCTAATGTTCATCCTTTTGTATAAAGTGATAGGATGACTGTCTTTTTAGTTCAAAGAATTTTTTTTTTGAAAGGCGAAAAAGGAACTTACAGTTCAAAGATTATATTCGTTTCGTTATTTTAAATAGTTATCTTCCTTTTTTGCTTTCATTCGTCGATCGCGGTCGCAGCCATTCAACTTTTGAACTTCTAAGTTTATATGTGTGGAATTTCAAAAGAAAAGGGGAAAAAGGAGAAGCGAAAATTGGCGCACCATTTGTGAAAATAATTGGGGTGGCCTAATATTCTGTTTTGTTAAGGAAGATTTTTCTTTTTCTCTCTTTCTAAAGTAGCTTTAGTTTAGCAGCACTCTCAAGTTATGAATAATTTCTTTCTCAAACTTTTTATGCACTTGTATACTTTTTTTCTTAGATCTTATTCCTTGTTATAAAGAAGAAGATGTTTCAATCATACAAAGCTATTTGCAATTTATGGTGTTGGCTTAATGTTGAACTATGTTGGTGTAATTGGGGAATGGCCAGGTTTTTTTTTTTAATTTTTATAACTGGATGTCTGAACTAACTTGTATCTTGACTAATTTCAGGATCCTGAATCTAACGAATGGGCAAACCCTCCAGTGGCTTCAAAGGTTGGAGAACAGACGTTAACCCTAGCTAGCTATTACTCTAGCTAACAAATTAAAGACTGAGATCTGTATCTTCAATGGCATAACCAAAATTGAAAAAGTAAAACTTGTCATCTTATCATTTGGTTATCTATTTAATAAGTTGCTAAGATTAAATGTGCTAGAACAGAGACCTTGATCACTCCATCGATCATATGCGCTAGGACCCAAAAGAGAGATTACAAAAACAAAACGAGGTTGGCAAGTAATTAACCAACCATGACATACAACTCTAAAATGAAACACCTCTCCCAAAACCCAACCATGACATAAAACACCAAAATGTTACACCTCTTCCTAAACCCAACCGTGCATGGTACACACAAAACACCAAAATGTTACATCTCACTCGATACAACTGAGGATCAAGCAACGTATTGCGGAGCCTGAATCTTGGCTTTTTCGTCATCTTTGGCTTCCATCGTCATGATTTTCTGCAATTTAGTTTTTGAATTGTACTGTGCACTGTGCAGTTCAATACCGTGAGCTTATCCCTGCCATCGCACTTCAATTATTTGAGCCATTCAAAACTTCTAGGGTTTGTCAACAAAACCATCCTTGCAAAAGATAAGATTAGCCAAATAGGTAGAACAGAGAACGCCAAGGGTTTGGCCAAGAGGGTATGAAAAAGCAATATGTGTTTGTTCTTCATGTGATCGCATGTTCGAATCTCGTCCAGGCCAAACATTCTAAACTCTTGCAGCGGCCACTAGAGAGATTGGCTGGTCTTTAATTTTAGAGCCCCTAAGCCAATAAGAAAAAAAATTCATGGCCCCGAAATTCGACTAGTTGCGCACATCCTGTCTTGGAAATAAATTAGTACGTATATGTGCCTATGAGAGAACAGCTCCTATATCGCAAGCTAGTCCGCCGTTGCACCCACTATCAGTCGCGTGGAATTTCTCAACAATATTCATAATAGTCTTATTTGATTTTATTTTTATTATCGGTTAAAGAAATTTCGTACACCATAGAGATAAGAACAAAAAAGTACAATAAGAAAACAAATGTACAATAAGAAAACAAATGTATAGAGAGAGCTACACAAGAGTAGGCAATGACTCTTGTGCTGCTACTCGCAAAAACTCAACTCAACCTATCCCTAAGCCTCTCTTTTTTTTTTTTTTTTTAAATAAGAAACGATGTTCACTTTGTTTGGTTCTCAATTTTGAGATAAAAAAGGTCTTATAGGTTTGCGTATTTAGTTAATTTTTTTGATATTTTAATAAACTCTACCCTTTGAATAGAAATACACTGTATATATTCAAAAAGTAAAAATTAAGGTAAAAAAATTGAAAAAAATCATTAAAGACGAAAAAACCTGAATTCCACCAAGTGACTGCAGGGCACACAAAGATAGATGATTCGTATGAAACCTTACGGTTTCAATTTGGAAGAAATCGCCAATATAGATGATCTTCTATATGGCCAAAGGCCTATCGATTCCACCATAAAAAGGGCAACCAAAAAATAGATGAAGATCAAAGAAAGAACCATTTAGGTTTGACAGATGAGACCCCTTAGGGGTCTCTCAGAGGAACTCTCAAGTCCAGTCGAAGCCCGAACAAGAGGGTAAGAGCCACAGATTTAATTCTTTTTAAAGTCAGAATTTTTGTTAGATTATGTTTCCTTTGCATAAAGAGTCCAAAACAATAAGGAAACTACAAAACAAATGTTTAGGAAGTTCAAATCTATACAGAATCGCCAAACCGCATATCCACCAATCGATCACGTGTACTTGAACGCGTCCGGATGAGAATTACCCAGAGCTTTGGAGTTCAAAACCTTATTCGACCGTCGAGACGACCATGAGTACTCCTGTCCGGATGGGGTATATAGAAGACCAATATCGAGCCGAGAGAGAGAGAGAGAGAGAGAGAGAGAGAGAGGGGCTGCATGTAACAAAAATTTCCTGAGGTCATCCATGCAAAAATATGAACAGTGCGTTTAAGGTACACTTTTCTCACTGAATTAATCATACTGATTGGTTTTTGGTACAAAAAATTTGTGCGTAAGCCATGATTTTAAAAAGGGCAGCCCCAATTGCATGGCAAATTTGGCTGCTGCCAGCCATGGCTTTAAATATCTGCATACTACGTAACGTATCGACCAATACGTAAAGGTTTTGAGTCTCCCGATACCGTTACACCGCAATATATTGGTGCGATGAAAAATCGAACGCGCATTGGCTGGTATATACCGTCACGCAATATCGGCCCATTTTCGATTCACGGCCGACTGTTCCAAGTTTTTCCTAGCAATTAATATTTTCTCCGAAAATAACTTTCAAAAAAAATTCATGACAGCTACGACCGACCCCGTAAACGTATACCCCACAATCGTTACCTCCATAAACAAAAAAGAAAAAAGAAAAAAAAGAGAGGTGTTATTACACTTTGAACTACAACTTATATAAAGGAAAAATCAAACACAGAAGTTGAACAGATCATGAACAATCTACTACAAACAACAAGATCAGATAAGTATTACAATATACAATCTACAAGTAAAACACGACATGCATTCATGGAAGTGCTTTTTGATCATTTAACAGTAATTTCTTTCCCCCATCCGATCAAAAAAGAAAAGAAAAAATAAACCAAAACTAAAGCCCCAAAAAAAAAAAAAAGAGTACATCTCACAGCACTTGAATTTTGAAAAGGATTTGCCTATCCACAGAGTCCAGTATACCAATTTCACCAACTGAATGTTCATCCCCACTATCATCTCCAGTAGCCAAATTCAAATCCAATGAAGTACCACCCACTCTTCTCTCCAGCTCTGAATCTTCATCTTCTTCATCATCTTTCTCTTCCCTCTGATCACCTCCACATTTTGGCCTGATGATAATGGGAGGAGAACAAGCTCTAGACATGGAGCTTAAACTTTCACCACTGAAAATGACAATTGCATCCCTGAGAGGGACTGATTCCCCACCGTTAAACATGATTCTTCCACTGTCAATTGCTTTCTTGATACCCTTTTGAGAAAAGTAATCAACTTGCTCCAAATCCTCCATGAGAAACACGCGGCTCGGATTCTCTTCGACTGCCTGTGCGAACCTTTCGAGATAACTCGAACCTGATTCGTCTCTTGCTCTTTTGTTGCTGAATTCTTCTTCACTGGAATCAGCTCTTGTTGCTGAATAGCTGCTTATTCCAATTGTGACAAAGTTACTCTTGGAGCCAAACACAACCTTTGCTAGCTCCTTTGCAACTTTCTCCTTTCCTATGGAATCAAGTCCTAGGAAAAACAACCAAGCTTCCTCTTTGCTTTCTCTGTTTTTCAAATTTCCTTTTCTTGAAATAACTCCAGATCTGCATTCAAGGATTGTTGTCGCGATTTCTGGAATTATTTCCTTCTGCCAAGGAACTTTTCTTCCCAATGCATTGCACAACGTTTTCAAATTCTCAGGGTTAAGCTCTTTGAAGCTGTTTAAGCACTCAAAGCCCTCATTTGCCTCACTTGAAGAAGCAGAGTTAGGACTGGAGTTAGGGTTGGACAAAAGGTCTGGTTTTGGTTCTGTGCCCTTGTAATCATTTTGGGATACTAAGAATTGGTGTTCTTTAGGGGACTGTTTGGGTTCGAAAAGTGTTGGCCAATTCAAAAGGGAGTTGTGCAAGTTGTGGCTGCTTTGGTCATGTGAAGAGATTGAAGTAGAGGAACAAGGAGATGATGAGGAAGAGAAATTCAAGGCTTTTCCAAGAAAGTTGGACTGTTTGTGGATTGAGCTGCAAATCAAGTTCCATTTCTTGCAGAGCTCTTTAAGCTTGATGAATTCCTGCAACAACAGCAGTAGAGAAACGATGTTACCTGAGACTGGAAAACTCTATTCGTACAAAATATTTCAATAAAAAACAAGACGAGAATGATGTGACATTTTTGTTTTGAGAACAAAATGCTCATAATTGAGTCATTCTGTACAAAAGTAGTACTATTTATGAATTTTCATTTCCCTACCCTTTCACCTTGCTTTCTAACAAAAACTTGATAGGACAAGAACATTTTGGTCAAATTGGTACCTGATCATGGGTAGTTTGGCTGCTTTTGTTCTCTTGCTTGTACTTTTGGAGCCATGAAGGCAAGCTTGAACTAATAGAAGTGGTGGTGGAGTACTCATTGTAGTAAGAACTAGTACTTAATGCCATACTTTGAGCTTCTTTGTTGTAACTAACCAAGCACTCTTTGCAGCAAGTGAGGTTCTTCTCAACTCCAAGCTTAATTTCTGACCATCTGGACTCTTCCAGCCCTGATACCTTGCTTTCAAACTGACCTTCCAAATCACTGGAAAAAGCAACGAAAAGCACGATTAATAGGACACTAATTAAATTGAGTAATGTGATACAAACTCAATTTCTATATGAAATTGTCGTACAGAACATCGCAAGCTTATTCCTTCATTTCAGAAACAACAATATCGAATATGAAAATAAATTCCAAAAATGTCTCCGGAACATGCGGGACTGGTTTTCTGTGTTAAAAATTTTGTTCCCTTGTTTCGAAAGTTGATGTCGAAAAAACATTAATTGTACCTTTCAAGGTTGAGACTAAGCCCCAAGCTGCCAACAGGAATTGTGAGAGGGTGAAGCTGCCAGAGAGTCTGTAGAGAAGGCTGCCCTGCCCTGCATCTCATGTAAGTTTTGAAAGTTGCAATTCCCATCAGCCATATTTTTCCACTTTCCCCATTGACACCACCCAACAATCTACTAAGCTCCATGATCATGAGCGCCACGGGACAATAGTAACTTCTGCTATGCCCACCATAATTTGACCAAAACTCAGATACCCATTGGAGATCACCCAAATACAAAACAACTCCTCTGGGTAGATACCCTTTCACAAGGCTCCTTAACTCCCCTATCCTCTTTTCAGCCTCATCAATGGGAAGGTTTTTCAAGGACAAAAGAGGAAGGCTTATGAATTGCACATTCCTCATTTCAATTGGAACATCTCCCCTATCAAACTTATCAATCACTCTCCTCACCACTCCCTCTGCACTCGCCAGACACTCCCCGACGACAACAGAGTTTCTCCTTTTCTTGCTCATCAACGAGTCCAAAACACCCGTTATGTCTTCGTTACGAACGTGATCGTTGGGGGTGTTGAATTTCACTTTGAAATGACTCAAAGATGGAAATTGGGACACATGATGGCTAGAGCCAAGAATTGGACTAGGTTTTGAGCTTTCAATGGAACTGTGAGAACAAACCTCCAAAGAGACAGCTTGTTCTACATTGGTTTTCACTTGTGTGCTAGAAAAACCAGCTTCTCGCATGACTCTACTGACACTTGGGTCATCTAAGATAGAGATCACCAACTGTTCTAGCTCTACTTTGAGGGCTAAAATGGGTTGTTGTTGGTTTTCAATGGAGCCGCGGCGTTGGTGAGCCTGAGCTCGCTTGAAGGCCGCGACTAAGGCGTTGGAAAGGGAAGGGGGGTGGTGGTGGTGTGAGTGAAGGCCAAGTATAGGGCTTGACGCGGTGGTGGGAAGGCGGTTTAGGGCCACGTTGAAGCAGAGCTCAAGGGCTTTGCATTGGAGAGGGTGGGAATGGGATTGAAGGCAAGCGGCTCGGAGGAGGGCAGTGGAGGAAGCGAGCATGGCGGTGGCCACATGGAGAGGGGTGACTTGGGCATGGCCGCGCCGCCTAGCTAGGGTTATGGCTTGTTTTACTATGGTTGCTGATTCTGTAGTTAGAGTTTGATGGACAGTGTAACCTCCTGTCCTCATCTTGTATCTTTCAGTGTTTTGAGCTGAAACCAAGGTTGTAAGTGGCTTAGTAGTTGGAGAAAGAGATTAAGGGAGGAGAAGGAGAAGATTTGGTTTCATGTGTTTTCTTTGGTTGAGGGGGAAGAGAAATGTCGAGAGGTGATCAAATGTATTTTGATGGGTACTCTACTTGTTGTGTGTTTTATAGTTTCGGAGTGAAGGGAGTTGGTGTATGTATGTGGTGTAATATAGGAAGTGGGTTTTTGTGCTTTTCTTGTGAATGAGGAAAGTTTTGGATTTTGTATATGAAAAGTGGAATGCATGTGAGGCAAAGGTTTGTTGTCTCTCTCTTTCTCTCATTTTATGTTTAAAGATAAAGTTCACAGAAATATACTGGCTAGTTTTTTTTATTGGAATGATGTTGCAATAATATTTTTCCAGTAATAGTACTTCTCCAAACTATTTAGTATTTATGCAGGATTCAAAGGATTTATGATGTGGTGGTCACATTTGATGAGTAGTCATTGGAATAGACGCATCATTTTTTGGAGAAACAGATTCACGTTCAGTGACATCATTTATCTGAAAATCGTGTATGTAGTATCTTAACTTGTGTTATTCATCTTGGATGATTTTTATGACTTTAATTGAAATTAAAAGCTCACAGGTCAGGTACATTTTTTTTTGTTTAATCTTTGTAATCTTTTGCTTTCTTAGTTTGTAATCTTTTGCTTTCTCAGTTTGGTTTAAGTGTATGTATAGATACGTACACACATTAGTATAAAAGCATTAAGACACTAACATAGGAAATCTCTTGTGGATTCTCTAATCCTTGCATGGATGATCACCTGTCTTTGACCAGATTGAGAAGGAAAATAGTTGAGATGTGCGTAAGTGGTCCAGATACCATCACCAACGCAAAAAGAAATTAAACAAAAACATAGGAAAAAAGTGAGACAAGTGGCCTTTTCTTGATATACATAAAAACAATTCAAAGAAGTAGGAATGGAAGAAGAATAACTTTAGATCACAAAATACTTGTGGGGGTTTGTGCGTAATGTGTCAGTTGCATAGTAGTATTTCTCAATCAAAACTACCACTTTGGATAGAAAAGAGAAAAAGAGGAGGTGGGAAAAGACACAAAAAGAGAAAGGGAAAAAGGGGCATGAGAGAGTCCATCAATTACGAGGAGGGTATATAGTATAGTATGATGAAAAGAGAGCGGAAGGACTGTCTGTTTGAAGGAATCGCTAAGTGTGACTAGGTGTAATTTTAATTTTAATGCCGGTATCGGGATCAATTTACGTGTGCTTCGATTATTTTTGGCACCTTTTTTAGTGAGCGAAAGACTTAATTAAAATCGAACGAAAGTTCTATATGAAGAGACTCCATAAAAATTGATAGCACCTGATAAATTTTAAATTTAAAACTTTAAGAGAAAACGAGCTCCTTAATTAAGTCTCGTGCCTTAACTACCAGACCAATATCGGAGATCTTTGAGTGTTGGTAGCTCCTGTCCAAGAGGAAGGAATAAAGTGTAACTGGCTTTGATTGATGGAATAATAACTGGGGCCTCTCAAAAGCTCCATGATACTATGTTCCTTCCCAATCTCCATAGGCATGACATTGGTTTGCATATCATCTCACAATTTTACTACATGAAAAATTACATGTACTTTTTGAATGGATACGAACATCGAATTAAATTATATTCGAGGTGATCATATGTTCGATGTTTCATTAAATTTCCTTTGATACAGATTAAATATCCATCGCATGTAGGATGCCAGTATAACAGAAAGTGTAACGTTATGGATTCCATCACTATTAGACAGATGGAATAATATCTCGTATGAGATTATATAAATCTTTTACTTATTGGGCATTTAATTTTTTTAATTTTTTTTTCAAGAGCAATAAAACAAGTCTTGTACCTACCAATGCCTGATTAGTACTCCTTCCGTCCCTAAATATTTGGCACTTTTGGGAGTTCTAACTCTTAAGGAATAATATTATTGTATTGTGCAAAAATCAAGTGTCAATCTTATCTTTTTAGTGTACTTTGAATAGTACTTGAAATTTTGAATTTGAAATTTTGTGCCCAAAAGAAAAGGGTAACATGGGAAGTTTACCATATTTTGTTTTTAACTTTTCAAAATGGACAAATTATATGGGACAATAAAAAGCATAAAAGTGCCAAACATTTAGGGACGGAGGGAGAATGATATTTTACATGGTCAACAAGGGCTCAACATTGGCTCACAATCGGGTTTTTTTTTTTTTTAACCTACCGCAATCCACTAGGGGGCGTGTGATGAACATAGTTACTATCTCTAAGGTGAAAATTATCATTTGAAAGGACGATTTCGCTATTTTTGATGTATTGAAACCATTGAACTATCAAACTACTGAATACCGTCAAGGTTTTTGGTTCCAGAATTATTGAAAAGCTTTAATTTCAGGGAACGCCTGCTCTCTTGGAGCAAATTTGAATTGAGGCATTTGGAAAAGTTATTTAATGTCCTCTAAAGGATTGACAAGCGATGATTCGTACAGTGTGTGATTTGTTAATAATGTAAGACTCGTAATATTTTGTAGGGAATGACTTCAGTATTAGTAGTACAGTAGTATTTTGAGGGACAAAATGACAAGTAGTTCACCGTAAGGTGTGAGGAGCAATGCCCCAGCATGCACCGGAAGGATTTGGAATTTGAATTCTCAAACGAAGGGTTGTTGCAAGCCTCTAACGACACATGGGAGGTGTGCTACTTTGACGGAGCTTCAAATCAGAATGGATATGGGCCGGATCGAGATAGTCTTAGGTGCCGTTTCAATTTTTTTTTTTATACCTTTTTTTTTTTTTTAAAAGAAGGTAATTTCAAGCTCAAATATAATGAAGATGAAAAATATTTTTTTTATTTTTTTTGCACCGTTTAAAATATCTCAATGAGATCTATCAAACAAGATCCATATTTGTAGAAAAATTATTTGTGTAAATATATAATTTTTGAGTTTAAAATTACATTCCCTTTTTAAAAGTTCCTTTTATTAGAAACTGGAACAGGCCCTTAGTGTCCCCCAAACCATTCCTACTTGAAAGTTGAAAAGCTTATACTGATCTAATATGGGCTCTTCTTGGGCCATTCGATGAGCCAGGGAAATGATAGATTGGTGGAGCAAATCTGTCAATGGGCCCAAAAGGCCCATGTATCATAATGGAGTGGCTTTAGTAGTTCTGGGATCATAAAATTTTGCTTGACATCCTCTCGGGTCCAAGCCCCCTAAACGAGCCGAATCGAGCCAAGCTAGCCAGCTGCTCGATTTGCTAATTATAGCCCTACACTTATGTCTCTCGGCTCTTTTATCCTTAGAAACGAAGAAAAAAACGTATTGTACTTGTAAGAACTTCCTGTTAACCCTGTGCGACATTCTTTGCGACATTCTTTAAGATAATTTATGTGTCCTATAATTCACGAAATAAAATACTACTCCCTCCGTCCCTTTTTTATAATCCGGTATTCCATTTTGGATTGTCCCTTAATAAGTGTCCATTTTATAAAGTTAATGGGTAAAAATTGGTGTATTGTCTATTTTATCCTTAAAAGTAGATTCCATTTTGAAAAGTTAGTATGTAAAAGTGTAATGATGATGGGTAAGTAGGGAAAGTGGAGGAAAAAGTTGATGTGAAAGGTAAAATGATGATATCTTTTTAATAAGTTGGAATTACGAAGCAGAACACTTAAAAATGGAACGAGGGAGTAATATTTTTTTTTTAAATTCTAGATGTAGAACTAAGTACTTAAACGGAACTCAAAACCACTGTTTGATGCATGATTAGATTTTCCGTGACGATAGGACATAAGAACTCTGCGTGCACCACACATCGATGTAACAACTTCCAAGGTACGTAGGAAGGAAACTTTGTCGTAATTTTCTAACGCATGAATTTTGAAGGAGAGATCGAGTGCGATTTTGGTCCCTTTAATTAGTTCCCGCGTTTGTGACGGATTGTAACAAAGTGATTTTAATCTAATCCCTGTGCCTACCCATTGAAATATTACAACACTCATTGAGAAATGTGGTTCGAGAACCACAGTTGTTTAAAACCTAGCCCCTTTTCCCAACTGCCAAGTTTGGAGCGCGGTTCCGGTCCCTTTTTCTAGGCACTTACCCAAACTTGATCATTATCCTCTTTAGCAAGTACCATCTAGTACTCTTTTGCAATCGGTTTACACTCATTTTTGACACTTTGGGAAAGAGCCAATGATTGAGTGCCACATGGCAAGTGAGCCCAAACTAATGGTCAACAAAGAGTCAAAATCAAGTGGGACTGCTTTGTTGGTCAACGAAAAAGTCAAAGTCGATCAAGTCCAAATGTGAAAAGGATCAACGGTTAATTAACCAATCTCAAAATAACAAGGGTACATTAGATTTGCCCCATCTTAATATTCAACAACAAACTTCTACTTTTTAGGGTGGTTGAGATTTTTCAGGGTCTGATGGCATTCACAGACAGATTTTCAGAGAATATTCCTTCATTTCCTTGGATTTTAAGCATTAAAAAGGTTAAATATATGAGAATTAGTCATGAATGCCACGTGGCACTTAATGAAACACGTTTCAGTTGAATATAGTTAGTGGGATGAGCAAAAATCAAAGAATAGTCCCCGAAAAATAAGAGTTTTGCTTATTTTTGACCTATTCAAAGGGCCACATGGCAACCATCAGGGGATTTTGGTTTTCAATCAATGGTTGCACACATTTATAGTGATTTTTTGAATAAATGGGAGCGATTTTTTTTTTTTGTAGAGGACACGTGGAGCACTCTCAAGACCTTCTCTGCTGTTTTTCAAGGTCTTTACTGCTATAAATAGGGGAAACAGGGTAGGAAGGCTCTTGCCTCATCATTCCAATACTAGTTTTTACAACTTCTCAGCATTTACTTTCTAGCATTTTTCCTTTCACAAATGACTTGTAATTTCGATATTACTAACTCCTTGTTCTTTCCTATTGTACTCATCCACTTTATTCAATGTAATACAAGTGGCTTCGTTTGTTTCGTGTTACATTTTGTTATTCACTAAATATTAAGTCCTTCATAAGTAAGGCAAATCCGAACCAACTTTCACGGCCTTTCCCAAAAGATTGTGGAGCAATCGCTTGCACGAGAAGTCAGATTAGGGTACTCCGCTGTTCCCTGTCCATTTAGACCACGTCACGATCTTGACACGCCTACATTACTCACACTCAACGTTTCCTGATCAACCACAGGGCACGTTTGTCACTTTTGGAGCAAACACAATCATAAATTATTTCCAGTCCTTAGAAAAAGAAAGTTGTAAAAAGTTGTAATTGAGAGTTTCCAAAGATTGGACCACCAAATTAATTTGTGGTTCCAATCCCAACATCATCTAGCAACCTTCTTCATGATTTTAAGCGTAGACGTGCAGATTCCTCTTTTTAACAGGTGGTCCATTTATGTACATGCATCTCTTGGGCTTATTCACATATTTGGCTACTTTCTGATTTGCTATTCGAGTTATATCGAACCTATCAGATTATGTCGTTAGTATCACGTAAGGCAATGCGTAAATGTTTACCATAACACTCCGAAATCTCATTAGAGGAAATTCGTTTTTCATCAGTAGGATCAATGCAATTTATGTTTTTGTAGTGCGTGCTTTGATCTTAGTTTGTCAAGGCAAAGTAGAGAGAGAGAGAGAGAGAGAGAGAGAGAGAGAGAGAGAGAGAGAATAAACTTCGAAGAAAATGAATCTGAAAACAAATATCACCTTTCTTGAAAGATTCCTATCCCAGCTAATACATGGATTTTTCTTTGATAAATTTCTTGATTTCGAACTCTGATTCTATGTCGCAAACGGGTTGGTGGCCAAAGGGTAATCAGCTCACTCTCATAGCGCTTTGGGTTTAGGAGGGTTTCAACTTGAGGCGTGTGAGCAACTTCCCCGCATGCATTGCAGTCCTGCTGGTCCAACTGTCACCCATTAGCCCTTATAGTACGTGAGGCATATGAGTGATTGATCCCTCATCAACCCGCCGCTGGTCTCAAGTTCTTATGAGCCCAAGGGAGGTTGCTACAAACCCTTCGCAGGTCTCAAGTCCTAATGAGCCTGCTAAGGGAGGTTTCTATAGCTGGTCTTCCTGCCCCCTCCTCCACAACTCACAAATGGAATTCTCATTCCATGACACCTTTGATAGCGTTGGCTCTTTTTTTTTTTTTTTTTTCTTTTAATAATGGAGGAACGACCTTACTACCAGGCTACTATATGGATCCGGTTGCACAACTCAAACCTCTGGGGGAATTAGTGTTGTGTGGCGGGCCCCCGAAGGACCCAACCGCGCCCCGACGATTATCGATGTTCATGATATCGGGAAAATAACCAAACCAAATATATGTGAAAAACAACGGAGAAACCAATTAAACCAAAAAAAAAAAAAAACAAATAAGAGAGACCAGGATATACGTGGTTCAGTTTACCTAGTCCATGGACAAGCAAACGAGAGATGATTACACTATGTGAAGAGAACGATGCTCCGAAGAGCTACAATGATGACGAACAAACAAAGTCCTCACAAAGAGACTCTCACCAATTCCAAAATACAAGTTCTCTCACCAAATAAAAACTCGATTAGAATCTCTCACAAAATACATATTCTCTCTCATCAAGTCTCACAAAATCCCCAGGGTTTTAACCAAGAGACACAGTCGGAACATAATTCCATAGACGTTACCGGATGTCACACAGATGCAAATGATTCTCAAGAACCCCTACGGTTTCAATCAGAAATAATTGCTGAAACAGATGATCTTCCAGATGGCCAGAGGCCTATAAAATCCTCCATAGAAGGGGCAACCAGATGCGGATGAAGATCGAACAGACGACCCTAAGGTTCTACAAATGAGACCCCCTAGGGGCCTCTCAGAGGGATTCACTCAAGAAGTCTAAACCCTAATGAAAGAGCAAGGCTATATTTATAACCACAAATTGCTTCTAAAGCCAGAATCCTTGCCAGATTATGTTTCCTTTGCATATAGAGTTCAAAAACAAAATGGAAACTCCAAAGTCAATCTTTAGGAAGTTCAGGATATAACCAAAATCGACTGAAACGCACACGCTGGTCCGGACCACCGCATACTGTGGTCTGGACGGAGATTCTATTGCCCTGTCATCGTGGTCCGGATCGCGATATGTGCTGGTTCGGACAGAAAAAAATAGATCACTCCAGAAAACGTATATAAGCGTTGGTCTGGACCACCAAAGCCTCAGTCCAGACCATGGAGGCTGAGAAGTCCAAAACAAGCGAAAAAACTATAAATCTCCACCTTGGCGAGATATTCAAGTACCGTACCAACAATGGCACGCCAATCGAAATCCCACAATTAGCGCGGCCACACTAGTCACAGCCTCCAACTTATGTCAGGGTACTCATACCTCAGACCTTAAGGAGTACTCCCAAAGCTTGGACATCCGCTTGAACCACTGCAGCCACCCCTAGGTGTGTAGCATTGGCTTTGTTGTCTTGGGGTAACTAGTTTTTGTCAATTGCCTCAATTCATATATGAAGATATTAGGAAACTATCGTGCGATAATGATCCCCAAACTAGATGGTCTTGTCCACCAAATGTTTCCAGAATTGTTGACATGTATAAAGTTTCTGAGATGCCATTCCAACATGCGCACATGACATTTCCCCCCAAATACATTAACAAACGTACAAATGAAACATTAATTTTCATAGTTCGGACAGCAATCTTTTGCATCAAGTCTGGAAAGCCCATGTTCCCATGGTCCAACACCTCTGCAGTTTATGATTTATATATACTATATATAAAAGGCCACTAGGTACGCTGTAGAAAGTAAACATGATAATTACCGTGAGCGGTTGGTTCGGTGGTTGAAATTTTAACTTGGTTGGACAAGGTTCAGGATCAAGTTCCCAGGGCCGGCTTATGGCATAGGCGAGGGAAGCAACCGCTTCCGGCCCCCGAATTTTGGTCCAAAATTGAGGCCCCATTGTAATGTAACTTCCGTATTAATATAGAATGTTTCCAACTAAAAATACAAACTAGATACTTGGTTTAGTGGTCGCATAATATTGTCATACTATTGTGAGTGTGTGGTTCGACTCTCATGCATTTTCATAATTGCAAACATATTTTTTTTTACATTTATATTGTCATAATTATATTCTTTTGGTTTGATTTTTTGTACTTTTATCATTTTTTAAAGAAATCATGAATTTGTAAGGGCTCAATATACAAAATTTGCTTTGGGCCTCCAAAATATATGAGCTGGCACTGAAGTTCCCATGTGAAGTTATGCAATAGTCCGGGAGCACCGTCACGTGGTACTCTGAACCGCTTTACAACTATACATTTATGTAGATTCTACCACTAATTAAGTGTATGGACACCATAGAAATATGTAGTTGTAAAGTGGTACTCCGGAATAACACGTGACGGTACTTCCGGACTATTGAATAATTACTCAATTCCCATAGTCCCTCATTACAACTAATTATACTCCTAACAAAGTCCACACATGGTGGAACTTTAGCTTTGATCCTGATATAGATGTGATGGGGTCCATTGCAAATAGTAGTGTAGTGTGTTAGAGCAGTATTCTCCAGCGGAGGAGGTGGGATATAAACCTGTACCTGCATTCCATTTTCGGTACGAGAAAAAAGAAAGTAAACATGATAATTTTGGTACGTTAATAGTTTGTTGTTAATTGATTTTCACTCTCCTCTTTACTATTCGAATTCGTTGTTGTATTCATTAATGTGAATTTACAATGATACCCTTTCGCGTATGAAAAAGTGAACAAACGAAAGGGCGTTATTATAATTTCACAACCTTGCATATAAGCAAAACAAATTTGAGACCCATTGCACCAATGTTAGTGAAGTCTTTCAGCTCACAAGTAAAAAAAAAAAAAAAAAAGGAGAAAAATAGGCAAAGCAGATCGATAGGTGGTCGATCGGCATCGCATTACTCAGCTTGAAAGATATACTTAGACTTAATTAGACAGCTATGATTTTAATTAAGATCAGAGAAGCTCATACCATATTAGATGGAAGATGGCTCAAGTCCACCCCCTAACCGTCCAATCTTGGGCCGTTGCCGTCCATTTTTTCTTTCACAAATCTTTAATATATACTTATTGATATGATGACATCCAATAAGCTCTTGCACGGATGACCTTCCCTATGGACCGACCTATCATGAGGTGAAGGAGTATGGACCAAACTAGACAACTCTAAGGTCTGGACTGGAGCCTTTATGTACCTCACCTCTGTGATTGACAACTACAGCTAGAAGTGAAGGCTGGAATTCTGAATGAGGGGAAATTCAGGTGGTCCTCCTCATCCTGTCCTGTCACCCCATATTCAGAACTGTGAATTGAGATGGTCCTCCTGGCCTATTGTCACCCCAGGCTGTCCACTTACTGTAGTGGCCCCGGAAATGGGGCTCGGTAGCTTACCGAAGCATATGCAGTACAGAACTATACCGAGCTGATTCCCTAGGTCCGTTACAGGTGCGACCCCGCGAGGCGTCCAGGAAGTTTCCCGGCATGCCGCTCGGATCCACGGGTTACTAGGGTCCCTTGATTCGGAGATGTTCCGGGGGCAGACTTACCCTCCGGTCATCTATGACGTCACCCGAAACGGTTACCCGATCGTATACTGCACGCGCCTTACTTGGGGACCAAGTCAGGTGACGCCTATAAAAGGGAAGAGAGATCCACCTAAATAGGTACGCCGTCCTTCTCTACGTACCCTAACCCATCCTCCTTCCTTCACTTGGTTACTAACTTTGATCGTCGGAGGGTTATTGGACTTTCCAAGCCCTGGTAACTTGTTGCAGGTGCAGCAAAGGAGAGCGGATCTACCACGGAAGGAACCAGAGCTCATCTACAATATAGATCCTAACAAACCGAACCCCGACACTTACCATCCATGTACTTCCCTTTCCCCTTATAACCTGTGGTCCAAGCTACTTCACTAGCAAATAAATACTCTGCCGATCAAAATAATAATAAATACTCCATTTTAGTCGTTCAATTCAAACCCATAATAATAATAATAATAATAATAATAATAATAACAATAATAATAATTAATAATTAATAATTAATTATTATTATTATTATTATTATTATTTTGATAAGATCAAGGTGTACATCCAAGCCAGCTAAAGTGCAAATCGATTAATCTTTGGGAGGCCAATCTCACCGTCCATCAGGAGAGTCTCGATTAAAATCGGGACAAAATCCTGTATGATTTGGTCTCATAACAAAGCACCAAGGTGTTGAGACCCATTCGATGTATAACACATTATCAAAAATAAAAATCATCATGTATAATCGTGACTCGTGAGATTTCATAGGCATCTACTCAAATTAATTATCAAAACATGGTATGACTTGATCCTCACACTTGTTGTAGTTTGTCCTGACCTTAACTTGTTGACTTGGTCCTCAAAAGTTAAGGACCAAAAGCTTGTTTGATAACCTAAATTCAGCACTTAATACTGAATCAATTAAGTAATAAATGATTCATTAGGTTTAATAACCACATTTTACATTGTTTAACAAATTAAGTACCACTTAAAATATAGGCTAAAAAGTTGAAAAAAATTAAGTACCTTTGAGCTACTTAATTCTTACTGAATTTTTGTATACTTACATTCAACCATCATACCACCACTACAACTACTCCCACCCACACTGCCACTACTCCACCACCACCACTACCACCACTCCACCACCATCACCACCACCACTCCACCACCACCACCACCACCTCCACTACCACCACTCCTCCTCCACCACTCCACCACCACCACCTCCACCACTCCACCACCACCACCTCCACTACCACCACTCATCCACCACAACATCACCACTACTAGCTTCACCACCACCACCACTTCCTCCACCACCACCATCACCATCACCACCACCACCACCACCACTTCCTCCACTACCACCACCACTACCACTCCACCACCACTCCTCCTCCACCATCATCACCTCCACCACTCCACCACCACCACCTCCACTACCATCACTCCACCACCACCACCACCACCTCCACCTCCACCTCCACCTCCACCACATAACCACCACCACTCCATCACCACCACCACTTCCTCCACTACCACCACCACCACCACCACCACCACCACCAGCTCCACTATTCCACCACCACCACCACCACCGCTCCTACCACCACCTCCACCATTCCACCACCATTACCAAAAGTATATTGTTACCGTTAGTAAATTAAGAGAGAGTTGGAACAAAATTAATTTATCATTTTTTTAATTCAGTACTTAATATATTTATCAAACAGCTTTTCAGCTTAAAAATTTTAGCATTCAGTTTCCAGTACTTAATTTTTCAGCTTTCAGTTTCAGTTTTATCAAACATCCCCCAAGTCTACCATGTTTTAGTAATTAGTTTAAGTAGATATACCCCTTTTTTTTGTTGTAATTTTCCGTAGTTTCATTCATCAAACACAGGCTTGTTTGATAATCTAAATTCAACACTTAATACTGAATCAATTAAGTAATAAGTGATTCAGTAGATTTGATAACCACATTTTACATTGCTTATCAAATTAAGTACCACTTAAAATATAGGCCAAAAAGTTGAAAAAAATTAAGTAGCTTTGAGCTACTTAATTCTTGCTGAATTTTTGTATACTTACATTTAACCATCATACCACTACCACAACCACTCCCACCCACACCGCCACCACTCCACCACTACCACCACTACCACCACTCCACCACCATCACCACCACCACTACCACCTCCACTACCACCACTCCTCCTCCACCACTCCACCACCACCATCACCACCACTCCACCACCACCACCACCTCCACTACCACCACTCCTCCTCCACCACTCCACCACCACCACCACTACCACTCCACCACCACCACCACCTCCACTACCACCACTCCTCCACCACAACATTACTACTACTAGCTTCACCACCACTCCACCAACTCCTCCACCACCACCACCACCACCACTACACCACCACCACCACCTCAACTACCACCACCTCCACCACTCCACCACCGCCATCACCACCTCCATTACCACTACCACCACTCCACCTCCACCACATCACCACCACCACCACTACCACTTTCTCCACTACCACCACCACCACCACCACCACCACCACCGCTTCTACCACCACCTCCACCTCCACCACTCCACTACCATCATCACAATCATCACCACCACCGCCACTCCACCACCACCACCATCACTACACCACCACCACCACTACCAGCACTATACCACCACTCCTACCACCTTCACCACTCCACCACCATTACCAAAAGTATATTGCGACCGTTAGTAAATTAAGAGAGAATTGGAACAAAATTAATTCGTCATTTTTTAAATTCAGTACTTAATATATTTATCAAACAGCTTTTCAGCTTAAAAATTTCAGCATTCAGTTTCCAGTACTTAATTTTTCAGCTTTCAGTTTTCAGTTTTATAAACAGCCCATGGTAAGGTACGTTCGTGAATATGGTGTTACCGGGTAATTCATCGATCCATGTCAGAATAGAAGGGGCGGAGCAAGAATTACGTTAAAGTGGGGCAAAACTTATCTAGAACCACATTCAAGATGAAGAAAATAAGAGTGATGGTCAAGGACAAATGTAATAGTGATGGTCATGGGGGATACTGCCGAGCAACATTCTTGCTAAACGGTGCCATGTGGCTGCATCGGCTGTTTATTTCGACACGGACGGTTCATCGATTGCTTAATTGGCAAAGATCCGAGCTCTCGATTGCTGAGATGAACGACTAGATTAGTCCCTTGGCCCCCGCTTGGCGGGGGTGCTTGGCATGCAACATCCCCCATTCCGGTGGTACGACACGAGAGTCGAGAATGATAGGAGGGAGAAAACGATGAGGAGAAAATAAGAGACTTTTTCTCTCTCTAGAAAAGGAAACCGACTTTCCCTTTCAGCGTACAATTTAAGCTTGCTTCACTCGGTGGGGGGAGGCTGCCGCCTCCTCCCCCGCCACACCCGCCACCCCTCTACCTGTTACCCACCCATCCTCCCCTCGAATAAGCACCCCTTAGTCACCGGTGCCTATTAGCGCCACCCATCAGAGCGTATATTGTCCTCTGCCGCCTTGTCTCCTCACCTCTCTGCTGTCTCCGCTGCTACGTCTCCCAAGGCTACCACTGTTCCGAAAAGGACGCCGAAGAAGCTCCTTCGTTTCAGCCATGCACTCTCTTTCAAAAACACCCAGCAGCTCGGACCCCCTATTCCGATTGCCCCTCCCCCCATCCGTTCGGCTGGTTTTTCCAAAACCCGATTGGCCTCCCTCTTCCGATCTCCCTTCCTGTCCGATTGGGCTCATTCTCTTTTTTTTTCTTTCTCCAATTGGATCCAACTCCGCTCGTCCTCCCTTACCCCGTCAGATTCGATCGAGCCCTTGTGCGTGGTTGAGATTTTATTTTTGGGTGTTTCTGTTGTTTTTTTGCAGGTTGTAGGAGTTCTTGTTTCACAGTGGTTGTTGGTTTTGGGCTACCCGATCTGCGTCGATCGCCGTTTCAATATGGGTGCGATCCGACCAACGGCATGGTCCCTTTGGTTGGAGTGGGCTCCAACAAGCTCTTCTGGTTGATGTGCTCGGTGATTAGTGGCTCCCTCTACCTCGGCTATGGTTCTCTTGTGGTGCATTAGATTAGATTTGGCTATTATTTTTCTGCAGTAATTTTGGGTGGGTTGTCAGTGTTTAGATTGGTGGTTTTATGGTTTGATGTTGTTTAATAGTTTATGTTCAATAACCATGATTGTGGTGTGGGACAACATTTTCACTATCGATTCTGCGCTGTAATTGGCTTTCTCGGCCATCTAGCTACATGATGTTCATTCCATGCACGCTATGCTCTCTACTAGAAAGTGTTAAAAACAGCCTTTAGCTTGGCATCGGTCGCACTAGATTGGCATCGATCGGTCTTCGTGAAAAGTATCATCAATTATACTGTGACAGGTGGATATCGACATTGCAAGCGCGGCTATGACTTCTGCCATCCTGATCAATTTATAGCTGAACTTGATTCCTTCATTTGATTTGGCTATGTATTTTGTTATCTCATGTGCAATAGGTTTTTCTCCAGTTGTTTTAGAGCTAGGCACACGGTTTGTTGTGATCCTTATTGATATTTATGAATTTCTAACGTGCTGCAGGGAAAAAAGAGGCAGGGAAAAATAAGGAGAAAGCGTAAAGACAAAAGACTTTAATGAGAAATTAAGAGAGATCTACAGGTAGAGAAACTAGGGATATAAATACATTAGGGCTTTGAGAGTGGGAGAGGTGTAAGTGGGAAAGATAAAACTAAACTCTAGACCTATCGATCTAAGGGCCCCTTTTGGACTGATTTTTAGGGCCTTTTTGTTTGGGGTTTTTTAGGTTATTTTCTCTTTCTTTTCTTTTCTTTTTTTTAATAGGCCTTATGTTATTTTCTATTGATTTATTAGATTGGGTATAATTTATACGTCACATTGTTCGGCATAAATACCCAATCTGCGTCAATTTCTCTCATTGAGTCAAAAAATGTAATGTAAATATTATACCACAATTTAGTAAAAATTAAGATAAAACAACAACAACAACAACAACAACAAAAAAAACGTAAAGAAAAGTTATTAACAAGTTAGGCCAAAGGGGCCTTAGTACTCCAACATAGAAGCCCCTGAATCCCAATACAAATGCTTAAAATGAACTCTGCTGTCCAGTCCCTACCCTTTCAGATATTATTGCTGTAACCTAGAATTTCACCATCTAAGGCTCATGGCCAATGTCCCACTTTTACACAAGGATATATACAATGTGCATACAATAACTAGCCGCAATATTATTTTGAGTTGGAGAAGGGATCTGTCAAACCAACAAATACAAATTATGAGAAGAACAATCAATAAAAGAAATAGCGAATGCAAGACACGTGAGATTTTATATAGTTCCCTAATTAAGTGCGTACGTAGTTGAGTACATCCACAACTCACATACACCAATTTGCTATGTGCTGAATGAAAAAAGTACAAGAGTTACATCACTTGATGCATGTAGAATATTTATAACCTCGGATTTGCATCATAGATTACCGTAATACCATTTTCTATTGAACACCTTTGGGTCAAACCTCGAATAGTCAGCGAAGCACAATTCGAAAACCGAATCAGACTTTACATGCCCAACATTTGCCCGCCTTCTTTTGTAAAGTGCATGGTACATACTTAATTGACTACATACCTATCAAAAAGAAAGAGTACATGATACGTAATATTTAATTTGGAGAAATTAACATATAATATACACCCAACCATGATGTATTCTGAGAGTGTTGACAACCAAAAAGAAATAGTCAAGAGAGTACGTGGTTTTGTAAAGAGATTAATTTAACGAATTTTACAAATAATTAGGGCTTCCCCGCTGTCACGGCG
The DNA here is from genome assembly GCA_014282245.1 of Rhododendron simsii. Lineage (NCBI taxonomy): Eukaryota > Viridiplantae > Streptophyta > Magnoliopsida > Ericales > Ericaceae > Rhododendron > Rhododendron simsii. The sequence goes on from CM024955.1 coordinate 15,670,063, forward strand.
GGCTCTGAACGCGGGAAAGCAAACGCCGGCAAAGCCAGACAACCCACGAGACGATGACGAGTACAATAGCAATTACAGGGCCAGAACTCAAATGAAAACAAAAGGAAAAATAACTAAAGTTTTATCCCACCACTATCACCCACCGAATCTGGGAAACGCCGGATTAGAGAAAACCAAGTTGGGGAAGAAAGGGTTAAAAAACAGGCAAAAAACTAAATAAAACCCTACCCTCCTAACCTCAACTTATTTAATTACGCCGTCGCGACAACACGCCAGATCTGGAAAGACAAGGAGGAGAGGTGGCTTAGAGCAAGCCCTTCGTCGTCAACCGCCAATGCTGTCGCGCTGGAGATCGACTACCCTCGCCGGAGCTCAACCAAACGGATTAGGGATGAGGATTAGGCATGTGCTGAAGGCTTATATCCGGATCTTTTATAAATTTGTAACTGATCTGAAAAGTAGGAAATTAAAGTTCTTCCCCAGGCGGGGACTCTTGACCCTTTTGCCTGTTCAGTTGCATGAAAAAGATAAGAATGAATAGGAAAATCAATTTTTCTGTAATTTTCTGTGTATTTAATTACTAGAAAAATTGTATGACTCATAACTTCAATTTTTTCGCAGGAAAATACTTTCCTAGAAAATAAATCTTGCCAAAAAGAAGAAATTCTAGTTTTCTTGCACGATTCTTTTCAAAAGAACACACACAGGAAAATAAATTTTTATTTTTTTTGTTCACCTCACTTCACTTTTTCTGAAAATCTGTTTCCCATACAATGTTCCCGACAACTGAACGGAGCTTTGGTGGATCTTTTAATTTGGATCCATGTCAATCATCCATCCGTTCATTTTGTAGATCTAGTCAAGACCATCCACCGTGTTAAAATATACTCCCTCTGTCCATTTTTTAAAGTCCAGTATTCCATTTTGGGCCGTCCCTTAATAAGTGTCCATTTTGTAAAGTTAGTGGGTAAAAGTTGGTACATTTTCCATTTTGTCCATAAAAGTAGATTCCATTTTGAAAAGTTAGTGAGTAAAAATATAATGATAATGTCTCCATAGAGGGTAAATAGGGAAAGTGGAGATTAAAGTTGATGTGAAAGGTGTAATGATGACATTTTCTTAATAAGTTGGAGTTACGAAGTGGGACATTTAAAAAGGGACAGCGGGAGTATATGTTTGTTTGGCATAAATCAAACATGATCGCAATTAGGGCGGTTAGCCGAGATCCAAAAATCTATCGAAACCGGAAAAATCAGACCGGACCGAATTTTTCAAATCGGTTGAATAATTTCGATCCGGTTTATGTGTTTTAAAGACCGGTCGAAACCGAACTGGTTATACATATGTGTGTGTGTGTATATATATATATATATACATATACATACACATACATAGGGGAGAGGAATCGAACCCTGAAAGGTTAGAAAGATCTCCCCTCTCTTTACCATTAGGCTATCCACCCTTTTAATGTATATTGGTTTAATAAATATATTTATTATATAAAATCAATCATATATATATATATAAACTTTTTTTATGTGTTTAATTATGTTTTCATTGGTTTTTTTAATGTATTGAGCTCAAAATTAATCCTTTTTGGTGGGCCCAAAAAGAGGGATTGAATTATGAATTTTTTATTGATATTTTGTGAGTTGAATTGTGAATTTTTAATATGTTGGGTCCAAAATATGGCTCATGAATGAAAATCGGATAAACCGGATAAAACGGACCGAAACCGGTTGAGCTGGTCAAAACCGGAGCATATTATCTCAACCGGTTCCGGTTTCTTAAAATCTCAAACCGAATAATCGGTTTCGACCAAAAAATACGCCAAAATCGGTCGAAATTGGACCGGTATCACCCATAATCGCAATCCATTTAGTTTCATATAAGTAGGTTTGATGATCCAGCCTGACAAACTTTTAAAATATACGTGCCATGTTCATATAATTGTTGATGTTCGGCGGGAACGAATTTTGGCATGGTTAATTGTCGCAATGAGGGCAATGAGGTCAACGGAAGGAATAGTTCCAATAATCAAAACAGCAAATTAGTCTAAAGTCCAAAAGAAGAGGTACCAAAGTAGATTTAGTCCAGCTTAAGTTTCAGTGATGTGTAAAGTCCATTAATGAAAATATTTTAGAGTTTAAGGTTCGTGAAAAGACCAAATTGCCTTTAATGAGACAAGGGCCTTGTTTGGCTAACACAAAAAATGTCTTTTTTCATTTAAATGATTTTAAATGAGACAAGGGCCTTGTTTGGCTAACACAAAATATGTCTTTTTTTGTGTTTTTTGATTTTGTTGCACTTTCATAGGGTACCCTAGGATTTTAGACACTTTCATAGGGTACCCTAAGGTTTTAGGCACTTTTATAGGGTTTTAGGGTTCATTTTCCTATTATAGGATTTTAGCGGTTTAGGCACTTTCATAGGATACCCTAGGGTTTTAGGCACTTTCATATATAGGGTACCTTAAAATTTTAGGCACTTTCATAGGGTACCCTACGGTTTTAGGCACTTTTATAGGGTTTTAGGGTTCATTTTTCTATTATAGAGTTTTAGCGGTTTAGGCACTTTCATAGGGTACCTTAGGGTTTTAGGCACTTTCATATATAGGGTACCCTAAGATTTTAGGCACTTTCATTGGGTACCCTAAGGTTTTAGGCACTTTCAACGCCGGTCAACTTTGGTCAACGCCGGTCAACTCCGGTCAACGCCGGTCAACGCCAGTCAACTCCGGTCAACGCCGGTCAACGCCGGTCAACATTAGTCAACGCCGGTCAACGCCGGTCAACGATGGTCAACGCCGGTCAACTTTGGGGGGGCTATTTGTAAATCTTGGACATAATGTCCTTTAGACTTTAAAGGAAAATATTTATGTCCTTATCATGGTAAAAACTATTGTAGTATGTCCTCCTACTCAATTTACCCTAATCAAAATGAGTCCGGACAATTATCAAAGTGAGTCCGACAAGAAACTATCCACTGTCCAAACTGGAGAAGAGCCGTTCCCGGCAAAAAAATAGAGTTCTCCGTAGTGTATATTAGATCTGGGTAACAGGTTGTGTCGGGTCGTATTCGTGTTGTGTCAGTCTGGTTCGTGTCACAAACCACCAAATCCGAATCTGATTCATTTAGAATTCATGTTTCTTGAGTTGTGTCATTTTCGTGTTTTGTGTCAGAAATGCTTAACCATAATCCGTTAACTTCGTTTCCGGTTCGTATGGTGTTATCTTGTCCGTTGCCCAACTCTATATAGAATTATAGATATACCATATTATATATATAGATATATATATATATATGTTAGTGTTTGGGTCGTGTCGTGTCATGTTAATAGGTGACACGGATTAGTAACCGTATTGGTCTTGTCAATTTCATGTCTCGCATGTTCAATCCGAATCCAACCCATTTAGAATTTGTGTTATCGAATCGTGTCATTTTTATATTTTGTGTTAGAAATGCTCAATTCTAACCCGCTAACTTCTTATCGTGTTATCATGTTTCGTGTCCGTTGCTCAACTCTATTGTATATTCGTATTCTAGAGAGAGAGAGAGAGCTGTGCATATGTCATTAATTTATTTGCCAACCTACGTTCATAGAATGGTGTACGGAATGAAGGTTTGTTGGGAACCGATGGAAAAGAAAAGAAAATTGTCTTCTCCTGTTTGGTTCGAGCAAATATAGAGGGAAAAATATAATTAAAAAAATAAAGAATTAAGCAGAGTAAATTTTCTTTTGAGAATAAATTCTATTCACGGCGGTAGAAAATTTCACTTTTTCACCGTCGCCTTTTTTGATCCTACTGTGTGTTAATTATTAATCTGAACCGTTCATCTTGTAGACCCCATATATTAATATATTCACTTAAAAAATACACCTGATCGGACATCAATAGGAGTATCAAAAATTGAATTTTATATTGCAAAATGGACAGTTTATCTTTAATATTATTGACAGAATCAAATCGTCCATTTTATAAACCAAAATTCAAATTTTGACATATCTATCGACTTTCGATCAAGTTCATTTTTTGCATCATAATACTAGACTGCTGGTCTTAAAAAATAAACGGTTCAAATTACAATAATAGATGCACGATGGAGTCCAGAATGAACAGTTGAGAAAAAGTGGATTTTTTCACCGCGGATGAATAAAATTTATTCTCTTTTCTTTTTAATCCGTTTCCTTTCTTTTCTTCAAGTTCCAAACGAACCGTGAGATCTATCTACAAGAGACCATTTTCATCGATACCTCCTTCCCCAACGGCAGAAAAAAGGAGAGGGCTTTCTTTAAGCTACCAATATATATACTGTACATCAAACGACATGTTGAAGAAAAGAAACAAAAAAAAAAAAACCAAAAACCAAAAACAAGATCAAAAAATCAAAACAAGATCATCGTGTTGTCTACCCCAGTAATTTCATCCTCCTTTAGAGGCGAAGAAGAAGAAGAAGAAGGAGAAGAAAAAGAAGTATACGCAGAAAAAAATGAAGCAGAATCATCACAAATATTAGTATTAGTAGAAGGAGAAGGAGAAGAAGAAGAAGGTGGCCCTCCTCCCATGGAAACAAGCAAATCAACGAAGGCTCCAACTATGAACCCATGATTCCTCTTCCCATTTGCCCTCAAGTACCACCCCAACAGCTCTTCCAAACACTCCCAATCCCTCATCCCGTAGCTCTCCACCATTTCTTCCATCGACCTCTTGAAATCCTCGTACGGGTCTTCCGACTCCATCGCCAGCACCACGCTGCTCTCCTTGAACAAAACCTTATTGCCGGGGTCGCTTGTTGTTGTCGCTGCCGCCGCCTTTTCTTCTCCCTTCAAAATGGACCTTGAGTCGCCCGCAGGCTCGAAGAAGAGCCTCTCCGACTGGGCTCTGCGGATCACCTCTTCCGCGGAGCCCTGCTGTTCGGATTCCTCCTGGTCTCCGGACCGGGTGGTGGAGAAGCTGTTCGCGGAATACTGCGAGGAGGAGTTCGTGAAGAACGACAGCGGCGTGTCGGGGCCGTCGGAGTTCAGGTCGAAGAAGACCGAGTTGACGGTCTTGAAGACGTCGTCTCCGCCGGCCCGGAAAGAGAGGGTCTTGGGCTGCTTGCACAGGGCCCATTGCCATGGATGATGATGCCTCGGTAGTACTGCTTCTTCTTTGTTGTTTGAGAGAAAAGGGAGCTTCATTTTCTTACCCATTTTTGAGGCTTGTGAGAGTATTGATGGTGGAGATCAGAAGGAATAGGGGTGGAGGGGGAAGATATAAAGGGGGAGGTGGAAAGGAAATGGGGGGTTGGTAGGACCTATCATGTGATTAGTTAATTAAGAGTTTAAATTCTTTCGGGATGAGGTGTAAACCGTTCATCTTGTAAGACCAATAAAAAAAATATTCGTGTAAAAAATTAACTTTATCGAACATCAATAAATATATCAAAGAATAAATCTTGAACTATAAAAGAAGGGTCATGAACAGTTTAACTAAAAAAAACTAGTTATAGAATCTGGCCAACCGTTTTAAAAATCAAAAATCAACTTTTGATATATCTATTGATCAGATTCCGGTCAAGCTAATTTTGTTTGTGCATATGTTATTTTGCAGGTCCTACAAAATGAACGGTTCAGATTACTACAGTGAACAATTGGTAGGTTCTACACTAAGCGATGGCAGAAAACCCACGATTTCTGCCTGAGCCGGACAGAACTTAAACTCGTTAATTATTGGGGGGTTTGGAATAATTTATTGTTATTTAAAATGACACCCTCTCAAACAGATGAATCATGGTTGGCCTGTTCAAAAAAAGAAGAAAAAAAGAAGAGATGAATCATGGCAGTGGGTTATGTCAACCTGATAATGTAAGGACACCAGACTATTTTATTTGCCTAATGTTGGTGCATATATACATGGGCTCTATAATTTGAGGTACGCCGTACTGCTGCAATTAATGATTTTCTATTATGCTGATCATTGCTTTTACATTTTACAAGCTAGCGAATTATGTTTACATCCAAAATATTCCCTCCGATATCCTTCTGTTATCAAATTTTAATTCTGCCGGAGCGTACAATTCCCCCTGCAGCTCAGAACAACACAATTTTACTTTAATTGCATGTTGTGTTGGAATTTTACACTAAAAAAGTACAATTGAGACTTTTGCCTTTTGGTGGTTTTCAATTATGAAAAATTATGAATAATTTCGGACAGTCCAAAAAGAAAATGTGAGCAAACAAAATGGGGCAGAGGAAACATACATACATGCATATATATATATATATAGAGTTAGGTTCCGGTGAGGGATCCCTCATTTTTTTAAAATGAGGGACTCCCATTTCCGATTGAATTTCGATGATCCGAGCCGCTCAAAGTGATCAGAACGTGATTTTAAGGGTACCCGCGAGAAATCAGCAAAAAAAATGACCGGGAAGGGCTTCATCCGAGCAGTTTTCATTGAACGGTTCAAAAAAAACTGCTCGGATGAAGCCTTTCCCGGTCATTTTTTTTGCTGATTTCTCGCGGGTACCCTTAAAATCACGTTCTGCACACATTGAACGGCTCGGATTTTCAAAATTTGATCGGGAAATGAAAGTCCCTCATTTTAAAAAAATGAGGGATCCCTCACTTGAAAATTCCTCTATATATATATATATATATATATATATATATATCATAATGAGCAAACATTATGAAAAATAATTTAATAAAAGAGCAAACATTTGGCCGGGGGAAGCAATGGCGGATCCAAGATTTTAACCCGGGGGACGGCTTAGTAGACATATATTTTTTATCGGAACGTATACGTATTATATCATAAAATTTTGCTTTCCAATTCATTACATTAATTTGTACGTTAAAATGATTATTTAGACTACATCAACTATCACGTGTTTATTTTTTTATTTATCAAAGAAATTGAGAAATGAGAACGTAAAATAACCATATTTTTTATCAAATCGAACCAAAATTATCGCGATTATAAGTAGATATACACGAATAATTTTCAATAATTTTCAAAATCGAGCATATACAAAATAAAATTTTTAAAAACTATGACTTTTGGGGAGCTGGGGCCAGGGTCATAATGACATGTACTCCCCTATAATATGAGAAATGACTATGAAGCCCCAACGGTTTCAATATTCATTTTAGCAACACCCAATCAACAATTGTTCGACCAAACACATGATGGAACTAACCAAAATTGGCTTCTATTGACAACTTCACCATTTTTAATAACGGAATAAAAATGTAATAAAAGAACTCAATTCTCAATTTTTATCCAAAAGTAACAAATTTGTTATTTTTGACAAAAAAATGATTCTTTCAAGTGGTAAAAGAATAGTTTTTATTAAATTTTACCCGCTTTTCACCAAACACAGCTTCTCCAATGGGTAAAAAAAGTTACTCCATTTTATTTAAAATAAGTGAGTTGATAGTTTTTATTATCAAAAAGGTGACTTTTTATATATAAGTCACTTTTTACTCATTCCAGTTGGATAGATAATTTTTGATTGGGCCATTGGTTGATTGGGCTATTGGCGAAACGCAGAAAGAAAGCATAGTGAGTTCATTGTATTTCTCATATGTGATGGAGATATTTGTCATTAAGGCAAACTCAAGGGTATTGTCAGTGAAATTTATGCTATATAATGCTTAGAGAAAAGAATGTGTGCCTTGATTCATTCTGGGTGGTCTTCGTTATACTCTCTCCGTTTCAAATTTCTTATCCAACGTTCAGCATGTGGGTCAACTTTAAATTACTTATATTTTACGGTCTATAATGTTTTTAATGATTTAAATTTTTTTATTTTAATAGATAAAATCGAGATATATCAAATAAGATTCATATTGCATATTTAAAACATTATACATTTGAAAATATAAACAATTTTTCGAAATGTTTTTTTTGTCCAAATTTTTTTTAATAGTAAAAATGGATAAGAAATTTGAGACAATGGAGGGAGTATTAGATGGAATCCAAACTCCTCATTTCTCGGGGCATTTTGCTCTACACCTTTATATGTCGTTGTCTATTGTTTGTTTAAAGAAGCGATTTGCATAAGCTCCCTAGCAAGGAAAAAGAAGGTTGTGTTAAAGTATCAAAGTCTACCGAAAGCATCTTCAATTTATCTCTATTCTTCAAAATAAAAAATGGTTGTGACATAGAGGAAAGATTTTATAAGGGGAAAAAATTGAAATGGTCCCTGTAGTTAAGTGTTTATGTCAACTTGGTCCTGTAGTTGTAATTGGCTCGATTTACACTTTGTACTTTATATTTTGTTCCAACTTGGTCCAATTACTAACCGCCGTTAGTCCTTTTAAAGGCAAAATCAAATGGCCCCCTTTTTTGGGGTTAAAACAGTAATTCTCTCATTCCCCTCTTGCCTTAATATTAGGGGTGTGCATGGGTCGGGCGGGCCGGGTTTGACCCCCGACCCAACATGTCGGGGTAACAAATGTTTTAGGCCTGCAAACCGAATTGAAAATAGGTAAGAACCGTCCGCAAGCCCGATTCTTTTCGTCGGGTCCGATCAAAAACCAAATTAATCTTTATGAATTGGTTGGACAGGGCGGATCAGAAACGTACCAACCCGGACCCCAAATCGAATTTTTTTAACAGAAAATGAACTCGAACCCATCCAAACCACATGTTCGACCCCTGCCCGAGACCCTTTGGGTCGGGTCGAGTCTGCGGGTGGGTGTGTTTTTTGCACAAGCCTACCTAATATACCTCTGAACGAAAACACAACTCATTCTTCCATTCTCCATTGATAAGTAGGCACCTGAGAAGAAATTTGGTTATAGTTTTCTACAAAAAGTTGCCCTCCAATTCAACATTTTCATGATCAGCCATGAGACAACATAACCACTGGTATTGTCTACCTGTTCAACTTGTAGACAAATACTGAGATGCGTTATTTTTCTGGATAGTACTGAAAATGCATATAGAACCATGTCCAAAATTTACAATATGATATAGATTCAAAAGTCACAACATGATAAAGAACTATGTCCAAAAGTCAGAATATTACATAAACTTAAGGGTTGCTCAGCTAAATAAGTCCAGTGACTTATTTTTTTGTCCTTATTTAATTTTTTTTGCATTTGTTAATTTTTTATCAATTTTTCGGAGATTATTGTTTCACGATGAGTGGAACCTAAAAAGTAAAAAATTACCATCGAAATCCAATTTTTTAAAATAAAGACAAAAAAATTGTGTTATTTTTGTCTTTATTTAAAAGGGCTAACGGCGGACTAACGACAGTTAGCAATTGAAACAAAATGGAAAGTACAGAGTGTAAATCGAGCCAATTATAACTACAGGGACCAAGTTGAAACAAACACTTAACTACAGGGACCATCTCGGTTTTTTTCCAATTTTATAATTTATTCTCTCTTTTTTTACTTTTTTGGAGAATCTTGGAAGGACGTTCCATTGTCATTTTTTAGAGATTTGGTCTCCAAAATGAAAATGTAGTGTCCGTATTTGAAGACCCAAAAATAAATTTGGAAGCCAAATCTATAAAAAGAACAATGGGTCCCTTTAAGATTTTCTTAAAAAATACAAAACAAAAATGGAATAAATTACAAAATTCTCTCTCAATGTGTCACATTCTTATTGTATTTTTAAAAAAATAGAGATGGGTTGAAGATGCTCCGATAGTTTTTACATGGAGCCATATTTAGAGGCTCGCTAAAGATTAACCATAACATTTTGCTGTCACTTCAATTTAGTTATTAATTAGTTGGTTATAACTTCCATTACTAACGTACCCAAGAAATAACAGGGATTTTTTTTTTCTGAATTTAATTTCCAATTTCACTTCAAGAGTGAAATTGGCAAGCTTTCAGTTGTCTACTGTCGAGATGAGATTCGAACATCGATCCGACGGCTCAGATCGTGCACAATACGCATGTTGTGCACAAGTGCACAACACAAACCCCGGTCTCAAGATATTGGGGGAGCCTTTTGTGCATCCGACGGCTCGGATCGTGCACAACAGGCTCTCCCAATTTCTCAAGATAGTGTGCTTTTTGAAGGTGGAGTGGTAGGCTATTTGCCTAGCCAATTTAAATCAAATCACTAGATCGGTGGGGACGTTGATATATTGGATTCCAAATATGATAGTATGATTCGTTAATTAGTTTTCCAAATTTATATCTTGAAAAAAAAAGTGAAGACGTGAAACCGGTGTTCTATTAAATGCGGAGGAGATGTTATTGTCATGCAAGTAGAAGCAAGGATCCAAATTTCAACGAAGAAATAACTCGATTCGGCTTTGAATGACCCTTGGTTAGTAGACGGTTGGAATCGCTCTGGCCTCCGACACTAATCGATGTGTGCATAAATTGGTCCAGAAACCTGATTATCCAAAAAAAATAAACATATTTGATTGGTATCAAGGGTGAAATTAGTATATGTGAAGATAGATATATACTACAGTTATTCACATGGCAAGAGCGAGTGCATCACTAACAGGAATTACGAGTTCCAACATAAACACTACTACCCGGCCACTCTCTGGGAAATAGGGTCTGTGCTGCGCTGATTAAACTGTGGCCTTATCCCTGGTAGTTATGAAATAAGAACCGTTCACTTTCTTAAGCTCGTCGAGTAGGTCAAGCTGAAAAAATTCAGTCCGATAGGATATTGGTAACTACGTGATCGAAGCATAGATATTTAGCTTACACTATATGTTCAAGCCCATTTTAGCGGTCTAGTTTTCGATATCGATTCGTCTGAACTTTTATGTGAAAGACATACGCATTCGATAAACTTATATAAGAGAGTGAGCGTTTCCGATTTTATCACCTGACCCAGAATAGGGCCACAATTGCCGCCCTTGCACAAAGCACACACCCTATTCCCAACAAATATTTGTTACTTGGTTGCCTATACCATGCAAAGCACTATAACTTAGGGTGTTCATGTCAATTCAGATAAATCTCGACTAGTGTCTGGGAGGTTTCGAACCTAATATCTTAACAACTAGGTCAAGATGGAGTTATAAAGCATGCATTAACCCCTTTTCTTTTTTGTTATAGAAATGGAAAAGGATCAAAATAGTACTCCCTCCGTCCCAATTTAATTGTCACTTTTGGGAGTTCGTGCCACTTTTCAATTGATTACGTCTTGTAATTTATAATATTTTAGGTGATTTTGAAAACATTGTATTATATAACAAATCGAGATCTATCAAATAAGATCCATATAAGATATAAAATTTATTACCAATTTAAACATATAACTAGTTTTTTTTATCCACTTAGAATAGAACTGTGACAAATAAATTGGGACGGAAGGAGTATTATATATTCTATGAAATTTATGAGGATAAGGGGCAAGAAATTACGGAGATAAAAGTTGCCTCCAAAAATAAGCAGAAAGAGGCAAAAATCATGTGAATTCTATTTAATGGAAGGGCAGTTGAGACACACTTTTCCTTGCCTATTATGTATTTAAGATGGAGTGGTACTGTGGTACCATTCTCTCTCCCCGAGTCTTTCCCCATTTTGCGCACTCTCTCTGGTTTTTTTTTTAGAAATCGGATAGATATTCATTAATGACTGAATAGGAGGATTACAATCTACTGTGTTCAATTAATACAACGATGCTAATAAAAGCTAGAAAATTATTGAACGAGTGAAGGCAGGTACCGAAGGACCGGCCAACGTCCGGTCATTGAGTATGAATAGGCCTGGGAGGCCTACGAAATATAAAGTGCTAGTTTCTTAAAGCGAACAAGCTTAAAGCTTGCTGTATCAAGGCCCCAGGATACCAAAAGTTAGGGGCCACTCCACAACCAATTGCTTTAACGCAGAGAGCGCTTACAGCTTACCTCCCCTCTCGCTAGGGTATATTATAGCTAAGTAGGAAGACAAATAATGCATTCAAATCAAACGAAAGATTGGAGTCCAGCGATAAATAAAAATTTATATCTAAAGTCGTTTTCTTTCTGTTAAATTTGCTTGTTGTGACTCTCTGCTCATGTCACTGGATGGTGTGGATGATGGGCGGTGGTTCGGTGGTGGGAGGCGTAATGTTAGTTGTTGTTTTATTTTTGCAGGTTATCCTTTATTCCAGAAAACGATCGGTGAAGATGGCGGTTTTGATCTGTGATGATCCAGTCCGGTGGTGGTGGGGTGGATGTGGCTCCCATGGTTGCGATGCTTTGGTCGTCTTTTGTGTGTCAAATTCCGGTCGGCGGCCGTTTGAGTTCTCAATCGGGCGTGGGGCTGGCATTTCGTCGTTCTGGGGTGGTGATCTCGCTGATTAAGATTGTTTTGTTGCAGGGGTTGTGCGGTGTTTTTGTCTGATGGTGGTGGTGGTTGGCCCTCGGGCCCTAACTGCCTTGGCTTTCATTGTCGTAGGCTGGTTCTCGCCGCCGGTCTCTAGATCTGGGAGAGGCCGGCTTGGCTTAACAGCGAGACTGGGCCCCGATGGTTTGTACGGCGGTGGCTACCATTGTAGTTTAGGGTTTTGTGGGATGGTTTGGGTGGGCCGTCCAGGCTTGGGCTGATTTTGGGTGTTGGGCTTTCTTTGTTTAATTTGGGTGTTTGGGTTGATCTTTATTGTATTATCTGTAGTGGACCCTGGTAGACCCTTGGGTGTATGGGCTCTGCCGTTATGGTGTATTGTCCAACTTTTTGTTGGATTCCTTTTCCCTTTTCCCATTTTTAATAAAATTCATCTTTTGCCGATAAAAAAAAAAAGTACTTATTTCACATTTTTAAACTCAAAAATAATGCAAATGAAAAATAATTTTTAAATTTTACCGTATTAAAGATTTCGATGAGATCATCCAAATAAGATCCATATTGCATATTTTTAGATTTCAATAAGCCTATCGTTTTTAAGCTTGAAATTATCTTCTTGAAAAATAAGTACTTATTTCGCGTTCCGGAACGGATTCTCACAAGCCCTTTTCAGTACGTAAGCTGATTTGTATGCGGTGAAATCATCAGATCCCATAAAACTACTTGCACTGGCATGCTCTCCATGATGTGCATGTCTATCACCAACCTTGCCACGGACACCACGCCCTCGCATTCCACACGAATAATTCGGTCCGTTCAACAACTTTAAAATAGTTTTTTGAGTGGGCCCGCAAAAAAATCAGTTCAATTCGATATATATTGGTGCTTGATTCAATTTTATATTTTCTTATTCAAATTAAAGATTCTTTGTGCAGAACTCGGAGTGGGCCCGCGTGCACACCTGATCGACGATCGAGTATCACCCTCTATTCCACGGTGCAAAAGCTCGGAATGCTCTTTAATGGTAGAGAGAGAGAACTATCGACGAGAGAGAGTTGCCCAAAACTCTATTCTTTTTGTATACCTCTGGTGTATATTCTTGTGTATGTTTTTTGTGCCACTAGGATTTCCGATCCATCACCATTTTAGACATTTTTGGCCACTAAATTCAAAGAAAAAACTCAATGCATTAGACTAGTATTTCTACTATGCGTCATGACAAGTCTAAAAAATACTAGTAAAATAATAGATAATTGGTTCGAGTCGGCAAACGAATCTAGAAAGAAAAATAATAGATTATTTTTGTCTTTATTCTATTTTTTCTTAACTTGATTCAATTATGGTAGATCACTAGGTCGTCTTGACAAGAAGAATTTAAAATGTAAAAAATTATGTGAAAAGTAAAATTTTTTGAATAAAGACAAAATAATCTTAAACAGATAAATTTTTGGAAAGTGTTTTTCAAAAATGTTGAAGATAAAATCAAAAGACACGACAATGGATTAGGAGATATCTTATCTGCTAATCTTGTAGGGTTCTTTTACCCTTTGTGGGGCTGCTCATGCTATGCAGAGATGTCTTGTGATTAGGGTCTTTTTAATTTTGTAATTTATTTTCAAAAATTACAAAAAAAAAATTTTTTTTTTTTGCTGTTAAAAAAATTTCTATTTGCTATTCCTTCACTCGTGCGATGGAAGATATATTCCTCTCTTTTCTTTTTCTTTTTTTTTTTTTTGACGAACAATATCAACCGATAATAGTAATAGCAAAAATTACATAGTTAGAAAGCAGCTTTACAAACGGCCCAACTACGAAGAGGATACAAATTACCAAATAAACATCTATAATACAATTCGCGATGGTATGGTGGCCCACACATTTTTTCCGCATAAATCTTGGCCGTTGGATTTAGTACACAATTTTCTGCATAAATCCTACCTGTTGAGTTGCTCAATATGGTTTCAGTCGAATTTTTGGTAATGAGGTTCAGTCATTATATTCAGTTATCATGGACAATAATGACTGATTGGGTAATGACATGCTAAAAGACTTGATTGCCCTTGATTGGGTGCACTATAATTGCTGATTCTTTCGGTCCTTATATCCAGTTTGGTAATGTTTTAAGAAATTGCCGGTGATTGGTGTTGATTGGGAGACAATATGGTATTGGTAATACAAATTGCCAATGATTGCCGGTGATTGGCGTTGATCGGGTAAGACAAATTGCTTTGATTGGGTAGGTGAACGAATTTTTGGTAACGATATTGGTGATAATATTCTCATTTCAGCTTTTGGTAATGAATTTTGGGTGAATGAATTTCTCTCTCTCTCTCCCTAATCATTTTGTTGAAAGGCTATTGTTATTGCTATTCCTAATCCCACGGCAATAAAATGCCCATTATTTATACAATGTTCAAACGCAAAGTTAGAATCTCAATGTCAATATACACGGAAATATTATTCATGGAATGTTCAAACTCAAAGTTAGAATCTCATGAATGTCAATATACACGGCAAAATGGACAAAAACAAAATCAATATACACAATCCTAGCTCTCTCCTCCTCCATCCCCCCTCACTCTGCTTTCGAAACGCCATAACTTGTGATGAGTGTATTTCATTAATTTTTTTTGTATTTCACTATTCCCATTTTTTTTGTATCAGATTTTTTGTCGAATACCTATTTTTCACTTTGCTTCCAAAAGAATTGAGGTGAGTGTGTTTCATTATTTTCTTTCAGTTTACCCCCAATGTTTACTTTGATTTATGTAGTGAACTAATACAATTACCGATTTTTGTTTTTTGTAGTCATTGTTTACTTAGTTTTTTTTTTTTTCAATTTTTTGGTAATGGACTAATAGATTGTTGATTTTGGACTATAGTGACTGATTTTAATTGGGAAGGTCGACTACTGAAAAGTCTACTATAATACCAGATTATGAACTAAGGGCGTCTAATATTTTCAGTCATACCAAGATTCGAACAAATGTGGATTTTTAGTCTGCTTACTATAATGCCGAGAAGCACCAGTTGTGTGATTCTTATTTAATGTGCAAGTACTCATTTGATTGATTGGTGAATTCTTTATCTTAAATAGGAATGAAATGAAATTGTTGCCATTGCTTTGGGTGACTCTTCTTTTTGCTCTTTATGTGCCTCTTTTTCTTTTTCTTGGTTCGTTGGTTGGTATATGACACCATTTTTTTTTCTGTATGGTGTATGGATAGTTTGGGTGGTGGTTACTTTCGGGATTGCCGCATGCTAGGGAAAAAAAAACAGTTGATAGCTTACTTGGGTGGTTATTTCAAGTTTTATGTATCATGAAGTTGTAAAGCCTAATTCTGAATGTTTCCAAGTGAATTTTTTTGAATTCTTTCTATTAGCAGGTAACCTGTGAGTGCTAAGCTTCACGATAACTGTCAACAATGCACGTTTGTCTATTGGGCGGACCATCAAGAAAATCATCTGGGATGCAGCAGAGTACTGCTATAGATCACAAAGAACAAAGAGCTGTATGGTTTTCCTTAAAATCATGAAATATATGGATTACAGAATGTCATTGAATTAAGTTTCAGGGGAATTTGGTGAGAAACTTCAACCATAAAATATTATTGCTTAGCTTCCAAATGATTCTTCTGTGTAACCATAAAACTTTTGATCTTATTTCTCCTTTTGATGTTTAGGATTGACTTAAGAACTGCGGCAGAGCTTTCTCAATGCCACATCGATGTCCTTCCCCTCATCCTATTTGACCACCATCATGGCAATTGACAAGGTTTTAGACAGGAAACCAGTTCCTCCCTCCGTTCCAATTTGAGAGTTCCGCTTTGGGATTCCAACTTTTTAAGGGAGTATAATTATTACTTGCACAGATTTTGAAATTTCCAATTTTGCCCCTTATTTTTGGAATAGCTTTTGAAAATTTGAAATGGAAATCTTTTGTCTCCAGCCGGCAAAGTATATGAAAGTCAGTACAAGCATACAAAATTGAATACAACACTCTCTCTCTCTCACACACACACAACTTTGTCTTTTTTGAATAAGGGTAGAAAGGAAAGATGGACTCTCATTTGGGAATGGAGGGAGTAAAAAAAATTCTAAAAATTTGCAGACGGGTGAGTAGCTTGCAAATTATGATTGTTGCTCTGCTAAATTACGTTTAGTTGGGGTTCATATTATAATTTGACCAATTCTCGATTTAGCCGCTTCTTTATGTTCTAAGAATTAGGGTCGATCTTAATTGTGATGTTGGAGCAAAAGAGTCAGGAACCTTTTATTTTCCTTTAATATACTTTCTTCATATTTATGGTAATTAAGTGCCTAGCCATGCTGCTAAGTTTATTTTCTAGCAATGGTTTATCATGCCCCAATGTTTCCTTTTATGTGTAATGTATTAATGTTGGGTTTGTTTAATATTTCTTTCCATCGTTTTTGCAATCTCATTTTGTTGGATTCTTCCTTTCAAAAAATGTCACTTTTTTTGGCAGTTGGCAATCCATGGCCAACGCACCATGCTAATTGTAGATTAGGTAGGAAGTTTAAATAGGTGGTTGTCTTCTTGACAGTTGGTGGCTAAAGCAAAATCAAAACCAGGATTTGAAAGTGCAAATGGTACAATCAGTTTAATGCCACGAAGAAATAGCCGCTAAGCATATATAATTTGGCACTTGATCTTAAATTTTTTATTCATGTATCTTCTTCTATTTATAGAGTTTCTCTATGCACATTTGAGGGTGTTACCGAGCTATAATTCATGTTATGTTTGTATACTCTATAATGACATATTCGTTGAGATTCCGATCTACGATGTTGTGTTCATATAATGTTAGGCACCATCAGTTTGTTATGCCTAACTAAGGTCACTAGAAATGGAGTATTGATTAAAAAAAAATTCTATCCGTGTAAACCTTGGGAATTGGTAAGCATTCTAACTACCAATGTAGATTTATATCATGCAGTTTGATTGTTCTAGAATCATCTGCTCCATCTTCAATTGGATTTTTAGTTTTTCATGAAATTCCATCTTTGAAACCAAAAGGCTTTACTTGGATTCTGTTTATTTATTTCAAATGTTCTGTGTTTCAACTTCTGCAAATTGGTTTATGAATGGTGATTGTCCATTACGTCTTTCTATTTTTTGAGGTCTAGTGTGGCTATTGATTTGTGTTATTTGCAGTTAGAGAAATTGCATAGCTCAAGTCACTCTTTGACTTTCAAATGGAATCAAGTTAGTAATGTAGTCTTTATTCTTTTCTGCTATAGGGATTACAAATTGAAATAAGTAATGTAGTCTTAGTTGAGTGTTGCTGCATCTATTTGGCTGAGTATTTTAAAGTGTTTTTTATTATTATTTTAGTCAAGTTAGGTTAACAGGGGCAGTCATAATAGGGCAAGGTCATTGGTTAGGACGGACAATTTGCTAGATAACATGGTTTATGCTTTGTTGATTTTATAAAAAAAGATTCATGTTTGTTTTAAGGAAGATGCTTAAATTTTTTGTTTTTTAGTGTTTGCATGTTGTTTTTAGTGTACAAGTGGCAAGATTACTGAAATACAATAGATGTTTATAGTTTTTCTTACCTGTGTGTTTTCCGTAGAGTTTTCCGTAGAGTTAATGAACAATGATGATACGTATTTTATTTTCTAATATGTGGTCGAGTTGTCTTTTTTCTCCTTTATCTTTGGATGTTGGGCGAATTATATTGTACATAGGTGTGATATGAATAACTGCTTGATTGATTATTTGGTGGTATTTGTTATTTGTTTCATGAATGATTATTTTTATCTTAATTATATAGTATCAAGTTGAGTTTCCCCACGGGGCTAAAAGGGGAAATTTGGCCTTAGTCAGGTAGGAAAAATCGGTCTTAGTTTTTTTTTTCGAAGAAGTCGGGATCATTGGTAGAGCTGGTTAATAATAGAGAATGGTAGTCATTTATATTGGGCTTAGAATCCGTTGCGCCGTGCCCTCAAGCACGGACAATTTCTAGTATGATACAAATGACCAAACAAACATAAAACAATACAAAAGACACAAAACCAATCCTGAATGTTTCAGCCGGACGATTCAGCAAACCCCACCAACAACACGAAACACGCGAACATCAACATTTACAAAACAAAAGTGAGAAACAGGAGCTTAATTTACAGTATAAATGACAAGCACAACGTTGAGGGATATAATGTGTATGAGGGTCGTCGTAGCCGTCTTCTATGACCCGTTCACATTTACGCTTTGTTCGAGTGAGGTGCTGAAAAAGTCCTGCCACGATCACAAGTAGCCGGCCAAGTGGTTGGCTTTGCTCTTCTGTTCTCGATTGCCAGCATATGAAGCCGAAGAAATGTCATAGTCCTTTGATTGGTCTCTCCAGATGGGCATGATCCTCTTACCAAACCAAACCGAGTCTTATATCATAATCAATTGGGGTCGGCTACATGAATTCTTTTCCTCCATTAAGCTCTGTCAAGGGCCACTTGTTCACACAAACCTACTATACTCATATCGTTGCGCACCACAACATCTAATGTCAATTTATGTCTACCACTCCCCGTAGCCTTGATCATCTTAGAATGCAAATAAATTCTTTGGTCCCGAACCGTACGTACGTACAACAGGACATCTGGCATGAATTAACTAACTTCCATCTTAGATGGACTAACAGCTAGGCTCTAAGAATGAATCCCTCCATAGACTCTCTCTGCCAATCCATCCATAGAAACGTCAATTCCTGGTCACTAGCTAGGTCCAATCTCCTGAGCCAGATGGGTTTCTAGCTGGTCGCTTAAATTTGCTTACAACTGCAGAGGGTGTCTTAACTATGACCTCAACAGCCAAAAGGCTAGCTAGGCATATACTAAATGGAAAAACTGAAACTTAATTCTCCAGAGCCCTCGAAAGAGGATGCCTTAAAGTTCGTAGCCGCACAAGTAGAAAAAATCACCTCGCATTCCCCCTTAGACACTGCTGTCAAAGTATCTACCACTCGAGAAATTTTTCGGTGCCAGGTGGGCATATCCCACGTGGTACCCACCTGGCACATTCGAGCCGTTAATACACTTTTGGACAGTTTGAATTGAAACCGTCTCCTCTCACTCTAACATTTTTTTTCTCTTTTTGTTCTCTCCAAATTTGAATCGTCAAAAAACGCAATAAACGGCTCGGATGTGCCGAGCGGACACCACGTGGTACCCACTTGGCACTAAAAATTTTTCCCTATCACTGAGGACTCGCATGACTCCACTTTCGTACCAGACCCAGACGATTCCCCAATTTGAAAACTATGATAAGCTGTGTCAATCCGAGATGAATATTCCCCATGAGAAGATTTAATATATATTCCTCTCTTTGGAATCTTAAGATGTTTGCCTGCAAATAATTAGGGTTTTTGGCAGCAGAAAAGCTACGTGCACAGCTTGCTGTGCACAGCAGCCCTTTTCTCTCACCTCGGGTCGCACAAAGATGATCGGAGCCGCTCAATTTGTTCAAAATATGTCGTTTAAGGTCCCTGTAAAAAATGAGCTTCGTTCGATATCGTTAGAGGCGTTAACAAAACACCCAAAATCACTTTAGAATTTAGGCCGAAATTCTAAAGTGATTTTGGGTGTTTTGTTAACGCCTCTAACGATATCGAACGAAGCTCATTTTTTACAGGGACCTTAAACGACATATTTTGAACAAATTGAGCGGCTCCGATCATCTTTGTGCGACCTGAAACGGGAGAAAAGGGCTGCTGTGCACAGCTGCTGTGCACAGCATGCTGTGCACATAGCACAGCTGGCAGAGACCAAATAGCTAGGTGTAATGTATAACGAATTGGCTTGTCTCCTTCCAGCCATCATTAAGGATTGGCCAAAGGAATCATATCAAACAGAAGATATATGCACATGCCATCCTTGACCTTCTATGATTAGTGCCTTAATCACAAAATTAGGTCATATTTTAATTATGTTTAAGGCCCCATTATTCAAGAGATTGTGAAACATGTGTAACCACCATTAGGTAGGTGTATGTGTCAGAATCCCCAAACACAAATTAAAAAAAAAGTTTTTACTCGTAAAAATTGTATGCATCTATTCTTAAAGTTAAACCATACAAAAGAAATTATTCTTTCGATATGTATCAATCAGTCTCGCCACCTACGTGAGGGTCTTCTTTTCTTAAAAGGCTTTTTTTTTTTTTAATATTATAATAGGCTTATTTCTTGTGTATTGGTTGAGTTGTTGGGCTTGGTTGTCTCGTAGACTCTCACAATTGATGTAGTGTCTCGGGTTTGTACTTTGTACTTCATATCTAATATAAAAATGATCTCTTCTATCGATTGACCAAAAAAAAATCAATCATTTTTTTTTCATATCCCAACCGGAAAAATTGAGCCAAATTTATGTCTGCTTTCTTCATTTATTTTCCTATTCTTTTTCCTAGACGAATCTAACTATCTAAGATATTTTTTGATCCACTATCTATCTAAGATTAAAATGTTGTAGAACAAATTCGAACAATATTCACTACAAGAAAAAAGTATATTTGCTAACAAAAAAATGGTGACGAAATTTAATTTTTAGTATAGGTGACGGAACAACAAGATTTTGAGTTTTGAGCATGTGAATTAACGGTTAATTGTACTTTTTGTGTATTGAGCATGTAAATTAACACTGCTAATTAACAGATAAAAATTAACAGTTAAAATTAGAGTTTGAAAATTGAAAACACCGGTAATTAAGAGTTAAAGCATTGGTAATTAACAGTTAAAATTTTGGTTTAAGGCTAAAAACACTTCTAATTAACGGTTAAAATTAAGGTTTGGGATTGAAAATACTGCTAATTAACAATTAAAAATTATCAATTTTTAAGAAAGTAAATATATAAATTTTACAAAAAAAATAAAAGGGAGGAAAAATTAGGACAGCAAGGAGAGAGAGAGCTAAAAGGGTATTCTCGGAAAAAAAAATTATGGCCAGGACCTAGTCAGATATGCATACTTGTTTGATTTGTGCACTGGGACTTGGAAGGAAGAAGTCCACTCCCATAGGACCGATCGGAAAGAAACCCCTTCTTTTTTCATCCATTGTTTGATTCATTAATGGATAATATTTAGAGTCTAAGATCCATGACATGACAAAACTATCCTTTGACTGTTGACCATTGACCGTTCTGTGGGCTCCCCAACTGGCGCACCCAATCGAGAGTCGCCATCCGGATTTTTGAGATGGATGATCCGAGAAACCGAGGGTTTGATTTGAAAAAGAAGGCTTTTGGCCTAATGAAAACGTTGAGACTTTGGGTTCGGGGGCCATGTTATAAATGGGGAAGATTTTGTTGAAAACGCACCTCACTCGCCCGATGAAAACCGGTCTTTACTTAACATTTTTAAAGTGAGAAACTTTAAATATCATTTGAAAGATTAAACTCTTAATAAGCAAATAAGGGAAAGAGACATGGGATTGAATATATCACTTTGGCGTGCCTATGGTGCTTATTGTATAGCAGATGACAAATGAATGATATGCAGGAATGAAATGACAGTATAACAACAACCTGCCTCAACCAACAACGCCGCGCGGTGCACCAAAATACCTCACATGGTTTTTTGGTACACCGAGCGGTATACCTTCTCGCTAACAGTCCACTATTATTACTCAAAATCTCCCACGGTGTATTAACTACCTCGTACGGTGTTCCTCAAAACTTGGTATGGTGTACCTTCAAGCACTTTATCAGAATAGTTTTGTATTCTTAGGATAAAGCAAACTTCTTATTAGAACAGCTTGTTCATCATTTTAGTGATTTTTCTATAAATCAGTTTGCAAAACCCGTTTTTGATGCACTTGATCATCGAGAATGATCATAGAACCTCTTTTAGAAAATAGAAACATGGTTTTAAACAAAACCCCATTTTGAAATGCACCTGTACGATCTCTTAGCAACATTAGCAGAACTATTAGTGAGTGAATATGATCAAAGCAAGTAAAACAGACAAATGATAAACTGAAATAACACCGTTTGTTGGAACCCACTACATCGTGTGGTGTATCACGATACCGCACGGTGTAGTGTTTCCAGTACAGTCACAAGTTTTGCTTTGTTTCTGAAAATGGTTTTTAGATCATCACTTAACACAAACAAGTTAACTGTGACTGCAAAAAGCTCCCTCCAAGCTAAGATTGAGCTTAGCCCAAGAAAACTTGCTTTATACCTTCGGCTTTGAGCTTTGATGAAAATGGGTTTAGAGCTTTAGAGTGGTGGGATTCCAAAGCTAGTAGTGTACTAAGTTTTGGAAGAGGAGAAGAATGAGATTATTTTAGAGAGAGAAAGGATGTCAAGAAAATGTCAAAGTAACTTTCTCAAGATTTAGAATGGTCTCTTTTCATCTAAAATGAAGGGTGTATTTATAGGCAAAGAATATCAATGCAAGTGGGGGAGGTGATTTCTAGGCCGGCTAGAAGTTATATTCCCTACCAAGCCATTTTCTACAATGGCTCCAACAAGCGTGACCGACAACTTTTTGAGCCAGTCAAAATTTTTTCTAGAATGCCGTACGGTATACTTAAAGACCCCGCACGATGTAGTAAAATTTACTACACTGTATGGTTTAATAAGTACTCGTGTGGTGTTCTAGGTCCAGTTTTTGGTTTTTTGGGCTTTTCTGGGCTTTTGGGCTTTTTTGGGCTGTGTAAGTCCACATTCAAGCTCTCGAAGGTATCGTTTCCTTTATTTCATTATCAGAAAATTTAAAGAACCTTAGAGGCCCGAATTGGGGTGTCTACACGTTGACCGTTGACTGGTGTATCTGTTCATTTTTTGTGTTTCTGTTGATTTTCTGTTCATCTATGGTGTATCTGTTCATTTTTTTTTCATCTTTAGTGTATCTTTAGTATACCTGTTTATCTTTGGTGTATCTGTTGGTCTCTTGATATATTTGTGGTATATTTGTCATTCTCTGGTATATCTTTTGATTTTTTGTATCTGTAAGTCTATTATTATATCTATTTGCTATCTCTCTTGGTATATCTATTGGTAAGAGATCTTACCAACAGATACAGAAAACCAACAGATACATCAAATATGAAAAGATACAATAAAATTACACTAAAGGTGAACAGATATACCAAATATGAAAAAAAAAAAAAAAACAACAGATATACCAAAGATAACGATATGTATCTCTTCATACATCTGTTGATATGTAATTTTTTATCTCTTGATATGTATAATGTATCTATATCTCTTCGTAAGAGACCAACAGATACAGAAGACCAACAGATACACCAAAATGAACAAATACACTAAAATTACATCAAAGATGAACAGATATACCAAAGATTAACAGAAAACCAACAAATACACCAAAGATGGGTTCTTGGTATAATTGTTGGCTATCTCTCTTGATATATCTATTGATTTTTGGTATATCTATTAGAGTCTTAGTAAAAATTCATTTATTTAATAAAAAATTACTACTTCCGTCCCAATTTAATTATCACTTTTAAGAGTTCGAGTCACTTTTCAATTGATGATATCTTGTAATTTATAATATTTTAGGTGATTTTAAAAATATTATATTATAGAACAAATCGAGATCTATCAAACAAAATCCATATTGGATATAAAATCCAATTTAAAGATATAACTAGTTTTTTTATTCAGTTAGAATAGAATTAGGACAAGTAAATTGGGACGGAGGGAGTACATAATCAATCTCCGGTCAACGCCTGTCAATGATAGTCAACGCCGGCCAATGATGGTCAACGCCGGTCAACGATGGTCAACGGTCAACTCTCCGGTGATGGTGTGGAGGATGAAAACCCTTTGTGTCCTTCCCCTAACATGAAAATATTTTGATATCCTTATTACTTGAGAAACTCTTTAAATATGTCCTTTGGCCTGCGAGTTGAGCCGAAGAAGGAATATACCTTGGAGCAATGAGCTTTGATTGTATCTTCTCACGAACAAAGTGACAATCAAGCTCCATATGTTTAGTGCGTTCATGGAAATTTGAATTTTGGAAAATATATAACATAGCTTGGTTGTCACAAAACATAGTAATCAGAGGGTTATGAGAAATTCCAAAATCACATGCTAATTGGCCTAAAGGACTTATTTAAAGAGTTTCCCAAGCAATTAGGATATCAAAATATTTTCATGCTAGAGGAAGGACACAAAGGATTTTCCATCCACTACATCATCACCGGAGAGTCGACCATTGACCGGCGTTGACCATTGTTGACCGAAGTTGACTATCGTTGACCAGAGATTGACTGTGTAATTTTTTATTAAATAAATGAATTTTTTATTTAAACTCTAACAGATATACAAAAACTAATAGATATACCAATAGCCCATCTTTGGAGTATCTCTTGGTTTTCTATACATCTTTGGTGTATTTTTAGTGTATTTGTTCATCTTTGGTATATTTGTTGGTTTTCTGTAACTGTGGGTCTCTTACCAACAGATATACGAAGAGATACAGACACATATACATATCAAGAGATAAAAAAATTACATATCAACAGATATACCTGTGGGCTACAACAGCCCCGGGTGGATCGAGGCGGCCCAAAAAATAAAGTTTTGAATTTGAAGAATTGAATTGAAGAGTTGCCACCCGGATTTATGGTTTGCCACCCGAGAAACCGTTTTGATTGAAAATTAATTTTGAATTGAAGACCAGAGATTCATTTGAGGATTTGAAAGCCATATTACGAAGTGGGAAGGGTTTTATGGCACCTCCCTCGCCCGATTTAAAATCGGTCTCTACTAAACATTTACGGGATTTTTGAATAAAAAAAAGTTTTTTAAATTATTTTTTTCTTGCATTGTCTATCTTTCATCGAGCAGTTACCACGTACTGAAATGTAAAACAATGTATACATGTGCTGGTGTACAATGTATATTATTGAAGTGATGCTAAAACATGGGATAATGCATGAGAAATGGGGATAAGCCTCTGAGATCATTCCCGAGCGCACGGGACTGCACTCCTGAGCGCTCAGGAGTACTTCTTCATAGTCCTGCAGATTCTGATTAGACGATCAACAACATGTAGAGTATATTATCAAGGAATGCTCAGAAAAAAAGGGCTTACATGTCCTTGAACAAATCCAAGCTATTTAAACCTTACTTCCATGCATTTAAGATATTAAAATACCGAGCAAAATTTCTGAAAATACTAAAATATATTGTGGAGGATGAGTTTCAAGGAAAATGTGTTTTTTTTTTTTTTTCATTTTACTATACTGCTTTCAACAGATCACACCCTTTTCGTCTTCTAAAACAGAAGATCTTCGTAATTTTTTAAAGATCTGAAATTCCAATAATGATATTTGAAAACAACAGGTACAAGATCTGTTAAAATCTTCATTTTCCTTGAATACTCCCATAAAAAAAATGAGAAAAGTGGTTGAAACCACTCCTGAGCGCTCAGGAGTGCTACGGAGTGTGTTTAAAAAATTTTGCTTTTGATCACTTGGCTTTTACTTTGTATTAAGGCCATTCAACCATACATCCAGTATGAAAAACTGGAGTAGGCTAAATGGTCTCCCTCATAAGGATAACAGCTTGTTTGATTAAAAGGAGAAAGGGATTTCTACCTTTTCAAAGGAACTTGCTTCTTGACTGGATTTTGAAGATGGAGAAAAATGAGAAAGCACCAGAGGCCAAGATTGAAAGTGATGCTTAGGCTATCAGAATTTTCCTAGAAGCAGTTGAACACCCATTTTGATTTTTTTGACAAAACTAAAGATGATGATTTTCTTTGCAAAGTGAATTTTTCTTTAAGAATAAGTATGAGAGTACAGAATTTCGTGGTAACCTCTCTCCCCTCTCAAATGTAGCATGAGAACCACGATTTATAGACCAAGAGAAATTAAATTTAAAATTTGAAGTTTAATTATAAAATAATGTAAAAATTATTTTTTAAGGGAGATGATTTGATCTCTCTGAATAATTTAGGTCAAAACTACTGTAGCAATGACCAACGTGGTAGAAAACATGGCCATGTGATGGCTGAGAAAAGCTGGAAAAATTCAAAATTCGATGGAAAAGCATTTGACCCGAGCGCTCGGGAGTGGATCTGAGCACTCGAGAGTGAAACTTCTAAGGGCTCAGGAGTGGGCCAAATCTGGGGTTTTTGAATTGAGTTATGAGCGCTTGGATACGATCCTGAGCACTTGGAACTCAAGTTTTGAATTGAAATTGATTTTTTTGACCATTCAAGAAGCAAAGTTTCACTGCAAGCAAGGCATGCATGTATCATTCCAAATTCGTCATCGGGAAATCACAAAGCCGCGAATCGAGGAATTTCGATTAGTTCAAATTGGGGTGTCTGCAGTTGCCCCTCTTTGGATGGCGCTCAGCATCATGTCTGGGTGCAAGTGACATTCAAAGACAGAGACAACCCAATTCGAGCCATGTCGAATCCTTAATTCGAAGATCGAGCGCATAAATAGCACAAACATTCAAAACCATGAGGCCGTGCCTTTTCAGGCTTCCTACGTACCCTGTTCTGTAGGGATCAGACCAACATAGTTTTTTGGGGCAAATGCAAACATATGTGCTGAATGCAAGAAACAAACCCGACTTGAGACAATTGCAACGAAAAATTTGACAATTTTCCAAAATGCTCGACCATTCTCTGAACTAAAAATAAGAACTGAGATTGATTTTGCAATGAATTCAATTTATATAAGTGACATTTGAGAGTTTGAAATTTGGCACGAAAATAAAATTAGGGCTTGAAAACCACTACCGAGCGCTCTGGAGTGGCTCCAAGCGCTCGGGACCATAGTTGGGGCCCAGTCCCTTCATCTCCATTTTTTTTTCAAAAGCTAGGGTTTTAATCCCACTCTCGAGCGCTTCGGAACCAGAGTACAGACCCACGATCTCCGACCTTCTTTCCCTTCGATTTCGACGATCTAGCTCCCTCCAAATTATTTCCCTCTCTCCAAATGATTTCCCTCTCAAAATTGAAACACTTCCCCTCAAAACGGATCAAATCTAAGACCTTGAGATTTTCACCGTGCTACACTGGGCGGTTGTGTGCGAAGAGGTTCGAAGGGGAATAGCCATGAGTACGTGGGAGGGTGAAGAAAGGGTAGTCGGAGGTAGAGGTGGCGAGAGGGTGGTGTCTGGCGGTGCAGCAGCTACCATGGGCGGTGCGGCGGTGATAGAAGAAGGCGATGATGGTGCTGGTGTGTCCAACGGAGGTGCCACTGGCAGTGGGCATACTCCTCTCACTCCAACAATGGAGGGGCTGCACAAAGCAGTGGAAGAGGGGGCCAAGGGCAGTAGCGGGACTACGGCGATGAATAAGACTGCCCCGGTAGGCCATTTCAGTGCTACATCTGTTTTGAAGAGTTCAGCGGTAGAGTCGAAGAGCGGAGATGGTGGGATTGGAGCTTCTGAGCCTGTTCCATTCGCGGAAGGCTATTTTTTGGAGTCCGCGGGCCCTCAGGATATTTTGGGTACCTTCGGGCTTGAATCCCCCCGACGTGCAAGCTACGGCTACGCTTCTAAGGGTAATTTTGAGCCAAGGTGACGGTAGCGTGGCTGGGGCTCATGAGGGCGGGGAAATACCCGAGGAAATGCTCGAGCCAGAGACTGTAGTTGAGGAGCGATTGACGGCGGTAAATGAAGAGAAAGCATTTGCAGCAGCTGCCCGCCCCGAGTTTTCACCCGAGACCTACACTCCACCGCTACATCTCTTCAAGCCTGTGGGGATAACAAACTATGCCCTGATTAATGTTGAGTATCCATGCGACATGCTTTTGAGGGATAGAGATCGACATATCTCGTCGACAAGGACCACGGTATGACTTAGCTCGACTTGTTATAACTTTATTCTTGATTCCATTTTTTCAATCATGCTTAAAGTGCTAAAGAAATCATTTTGAAATGCTCTAGGCCTATGATTCTAAAATTATTTTGCCATTATACTTGTAACAGCGCACTATCGATGGCTATGGCCATGGAGGTTCCACTAAGTCTTTGGCATATTTCAATGCATTGCCCGAGCGCTTACGAGAACTAGTGGAAGCCGCAGGTTTTGGACCGTTCATACAGTTGCTGTCGACTGTTAGGGTCGACCACGCAGTGCTGACAACGCTTACGGAAAGGTGGTGGGATACCACCAACACCTTTCATTTCAAGTTTGCGGAGATAACGGTGACACCCTTTGACTTCGCAGCGATCACGAGACTTAGGGTTGGAGGAGAACCAATCCCCTATGACACGGGTTTAATGCATGATAACGCGGCTTTGAGATGGCTTATGGGGCGAGTTCCGCTTCATAGCGGAGGGTAGGCGACATATGGCCAATTTACCAAATATTGGGATCATGAACCAGAGAGTGATGAGGAAGCGGCCTAGATGGCCCAAGCTTACTTGCTTTACCTATTCGGGGCTTCTCTATTTTTTAACGGAAGAACAAGCGTGCATCTCAGTTACTTAGCGGCTTTGGTGGATTTGAGAGCAGCAAGAAGATTTGACTAGGGAAGAGCTGCGTTGTGCACCTTGTATTGCTTTCTGGGAGCTACATCTCGCGGCATTGGTGAAACCGTCAGAGGATACTGGAAGGTGATACAGGTACAACTTTAATAAAATCATGCCTTTATTGCTCATAACATTGATTTGAATTTTGAAATAATTGAAATGTCTTAAATGTTGAAACCGATGCAGCTTTGGGCTTACGAGGTATTGGGATGTTTCCACCCGAGAACACCTGTAAGGATCCAAACTTGTTCCCTTGAGGCCTAGTTTGGAATAAGGAATACAGGAAAACAAAAGAACGGAGAGGTGAGGTGATGAAATTTCGACGCTGGTTAGACAACCTGTCGGGCGTTTTGGTATGTGCTACACTTTACATCTCTCAAATAATGCTTAAACTTTACTTTGCTCAATTAGATTATTGACATGAAAACCTTGAATGCAGGTTCATTGGAGATGCTGGGACAGGCTAGAGGCAAAGTGCCTGAATGACACGGAGTAGGGTATTGCTGGAATGTCCCTTGGGTTGGCAATGGTACCTTGGGGATCATGTGACTCGCTAGTCACTTGGTCTCTTAGCGTTCGCAGTAACTGGACCACTCCCTCCTAGAGTACAGAGGACTGAAACCTACACACGTGCTGAGCTTGAACAGTTCATGGTGCCAGACACTAACTTGGAGAGGCTTTTGAGGTAAACAATGGATTACGCAGCGTACAAAGAAAGATATTTGGCTATAAGCTTAGGAGTGGAGCAAGAGCTCCAAAGACGCGTGGCTGAAATTGAGGCTAGGAGAGTTGCTTCTGAAGCCAGAGCAGAGGCCGGAGGAGAAGGTGACCGTGGTGGTCACTCTCAAAGAGCCAGAGGATGAGGTTAAGGTGCCAGTTCTCGAGGTCGAGGGAGAGGTAGCGTGGAGGCCACAGCGAGGAGCAAGGACACTACAGAGGCATCAGGGATACCTGAATTGAAATGGGAGATAAGTGTCTGGGATCGGACAGGCGCTCGGGTGATTGTGGATATCCCATGGTTTCCTCGCCCAGATATGAGTCTTCCAGATTCGGTAAAATAATTGATTTAAAAACATGCAATTCGACTTTTGATGCTTTGACGTATACTTTAATTTGTACGTAATTTTCTAGTATCACGAGAATGGGTTGAGTCAGCCATTATGAGCATGTTGGAAATGCGCAAGCTTTTGCGCAATTGTGCCAGAGGAAAGACGTTACAGACCCGTCCTGCCCCAGAGCTAGCCACTACTCCTGCTGTGGAGTCACCACAGGCATGATACCCATAACGTTTATTTTATTCTGAGAATTAGACTATTATTGATGCATTTATGACATGCAGGTACAGGTGCAACTGCAAACTCGCCGTATGACCAGAGCACAGTCCTAGGCAGCCACTGAGTCTCTCATGCCTAGGGTTACACAAGTGAAGGGTCGCCAGTTTGAGCTGAGGGCGCGACCAGAAGTCCAAAGGCAGCCCGAGTCTGAAGAGTCAGAAGAGTCAGGTGAGATAGAGGGATCAGAAGAATCGCTGGGGGCTTTTGATTCAGACACCGACTCCGGTCTGCCTGAGGAGGAGGATCCTCCACAGAAGAAATCGCGACGCCTCTGAGCTATTTTTACTTTGCTAAATTTTATGTGAGCCTGCACGCCACGAGTAGTTATAAATTCTAGGCCTGCGTGCCTTGGTTTTTGCTCTGGGCTTGCATGCCCCAATAGGTAGCTTTTTGGACAGGAGTATCCCTCTTTTGATCATTGTACATGCTGCTTTTGATTAATGAAAATTGCATTTCTTTCCTTTAAACTATTGCATAGCATATTGAGAATGCATCGGATTCCATCATCTACTAGCTTGAAAAGGAATTTAAAGGATACGCGAATTTATACCGATATCCACAAAACAAATGACGACTTGTGATAACACGACAAAATCGACGCAATGACTCAAATGCAGAATTTGTACCATCGAAGTGGAAAGAACAAAGGATTTTATGATTTGAAAGGCCAAAATCACAATTAAGCCTTTTCATTCAACATTGATTACACTATGCAATCCCTTTTACCCATTATGACTTGTGGGACACAACCAAATTACCAAAATGCCCCTGGAACGAAATTTGACATATCCCGGTGAGTGAAAATTTCAAGAAATGAGGAGATTTTAGGACAAAAACTTGTATTTGAATGGAAACTAAACATGGAAACTGTTGTATCCCTTTATGTATAGATTGAGATTGGCTTTGATCATAAATGCCACATTTTAGCAACTTAAACTATCCAAAATAGTTTGTCAGAAAACAGCAACACTCTCGAGCTCTCAGCTTTGCTGCTGTCTACAATTCTGAGCTAACTTCCAAAAGAACTTTTGGCTCCTTGTACCTTGTCTTCTTCTGCATGCATTACATCTTATACGTGCATTGGCTCTATCTGCATCTGGATCACAGATTAAATAACTCTCTTAAAACTTATGTCTTTTCATGCATTCTTTATACTTTTTCATAACTTGCATGCATGAGATGATTTGCATGTGGCATTACAAAACCATGAAAACTCCGTCAGAACTTCTACAAATACTCAGTACAGCTTTTCAACAAGACTGTTCATACTCCTTTACTCATATTACGCCACTTTCTTCTTTTCAAACTCCATTCCTCAGGGCTATGCTTAACCAAACCCTATTCTGTCCATGGCTGGATAGTCTTGAAGGCATTGATTGGCTGAATTTTCAAGGGCATCGCCTTCACGCACTGAAATATCTCTGAGACATCCGCATTCATCCCAACTTTTTGCACGCAGCGGTACATTTTTAGGATCCAGAGGTGCATGTCTTCAAGTTTGGTATTCAAGAACTTTGCCCGACCGTGGAGGAGTTTCATGCGTACCTCGGAAGTCATGACTCCGAAGAACCAATTGTCCTGATGATCCGAGAGAGCATGAAAAAACTCCTAAAGGCCAAGCTGGGGGTTAGTAGCGGGGCTGCCGATTTTCTTATCCAGGATGGTGCTATTAAAGTCCTGCATTTGTTTGAAATGTTCAGCCCGCCTAAAGACTTGACAAACTTCAAATACCAAGGTCACTGCATGACGGCCTGTTGTATCTGTCTCTTAGCCGCCTTCTTGTTGGTACCTTCTGTTGGAGAGCCAAGTTCCTTGCTGGTGGGGGTTGCTGCTCAAATTGAGGCCCGAAAGGATGTGGGACCGCTAGTTCTTGCTGAAACTTTGATGGGACTCGACGCGGTTCATGCTGGCCAAACACAATCTTTTGGGGGGAGCCCACTTTTGCTACAGGCAAAGGACCTCACTCAACTCTCCTTTTTCTACTTCACATGCATTTTACCTCAATGCTCGGTTTAAGCTTTATCTGGTTTCTCACTTGTTCTCTCTTTTTGTTTTAGTAGATGTGGCTTTGTGACCAACTAAATTTGATGATGCCTCCTCCTAAGAATTGGCTGTATCGACCTGGTGAGTGGATTCGTCCTCTCGGAGTAACCAAAGATTGGGATGATTTTCCCGCGTCAATCGGTGAAGAGGATATTACTTGGCATTGCCCTTGGTTAAAGTTGCCAGCCATGACTATGAACAACATAGGGTTCTCAAGAAGTATTCCTAGCCAGGTTAACAGGCTTCACTTTCTATTTGTCGCTCTGTATCCTTCGCCAATTTGGAATCAGTCACATCATACCTCCCCCAAGCTTCGATGCGCTTTGTCTCCCTCCGTTCACAGTCTCTGGTCTTCGTAGTTATGTCCGAACATGGGAAGACCGCAGGACCGAGCCAAATGATCCAGATTTTGCCATTACCTTATCTAGGCGATACAGGAAATGGCTGAGGAGGGATGTGAAAGCACAGACGGATTGATCACCTACTTTGCCGTTTTTTGAAATAAAAATGTGTTTTGCATTTTCTTTTCTTTCGTGCTCAACCTGTAATGAAGAAATATTCAAAATAAAATTGATCGATAAGGGTTTGCCCCTTTTCGGTTCAACTAATAAAGTGTCTTTTTCCAACTAAAAGATTGGTCAATTTGACATTTTAATTTGATGATAATTAATGACCGAACCTCGGAGTGAGGTTGCCTACGTATCTCTCGCTAAAGAGAATCAGGCCAATACGTAGTTTGGGCTAGGGTTCCCTCGGGTATTGATGCTCTTCTTTTGCGCTCTAATTTTTGCCTAGAACCGCCCTTTCGAGTTTTCGGTCTAGCGAGCTCTTTTGACTTTTTGCCTTAATTTTTGCCTAGGCCGCCCTTTCAGATTTTCGTCCTAGCAGGCTTGCTCTAATTTTTGCCTGGTACCGCCCACCCTTGCGGTTTTCGGCCCAACGAGCTCTCTCAGGGGTAATAGCACTTGAGTTTGTCCAAATGGACAAGGCTAGTAAATTCACTGCCATCGAGATCAATTATTGACTCTGCACCTCCAGAAAGAATTATCTTGATGATGTATGGTCCAGCCCATTTTGGTTAAAACTTGCCCCGCAGATCAAAAACCGGCCCACGTATCTCTTTGACTACCATATCCCCCTCTTGCAGGTCTCTTGACTTTACCTTTTTATTGAACGCTCAGGCGATTCTTCATTGATAGCCCTGGATGTGGTACAATGCTCGCAATCTTCTTTCATCAAATAGCATAAGCTCTTCGAACCTTCCACTAATCCATTCAGCTTCATTCATCCCGCACTCGGCCATGACTCTCAGTGATGGTACTTCTAGCTCGATGGGGAGAACGGCCTCCATACCGTAAACCAGAGAAGAGGGTGTTGCCCCTGTTGGTGCACGGATAGACGTCCGGTATCCCCACAAAGCTAGAGGCAACTGCTCATGCCAATTCCTAGCTGATTGAGTAGTTCTTTCGAGGATGGTCTTGATTGTCTTGTTTGCTTCTTCGACTGCCCCATTCATTTGTGGTCGGTAGGTTGTTGAATGGTGAATCTGGATTTTGAATTCTTCAAACAGTTCCAAGACTTTCCCTTTGAAATGCGATCCATTATCTGATACAAAAGCTTGTGGGACCCCATACCGGTAAATGATGTTTTGCCTAATGAAATGCGCGACCTAAACTGTTGTCAGTCTGTTGCAAGAAGCGGCTTTGACCCACTTGGTGAAGTAATCGACAGCTACGAGGATGAACTTATGACCATTGGAAGCTACTAGAGTGATTTTCCCGATGACATCGATACCCCAAGTTAATAACGACCAAGGCGTCGCCATTGGATGTAACTCTGATGGTGGAACATGAATGAGGTTGGCATGAGTCTGGCACTTGTGACACCGGTGCACATATTCAATGCAATCTGTCTCCATGGTCAACCAATAGTACCCTTGTCTCAAGAATTTCTTAGCGAGCATCATACCATTCATGTGCGGTCCACAAACTCCTTCATGAATTTCTTCCATCACTTTTCTTGCGTCGCTTCCATGTATACACAACTTATGAACTCCACATGGAGATCGTCGATACAGTTGTCCTCCACAAATGATGTATTGAGATGCCAAATGTTGTAATGCAACCCGATCCTTTTCAGACGCTTCTGCGGGAAATTCTCCTTTTTCGACAAAATTCCAGATATC
Organism: Rhododendron simsii; assembly: GCA_014282245.1. NCBI lineage: Eukaryota > Viridiplantae > Streptophyta > Magnoliopsida > Ericales > Ericaceae > Rhododendron > Rhododendron simsii. The sequence continues at coordinate 15,704,359 of CM024955.1, forward strand.
ATGATACCACGGTAGCCCATCATCTAGTTCATCGATGTTCAAGACATACTCGTATACGCGTCTTCCCCTTTGCTCGATTGTGACTGGCCTTAGTTTCACCCCGATTGGTAGTTCTAGCATAGAAGCCAAGTTTGCCAATGCATAAGCGAAGCGATTCTTCATTCTCGGCACATACGTAAAGGTAACTTTTTCGAATCTAGGAGTAAGATCATCGAGTTCCTAGTGATATTGCCTCATCATTTCATCCCTCACTTTCCACTCCCTATTTGCTTGAGAAACTACTAAGTGCGAGTCGCCGACAACTTCTAATATCTTGACCCCAATCTCTAATGCTGCTTCCATTCCCACGATACAAGCATCGTACTCTTCTTCATTGTTGGTTACTTTGAAATTCAACTTGAACGCAAGAGGGATATGTGACCCTTCTGGTGATATCAATAGAATACCAATACCAAATCCATTTTGATTAGACGCTCCATCGAAATATAGAGTCCATACTTCATTCTTTGTTTCCATTACTTCTTCATCTGGGAATTGAAATTCTGTGTGCTCCGGATTTTCAATAGGGTGATCCACCAAGAATTCAGCGACTGCTCTCCCTTTTACCGATTTTTGAGTAACATACTTGATTTCGAACTCAGCCAGTAAGAGCAACCAACGTGCTAACTTTCTGGTAAGTGTTGGCTTCTCAAACAAATACTTGAGGGGATCCATTCGAGAAATCAGTATCACCGAATAAGCAAGCATGTAGTGTCTCAATTTCCTTGTGACCCAAACAAGTGCCCAACATGTCTTCTCTAATGGCCTGTACCGTTCTTCACAACCTACCATTTTCTTGCTAAGATAATAAATTGCTCTTTCAACTCCATTTTCTCCTTCTTGTGCGAGCATGCACCCCATTATTGAAGGCGCGACGGACAAGTAAAGGATAAAAGGTTTTCTTGGAATCGGCGGCATTAAAATCGGTGGATTCTGAAGATACTTTCGAACGGCTTCAAAGGCTTGCTAGCACCTATCGTTCCATTCAAACTTCACATCCTTTTTGAGCAAGCGAAACATTGGTTCACAAGTCGAAGTCAATTTAGCGATGAACTGGCTAATGAACTGAATCTTTCCCATAAAACCACGTACATCCTTTTCAGATTGCGGAGGCTCCATCTCGAGATGATCTTCCTGCTTTTTTGCCTTAACAATCATGTCGTCGACGTATACCTTAACCTCCTTATGGATCATGTCATGCAATAAAGTCGTGGTGGCCCTCTGATACGTTGGTCCAGCGTTCTTCAACCCAAATGGCATGACTCGGTAGCAATGAGTCTCCCATTCAGTAATGAAAATCGTTTTCTCTCGATCTTCCGGAGCTAAGAGGATCTGATTCTACCCAGAGAAACCATCCATAAAAGATAACAGAGCATGTCCTGCAGTATTGTCGACAAGCACATCTATATGTGGTAATGGAAAATCATCTTTAGGGCTTGCTTTGTTTAGATCTCTAAAGTCGACACAGACTCTAATCCTTCCATCTTTCTTGGGAAAGGGAACGATGTTTACAACCCAAGTTGGATATTCAGTTACTATTAGAAAACCGGCGTCAATTTGCTTGGTGAGTTCCTCTTTTATTTTTAATAATCAATCAGGGCGCATATTTCTTGATTTCTGTTTGATAGGCTTTGCATCGGGGAAAAGAGGGATCCTATGCTCAACGATTTCAGGGTTAATTCCAGGCATTTCTGCATGAGACCAGGCAAAAACATCTTTGAATTCTTTGAGTAAATCTGAAAGCTTTTGGAGCTCATCAGGATTCAGCCCGAAACCGACTTGAACCATCTGAGGGTTCCCCTCATTGCCCAAGTTTATTGAGACCGTTTCTTCTTTTAGAGGCTGAGCACGCCTTTCATTTTCCCGTTCGATGAGGGAACGGATTTCTTTAGGGATGTCCCCGTCGAAATCTATTCCTTCATCGTCAGGCTCTACACAATTTATTTTAAAATGCGGCAAGTAAGCGAAACCATCATTCATTTCATTAAATGGCTCCTCAGCGGGAGGGAATACAACAGTTGACTCGAAATAGAAACTTCGACGGGGAGGGCTGATAGGCACAAACTCCAACTCATGGCTAGACGCATAATCGACATCGGATTCAAATTCAGACTCAGTAGCATGAGCATGCTTCACAAGAGGGATGAAGACACAAATTTCATAACAGCCAGTAGCATCTACAAGGAGCGCAGACGAATCTTCGCAAGCGTCCGCGTCTCCCAGCATCATTACAACGGCGTCTTCATCCATACCCTCCAGATTTTTGTCCCTGAACATCGATCGGAGACTGCCCTGATCAAAAGCCTCGACCCAGTCAGTGTGCAGTGCCCTGACAAGTTTCTCCCTTTTTTCAACTTCATCTTCACTGTCCCAAGTATCCTCGGCGAAGATTTAGAATCTAGGGTATTGCTTCAACATATTTATCTTTGAACAAATGGATCCAATTTAGTGTGATAAGTGCACATATTCAAAGGAAAATGTGTTCCAATCATAAAGCTTGTATCTTGGTGAGGTCAGGAAATGGAAAATCGAAATAATTACGGATGTGTCCTTTGATTTGAACTTTTTCCCAATTTTCATATATTTCATATATAAAAAAATGAAAACAAATCTGCAAAGTTGTAAGCCATTGGAGTCTAAGTCACATGGTTTGTGTGCGGGTGAGTAAGTGAGAGTACAAGCGTAAAAGTGTTTTTGAAACACATCTCAAATTACTAAACTCGCGAGAGCACGATCGTAGTGCAAGAGTTGAAAGCGAGTATATTTTGAAGAATTGAGAGCGGGGACGCACGATTGATGGCTCACATCGTGTTTATTGGTCTTATTAGGCCCAATTCCGTAATGGGCCCTATCTTATTAGGTGTCCTTGGACCATTAGGGCCTTAATGAGGATTGGTTGGGGCCTAAACTAAGGACATTATTTTTACTTGAAAAAAGAAGGGTAATTAGCACCAAAAAAAAAAAGGAGACTAGGCCGAAGCCCATCCATACATAAGATTTTTTTTTTTTTTTTTTGACGAAAGTGAGAGGTACTACATTGATAAAGTCCAACGGCACTTACACAACAAAATTCATTACAGATAACTTAGACAAAGCCAAACTAATCATCTAACTGATACAAAACGAGAAAAAATAAGGCGATTAATGTCTTTTATTCCTAGCCCAGGCATGGCCTGACGCACCTTCTGCTGAGCGAAAAATTCATATATCCTATAGCAGTCTCAAAAAGAGATACATTGCTAGCCAAGAAAAAAATACAAGAACCCAAACGATCAGATGAACTTCGACCAAAAATGAGCACACTAATGAATTTCTAGCAAACCACCAATAGATGCATATTAATCTTCTCGGGCCCGAACAGTAAACAAATCGTCCAAAGAAGAATTCCATTACTCTCACAGGAAGAGACAAAACTCTCACAGGAAGAGACAAAACTCCCACAGGGAGCGACAAAACTCCCCCAGAACTGCCACAAGGGCTCTGGCAACGGATTATATGCGGACAAACAACTCCGATAAGGAGAGGGGTTGGAGGAGGAGGAGCCCGAGGGGAGGAGCGAGAGAGGTGCGCCCCCCCCCCCCCCCCCCCCCCCCCCCCACCCCACAAGCAGAAAAGCAAAGCGGCTGTGACTTCTCAAAATTGCCTTAGAGCTCTCAAAACCCTAAGAGGAGGCGGCCAAAAAGAGTAAAAATTACTCCGCGGAGGCCCTCCTTGATAGACACTAAAATGAGGAGAAATACATAAGATTAATAGTGAATGGATCTTCTCAAAATTCCTAGTAGTGATTTATTTTTTGAAGTTTTATTGCGCTACGCTAGGTAAGGGTTTTAGGGAGCAAAAATTTTAGTCGCGAAAGCTAAAATATTGGTTGCCAAAGAGATTTCAAGATGCTATTCCGTGGTCAGTTGGTTTGTGCTAAAAAATGTGTCCACAAAAGTCAAATGTCGCTGCTATATTATAATTGTATGATTAAAAAATCAAACGATTACCCATGTATGCCATAATATTAAACCAAGATATTTTTTTTTTAGCCGGATGTTGGGCCAACTTGCGCATCTCGACTAATTTCAAGGCCTTGAAAGTAGCAACCGGGCATAACTCCTAATGACCCCAAGGTTTGAAATGTCTAGCCTCCGTGAAAATAAAACCTGTGACCTCGTAGCCAAGTACTTTATCTACGTGTGTAGGCTTTCTATACATGTTTCTCTCTTTTTTTTTGGTTTTATATTGGACAACACGTACCCTGAATGTAATTTTAATATCGCTTACACAAAAATAGAACAACATCAGTCTGAAAAATATTTGTCATCTCTTTAACCTTTTGAATGAACAATAAACCGTATTTCTATGTCAGAATAAGGTTCCCGTAATTCATGGAATTCCAAGCCATTTGATAAAAATAAAAAATAAAAAAATTGTTTAGAATTTTTATCGACATAAATATCATCCTTTTTCTCCATGTAGGATTTTTTTTCTGGTGCATTTCGTTAGATCCTTCAAACTTTAGGATTTTAGGTGTTGTTCTCATTAGCTTTTTGGGCTTTTGGGTTTTGTCTTTATTCAAAAAAAAAATTCTCGTTTGTTGGTTTTGCATCAAATTTTTATAAATTATTGGTTCGTCTTGTGGTGTATTTTATCAGATCCTTCAAACTTTATTATTTTAGGTGTTGTTCTCATTAGCTTTTTGGAAAGTTTTTTGGGCTTTTGAGTTGTCTTTATTTAAAAAAATTTCGTTTGTTGTTAGTCTTGTGTCAAAGTTTTGTGTCGACAAACCAATAATTCATAAAAGTTCGGCGCAATGCGTCAAAGTTTTGTGTCGACAAACCAATAATTCATAAAAGTTTGATGCAAAACTAATGAACACGATTTTTTTTAAATCAGGACAAAATACCCAAATAGCTAAGGAGAGCAAAACTTAGTACTCCCTCCGTCTTTTTTTAAGTGTCCTGCTTCATAACTCCAACTTCTTAAAAAGACATCATCATTATACATTTCACATCAATTTTTTCCTCTACTTTCCCTACTTACCCATCATCATTACACTTTTACTCACTTACTTTTTAAAAGGAATCTACTTTTAGGGATAAAATAGACAATTCACCAACTTTTACCTACTAACATTACAAAATGGACACTTATTAAGGGACGGCCCAAAATGGAATACCGGACTATAAATAAGGGACGGAGGGAGTACCTTTTGTTTTTTTTTTTTTCGGTAAATGTGAGAAGTTGTTCAACGGTGAAGCGAAAACTTTCGCAATAGAGAGGAGCCCCATGAGAGCAAATAAGCGTCCACAAACCAGACAAACCATTAGAAAGGCAATCAGAGCACAGCATGTGTTGCCCTATTTTAAACTCACCTAGAGAGATCAGGGTTGTAGAAAATAAATCTAATGCCAAACATATGACCAACAAACAACCGAAGTGAATCCGAACAGAAATCGGACTAAATCCGGACAGAAACTTAGTACCTTTTGTTAATGGTTAGTTTTGTTGATCTAAATTGTTTTGTTGAGGACAGAAAAAAATACTTATTAAATAATCTATAAAATCTAAGGAGAACAAAATTTATCTGTCATTAAGTCTTGCATGTACACTGCACATGGTTAATGGTTACAATCCTCTAGGATATAATTTTTTTTATCTTTATTCAAATTGTTTTCATATTTGTTAGTTTTGCGTCATGGGTTATTTGTTCGTCTCGACGAAAGAAATCTCAAAAGTAAAAAATTACAACAAATAACTTTTCAAAAGACAAAAACAATCCAAAATAGACAGAATTATTTTTATCTTTATTCAAACAATTTAAGTTTGGTTAATAATTTTTTATTTTTTAGATTCATCTCGACGAATCAATAATCCACTTCAAAATGATACAAAACTAACAAATGCGCAATAGTTTTTAATAAAGACAAAAAAAAATATAGGCTTAATTAACTATTTTGCCAAACGATAATAACTTTTGTCGAGACATTAATTTCATGCTGATTTTTGCAATTAATTCCACCAAATCTTATTTCTCAAAGAAGAAAATAAATGAATCCAGTTGAGACTAATTAAGGAGGCACTAAATGCAGCTCCAGAGGTGACGGCCAGCTTTCATGGTTAGTGTTATGGTATACACGTTCCATTATGAGAGTGTATTGTAAACTTTATTACGGCTGTTTCCGTGATTAGTTCTTTATAGAAGTGAATCACGCGCATTCGTTTTGACTTTGGACGGTCTAGATTTAAATGAAAAATTTTCAGGGAAGAGTTTTCGAAAAAATTTCATTTAAATCCTAACCGTTTAAAACCGAAACGAGCGGTCGAGATCGCATAGCTCCGTAAATAAGTTAATCTCATTGTATTGTATGCATGCTCGGAATAGATTCACAAAATCATCACATGGTGCATTTGGATATATTTCTTTGGGTCTTTCTCGCACGGGATTTGTGGTTGTTTTCTCTCCATTCTTACGAGATTAGTGTACAATGAATTTTTACATCATAATTTTCGTCTTAGTAAGAAATCGAAAAAAATATAAAAACGTAAATCAAAGTCGAAAAAAGTTCATAAATATAAAACGACAAAAGGACGGCCCGGAAAAGTTCGTGGCTATTGGATTTTCCTTTTTTTTCTTTTTTTAAATTCGAAAGGGGGTTGGATTATCCGAATTGATTGCAAAATCTCGTCTCATTAAATGCAAATTAAAGACTACTAGCCAAAATATCAGAACATTTATTGCAGGTTAGTAATTCCCTACCAATACTAGCTTCTCAAATTTATATTAAATTCTTTCCGCCGGCGGTGGAAAATTAGAGTTTTCCACTACCACCTTTTCGGTTATATCGTGTATTTATTATTGATCTGAACCGTTCATCTTATAGACCCCACGTAGTAGTGTATCCATTCAAAAAACAATTTTGATTGGACATCGATAGGAGTATCAAAAATTAAATTTTTCTATGTAAAATGGATAGTTCATCTTTATTATTATTGACATAAATTAGATCGTCCATTTTATAAACCAAAATTCAATTTTTGATATATCTATCAACTTTCGATCAAGCTGATTTTTTGCATAGCAATACCATATTGCAAGTCTTAAATTTTAACGGTTCAGATCACAATAATAAACACTCGGTGGGATCCATAATAGACGGTGGTAGAAAAATGGGAGTTTACACCGGCGGTGGATAGAATTTAATCTCTTTATAAAATTCAAACTCTTTACGCACCAGACTGATTTCCGAAATCTATTTCTTTTTTTCTTTTTTGTTGCGATTGAAAACAACAAAAATTTAGGATTAACAAATTCATAGCCCAGAATCTGAAATGGAGGGATTTTGGCATGTATAGTTTTACTTGTTTTATTTACATGGGTTTTGTTGAAAATAAACAAAAAAAATAGACTTCTTCACCTTCTGAAAAATAACTTTCGGATTTTAAATCTTTTAAGGAGATTTATGCAAAATGTCAAGTATTTTTTTTTTCTCCAAAATTTCGTTGAACTTTATTCACCAACCTTTAGGCCTCCCCTCTTTCTTTTCTTTTGTCAAATTTCCTGCTCGTTTAAGTTGGTTTTCATCTAAAGTACTCGTGGGAGATGAAAGGGCTAGAAAACATATATAAGAGAGTAGAAGTATTTTGTGTCCACATTTTTTCCCAATCAAATATATTCTGTCATTAGCTCCTTTTACCATTTTCCATAGAACGTTCTCTGGAAAAGGAAAAAAAAGGATTTATTTGAATACTTATTTTTTGAATTAAAAGTGATGTACTGTGAGAGAATGACAGTAAAACGAAAAATAAGTACCTTCGCAGAACAGGACTAATTCTCATAGAAGTAGGTTTAGTTACTCCCTCCGTCCCTTAATAAATGTCCGTGTTACTATTCCAAACATTTTAAAAAATCATTTATATCTTCCAAAATATATAATCTTGTTTGATAGATCTCAATTGATTCTATTAGACAGAAAACAATTTAAAAATGTGAAACTGAACACTTATTTAGGGATGAAGGGGGTATTATTTAATGATCATTAGCCTCTACCCTTAGGGCACATGTAACAAAGCCAATAAACAAATAACTCCAAGCAAAACCCAATTACTCTTTTTTTTGTCACAATTTATATACATCAACAGGAGAGTTAGGGGGAGTTAGCAAATTAATTCACCGAGGATTTAAAGACTATCCATAGCCCTAAACCCCACCCACGTCCGTCGCGGGGCTCGAAGTCCCGCCTCCATGGAGGGAAGCAGGGTACACAACTGAGCCAACCAATTGTCAGAACCCAATTACCTAATGCAGATATCAAATGATTTTGTGTGTGAAATAACATTAACTTACAACGATAGAGCACTTTTGAGGGTGGCTGGATCTTTTAGATCACTTGAATCATTTCATTGGGATTCCGACCAAATATATGTAACAACTCACAAATGTTGATGTGCCACTAAATGATTTTGCCATTTCTTGTGTCAAAATTTGGGACCCAGGGCGCTGCTAAGCGGTCCCTGCCGAGCGGGTGCAAGCACATCCGGACCATTCAAAAATATTTTTTCTAACAATCTTGATTAAAAAACAAACCCTTTCAGGGAAGAGTAGTTTATTTTCAATCCGGATCATTAATTACTGAGATGGACGGCTCGGATGCACTCCGCAAGGTGCTTAGCAGCACCCGCTAATCCCAAAATTTGGCTTGACAATGGCAGTCATTTTTTTACTTGAGAAATATCCTACCATAGGGCTCATTTTTGAGACCTCATGCCAAATAATGGCTACAAAAAAATATAGCACACTCCATAAGCATTACACCAGCTAGGAAGATTCTACACAAACTCAAAAGCACAAACCATAAGCATTTTAATAGCTTGAAATTTACCCCCATAAAAGTTCATTACACAAACTTAAAAACACAACCCAGAAAACATAAATAGCTGGAAAGTTCATTAGACAAACCCTAAAGCACAAGTAGCAAACACTCAATAGCTAGAGAGTTGGCCAAACTCTAAAGAACAATGATAAACATAATGATAGGTAGGAGGTTTATTAGACAAACTTCATAGCACGATCCATCAACATCTGAGAAAGATAGTTAGTTCTTCCTTGCTTTCTTCTTCATCGGCTCATTGAGGCACGAGATGTCAAGCAAGTCAATGCTCTTGCATTTTGGGCATTTTGGTGCACTCTCAGACACCAAGATGTACATATGGCAATGCACACAGCCCATGCAAACCAATGAAGGTAAATCCTCCGGGCCATCAAATCCAAAGAGACTGTTATTGGGATTCTGCTTCATGAACATGTAAGGCTGTGGAAATCCAGGTGGTGGAGAGATGGATTTACTAGAAGATTCGAGAATGAAGCCTGGATTTGGAGTGTCCCCGCGGGGATTTGCTCTGAATCCCGAAATGCTTCTCTTTCTGGTATCACAGACACAACATGCTGCCTTAACCTACAAAAGATACATGATCGTAAACCAACACCTTTTGAAACTGTACAAATGATTAAAATCTAGCGACTTGGGAGATTAAAACTAAATAAATTAAGTAGATGGCTAAACTAAGAAAATGACCAAACATAAAAATTATGATGTCAGCAAAGAAACATATATTCTGAAAGGGAACAAAACACGATTTGATTTCAAGTGATCAACAAAATTAAAGTACCTTATCTTGGCCTAGACAAATAGGATGGTGCACCACTCAAGATCATTTAAATGTCATCGAACTTCGTATGTTGACACTTTCACTCTCAAGTCTATTATTTGCAAATAATATACAGAAGCAGCTCCATTGGATGTCTTTAATTACATCAATGAATCTAGTTTATTCTGATTTCCTTCCAGAAATTAGAGACACTAAATTATTTAGGAATCATATGATATATTGTTGCATATAAATGAACATATGGAGGTCTTTTCTTTCAATATGTTTTCACTTAAGCTGCTTACCTACAAAAAGGAAAAATATACATTTCATAGAAAATCTCATACCCATTACCAAAATTGACTCTATTTTCTAAAACCATTTTATCAGGTTTTAATCTCAACTAAAATGCTCTCTCCTCAAGCTTCATTCCATGCTTGCAGTTTATAATACAGAAGTCCTAAACATCAACTACGTTCGACTTGCTTGTTTTTCCTATCGTAGTCAATCATTTTCCTCACATTTCAAGATCTTAGTGAACAGATTGCATAACTGAACTTGCAGTCTTGCAAAAATAAACCAACAAAGCAAGTTAGTTATAATTAATAACACCGTTGGACTTGTCAACAACAACAGAACCCATGTAGTCCCCAATCATCGGGGGTATGGGCACCGTTGGACTTATCAAATTTGCCTAAATTCAAGTTCTACTCAGTGAGCTTCATTAAATAAATTTTCAAACTTGTTCCACCAAGCATTTTTGCCTTACTAGCCAAACTCTAATTTGGTTATATCACAGGTCTCATTACAACCCTTCAATTCCTCATTGAAATTTGACTAATTTACTATCTTAAGCACAGATTTGAAGGCATATCATCAAATAAAGGAAACAACTAAAAATACAAGTCCATTCTTATGTTTCTCTTTGAGTCAAAACAAATACCCTTACAAAAGGTCAAGCATTTTCAACTCTTGCTATTATATTTGATATCCGCACGCATTCAATTAATCATTATCAAAAACTGCCAAAGTAGGCACACTCTATTCTTCGAAATTTTTGCTGCAACAAAACCAATTAAAGAGTACCACAAATAGCATACAATCACTAAAATTTATACACATGCACAATACAAATGCAAAGAACGGAGCAAAACCTTTTAAGCATATAAGGAGTTGCTTCGCAAGATATAATTCTAAAAACTACACTCAGTATACACTAAAGAGAATACTGAGACAAAATCTTCAGCTCTAGTAATAGATGCCCTAATCTTGGAAAGGAAGATGATCAACAAACAAAACACAATATAAAAATGATATCAAACTTGTCATAAAACAAAGATATTTTTACCCCATCCTTGAAACCAATTTTCATGTCCACTGGATGGCCCCAAAAGGAACTCAAATTAGCAGGAGGAAGATTAAGATCAGGAGTTTTGGCGAGATCTCCGTTACACAAGCCACCAAGGCATTCTTCTCTTAAAGCTTTTTCAATAAGCAATTGGATTCGGCCGGGAAGGTCGGAGGCCATTTCCCCAATAGTTGAGAATTATGATAAAGTCTAGCTGCCTTCTCTTGAATTTATAAGAAAATCTAGGTTTGAAAAAGTGCAGTACAATTTTAGCATTTGCCAACACATTCTGGATTAAATTACTGGGGCAGGTAACATATTACGTAAATATCTACCCTTTTCCTGATATTTGAGAAAGATATCAGATACCGTTTTGCCATTATTGAAGAGTATAAATGACTAGGCTAAAGACAATAAATTGCATTTTTTGAATTTTAAATTAAGTTAGTTCCCCCATCCCATAGTGTTCGACCATTTTTGGCAGTTGCCTTTTAATGGATCAACCAAACAATATAATTTCGCAAATATGTTCTCGAATTTTCGTAAGCCAAGTCAAATATCTACAAAAATTTGAAAAGCTATTCACGATTATATACTATTTCTTGATCGATCCAATTAAACGCATGATTCTTGAAAATGGACAAATAAAATGGGCATGTTAAATTCGTTTGGGATGAGAAAATATTCAATTTAATGGACAAAAAAATCAGGCGAAGGAGATAGAATCAACAGTAATGATGCTTGATGCATGTCTTTTGGATTCTACGCATTTATTGAATGCAACATCCCATCTCGTAAAATCCAAAATAGAGATTGTAGTAACCGTCATAATTCGAATAACAGACAAAAAAAACTATGCCTTTATCAATGCAAATGCAGAGTATCATACAGTGTATCACATGTTGCAGGACTAATAGACCTGTAAGTATTAAGTGTGTGTGTCACTTCCCAACACGAGGCACGTGCTAATAAGCTGGAGATGATAACTATGTTTGATTATACAAGTAGTGTTTGGAGCTTGGACTCAGGTGCAAGTTCAACATCCTCTATATTGCAAGTAGGTTCAGAAAGCCTTGGCGCTGAAGAAGCCGAAACTACACCAACTTCGTGGGTGCCAACTAGAACCTTATACATTTTACTTAGGAAGTGGATCAGTTGCCATTAGTACTATTGGACATTTTGGTACGTTGTTTTAGGGTAACTTGTCAAGTATGTAGAATGTTGTCGGACACAGAATGGTTTACTGTTGGAAGGACACTTGTGATGCTAGAGGCATACTGACACCTAAAATCATTGTTCCGTTGGTACAGTACAAAAGGGTCTAAAAAGGAGAACTCCTAACCAGTAACTCCAGCTTACTCATATAAACAAAATGAGCAGCAAGAAAGGGGCAGAGAGTACGAAATGAGATGCTTTAGCATAGCACTTGTTGCCCATCATTCTAACACCAATTTTTAAGGGCAGTTTTATTTGCCTTTCAGAAGTTGCATAGGAGAGTGGTATCCGAACTCATTCACGGGTGACTTTTAAGGTTGTAGTATAAAAGCTTAAATAAGCTTGCATTAGTTTACGTTGTCTACACATGGATAGGACACCGGTATATGCTGTTTTCGTTAAAGTAGAAATCTTATGGAGGTTCCATGAGTAGCAGAGACACGAAGCTAGGATTAGGAGATGGCCAGAGGCTAAGAGATGCCCTTTAGAGCATAAAAAAACAAAAATAATAATAATAATAAATAGAACATTAGGTTTGGAAGGCAATCAAGCTTTAAAAATGACGTTTTTAAACTAAAGAAGCTTAGGTCCTTGAAGGGATTCGACAATTTGCAGCTATGTAGCACCAACACAACAATAGAAATGACACCAACGTGATTTTGACTCTATGAATTGCAAATTATCAAAAATTGGAAGACATGATATGTTGGGGGAAAAAAATGACATCCCTAAGCTTTAACTAGAGCATATTATTTCGTTTGACACTCATGACGTGTCCTAAGTGCTTTGATAATGTCCTAGAATTTTCAGGACATGTTTTATAGTGTTCCCGGAGTGTCCAAATGAAAATGGTCGAGAAAGAGTACGAAACTTTTGATTCGAGTGTCGAACCCGTCAAAAGACGGTTAGTGACCGACAGCTGTCCCACACCAGTACATTACTTCCAGGAACAACATTTGTACTGCATAAGTTTGCAGTGACATAAGCTAATAGAATAACGTCAGAGATGTAAAATAAGATGTTTTGGCCGAGGACTTGAGTACATTCTGGGCATTCAAAGTTGCTAGAGCATCTAACTTAAAACAATATGTTTTAGCCTAGCACTTGAATACATTCCAGATACTCTAGGCATCAAACTCAAAACCAATTGGCACAAGTGAAGAAGCTCCTCAAGCCTAAACCCACTTTTTCCATAGACCACCCGTGTTTTCAACTGGGCTCTAGCAATTAATAATATTTATCTACTACTCCCCCCTACTTGCTAATTCCCACATGCCTAACACAACTACTAAATCAAGAAAACAAGTTCATTTCTCAGCCACCCCCATTGTCCTTCATCCTGGGTACATATCCTTAGGCTGAAATATTCATCACAGAGGAGTTCAATGAGACACTGCAGTTTTGAATCCTTTACCTTCAGTACCAAAAATCTGCATGGCTATCTCCTTCGTTGAGTAATATTGTGAGAAATCTTCATATGCTTGTATTGTACATTGTAAGCGGCCTCCAATTTTTTATCCACTTGGGAATAATTCAGTATGGAATTCTCTGTGCCTCTTGAACTTTTCCATTTGCTTGCTCTTGCAAATCAAAAACTTGTCCCTCCTTTCCAGCCTGTATCACTTTCATACTTCATAGACAAAAATATGAATCAAAAAAAAGTTCCTCTTTCAAAAAAAGATTCATGATATTTCGAACTCTTCATTTTTGTCATTATGACCTCTTCTTTCACAACTTTCCTTCGATTTTCCTTTCTCGAAATGTCTTTTCCATAAACTTCAACCTCTTCACTAACTTCATGTTCCTTTTTCACCACAATATCTCTTTTTTGTGTTTCATCGAGTTGTTCAGCTTCAATTGGACAATACTCTTCTCCAACCATCATCTGTTCATTTCTCAGACCAAACTCTTCCTTTCTAAACTCATCTGGTTCAAAGCACTGAACCCAATACTCCTGGACTACCAACTTACCTTCATGATTGGAAACCACATTCTGAATCATTTCACAATCAATTTCCAAACATGATGTGGAGATCTCCACTATATATCTGCAAGCATTACTTTCTTCAAAACTCCGACTGCCTTTTCCTCTTTTTCTCTGATTCTTCTTGGCAAGTGCTGCAAGCCAACAATAGGCTCTGACTACATCGGACAATCACATGCTTTGAAGTAATAGGAGAGAATAACATTCCTTACTTAGCTATGTAGAGAACAACTAACCTTCTTTTTTTATCAAGGAGAAGAACTTCTGACACGCAAATAACATATTTTGTGAATCTTCCATGATCATATACTACAATAACATAATAATGCAACAAAGATCTTAGTACCTCTAATACTACTACTCTATTGGAGGCAAGAGCTACATCATCAAACACTCAAACCAAATATAACATTTGAGCTTGCCCGTATCAAAATGGGTTGGACATATGGCTACTTTATAGGTTCCATCGAACTCAGCTTCTCAAGTTAATGCCCCCTTTCTCCACTAAACACTATGTTCACCAATCTATATTCATCAAAAACATCAATCTGCCCCTCTTCCCCTATTTGCCAATTAACATATCGGCTAACACAACCACTAAATCCTGAAAACAAGTTTATTGCTCAATAATACATGTTTGGGTAGCAGACAAATGAGTATGTTGTTCACATGCCAGATTAAAAGAGAATTAAAATAATCCGACATATATTCAAAATTCAAGTGCGTCCATGGGTATTAGGGTCTGGGACACAGACATAGCACCCATTACACATGTTTGCACTCCATTTCAGTGTACAGTTACATTCAACATGTTCATAAAAAATAAATAAAATAAAAAAGAAGAAGCTTTCTTTCAAGTTCTACCCACTAGAAGCAGTGTGAACAAAAAGGCCGTAAAATCTATAAGGCCAAAAGATCAATTAATAAATCAGATGCTTTGGTACCTAGAACTCCCAACTTTTATTTACGGGAGATGGATTAACAGGTGTAACCTTGGTCCTTCCACTGATCGCAACTTGTGTTCCGTTTGTGTCTAAGTGATAGACGGGGCGTACCCTCAAGTGTCCAATACGTGGTCGGTTCAAAACCAAATAGAACACATATTTAGATAAATTTCCAGCACTTATCGAGAATTGTTGAAGAGTTTATGATTTATGTCTCTGACATCCACACACACACATCTTCTTGGAAGAAGCTGTTCATCTTAGAATTTCTCTAGCCCAATATCTCGACCTTCCACTGACCAGTTCCTCAACGAGGGATAAAGTGCAGTCTGCCTTTAGTGAGGACACCTCCAAGCCTTTGAGGCTCAGCATCTAGCTATCTCCCATGATTCTTACTTTCAAACCTTTTGCCACATTCCATTTAAACCTTTAAGGGTGTCTCCACCTTCCAACAAAATTGACTAGAGCCCCTTTTTCAAGCGGACCTCCAAGCCTTTGAGGCTCAGCATCTAGCTATCTCCCATGATTCTTCCTTTCGAACCTTTTGCCACATTCCATTTAAGGTGGTCTCTACCTTCCAAGAAAATTGACCAGAGCCCCTTTTTCAAGCGGAGAGAAGAGACTCGTTAGGGAAGTAAATTCTTTGGCGCACCCCCAAAAGGAAATGATAATGCAACACTCTCCAGTATTGTTTTGCAAATAGAGCTTCGTTAAATAGCCAAGTGATTCTAACTCTCATGCCCTTATAGGTCTACAGGTAGATAACTTAGTTCAATTACCCTAGTGAATTTTCCCACCTTCCTATCCTTTTCACCACCACAAACGTATTGATAACCAAATTAGCTGTCAACATAGAGACTCTGGTATCTAATCCCTTAAAAGCTAATTTTGACTTTCTTTTGTGGTTTTGATTTGGATATCATCTTAGTGTAGCGTACATGAATTTGTCCATTTGAATAATTTGTTTTGATTATGCCTTTAGATATTCTAAACTCCAACTAAATTCACCCCATGACAATCATGAACATCAGTAAGAAAAAGCTATTCAGTAATATAAGATGTCATTTAATATGTATTACTATTCTGTTAATTTAGGATGGGTGAAATAAATTCTCATGCATGTATATTACAACAAACCCCATCTTGACTTTATATTAAAGAGGTTAGGCTTACCCAGATTTCCCATCACCTATCTTTATTTGATGATGACAACTGACTCCCCCTTACGTTTTCGAATTTCTTCACCACCAGTTAGGCCAGATTTGTGGTGACCTACCAAAAACAGGAAGAAAAGAAATGTAATGGGAAACATGATGCGCATCCAAAAATGACATTTCCCAATATTCTGCAGGTTATGCATAGAAATAATTTAGGCATATTGTGTAGCAAGAGAACTATTGTACAGTCATCCTGATCCCAATAGAATGGAGTAGGCCTAAGTACTACTTAGAACAGACAAGTTACATAAAAACTTTCCATGTGCGTGTTGAAGTCTGTAATGGGTATGTATATTTCTGCACACAAGAAAAGAAGGTGCATTGGACAAGTCAAAACAAAATCACTCTCCGTTTATTGCAGAATTGATAAATATGTCATTTGAGCTTAACAGAAGCTCACCAGATTAAACAAAGCGAAACTGGAAAGTTGCAGCCCATGCAGCATGAACACTTCATCAGAGGTCAGGTACCCGTGCCGGAAACCGACAGTCTCCGAACACGTGTCCGATTCTCAAATCCAAAGTGTCTATTTTTTCTTAATGTTTTTCGTTTGGACACTTTAGGGACACTCTAAAAAATGCTTCGGACACTCTCGGGACACTCGCAATACAAGCCGGGGTTGTTAAACAAAATAGTAGACTTATTAAGAGTTAGGGTACTAGGGAAGTCTTATTTTTTGTGTGAAGAATACTGGTTTATTGATTATAAAGATACATATAGGATCAAATGCATTTTGTTGATATATTTTTGTGAATGATGTAATGAAAAATATGATTTAAGGTACATGCGGTGTTACATATTTTATATTTACAAATAGAGCCTTATTTGTTTATGCATTATTTGTACTCTAGTATACATGCATATTTTTAAAACATGTCCCCTAACATGTTGTGTCCTCCAATTTTTACAATTTACGTGTCGTAGTCTCGGTGTCGTATTTGTTTCTTGAAGCATGTCTGTGTCGGTGCTACATAGGTTGCAGATGAACTAGTTACAGACCTGGGACCCACCGCAAAAGCACCCTTTTATGGTCAATATAAGCTTTCCCATCATTCATCATCTTCACTATCACTGTCAGTATAATATATCACATTATCATCATCTTCAACACCATCATTGCCATGAATGTCTGAGCCATCTTCATTAGTTTCTAAATTTAAAATTGCATTGTTGGTTTCGTATGAGTTCCAATCAGGAGGGAAGGTCTTCTGCAGCGCTTCTGTGATCTCTCCTCCGGTCCTCTCAATCTTGCGTAAGCACTTGGACCAGTGAACTGCAGTCCCCATATCGACTGTCAATCCAGATTGCACCATCTCCCCACAAAGAGAAAGAATTCCTGAGTAAATATAATCTTCAGCCACAGTAGCCCTTGATAATAATGATGTCATCACACAATGATATACGGCTTTGTCTGGCTTCAACCTAGCCATCTTCATCTCTTCGAAGCATCTCAAAGCCTTCTCTGGAAGACATGCACGGGCCCATCCATGTATAAGTGTGGTGTAGGTTTTGACATTTGGCTTCACTCCAACAGCTTGCATTTCTTTCATCGTTTTTGTTGCTCTCTGTGAACAAAACAGAATATTAGCCAACTGAATTAAAATGAATTGATTTCATTCCTCAAATTCTAGACAACATGGAGGACGACATGTCAGGTTAAAGTGAATCCAACAACAAAAATCCAAGATAATAATTGAAACAAGACAGAATGAAAAATATATTTATGAGCTTCAGTTGCAGGTCCAAAATGAAGTTCTGTTAGTCAATAAAATGAATATTGTTCCCCCCTAATTAGTTCTTTGTCCTATAGCATTTTAAGGCTCATCCATCTTTAGAATGGCATGATTATAAAATTGCAGTTCAAGAACGGGAGCCATCAAATCATCATAAATGAACATTTATTTGAAAAGAGAAACGAAATAAATAATAAGTACTTGTGCAGAATGTATTCAATATACATCTCAGGAGAATAATATAATTCCAGATTCCAATATAGCATAAAGATGTACTCTCAGAAATCCGTGAAAATTTTTTGTACATGTTGAAAGAAAAAACTCGAGGGGATTTCACATCCTAAATGCGTGCAAACCACAGAACCGTAATTCCAACTTGGTAATAGCCAATCATACAAGTGAAAGGAAAAACTAGGCTAATAGCTGAAGGCATACTGGCATATCTCCAGCTTTTCCACAAGCACTTATGAAAGATGTGTAAGTATGGATGTCTGGTGGAACCCCTTCCTGTTTCATTTGTTGCATCAAGTCAGCAGCTTCCCAAACATCACCCCTTCGCGCCCATCTACATGAAGGGAACAAAGAACAGTGAAATTAAGTGGTGAAAAGTACAATGTTATACACCAGAAGCAGCAAAAATACAGCTACTAAAAGAGAATGGGAGGAATTAAGATCTACAGAATTAACGAAACAAAGAAGTTCAGTAAAACAATCAAAGCCATGGTTATGTAATAATCCATACCCATCAATTAATATGTTGTAGACAAACGTGTTTCTTGGAATATTTTGAGCACTCATTTCTTTTGTTACTGCTAAAGCACTTTGCATCCTGCCAGACTTACAACATGCCTTAAGCAATGCCTCGTATGCATACACATCAATCTCCAGCCCCTCATTCTTCACTCTAGTAAAATACTCAAAAGCTTTTCCAGTATCACCAATTGATGCATAACCATGCATGATGGTAGTATAAGTATGCTCATCTGGACAAACGCCTGCCAGCAACATCTCGTCTAATACTTCAACAGCCTTTCCCATCTGCAGTATCAGAGAAAGAAATTGCCTCTCTATGAAATGGAAAAATAAAATTAGCCATGCATAAATTAAAGTTGCCAATATTATCCAGTAATTGTGTTGCCTCCAAAGCCAACCATGTATGTGAATACATATGGTACACACAACCTAAAGAGCTCAAAAAGCTGAAGCAAAAACAGTTAAAAAGAATTGGATGGCCACGGGACTTTTTACAATGCACAAGCAGAGGATGGTGATTATTCAGTTGAAATAACACTTTTCCATTTACAATGCACAAGCAGAGGATGGTGATTATTCAGTTGAAATAACACTTTTCCATCGCAAATCTACAATAAAACAAGCTGGACAATTGAATAACATCACCACAGGCTGAACACCTGACACGTTGCTTTCTTTTCTTCTGTTTTGTTCATTTTTCCCTTGGCCAAGCAACTATTATCCCAAACCCAAGCAACCAAATTTTGGCCTACCAGGTTGTTCTAATGTAATACACTAACTATATTAACACAGGATTTCTTTAAATATTCTACTACTCTAACATATACACGAGACAAACTATCACACTGCACCTGAAAATATTAACAATAAAGTTTCATCATATGTCCCACATGCTTCGTAAGAAAGCACATAGAGCCATCAGAAACCAGCTTCTAGACCAAAAGTCACACCGCATTGAATGAGTGAGGGGCCGACAAACACTCAAGTTACAGAATGTGGTCGTTAACTCTCAATTATTACAGAAAAGGTTTCAAAATGACTTCAACATAATTTCTGTAAATTTGGAAAATGTGCAGACATCGTAGTGAAAAGCACAAATGACATCCCAGGCAGGAAGTGAACACCTATAGCTCCTTATTAGAAACAACTAGTCCTGATAGTTCCTAACAAACTGAGGTATCCATTATCTATTAACATAAATTACCTGGCGCTTTTCAACAAGGCCTAGGACCAGAGAGTTGAAAGTGTGCACAGTCGGAAAACATCCACTCCTCCTCATCATATCAAAAACCTCACGGGCTCTTCTAATGTCTCCAGCTCTTGCAAAACCATGTATGATGGGCGTAAATGTTCGTGAGGTAGGTTTGTGCCTCTCTTTTTGCATCTGGCCAACAGTTTGAATTGCACGATCCATGTTACCCATGCTGCAAAATGCTCCAATGATGTTATTGTAAAGCATAACATCTGGCTTTAAGCCATCTCTCACAACATCTTCAAAAATCGCAAACGCATTTGCCCAATCTTTCAACTTTACAAATCCGTTGATCAACATGGAGTAGGTCTTCATGTTATGTTTTATGCCTGCCAACTTCATCATGTTGCTGACCTCCAGGGCCTTGGAAACTTTTCCCATCTGAAAGAATGAAGCATACATTTTGAACAAATCATTATTACACCATCAATCAAGCACAGATTGAATATGTCGAGTTGATAGGCTAAAGCACAGACATTTAGTAAGTACACAGCTTCTACATAGTTACTACTTTTGCTAAGTATAAGATTAAACACTGTCAAACACAGCAAAGTGAAATTTTTATTCTGAGTACTGTTCGAGAATAACAATCCAAAAAACATGTAAATGGCATCGCCACATCAGAGTAACAATGTTTGGTTAACAGAGTTGGTCTCTTTCCCCACGAAACAATTTTAAGAATGCAGAGTCATAACTCGAGGTATATTTAAGGGTTTAGCAAGCTTGGCCATGATATATACAGACAACTCACAGCAGCAGTACGACGAACAGAGGGCTTGTTTGATACAGTAAGGACAATATATGGCAATGCAAGTATTTTCATATGAAAAAAGAATTCAGGAATGTACTGGACTGAAAGGACATAATTCAGAAGCCTAAAGACATGGAAACATGCACAAACTGACAATGTTAGTCCTAAACTTGCTTTCAATGCAGCTCAGATGATGTAGGAGCAGCAGAAGATGGTCAATTGATTATGTTAGATAGCTTAACATACGTTGTAGTAGCCTAAGAAAATTAACAAAAGATTCATATATTTTTACTATATTAGGCTATTTCAATGTACAACTGTAATGTGTTGCAAAGCAAAAGCTCTACGCTATAATAAGTATACGTTACGATACAAATATGTCTATTAAACCGGCGCGCCCTTGCTAAAATCCTGGTGCCGCTACTGGGTTGATATACATTGTTGGGCCCATTCTAACAGCTTAAGCTTTTGGAACAATGGTAACTTAACAGATTTTTCATACTAAGCAATAAGATGCTTAGGTGATACCACTTTAGGAGTTTTTAGATGCTTAGGTGATACCATTTTAGTTGTATTATGTTAGTGCTTCAGGTACGATAAGATTCACAAGATATTTCTAAGTTTGAAAGTTGCCTTAAGGCCATCAATATGCTACTTTGCTGCAAAAGAACTAACTTTCCAGATTATAATAAGCTATATCTATTGTAAATAAAACTAGCGGCTTCTCCACTCCTCGTCCCATACTCTTCAGTCTTCACTCATCTCGTGTCATCCCCATATCTTCTCTCGTTTAAGGATCTTCTATCCTTTCTACCATTATATCCCTCAAATGTCTTCTTCTTTTCTCTCTCGCCTGTATTGGCCTGGTATCTCTCACACCAAAGCAAAAAATGGAATGTCACCATATATAGGAAAGGAAAAGTCAGCTCAGAATTTTGGCCTGCGATCAATGGTGAAAATCGATTCATGTACCGTACCGGACCCAATCCCTTAGGACTTAAGGCTCGGTTTGGTTTGGCTTGATAGATATCAAATTCACATGGCTCAACAGTATACAAAAGCCAAAACCAAGCCTTGAGCCCGAATGAAAAACCTTTAGTACCAGCACAAATGCACAACCACCAAAAAGCCTAACAAAACTCAGGTAGGAACACAAGAAAGGACACCACCATGGAAGTTTTACTGGATAATCACTTATGATGATAGTTTAGGATCATAAACTTCCAGGAATGCAGTTAAGAAACCAAACTCTGGTAAGGTTAAGCAAAATAAATATCAGCTCAAGAGAGTAAAAACAAAAAAGAAACAAATGAAGTCAAAGAAACTCTTATGTACCTTTGTGTAAAGATTAAGAAGGCACCCATAACTGATTACTGAAGGCGAAAACCCACATTCCTACACCAAGAAATAATGTCAGTACTCCGAAAAATGAATCGAGTAACTAATGATCAATTCATTCTTCAAAGCAAACCTCTTTATGCTAATTAAATGAGTGACACTGGCACACAGCTCAGAAAAAAGCAAACACGAGAGAAAGAAACGGAGTTACAGAGAAGATAAAAGAGGTGGATTTATCTACTCAATCAGGTCAACCGTCCTCAATTTCCGGCCACCGATGGCAGCATATCTATCCGATGCAAAAGGCAGTTATTGCATGTGTCCATGGGTACGTCAATTAGATTGTTAACCACCAACTCATCTAAAAACTTAAGTTGTTAGAGAGAGGGATAACTTTATTATTCATATGTTCAACACACCCCCTCACTTGTATCTAGGCTCTCCTCCATAAGCGGGCTAGACACGCGCATATATTTCAACATTAGGTAGAACTTAGGATTGAAGTTTGAACACATGATCTATTGCCAACTCTACCACCAACTCATCTAAAAGCTTGAGCTATTACAGAGAGAGAACTTTCTTATTTATATGTTCAACAATGTCCACATGGACAATCCCGGTGAGTATTTATATGTGCATCAACTAGGCCTACCTAAGGAAAAGAAAAGTAGGTCTTATCGCCTTATTGCTATTTTGCATATACAAGTACATATAAATTATTTGCATGCACTAAGTATTATTGCTCCCGTTCATATCACATTCTCCTTTTGCTCTCATCTCTGCCTTAGTTCTAGATAGCGCACCATCAGAGACCTAATGTTTAAGGGTTTAAATCCGGGAATCTTATCTGGAGGACTCCAGTAGCAACTCTTATCACGTGCGAAAGGTTGCTATGATGGTATGCTAGTTGTGATTGGGTACCAGTGCTATTTCACATATGAAGCGCAAGGAACTCATAAAGCAAGCTTATTGATAACCATTGTGTTTGAGCTGCATCAACTAGTCCAATATACCTTCCCAGACTTCCTATATCATCAAAAGAAGATGAAAACCCCATGAGTGAGGTGATAATGAACCAATTGATGACCAAATGTTCCAATAGTCCTAATTGCCCACCAGTTCAAATTTTACGCGCTCATCACAAATCTTTGAAAACCCTCCTGACCAGAATGTTCGTGTTCAACACCTCTACCAATATTTTCCATGTAACTGGAAGACCAGCTTAGTGGGGTTTATTGTGCATCAAATACTCCTCCACAGACCAGATTCATTGATGCTCTTCTAGTTGAATATACTCCCAATCTGGACCTTCACCATAAGGTCTCCATCAATCTGGTCCTCTCCAATTGCATGCCATCTCAAATAGAGTCTCCACCAAACAAATAATGCTGAATCCCATGCCAATCCACAGATATTGTCTCAGGAAGTTTGGTACAATAGCAATGGTACCCTCCTTGTCAACGACACTATCAGTTGAGATCTGGGATCTCCACTTATGACGAACCAGTCTCCAACCTAGGCTAGGTGGCACACAAAAGTGCACCCTCCACTCACATCCCTAACTATCATGCTAAACAAATCTTCCCAGTATTTTTATTTGGCAATCATCCAGCCTTTATAAGGTTTTTGAAACTGACAGGGACAACCTTGTGGTTGCTGAATTTACACTGCCCTTATAAATTCTGCCCTTGACTATGAAGAAACTTCCCATCCATTGAATTGCCATTACCAAAGATAGCATGAATCTTCTACTGCCAAAATTTCTCCGTGTCTAAATGTCAAACGAAAAAATAAAAAATACCTTCTCAAAGCAACATAACACAAGCAGAAATAGAGATAGCAGAAGGGAACAACCCATCTCCAAACCTATTTCACAAGCAAACAACCCAAAAATACTATCTCTCTGCATCTCCCTCCAATCCGGCCTCCACCATTGCAATCCCTCCTGTCCGGAGCGGCCCACTCCCATCCTCTCTCCTCTCCTCTCCTCTTCTCCGCTCTCCAATCTCCACCATTTCCACCCCAACCACTAATGGTTGACATGAACACAAGTTCACCCTATAATTATCCATTAACTAACATCCACATAGAAATATAGGTTATTCATTGCGTCTGTGTCATTCGACAAAAGAATCACATGACTCCGATGCTAAGAAATGCAGCCCCCCTCCACGCCTGTACACAAGTATTAAGTAATACACAAGGTTTAAAACATGCTTACGTGTGAGTTGTTACTCACCAAATCAAGCGTATACGCACACATAAACATTATACATGGTTATGGTTGATTCGTTACTCGACAATTATAGATATAACCTAATATCTATCTCCACCTTCTGGTTCCTCCACTAAACAGATTTTATTTTCTTTATGAACCAAGATATTGTTGTCAAACCTTATAGCAATGATGGATTGGGATTTGCGAGGATTTGTCTGTATTCTGAATATCAAAAGAAGAGTCTGATTCAAAATCACAACAGTGGTGTACAATCAAGATAGAGGGGGTGGTGGAGATGGCAGTGGCAGTCAGTGGTGTTGGCAACTGGAAAGAGAGTAGAGAAGTAGGTTGTCGTGGCAGAGAGAAGGGGATGGGAAAAGAAAAGGATATTTGGCTGCAAGATAGCTACTAGGGAAGGATGATAAGGCTAGGGTTGTTTCCATGTTTTACAAAAATGAAAAGTAGAAGCGTCAAAGCTTAAAATCACAGCAATTTTAAATGGCTGTTACCCAAGAACACTGACACAGGAGGACAGCAAAAAATCAGAGTGTAATTGTCAGAAGTCTCACTGGATGTCTGTTGTAAGTATCCCATTTTTAACAGGTAAACAAATCCATTCAAGGAGTGAAACAA
This sequence comes from Rhododendron simsii, assembly GCA_014282245.1. NCBI lineage: Eukaryota > Viridiplantae > Streptophyta > Magnoliopsida > Ericales > Ericaceae > Rhododendron > Rhododendron simsii. The sequence continues at coordinate 15,729,417 of CM024955.1, forward strand.
GGGGCACCACTATACACTGGGAGTTTAGGAAAAACATATCTCCCATGTGAAATCAATATAAGCTAAAGAAGATGCAAAACATTTCAGAATTCAGATATTCCTCTCAAGGACCTATTTCATAAGTTAATATCTTCAGTGTTGTGTATAACATACTCAGCCCCATTCTGCATCACTAGCTACTCCACTACTTAAGTTAACCCTGTCTCCACCAATCTTCCTAGCACAAGCCTTGAAGGAGTCAAAGCAGATCTTTTCAAAATCCTACACAACGTTTCTTTTCCTGTTTTTTTTTTTTTTAAATGGAAATCCTACACAACCTAAGATATTAAAATCCATATGCACAAACATGAAATTCAAATGAAAAACCTGCAGGATGACTATGGGCTTTGAGCATGTAAATGTGCAATTTCATAGATCATTTACAATAAAAATCAATTACTACCTTAAAATTGTTCGAATCACTTCAAATTAATACCTAATGATTTTCTTTAATAGTCATGCAATCTCCCACTCAGGTATATAGTTTCATTTCCAAATGAAGTGCTGATATTGTATATTCGACCATATTACATAAACATTAAACATCATCTGTTTCTTTGGCATGTGAAAAGAAAATACGGAAACTGTCCCAGTCATAATCTTGAATTGCCCATGCCACTCTTATTTCTCCCACCCCAACATAAGGGTGTGTTTGGAACCAACGGACAGAAAGTGCAACACATTTTCCTTCCTATGTTTTGTTTTCTTTCCAGATGGAACAAGAAAAAAATCACTGCTCGATGCTCATTTATTTTCTTTTTCCTTCACTTATTCCTTTCCTAGATTCCTTGTTTTCCTTTGTTCGTTTATGTTACTTATTCTTCCTTCCTCTTTTCTTCAAAATCAAACCAGGACAAGTCATTTTCTGTATCACTTTCCTTTCTTTTTCTTTGCATCAAGGGACTGGTCTGGTATAACAAAGTAGAGAAAAGTAATTACTTTGTCCCTAAAATTTCTTTTAACACTTACTTTCCTTTCTCATCTCTCCACAAGTTCCAGCATAGCATAAATTTTGGATTTTGAAAATTAAAATAACAAAACTGAACTTAAAGAAAGAAAATATATACCTGACAACGAAAAACCTTTAAAAGCTGATAAAGCAAGCAAATATGCAATTAAGGAAGTCAAAGGTATCCACGCAACTCACAGCTACAGAACTCCAGAAATGTCAGATTCATAAACACCTCAATCAGCAAAATTTAGTATTACCTTAAGCCTTCTAAACACAAGTAGACATTTGTCTTCATCTCCAATCATTGTGTAACCATCCATCATAGTGTGATAGATTTTGATAGGAGCATCAATACCTTCTTCTTCCATCTCCCGCACCAAAGCTTCAGCTTGATCCATGTTACGTGCTTGGCTGTTGTAGTAGTAGAAGAACAGAAGACAACATAAGCAAGGAAACCTCTTCCAAGCATTGATATTATTATTTATGGAATCGAACACATGAATGCTCCATAAAAGTAGTGCCAACAAACAAGAATGTAAGAACTAAGTAACTAAGTATACAAATTTAGATCATTTAGCATGATAGTTAATTAGTTAACCATTTACTATAGGGCAAAGTACGGATTACCTCCCTGAGGTTTTCGTGTTTGGCAGATGACCCCCCTGTGATTCATTAATGATCACATCGCCCCCCTGTGGTTTTGGAGTAAAGTGCAACCGTTAGATTTTCCGTCTAAATTAATGGAAAGTAGAGTCCACGCGCATTTTTTGTCAGAGGAAAGAAAAAACATAATAGATAAAGTCAAAATCAATTGTAAAATGACTCTTCTATCCTTTTCCTCATCTTCTTCCTTAAACAAACTCAAAACCATATCCATTTACCCCAACCCAATATTGCCAACCTCAAATCTTTTTGCTGCCGCCACCGTACACCTTTTCGACACATATTTCCAGCCTTAAAATCAAACCCCAATATTCAAATTAATATGGTTTCAGGTGGTCTGAATTGGTTTGGTATGAATCACCTGAAACATCAGCATTGTTTATAAGAACATCAATGGTCCCAAACGCATCCCAAGCCCTCAGCACGGCCGCCTCGCCGACGGGCCCATCGGCACTAATGTCAAGCTTCACAGCCATCGCCCACGGAGCGAATCGACTGGCAGCTGATCGACCACCGCATGACCGAAAACCAGTCGGGCCTGATCGGTTTGCAGAGGCAGTCTAGCGGTAGCAGCTTCAGCGACAACAGCTCACTCTCCGGTGAGTACTACCTGCCATCCTCAGAGAAGACGGCGCTCGATCCCGATTTGCTCTGGGTCAGGTCGAAGGCGATGGATATGTCAATGTGTAATTAGAATTTATGCTGGTTGAATTTCAAATTAAGGAGAGTATTAGCTGCCATCTCTGTGTGTGTGTCAAGAAGAGTAAAGCACTTTATTTGAGAAAGGGTAACATGGTCTTTTTACTTCTACCATTAACGGAGTTAGTCATTGCAATTTACTCCAAAACCACAAGGAGGCGATGTGGTCATTAATGAATCACAGGGGGGTCATCTGCCAAACGCGAAAACCTCAGGGAGGTAATCCGTACTTTGCCCTTTACTATATACCAAACATACACAAATATCGTAAGTTACGTGGAGACCTACAGGAATCACCTGATATTTATAAGAATGTAAGATAGGATCACTTCTGGATTATAAGCTCACACCTGCTTCAACCATGCTTCACCTAAGTAAAGGATATATCTATAGAGCACTACAGATTCTTGGAGACGCGTTTCACTTTGGTGATGGTAACTAACCCACCATTGATGCTACTAGCTACGACACTTACAAAAATGTTTGACAACTCCATAATCCATGGATTCCATACACAAAAGGGAAAAGTCATTAACTCGAATCTGCCAGATGAAAAACTCAAATCCGTCAAAGGAAACCATACCAATGGCCATATATTATACTTCCGTATATGCCCGCATCCAAAGTTGCATGCCTCTCTTTCGCCTCCTTAAACCACTGATCAGCAGCTCTGCCAAAACAAAAACATAAGTTTTTAGATTTAGAGAGACATAATTGTCCATACAGCTATTTGTACAATAAGGCGAATATCCTCAAATAATAAAATGGAAAAAATACTCATTATTGGTAGCATATTATTAAGGCCACAGACGAATACTCCAAATGAAGATTTTGAGAACTATTCCAATAATAAGGAACTAAGGCTTTTCTCATCAAGTAGGAAGTGCCTGCGAAACTATGAATCATCAAATTGATTTAAATTCTAGCCAAAATTGTTATTTTTTCAATTTGCAGTGTTTGGGTTTTAAGCAGAAAACAATCAACCAAATGTCACATTACTAAGCAACTCCACCAAAAACCAGTTACAAAAAACCGCAATGAAGAATTATTCATGCAAAACCAGCAAAGTCTTTGCCAGACGGTACAGTGTAAGAATAAAACTTTTACCAACTACAGTGAACTGCTATCCACAAAAGTCAATAACAGATATAATTAGGAAACACAGACAGCACAGTAAAATGAGTTAAACCCTATGAAGCAATTAGTTTTCTCAAACATGTAGAAGCCCCATTCCATAATAAGAAAAAAGATTAACTTAAATGAACAATAGCAAAGTGCAATCCAAAATTCCAAAAGCAGACATTCACGTAACAACAGTAGAAGGCTGATACCTATCAAACTAGGAGCTTACAAAATTAGAAAAACAAGAAGGAAGGGAAAATTCCCAATAAGAAAGTAGAAGGTCATCAAAATGCTAACCATGGACAATATTCTCTGAAAGAATATTATAAAATAACATAAACATGCCTTCCATGTCTACAAAGTTGAGTGTGTGTATACTGTATATAGAAATATGAACTCACACCGCTACTTACTCAATGTTGCCGACCTTGGAAAATCCCGTAACAATAATACTGTAAGTGACCAAAGTCAATTCAATGCACTCATTTTTCATTTTCTTCACACAAGCTAATGCTTCATCCATGTCTCTGCCTACTGCATAAGCATGAATCAGACTGCAAAAAAAATAAATCACAGTTAATGCTGGAAAGTGTGCGATTCCAGTTAATTAAAGAAATTATCAAAAAAAGTGTGCGATTCCAGTTAATTAAAGAAATTATCAAAATGCTGCCAAGCAAATGGTAAGTACAGTAAAGAATATTCACATTGAAGCATCAAGCTCAAGAAACTGCGCTGTATTCTTCAATCAAGGACATCCGTTATCAATTAAAGTAGACAGGACGAGCAACTTAAGCACAATTTGCAGTGCGAGTAATGCCGAAATAATGTCACGTAAACAACTAAGACAATCAATTCATAACAAAGTTCAATGTTGGCTGTAAGACTGCAACAAAAAATAAAGAGAATTAAAGTCCAACATGAACAATGTGGCAGAGCATTTTACCTTGTATAGATATGTGAATTTGGCTCTATTCCCCTCGCCCTCATGCTCTCAAAAGTACCACGTGCATGATGAATGTCTCCCCTCCTTCCATAGTAGTTCACCATCAAACTGAACTCTTTTCTGGAAGGCTAAAAGAGTAAAGATTAAAACAGAAATTAGAAGTAAATGTTTTATATTATGGTAAGTCTAGAAGATAACCAGAAGGAATTCTAGAAGCATAATCCACATTACCTAATATTCAAACACGATAAAAGTTATATGTACCCATGTGCACGTAAACAACACTACTTTCAAACCAAACTCTTTTCTGGAAGGCTAAAAGAATAACGGTTAAAAGAGAGAATACAAAAAAATTGTTTTACAGTATATTAAGTCTAGAAGATATTCAGAAGGAATTCTAAAGCAATAATCCACATTACCGAGTATTCAAACAAGAAAAAAGTCAACATGTTACCTATGTGTATGTAAACAACACTAGTCTCAAAAGCAAGGAATTCAAAGAAATACCTGAGATTGTACTTAATTTTTAATTCACATGCGGCCGGAAGCTCTCTCAGCTCATCAAAGCCGGCAACAGGGTATAGTGGTGGTAAAGTAATTATAGTGGGAGCCACTAAATAAGTGAAATGGTATACCACCAAAGCTCATTAATGGAATGGCAAAACCTTGGAAACGACCACTTGATTGCATTGCTTGAAAAGGTAATGTGACTTCCATGGTTAAGTGTTGACAACTTCCAAAGAAACGTACCACATGTTACATTAAATTCAAGCTTCCCTGTTGGTTATGTGACTAAATTCTCCGAACAAAAAAAAAAAAGGTAGCATTTAACATGCTTCGAAGAAGCAAAGACACTTTCAGGCCACGTTTAGAAGTGCTTAATTCTTTTATTGTTTGCCACTTTCTATGTGGTCAAAGACTTGGACTTTTGTATCCTCAGAGCTCCTTCTAGTTGACATGGGATTTGTATTTTTTACAAGTACACCTATTTTTTCCACTTAATTCATAAAGTTCAATCCACAGACCCAGTAAAGTGATGCAATACTATCCTGATTTGACAAACATTGGGTATGAACTAATTCATAACATCTATTCTGCACTGTTGTTGTGGATCTAAAACACTTCTGCACACCATCACGAGAAATCAAAATTGAAGATAATGCAACTGACTCACGACGAGAAAATTCACAAACAGAATCAAGGACCTGTACCTTTTCAATCCTCTCAAAAGCTCGCACAACCGCCTGCCAATTCTCCGGCTGAGTCTCCAGCACCCTCCGGAATTCCCTCCTCGAGCCTTCCCTCTCTTCGTGCCACTCAGACCTGTACTCCACCCCATCCTCCCCATCCTCCACCCACCTCTCCCTCACTGCCTCCCTCTCCTTCAACCTCACCCCATCATCCAACTTCACAGTCAATACCCTCCCGTGAAACTCCACCCCGTCAAACTCCACCGCCTTCAATGCCGACCTATCTGCCATCTCCCCACCGTATATCACAAACCCAAACCCTTTATTCCTACCAGTCTCATTGTGGCCCTTTATCAGTATCACACTCTCTATCGGCCCGAACTGCCGAAAGAACTCGCCCAGTTCGCGTTTCTTGATCCACAGTGGAAGGTTTCCCACAAAGATTTTCCCTTCCTGGCGGGTTTCGATTCTCGGGGGGGTTTCGGAGAATTCCTTTTCTTCAACAAGGTTTTCTCCGGGAGTAAGAAGTGGCGGCGGGGGCAGGGGCGGTGGAGGGGGAGGTGGGGAGAGTTTGCTGGTTAACCGGAGCTTGTTCGTGAGAGTGTGGGGGTTGGTGTTGGTGTTGGTGGTGTGATTGGTGTTGGGTGTAGTGTTGGTGGGTTTGAAGAGGTCTTTTAGGGGGTTCAAGGGTTTTAAGGGTTTGGAGGGTTTGTGGGGTTTGTGGGTGTTTTGGGGTCGACGTAGATTGCTAGAGGAAGAAGGAGAAGTAGTGGGGTTGTTGGAATTGGGGGTGGGTGGTTTTAGAGAGGCGGAGATGGTGGTGGTGGTGGTGGGGTGGGGTTTGACGGCGAGGATGGAGGGGAAGAAGGGGGAGGAGTGAGAATGGTGTGTGGAGGAGAGAGAGAACACATCCATTATCCGGTCGGACTGGAGAATGAAAATCTTGGCAACGTATAGATAGACAGGCCCTTTAGTCACATGACGTGGGCAGGCACGGATGCACGAGCAGATCGTAAAAACGTCTTTCAAACATTTGAAATTATGAGCATGGGCAATTGAGAACGCGAGCACAAAACAAAAATTAAATCCGGGCATGCCAACAATCGGGTCAAAGTGACACCAAGTTCTGTGAAGATCCCAATTTGGATTCGACCGAGGATTCAGGAATTTTTAACGAATCCGGGCATTGGAATCTTTCCATTCTTGCCTTCATGGGTTGCAAACAACTCAACTGATACTCGCCAAGCTGTTCGCGGGCAGCTAAAGCCTGACTTGTTATAAGCTCGGCGCGGTTAGTTAGAAAATAAGTTGTGTTCGAGCTCAAGTTCGTAGTGATTCAGTTTATTTGCAAAGGCTCGTTTTAGCTAAGGAGCCAAGCTTGAACTCTTATATTAAGGCTCGAGCTGGGACTCAAGTTAGACTAGTTTTGAACAAGCCAAATTCGAACACTTTAAAGCTCGCTTCTGCTCGGCTTGTTTGCATGCTAGTTGCAAATTTGTTTTGGTAACATTGTATTCCTAATCATTCTCTAGTTCATTAATGTGTTGCCTTTGGACAGGGATAGACGCGCAAACAAGTTGAGTCGAGCCCAAATTTACAATGTTCGAACTTTGCTCATTTAGTAATACGAGGACAAAATTTAAAATGCATATTACAATCCTTCAACCATTATCTCCCAACCGTTTCTTCCAATCACAAATATTCATATGATGAATTATACATGTCAAGGAATTTTACATCTCTGTACATATCTCATGGATCTTCAAGCAAACAAATGAGGCCATGTTTGATAAGTCTCTTAAGCCGAAGGGTTGGATTAGCAAGCTTGTGGGCCTCCCAATCCCTGTTGGAAATTTTCTGAGGTGAATGAATTGGGGGCAGTCAGAGGGTCTCCTGAGGCAACCGAAGAGTCCCTCCGAAGTTCATCTTATTTGGACATTTCAGCAGTTAATATGTGACTGTTTTATCACCCCATGATGTGAGAAACAAGACTTTGACCTGATTTTTTTTTTGTTAGATCTAAAATTTTGTTAACCATCCATCATGTGGTCATTTCGGCACCCTTCTTTCAGGCAAACTTTACTTTCGAATGTTGTCTCATACAAGTAGTGCAAAAAGTTGCAGGCAACTATTGACATGAAAAGCTCACTGTTATCTTCCAAAATAAATCAGTAGCTTAACATCATTCTGTTCAACAAGAGATGGACTGCAGTAGTCAAACGTCTATAATAATTCATCTTGGACGCAGTGTTCATAATGTAATTATCCCAATGTTTCGACAGACAGTATCTCAACAATTTAACAACTGGTATATCGGATGCCTAATAGATCCTGAAACTCCAATAATCTCGTGCATCATCAAAAGAACATAAGAGCATTAGAAACCAGTGGGTTGTGTCTCGTGAATCTAACTACCATTGTCGGGTCCGTCTAGGCCATTACTTTCTGGCTCTTTAGCAGGTAGGGTCTCCTGCATTTGCAGAACCCATCACAGATCCATGCTCCGAACACAACCTCAATGGTCAAATAGATGCAATCAGAGTCCCAATCAGCAACCCAAAAGGACGTGGAGGGTCTAAGCAGGCTACAAATCCTTTTTTTACTTCCTTTTGTCGGTAGGTTAAAGCAAACCCGGAGTTTCTTAGAATCATAGAAACTTGTAGATCATGTGCATCATCTAGTCTTATTTACCAGTAGTCTCCACACCAACGTTTCCAATGTTTAAAATGGTGTCACTATTCAAAAGATAATATACATAACTGATGAACTTATGATAGTCCATACAAACTCGGAGATTCCTCATGTCCCAAATAAGTGTCCCGCAACTATGGAGACCATAAGCAACTGCAAGCCTCTCGCTATGGAAACCAACAAGCAATTCTTTTTGCTCATCTTCCACATCTTGCAACTAGTGGAATGGATACCATGAGCAATTGCAAGCTGCTTTCTATGGAAACCAACAAGCAATTCTTTTTGCTCATCTTCCAAACCTTGCAACGACATATCCACATCCATTGACTACCCAATTTCCTGTAGCCTTCTGATTAGGTTGTTCATGTAAGTATAAAATTCAGCTTCTTGTGGATGAAACCCTATCTTCCATGACAAAAGTGTGGACTTCATTCTTCAATTAAATCCAAGATTGGCCCGGGTGTTTCCTAACTCTCCTATGTTTCATCAAAGCCCTCAATTTAGCTACCTCCTCCCATTTCTGATTGGTTGCACAAGTGTTCGATAACAAAATATAAGGTCCTGATTCTAATGGTTCAAGTTCAAGTAGTTTTTCAGAAACCCACTTTGCCATCTCAATATTTTTGTGAACTTGGCAGGAAGATAGAAATGCTTTCCAAACTGCACCCATATGAGAGATGTCATTCTTATGAATAAAATCTGTTATCATATCAAGGCGACCAGACCGACCGAAAAGATCTATCATACATGTAAAGTGCTCGACTGAAGCTTTGATGCCGTAACCTTCTTTCATTAAATTAAAATATTTGCAGCCTTCTTTGAGAAGACCCGCGTGACTGCATGCAGTTAAAACCCCTACGAAAGTCACTTCATTCGGTCTAATCCCCTCATTCAGCATCAACTCAAAAAGCCAAATAGCCTTGTGCCCTTGCCCATGAGAAGCATAACAAGAGATGATTGAAGTCCATAACACAATATTTCGAACATTATTCAGTATGAAAATTGACCAAGCATCATCTAACCTTCCACATTTCGCATACATGTCAATCATAGATGAACCCAAAAAAACATCTGATTTGTGCCCGATTTTAAGGATGTGGGCATGGATTTGTTGACCGAGCTCCAAAAGCCCAGCATTCCCGCATGCAGAAATTATGCTTGTGAGGGTGAAAATGTCCAACTCAATGCGTTTGCAAACCATAGTATAAAAAAGCTTGAAAGCGTCTTCTAACCTACCATTTTGAATGTACCCAGTTACAAGTGAACTCCATGTAACAGATGCCGCAGATCTTTCATCACAATCAATCACAGAATTCTGTTTCGTTGGGGAATCAAGAGCAAGACCTTGGAAAACTGCTGACGCCTTCTCCATGAGTCCACATTTACAATACATATCAATGAGTGAATTCCTCACAAAACCATCATTACGTATTCCAATTCTAAGGATCCGGCCATGGATTTGTCTCCCTAGCTCTAGAACAGATAGAGCAGAAACCAAGACCAATGCAATGGAGAAAGTAATTTGGTTCATCAAAGTTCCACTCTCCACCATCTGATAGAGAAGGTTTAATGCAGTTATTTCAAGACCATTTCGAGCATGGCCATCTATGATCGTATTCCACGTTGCAACATCTTTGAATGGCAACCGTCTGAACAAGTCGAGAGACTTCTCCATTTCTCCAATACGTAAATACGCGCCTATCATTATATTCCACGACACAACATCTTTTTCCATGACTGATTCAAATAGTCCTTCTGCGTAATGAAAGACCCCGCATTTTACATAAAGATCGAGAATAGAGTTTCCCAGAGCAACATCCACATCAATCCCATTACATAGCAGCCAACCATGAATCGCTTTACCCATCCGAAGGTCGTTCAAACTAGAACAGCACTTCAAAATGCTCGAAAAAGTGAATTGGTTAGGAACAACCCCTTCTTCAAGCATCTCAGAAAACAGACCCAACGCCCCTCTAGAACACCCATTTTGAGCAAAGCCCGAAATCATAATGGTCCACATTCGGACGTCTCTTTGGGGTATTTCGTCAAACAACTTGCGTGCATCACCCACGAGCCGTGACTTCATATAGAGACTCAAAAGATAACTTACTTCCCGTTGAAGAAAACCTTTCTTGATCAAATTGGAGTGAATGAAGTGGGTAGAGAGCTCGTTCCTCAACAAACCATTTGAGAAGTTGGAAGATGATGGTAAAGAGTGAATTAAACAGTGAGGTCGGAAGCTGTGGAATTCGGAAAAACTAGTGTCGATGACACGTTTGGTGAGAAGGAGAAAGAGGGAACGATTCACTATAGGATTAGCGGAAAACCATCCGTTTCTCATGTAGCTCCATATCATTGCTACCACATAATCCTGACGTTGCTTACCCAATTTGTGTTCATTTCCTGCTTTCACAATAGTAGTAATGTGAGACAGTTATAATTGAGTTCATGCCCCGCCCCACAAACAGCAGCCAAAGTGGGCCCGAATCGGTGCGACCACGTGGCATTCCACACAAAAGACCAAATCACACCTCGCAACCTGTCAGAAATAAACAACCAGCAGAAGACCTATCTCCTCAACATAAAAATGAATCAACATATTGACTAACCAACTACAACCTCGATTACAATACTCTACAAAATTTTTGTACTTTTAACATGTCCACCAACAACTTAACAACTTAAATAAATTAACTTCTTTCTTCACTACCTTCAACCAGCTCGCTCATCCACATCATTCAACGCTAGCCCAAACACTCCTCAACACGATGATCGGTAGTGGACCCATTCTAAACCACCTGCTACCAAGCAATCCAAAAAGGAAAACTAGAGTGTGTAAGATATAGAAACGCTCAATATAATACCAAAATACTCGAGGGACTATCAACAAGAATATACATCACCGGCGTAACTGAAATACTTGAATGTATACAATAGTTATAACCAGCTTGTCCACTCAACAGTAACATACAATGCACAATAACATGAATATATCACATCACATGTAGTGACATGTCTACCACATCGCATGTTCCCAAGACAAGGTGTCCCAAATACCATGCTCCCATCCACCGACAATTAGCCTGCATGGCCATACGACATGGTATGCCTCACACGCTAACCTTCGGCGGTTCAATCAACACCCATCAGCATGCATTTTCATCAAACACGCATATCACAACCAAATCTCGTGTCTCACACACCATGCTCCCAACCATCGTCCATTGAACGATATGGCTTACGACATGGTGTGCCTCACACGCAAATATTCACAACATATCAAAAGCTAAACAACAATAACATGATATACACTCCTCACTGCAACATCTCATTAAAAATAACCACATCGAAAGCTAATAATGAATAGCAAGAGATACACTCACCACCACAACAATATTATATGGAGAAGAACCAAATCAAACACAATCACCTTTATATCGACCGAGGTACTCCAAACTTACGATTTCGGTACCTCCCAATTGACTAGCTTGACACCTTGCCACAAGTTAACCATATCAGTTTATTGAATGCTTAAACGTCAAAACCAACCCCTAACAACAATCTATAACTTCAACACTAGATTAAAGATGCTTAACGCATACTAGTATGTCCATCTCAAAGGTTTAGAAATGTCCCTAAAGAAGCATAGCACTCAAACATCACATAACCCTTATATTTGGTTTGAAATCTACGACCAGCCTGTCGTATTCTGCCTATAACTTCTTACAGACAAAACTTAGCAGAGTCGAACCAATTTGTAAAATCCGCCAAATTTAGAATATGCATCTAATAAACCTCAAATTTGGTAGTGATCATAACAACATATCAAAGTTTATCCCTAATTTTTTCCAGATTTTTCACAATAAAGAGACCTAATCAAAATCACCTCCAAACTCAAAAATTCTGTGCAGCAAAGCAAAATTTCTGGAAAAACTTCTGTGTTCAAAAATTCATTAAAAATCGAATACTTAATATTTTTCAGTAATTCCAACGCCAAAACATCAACTTATCAATCTTTTAGACTCATAAGGACCCATAACCAGGAGGATCGCTTAACTATAAAAAAATTGATGAAAGACGCAGCTCTGTAAGCTGTCTGCTCAAAAACAAGAATCCGACCACGGCTTGGTTTACGATTTATATCTTTTTCCACACTTCTCAGAAAATTCTGAAAATTTAACACAATACAATAGACACACTAATGAACCTTCAGTAAAAATATCAGAAATTAACAAGCTTTCTAGTTACCTTGAATAATTTCGTGAAGAACGGACCAGAGTTTCCGGCTCTCTCCCCCTACGTAGAAACAAGATAGGAATGGGGATAGATAAATATCCCCAGGATATTTTGCTAAATAAGGGCACAAGGAAAATTATCACATGCAAGCAGAACCACGTCCTAACTTATGCTCCGACCAATAGCATTTAGTTAAATTGTCACACCCTCGATTTTTAACATAAATAATAATACCATTTTAAATGCAAATCCTCACAATAGTACATACGACACCCCAAATTGCAATATAGTTTCTGAATCTCATAAATCTGTCAACTGATACAGCATTCTGAAATAGAGAAAATAGTACAATGCAGTTTAACTACATGCACTTCACACCCTCCAAGATTGTGCACCTGTAGTGTACTTGAAAATGAGGTTGAGCTACACTAGCCTAGTAAAGAAATCTAAACTCAAGCTATATGAAAATGCGATGAAATATGCACAAAGAGTGAAAGAATTTGATAAGTGAACATGAGAAACATGAGTTTATCACAACGGAAGACAGACTAAGGCCAAAGAGTTCCAAACAGCTTGTAAGTATTCCTAAACGTTCACATGACATGTAGAAACGTTATTCAAATCACATTAATCAAACGTACTCATAATAGGTTTGCAACCATTTCAACACTTCTCATAATCTCAATCACTCTACATTTCCACCCCTTGCGTTGCAGTCAACATCACCCATTATTTGGGTCTCTGCATTACCACCCCTTGCGGTGCAGTCTGTATTTCCACCCCTTGCGTTGCAGTCTGCATTTCCACCCCTTGCGTTGCAGTCACTTCCTCATTCCAACTCTCAATTTCAGCCACTCGAATCCCAATAATCATACTCACTCAACAAGCACTTCTCTAATCTCATGACACAATAAAGCACGTCAATCAAACCGACTTATAGGTCAAACACACATCAACAATCACATTTCAATGTATTCCAAACGATCAATCATAACAAAACATCAATTGACAAATCAGTACACGCCATTTTCTCTTAGTACATCACAATATCGTACGGACTCCATAGCGACTCTACAACATACTACTCGCTAATATTGATATTTAGATCTCATGGAACGAGCGCCAAAAGAGTTTGAAGGATAAGTAATGCTTTGTTTGGTTTGTGTTTTGAAAATTTTTTTGAAAAATAGTAGGGGTAATAAGTGGAGAGAGATAGAGAGAGAAATGTTGGAGGCAGAGGAATTTTTCGAAAAATTCTTTTTGAAAATGGAAGAGAACAAGGCATAAATCATGCGGACACACATTACTATGCTACCACTCAGATCACTAGAAAAGCTCACGTCTACCAGCTATACTTCTCACAACATCTCACTTAGTCTCCGGTACTCATAAAGGACCTTACATCACGTATTTCATTTACAATGACACTAAGATTACGCTTAACGGGTATCAAAGGAATTTGAACGATCATTAACTCATTGGGACTCGAGTAATCAAGCTTAGGGATAGTTTAACGATGTTCAAAAGGTGTTAGAAGTGATTGGGAGTCAAAATAGACGAATGAGAATCAATGGACCAAAACTGTCCTAGAGAGCAGTCAGTGTTCGACAATTCATCAAAAAATTCATACTCAATATTTTTCAATGATTCTAACGCCAAAAGTTCACCAACTTACCAATCTTTTAAACCCATAAGGACCCATAACCAATAACGTCGTTTAACCACAGCAAACGAGGAAAAACGCAGCTCTGTACGCTGCCCAGATTTTCAGATTACAGGGCAATCTTCTAAAAATCACTATAAATCGAGTTCTTAATAATTTTGAACGATTCCAGTCCCAAAAGTTGCGCGAGTGAACGAAGCTTAAAAGGTATGAAGAAACCCTAGTCAAATCTGCACTCCGAGGATGGTTAAACAGGCATTTACTGAAGCAATACAAATCTGTCACGCATCAACGTGACAGATTGACACACCTCCACTCAAATGACCATAACTTTCGGTGTACTAAGAGTTTTAAGGTGATTCTAGTGGCAATACAAAGCTGACTTCAAGACCTCGAAATCGATTTAAAGTTTGCATGAATTGGACATCAGACGAGAAAGTTATAGCCATTTGAAGTTGGGCGCAAACCGAAAACGAGCAAAAACAGCAGATACCGAGAGATTCGTGACCAAAATTCTAAAATCCACTATTAATTCAATTCTCAACAGTTTCGGGTGATTCTAGCGGCATTAAAACAGGCTCTAAGTCTACTCTATTTCATATGAAGGAACCAAAATTCAATCCTGAGCTTAAGAAGGTGTAAACCCCCCAAACGAAGACCCAGTTCTGCAGATTTTCGGAAATAGAAGGAACAACCTTAAACAACGAAACAAGGCACGATATAGGTACATAAACACCGTATAAACGCATAACAAGAGTAAGAAATCCCTACCTCATGAGTTTTGAGCAAAACCCGACCCTTTGACCAAGTCAACTGAGCTCCCACATGGTCCGATCAATATTTTTTTTGGATATTCGGAAAGCCCGTGCTCCATATAGCAACTTTAATTCTTGAACTTCGTCCGGAATCACGCTCTAAGGTGGATGAAATCCAAGAGAGAAGAGAGGAGGGAGTTTTTTTTCCAGAGGAGAGAGAGATAGCCAAGAGAGAGAGAGAGAGTGGAAATGGGAGAAATGATTCTCCAGGGTAAATTTATGGCATGGGGAGTAATCCCATGCTCCCAATCCACACACACGCACCTCTCGCACAATTACCCTTATATCCTTCCACGTGTACACCACGTCGTAAATCCACACCGTCTATCTCGACAAGTCAAATGATTGCAAAAGAAAAATACGGCCTAAAAAATACGGGTCTCTATGCCCTAACCTCTTTAAAGAAATTTCGCCCTCGAAATTTGCTAACCCAAATCCAACTGAGTCACTAACCACAATACCAAACCCCATACTGCCATCTCATAATCATCACATCATCCTCTCCTTTCTACGTAGGCTTTTCTTATCCTAATTACTTCACAAAACCTTCACTATCAATATGGTTTTTCCACTCAACACTTAATCACAAGTCACTATCATCTTCATTGAATCCTCAAGTCCTCACATCTTTACAAAAGTCTTAAACTCCACCGAAAAAGCTAAAGGTACCGACACTGTTTGCAGGGAAATCGTACTGACAGCGGATGGCCGCGCCGGGCTGTCTCCAGCCACCGTCTGTTCAGTCCAAAAATTCTAAAAAAAAAAAACAGAGAGGCCCAGCGCGGGAATCAACCGCATCTGATATGTGTAGAGTACTTGATCTAAACACCCTATTTTCCATATATACATGTATATACATATATAGACGAAAAATAGGGTGTTTAGATCAAGCACCTTACACACATCGGTACGATTTCCCTACGAACGGCATCGGTACATATAGTAAGACTCAAACTCCACATACCAACATGGCAATCATACCACACTAGCATTCAACCCGTTCTATGCACGGGCAAAATTAACCCGTTCTATGCACGGGCAAAATTAACCCGTTCTAGCGTTATGCTCGTTCGAACCTACTTTTTTTAATTGTCCCATGCATCGAACGGGCACAATATTAGAACGGGTTAGTTTTGCCCGTGCATAGAACGGGTTGAACGCTGGTTAAAGAAATAACTAATGTTACAACAATGATAAATACTTTCGTACAATAATATTTTTTTGGGTCCCGTGTTCGATGCAAGCTAGCATTGGTCTCATTTTATGCACCAAAAGACGTGTGGTGGAAAATAAATTTGGGGTACCACGTAATGGTGGTCCCGTGCATAGAACGGACACAACGCTAGTGGAATAGATGTGAATGTGGGAGTGGTTCTCAGTTGGAGAGAAAGAAACAGAGAGCTTTCTTCTTTCTTAATGGGAATGTTGGGTTAGTGCTCAGCGGAGGGTGTTTGTGGGCAGAGAATTATGTTTTCATTTCAAAACCAAAATGGTCATCCATGATGCTTGCAATCTGTTTGATGAAATGCTGGAGAGAAATATTGTAACTAGGAATACTTTATTGTGTGATTTATTTACTAATCTATTTAGACCAAAATGAAAAACTCAAACTGCATATTAACTCCAAACAACAAAAAGGAAAGCTGATTAAGCCTTCCCCAACAAAAATAATGGCAGCAATAAATTTCAAAAAGACTAATACCAAACAATCGTGTTTATTTGCTATATAAACCTATTTTATAGTGTGTTCCACAGTAAAATGTAGGTAAAGATGAACTCAAAGGTCTGATTTTTTTTTTTTGGCTTGTTCTTGTAAGGAGTTGGTTAATCCTTTTGTGAGGATATTACATTGTGATGTACATCCCATTACTGACTTAAGGCACCAGGAGAAAGATTCGCCCCAGGATCCAATTGCAAGATTCACTATAAGGCTGTTTTGGAATTTTTATTTGTAGAGGGAGTCACAAGGGGGGGGTGGGGGGGTGGGCTTGTGGGACAGAATAAGCAACTAATTGTTTTTATGGTTTCCATATTAGTTTCCATTCTCATCATACATGCCTTCACGAATCCATGATCCAAAGATAACTAAAGTGTTCATGGATTAAGGATTTGAAGGGAGTTTAAGCTTTTGAACTTTATAAGAAAAAAACAGAACGTGAAACAACCATTGAGCAGATAAAAAAAAAACACCCAACCTAGACACAATTAACAAACTTATGATGCAGAGAGAAAACAGTTAAAGCTGGCCGGACGCCCCAAAAAAAATTAACACCCAACAAAAGACAGGTATATAAAGCATGAGAGAAGAGGAAATCATACCGAGATGTTAGCAAAGCAGAGCGGTGCAAGATCCGAATTGCTTTCAATTGTCAAAACTTTAAACCTGCCAAGATATGCACATGAAGGATGATTGAAGCATTTTGTCGCTTCTTTCGAAATGCACTAAAAAACTGAATGCACTCAATACAGGAACACATCTCAATCCCCTAGCAATTCAGATTAGTTTTAGGAAAATACAGAAGCAAAAACAGCGTCTAGTTTCTTTCCCTTGTAAAGCTTTCATGCGATAGCTTTAAATAATAACAGTCAACTTCAACGAAATCAAAAGGGGGGAAAAACAGAATGGCGAAAAATAGAATTGGGGTCCAATCTATCAACCAAATATCCGGGAAAAAAAACAGAAAGGCGAAAAATGGAATTGTGGTCCAATCTATCAATTTTGTCAAACTCAACGAAGAGAAAATCAACTTACTTGGTTGAATTCAAGAAAACCCTGATCAACAATTGAACCGTCTGTCGCCTCTGAACCTCGCCTCTAAAAGAAAGAGTTTTAGATGGGAAAGACGAAAAAGAGGGAGAAAAGGAGTGAAGGAGGAGTAATCCTACCTTTCTGTAAAGAGCGGGGGTGGTTAGCGGCAAAGCACCTTTGTGAAAGAATGAGGATTTTCCGCTTGACCCAAAAAAAAAAAAAGAAAAAGAAAGAAAGATTGAGGGAGGATTTAAAAGGGATATTCATAGCCCATGGGAGAGTGTGTGAGAGGGAGGGGTGGGGGTGTGGGAGAGAGGCGTGGGGTTGGGGCGGTTAAGGAGTGGAGAAGGGGAGAGAGAGACATGGAGGAGATGTATGCCGGAGTCAGGGGTGTACGTGGGGTGTTGTGATCAGGGCTGTTAGTCGGAACAGGAAAGTCGATCGAAACCGGAGTCGATCGAAACCGAAAAAACCGGATCGGACCGAATTTTTTAAACCGATTGAATAATTTCGATTCGATTATAAATCGAAAAAATAATTTCGATCTGGTTTATATGTTTTAAAAACCGGTTGAAACTGGACCTGTTATATATACATACTAGCGAATGCCCGTGCCTTTAAACGATCAGCACACGCAAATAAATTATGGACTCGAGTGCAATATATCAACTCCTGCCCAACGAATCCAACTATGCAAAAAACAATAATCAAAGCATATTCATTGACCTATTTAACTTGAATCAGCAAATAAAGAACAAACAATTTTCTAATCCCTAACGATTGTGCCAGTGATCTTCAAGTACAACGCAACACGTTTGCATTACGTACTCAACAAATGAGTATGTGCCTGAAGGCACTTATTAAAGCTTAATAAATGCCTATAAGTTGGTAAACGTCAACTCTAACAACACTTAACAGCATAAAAAGGAAAAAAAGAAAAAGAAAAAGGAAGAGCTCCGATTGAGTTTCTAAACTAACTGCAGCCAATCATCATAACAAAATTGCAGTCAAATTTAGGAAAAATAGACTTCCAAGTTCGAACCAAGCAAGAAAATCATTCTATCATCAAGCAAAAAATAAAAACTCACAAAAGGCCAAAAAAAAGAAAAAAAAGAAAAAGAAAGACATATTCCATGCCAATCCCCTTACCCAAATTCCCTAAAAAAAGACTAACACTTTACAACATGCAGCCCTTCGGCTAGAACTTTAGTGCTTCTGTTTAAGAACAAAAGAAGAAAAATAAAAATTGGTCCACCATATAAATCATCCACCCATTAGAGTAACACAACATGAAGAACTAACAAACTTACCTATAACATCAACATGGAGAACTAACCAATTTTATTCCACAGAATAGTTGAATCCATAAGTTGTAGATTCCCAATAGCAAAATAACAAAGCTGCTTTCAACAGTGAAATAACTCCAACCTTCCATCCGCGAAATTTTCATCCTAGCATAGTCAAACGAAAGCTTTGTAAAGCTACAGACATATTAGCTTCCAACACAAATAGCATCTCATTAGAGCAGATAATACCCCCAATTTTTAAAAAATAGAAGTGGAAGCGTACCCTCCAAAAGTATTCAAGGCCAGAGCTCTACCACTCTTCAGCGTTGATGCGGCCAAATAATCATACCTGGAAGTAATTCAAATAAAATTATGAGAGAAATTGAATTAACATGGATTCCTCAGACGTACTTGAAAAAAACAAAGGAGTAAAGCTAGAGGTGGCAAATAAGGTTCATATTCTAATTGGTCAATGCGCACCAAAATCACGAAGAATAGGACTTTAACAAACAAAGGAAAAGAGAAATATCACTTAATAGGTGGCAAGTTCCTATATCAGAAAGTTCACAGTGTCTCTACGATATTAGAAAGTTCTACACACACACAGAAGATATTGAAAGAATTCCAGTCGTCCCTGTCTGTTATGAAGAAGAAGTAATCTCTTTAACAGCTCTCATTAGGTGGCATCCCAAAACAATTTCAAGTAATCCTAAGCCAGCCCTCCTCTTTCACTAAGGTCATTAAAAAAAAGGCTGAAATAAGAGAATTATTGAAAAATAGAGAACTTTACCACATAGCGCACTTCTAACCGTTCTAGTACTTCATGTACCCCAAACCCAGCAATAACATTACTCGCAATAAAGTAGACAAAAAATGAAGAACAGTAACATGAAATGAGTGTTTTCTAAAATGAACCTAAGGACATAAATTACTGGTTAGAGCATCTCCAAGTCTCTAACTCTTACTCTATCTTTTGAGCGAATCCAAAAATTGAGTAGAAATCCATTTAAGCTCACTGCAACACTTGACTCAAAAAAGTGAATTCATATTAGAGGGCTAGCGAAGGCAAAAATCACTAACTTTCATTCAATATTTTCAATCAGCATCCTTAGCTTTAGGCTTACAAATCAGAGCCAAATATCTATTTTCGATAAAAATAGGGCAACAATAGGACAACAACTAAATAGAAATTGTAAACTTCTACCTTGGTTAGGCTCCAAAAATTAAAGGTTCAGTACCCACACACAATTAGGGCTCCATCTGGTCACCGAATGATACCTGAGAAAAGGAGGGGGAGAAAAACATTATGAGACCTAACAACGCACCTAGAATAGAGAAAAATGGATTCTAGCAGTGCTTTATGTTCCTCAACTAACATAGTAGAAAATGGATTCCACAAAGGAATCGACTCCCATCTGCTAGAATAAATGGTCAATGCTTTTGTAAATGTTCTTGAATCTTAAGGACCACAGGCAAAAATGTCTCCTCAGCCACGAAATATGTAAATGTTCTTGAAGCCCATCCTAAATGGCTTGAAAGTTCCAATAGATTTGGTTAATTTCAAAGCTTTTGTCGCCAGATGAAATTATAAATTCAAAAGAAACACTTTTGAATAGATTACCTGCATAAAAACTACTCTGTATCATTTTTTTCAAAAAAACCCAACTTAGTGCAATACTCAACTTAAGTCAATGTTAATAGAGCAGGAAGAAACTAACCAAGCAAGATAGACTCCAATGAAACAATGACTGTTTTCGAGAGTAAGCTTCCAATTAGATTCAAAGAAACGTGAAGCCAGCAGTGCGTAATTTTATAGACCCCAATGAAAGTCATCTTGTACATTTTACCACAACAACAAAAAAAGTAATTGAAGCATGCATAATGAATGAAGTAAGATCAATTTAAAAGAAATAATAATCAAAACTGCTTACCCATCCCTATATAAATCAGCTTCGCTTGTAAACAACTCCATGCATCAATCCCCAATCTAACTCTGTGGAGACCAATTTTTGGCTGAAATCGAAGTCCAAATCAAGAGACCCAAAGTAATCGGACGGAGTAGCTAATTTTTTTCCCTCTTAAAATAAAAAATATGAATACTTATATACGCAGACAGTGGGTTTACAATTACGGATTTCAGAGTTTGAGTTTGGGGTTTGGGAATTTTCTAAAAATCCATCACCATCTTTGACATGGAGAGAGAGAGAGTGAGTGAGAGTGTGAGAGAGAGATACCTCGAGAGGTGGTGCGGTGATGGAGAAGTGGTGCGGTGCCGTTGGTGGTGGGTCGGTGGGGGTGGGTCGGATCGTCGGAGGGGGAGAGAGGGAGTCGACAGAGGGATTTAGGCCGATCGGTGGTGCTAGGAGAGCGATCCCAGAGAGAGAGAGAGAGAGAGAGAGAAAGAGGGAGACGGGAGCATGAGGCATGGGGCTAGGGTTTCCAAAAAGTCTAGTTTCAAATTTAATTTGAAAAAAAAAAATGTTTCAATTGATCATATTTATCCGACTGTTTTATTTATTTTTTTGTCTTTTAATAGATTAAAAAGTATTGTTACGAATTATAAGTGTTTCAAATTTGAACCGTTTGTCTTGAAAGATGTTATTTTTTTGATTATTTCATCCTAAATGGTCGTAATAAATTTTTTGCTCCAAGGCCTTTCAATGAACACCCTAAGAAAGTCATGAAACTAAATAATGAGTCTTAAAGTGCTCGTTGAAAGGCCGTAAAACAAAAAATTCATTAAGATTACAATTAGTGTTCGGGAACTAATTACGAAATGTATTTTGCAAATGACATACTAATCCAGAGTACAAATGTTATATTTAGGATTACTTTTTTTTAACTATAGTACAATTTAATAAATTTGTTAACTATTATTTAGCATAGAACTTCTTAACTGATTCAGTAGTATGTTGTTTCAAATCACGTTTCTACTCTATAGGATTGCAACTGGCTGATTTTTATTTTTTTTAACTAAAACGGCAGCAGAGCCCTTGGGTCCCCCCCTATTTTTTAATTTATTTTTTATTTAATTACTTATATCTTATTTATTTAATTTCTATAAATACACCCTTTGTATATTTAAAAATATAATTCAAGAATTAAGTGCTTTAATTTGCAATTCAGTTAAATCAGAGCAAAGATCGTTTTTTTTATTATTTTATTTTAAATGGTCATAATGAATTTTTTGGTTTAAGGTCTTTCAACAAACACCCTAAAATTCATTATTTAGTTTCAAGACTCTCTTAGGGTGTCCATTGAAAGGCCTTGAAGCCAAAAAATTATTACGACCATTTAGGATGAAAAAATTACATCTTTGAACCGAATCAAACGGATTGAAAATTGAAATACTTATTTTTTTACACCGTTTATATATTAAAAAATAGTTTAAAAAATAAGTGTATTAAAAAAATTTCTACAACCATTTGGGATGAAATGTTTAGAAAAATAACATCTTTGCACCGGTTCAAACGGATTGAAAATTGAAACATTTATTTTTTTAACTATATATTTTTAATATATATATATAGGGAAAAAAATGAAAAAAAAAACAGTCGGATTAATTTTTAACTATATATTTTAATATATAAACGGTTTAAAAAATAAGTGTTTCAATTTTTAATCCATTTGAATCGGTGCAAAGATATTATTTTTCTAATCATTTCATCCTAAATGGTCGTAGTAAATTTTTGGCTCTAAGGTCTTTCAATGGGCAACCTAAGAGCTCTAAACTAAATAAAGAGTCTTAGGGTGCTCGTAGAAAGGCCTTAAAGCCAAAAATTTACTACGACTATCTAGGATGAAATGATCAGAAAAATAACATCTTTGTACCGGTTCAAACGAATTGAAAATTGAAACACTTTTTTCTTTTACACCGTTTGTATATTAACAAATATAGTTAAAAATTAATCCTAATGTTTTTTTCCTATATATATTAAAAAATATTATTAAAAAGATAAGGGTTTCAATTTTCAATTCAAATAAAGAGTCTTAGAGTGTTCGTTGAAAGGTCTTAGAGCAAAAAATTTACTTAGTACAGTCGAGATCCAATCCAATTAAGCACGGACTCAAATTGTTTTGGCATTATCAATTTCCTATTTTAAAAGTAGAGAAAATATGTTAAGACTAGTTAATGTTATACTTAAACATATTCATTTTTTTATATAGATTTGTTGAATATAATTGATGTAATCAATTATATTCAACAAGATTTTTGAAAGCGTAGAAGATATGTTAGCTTGGGTGTGGAACATTGGTCTTAAATATGGTATTGTCGTGGTTAATTGAAAATAGAATTTGAGTTAACTAAAAACAAAAAGAAAGAGGGGAAAATGGGAAAGGAAACAAATAAAGAAAAGAATTGAAAATTATAAAAAAAAAAGGAAAAAAAAGAAGAAAGATTAAAATTGGAAAGAACGGGAAGGGGAATAGAGGGGGAAAAAAAAAAAGAAGAACAAAAACTTTGGGGAGGGGGGGGGGGGGAAGCAGCTCTCTCAGCCGATTTGCAGGAGTTGAAGGAGTAGTGCCGTAGTGGCGTGGGTTTTTGTTTTTTTTTTTTGTTTTAATGGAAAATTTAGGAAGTGTGTGAGTCAGTGTGGCTGGGCCCCGTTTCAGAAACACAAATAAGTTCTTAGTATTTTTTAAGAAGGTATTCAAAACTAAAAAATTATAGTGTTTACGTAAATAATTTTTGTAGCAATATAATTTTGTTTGATAGATATCATTGAGATCTTTTGAATGGTGCAAAAAAAAAATTGAAAAATTATTTTTTAATTATATTATTTTTAAGTTTGAAAATATAAAATAAATTGTTTATTTTTTAAGAACGTTTCTAGAACGGGGCCTAATGTGAACGTGCGCTTTTCTAAGGAGTAGTGGCGTGATTTTCTTTTCTTTTCTTTTTTATCTAAGAAGTGTGTGGAACTTGGGTTTTTTTATTTTTTTAAAAAATGAAAAATCTAGAAAATTAAGATTGGAGGTTTGGAAGGTGGACTACATTCCTATAGGATATTTATTATAGATTATAGATAGATAGATAGATACCAACAAGGCAACAAACAATCTCCTTATATTCTCCAAGTACTTCTTTAATTAATTTCCTAGAAGGACAAATTAAACTGCTCTTAAAAACTCAAATTCTAGACTTCAAGTTCTATCTTCCCAAATCAACCTCCATCGGTACATCAATACACATATAACACAAAACTGTTAGCCATTATCTCCATTTCACGTCTCTATTACTCACACAACTCTCTTATCAATTTTTAATAACCTCAACTGCCCTTTTTGTCCATCTAACATTCAAATGCATGTTCAGTTACTGATTGGTTTTGTGACTGGTTTAGAAATGCTGGAAGTGATGAGGTGTTGCAAGAATCGGTTTTAGTGTCTGGGCTTTGTGGCTCCATAGGAATGATCTTTTGATAATGTTATTAATCATCCGCTGAAACTCTCGCTTTGTATGAGGCTCTTTGCTCTCAGATTCATGAATCCATCAGCCGAGCCAAGTCGTTCGATTCTGTGGATTGTGAGAACTGAGAAGGAAGTGTTTCAGCCTGGCGATCTCCGTCAACAGGATCACCATTCCATTACCTAGTCTAATGATCGTGATCAGACTAAAGTAGTGATTGATGGTGCATGGTGCAAAGATTGTCTCCAAGCAGCTATGGCTTGGGTAGCTTTTGAAGCTAACAATAGCAGAGTTGCAAATCGGTCCTGTTTTGTTTCGTCCTGCTCGGCGGCCATGGCAGAAGTTAAGGCATGTTCCGATGCGTTGTTATGGTGTAAAATCTCCAAGTATGCAAATGTGCTCATTTCGACGGACAGTATTTTGTTGGTCCTGTATCTTCTAGAGAGAGTTTGCACTGAAAATATGGTCAGCTTGTAATAGTTTTAAGTTAGGTTACAATTAGTAATAAGCTATATCTATTGTAAATAAAACTAGCGGCTTCTCCGCTCCTCGTCCCATACTCTTCAGTCTTCACTCATCGCGTGTCTTCCCCATATCCCCCATATCTTCTCTCGTTTAAGGTTCTTCTATCTTTTCTACCATCATATCCCTCCAATGTCTTCTTCTCTTCTCTCTCGCCTGTATTGGCCTGGTATCTCTCACACTAAAGCAAAAAAGTGGAATGTCACCATATATAGGAAAGGAAGAGTCAGCTCAGAATTTTGGCCTGTGATCAATGGTGAAAATCGATTCATGTACCGTACCCGACCCAATCCCTTAGGACTTAAGGCTTGGTTTGGTTTGGCTTGATAGATATCAAATTGACACGGCTCAACAGTATACAAAAGCCAAAACCAAGCCTTGAGCCCGAATGAAAAACCTTTAGTACCAGTACAAATGCACAACCACCAAAAAGCCTAACAAAACTCAGGTAGGAACACAAGAAAGGACACCACCATGGAAGTTTTACCGGATAATCACTTATGATGATGGTTTAGGATCATAAACTTCCAGGAATGCAGTTAAGAAACCAAACTCTGGTAAGGTTAAGCAAAATAAATATCAGCTCAAGAGAGTAAAAACAAAAACAGAAAGAAATGAAGTCAAAGAAACTCTTATGTACCTTTGTGTAAAGATTAAGAAGGCACCCATAACTGATTACTGAAGGTGAAAACCCACATTCCTACACCAAGAAATAATGTCAGTACTCCGAAAAATGAATCGAGTAACTAATGATCAATGCATTCTTCAAAGCAAACCTCTTTATGTTAAGTAAATGAGTGACACTGCTCAGAAAAAAGCAAACACGAGAGAAAGAAACAGAGTTACACAGAAGATAAAAGAGGTGGATTTATCTACTCGATCAGGTCAACCGTCCTCAATTTCCGGCCACCTATGTAGCACCGACACTTCGTCGGAGCTCATGTACCGGTGTCGGACACTTTTCGGACACCGACACTCCCGGACACTTCCCGGACACGTGTCCGACACTTCTCCCGGAGTGTCCTATTTTTTTTCCAATATTTAGAGTCCGACACTCTATGGACACTTTCAGGACACTTTAGGGACACTTTGGGGGGTAAAAATGCAAGTAGAAGGACTTTTAAAATGGATCGAAGTGTACACTTTAGGGACACTCTTTTTGTTTGAATGTGTTCTCTCTTTCTTTCTCTCTCTGTGATCAGATTTTGGGCTATCTCGTTATAATATTATTAAACTTTTATCTAATTTGAATATATTTTTTAATTTATATATATGTATATATAACGTGTCCCTCAAAGTGTCGTGTCCCCCATTTTTTGAAATTTGCGTGTCGAGGTGTCGGTGTCGTGTCGTGTCCGTGTCCCGTGTCTGTGCTACATAGCCGGCCACCGATGGCAGCATATCTATCCGATGCAAAAGGCAGTTATCGCATTTGTCCATTGGTACGTCAATTAGATTGTTAACCACCAACTCATCTAAAAGCTTAAGCTGTTAGAGAGAGGGATAACTTTTTTATTTATATGTTCAACACACCCTCTCACGTGTATCTAGGCTCTCCTTCATAAGCGGGCTAGACACGTGCAAATATTTCAACATTAGGTAGGACTTAGGATTGAAGTTCGAACACATGATCTATTGCCAACTCTAATACCGTATTAGATTGTTAACCACCAGGCACCAACTCATCTAAAAGCTTGAGCTATTACAGAGAGAGAACTTTCTTATTTATATGTTCAACAATGTCCACATGGACAAACCCGGTGAGTATTTATATGGGCATCAACTAGGCCTACCTGAGGAAAAGAAAAGTAAGTCTTATCGCCTTATTGCTATTTTGCGTATATAAGTACATATAAATTATTTGCATGCACGAAGTATTATTGCTCCCATTCATATCACATTCTCCTTTTGCTCTCATCTCTGCCCTAGTTCTAGATAGCGCACCATCAGAGACCTAACATTGAAGGGTTTAAATCCTGGAATCTTATCTGGAGGACTCCAGTAGCAACTCTATCACGTGAGAAAGGTTGCTATTATGGTATGCTAGTTGTGATTGGGTGCCAGTTTTTTCACATATGATGCACAAGGAACTCATAAAGCAAGCTTATTGATAACCATTGTGTTTGAGCAGCATCAACTAGTCTAATATACCTTCCCAGACCTCCTATATCATCAAAAGAAGATGAAAACCCCATGAGTGAGGTGATAATGAACCAATTGATGACCAAATGTTCCAATAGTCCTAATTGCCCACCAGTTCAACTTTTACGAGCTCATCACAAATCTTTGAACACCCTCCTGACCAGAATGTTCATGTTCAAAACCTCTACCAATATTTTCATGTAACTGGAAGACCAGCTTAGTGGGGTTTATTGTGCATCTAATACTCCTCCACAGACCAGATTCATTGACGCTCTTCTAGTTGAATATACTCCCAATCTGGACCTTCACCATAAGGTCTCCATCAATCTGGTCCTCTCCAATGGCATGCCATCTCAAATAGAGTCTCCACCAAACAAATAATGCTGAATCCCATGGCAATCCACAGATATTGTCTCAGGAAGTTTGGTACAATAGCTATGGTACCCTCCTTGTCAACGACACTATCAGTTGAGATCTGGGATCTCCACTGATGACAAACCAGTCTCCAACCTAGGCTAGGAGGCACACAAAAGTGCACCCTCCACTCACATCCCTAACTATCATGCTAAACAAATCTTCCCAGTATTTTTATTTGGCAATCATCCGGCCTTTATAAGGTTTTTGAAACTGACAGGGACAACCTTGTGGTTGCTGAATTTACACTGCCCTTATAAATTCAGCCCTTGACTATGAAGAAACTTCCCATCCATTGAATTATCATTACCAAAGATAGCATGAATCTTCTACTGCCAACATTTCTCCGTGTCTAAATGGCAAACTAAAAAATAAAAAATACCTTCTCAAAGCAACATAACACAAGCAGAAATAGAGATAGTAGAAGGGAACAACCCATCTCCAAACCTATTTCACAAGCAAACAACCCAAAAATACTATCTCTCTGCATCTCCTTCCAATCCAGCCTCCACCATTGCAATCCCTCCTGACCGGAGCAGCCCACTCCCATCCTCTCTCCTCTCCTCTCCTCTCCTCTCCTCTCCTTTCCAGTCTCCACCATTTCCACCCCTACCACTAATGGTTGATATGTACACAAGTTCACCCTATAATTATCCATTAACTAACATCCACATAGAAATATAGGTTATTCATTGCGTCTGTGTCATTCAACAAAAGAATCACATGAATCCGATGCTAAGAAATGCAGCCCCTCTCCACGCCTGTACACAAGTATTAAGTAATACACAAGGTTTACAAACATGCTTGCGTGTGATTTGTTACTCACCAAATCAAGCGTATACGCACAAATATACATTATACATGGTTATGGTTGATTCGTTACTCGACAATTATAGATATGACCTAATATCTATCTCCACCTTCTGGTTCCTCCACTAAACAGATTTTATTTTCTTTATGAACCAAGATATTGTTGTCAAACCTTATAGCAATGATGGATTGTGATTTGCCAGGATATGTCTGTATTCTGAATATCAAAAGAAGAGTCTGATTCGAAATCACAACAAAGGTGTACAATCAAGATAGAGGGGGTGGTGGAGATGGCAGTGGCAGTCAGTGGTGTTGGCAACTGGAAAGAGAGAAGAGAAGTAGGTTGTCGTGGCAGAGAGAAGGGATGGGAAAAGAAGAGGATATTTGGCTGCAAGATAGCTACTAGGGAAGGATGATAAGGCTAGGGTTGTTTCCATATTTTACAAAAATGAAAAGTAGAAGCGTCAAAGCTTAAAATCACAGCAATTTTAAATGGCTGTTACCCAAATTAATGACACAGGAAGACAGCAAAAAATCAGAGTGTTAATTGTCAGAAGTATCAAGGAGTCTGTTGTAAATATCCCATTTCCAACAGGTTAATATCCACCCAAGGAGTGAAAGAGGGGAACCACTATACACTGGGAGTTTAGGAAAAACATATTCTCCCATGTTAATTATTATAAGCTAAAGAAGATGCAAAACATTTCAGATATTTCCTTCCAAGGACCTTTTTCATAAGTTAATATCTTCAGTGTTTGTGTTTACATACTCAGCCCCATTCTGCATTCACTAGCTACTCCACTACTTAAGTTAACCCTGGCCAACCAATCTTCCGAGCACTATCCTTTTAGAGTCAAAGGCAGATCTGTTTCAAAATCCTACACAACGTTAATTTTTGTTCTTAAATTTCTTTTAAATGGAAATTCCTACACAACCAAAGATCTCCAAATCCATATGCATAAACATGAAATTTAGATAAAAAACCTGCAGGATGACAATGGGCTTTGAGCATGTAAATGTGCAATTTCATAGATCATTCACAAAAAAATCAATTAAAACCTTAAAATTGTTCGAATCACTTCAAATTAATACCTAATGATTTTCTTTAATAGTCACGCAATCTCCCACTCAGGAATAGTATTTCATTTCCAAATGAAGTGCTGATATTGTATCTTCGACCATATTACATAAACATTAAACATCATCTGTTTCTTTGGCAAGTGAAAAGAACATAAGGAAACTGTCCCAGTCACAATCTTGAATTTCCAATGCCACTCTTATTTCTTCCACCCCAACATAAGGGTGTGTTTGGAACCAACGGACAGAAAGTACAACACATTTTCCTTCCTTTGTTTTGTTTTGTTTTGTTTTGTCACTGCTCGATGCTCATTTATTTTCTTTTTCCTTCACTTATTTCTTTCCGAGATTCCTTGTTTTCCTTTGTTTGTTTATGTTAGTTATTCTTCTTTCCTCTTTTCTTCAAAATCAAACCAGGACAAGTCCATTTCTGTATCACTTTCTTTTCTTTTTCTTTGCAGCAAGGGACTGGTCTGGTATAACAAAGTAGAGAAAAGTAATTACTTTGTCCCTAAAATTTCTTTTAACACTTACTTTCCTTTCCCATCTCTTCAGTCTCCACAAGTTCCAGCATAGCATAAATTTTGGATTTTGAAAATTAAAATAACAAAACTGAACTTAAAGAAAGAAAATATATACCTGACAACGAAAAACCTTTAAAAGCTGATAAAGCAAGCAAATATGCAATTAAGAAAGTCAAAGGCATCCACGCAACTCTCAGCTACAGAACTCCAGAAATGTCAGATTCCTAAACACCTCAATCAGCAAAATTTAGTATTACCTTAAGCCTTCTAAACACAAGTAGACATTTGTCTTCATCTCCAATCATTGTGTAACCATCCATCATAGTGTGATAGATTTTGATAGCAGCATCAATACCTTCTTCTTCCATCTCCCGCACCAAAGCTTCAGCTTGATCCATGTTATGTCCTTGGCTGTTGTAGTAGTAGAAGAACAGAAGACAACATAAGCAAGGAAACCTCTTCCAAGCATTGATATTATTATTTATGGAATCGAACACATGAATGCTCCATAAAAGTAGTGCCAACAAACAAGAATGTAAGAACTAAGTAACTAGGCATACAAATTTAGATAATTTAGCATGATAGTTAATTAGTTAACCATTTACTATATACCAAACTTACACAAATATCATAAGTTACGTGGAGACCTGCAGGAATCACCTGATATTTATAAGAACGGTCCTGCTAATAGGTGCCCCTGGGCAATACTTTAGGTGCAATAAATATACCTAAAACTATGAGTTGTTTTTGTGGGTACTCACAAAGCATTACTTACTACCCATAAATGTTTGTAATGCCTTTTTTAATGACAACACTACCCTCATTTCCTTTTAAAATTAGGTAGGTGAAAGGTTTTCATTGCAAAGAAAAAGATTACGTACAAGGAAGAGGGTTTTTTTTTTTTTTTTTTGGGGTGGCTAAGAGGAGATGGATTTTTTTTTTCTAGTCGGCTACAAAAAGATTACATGCAAATAAGAAATTTAGGTAGGTCATAGGTGCATGTGTTCTACTGTTGTTCCTGTAACTAATTAATTTATTCCTTAATATTATTTAGACAATATAAATTTTAAAAAAAATTATAAAAATAAAAACGAGCTAGATTTAATTAGAGAATGGGATGGGTACTACTCATTATATTGTTTTTTGAAACCAGATGCTTGCATAACTCAACTAATTCTGAAGCCCTGAAGTTAATGACTAGACAAACCCTCCCATGGCACCGAGGCTTAGAGTTTTTGGCCTCTAGCCAAATCATTTATTTTTTTTCTTATACACACTTGACCAAATCCCTTGGGGTTGGTTCTACCCATTGTTCTCTCCTCCTCAACCTTACTAACAACGAATTTTACAACCTATAAAAATCAGTTCATTACAAAATAATTGCCCACCAATACATTCAATTGTAATTTACGTACCCACAAAAATTTCTGTCAGAAATTATTTTAACATAACCGTATAAAGCAAACATAAAACATGGAGTAGTTAATAGTTATGAATTTTTTATATAACCAATCTACATAAGTAATACAGAGATACTCCAGTAAAATTTGATACAAGGGTAGATTTGACCCTATTTGATACTATTACGATCATTAATGACAGTAATTGAAGAACTCTTAATTTATCAATGTACGTCATTAATTATTCTTTCAAGTTAGAATAGTGCATACCAACTTTTACCTCATTTAATATGCTTAAAGTTGTGCCCCAGGGGCACTGGTTAGAATTGGCCTTATAAGAATGTAAGATAGGATCACTTCTTCCGGATTATAAGCTCACATCTGCTTCAACCATGCTTCACCTAAGTAAAGGATACATCTACAGAGCACTACAGATTCTTGGAGATGTGTTTCACTTTGGTGATGGTAACTAACCCACCATTGATGCTACTAGCTACGACACTTACAAAAATGTTCTACAACTCCATAATCCATGGATTCCATACACAAAAGGGAAAAGTCATTAACTCGAATCTGCCAGATTAAAAACTCAAATCCGTCAAAGGAAACCATACCAATGGCCATATATTAATACTTCCATATATGCCCACATCCAAAGTTGCATGTCTCTCTTTCGCCTCCTTAAACCACTGATCAGCAGCTCTGCCAAAACAAAAACATAATTTTTAGATTTAGAGAGACGTAATTGTCCATACAGCTATTTGTACAATAAGGCGAATATCCTCAAATAATAAAATGGAAAAAATACTCATTATTGATATCATATTATTAAGGCCACAAACGAATACTCCAAATGAAGATTTTGAGAACTATTCCAATAATAAGGGCCTAAGGCAAGGCTTTTCTCATCAAGTAGGAAGTGCCTTCGAAACTATGAATCATCAAATTGATTTAAATTCTAGCCAAAATTGTTATTTTTCAATTTGCAGTGTTTGAGTTTTAAGCAGAAAACAATCAACCAAATGTCACATTGCTAAGGAACTCCACCAAAAACAAGCTAAGCAACTCCACCAAAAACAAGTTACAAAAAACCGCAATGAAAAATTATTCATGCAAAGCCAGCAAAAGTCTTTGCCAGACGGTACAGTGTAAGAACAAAACTTTTACCAACTACAGTGAACTGCTATCCACAAAAGTCAATAACAGATATAATTAGGACACACAGACAGCACAGTAAAATGAGTTAAACCCTATGAAGCAATTAGTTTTCTCAAACATGTGGAAGCCCCATTCCATAATAAGAAAAAAGATTAACTCAAATGAACAATAGCAAAGTGCAATCCGGAATTCCAAAAGCAGACATTCATGTAACAACAATAGAAGGCTGATACCTATCAAACTAGGAGCTTACAGAATTTATTAAAAAAACAAGAAGGAAGGGAAAATTCCCAATAAGAAAGTAGAAGGTCATCAAAATGCTAACCATGGGCAATATTCTCTGAAAGAATATTATAAAATAACATAAACATGCCTTCCGTGTCTACTAAGTTGAGTGTGTGTATACTTTACATAGAAATATGAACTCACACCTCAAGCTTATGAAAAACAATCGAGCGTCTACTGAAATCAATCTAAATTCATTAATTTTCATCAAATTTGGCTTAGTTAAGGGTGAATTCTTTTCCTTGTGTTTTTCAGTTAAACATTAATTTGATGTCATCCGTAAAGTGATTATCACGATTCCTACACTTTTGAGAGCTTCATGGATGACATCTATTTTTTGCTCGGGCGAAACCCTATCAAATGCATGGGAACACATGGTCGCTGACTCGCTATCGCTCCAAAAAATGATTTTAGGACCCTAATAACATTGCAGTTTCGGTGCAACTTTGATAGAGGAAGGCATTCAGTACTGGGGAATGATAGATACTCCTTTTATGTAGTAATTATCAGGTAAGATGAAGGCTCAAAGAGAGCCCCATTAATACATTATTTTATTCTGAGGGCTAAATAAAATCCTCAGGTAACACCAAACAGATCACATTGCATCTGATAAGGATCTGTCTCCGATTTCAGAAAACGGGCTAGTGACCAACGAAACTAATTCTCAAAAATCTTTTGGTTATAGATGCGAGGGGAGAATCCTTAAGTCAACAATGGAGTATCTAACCAATAAGCAAAGCACAAAACGTCATAAAGCATAAGCCATTGAACATCATTCCATCACCAAAACTCCCCGCAGGAACAAAATCCATTCTTGAAATGGTGAAAGCGGTTTGTGTCCCTCACAGTGATTTCCCTTCCTGTAATGTTCGATGCAAGCTTCATAAAGGAATGACAGTCCCCACATATTCTGAGATTCTTCATGATTCTGATAGGGACATTTGGAGGCAAACTCATCAATCCGTACGTGAGGGCTAGCTTCTCACTATGGTGCCTCAATAGTTCCTGCTTTCTCAATTCTTCCACATCATGGAGGTCGTGTTTGGTATCAACCCTATAGTCCAGCTTTTCCATCTCCTGCAGCAAATCTTCCAACCTCGAACAAATCTCAACAATTCTAGGATGGCTTCTTTCCCCTACATTGAATGTGTGAACCTGGTCTTTGACTTCAATCCAGCTCTTTCCTCTCTCCTTCTTTGCCTCACTTTCTTTGAGAAACTTCCTTGCCCTTATGACTTCTGCCCATCGTTTCTTAGCTGCATAGGTGTCAGAAAGCAAGACATGGTTTCCTGCATTATCAGGTTCAATCTCAAACAAATGAGTAGCAGCTACTTCAGCCACCTTAATGTTTCCATGGACTCTGCATGAGGCCAAAAGCGAACCCCACATGGACGCAGTAGCCTCAAATGGCATTTTGTCCATCAAACCCTTAGCTTCATGAATAAGTCCTGCCCGACCGAGAACATCAACCATGCATGAGTAGTGGAAATCATTGGGTGACAAATTATGCTTTTTCGTCATCAGTTCAAAGTACATCCTACCCTTTTCAACCAAACCTTTATGGGCACAAGCGGATAACATGGCAACATAAGTAACTTCATTTGGGCACATACCCATCTGCTGCATTTTCTCGAATGAGATCATAGCCTCCATTGAGCGAGCATGTCTAGAAAACCCTGAAATCATTGTGTTCCATACAACCACATTCTTATCTTCTACACTTGAAAACACAATATAAGCTTCCTCAATGATTCCGCATCTGGCATACATGTCTATGAGAGTGGAAGCCACAAATATGTTTGAATCAAAACCACATTTCAGTATTGTAGCATGCATCTGCTTCCCTTCAATCAGAGCAGCTAAACCTGCACAGGCAGAGAGAACAGAAGACAT
Source organism: Rhododendron simsii (assembly GCA_014282245.1). Classification (NCBI taxonomy): domain Eukaryota; kingdom Viridiplantae; phylum Streptophyta; class Magnoliopsida; order Ericales; family Ericaceae; genus Rhododendron; species Rhododendron simsii. Next base: position 15,764,100 of record CM024955.1, read on the forward strand.
TGTAAACTGGTTATCTTCAACCCCCATTTTTCGAGATTCTCGAAACAACTTCAAAGCCTCCTCATAAAGCTCATTTTGCACGTACCCTACGATCATCGAACTCCACGTGACATCACTCCTCTCTGGCATGCTCTCAAAAACCTGGCACGCATCCCCAGTAAAACCACTTCTCGTGTAAACGCCAAGCAACGCTGTGCCCACAAATGCATTCGAATGAGTCGCTGTCTTCAAAGCAAAAGCATGCAATTGTTTGCACTCAAACATAGCCAATTTCGCAGCACAAGCGCAAAGAACACCCGCGACGGTGAATCCATCAACCTCTGCTCCTTCCCTTTGCATCTGCTTAAATAGACCAACAGCCTCTTCTTTATCCCCTATCCGGGTGTACGAACCAATCATGGTACTCCACGAAACTGAACTTCTCATAGGCATTTCATCAAACACCATTCGAGCACAATCAACAAACCCACATTTGGAATACATGTTAATCAACATATTTGATGTCAATGTGTCTGTTTGTAATCCAAAGCGAACAATCTGGCCATGGCAAGCCTTCCCTTCCAAGGGTTCCCTCTTTCTTGCACATCTCTGTAACACTTCTTGCAAAATTGACAATTGGGTCTCGGTTGGACCCACCAAGAAAAGGTCTTGAGAGGTTGAAAACTTTCTGTATTGCTGCGGATTATTGAAAGGACCATGGCTGAGAATGGGGTATCCCCTCAACGCTTTCATGTCATCGTTCAAACTAATCTTACAACCATGCATTTCCCAAACCATTGCTCATTGCTAGTTTTGGGGATTTACAAGTGGGTTAATTTTTTCTGTGGTACACCAAAAATGTTTTACTCCTAGTAGGGGTGGGCACGGGTCGGGCGGGTCGGGCATGGTCCGTCACCCGAACCCGACCCGATCATGTCGGGTAGGAGAAAAACCAACCCGAACCGAACGATGGTGTACACCCGCCCGCGTGCCCGATTTTTTTGGTCGGGTCGGGTCGGGTCGGGTCCGACCAAACCGAAGTAAAACTACATGAATTGTTCACGTTTTGGTCGGGTCGGGTCGGGTAAGAAAAAACAGCACCCGAGCCCCGAACCGAAAGCTGATTTTTTCGAAAAATTGAACCCGTACCCGTACCCGACCACATGTTCGGGCCCGCCCGAAACCCTTCGGGGCGGGGCGGGACGGGGCGGGTCCGTCGGCCCGCGGGTATTTTGCACACCCCTAACTCCTAGCATACGTTAGGTATTCCAAAAGTGAGTTGTCGGTAAATATTTCAAATATAGTGGTAAGTATTCTATATGCAAGGATGAGTATTCCGATACAATGAATTTTTATCACCTCACGTGGAATGAATACTACCATTGTATTTGGATTACTTATCACTATATTACTTTTGGTACCATGCATCAAAACATTTTGGTGTAATTTAGACGGACTCCAAATGAATAAGTGCAGCTTTGATAGATTTATAGAGAAAAGAAAAGAAAAGAATGTATTTTGTATCCTTGTGATTTGGATGAGATACTACAAAAGAGAGTGTCAGAGTGATTTGAAAATTGGGATTTTGAGAAGAAGGGAAAAAATGGCAAAATGCTTGGGTTGTTTGAAACTTAGGGAAAGGAAACAAAAGTGGAAGGAAAATATAAGGAAAAATGTACTGTGTTATAACTTTGGATAAAAATTTTATTTTCCGTTATTTTCCTCATGTTCCATATTTCTTCCCCTTTCTTTGCATCTGTATTCTCTTTTTAGAAAATGTGCAATAATGCTACTATCTATTATACCTAGTCATGAATAAAGTGCGATTTTTAAGCTGCAGCAAAAGCTAGCAGTAATGGAGTATTTACTTTAGAAAGCTGAAAATTCGATTAGAATCTAAATTTTGATTGGAAAAGCACCAAACCAAGCTTCTCTAGAATCAGATTTGAATCCTTTTTTTGCTTCTAGATAGAATTTCTTAGAACCCCAAAATTTATTGAATTATAAGATTTGACAAACAATTACAGAACTTTCATAAAGATATTTTTTTTACGTGATCTATAAAATGAACAATTCGGATAAATGTTTTGGGGCTTCCGTAAAATCTAGTTTGGAAATACCTTAAGAGATAGGGTATAGAGATGAGCGGCTCCAATTTTATAAGCATTCATGCTCTATACTTTTTCCTTTGCAAAGAACTCCAAGTATTAGTCCTAGTAATTATTTTTGGGTATTTCCCCGAGAAATTGTCACAAATTATTATTATTATTATTATTATTATTATTATTATTTTTTGGTAAGGATCACAAATTTTGTGAAGGCGAAAAGCGTGTTTACTTTCCTCCAAATTTTGTTTGATGTCATTTTAGGGAGTCCCCCTTAAGAGCAATCACTAAGTTGCAAATGCATACACGCATAGACTACAGCCTACTTAAATCTTTGACTAAGGTTGTCAAGGCATACATGCCTAGGCGATAGCACCACTCCATAACCCTCCTTAACTCATGCCCTTTCCATTGCTCTTTTGGGCCATGCATTTCACAGCTCTCTTTGAGATCAGATTAGGCTCAGATTGCAAAGTTATGAGGGATGAACAAAGGTGAGTTCTACGGTTAGCAATATGAGGTTTGGAAAAATAAAAATAAAAATAAAAAGGAAAATAATTTTGCCACTCCTTTTTTTGGTTAACGTCACTCCACTGCAAGTGTATTTTTGCACCAAAAATACACTTGTAAAGGAATGACGTTAACAAAAAGGGAAGTGGCAAAATCAGCAGCCAATAAAAATAAATAAAAGCTTTTGTAATTGAGAAAAAAGGGAAAATAAGATGTATCAAGACACGGCACATATTGCACAAGCATTACCGATTTGGAAGAAATGGTCAAATATAATGTAGATGGGACCCAAGAATCCAATGCTTTGTTTGGTTTCCTTTTTGAAAGAAAATTTTTAAATCAAAAAACACTCATTACCCCTATTTCCAATCATTACTCTCATTTCTCTTTCCCCTCTCCAATCATTATTCTCATTTCTCTTTCTATCTCTTTTCACTCATTACTCTTATCTCCAATCATTACCCTATTTCTCTCTCCACGCATTACCCCAAAAACCGAACTCAAAATTTTTTCAAAAACTCATCTAAACACAGCACAAATCTAATGTAGCTTTGAAGGACCAATTGACTTTCAACAAATGGTCAAAAAACAAAGATTCAATTAAGATAGGGATAAGCCCAAAAAAAAATAAAAATTGCGATAGGGAGATTGCATAGAACCCATTATGGGAAAGGCCCATACTCTTTTTGTCCACCCCACATATGCTCCTCTTCTTTATTGAGCCCAAAGAAAGATAAGGCATGGCCCTCCTCTTGTTCTCATTTTGTTTTCTTCCTTTTTTTTTGGCTTTCTTTCTTTAAATGTTACATCTCCTTTATTTTAGTGTACATCAAAACACAATCTACATATTCTGACATATATCTTTTCATATTTCCATGCGTGTGTGTTGTCCAATCTCTCTTTTGTCTTCAACAAATTCATTACATTGATGTGATTCTGTCAACAATTCTTATCTTGTGCATATACCATTCTTTTACTATCTCTCGAATATTTGCTTTGCTATTTTCTAAAAGTTATCTTGTACATATACAATTCTTTTACTATTTCTCGAATATCTACTTTGCCATTTTCTAAAAGTCAAATCATTCCTCCACTCACAAAACCTAAATTGCCCCTCCAAAACTATTATTAATCTGCCCACTAATTGTCTATTGCTAAAAAAATTTCGTCATTTTTTCCCCTCCCCGCTTCTCTCTAGATTCTAGCAGATTCACATGTGTGCCAGTCATGCGCACGTATTGAACCTATCACATCCCAACAAAACAAGACCCACCACGCCACTCAAAAAATTACGCAAGAACGGATACATATAAAGTTGACAAATAACTCGAATGACACTAAAAAAATAAATAAAGTAGATGCCCAATCCTTATGAGTCAATCCTAATCCATACCACTTGCTTCAATTTCCTATCAAACTGTCATTCATTTGAGTTGGTTAAATGTCAAAACACTGAAATCCGAAACAGTTGATGGACTCTTCACATTTTGACCCAATGTACAAGGGCATCTCAACCTCAACTTGCTATCAATTAAGCATCTATACAACTTGCCAATACTGCATAATTGCAGTCTATTCCTTTGTTATCTTCTACTTTTACTTTGCAGTCCTATTTGAAAAGTATTCCTCCACTAGACCCAAAAAAAACAAGAAAGAAGTTCAAAAAGGCTTCAGATGAGGTTTTTACACTTTGAGACTGCGGTCCTCACTTTCATTTGATTCCTTCATAAATTCGCCGTTCTTTTGACTAAGACTCCCATCTTCTTCCGCATCAAAGCTCGCATGAACACTGTATAGCACGTACACAAGCACTATGAGAGCCGAAAAGAATCCGAACCTCGCGTAAGATGGACCGTCAAGAGAACCCAGCAAGAAAATATTCAGAAAGATTGAGATAGAGGGTATCCATGGCATCAGCGGGACCCCCCAGAACTCGGGTTTTCGAGCTTGTGGGACGACCCAATGGAAAAGTTGTAGAACGGCAATGGCAATAACGGTGCAGGCACCGAGCATGAACGCCTTGAGCTTTCCAGACGGACCGAATTGCCAAATTAGGGTGAATATGATCGAAGTGAGGGAGAAGCAGAAGAGGAAGGACAATGTGGGCCATGGATTAGTGCTCCCCACCGATACATAACGTCTGTAAATCACTGCATTTGCCACCATGTAGAAAACAAAGAGCGTGCCGATGGACACTAGGTTCAGGAGGATGTCTAGGTCGGTGAACAGCGCAATCACAGCCGTGCAGATCCCTGAAAAAGGAAATAAAAAAAAGAAAAAAAGAGAAGAGGTTTGGTTAAGCACCTTGAAATGGTTTTATAAACAATCAAAAAACCTCCCAATTGAGGATATTTGATTAGTGTCCACGGAGAAAATCAAGGTCCAGACAAAGCATGCATGAGTATATCCATTAAGGGAGACAACCTATCCAAAAAGATTTTCTGAGTCCCACCTAAGTGAGGTGATTGGAATCAAAGACCAGACAAAGTACAAAGGAAATTCAAAGTAATTTCCATTAAGGGAGTCAGCCTATCCAACAAGACTACTGATTACTGAGTCACTACCCTTTCAAGGAAAAGAGAAAGGGAACATTTTCTAGTGGCCCTCGCTTAGGTCATTTTCAATCTAAGATAACCACATGTACAGGAAAATCTTCAAGGAACAGGGGTTTCACATTCAGGTCCGATAGATGTCGACGGATATACTCGAATAACCAGGCTTTAAGTACCATTTTTTGGTACCGGTTAATGCGGTATATCGGTATCAACGTATCGGTTCATGTAGTTTCAAGGCGTCAATGTCTTATCAGACGTTATACAAAATATGATACTTGTGACCACCGAAGCATTGATTTTTTTGTCGATCGGGTCACCAATCGAAAAAGTTTAACATTATTTACTAATCAGAAAAGTAGCCCATTGGATACTGGGTAAAAGTTTTTGCTGCTCTCTAACTTTATCTAAGAAATTTTAAGAAATCTACCACCACAGGACTTTGAGATAAATTGTTCCAACAGTTGAATTGAATAACTTTCCACATAATATAAGCAATCAAATTATCTGACGAATATAAATATATATATATATATATATATATATATATCTGACGAAAGAAGCATCACTATCAGCACTAAAACAAAATCAAAAGACAGATGCAAAGTGGGAATCGACAGAAAGGGAATTGTCGGTAGAAATAATCCAGAAAATTACAGAACACAAGTGATTCGCCCCATTTCCTTCGATTGAAGGTCCCCCACATTGTGTCATATTTGGTAAGGTCTGGTCTTGGTTAGTAGAATGGTGCCTTCGTGAGTCATGGCATAATCAATAAAAATGCAAAATACTCGAGGGTTTGACTAAGAGCAGATAAATTAAATCAAGGATGATTTTCAATGAAAAATGCATAAAAGAATTGCCACACCAAGTTACAAAAGGACAAAAAAGAAAGGAAGACAAACCAGAGAAAGAGCTATGAACCAGTATCTGAGCTGAGCGTCAAGTTGATTAAGCTTGACTTTGGCAAAATTCTACTGAGATTGGCTAAATTCTACTAAGATTGGCTAAATTACGCGTGTGATTTAATGATGGTAGATGCAATATCGAGCGTTGTTTAACAAGCAAATGCTCGAGTCGTCAATTTTTTGAAGTTGAATGAATGAGTTGAAGTATTTGTCGAACAATTCAATCTCAAACAAACCTCTTCTCCATTGTTTAATGGATTGACTTTTCAAAAAAAAAAACAAACAAACCTCTTCTCAAATCGTTGTTTGATTTTTTGGTTCAAGAAGTTTTTTTTAAACAGAGGTCAAGAAGTTAATTCGGTAAAATCCGACACAACTTGATCTTTTTTACAAAAAAAAATACCACCATTCCCCTTCTCTCTCTCTCTCTCTCTCTCTCTCTCTCTCCCTCTTTTTTCCCCGGATGAACTGCAGAGGCGGCTCCATGTGTATTGTTCCATGGTCAACTGACCACCCAAAGTTTTTTTTTTTTGCTTAGAATACATGTAAATTTTTTGGACTAGTGGTATTTTGAACACCCAATCCAATTGTCAATGAACACCCAACCCAATTGTTTGAACACCCAATCCAAATATTAATGAACACCCACCCCAAAAATAGCCCACAAATTAATCCACTTGAAATTGAAAGCAATTTATGCCATCGAATGACAGATCAATGGATAAATGATTGCTTAATTATTTATATAGAGAGTGATGTATTTGATACCGTTGATAACGAGGATATCATGCAACGGTTTCAAAAAATGAAAACTCGTCGAGGACAATTGTAATAGCTTATATAATTTGCTATTTTTGGGTTGCATTTTAGATATTATGTATAGCTTCACCTAAGGGCCTATGCACTCAGAAAAGTGCGGACGTCCCCTTTTTAGATCGGATTTTGATGATCTGAGCCGCTCAATGTGATCAGAATGTGATTTTAAGAGTATTCGCAAAAAATCATCAAAAAAAAAAGATCAAGAAGAGCTTCATCCGAGAAGTTTTTATTGAACGGTTAAAAAAAATTGCTCTAATGGAGCCCTTCGTGGTCATTTTTTTTTCTCGATTTCTCGTGAGTACCATTAAAATCACGTTCTGAACACATTGAGCGGCTCGGATCATCGAAATTCAATCGAAAAATGTGAAGTCCTTAAGTAAAGACTTCCTTATAAGAAGGAGACTACTTATGTATAACTTTATGTTTATATATAGTTATGATTTCTCAAGATAGTATAGTACAATTTCTGAACACCCTTAGAAGAATTCCTAGAGCCGCCACTGAGATGAAGTCTAGTACAAGTCGTTAACACACATTTCATGCCTTAAAGTATTTGTACTACCTAGCCCCATAGGTAAATCAAACTTCTGCTCAATATCAGGGGGGCCCACATGCAGATTCGGGTGACCCACGTGCTGATTCCGGTGACCCACCTGCTGGAATGCTGGAAAGTGTGGAACGCCCCCAACCATACGAATCGACAATACGAGAGTCAGATCCGAAGGGGGTCTCTTTTAGAAGTCCTCCATACTCGGTAATAAACAACTCAAATTTCATCTAGACTGAACGATTGAAATCTATTAGGCCGAATTCTTAGACATGGATGGCCCAAATGGGATCAACAGTTGTGTTGTCCCCTCTGGACGACACTACTCAACTCAAATCACCCCTCTATAAATTGGATGAGCTCCTCTCAATGGATTGCACCGTTCAGTTTACCCATTTGTGGGCTCTTCCCGAGCATAATTTAGAATTGTTCATAATTTAGAAACATTAACCAGTCGACAAGAATCGAGTTAGTTATTTTTTGACATGATTTTGAAACATATTTGTCTTAGGCACCGTTCCAGAATACATTCTTAAAAAATAATTACTTATTTCATATTTTCAAATTCAAAAATAATGTACATAAAAAATTATTTTTTATTTTTTTTTGCATTGTATAAAAGATTTCGATAAAATTTATTAAACAAGATCCATATTGTTGGAAAAATTATTTGCGTAAACACATTATTTTTGAATTTGAAATTACCTTATTAAAAAATAAGTACTTATTTTTAGTTTTGGAATGGGGCCTTTAGAACAAAATAGTATTACAACACCGAACCCATTCAACCCAAAGACAAATTCATTCTGAAATTATATCAACTAGCATCCAATCAATTTGATTTTTTGTTGTGACAAATTCTCTTAACGATTTCTAAAATGTGAACAATTTGGATCACCAAAGTGGGCCCGGGAAAAACGGAGAGGATCTCTTTCCAAAAAAAAAAAACAGTCAAATTACTAGTACAAAGGCGAGCCCATAGTAAAACGATGAGGATTCCCTTAGCGTAACCTCCCCAACGGAAACGGTTCATCGGGGGACCCAGTTCTGACTTCTCAACTGCGAGACTTCAACCACAATCCAGATCAAGACGTAAAGAGCCTTTTTTAAAAGAATATCTTTGGGAAGTCCAGAAAAGCAGAGATCATTTTTTAAATTTTGTTTGCTTTTTTTTAAGTAAAATAAAACTGATTTTCGTTTTTGAGGCCCTTCTAATTCAGCATTTATAATTGGGTTGCCTTTATATTTTCTGATTTTGACATAAACACATACCACAAAAGAAATTTATTTTCACCCCTAGTTTATTTTTATTACTTAAACTTTGACTCTTTTTTTTTTACTTTTTAACTTTAAGCATCTCTAGACAAGCGGTTAATATATAAAAACTCAGAAGAAAATGACGTAAATTACTTGTGAAAGCATACAATAAATGGACAGCAAACATGGTTAGAAAAATCATGAATGTCACTGCCCATGACGCTGGCATATTATGACAAAATGGTCAATTTATCTCTTTACAAAAATCAAAATGTCATCCCGATCGCAACGCGCGCTCTCACTCACACATGCACAACCTCCGCCGACAACCGCCAAAGCCCAAACACAAAAGCAATAAGCAATAATGGATGCGATAGAAAGCAAAGAAAAAGAAAAAAACAGATACGATTGATAACAAGGAAAAGGGAACTTTGATCAAAAAACAAAAAACTTACCAAGGAAAAGGGAGGCGTTGACGGGAGTGGATGTCCTGGGGTGGACTCTAGCGAACCAAGCAGGGACGACGCTCGACCGTCCGATCACGCACATGTACCGCGCCTGACCCAGCATCGCCACCAGCATCGACGTCAGTATCCCCAAGCTTGCCCCCACCCCGATCACGTTCGACACCCATTTCCAGCCGTCCGATCCTCCCCGAAACGCTGCCGAAAATGGCGCCTCCATATCGATCTGCGTCATCACCCACCACACCAGATCACAACCCAGAAATTTAAAAAAGAAAAAAAAAACAAATTAATCACCCACCGCACCGCTAAAGGTCAATCCTTCTAATAAATTATGCATCATTAATATTTTAGAAACTTAAATTGCATGGATTTTATAAACTCCTTTCGTTGTCAATTGTCGATCTTTGAAAACCCAATCTATTTTAGAAACACATAATTTATGGTACCCAATAAATTTTGTTCAAATATATTCTTGATCAGCATTGTTACATACACCCGCCGAACACAGATCAAACCACTTCAGATGAGACTTATATTTGACATGTGGTTGGTGGGGTCCACATCCACGAGTAAATGAGGAGATATGATGGAGAAAATAGTATTCAAGAGAAGAATTTAGAAAAATGATATTAGCATTTTAAAAATTGATGCAGACACTTCAAAATCAGTATAATTTCAAAGCAACTTTTCTTTATTTTTTAGAGTGCCTGCATTAATTTTTGGAGTGTTAATATCATTTTCCAGAATTTATCAAGATTAAAAAAACTAGGCGAAATAATTAAGAAGACAGAAAAAAACGACAAATGAGGGAGGGAGAATTTGTTGATCACAGATTCACAATGATAAGATGACTTTCTCACCAAATCATAAGGCAAGAGCATGGACATTGAAGCGGCCATCAAACAGTACAGAACGGTAACGAGGATAACGGAACCCGAAACCCCGATAGGGATATCCTTAACGGGGTTTCTGACCTCTTCGGCCATGGTCGAGACCGCATCGTACCCGATATAGCTGAGATACACCATCGCAGCACCGTTGAACACCCCCGAAACGCCGAAAGGGAAAAACCCGCCGGGGTGGTGAACCGGGTCCGCAGGTTTGGTAAAATTCTTCCACTCCCCCCTGTAAAACCCCACCACGACGATGAACACCAAAAACAGGACGTGGAGCGACGTCAGCACCATGTTCAGGACCGAGCTCTCCCTCGTGCTGCGCGAAATTAATGGCCCGAATCTGTTAGTTTCGAACTTGTACTTTCTTGACAGGAAAATTTTGGATTTATTTTTAACGTACTTTGGGGCAGGAGATTTTGGATTTATTGTACCTGTAACAGATGACGACGGTGATTATGAGCACGGCGATGACGGCGAAGAAGTCGATCTCGTTGAATCCCTTTGGGAGTGCGGAGATTGTGACCCTCCATTTGGCCGCCGTCGATATGCCTAGAGCCGTACCCAAATAGGCCGTGAAACTCCTCGCCACGGCGGCGTTTGACAGCACGTAGTCTAGTATCAGATTCGCGCCCGTCAAAAATGCCGCAAATTCGCCTGTTAAAAAACATAATCAGAAATCGAAATCGTTATGGCTGGATTAAAACCTTCTATGTATTTGTTTGGCCCCTGGAAAATCGGATTCGTCTCCGGAATTAGTCTAAGTGCCTATAAGTTCACAAATTTTTTATTTTTTTTGTTTCGAGAATGCTGGGTGTCTTAAAGACATATTGCACGCACTTAGACTAATTCTTTACGGCCTCTTTGATAACTGTTCACACGGTACGTGTGAGGTGACGTGGCTGTATGGGATGTTGACAACGAGACAGAGACCAGAGTTGTCCGAAAAAATCACAGTGAGAGAGAGGGGAGGATGAATGCGGACCGAAAGTGACGCGAATGTAGCTGAAGGCGCCACCGGCGACGGGCATGTCGACAGCGAATTCGGTGTAGCAGAAGGCGGAGAGGAGGGCGCAGAAGCCGGCAATGGCGTAGGAGAGGACGACGGAGGGGCCGGCGTAGAGGCGGCTGGCGCGGCCGGTGGTGACGAAGACGCCGGCGCCGATCATGCCACCGAGGCCGAATCCGACGAGGTCGAACCAGCGGAGGCTGCGGCGCATGTCGGAGCCGGAGCGGGACCGGGCGCGGCTCATCTCGTCGAAGGAGGTGGAGGCAGACCCGGCGCGCCGGGCGACGCGGCTCGGCGTGTCGGCGAGGGCCAGGAGGTACGTCTTGAGGCTCGAAAAAGAGGAGGAGCCATGGCTGTTCATCACTACTCCCTCTCTCTCTCTCTCTCTCTCTCTCTAGAAGATAAAGAGCTTAGGATGGAGCGAGGTGGTTTTTCAGTTTTTATATAGAAGGGGAAGAAAGAAAACGCCTTACTTTGTGTGTGTTTGGGAGATTTTTTTTCCCCCAGATTTTAAAATTCTAACTTTTAAATAGTACTACATTTTAATGGTTGCGAAAAAATCTATACAATGGATTCTCCGATCCCACAAATTCTGAAATCAAAAAAAAAAATTAAAAATGAATGAAATTCTCAAAATTCTCAAGCTGGTTTTTGGTAGCTTTTAAAATTTTACAACACAAATTCTAAAAAAGGAATTAAAAAAATTATGATCTAGCAGCTGCAATAAATAGTTCTCTCATCTTCTACTAAAACTTGAAATCTAAAATATGTAATAGATTTTGAAGTTAAAATCTAAAACTGTATTCACATTCATCGCTAAGCTAAAATCTGAAACTGTATTCACATCCATCGTTAACACGTTCTTGGACATTTACGCTTGTTTAGATTCTCGCAACTTGTCTGGATAAATGAGAGGGAAAACGATGAGGAACGTGTACAAATGAAGGCTTACCAGATTGCACAGTCCGAACTACAGAAGGCTTTTTAGACGGTAATTAAACGGAAACTGTTTTAACGGAGAGCTGAAACTTTGGGATGGCTTTTTCGTCCCCACGGTATTTGTTTATTTTAGGAAAGTATGCTTTCGTTTACAGTCCTGATCCTTTCCTTCCGTAGCCACGAAAGATTCTGTTGGCACCTTTTTCCATGCCCCACTTGTAACTTTCCTAATTTCGATATGTAACTTTCCTAATTTCGATATAAATAAAATAACGACGATACCGTTCGTTTTGAAATTTTAGATTTGAATTTATAAATAATAAATAAAGAGAGAAATAGAGTAATTATTAAAAATATGATTAATAATTAGAGAGCGAGAAAAAAAAAGTAAGAGTGATCATTGTAAAAAAAAAAGATAATAATTGAAATTCAAAACCCTTAAACGAACAAGGTCAGTCAATAATTCCTATTTCCTCGTTAGTTAGTACGAGTTAACTCCCAGTAGTACACTCTGCACAGCAGATTTGAACCGTTCATCTCAGCAATCAAGAGTTCATATATGTTTGCTTTTTTACCGGTAATAATTAACTCTGACTGATAGTAACAAACATATCTAAATTATTAATTGTCTAGATGGATGATTCAGATATTTTTTGCATGGTGCACTACTGGGGAGTGCCCTGCAATGCATAGTAATTATTAGATTAATTTTACTACGGACATAATATTATTAACTCTAACCATACCTCTTATTAGGACTTGATTGGATAGTAATTAGGACACTAACCAAATTGATTGAACCAAGGCAAGGTTATTCATGAACCAACCCGGTATTGTTGGGTTCAAGACTACTTGAATGATAGACCCAAGGATTGATTTTGATGCGAGTGCGCCATCACATGCTTCACGTCCTTGACTCTCCAATCCGTCAAACAGCTACCAATATATTCTAGTCCTTGCCCCTTAATCACATAATCTTTCAAAATGGCATTCGCTATCTCACGCTCTCAATTCTTACTCTGCACTCGCGATTTCAATCATCGCACTCATGAGTTTTGGTTACTTAGGAGATTTTGGCAAGGCGTTTTCACGCTCACTCTCGAATATGTTTCATACGTAAAGAATATTGTTGCGCACGGAAATGTGTCTTTGGCATTCAATGGAAACACGAATTCTGATTCTACTTTTAGGGTATAACAACCATCCTTAATCTAGCTTAGGCAATATAGGCACAAGATCAAACAACACTCAATGCCATAAAAGGGCAATTTTGTGGTGATTTCAATATTCTCTTTCGATGTTGATTTTTTTTCTCTAGTAGAAGAGTAAGAACTTCATTGATAATAAAGAATAAAATAACATCTTTGTTCTTCAATTGGCATATGGGTTTTACTTCCATTGCACATATATGTAACCATCCACGTCACCTTTGTTTCAATTATTTTTGTCAAAATAGTGGTTGGTCCTTGGTGGAGTTGACAAGAGAGAAAACAATATTATAAAATACGACAATTGAGTGAATGGTGCCTCTCTCTCTCTCTCTCGGAACATTGTAAGGAGGCTGTCAAAAGATTGATTTTACTACTTCTCTTCCCAATTAATTTGTTAAGATTAGGTTTGGAGGATGAGATGTAGATGCTCCAAAATAATCCGCTTAATTGGTTGTAGAGTGAGATGTAGAGGCTCTAAGATATCATAAACGTGGATGAATGAAAAAATCACTAAACACGTGATTCTTCTTTGCTATTATTTGTGGTAATATTTCTATCGATGTTGTTGATTAATAATACGCGTGAGTAGTAAATGGAGCAACAAAATGTTTAAACAACACTCATTTAATATCCGCGGGAGAAGACATCACCATAATTACCATAGGATTAGTTTTACGATCACTAATTGGTAGTTTGTTAATGCAATTATTTGCTAAGAAATATGTCCCCAAATGTTTGGGAAAGTATGTTTCATTAAAATCTTTTGTGAACGCTGAAACAAGTGAATGAAATCTAACTTTTGCATTTCCCACATGTTTCAAAAAAAAAAAAATTAAGAAGAAGAAGAAGAAGAAGAAAGAAATCTAACTTTTGATTTAAAATGACATACTTTGGAATTTGTGAAGGATTCTTATGAGAAAAAAATTATAATAGAGAATAAGGATCACAATATTATGTCTTAAATTCAGATCTTTCTTGTTCTTCAGTCTAAGATCATTGTACTCAAAACTCTTTGAAATTGAATGCATGCGTGTTTCTCTTTCACCCAAACTAGAGGTGATACTGGTCCGGTTTCGACTGGTTTCAGCGTATTTTTCGGTCGAAATCGGTTATTCGGTTTGAAATTTTTAGAAACCAGAACCAGTTGAGATAATGCGGCCTGGTTTCGACCAGCTCAACCGGTTTTCATTCATGGGCCATATTTTGAGCCCAACACATCAAAAAATAGGAAAATGACGGTCAATGACAAGTTTTGATAATTAATACTCGCCAAGGACATTTTGTTCATTAACAAATGTTCTTAGCATGTCCTTAAAAGATATTAATTATCAAACCACGTCATGTGCCGTCATTTTCCCTAAAAAAATCAACAATTCAACCACAAAATATCAACCAAAAACCCATAATTCAACCCTTTTTTTTTTTGGACCAACAAAAAGGGATCAATTTTGAGCCCAATACATTAAAAAAATCCATAAAAACATAATTAAACCCATAAAAATAGTTTGTAAATATAAATATATATATATATATATCTCTAATTGACTTTATATAATGAATATATTTATTAGACCAATATACACCAAAAGGGTGGGTAGCCTAGTGGTAAAGAGAGGGGAGATCCTTCTAGCCTTCCAGGGTTCGATTCCCCTCCCCAATGTTTATATATATAGAGTTAGGTTCCGGTGAGGGATCCCTCATTTTATTAAAATGCGGGACTCCCATTCCCGATTGAATTTCGATGATCCAAGCCGCTCAAAGTGATCAGAACGTGATTTTAAGGGTCCCCCCGAGAAATCAGCAAAAAAAAGGGCTTCATCCGAGCAGTTTTCATTGAACGGTTCAAAAAAAACTGCTCGGATGAAGCCCTTTCCGGTCATTTTTTTGCTGATTTCTCGCGAGTACCCTTAAAATCACGTTCTGCACACATTGAGAGGCTCGGATTTTCAAATTTTGATCGGAAAATGAAAGTGCCTCATTTTGTTAAAATGAGGGATCCCTCACTCGAAAATATCTCTCTCTCTCTCTCTCTCTCTCTCTCTCTCTCTCTCTATATATATATATATATACCGGTCCGGTTTCGACCAATCTTTAAAACACACAAATCGGATCGAAATTATTTTTCCGGTTTATAAAATGTTGTCAACTGGAACTGGATCGAAATTATTCAACCGGTTTGAAAAATTCGGTCCGATCCAATTTTTCCGATTTCGATCGATTTTCCGGTCTCGACTAACAGCCCTAACCCAAACAGAAGCAACAATGCTTGCATGCTGAAACTACAGAATATAGTGGAGATTGCAAGCCTAGGCCCCTGGCTGATAATCTAAACAAGTAACCCACATTAGAAGCACCTTTTTTTTTACAACTCAAGTGTCCAGACCAGTTTACTCGCATTTCAACTAATTCTGGAGGACCAATGACACCGGCCTCTTATAGGTGTCCCATGTCCCAATTAAAATCAATGCAGAATTATGTATGTACTGACCCCAAAAGAGGTTTTTTTTTGTCAATCGATGGGAGAGATCATTACATCTCCTATGAAATACAAAGTATAAACCGCTAGATAGTACATCAATTGTGTGCAAATCTACAAGATAACCAAACCCAATAACTCAACCAGCAAAATAAATAAGCCTATTAAAGGGACCACAATCACTATAAGCTAAACTCAATCACAAACATATTAAGGGGAGAAATAATCCCAACAAATACAAGGGGAGTAACAAGGCCCACACGCACGTGAAAAGATTCAAACTTCTGACCTTCTAATAAAACGATGCAATGGTGCTGACCAATTGAGTTGACCCATGTTAATTATCCAAAAAAAGTTGATAGCACCTAATAGTAATAGGTTTCGAACTTGAGACTTAGGATGGAGCAAACCCAAAATCTCATCTCTTAACCACTTAGGTAGCCCGCGAGTTCTCATTAGAAGCACTTTAACCCCTTTAGCAAAAAAGAAAGGAAAATAAGCCCATTAAACATTTTGGGAAACTAATTAATACACCACTCATGCTATTCACACAGTAATTGTGCAGAGATTGCAGTGTAAGGTCTATTCTGGGTCCCACATCAACGATCCGATTCATTCATTAAATGTAAAATATTTTTTCTAGGGTTCTTGCGATAAATCAACTCAATCCGATAATTATAGGTGTTCGATCCAATCATCTAACTTTTCATTTAAATCATCCAATCATCTAACTTTTCATTTAGATTTAAATGAAATGTTAGATGATTGGATCGAACACCTATAGGTATCGGATTGAACTGATTTTTCGCGGGGACCCTTGAAAAATATTTTACAATTAATGAATGAGTTGAATCGTTTGTATGAGACCTAAGTGGGCCTCACATCACAATCCAGGCACAATTTGTGCCCAAAAAAGAAACTTTTTGTTTGAGTATCATTTCTGTTAATACATTGACCTCTGCTCTTGTTTCGAAAGTTACTCTCACCTCCCTATGCAGACAGCTCCCTTTGTCGTTAAATTTGGCCGAACCGCGTTAACTTTGATGGATAAAATATCAATATACCCGTTAGTGCAAATGGTTTGATTTACATTGGCCCCCTTCTTTATATTAAAAAATATTGTTATACAAGTTGAGTCCCCTTTTTCTAAGGACCACCTTAACTTAATAAAATAATGACCTCCCTTTTCCGATAGAATTTCAATGATCTAAGCAGCTCAATGTGTTCAGAACGTGATTTTAAGGGTACCCGCGAGAAATCAGCAAAAAAAAATGACCGGAAAAGCTTCATTTGAGCAGTTTTTGTTTATTTTTTATCGAACGGTTCAAATGAAAACTGCTACACATTGAGTGGCTCGGATCATAGAAATTCGAACAGGAAATGAGAGAAATGGAGAGGTCCTTATTTTAACTTTTAATGCTAAATTAAATAACCAATAAAAATAAAATAAAAAATTCAAACTTCATTGAGGTTTTTCTTTATCTTTAATTCATTTATTCATACAGGTGGTCCAAATATTTATTTTTGCCATTCTCCTCGTCTATATAAAAATCTGAAAAGTAGTAAATCATGTCTAGAAATAAAAAAGAGAACTTAAAGACAATATTCATCTAATTTACTTTATAATTATATTATGTTATACGGATCTAAGATGAGATTACGTCTAACCTGCTATAATCTTTGTAATATCTTAACCATTTCCGTTACAAAATTGACACCTTGTTAGGTAAGGTCACGTGACTGTTACCGGTAATAACATCTGAGTAAATCTGAATTATTGATTATATCAATATGTGATTCAGCTTTATATCGATTGATTCGTTCGGTACAAAACCTAGATTGAAGAGCATCCGAACTAATTTTTTTGAGGAAACGAAAAATATATATTGAGGAGCAAACAACAAAAAAACCATGGAACAAAAAAACAAACAACAGCCTCAATATTAGAGACGTCCGATCCACTCGTAGATGTGACCGGGAGAGTTGGAGCTCCCCGTTAGAAAAACGGTGCAACCGAAAGCAAAACGAATAACAGGGGGAAATTAAAAGCGTAACCGGTTTTGACTTCGGATCACGTTGACACGTGGGAAGGATAATATTATTTATTACTCTTTACTAAAATAGTCTGATTTTGGGGGGAATTTTTCAAAAAGCCTATTCCACCGTTTTGTTTCATCGTTCCTTTTACTGCTTTCAATTTTTCCGTTTAAAATTTTTTGGACAGTCCAAATTTTAAAAGACTTTTCCAAAGAAGAGGTAGAAGAATTTACTTAAATTCGAATCTTTGACCGTCGAGACAGACAGTGAAATTGAGCGCTGTATAGTGAGAAAAAGGGTAAAACAGGACGGTGGGTAGGTACGGCTGAGAGTTTTTTCTGGTGGGATAAGCACGGATTTAATGCAGCATGCAAAGGGTGATAGGACACGTCCTGCCCTTAAAAGGGCTCCTACTTTTTCTTCTTTTTCGTGTGAACATGGATTTGTTATGGATTACTAGTATTTTATTTTTCTTATGTGGGAAAGGAAAGATTAAATTTAAACCTGTAAGAGCATCCACAATAGGATCGCTTCTTCTCATCTGGGGCTACAATAGCGAGCAAATGTCCAAAACTCTCAGTTCATCAGTCTCGCTACTGATTTGTAAAAAATAAAATTGCTACAGTCACTAGCCTATTGCAACGAGGCACTATTCATGGGCTAAGTAGTATTTTATAATTTTTTACTCCATGAGGCACTATTCAACTGTGTATCACCTGTATTTATGGCTTTTTTTTTGTTTTTTTTATAAGAAAGAAATAATTTATTTAGCGGGATAATTTTAATATAGAGAGTCTGATGCAGTTGACATTTTAAAAGTGGATAGCTAAAGTAATAAAGTGACTTTTTAAGGTGTAATTTGGTTCAAAATTTGGAGAGGCCGGTGCGGATGTTCTAATAACTACCCACCCACCACTTTCGTTTTGGAGTCCCTACTTAATCAATAATTCCAACACCACACCCATTCACACATCCAGTGTGTGTGGGCCCCACCATTATTGTTAGTATGGGTGTGTGATTGGGTGTGTAAATGGATGTGGTAGTAGAAGGACTCCTACTTAATACTACTAAAAAGCAAAAAAAACAGTCCAAGAATTTAAAACCCAGATTTTTGGGATTTCGTATTCGAAGAAGACAATTATGTCACATGGGTCTTTTCACTACAAGAAATTTTGCTTTATGAAATGCCGCTAAAAACTTAAAAAAATGCCAGTAAAGAGTATTATCGGCATTTGTCAAGTATTATCGCCATTTATAACAAATGCCGTCTAAGAGTGTGTCAGTAAAAGTACAAATGCCGGAAAAAATTGTACCATATAAGACAAAATGCCACATTGGCGCCACATGGTGCCCACATGTCCGCCACGTGTTGCGCAAATTTTGTGAAGAATTTGCTTGCCCCAAGATTCGAACACGTGACCTTTGCCTCGCGCCCACGTGAAGCTACCAATTGGGCTAGCCACCATATTGGAAAACATTGCACAATGAAAAATATTTATATTATACACAGATTTTTCCTGGTAATTTTTTCAACAAATGCCAGTAATAGTTTGGCGGTACTTATTTTGGCAGAAAAGTCGACTTTTGCCGGCATTTTTTTTAAACAAACGCCGGTAATAGTGGTTTTTCCTGCATTAATTAAAATGTCGGGAATGACCATTTTTCTTGTAATGTTTGAATTTGTTATACGAGTACTAACAATTGAATTAATTCATGCTACTTATCGCTCGCGAATTTAATTTTATAAAACTTCAATTAATTCATGTTACTACGCACTATGATTTTTTTATTTTTTATTTTTGCAAATCTTTGTATGACGTACGTATAAGAGTTATCATTGCGATTGAATCAACAGATTGTCAGGGCTGGCCCTAGATGTAAGCCCACCAGGCGGGAGTCTTAGGCCTCCTGTTTTCAGCTCAACTGTAGGGATCCAAAATCTCGAAATATATTAAATATTATGAATATACAAATTTGTGCAGATAGGCTAGTGTAGCTGTGGTGGTAAGTTCTTTGCTTTCTAACCATAGGGTTGTTGGGGTGCCCTTTTCAGCCCACCACTATAATGTCAAGATTGGGTGGATTCATTTCCGACCCAGTGGTCCAAACCATTTACTATAGTGAAATTAGATTGATTGATTGCATAATATCTAGCTAGATTATTGGATCATGTTTGTCTTAAGACAAATTAACGGTGTGGCTTGAAAAATGAAACTTGCCGTCCATTATTTTCGACTAGATGTGATTGAAACCAAAACACCAATTAAATCTCGATTTTGGTAGGTTTCGTTCCGGTGTGTATGGATCAAAAGTTTGAATTATATGTTACTTGGTATCCAATTTATATGATTTAAACTGCAATCAAGCATTTTTACGAGATCTACAATACAAACGAAACGTTTTGTTAATTATGTACGACAAGCGGCCAAAATAGTGAAAATATGGCCAATCATACGTACGGTGTGCAGTTTGGCCTTCAACTGTCGAGGATCTAACTCCGATATGAAATACTAGCACTTGCCACAGCTCTATTTGACAAACCGAGCAATACATTTGGTCTATTTGACAAACCGAGCAATACATTTGGTCGTGAGAGAAATGAGTGTTAATGGATACAAAATAAACGGTTCAGATCGTCAGGTGCAACTCTGGTTGATCTCATTTTGCATCACACAAGGTTCACAGAGAAAAACACAAGCAGACCCACACTCAGTAGTACCATATAATTCTAATATCTATGGCCTATTATAATTGATGAAATAATATGATTAATCGATTGAATCAAGCTTTTAGTGATCGGTCCACACTGAACTACAGCAGTTAATATAACCATATATAAGCAAATCAAGTGAGTCCCGAGCTAGGAAAACACGACGGCATTTCTACTTGACGGAATGAAAACATCATCACGGTTGAATCAACGGAAGCCAATTAGATGACATTGCAAAGCATTACTGTCCTCATTAAAACGCGACTAACTGAAGATAGAAAAACACCCGGAAATTAAATCTCACCAACAAGCAGCCTAACCAACCAAGAATAGTGTTGGGTCGTGACCCCGACCCTCTAATCCGCACCCTCAAGCACAACACGCAAACATACCAAGCACAAACATGAGAGATGCGAGGAAAAACTCCTTTATGTATTAATCACAAAACAAATACAATATACATGAAAAAACCTTTCAGGCACACCACAACCCGGCTGCCATCACTCCTCTCTCTCTCTCCCTCTCTCCGGTGGCTCTCCGACAATCTCTCCGGGCATCTCTGAGGAGCTTTACGAGGAGCCTCTCACTCACACTCTCACCTGGCCCCTCTCCTGTCTCACTCAGCCCACACACACTCACTGCCCCTTGGCAGTCAATACAAAAACCAAAACACATGGGGACTAATCCCCTACACTCATATCCACCTTACTCGGGTGTACCCAACAAATAGAACTCCCAATACATCTACCGCCAAAACTACACTGAAAAACCGGCGAAGCTCCAAGCGAGAACTCTACGATCTAATAGTCCAAATTTCATGGGGGCCGGCATCAATGCCCAAAACCACCACCTTAGGCATATCGTAGTAGAAAAATCCATATATCTCACGTATAAAAAGGTAATGTTTAATGAAGTGTGGACTCTTTTCTTCTTTGGTTTTCTGTTCAAAAACACTGATCAGTCGAGCATCTTATCTTTGCTACTGTTTTTCCCCCCCACTTGCTTTTAATAACACTCTCCTTCTGGGGAGGAATTTCTTATGGGTTTTTATGTGTTTACAAAAGTGTCTGCAGAAGCAGAACTCCCTTGCTGGAGCGATGCCATTGCCAATGTATTGTCAGGACCTGTGGGGTGGAGTCTCTGTAATACTGTATGCTATAGACAGGCTGTGGGAGCATGGGCCGCACAACCTTATCAGTCCCCAACCAATTGCCTTTTCCTGATTATTTTCCCACCTTGTGGCCCCCGCGACTTGGTCTAAGTTCTGTTTAAATTTTTGGGGTTTTTTTTTTGTTTCGTACTCATTCAAAAAAAAAATTAGCTTTTGTCAGTTTTGTGCCTAATTTTTGTGAATTATTGATTCGTCTTGTCAAAACGAATCGAAAAAAAGTTGTGACTTCTACCTGAATATTTTAGAAAATATCTAAGATAATGCCCAAAAACCCGACTTTATTGTGTAATTAGAGAGTAAAATTGGGAAATAAAAGAAATAACAAATGCAATTAGGGAACTGATTTTCACAACCCCTTTTGTCCAAGTGTGCTCCTTTTTTTGTTTTATATATAATGGTGTGAAATTATCAAACTACCCTTTATACATTTTTTTCTTCACACATAAAAAGGGTAATCATGTAATTTCACATCATTATAAACCGAAAAAAAAGAGTGCATTTGAACAAAAGGGGAGTATGAAAATCAATTTCAATGCAATTATCGTGTCCCCTTATCAAGTTGGAATTGCCAAAAGAGAAGAAACCAATGGAGACAAAGGAAGTCGTGAAGAGCGTTGGAACATTATGCGGCGGTGCTCGTGCACGATCATATTTTCGGGCGTCCAATAGAGTCTGCAGCTACTGAGCTATACGTTGGCTACAGCCAAGAGCATGGGCACATGCAATAATCTTATCCGTTCCGTTGATAACCAAATGACAAGAATTTCAGATGATGGACCCCACAAAATCATCGAAGGACGACCGACCTGAGGGTATCTCCATTTTGATGTTCCCGATGCTGTTGTTCTCATGCTCATGTCTCTTCCTTCTTTGCTGGAACTTGGATGTTTTGGTATGGCTCACCTTCAGAGCTCTTTAATTTTTAGTCGACTCTTTCGCATGGTTTTCCCCCCTTAATTTTTACGAGATTTAGGTCAAATTCTAACGTCATATCACTCTCTTGATGGGAGAAATTGAGAAAGATAATCTTCGTTTGTCATTTTCATCATCTTACATAAAATTTTCAACTTTTGGACTAGACTTTAATAAGTTTTGAATTCCTCTATGTAGCTACCCAAACAGCGGGGTCCATGCATGAAAACTTGAGCCATCAATGATCCAGGGCCAAAATCAAACAATCGGGATGACCCAAATCGCTGGTCTGGTGTGGATCCTCTCGCTTCGAGTTGGTTGATCGATATCTCATCAGCATGATTCGATCATCATACCAGAATAGTTTGGGTCGCTCGAGGGCTGAGTACGTCTGGTCTAATCTGCAGAATTCACGGGCCCATAAGCTAATCCTAGCACGCGAATTAACTATTAGATCAATACGTCATAACTAACGTCATCTAAAGCGGTTATCTCACGTGCTAGACACGTGATTACTTGAAGGTAAAGAGTAAGGAAAAACCCTATATATGAGGTTAACTGTTCGCACCACCCTAAACACCTCCCTGCCTCTTTCCCACCTCCAGTTACTTATTTAACCACCTATGTGCTTTTTCGCCTACCTTCGGCCAGTTAAGCACTAATAGCGGGTGTGCCTTGTGCAGATCAGGTCAAGGAGCTTCAACTGAGCACAAATCCGATCCGAAGGCCCACCTAAGCTCGCACTGGTTATTTCGACACGCAACACTCTCATGATCAAGATGAACATTGCGATATGATTTTTTTTTGACGTAATTCAGTAAAAAAATAAATAAATGGAGTAAAAAATATTGTGCCAAAAAAATCACCAATAAGTTGGCTCAAGGGAACTGACATATGGCAGTCTCCTCTTGGTACTTGACCAGCTGGTAACTCTGAATCTCGGATTTCACCTGCAAATTAAGAACAGTCACTTTTATCGTTAAAGATTTTCAACGACAAAAGTTCAGTGAATCATCTCACAGGTAGAAATCTTTTGGCTGATTTGGATCATGCATAAGAAAGTTACAAGTCATGGAGAATAATCTACTCCCACAACTAAAAGTCTGTGCCGTAAAAGCAAGTTTATCAGAAGAGATAAAAGAGGTTTTTAGCTATTTCACCTAAGCAAAACTCTCAAAATGAGCATTGTAGGAGATTAGCTAAAGGCTTAAGTAAAATCCATCCATGAACAGTGCATAGGTAAATACACATATTCACTATGTATCTATTATTTTATTAATTGTTCCCCTATCTCTCTCTCTCTTCCCAGAAAAGAAAAAGGGAAATAAAAGTAATAATATTTTAATAGAGAATATGTTAAATAGATAGTATTAATGTAGTGTTGAAAGAAATGTGAATAGGTAAAATGAAAAAAATGCATTGTTTACAAGTATTTTTACCTAACAACTGGTAAACTTGCTCTAACAAGTTTGTATATAGCTTTACTCTTTGTCTAGGGTGGAAATTACATTGTTAATTTGGGATCGGATTCTCTCCGGTACTCTAAGTTTTGGACAGAAAGAATCAGTCTAAATTTAAATCATACATTGAGATAGTTTTAATGATTCATATTTGCTTAGAGACTCTTCTCAGTAAAAGTCAACTCTTTTCAGTGAGAGTCTCTAAGTAAATCGAAATCATTGATTACAACATATGGATGGTTCATATTTGAACTGTCTCTTGGACCGAAAGCATTCTTTTACTTCCAATTTTGAAAAAACTATGCATGTCGCTTTTTTCACGTTGTAATATTAATTTCTCCTATAATTCTAGTTTACTAGAGAAAGAATTGGTAGCTTACACTTGGTAACTTACACCTGTGTCTTTCACAAATAGTAGAACGTGAATTGTATGTCAGATTAATATTCGACTGTAGGAAGTTTATTATAAAAAGAAGTAAAGAACAAATCCAGTAAATAAATACCATCGTCAAGGGTCCTCCAAATGAACTGTCCATAAGTCAAAGAAAACTATTTTAACTAATTACATTTCAATGGAGTTTATTCTTGCATGATTAAAAGTCCCGTTTTTACTTGGCAGCTTCAGATTTCTGTTCTTTCATTCAGAGTTATTTCCCCTTCAAGTTTTTGGAATTTTGTTCAATTACTCATCTTTCGGTAACTCGTATTATATTTTGTTCTTAATTAAAGTTGCTCGTGGATCTTATTTTAGTTTTAATCTTTTGTTTAATTTTCATTCCAAGCATGATTCACGTTAGGGTTTCTTTGCTTCTCATTTATTAATGAGTGAGTAGTTGTATCGGTAGGGCTGCGAGGTGATTAGCACGCCCTGATCAGTTCGGACACTGTTCCTAATTTCAAACAATGAAAAACGATTTTAGATTTGAAAAATACTTCCCGCAGACGATTCCAGGCATTGTCGGAGTCCATGTAAATCGGAGAATGGGGGTGCAAAACTCATTCTCCGCACATAATACTTTAAAATACTCTTATTCTCGCTTTAAGTCCTCGCTCTCGTGAATTTTTTGTGGTTTGATGTGTTAAACAAAATCTAACCTAACCCCGCGTAAATCAATGACTTGGTATTTTCCCTTTTTCCATGCAAAGCACATGGTTTACCTCCATTAGTCGAGAACTCAACACTTTGTTTAGGTTTCTTTCTTATGCCTTTCCGCCATTGCATGTGGCCTGTTCTCAAAAACCAAGACTCCCCCATCTGTATTGAAATTTCGAGATTTTCAATCACAGTCTTTTAACCTAATTCCCTCAGCTTTTCCACTTGATTTGACCATTTTTTTCCCACTTCTTAATCCACAATTTAAGCCTAATCGTGCATTGCTGACTTCAGGGATGGAGCCAGGCAGGGATTAGTAGGGGCGGTTGCCCTTGCATGAAAAAAACAAGAAACACTACTATTATATGTATATAAAAAAAATACTATAAAAGTATATAGGCTCACCCTTGTGTAGAATTTTGAAAAAAAAAAATAATAATTGTAACATTTGAACTACAAGGATACTAATATTAATTACTAAAGGCTAAGGGCTAAAATATAACAAAAAAAATAAAACCATATGGTTAATATTGTGAATGTTCAAGTACTAATAAACTTTCACATTTCGTTACGTTAGATGGGTTTAGTGTTTTACAGTTTTATTTCTTTTTGTCCTAAAATCTCAATGGCACACCAAATCCCTTCTCTCTCTCTCTCTTGGAACAAACATCCCCAATTGTTAAGGCTTTAAAGGCAATTTCAAAAAAATAGAGACAAAGGAGAAGAGATTTTGGAAATCCTAAGTAATTTTGGTGAAATTTAAGTTGTAGATATGTCATTTTCCAATTGTTGTTCTAGACTTCTCCTAATTCTTTATTTTTTGACTGATAAAATCAAGTAACATGAAAGCCCATGAACTGAATTCATCAAATTGTGATGAGTGAAAAAAGAAGAAGATGAACAATAAAGAAAAACAAGACACATACATCAAGATCGATCTCATTAATTAAACCGATTTATGTATTTATGTTATTTTGAATTTTAATATATTTACATAATTTTGCATATGTATTTATATTTTTTTTCTCGCATGCATGGTCGTCCATGCGTAGTGAAAATCCTCCGTCCCTGGCTGGCTTGTTAATTGACTGTTGATTAACGCGGAAGTATCTAGTGGTGTTTGGAACGCACGAGTCTCCTCGTTAAATCCCGAGGCCGATTTGATAATTGCTTAATTTGCAGTTTTTGTCTCCCGGTATAACTACAAGCGGAAGTGGGGGCTAATGTGAATTATGCTAAACAAATAAGGGATGCTAAACGCAGGCACGGATGTATATATAGATTCGATTATTCGAACACAAATACCGTGAGCCTCACACAGTTGATGCGGGGACCACTCAAATCGCACGGTTTTTGAGACATCTGTGTTTACATCTTCTACTTTCGTCTATGTCCGTAGTATTCCCTCCGTTCCAATTTTTTATTCATTTTTTATGTTTGCGTCAGTTTTTAATTACTTATATTTTTTAATATGGATATTTAAAAATACAAAAAATGAATATTGTTTGATAGTTCTCGATTAGCTTTATAATACAAAATTTATAGATTATGAAAAATAATAGGGAATTGATTTCTACACTCCTTTTATATAATATATATAATCTACACTATTTTTTTTCTTTTAGCAAAAAAAAAAAAACCACTTTCAACACTAAAATCCAAAAAATGGAATGTGATTACCAAAACAGAAATGTAGAAATCAATTCTCAAAATAATATATATATACACACACGAGAAAACAATATGAAAATCGAAAATGAACAAGCATTACTTTCACTTTTTTTCTAATGTTTTCAACTCAGAGCAATTGACCTCACCAGGTGCGTCGCTGCCCTAAAAGCCAATATACACTTTTACTAATGTCGGGAGTTTTTATGGGTGTTGGGTATGTAAAGTATTATTAATTGGGTCATGATATAAATTTATTTATTTACTGATTGGTCTTTAAGCTTCAGTTTCGTGGAGTATCAAATTGTGTCCAAAAGCTCGTACCCTTTCTGGAACAGCTTTTGAGTTCCTGGCAAAGGGTGCTTTCGGCTAGAAAAGAAAATAAAATAAAACAGACAGAAAAATTTTTAAAAAATTGAAGCAAGACCTAATGTACAAGAATCGAAGCTATATAGTAGGAGGCTTTTTTTTCCTGTGTCCCAATTAATCGATTATTTCCGGGGAAATAATATATCTGTCCAATTGCAGGGTACTATTAAAATTGGAGATAAATATGTAATGAATTGTTCCAATACAGAAATAGATTCTATGTAAACAGAAGTTGAACTTTGATCAAAGAAACGCTTGATTACTAAGTCACTATACTATTGTAACAACGACTCGGGTTCTTGGAGTAGGAGCTTGTAGAAGGTCTTTAATGTGCATCTAGTTCTTTTTCGACTCACCGCATATGACAGGGAATTAAACTCCTTCCGTTGCAAGTAGGTTTGAAGACCCATTTCCATAAAACTAATGCTATATTTCAATGGCTGGATTTTGAAGAGAAATGAGAATTGGATCACCAAGGAATCAAATTCTTAGTAATTCAATGCATTGACTAACTTCATTCCCATGTTTGAATATATATAGTAATCTTATTCGGAAATTATAACATTTTAAAAATTTATTAAGGTCAACATTTCCTCATTTTGAGGACCGGGCCAAAAATCCATAATTATACCACGGATAAAAGAGGGATCAGATTTTCATTCAGTCTAGGAATGCAACTTCTTTTTGAGTAACATATACCATCAAGAATCACATTCGTATATTCTAGCCTATTCCAAACGTAGAAGGTATGTACATGTGACATAAAATTCTCACTTCTTCTCAAGATCCCCACCATCTAAATTGGGCCTAAGAGCAACATATGAAGCTTTGATTTTTCCATTCAATTTGAATAGTTAAACCCAATATGAAGAAACAATACGAAGCCCAACAAATACGAAGCCCAACACAATGTGAAGCTCAAAATTCTAGTGGATGGCCCAAAGGTGGAAATTGATTTTATTAGTAAAATCAGCCAGCCAATGATTAGCGTTTCGTTTTCAAACAATTTGAGACAAATTGGTTCTGAATTACCCAGCTCTCTATCGATCCAAAATGGGCTCAAATGATCTTTAATTTTGAGACAAATTGGCTCTAATTTTGGATCAATTTTTTTTCAAGTTTATGGTTCATCTCGACCAAAAAAATTAGGAATGTTCTCAATCTATGAATAAGTTCAATTTTTTTTTTTTATTACTAAAGATGACAATAAATCGACCCATTATAATACGTTATGTTTTTATGCTTTGTTATTCATTTGCGCATGTGTTGAATTCAAGAGGTCCTGGGTTTTTTTTTTTTTTTTTTTTGAAAATGTCAATTCATTCAAGCCCGAAGGTGAAGATTACATCGCAAAATACAAAAGTGCACCAAACTACCTAATTTGGGACCCTAGGACACCCTGCAAAACCAAATCAACACGAGGTGCCGATATGAGAATTCCGCCCGGGACAAAGCAGAGAGATCTCAATGAAATTCCAGTACAAACCATTACACAATAAAACGGATGTAATCAAAACGACGAGCAAAATACAAGCGTAAAGGAAAACTGCTCCCATGGACAAACCACCACGACCGGAGCGATCGGAGAAAAAACCCCCGACAGGCCCAAGGCCGAGACCAGACCTCCCTTCACCCTCGATCCGCCGTTAACGGCCAGAGAAAAGAGAAACACGGGCGAGACCAATTGGAGCTGATACGAAGACCCCCAACAGAGACCCCATTGTTGCCGCTGCCAGAAAAACTGCCATAACACCACCGCAACAGTCGCCAACCACAGCCACCCTCAAATATGACCAACACTGAAACCTAATAAGCTTATTCTGCCCACCACCCGACCGCTAGACCTGGGGAAAACCCAGACCAGCACAGGCCGAATCTAGGAGGACCTAGATCAAAAGACCACCGGATTGACAACCGATAACATGAAAAACAACAAAAGGAAAACCCTACCCCCAACCGCACACCTTATTACCTCGACACTGGCCCTGAGCAGAACAGATCTGGAATCGCGAGTGGGACATCGGACTGTGGAGCACCACCGGTCGTCGGACAGAGCCGCCAAAAGGGGGAACCACGCCGGCCCAACACCACAAGCGCCCCAATCTGGGAGCACAGGAAGCCCAACGCCTGGCGACGACGAGGCGAGGAGGGGAAGGGAGGATGAACGCAAGTGGGGGGAGGGGAGGGGAGGGGGGGCGGGGGGGGTGGGTGGGGGAGGGGGAGGCTAAGGCCTCCTCCCCCCAATCGGCGGCGGCTAGGGTTTTTTCTAGGGAGAGAGAGCAGAGCGTTTTTTGTGTACCTGGGGAAAACCTGGGTTTGTGTTTGTGTACTATTTCAATATTTGAGTTTCACTTTCTCATTGTTTACTGCCTTTAAAATAAGAATATGTTTGGAGGAAATTTGATTTTTTATAAGAGTCTCAATCAAAATGACAGTTTTCAAGTTTGGATCCTACACAATACATATACCCAAACAATTAGGTGCATAACTTTTTGCCAAAGTTTTATGATGAGACATGCTAGGCATTCAAGGCAATTTTAAATGAGTTTCGGTTTAATTATGTCAAGCTGAAGTAGAGTAATTAGAGCATCTCCAGCCTTCACCCATATTTTTCCTCAAATTTGAGTCAAATTTTGGGTAAAAACCCATTTTTGGTAGACACATTTCCAACCATCAAATCCAAATTTTACCCAAATATATATACATTTTATTCTTAATGGCATAATAGTAAATAGGGTAAAACAATCAAATCCAAAATCAGAAGACCTGGTATTTTTCTCTATCCATCTTCGTCTCTCTCTCCCCAAAAATTAAACACAAAAATTTTTTCACACAAAACCCAGAACCGGACACCACGACAAAAGACAACTCTAAAAGTCGTTCATCATCATCGGAGGCCAGAAGATAACGACAACTCTGGGGGACCCAAGACGGCTTAGAGGTCACAAAGCCATTGTCACTTTCTGCATCACCTCTTAGACCGCCGGCCCTCGGTCTACTGCCACTGCCTACGGGGTTCTCTCTCTCCCTCCTCCTCCCTCTTTCTCTCTCTCTAACTAGCCGTTGGAGAAATGGGTCAGGCAAAAGTTGTCTCAAATTTGGGGGAAAAAATGGGTAAAACCCAAAATGGGAAAGGGTTTGGGTCAAAGATTGGAGACATATTTTTGTGGTTTTTGCCCTATTTTTAAATTTGAGTCTTAAAATGGATCAAGGCTGGAGATGCTCTTAGAGAACTACCAAAAAGAGAAGAATAATGACACTATCTTTTTTTTTTCTTATTTTTGTGATAGCTAACAATGACGCTATCAATGCAATGCTATTAAACTAAACAACTTGTTTTGTTGTTCACAATATTATTACTTTTATCAACTAGCTTTTGATAAAATAGATTAAATTATAATGGAATATATTAAATAAATTATCATGTAATTTTCTATTATCATTTCCTAAACAATCACCAGCATATTCTCTTTATCGTGTAATAATAGAAATTTAATTTTCAAAATTATTGAAAGAATTCAGAAGTCAATTACTGAAATAATTGAAAGAATTCGGAAGTTGAGTTCCGTCGACTTCGAGTTCTAAATCAGACATCTCATTCCAAAAATCGCTGCCAAAATCGAAAGTTAAAGTTCAAAATAACCAGCTTATTTCATATTTTTAAACTCAAAAATAATGTAAATAAAATAAATTATTTTTTTTGCACCGTATAAAAAATCTTGATGGGATCTATCAAACAAGATCTATATTGGTAGGAAAATTATTTGCGTAAATATATTATTTTTGAGCTTGAAATTACTGTTGGAATTTATTCATGTGGCTCACATGCCATATCAATCCTATTTATATTTTATAGTATTTATGTTCATAAACTAAAATATGGGTATTAGATTTAAATGAAATATTGCCTAAATAATTGGTGACTATTCATGAAAAGGTTTGGTAGCTATTCATGTATAGATATGGTGACTATCCATGAATGGGTTTAGTGACCATTCATTTGTAAGGTTGCAACTATTAATGAATAAGTGCCTTATTACTTCTTTGATAGAAGGAAGTATGAAGGGTTGTGTCCGTTGGGAAAGCGTCCCAATCTATCTATATAAAGGCCTGTGATTACCATCAAGTTACATGACAAGTGTGAGAAACATTTATATAGATTAGATTGAAAATCCTACCCATTGCTCTCCAAAATCAATTAGTGAGAGTTCGTATTGGTGGAACATATTGGTTCAAGATCGAATCGATTTTCAGGTTTCTCAAGACTTAAACACCACGGTAGAAGGTAAGTAATTTTTCCACTCCGTATTTATTTTGATCTCCCACATAGTTTTCATTTGGTATCAGAGCTAACCTTCATGTGATTGTGTTTAGTATGCATTATATGATTATCGGAATCATTTACTGTACTTTCGTGTAGATGTTTGTGCTTCGGAAATGGTTTCAACTCATTTAGAAGCAAGTATATGGGGTAGTAATGGACAAATCCTCTATTGATTATAACCAGACAAGTCATCTATTATACCTTGGCTGCAGTACACATGGATGCATGTGTGTCAAGATGATAAAATGTGTTGACTTTAAATTTTGAGTTTGAATATTTGTCCACTTATGAACTCAGTACTTTTATATAGTTTGTGACTGTCCATATAGTTTCTCAAATTCTTTTAGATGAAATACATTTTTGTATAAACCCATTTCAGTATTGATCTTGGTCCTCGTGGGTTTGTCTAAAATCAACATTTTTGTATAAACCCATTTCAGTATTGATCTTGGTCCTCATGGGTTTGTCTAAAATCAACAGGAGCATTTGTTTTGTTTCTGTGAGAATCGGCGTCCGTTTTTCCATTAATTGATCATTTATGCATTTGTCTTTGATCCAATACAGTGAGACAAATATTATAGAATACATTTGATTGCTTATAATTATTGTTCCTACACAAGTTTTCGGTTGGGTGATCAATAAGGTTTTTAGCTTTCATGTGTTTGGGGATCCAATTTAACTTTTTTTGTGTACTTTGTTCCAAGACCTTATTTATTACTTGGTGCTAGAATTTGGTCTCACACGTCATAATTTGAAATGATTTTACTGCCATTTGGTGATTGTGGAGGATAGCTTGAATTTCATAACTCGAAATCCTTTGGGGTCTTGGAATATTAAGAGCCTAGTTTTGCCACAAAAAAAAAAAAAAACGATTTGTGCAGTAAAATCTTCGAAGTGGCTAGTCATTTTATGACTTGAAACTAAGTGCAAAACTTGAGGCTAGGAATTACGAGATGTGGAAATTGTTAGTTTCTAATATCTTAAATGCTTTATTGGTTTTGGACAACTACACTTGCTATTGTTGTGCCTTTACATCAACTGGTTTATTTTGAAATGGTGCTTCGGCACCTTTTGGTTGTCAACAGTTGTTTCCTATGGGAATAGGTTCCACTTGTTCTAAGATTCGTAACAGTTGGTTAATGACTCTTCTTATGTACTTTGATATATCAAACCGTATCACTACCAGGAGACTATAGTGGACGTATGATGGTAAAGTGTAGTTGATGGCTTGTGAGGTGACTTGAATATCGTAATATTTTGAGGCTTGCCATAGCATCTTGAAATATTTAATTTTCCATATCAAGTTTAGTCACACATGGAATAGTCATTGGACTACGTGTTTATGTTCTATGGCATTTAACATTATATTGAGTTTGAATTAGTAAAATTAATTATTTTGTCTCACAGGAGAATAATTAGTTCTATTAATTCGTTTGGGAAAATTTATACGTTCACATGTGATGGAATTTTCATTTTGATGTTCGAAATTTGCTAGTCTTATTGTTGCAATGAAGTAGATTCAATGCGTGTTGGAGCCTTTACCCACAGGGAGGTTTGAATTTACTTTATTTCAATTAAGGTTTGGGATTAAAGCTTCAGCTAATTCACAGAAATAATAACTCGGTCTTGCAAGGAGGTTCTTATTTTGTGATTTAAGTTGAGTAAGATAAATATTTGGAAGTCGAGAATAAACTCTTCCTATGCCCACAGGTATGAAGAATTTGTTCTCATTATTTAGATTATTTATCTTATTCATAAAGTGCTGCATAAATTCATGCGTGATGCACCTCTACCCACAGGAAGGTTAGAATTTTTCCAGCTAATGAATAGTAGTAATTTTGAAGTAAAGTTCTACTTTCTATAGCATCAAGATCGATATATTGTTCTTGGTCATTGTAGCTGTTCATAACGATTATTAAAATTGCTTCATGAAGCCCATATTATTTATTGGAGTAATATTGACTGTAAATTTGCTCTACTGATGGATGCATGGATCGTGATTTCACACTATGTGGATGCAGGACTACCCACATAATTAAGTACGTCAAATAAATATTTGAACATTAATAGTGGGAGAAGTTTAATTCCTTTAGGCTTAATGTTCAAAGTGAGATCAATTGAAGAGCCAATAAAGTTTTGACTTTGGGAAGCATCATGGCAAAGTTTTGAAAAAGTCATTTTGTTTATAAGTAAAGACAAATGTATGTTCCTTAAAGTTAGTGGGAGCAAACACATTTTTCTAGACTATATAGATATTGGCTAAGGATTTATTGGATCTATATCCAAGTAACCATGGTATATAGAAAGCTGCAAATAAAGATTGTGAGGTACGTATAAAGAGCCAAGAATTATATGTACATGCATGCTTAGGGCCGGCCCCGGGGTAAGCCCCGCAAGCCCGTCGGCTTGGGCAACCCAAAAAAAAAAAATTCCATATAAATATAAATACGTATGTATATTTTTTGGACCCAAACATAGCGTAAAGGATTGGGTTGGTTTGTTGGTTGGTGGGGCGTACTTAAGTTTCCAAACGTATAATTGCGCCCGGGTTCAAGTCCCCGTGTCCAGCATTGAGGTTTTCATTTTTCCAATCTCTTCCTTTCAAATTTCTCTCTCTCTCTCTCTCTCTCTCTCTCTCTCTCCCCGCTTTTCATTCACTGCACCCACTCTTTTCTCTCTCTCTCTCTCTCTCTCTCTCTCTCCTCTTTTCATTCACTGCACCCACTCTTCTCTCTCTCTCTCTCTCTCCCTCCTCTTTTCGTTCACTGCACCCACTTTTCTTTGTTTTTTATTTTATTTTTATATTTATGATTTGTTCAGAAGAGAAATGTCATTTGTTGTTGGTGTACATTTATTTTGAGAGATACTTCTTCTAAATCAAAAATTAGGGTGTGTTTCACTTACTAAAATGAGTATTTATTTTTTAAATTAAAGATGATGTATTGTGAGAGAATGACATGTCTCATAAAACATAAAATAAGTACTTAAAAAATAAGAATCTTAACGGAACGTTGCAAACTCCTCTAAAAAAAAGAAAAAAACAACTACTCGCATTCGCATACTCACATAGTGATGTATGAAAATATGAAAAATATACATGTATATGTATATGTATATACTGTATACACAGAACTCACTAATTTAAAAAACTTCAATGAAAAAATTAACCATTTTTAAAGTCAGGTTTGCATTTTTTCAAGTTGGTCCATAATATTTCTTTTTTCAATTTATCATTAAATGTAGAACAATGATCAAAATAAGAAAATAAAAAAAAATGAAAGTTAAAATAAATAGAAACCGATTATATTTTTTTCTTTGAATCGAATCATGCTAAATCATAAAATACCATAACCCAAATTCCATTCTAATTTTAATTTTTTGATAGAATTCCAACTAAAAGCACATTGTGACCTTGATTTTTTTTGCCTTGTATTTTTTTAAATTTTTATGACTTAATAATAAGTGGGCAACCAAGTTTGACATCGGGCTTGGGCAACCCAAACGTCGGGGCCGGCACTGTGCATGCTAATCAAGAGTAATTTACTAAGGCTAAGCTAAAAATCTCTTGCCAAGGTGTTAACATCCAATTCAAAGTGATGTTTATTATGAATGACAGAATTAGTGGGAGCTATGAAATTAGCCTAGCATGCAATATGGGTTTTAAGTTGTCGATGTCATGTTGAGA
Organism: Rhododendron simsii; assembly: GCA_014282245.1. Classification (NCBI taxonomy): domain Eukaryota; kingdom Viridiplantae; phylum Streptophyta; class Magnoliopsida; order Ericales; family Ericaceae; genus Rhododendron; species Rhododendron simsii. The sequence continues at coordinate 15,799,201 of CM024955.1, forward strand.
CTATTATTAAGTTTACTTTGGCTACAGTTTTGTTCTCTAAGATAAAGATGAAAGCTGAATAAAGAATATCTACGTAAAGTACCTCATTAGGGGAGAGAAATAGTTCATAAACATAATTCGTGACCACTGAGCATAAAGTATTGAGCTAGTTATTGCCGGCAAAGTGTTAATGTCATGTAGTGAATACATGACTTTTAACTCATTTCATATTTGTTTTCTCTCATATTGATACTCAATTAAAGTTTTGTCACACTATAAGTATCCTTAGAGAATAAATACGTACATGTGCACATAAGGTATGACGTATGTATACAGTTATTCGTTGGGATAAATAAAGCGGACCTTAAGTGACTATTAGTTAGTCATGACTTACAGGTGATACCACATAAAATTTTGAGAGATTTGTTCATTGTAATACATAGAAGGAAATGCTTGCTTATATAGCATAACCGCCATGATTCTTGCTCAATCTTTCTATTATAGACCGTTATTGGGGCAATTGTTGTATAGTCATATACAATACTTAGTATCTTTTACCCAGTAGTTTTTGGTTGATTTGTCAAGAGAGCCAAGTGGGAGAATGTTGGAATTTATTTATGTGGCTCACATGCCATATCAATCCTATTTATATTTTATAGTATTTATGTTCATAACTAAAATAGGGGTATTAGATTTAAATGAAATATTGCCTAAATAGTTGGTGACTATTCATGAAAAGGTTTGGTAGCTATTCATGTATAGATATAGTGACTATCAATTTGTAAGGTTGCAACTATTAATGAATAGGTGCCTTATTACTTATTTGATGGAAGGAAGTATGAAGGATTGTGTCCATTGGGAAAGGGTCCCGATCTATCTATATAAAGGCCTGTGATTACCATTAAGTTACATGACAAGTCGTCTGAGAAACATTTATATAGATTAGATTGGAAATCCTGCCTATTGTTCTCCAAAATCAAAATCAATTAGTGATAGTTTGTATTGGTGGAACATATTGGTTCAAGATCGAAACGATTTTCAGGTTTCTTACGACTTAAACACCAAGGTAGAAGGTAAGTAATTTTTCCGCCGCGTATTTATTTTGATCACCCACATAGTTTTCAATTATCTTATTAAAAAATAAATACTTATCTTGAATTGCAAAACGGAACGAACTCAACTTTTCTCTCAATTTCTCTTTAATTTTTCCTCTCATTTTGCCCTTCATTATTTCTTTCCTTTTCCCTTCTTTCCCGAAACAGAGCCTTCATAACAAGAGAGAACATTTTTTTTTTTTTTTTCAAATTCTTCTCGCCAGCAACGGCTACAGAGAGCAGAGGCAGCACACACACGCTGAGAGAGAGAGAGAGAGAGAGAGAGAGAGAGAGAGAGAGAGAGAGAGAGCGCGCTATTTAGGGTTGCAAAGAGAGAGAGAGAGCGCTATTTAGGGTTGCAAAGAGAGAGAGAGCGCGCTGTTTAGGGTTGCGAGTTTGCTATTGCAACGCACAGAGATTAATCAATTCCAATGGCGATGATGGCGGGAGAGTCAGTGGTTCCGGCGAACAGGGGGCGGGGACAACTACGGCTACGAGAAGCACTCCGCCATCCAGCAGCGGGCCGTCGTCCCCATCATCATGAGCCGCGAGACGTCATCGCCCGGGCCCAGTCCGGCACTGGCAAGACCTCCACGATCGGCATCACCGTCTGCCAGATCATCGACACCCAGTCCAGAGAGAGTACGCCATACGCTTCTTGCAAAAATCCAAGTTTCCTTAGAGCTATGTCGTTTTAGGGTTTCAGCAATTTTGAACAACATATCTGGAGAGTAAGCTTCTCACAAACCCTAATTTGCTTCCCTCCTTTTTTTACTGGGTCGTGTATTTAGGTATGCGAGTATGTATATTTAGGGTTTTGTTTCATTTTCGTATTTGATTCTGGAAATCCTGTATTTTAGGGCTTGGTGTATGTTGTTTATAGCAGAACCCTAATTTTGATTTATGTCTTGTTTACTCTTGCCAGACCATCGACACCCAGTCTAGAGAGTACGCTACACGTCTTGCGAAACCCTAATTTCCTCAAAACTATGTTGTTTTAGGGTTTGAGCATTTTATGTTGTTTATGGAGGAATATGGTTTGTCTTGTCTTCGTATTTGGTTTCAGAAATCCTGTATTTTAGGGCTTGGTGAATATGCTTGTTGCAGAACCCTAATTTTGATAGATTTGTTGTTTTCTCTTGTTGCTATAATGCATTTGGTAGCAATTTTCAATCATATAATAATTCCTCCATGATTGCCCTCTCCGTTTGCCAGTCTGTACCCTAATGTCTTTGCCCCTTTTCTCATTTTTGGGGGTCGTGTTTTAAATATTACTATAAAGTTACATAAGCATTCGTGTTTGGGGTTTTTGTGTTTTATGTTGTTTGTGGACACGTAGGCTTTGTCTTATTTTTGTATTTGATTTATCCTGTATTCTAGGGCTTGGAGTATGTTGTTTGTTAGGGGACCGTAGGTCTGACTGATGTCTTTTTCTTTCTGTTCTTCCCATATTATATGCTTACATGCTTAGAGAGTAAGCTAGGCTTCTTAGAAAACCTTAATTTCCTTAACTACGTCTTTTTAGGATTTATGCGTTTTTTTGTTGGTTTCTTTATATTGTAGCATTTGCTTAGTGTTTGGTAGCATTTTTTAATCATACTGACACATCTTTCTATTTTTGGGTCACTATTAGGGGAACACCCATGGTATTGCCCCAAATACTTTCATCCCATTTGATGATAAGAAGAACTTATCTTACATGGGCTCGTGTATGGAGGTTGGGTACGTTGTGCATGTATATGTCCAAGAGTCTGATTCATCTAATTCCCATCTTAAAACCACGGGGACATGAAATATGGACATACTGAGTTGTTAACAAATCCGTGTTTTGGTCCTGTGTTCCTAGGATAAATTTGTTTTTAACAAGTGCTATATGTTATGCTATACACAATGTGCAAGATTTATGCAGAGTTTTTTTGGTGAAACTCGAATTACAAATCCCATACCCTTAATCGGGTGCCCGATAAGGCGACTTTCTTTGTAAAACCGGAGTCGTGTTGATCAATAAAGCGTATAGTCTTGAACACAAAATTAACATGCCAAAGTTCTGAGCAGCCCCTGTGAAACTTCTAGTTTTCCTTTTTCAAATTACACAATGAGTTGCATTAAGTTATCCTGAACTCACCATCAAAATATAAAGAAGGGGGTATCCTTAGATGATTCAAACACCCATTCCCGTCTCTTCGGGGAACTGGGTTGAATAATTGGAGGATGGTGATTGGTTAGGCAAACTTTTTGTGGGAAAGATGGGTGTATTGATTTACGGATGAAAAAGAGATGTAGTAAAGAAAGAAGCAGTGTGGGATTGACTGGAATTGTCAATTATAATATTCAAACAATTTCCTCTTTCTACTATAGTCAAAGGTTCAATTAGTTTCTTCATTAGCCTTTTAATATCTTGCAGCTTGATAAATTTCATTTCAATCTCACAGGGTCCAACCATTGATACTGTCACTGACACGGAACTGGCTACTCAAACAGAAAAGATGATAGCCCTTGGGAATTTCATTAATATACAGACCCATGCAAGCGCTGGAGGCAAAAGTGTAGGCTAGGATATCAGAAGACTAGAAAGTAGGGTTCATGTGGTGTCTGGAACTCCTGGGAGATTTTGTGACATGATCAAGCGGAGAACATTGCGGACTAGAGCTATCAAAATGTTGGTTCTTGTGAGTATAACTTCCTGTTTTTGTGTTTATTCCCATTTAGTTATTTCTGCTATTTTTCTCTGTGTTGAGTTCTTTTTGTAGAGATTATTGTTAAATGTGGAGGATTTTCATTTGGGGAATTCATTTCTATATAATCGATATTGGAACAGGATGAGTCCGATGAGATGCTAAGCTAGGTTTTAAGGATCAAATTTTTGATGTCTACAGATACCTTCCTGTGTGTGTGTGTTTGTAGATAGATATTGGCATTGCATTCGGGATTAGGGGTGATTTCGTTTAGTAATGAAAATCTTTATCATGGTTCATGTGTTCTTGATGCTAGTTATGACAATTTTGTTTGTATTTGCTTATCTAAGCATGCACCTAGCTTGTGCGCATTACTGGTAGTTTGCTGCTCACACATGGTGATGTGTGCAGATCCTGCAGGGACTGGCATGGTTGAATATTTAGAATGTATAATATTTGAACTTTATTATAGGTGGTTTTGTGATATCTGCTACCCTTCCTAATAAAATTTGGGTGATGAAGAGGAAATTTATGACTGATCCTGTTAGAATTGTTGTTAAACGTGCTGAGTTGACTCTTGAGGTAACTTATCTTTTGCTTTTTATTTTTCTTTTGAGGATCTAAAATTCAAATTTTGTTCCTTGTTAATTGCTTTTTAACTATTTAGTATTTTCCAAATATTACAGGGTATCAAGCTGTTCTTCATTGCAATAGAAAGGGAGGAGTGGAAGTTTGATACTTTGTGTGATCTTTATGATACCCTTACCATCACCCAAGCTGTTATTTTCTGCAACACAAAGCGGAAGGTATTGGTTTCAATGGTCTTGTTCATGATATTGAGTGTTGATGTACTTAATGTCTCGTTGTGATGCAAATAATGGGATATTAATAGTAGACATAACGTAATTGGGATCTAAATGTATATGCATTTTGGAGTCGAATTCTGGTATTTCCAGGTATGCAGCGGGAACAGCTGTTGGCATCGGCTTAACTATATATTTTTTCGGTGTAGTTCAAGAAAATTATGTTGAAGCCTCTCCACATCCACCTACGAACCTTTACGCGCCCTAGATATACTCAAATCGTAATCGGCTATAACAGTATTAAGAAAAAATTGGTCAAGTAATCCATGTACCTTATACCAAGTACAATTAGTCATGCCCGGGCTATAGCATCAAATTTGGATTTAGAGGCATCATTTTAGACGTACCCATGCTTCATATATCTCCAGATGCAGTTTTATAGTTGAAATTGTTAATGTCCATTTAAGATTGCCAAATCCGGTGTTTTACACTGTTGGCCATGCACATCTTATTTATTGCTAACTTGCTACCAATTTTAATCTATTCAGTGTAGTTGATTGCGTTTGTTTTAGATAATCAGCCAGATATCTATTAAGTTTTGTAACCTCTTGATGGTTTAGGCCTATTTCATAGTAAGAATCCAAAATTTGAAATTCTAGTAATTGGACCTGTCCTGAAGTTGGCCAAAATGTGTTCCCGTCAGTTCCTACACTTGAAAACGGGGTTTATTAACATTGAAGACTAGAATAATGCCCTGTGTTTTTACATTCGACCTCTTTTTATTGAAGGTAAAGGGTACATTCCTTGTCTTGGCCAACTCCCTTGTAGTGTCAACTTACATGTCCATCATTCTACTGTTCATTCCATCCAGTTGATCAAGGGACAAATTGGCTGCTGAAACTTTCAGGGTATTTGGTTGGTGCTTATTTGCTATTGAACCTGTGCAGATTACTTTTGGGATGTAGAATATTATCTACGCTAATATATTGTAAAGGAAAGGATTTGGGGACCATCTTCGATTGTCAAGGACAATGCATAGGGAGGGAAATATTTTCTTTCTATTTGTAGCGCTTGAGTTCTATCATTTGGATTTAATTGCCATGTTTTATGTACAGGTTGATTGGCTAAGATGCGTAGCAACAACGTTTCTGGTCTCTTCTATGCGTGGAGATATGCCCCAGAAGGAGAGATGCAATAATGAAAGAGTTCTGGGATGGTGACACCCGCGTTGTGATCACTACTAATATTTGGGATCGAGGACTGGATGTTTAACAGGCAAGTACTCTCTTTCATTTAGTTGTTCATACACTTTTGCATTATTCTGTGAAGTTTCCTGGTAGCTATGATTTGCAAAGGGACTAGTTAACAGTTATGTCGACAATTCTGAACTGGTGATGCTATTTATGTACTCAGCTAATCTATATTTATTTAACATAATTTCTAGCCCAACCAGATCTAATTCCATTGGCAATTTCGGATGTTGAAAACACAAATTGGTGGATTCGATGTTACCTCGGTTTAATAAAGATTATAGTGTACGTAGTACATACTAGATCTGAAATGTACTTGTTACCTCGATCAATGTTGCCTTGGTCTACCATGGATCAAAGTTTCCGTACTAGATCCAATAAGTATTTGTTGCCTCGAATTAATGTCGCCCTCATTGCAACTGTTGGATCAATTTTATAGATACAGAAATTTGCGTGTTGCTTCGGTTGAAAATAAAAGGACCATGTTTGCTTGATGAGATGGAAATAAAGCATTGGTTACTTCTTCCTAGTAGTGTGACTGCTGATCACGAGAAAAACACATGGCGGTTAGTAGGCTTTTGGACTACTAGTCATCTGAAGGAAAATAGTGAAACACATGACGGTTAGTAGGTATTTAGACTACTAGTCATGTGAAAAGAAAATAGTGATTCCTAGTAGGTGTAAAGATTAGTGATCACTAAGTGATAAGAACTCTGAAAGTGTGCATTTCAAATTATGCAATCGGGAAAACAGTGGTTCCTAGTAGGTTAACAAGACTACTGGCCACAATAAGTAGCTCATAGTAGAAGGCTACTGGTCACTGAAAAAGTGATTCCCAGTAGAGGGCTACTGGCTACAGAGGAGGGAAGTTGTTGAAATCTTGTTAGACCAAGTATCTTTGATGGGTCTAAAACATATCTTGCTCCTATTCAAAAGAAAGGCCCAATTCATCTTACAAGTTTATTAATGAGAATTTTTTGTTGGCTTGATTGGTTTTGGAACATGTGGATGCGATATTACGTCGTTTTAATACGGATCAGAGTTTACGTACTAGATCCAAAAGGTACTTCTTTCCTTAGAATCAATGTTTACTCGGGCAAATATGGATCAAAGCTTTCAAACTAGATTCATTAAGTAGAAAATGGTAATTCCTAGTAGGTGTAAAAACTTCTAATCACCAAGTGATAAGAATTCTGAAAGAGTGCGTTTCAATTATGAAATCGGGAAAAAAGTGGTTTTTAGTAGGTGAACAAGACTACGGATCACAATTTGTAGCTCCTAATAGATGGCTACTGATCACTTAAAAAGTGATTCCTATTACAGGGCTACTAGCTACTGAGGACGAAATTTATCAAAATCTTGTTAGACCTAGTATGTTTGATGGGTCTAAAATAAATGTTGCTCTGATTCAAATAAAGCCCAATCCATCTTGTAAGTCCATTATTGGGAAATATTTGTGGCATGAGGAATCCGATGACAATTAGAACAAACAATTGGTGGAATATCTTTCCATAGACTTCGCAATCCTTGATTCAGAAGAAAAAGAAAGTTCATGAGGAACTCATTTATATCAGAAGTTCTTGTTTCAGTTTTCAGACAAATTGGTGTAGGCGTAAACTTGCAGGTTAGAAATCTTATGATGTCCTGTTTGTATGTCGTTATGTTGCTTCTTGGTGATGTTACACTTTAAATTGCTATTCATCTTTTGATCTTTGTCTATCCTCGTTACTTTGGTTTAAGAAAAGTGGCAGGTATAGTTTCCCACAATGAGACTTTGTAGTTTGCTAACTTGAGTACTATTTTGGGAATCCCAAGTTTGCTTCTGTGATATGTCCAAAATAACTGCTTCAGTTTCCTTTGTTCTCCCAATTTAAAAATCCTAATTTTAGGTAAATGACGAGGTAGCCTGATTTTAAGTGCCTTTGAAGGCCATTGGGGTGCATTCAAGCATAAGGTTATTTCAATCAGGTCATTTTCACAAGAAAGTCTCTTACAGCTGTTCTGAATTGGAATTTGATATAAACGTGCTTTGTCTGATCCCATACCCTAACCTCCATTGACAGTAACATACAGCTGCTACATTATTAAATGTACAGTATTCTTTTTGTGTTGACATGTCAAATTGATCTTCATTTAATTGCACTAGAGGGCACACGCAAGTTGGATTTTGACTAAATTTGTACAAATGCTTCCCACTTATTGTTTGATCGAATTTTGTCAAAATTTGACTTACACATGCATCGCTTGTGCCCCGGCTTCTAGTGGGATATTAATAGTTGACAAAATGTAATTGGGATCTAAATGTATATACATTTTAGTGTCGAATGCTGGTATTTCCAGCTATGCAGCAGGAACAGTTGTTCGCATGGGCTTAACAATATATATTTCTTTTCTGTGTAGTTCAAGAAAATTATGTTGAAGCCTCTCCATATCCACTTACGTACCTGTATGCACCCTAGATATACCCAAATTCTTAATCAGCTACAACAGTATTAGGAAAAAATTGGTCACGTAATCCATGTACATTATACCCAGTACAATCAGTCAAGCCCGGGCTATACCAGCATCAAATTTGGATTCAAAGGCATCATTTTAGACATACCCATGCTTCATATATTTCCAGATGCAGTTTTATAGTTGAAATTGTTAATGCCCAATTAAGATTACCAAATCTGGTATTTTCAACTTTTGGTCGTACACTTCTGATTTGTTGCTACCAATTTTAATCTATTCAGGCATTTGTTTTAGATAATCTGCCAGTTGTCTACTCCCTCCGTCCCCATTCTTTCATCCCTTTTGGGAGTCCGTGTTACTTTTCAATTGATTATATCTAGCAATCTATAATGTTTTAGGTGATTTTGAAAACATCGTTTAAAAGAGCTCATTGAGATCTATCAAACAAGATCCATATTGCATATAATCGGTATTACCAATTAAAAGCTATAATTAGTTTTTTAGTTGGTTAGGATAGGACGAGGGACAATAGAATGGGGACGGAGGGAGTAATAAGTTGGCATTGAAGGATTTCTTGAATCCCATGTCAACTAGTTTCCTCATAATTTAACGTACTTATTTACTCTATAACTTATCGTACATAACAATATATTTGTACAGATATGATTGAATGTATCCTGAACGGGACCGTGTTTTACATCATAGAGAAATAACATAGTTGCGTGTGTGTTTTAAGCATATGTGTCTTGTGTCCGTATCTATGCTTCTTAGAGTGGGAGAGTAGTTTTATGCAAAACGAAAAGAATATTAATAGTTTCTCCTGTTGCCGCTATTATTGTCACAGAAGCATGCAATTTTAGTTTCGGCTCTATGACAAGGGGTTGTGTAAAACTCGAAGTGTCAGACTTGAGAGTCAAATATGGCATAACAATATGGCGCCGAAGCTGATTTCTCCTACATAAACAAGTGCCAAAATGTTCTTAAACTGTTTGATTTGGCTGGAGAAAGGCAAATATGAGGAATTACCTCATCTCCTCACTTGTTCCATGGTAGGTGATCCTCCCAATATACTAAGTGGTAATAATCTGCTTCTTTGTGGGTGACCATGAATGCCTTATTGATGAAACAATCTAACAATGGACTTCTCTTGTACTTCCCGGCATGCATAGCTCCCTTGTCCTATGAGCACTGGGTAATCATTTACAAATCCCTGGGATTTTCCCAATGGGGATTTATGTAGACTTGGGTCCTTCAATTCGTGACATTAAGATGCTGAGCGTCTAGTCTTCGCTTTTGGGTTAAATAGGATTTCCACATTTGCAGCAGCAGAAAATCATTATGCTAGCTAGTCTGTCACAGCATCAAGTTTGTGTTATTGTGCTTGTGATTGTGGTGTGACTAGCCATACTCAGCTTTATTCCTTTCCAGCTATAAACAAACTTACTGTTGCTATGTTGACAAATGCAGGTCAAGTTCCGGCATATACTGCTTTTCAGTTTGTTTTCTGATATACTTAAATTTACTGATATTTGTAGAGGTACGCTCTATTGTGGAAGCAGAGAAGGGCCACAACCTTAAACAAACCCGAATAAAATAGGAAACTAGGATCTGTAATAAACCTAAACGACTCATAATTTAAACTTACCAAGACTCATATTTTAAGCTTAACTGGAATTGCACTTCGGTAACTAATTGTGTGCACACTGGGCAGATTTCCATTTTGTTCGGTTTAGGGAGAAAGGAATTGTAAGGAATTTTTTTGAAATTTTTTTTTTGCACAGATTGACTGTTTTGACCATGGTACTTTTTGTAAATGGATTTTTTGTTTCTTGTTGCAGATCCTTCCCTGGTCTTGCTTGCGTTAGTCGATCTTCTTTATTCATCATACGTAGTATTGCAGTCATTTGCTAGTAACACATTTGTCGCCGTGCTCAAATATCATAATAAAAGCTTTGAAGTTTTATGTATGTTGTTCAACTGTCTTAGGTATATTCTAGTTCACCTTTTAGTTCTTTCTTCATATTTGTTTTGGGTTTTCTTGAACCCTCGCACTACCATTATTGGGCTTAGAAAACTTCAGAGGGTCAATTTTGTTTGTACATGCCTTGTTTCTGGAAACTTTGTATTAGCGCTTGCTATTTTGGTTCTCAAGTTTAATACATATGGCAACAGTTTTACTTGTGTAACCTGTAGTTATACTTTTTGCAGCGACCTCTGTCAAGGCCCAGATCTGCCAGAAGCTTCAGGTGATGTAGCAAAAGCTATATCTTTCCTGTTTTAATCTTGGAATTGTTCATGACATGCTGTAGCATCCTTGTTCTACATATTTGTTAACAATTTTAGGAAAATTGTTTGAGAGAAGTTATTTTACCGTGAAAGTACTATAAAACATCCAAAACTCCAGTAACGGAGATTATTATTCATAAACCCTTTTCTTGGCTGCCTGACTTATTTTTGGGGAATACCATCTCCCATATAAGTACTTGACTACCATACTTAAGTAGAAAATGTTTTTACTAGCATTATTTTGGTAACAATCAAACTTTTTGATCGACATGCATATAGCCCAAAAATCCTGTTGAAGCCACATACTTTTTTACCCCTTATGGTTTTTTGGCCTATTGATTGACCTTATTCTTCGGCAATTGTGCATAAAGTCATGGTGAAATTTGGCTCACCAAATGGCAAGTATATTTGCACGAGCTATGTGTGATTGGTTTTTTGATATATGAATGCTGGATTAATATCTGATTCAGCAGCTACTCCATAGCAAATCCAAGAAAATGGACCTGAGGAACGTGGATTGTTGAGATGCAATTACTCATCTCGATCGTAAATATTAGATTTAGTCGCACAACGTACTTATGCAGAGATATAAGCATTTGTACATTGATATGTGATGATTGAAATCTCAGAACATCCATTCCCCATTCCAAATGCTTTCAACAATATTAAAGCACTTTTGCAAATAATTGGTAGTTCATAGGATATGGTTTTAAGATACCCTATATTGAATTATTTTTGTGTGTTATCTTTCTGTTCCTTAATTTAGGTTTAACCTTCTTTGCACATAATTTAGATGTTTTTATTTGCTACCTTGTAGGAGGGTCAAAGTTGGATGCCGACATCGTGCTCAAGCTGATTCCACAATGGTCAAACAATGTGTGCTTTGTTATTTAGTAAATTTTTAATGGTCTTGCTAACCTCTGCCCACTAGGCGGAGGATAATATGCCAATAATTCCAAACAAGTTTGGATATCAATGCATATTTTACGGATATTAATACACTTTTACAAATATCAATGCACCTTTTTCCGAATATAATTGCACCTTTTATCTATTATCCTACACCTTTTGGGCGGAGGTTAGAATAATCCAATTTTTAATTTGTTTTGGTGATAAGTAACATTTTCAGGGTGACTTGGTTGTTTCATGGATATGGAGTCCTTTATTGTGCTGTCTTTGCTCATCTTCTTATCGCCAGAGTTCTTTGTTTCTATACTCATGTGGAATGTCCCTGAGTACTGTGGGGTTGTCGATCAAGATCGGTTAACCCCTTTTGAGCCTCCCAGTTCAGTGACTGGGTTCACCTAGCCCTTTGTCTGACCTGCACAGGCAACGCACGACTAAGGGCCAAACCGGTCAGAAACCGAAAAGGCCCTTTGCCGGTCTAGTCAGAAAGTTGTAGGAGGAAGATGAAAGCACTAGGGTTTAGAGAGGTGAAGAGTGCGTACCATTGTAGGGTTTCATCCTTGCCTTCATATAGACCTCCTTGGCTTGCCTTGGACCTACGTCACACCTGATGTTTTGGATAAGGTAGTTATCGGGCATGTGCATGAGCTGTCACCCATGTGTGCTCGTGCCCAGCTCTTGCCGTAACTGTTCTGCCTGACGTCGCACCTGACGTACTGGATAAGGCAGTTAAACACACGTGGGCGAGCTGACACGTAGAGAGGAGCGTCGACCTCGGTATGAGTTGGCCGAACTATAGAGAGGAGCCTCGACCTCAGTATGACTTGGCCAAATCATAATGCGTGAACCAAAGAGAGGGTCAGTCCTTAGAATGAGTTGGCCATTCGGATCTGCTTGTCTGAACGCCGTTTGTGCTGAACCAAGCCCGATCGAACCTAGCAACCCGGTCAATGCCTCGATCGGATCAAACAAAATTGAGGAGTTTAACCCGGCCTTCAGCCAAACGTCGTGACCGTGGCTGAACCAGCATATTCGGTCCACTACAAGTACTTACATGCTTGTGGCTCATAATAACCAACGTGCGCGCGGTTGCTTCCTTCTAAGGCGGAATGCTCATAATAACCTGAGCCATGTCATCTCCATAAGTGACCTCCATAACGACAAACCATGCCAGTGGTAGCTGGCATCTAGACATCCATCACAAAGCATCCAAGAGAATTCAGCAGGGCGTCAACCTTAACATCACCACGGTACAAATCAATGAGCTCACACGCAGAAATATCCCAAGTAAAAGAGTCAGCTTAGCTAAAGATTGACACTGCGAGGCCACACCGACTTGAATCCTATAACAAGTTTTACCTTAACTAAGTTGATGTGACGAAATGATTACCCGTGTTGGTAGGCAAGGCCCTCGTTACCATCCCCTCCAACAGATAGAGAGCTTTCCCACTTTACGCGAACAAAACTGATCCATCCAACCGGTCAGAGTGTGGGTGCTTCTGTCTCTTCCCCAATCCGCCTCCGGTCTCACAGCACTGAATGAAGATTCTACTTTCTGCACTTACTAGGAATGCAATGACTTGGAAGAGAATGACTAGAGCCAGTAGATTGTTTATTTTTTTGGTCAAACGGATATTTGAGCCAGTAGATTGTAGATATATACACCCTGTACTTGAATTCTTCAAATCCCCTTGAATACCTGTGCCATTGGGTATGACGTGGGTTGGTCTATGAGATATGTGTTTGACATGCATACCTCGTACCCAAAATGGATTTTTGGATCCTTTACTAGCAGAACAGTGTGAGGAAAAAGTTCACATTGGTAGACAAGGAATATTTTTACTGAACGCTAGAAATCTCTTTTACCTAAATCTAATTGATTTCAGGCACATCGATAATTGAGCATTCTATTGCAGAACATTATGCAATGTATCAGTATTAGATGTTCATTTCATGTTCAGGCCGTATCCAATATTTGGAAGCATATCCAGGTATCCTCCGCTTAAGGGTTTAGGGAGATTTGACGTCGGGGCAGACATCTGCACCTGATATTCATACTCGACTTTATTAACATAGTTTGTGCATATGGCATATATTCTCTTTTAGGGTTTAATTTGAGGAGCTCTAAAGCGTAAAAAATTAGTTTTTTGGTGCATAGATCTTTGGAAAATAGATATGAGTGCTGAACAACATTTGCGTTATTTGGCCCCTTTCGTAACTGCAACTAACACCTACTTGGTAATCAGGATCTTAGGGGAGGTCTTGTGTTGTACTTGATCTGTCAGCATTATTCCCCCTTCGCATAGACATGCATATAGATAGACATATGGGTGATTTTATCCCCATGTGCAAGATGAGACTGCATGCGAAGGAGTGTTGAAAAGCTTGATATACATTCTTTGTCCCCTCGGGCTTGTCTCCACAATTCTTTTCCAATAACTAAAATCTGAGTGGAAAAAAATGTTTTGCTGTTTCGTTTAGGTGAAATCTATTACTGTTTATGACATTGTAAATGTTTATTAATATGTTATATACATCTGTTTGTGGATATGTGTATCATACCAAATCCATGTCTGTTTGAGCTTTTTAGTTTATAGCTGTGCCAATCTCTTGCAGTTGTCTCATGCATGTGTATGGGTAATGAATTGACTCAAGGCTAACCGTCCTTAAAATTTGTTTATGACTTTCTGGACGTCCTTGATTGCAATTGTGGTTAAGCTTTTCAAGAGCTTCCATTTTGTTTTTGACTAGATTTTTGAATCTCTGCAATGGTGTAGGTTGAAGACTGGAACTTGTTGGTTGAACCCTTGATTGACAAGTTGTTTGCGGAGCCATCAAATGCCATAATTGTTACGTTCCTAAGTTATATTAGTGAACAATTTGGCAGATGCTGCAGATGTAGTCCTTCACCGGGTTCTGTTGCGTACAAGACAGCTGGTGGCCTAAAGTAGTTGAACAGAAGACCTCCACTAGATGTGCTCTCTTACCCCTTGGGATTGCAACATGGCTCTTTTTAACTTATGAAGGCCTACCGTAAACGGACGGATGCTAGAATATAAGCCTAGGACATCGAAGTTCTCTCATCTCCCTCGGTATAATGGTTTTGGTGTTATCTTTTTTTCATGCAACAAGATGCAACTATGAGAAAGCTACCAAGTAATAGATCTATTAAAGCATCCAACTTAAAAGCAATTGGCAACTTGCTGAGAGGCCCCCCACCCAGGCTCATGTACGAGTTTTGGAGGGTATAATGAACCGCTATGGGACAAGCTCTGACAAGATCGAACATTCTTTCCAAAGACTTCTAAATGCAAAAGGAAGGAAATAGTTTACTTAAAGAAAAATATTCTAGGAGCATATTTTTGTGCCAGAGAGAAGCCGATGGATTGGCTATCAATATGCTACAAGATACACGGATGCTTTCAATTATTTTTTTCAATCATGATCTACTACATGTTCTAAATTTTGATGGAATGCAAATCTTGGATGCTCTGATGGTGCTGTTTTCGTATTCGTCTAACTTTGTTTGTCCTCTCCGCTCTGATTGCTTAGTTCCTAGCCCTTACCTGCCCTACTGAAGCTGGAGAGGTGGGTAAAACCATGGTTAATGAATGTTGCATATTCAGTTTGACTATTCGGTTGCTTGTTTATACTATTTTGGGAAATGACGGCCAAGGACGTGTTTTGATAATTAATACACACCAAAGACATTTTTAGCATTAACAAATGTTCTTAGCTTGTCCTTGGCGGGTATTAATTATCAAAACACGTCCTGGGCCATCATTTTCCCTACTATTTCCCTTGTTTAAGAACTGCACCCTTGTGGATTTTTCCTATACATATGTGAATCATTTCATCACGTCATAATTGATTACATTAGTTATCCTCATGAGTATAGTTACTGATCACTATTATTGTTTCTTTTATGTGTGATTGATGGAATCATCTTCTACAGATGGAAAAGTCATGACTCTGAAATCGACAATCCCGTGAAACTGGCGCACTCTCTCTTTGATCGTCTCTGGCCTTTACTTATTATCAGGCAGGCTGCTTCCGCTGAGGGTTTTTAATAATCTCGACTCTTCCTTGATGTATGGTGTTCTTCGGGACCAAGGTATGGTTTTTGATGTGCATGCCTCAGATAGTTCTTGGTTCCTTTCTTTTCTTTATTTTGTTTCGGTTTCTTCTTCTTTATTTGCAATTCCAGATTCCTGTCTGCTATTTTTAGTTCGTAATGATTGTGGAATTTGTCTCAGCCCCATTGTTGACCTCACATTTCTGGTGCACTTTTCATCTGCCGGCTTCAATATTCATGTTTTCAGCAGTAGGGAGAATTTTCTTATTCGTATCAGTGCTTGAGAGTGGTCAACTTAAGACCGCATCGTTCACATCTCACGAAGCTGTGCTGTTTTCTATGAATGTGATGATAATTGATGTTATGTTAGTAAATATAAGTGCTTCTTGGTTTCGATTCATAGTTGTTTTTGAGTGAGCTCATGGATACGTGGTGCCTGTCAGAGTATCGGCGGGCTTGGAACGTGGCATGTAAGGTGTTTGTGTATGGCCATTTAATTTGGATGCAAGTCATAATGCCTCCCTTCATGCATAAACTTGAGAAGTCAAAAGTCTTACGCTTTGACTTTTTCAAGGTTTGGTGCATTTTTGGATGTCTGAAATTGAAAAAATTTGCACAAGCTACACAGGATGGGGGCGTTGGGTGTGATCATTTCGCTCTTCTGCTATTTCTTATATAGGTCATTAATGACATAGTTTATCATAATTTTCATTTGAAGCTATGGGATTTATGTGGCTTTGGTTCACGGACGTCTCATGACTTATGACACCTTTCCATACAAAGGAGACCTTATCCCTGAATGGTATTATGTGCAGGACGAATAAAGATTCCTCAGATCATTTACTTTGTAAGAGGTTCAATTATTTTTTATTTCTAGAGATTGGAGGATTATCTGTGACTTGTAGGTTTAGACTCTGGTGGTTTGTTTCTTCTACTTTCTTGGGCAGTCTGCTTATTCCCTTTGACTATGTTGCAAATGGCAATTTAATCAATTTTTGGCTGTTTTGTCCGTCTTATAGGAGGTGGGTCCTTTCGTGTTTGTAGGAAATTAAGGTTGAGACAAACTTAATGTTAGGCTCATCTTTATATGTCTAAGACTCTAAATACGTATCTCTTGGGAGAAAAACTCGGGTTGCGGATTATTGCATGCATTCATATGGTATTTACCAGGCATATGAACATATAGGTGTATAGACGTTTATATGTACCATGGAGATGTAAGCGAAGTGGATTTCAAAGGTGGTTGGTTGGATACATGTGTGGAAAAGGATAAGAGGAGGGGTAACAAGAAGAGAGATAGAGCATGACAGGAAGTCCGAGTGATCGTGGCTTGGGTGCTTGTGAGAGTGAGTGTTAATGGAGGTGTTGAGTGTGTTGGGTTGGGGTTGGAGGTGCAATAGTCACTGGTTGATGACTTTGCAGCCATAGAGGAGGAATCTGACAATTGCTTTCCGTGAATTCTGCAATCTAATTCTTTTCTGAAGAAAGTATAATTTCCTCTCTGCTAAAATTGATGGTCTAATGAGGCTCAGTAGGCAATATACATAGCAAATGTTTGTAGGGCCATGACTGCCATCACATTGTTATCGGTTTTCTCTAGTTTTACCATTCCCAGAAACACTGGCAATCAAAGGGCCTAAGACTGGGTAATATGTCATTCTATTGGTTTGATGCATAGATTTTTTTTGGCAGGGCATTTGTCAAATCTGCCACTTTGTTCAGGGTCCCTAAGACTACGCTCTGTCTTGCTGTTCCAAATTTCCAATAATTTTTCCTAATACTATAGTTTTGCACTGCTGAAATATTATATGCTTTGTGTTCTTGTTTTCTTGTGTAATTGCATCTTAGAACACTTTTAACTTACAAGCTTTCTTGGAAATAGTTCGTTAGATTTTTTGCTGACTTTTCTTTTGTTTTTTGGAAATCCTAATACAGGATATTTTGACATAAATGATCCTGGATGTGTTGCTGGAATCCTTCTAAACAGGTTGCTTAACTACCAATACAGTCATCAAGCCCTTTTCACACTTAACTCCTTTTCTGATAAAGTTCTGAATGAAGAGCTGGTATTCTCTCTTCTATTGGTTTCAGGGCATTTAATAATTTTGAGTTTTATGATGTTCGGAAACTTGCAGCTGAACTCTCTGGGCGGATTCATCCTCAAGGTATATGGCAATGTGACTTTTTGTCCTTAAATGGCATTTTGCTATCGTTCAGCCTTTTCTTTTTGTTTACAAAAGTTCAAACTGTCAGCATGACAACATGTAACAAGTGAAGGGCGTAGTGTCTTGTCTATTTAAGCTATTTAAAAGTTGGAAAACCAGAGGAAAGAATGAACAGAAGAAATTCATTGGCCGATACGATTTTTTAGGTAGATGCTTTTAGTGCGTGAAATTTATGGGGTTATGCCCTTAGGTTCTTACAATATCTCAGAGTGCTCTTCACTTTTTATTGGTTTGATGACTTCATAATGGAGCCTGGAAGTAAAAGTTGTTCATGACCAACAAGTTTTGCCAGTGACGTTTGGGCAATGCGTTGATTGTATTTTATTGTAGCTGATATGATTTTGTTCAAGAAAACAGCTGTGAATACATGGAAGAACACGAGTGGTATTTTAATTTTTCAATCATGTACTTCTACGCAAACTTGGGGCAATGTGTTTTACTTCCTCAGTTCTTTAGTTTTTTTAAGTTTACTTGATATCATTTTCTTTTAAAGGTTGTTTGCCCAAATTTGTTCTGTAGTTTTCAAATTTTCTATGAAGCATTGATAGGTCTAAATTCCAGTCGTGCCTTGTACTTTGCATGGTAGCTCTAACTATGTACGGGGTAAACCCGTACCGAAGTTTTTATATGACTTTGCCATACCCCAAAAAGTATCCAAGATATACTAAGCAATACAAAATACTGAGATGAACCAAGTTGAATAGACTTTCTTTTTCAATGTTTAGCATGATTGTAGAACAAATATTTCAGTCTATAGGTTCTTTTGTATAATGTCATTAAACTCTGGTTTGTGTCTTAATTTTATCATTAGACTGTTATTTGATCTTGGATTATCCAAGTCATTCAGCCTTTTCCTTTGTTCGAAGTGTAATGATTACATTATACTTTGTTCAACATCATAAAAAACTCATCTGTTATAGTTGTAGCCCAGCCATACCATACAATGCATTTATTTGGTTTCCTCGAATTGACATTTTCGATACCCGCACATGTGCTTCTTAGGAGTACAGTAAACTGGTGTGGCGGCGGTGTTTTTTGGTATGTATATGCACCTTCTTTTGTATAACTTTGTATCCGGCCTAATGGACTGACTAATCTTGGGAACCAATCCTGTAGAGCCCTGTATAATTTTGATTATCGAAATGTTTTATTAATGCCGAAATTGGGAAAATATTAATAATGTTGTGGTTTTAAGATTTGGGGTCTAAGGTGATAAAATTGTTAGTAGAGGGAGTGGTTTTGTAATTTGCACAAGTCTGCTAGTATATAAGGGGGTGTGTGTGCGCGTTGGAGATAATATATCTCCACCTATATCTCTCTCCCATCTCACGGCTCTCTCTTCTCTCTACCGCCTCTCTCTCTCTACCTCTCACTTGAAACCTCACTCAATCACCCAAACACCCACAAGATCCATCTCCAATCCGGCTTGCAATCACGTTCTTAAACTTGGGTTTCGTTGGTTTGAGCTCGGAGGAACGATCTTGGTCAATTTCGGAGTTCTTGGAGCTAGGGCGTGCTTGAATCGCGTGGGTTTCGGTCTTTGCTTGAGGTAGGGACTTCTTCTCCTTCTCTATGTGTGAATATGTTGATTTGGTGTAGTATTCGAGCTTGGATCATCACCCTTTGTATCTTGAAAATCTGTCAAAATTTTAGAAATCGTGGCTGGAAGTGCGGATCAATCCCCTCGCGCAGGGGGATCGATCCCCCTGCTGTCTGGATTTTTCTGTGTTGTTCGGGGATCGATCCCCATGTGGTGGGGGATCGATCCCCACCCTCTCTAGACAGTTTTGAGCCACTTTGTGATATCTTGATTGTTTTGAGCCTCAATCGCTTCTAACCCCTTTTGGACACCTCCTAACCTATTTCACATGGTTATTTGAATTCCGTTGGTTAACTTAAGTCATTATCGTTCCGTTGGACTCTCGTTATTAAAGAAAGAATAGAAGGTTACCTGATTAAAACCATAGTGAAATGTCTCTTGTGTGCTTGATCATATGTGGTGGATAAATGTGGCATGTTTACGACGTTGGTATCATATTGTAGGATGATAAGTGTAAGAATGTGAACGGAGGAATGTTGTTTGTTTGCATATTGATTGATTGAGTGTGTGTGTGTGTGAGAGAGAGTTGGGGATTGGAATAGGGGAGTCCCGTAACGCAAGGGTTGGTAATACGGAGACTCAAGTGGGTCTCGTAACGCAAGAGGTGGCGATATGGTGAGACCCAAGTGGATAGAGTTCATTGTAACGCAAGGGGTGGAAATACAGTAACACTATGACTGTTTATGCTGCAACGCAAGGGGTGAAAATACAGTTGAATGTGACGTGACGTCGGTAGTACATGTCATTTCTTAAACTATATGCTTACTTGAGATTGTGACATACAATGGATTGAATCGAAATGAATGTCGACTTCTTGTATGTTAAACACCTTATCTACGTGTCACCTTGGACATTGCTTGACTTCGTAGAACGTACCAATCGTGCTATCATAGAAAGAGTTGAGGGTTGATTGTGTCTCTGTCGATTGAACCGTATTCTCCATATCTTTCATTCCATTGCACTTGTCTTCATATTTGCATATAGAATTAGTAGAAGATTTGCCTACTGGGCTAGTGTAGCTCAACCCTTCATCATCTTCAGGTTCAAAACGTCGGGCAATAGCGTGCATGCAATGTGTGCTTGGATATGAAGAACCATGTTTTGGAAGCTAGCTCCAAGAGTTACTTAGTCGTCTTTGTAATGAATTTCTTTTGACAGAGATGTATTTGTAACTTAACTTTCTTAACCTCTTTTGACTGCAATGTTTGTAATAACTAAACTTACTCGTACTTTGTACTTAAGTAGTTTTCGAGCCGGAGTGCCAATGATGTAATTTCTTGAACTTGAGGTTGGATTTGTAAGTTGAACTAATGGAAGCCTGAACTTTTTTGGGGTATTATCTAAGTAAAGCGAGGATTTTATTTCTGAAAGGCTTTATTTAATTATCTTAAAAATCGAGGGCGTGACAAATCCCAACCATTCACCAGTGAGGGACCCCATTAAATCCAGGGAAAGCCTCGTATTCACTGGCTCGACAGAAGAATTAATATTACGCCGGTGGGATACTGGGAGTTAAACCCTAGACCAAAGGCTCCTGGTTGCCAAGTGACCAACTGCGCCAACCCATGGTGCATACACTTTGTTTTACCTTGATAACTCGAGACCAACCTAGCTTGCAAGATCAACGACCGGTTAGTACCCAGAATGCACTTCAATGTCAAAGTCTCAACACAACTACTCAAAAAGAGAAGGAAAATATAGAGCTCTTTGGTGGAAAGTAACTGTATATACCTTTCTATGGTTTGGTTCAAGTAATTGTGTGCTAGGCACATGCCTGGTGAGGCTCCTAGTGGTTTTTTTTTTATTTTCACAAACTGATCTGTAGTCTTCCCTCTGCTATTTGGTTTAGTCAAGGATGTTCCATTCTAATGCTGTTCTGCAAAACTTCCATGACTTTTGGAGTGTTATGTATTCCTTGTCATTTTTATTTCCATTTTTGCCATCTAACCTTCATGCATTTTGCAGGAACTACTTCCAATTATTGCCTCACAGTTGGAAGATTCAGCAAATGCTCATGAAATACTAAAAATAAAAGCTTGTTTGTTTGCATTATGCACATCATTTGTGGTAATCTCGGTCATTAAGCTCCAGTTGTCATGATTTTTCAGTCCCACTTGGGAATTTGGTTTCTTATATCTAGCATCAGTTACATGGCATTCAAAGCTTACAGTTTCTTCTGGTATACAGATTAGAGGCAGGGATTCAATTGTGCATCCAGCTATGCTTGAAATTAGGAACACTATAGAAACAATCCTGTTGTGGCCTTCACTCGATGGAGATGAAGGTACTCCCTCCGTCCATCAGATTTCCAAAGTCAGGGTATAGAAGATTTAGTATCCAAAACTATCAGTTACAATGGCGTTAGATATACTCTCTAGTGAAAAGGGGTGTCCATTTAAGTAATGCCTTCGAAGTGCCTAATGCTATTGTTAAATGTCTCCTTAAGGAGCTGAAAACTCCCAAAAGGGAGGAAGATTATGGGACAGAGGGTGCAATTAGTTTGCTTTTCAAAATTTTCTGATCCCCTCGTTGCTCCTAAACCTAACAGCCGCAAATATCTTTTTTCCATTTCAGTTTCCAAAGCCCAACATGGGTGCATTGATTGCCTAGCATTGATGATATGTACTGAACTGCAAGATCCCGAATTATTCACGGATTTGACCACAAAGAAATCAAGTCTCGTCAGAACTCCCAGTTGGTCTTGTCAGTATCTCACTCAGCCTTTGTCTTTCCTGCTATTCGTTGTTTTTCATACATGTGTGCAGAAAACTACTTGAAAGGCCTTTATGTTGGCCAATTGCTGACAGCTATTGGGGTTGAACCAAATGATGCTGTGTACCCAATAGCTGTAGTTGAAAAGCAAAACAAAGACACATGGATGTGGTTTTTTGAACTCATGAGGATTGATCTTGGAATTACACCCAGTAATGAGCCTGAGTTCACATTTATCAATGATAGGCAAAAGGTAATAAGATTAGTGTGCTTTACATTTATTAACATTAGTATGCTTTACATGTATTTTGCTTACATGGATTATTGACTATTGCCTGACTTCACATTTACCAATGAATGGCAGGGGCGACTTCCTGGATTGGTTGAAACATTTCCAAGTACAGAGCACAGGCATTGTTGCAAACATTTGCTCGGTAACTTCATGAAGATTTTCAAAGGCCTGCCAGTTGGAGAAAAATTCTGGTAGTGTGCCAAAGCAGGTCATGTTGCTCAATTTCAGTATGCAATGGAGGTTATGAATAAAGAGAATCCTGATGCATGCAAGTGGTTGGAGGCTGAACTTGCAATGTACTAGGTTATGAATAAAGAGAATCCTGATGCATGCAAGTGGTTGGAGGCTGAACCTGCAAGGTACTGGTCTAGATCTCACTTTAAGGATATTGTCAAATGTGATATGGTATGCAACAATATGTGTGAAGCTTTTAATAAAGGTAAACTTGATGCACGAGACAAGTCAATCATTGAAATGTTGGAATGGACATCTAGTTAATAGGAGGGTTATTAAAAGGGAATGGATTAGGAGACTAACATACCCTATGTTAACTAACATTTACAATAAGTTGGAGAATTTTTTGGATGAATCAAATGAAAGTATTGCTGACTGGTGTGGTGAGCTGAAATTTCAAGTAAGGTGTCCATATGACCAATACACAGTAGATTTGGGAGCCATGACTTGTTCTTGTAGGAAGTGGGATCTGTGTGGGATCCCTTGTCCACATGCTATTGCAGCCATTGAAAAAGGGAAACAACAACCAAAGGAGTTTGTCAATCCATGTTATTCCAAGGAAAGTTATGCAAGAACATACCAACCTCTGATAATGCCCATCAATGGTCATCAAATGTGGCCTAAAATTGGGTTTACTGATGCAATATGTTTAAGGGTATGTATGTCATTTTGAGTCCTTTGTAGTAAAGGATCTATAAATAGGAGTCTAGAGTGCTCATTAGGTAGCTTTTTGATTATTAAGAATATTGAATATATTGATTGAGATATAGTTTTTCTCTCTACCCTTTGGGGTTTATCCCCTTGAATGAGATTTTGCTCATTTCTTTGAATCTTGGATTCCTTTTCATAGTTTGATTGCATCATTTACCCCTGTTTTGCCTCCATTGGAGAAAAGGAAATTTGGTAGGCCAAGAAAATCTAGAAGAAGGGATCCAAGTGAACACATTAACCAAAAAGATAAAATGTAAGCTTACGAGGATTGGGAAAAACTCTGTTTATTTTAGAAAGTGTGGGAAGCATGGTCATAATAGGAGGACATGCACTGCTGCTAGTGGGGCTGAAACAAATGATGGGAGTGCTGAAGTTACTGTAGTATTGAGGGCTGAAACATATGATGGGGCTGGTGAAGTCACTGGAGTGGGCCGTGGTTCAAATACTGGAGTAGGCAGGGCTGGTAGGGGTTCATCTTATGGATTGGGCAGGGGTGGCACAGCTGAAGTCAGGGGCGGAGCTATGTTGGGGGGGGGGGGGGGGGGGGGGGGGGGGGGCGTGTGTGGGTTGGTGTGTGTGTGTGTGGTGGTGGCGGCACCCTGAGCATTCAAGTATTAAGCTACTTATAATCTTAATAATTTCGGTTCGATTTGATAAAAAATCATTTATTTTATATTGTCATTTCTCAATTTCTTTCATATATAAAAAATTAAGCACGTGATAGTCGATGTAGCCTAATGATTCTTTCAATGTACAAATATAATGAATTTGAAATCAAAAACCTTATGATATAATAAGTATACATTCCGATAAAAAATATATGTCTACTAAGTCGGTCCTCCAGAGTTAAAATCCTGGCTCCGCCACTGACTGGAGTGGGCAGAGCTACAAACACTGGACTGGGCAGGCCTGCAAGCACTAGAAAAGGTCAAGGTGGTACCCAACCTCAGTTTGAAGGCACAAGGGTTCGCAGAAGGAGGGGAGGCACTGCCATGTTAGGCATTGGTGGCAGGGTTCAATGGAAAGCAAATGAGGTAACACTACTAATTTTATGTGCATAATAGATAAAAGTTGATAAGTAGTCATAACAATATTAGTTACTCATACATAATTACATCAAAAGTGCTAGTTACATAGAAAAAGTACACGGAAATTACTCAAAATATACTTGAGACTTTTATTAACGGTAAGAAACCTCTGTTCTGTGTGATTTCCGGGTATATTTTCTTTGTACCTAGCATTCCCCTCTAATTACATACCACCTCTTATGCTGGCTAATGTACCTTCAAATTATGCACAAGCTACACAGTCCTCACAAGTTGTTGGTGAGAGCAATTTTGTTCACCCTCCCTAAAAGAGGGTGAACAAAACCCTCTCTCTCATTGGCTAAGACAAGAGGGGGGACCACTATTAACTCCTATTAACCCAACCAAACCTAACCCAAGTCAGCTTTTGTTTTTAATTTCAAAAAACCCCCTTGAACAAGTTTTGCCTTTTCCACTTCTCCCCCTCCCTCCTGAATGACGTTTTTTTTTTTAAATCCGAAATGACGCTTATTAATTACTGTAATATCTTCTCTCCTACAATATCCCAACACTACCTTTTGTTCTGTGATATATATCCCAAGCCGTAATTCATAATCTTCAATTTTTTGCAATACCAACATTCATAATTACAGAAAAGTATTTCAATTGAATATGGGTTGTTCAGCTAAATAAACCACTTAGCTTTTTTTTTTTTGTCTTGATTCAATTTTTTTTTGCATTTGTTAGTTTTACGTCAATTTTTAGGGGATTATTGCTTCTTCATGACAATAGGAATCTAAAAAGTAAAAAAATTCGATCAAAATCCAATTTTTTTAAAATAAAGACGAAAAAATAGGCTTATTGGCTTATTTTGTCTTTAGAAAAAAAAATTAGGTTTTGAATGTAATTTTTTACTTTTTAGATTTCTCTCGTCATGACGAAGCAATAATCCCCAACAAATTGACGAAAAACTAACGAATGCGAAAAAAATTTGAATAAGGACAAAAAAAATAGGCCACTTGACTTATTTAGCTGAATAAAGGGGGGCAAAAATCAATTCCCATCAATTTCTTTGCTATCCTCAAATCTCCTTAGCTCTGCTTTGCCAAAATTACTGTAAGCGAGCAACAGATCGTAAAAGAACAACCAAAGCTAGTTTTCTATAAAAGGCAATTTCAATTACAGAATCTGCACAATTTGCAACTACAGAAAGCTATATCAGTGTCGCCTTCCAAAAGTTATACTAAAACCATCTATTGTTCTACAAGGATATAACTTACTGTTCAAGACATTACAGACTTTACAATTTCAAAGTATTACTTGCAATGCAACTTTTCCGTGAGAAATGTCAAGTTTCAAAAAATTACAGTTGAAGTGTGCATCTAAACTTCATAAACACCCAGCAACATTGGGTACTTGCAATGCATTCATGCCAACATTAGCTGCCATATTTGGTTGCTCCACATGTGGGCCTTGAGTTGAAGTAGTATCATGTGCATTTTCATCTTCTTCGACCTCCTTTAATGGTTTAGATCTAGTCATTACTTTGGTTAAGGAGTCCTCCCCTTTGCTACCTGAAAAGTTAAAAAAGAATCGTCAAAGGCAAAAGCAAAAAAAAAGAAATACTTGTGAGGTTGCAATTATATATATCTATGTATACTTACCCTTTCTTTTACATGGAGTCTTCTTCTTTGGCAATTTATCTTTTAATGAACCTCTTTTTCTTATATTACCTTGACCTTGACATTGTCTCTTTGTTGGTTCTCGCAACGGGCCCTCGTCATCCACATTTAAGGTTGAACTATTTTGTGCGTTGGATGCAACGTTATGATTCTCACACCTAGAACTTATCCATGATTCAACTTTTGCTTCAAGCTCTAGAAATCCAACCTCAGTTATAGAAGACACGTCTGGAAGCTTTGAACCCTTACAATTCTTTGTACAATTTGCAACAATCCACTATAACGAATTGTGCGTGAAGGATCAATGTCGTTCGGAATTAAATCTCCATGAAGGTCAAAAACATCTTCATCTACAATTTTCCTAGTCCATCTCTTCAAATAATACCGAGGAGGCAAACTCTCATATTGTAAGTAACAAAATAACTTCAATGCATGTGAGCAAAGAATGCCATGGAATTTAAATTTTCAACAAGTGCATGATACCGAATGTTCCAAGGGATTATATACAAGTTTGCGAATTTTTTTCCAACCCTCGAACTCCTTAACAATATATGTACTAATTGTGTCATCATTGTTTTCCAAATTCAAAGACAAACCCAAAGCTTGTTGGAATTCTCTTTGGAATAAGTAGAACACCCTTTTGGTGTATTTTTCAGTTGCTTCACACTTGACAGACCACTCAGAAACAAAGCTCGGCGACGTTTGCTGTGTCTTATTTTCAGCTTCCCTTTCTTTTTCATGCCTACTAGCTATGGCCTTAGCATAATGATCGACAAACTCCTAAAGAACAAGGGTACTCCCAAAATACTTTTTCAAAAACTTATTAATGCTCTCACTCGTTTGTGTTTTAGTCATTCCGGCACAAAATAAGCATGTCTAGAAACTTGAGCCCACTTTTCTTGAAACTCATACAACTTTTGCAAGCCCATGTTATCGGTGAGCTTAAAATCGACAAGTAACTTTTTTCAACTCTCTTCAAAATCTTCATTTGTCTCTCGATCATATGTGCAAGCTTTGAATCGTGATGTAAATGATTTAAACCCAGCAATTAGTGTTTGGCAGCATTTTGATAGATATGCCATATACACAATCCATGATGAGAATCGGGAAACATAGCATGAATGGCATTTGCAATTGCTCTAGATTGATCCGTAAATATAGATACCGGCTTCTTTCCTCCCATGGCCTCCAAGAAAGTGGTAAACAACCACGTTACCGCATCCGTTGTTTCACCATCTAATAGACCACATCCAAAGAGTGTGGTTTGTCCATGGTTATTGATCCCAACAATTGGTGGACATAACATATCGTAATTGTTTGTCCTAAATCTTGTGTCAAAACATATTGCATCACCAAATAAACCATAACCCTTCTTGACTTAGCATTACAAAAGAAAATACCACGTACTTCATTCTCATCAATAGTGTGAAAAGAGTAGAAGAAATGCTTATTCTCTTGAGTTTTTTGCTTGAAGTACTCTAGAAGAAATTGTGAATCGCCCTTTTTGAGAAACCCAACCCGTTTCTTTTGTATCAAATTATAACAATTAGAGGGTATGAAGTTAAGATGCTGAGGACCTCCAGCTTCTGTATGTGAGAGAAAATATATGATTGCTTGAACCCTGACGAGTGCATTTTGTCGATAAGTCCAACTTGGGAAAACTCGATTCTCCTTTGAGATCTCAAATAATGGGCAAACTGAGGTGGTACAAGATCATGGGTATGATCAGACATGAATTGGATTACATGATACTTATCCCCAATCAGTTTAAACTCAAGCAATGCCTTGCAATCAAATCGCCGATTTTCTCTTCTTTTCCTAGGAATCCTGATTTTTTGTATGTCCTTTCACATGAACAAACAAGTACTTGTCGCAAAATTGTATTTTGATCAGCCTTATTTTTGTTTGTCCTCTGCTTCCTAACACTAAAATCGATTTTTCTCGCATATCCATTGTAAAAATTGTAAGCCTCATCAGCAGTATCAAAAATCATTCCACACTGTGGCACAATAGCCTCAACCTCATCTACTGACCCATTACCCGTTCATTAATTTCATGAGCTTTCTTATCATAGCTTGAACCCATATTCATAAAATCTTCAAATTCAAATTCTTTCATCAAGTCTACATATCAAAAGGTATAATGACCATTATTCTACAACCCAAACTTATAAATGTATGTTTCAATGGTTTAGCTTAAAACCTAGCTACGACAAATATAAGCAGAGAAAGAACAAAATTTATGTGAAGAGAATTTAAGGCATACCTGGAAGATGAAGGCAGCTCTGTTCAACGGGTTCAATTTCAACAGCAACACTAATTTCTTCTTCTTCTTCTGTCATCATTGTTCTTGTCTTCAAGAGAGAAGAGATTAGGGCTTCACCATCCGAAGCTTGAAGAGAGCTCTGTTCGACGACGTTAACGTCATCTGTGACCCCAATTTGTTCTTCTTCTGACGGTGTTCTTCTCATTGAGATGAGGGCTTTTTTCATCTGCTCCTAAAACGAGAGAAAATAAGCGTGTTCAGGGGGGAGGGGGAGAAGTGGAAAAGGCAAAACTTGTTTAGGGTTTTTTTTTGAAATTAAGAACAAAAGCTGACTTGGGTTAGGTTGGGTTGGGTTAATAGTGGTCCCCCCTCTTCTCTTAGCCAATGAGATAGAGGGTTTTGTTCACCCTCCCTAAAAGAGGGTGAACAAAATTGTGGCTTAGCCATTACTAAGTAAGAAACCTCTGTTCTGGGTGATTTCTGGGTATATTTTCTTTGTACCTAGCATTCCCCTCTAATTACATACCACCTCTTATGCTGGCTAATGTACCTTCAAACTATGCACAAACTATGCACAAGCTGGACAGTCCTCACAACTTGCTGGTGGCTCAACCATTACTACGTCTACAACAAAAGCAGTCTTCAAAGGCCAAAAATTTGAAAATCTTTCTTCGCTTTAGTATGATGGAAACTGTAATGAACTAAGTTAACTTGCACCTCGTTTGATATTGTTAGGAAACTATAAATGTCTTGGCCATTGTTTTGGGACTATCTTGGCCAGTATTTTAGGTGGTAGTTGGCCATTATTTTGGATATGTCTTGGCCATTGAACTGGGTATATGTATTGGCCATTATTTTGGGTATGTGCTGGCTATTATTTTTAATTATCATAGTTGAACCTTTGTGCTATGGTTGTGTATTTGTGCAATTTGCATTGGCGATGTGTTCATGTGTTGGAAAGTAATGTTTTCAACCTTTATTCGCATTATTCGCATGCCCTGTTTCCATCGCTGGGCAGAAGCTCCTGTTTTTTGAAGTTTGCTTCTGCAATATAGCCACCCAACAGTCAGTCCATCTCTTCTTCTTTTCGTTGTTTGGCGAGCAATGCTTTGTTTTTTATTTTTATATACACGGGAGAGAGGAGGCAGATTTTGGCTGGAGTTTTTCCCTCCAATTCTCCAGGTGCCTAAAATGCCGAGACGGAGGAGGAAAGTGAAAGAATGGGTGTTTTAACTATAATACCTTCATGTGCCATGGGGACCATTTAAACACGTATTGAAGACGTTTGGGATGCAATAGACATGTTTTGTACAATGAGGACAAAATTGAAAATCCTGAAATACTTTGGGACTGTTCTTAAAAAAAACATAGATTAAATTGTAATGGAAAATATATCAATATTTATGGAACATTTGGTACCCACTACAGGCAACATATACTGCGCATAACGTCATATGGATTGGCATTCTTGCTCGTATTTTAATTTAATTGTGCCGCTGTTAACTTTCCACATGGTTCTGCTCAAATGATTAATACACATTGTAGTACAAACCCAAAGTGATGTAGATTATTTATATTCATTTTGTGAAACGTTTTTTTTTTTTTTTCCCTTCTGACTTTTTTTCAATATGAGATTGAAAATCGCAGTATTTATGTACAGTAAGAATTGACGTATCCACCAATGATTATTTAAAGCAAACAAGCATGGAATTTGGGGAGCAAATGATGGTGATCGCTACCGTAACGATTTTAAAGCAAATGATTATTTAAACTTTTGCTTCTAACTTTATAGAAAATTGCATTATTTGTATGATAAAAATTGACGTATCCACCAATGAGTATTGAATCAAACAAGCATGGGATTTGGGGAGCAAAGGATGGGGATGGCTACCGTAACAATTTTAAAGCAAGTGATTATTTGAATTTTTATTTAAAATTATAAGGACCGAAAACTTTAAATAAACCTACATAGGAAAGTAAAGGTAACCATATAAACTTTAGAGCCATAATATGTTGTTTTGTAAACTTGAACATCAAACCATAATATGTTATTAAATAAACTTTAGAGCCGTAATTAGAAAATTTCAGATTGAAATAAATCACAAACCTTAAGCACGAATTTAAACTTTTTTTAAAAAAAAAATAAGGTCCATATTGAAACCAATATATACTCCCTTTGTCCCTATGTAAATGACCACTATTTTATTTTGAATTGTCTCAAAATTAGTGTACATTTTGAAAAGTTAATTGATAAAGTGAAGGATAATTTTGAAAAGTAGAGGTAAAAGTTGATGTGGAAAGTATAAAGTGGAGGATAATTTTGAAAAGTAAAAATAAAAGTTGATAGAAAAAGTGCAAAGTGGAGAGAAGAGTTGATGGAAAAAATGTATAGCAAAGATGAAAGTTGACTTCTAAAATTGCGTGTTTTTCAAACTTGAACATTTAAAAGGGGACAGAAGAAGTTTCTATTATACAATTCGTGACAGTGTGGTGATCCACACATTTTTCTACATAAATCTTGACCGTTGGCGTAACACATATTTTCTTGCACAAATCTTCACCCTTCATTCATTTTCATTCTAAGACCCCAGTAATTAATCGATTCCCACGATCATTCCCATTCGAAGGACCAAAAAAAAAGTCGTTTGGCTTGTTTAGTTAGGCCAAATAATGTACACTCGGCCGCATCAGATTTCTGCCCAACACTAATTGTACGTGACGTGGCAAAAAATCTTATCCAAAACATTTTTGTTTCGTTGGAAAGCTGCTTTGGTTCTATTGTGCTAGTTTTCTACACGTGTCAGACGCATGTTTGGCCACGACGGTGGACAATTTAGAGTTGGAAACTTCACAAGACTTCCGTGTTGAGAGCGCTTTCCAGATGAACGAAATTAGTTTAGATTTGGGCGGCGGATTTGAATTTTGAAGGGTCCAAATCTTCAAAAGACGCCGAAACTCATTCGCTTGGCGATGTGACCCAAAATTATACGATTAGTTGTGGTGCACACCGGCCCATTAGCCTGTCCAACCTAATTCGCCATTTGAGAGGAATATATGTATTTGTTTAGGTCACTTGGGTTCGGTTGGGTTGAGTTTTAAACCCATTTTGATAAGATGGTGGCTTGGGAATGTTTCTTAAAATCAAGCCATGTCGGTCCCGACGTGATAAATTAATGACAATAATTTGCATTATGTATTTATATGTACTACCAAAATATATGAAGAAGGGGGGAAAAAAAAAAGGCCTACTTCCATACATATGCATTATATATTTATGCAACCTTTTTTTTTAATGCATATACTCCTTCATCTTCGTATAAATATATTTATTATGGTTGTGAACTCTAATTTATAATAGTGGGAATGATTAATTTATACTTGGACACTATACTTTAGAAAAATAAATGGGTTAGCAGAAGGGCTTGGGAAATAAAATTTTAAGAGGACCGAGCTTTAGAATAATAAATGAGGCCCGATTATTATTAATGGGTCAGGCTTGGCCATACACAAGTCTCGTTATTATCTAGTATAAGCCCAATGTATGTGCACCCTACACGCAACGTGGCTGCGTTTGAGGGACCAAGGTCACTCTAGTATTTCTAAGATCCAGTCTGGCAGTCCCGTCCAACTTGGGCTTTGTGGGTTCAAGATAGGCTCGCAACAATGATAAGAACTATTCATTTGGTAAGACTCATCAAATACACTATGAAGTAGCTTGATCAAACATCAGTTACTGTTTGAATAGAATGAATATGTGCTGCTTGTTTGTTTCAAATAATTTTTTTTTTCGTTTGTTTTTTTCGTTTCAATTGATGGAGATGTTCCATCAAAATTAATTTTTAGTTGTCGAGCCCTACAAACATATTTTATTTCGTATGGATGTATTTGGTTGTTGAAATGTTCATCTAACCATTTAAATATTCCTCCTACTACTAAACAGTGCCCAATTATCATCTGGAAAATATTGCAGAGATTATAAAAATGTGAGTCTAAAAAGGTGTTTTTGGCTTCTTTGGGGATTAATAAAGCAAATAGCCAATCATATTTGAGAGGATATCCACTTCCACTTCACTCCCATAATCTAAGCCAATCGTCCAAAATTCTCTTTTTGCCAAATGGATATCGTTTGGAGATACCAAAGTTAATTACTACTACTTGGCAGAACTTATATAATAACGAGACAGAGGTTTTTCCAAATGAACTTACTTCTCGGCTCAGCTCGGCTCGGCTTAGCTCAATTCGTTTAATAAATGAA
Organism: Rhododendron simsii; assembly: GCA_014282245.1. Classification (NCBI taxonomy): domain Eukaryota; kingdom Viridiplantae; phylum Streptophyta; class Magnoliopsida; order Ericales; family Ericaceae; genus Rhododendron; species Rhododendron simsii. Next base: position 15,831,724 of record CM024955.1, read on the forward strand.
CTGAATTCGAACTTGAGTTTTCGGTTCGTTTGGTAAACACGTTGTTCAACAAAAGCTCGGCCCCTTAAGTAAACAAGCCGAGCTCAAGCTTGAGTTGTTGGCTCGATAATAAACGTGTCATTCGACAAAAGCTCAGCTCATTAAGAGAGGCTCGGCTTAATTAAAGAAACTCGTTTAGTAAATGAATGAGCCAAGCTCAAGCTCAATTTTTTCGCTCGCTTATTAAACAAGTTGAGCTCGAACTGACAAAGCTTGGCTCAGCTTGACACGTTTACAGCCCTATACGTAAGTTAAACAAGTCACCCCCGTCAACCGCTTAGCCCTGCCCGTCTTGCAGCCCGGCTGCCGCCGCTGCCCAAATAAAAAGATGATTAGAAAGAAAAGAAAATGAGAAAGTATGAAGAGAAGTAATTAAAGTAAAGAAAAGTCTTTCCTCTAGTGAAGGGACTAATTAATCAATGTGCTGAACCCATGTGCTTAGCTAATCATCGGTGCCCTTAAACTAATGAAAAAAGGTTCATCAATTACAAGTGATGAATCAACTTCCTACACCTTTGTAGGAGAGATGTTGATGGGCAAGATTTTCTACTAGTACTACACACCTAGGGGGTTGTTGCAGCGGTTTGGGCGAATGACTGATTTTGGGAGTACTTCCCTTGGTTAAGGGTTCGATTCTCTGCCGGGTGAGTACCCTGATAGTAAGTGGGGGGCCGTGACTGACGTGGCCGCGTTAGTTCCCCGAGGTTTGGATTGCGCAATCGGGTTCAATTGTGACTTAGTTGTAAGGCTGTTTATCGATTCTAATAAAAAAAAAGATTTTTAACTATTTTTTTCCCCATTGTGATTTTAATAGGTGAAATTTTAAAGGCAGAGGTCTAATATACGTGGCCCAGTGATCGAACCTTATTGTATTGACACTTGACAGGCTATAATAATATCACAACGAACAATCATGTAAACTGTGAATTTTATTATGTTAATAATAGTCCTTTCTGTCTTGTTAGTAGACCAATCTTTCGCCTTTCAAATCATTTCCTTTCCTTTATTTCATAGAGCCAATATGCGGTGGTCTATTTATACTGCAATGGTGCAAGATTAGCCTGGGAAAGACACCTTCTTTGCCAAGCAGGTGTCTTTCCCACAGACCTGAGGTGGCTTCTCGATCTCCCGTCGGAGAGTCTTTCGTTGATTGTCTACAAACTATGGCAATACAACTGAGTTCGATTAAATTGTGAAACTCTAAAAGTACACTAAATTGGTAGTCTTTTTAGAGGTGTTCTTGTATTTGTTCATAGTCGTATATTTTTTTAAAAAATGGTAAAAAAAAAAAACGTGAACCAACGTAAAAATACTATTATAGAACATGGAGAACCAAAGGTTGTGTGATTGCATATATTAGTTGGGAAATTTATTCAAATAGTCTAAAATACTAACATTAACTCTTTGTGTATCTAACTCTGACCCATCACATTGGAGATTTGTTTGCGATATTTAGAAAGTAAACGATTTTGATTCTGTTTACAGTCCCAAGAAAGACCCACAAAAATCTCAACTCGAGTTGTAGTCCCGGTGGAGAGAAGCAATCTCCATCGAGAAATTTCTTAATTAAGATCTTAGGAAAATACTACTACTATAAAAAAGGCAAAGCTTTTTGGTGCAAACGTTTTTGGGTACTAAGCACACATTCGAACCGTCCAAACGTGTTTTGGACAGTCAAGATCCGAGCTCTCTCTCCTACTCAGGCGACCACTATCTCTCCTCTTTCTCGGTCTCAAAATTCTGGCCGCTCAAAACAAGTTTGTACGGCTCGGATGCACGTTCGGATATCACGTGGACTATACCCTATTTGCATCAAAAAAATTGAGGAAAGTCCACTTTCACCCCCTGTGGTTATCGCCATGTGCGGATTCCCCCCTTGTGGTTTAAAACTGACCACATAACCTACCTGTGGTTTTAAAAATGTGCGGATAGACCCCCTGCCGTCATATTTTCCATCCATATTAACGGACACAACGTTAAAAGACCGTTATACCCCCATCACGTCCCTTGATTCTTCTTCTTTTTTAAATCTAACCACACCATCCTGTATACCAAAAATTGAATCCAAACCGTTGATATTGTAAATTTTGACGAGTACTACGTCTATGCCAAAATTCAAGTCAATCAAAAAATGAAAAGCTCATGGTCAAATCGATTTTGTTATGAAATTAAAATTTCAAATTTGAATTTACTAAAAATTTCAAAAAATTAAATCACTGGGTTATTGATGCCTGATCGAGATGATTTTTTACAGAGATACTCTATTCTTTATTTAATACATTATGAACGACTTAGATTACATTCTAGAGATGTGTGAGATACATCTCCGTTAATATGGATGGAAAACATGACGGCAGGGGGTCCATCCGCACATTTTCAAAACCACAGGTAGGTTATGTGGTCAGTTTTAAACCACAAGGGGGGTATCCGCACATGGCGATAACCACAAGGGGTGAAAGTGGACTTTCCTCAAAAAAATTTCTCATAAAAAAGAGTCCCTGGCTCTTCGGACCCCTCAAGTGTTATTTTTCCATATTTCAAAACAAACACCAATCAAAGCCAAAAACGTGTTGTAATTACACTCTAAATAAAGTAAAAACAAAACAAACAAAAACAGAAACAGAAACGAAAATGCTTTTCCAAACAAGAAAAAAAGAAAAAAGAAAAAACTCGTCAGTCCACCTATATAGGACAAAGGGACGGCAACAGCCAGTTTTGGCTGTTCTGAATAACGTCAGATTGATATTAATGATTCGAATCGCTTATATTGTGTTACTTCTAACAGATTATCAATGCAAACCATTTTTATCGATAACTTAGATAATACTGTTATAACGACATGTCGGGCTGGAAATTTTTTCAATTTTTTCTTCAAGAAAATCTTATGAGAAAACGTGATTATTAATACCTCATTAGATTAAATTTGTATGTATATCAAGTGCTCAATGAACCCTTCACTATGAACGGTTCAAATGATCAATACGAGTCCGAATGAACCTATAAACAGAGACAAACTTAGGGTCAAGCCTTACTACACACCTATATATAGGAGTAGGGGTGTAAACGAGCCGAGCCGAGCCGAGCTTCGGCGAGCTCGAGCTCAGCTCGTTTCCTTAACGAGTCCAAAACTCGAGCTCGAGCTCGGCTCGAGCCTTAACGAGCCGAGCCCTTAACGAGCCGAGCTTAGCCATTTACTAAACGAGCCTCTCTTAATCGAGCCGAGCCTCTCTTAACGAGCCGAGCTTTTGTCGAACGAGCCGAGCTCTACTCAGCTCGTTTAGTAAACGAGTCGAGTACTCGAGTTTGAACTCAGCTCGTTTACTAAACGAGCCGAGCCGAGCCTTAACGAGCCGAGCTCGCGAGTAGCTCGGCTCACTTACAGCCCTATATAGGAGTGATTATTTAATAGGTCAGGGGAAGACCAAGTGAAGCCCTAGTTGCATATCATAAGACTTGTAAACTTTCAAAAATATTTATAAGTATGAACGTGGGTGAGTTGAGCAGAAGTATGAACGTGAGCAAGCAACGTCTTTCAAAAATATTTCAACTTATTTTGAGGCCAAGGATTGAGATCGAGAGCTTAGTGAAAGAATTGAGAACAGAAGTGATCAATTGTACCGAAGAAACATATCTTAGGTTATGACCCCAATTTTGAGGGAAAAAAAAAATTAAGTGCTCTAGTGCCCTTCCCCTCACACGTCGGTGAGAGCTCCATTACGAAATGCGTGATTTTTCATACTAAAATGTGGTGAAAAAGGCCCCGGAGGAGTTGGGTGAATTTTTCTTTTGAAGTGCCTCGTGACCTTAGTCACATAATCTTTCAAAATAGTATTCGATCCAACACTTAATCTTCGACCTGCGCTTGCACTCTCAATAATTACACTCAAGAATTTTACTTGTTTGAAGTAGTATTTTTTTAGAGATGATTTTCACATTTGCGCTCTTGCTCTTGCATTCGCATTATGTAGCTTAGCTCGTGAGCATAGCTTGAAACAACCGTGCTACTTGAACAAACATTTTGAAACAGATTGTGCACATACACTTTTGTGGGGCCTATCTCGGGTCCCACCCATATAATCCCGACCACTCTTTATTTTTAAGAGTTTTTGTAAAAATTCAACTTTATAGGTTGATTCGCCCTACGATTTTCTAAAAAAACTCTTATCGATATTCTATCGAGTTGATTTCTTATAGAAGCTCTTTGAAAGCCATTTAAAGAAAAATGAGCAGTTCAGATCATGTTGGGGGATTTCAAGATGGGACCCTATAAAAGTGTGTGCGCACAATCTGTTTCAAATTTTCTACTATTTTCAATAATTTCAAATGTCTGCGTCCTCGGGATTATCCGGCTCGAAAACACCCAATAATTTTCCATAGATATACGAGGCACCTCATCGAAACAAATATAGCCAAGAGCGGATCAAAAAAAAAAAACAAATATACCCAACAAAACCCCCATAAATCTCTCACCAAACCCCTATCTTTTAGAGAGAGAAAATCTAGAGCGATATAAAAAAGAGGAAAAACTAACAGATTGTGATACAATTCGAATTCAATGATGGTGGGCGAACAAGCAAACGATTATCGGTGGTCGACGACGATGTCCAATTCCTCGGCGACCGATTCATCGGCGTGGTCGAGGTACGAGGACAAGGTGTTCGAGCGGGCGCTGGTGGCGTTCCCCGACGAAATGGCCGACCGGTGGGAGAAGATCGCCGAACGGATCCCCGGGAAGTCGGCGGGGGAGGTGAGGGCGCACTACGAGGCGCTGGTGCAGGACGTGATCGAGATCGACTCAGGCAGGGTTGAGCTGCCGAGTTACCCCGACGAGTCGGAGTCGGCGCTCGGGTGGGAGGCGGCCGAGTCGAGTCAGATCTCGTTTGGGCCGGCGGCGGGGAGGAATAAGGGCGGGGAGGTCGAGAGGAAGAAAGGGACTCCGTGGACAGAAGAAGAACACAGGTACATAAATATATATATGTATATATGAACATAAAAAGTCTACACACACAAGAAGCACAAACACAATACACGAATAGATACACAAATTTATGCGTGTGTTTGTGCATTTTGTTTGTGGTAGCGTAGTGTGTGTGAGCTCCACCTATTTATGCGTGTGTTTGTTTAAGTGTTTGTGCATTTTGTTTGTGGTTCCGGACTTTTTGATCGGAACATAGGAAGAGGATCTTCTCCGGTACATAGAAATGGATTGGAGCGTCCGGTTAGCTCATTTGTGGGCCCTTCTCCGGCTCATTTTGATGGTCTCAGTCGTTCACGTTTTTATTGCTAGTTTATAACGTCGACCACTTCAAAAATCACGTTGATTGGACCGGTTACCGGTTGATATATTTGCGGAATACATTTGTATTGAGATAAATGGGTAAATGGGTTCGACTTGATGTTGTAATCTTGTTTTGTTTTGAAATACATGTGTTTCGAAATCATACCAAACAATATCCGACGGTTGGTATCGGATTAATATGATTTTCAATGTAACTAATGTTTGTGACAAGCTCTAACATGCAGACGGTTTTGGAACATTAAAGTGGACCCGGGAAGGGCCTACAAGCGGGCCAATTGTTTGGTCCATTTTCATGGACCGGAACTCCCGTCCGGAGAGGAGTTGACTCCATGAACATATATGCGCATAGGGGCTTTTTAGTTGGGCCCGCTAGTGGACGATGGGTGGGTTTGGTATCAGGATTAATCGAGTTGTGCATAAGCTGACAGGACATTGAGTTATAAACAAACGTTATGAACATATTTGCTATTATTTTCATGGTCTGTGTTGTACATGTTATTTTTGTGGCTAAAATTGGGCCGCCTACACCATTGAATCGTTGATTCAGAGAATTTGGAAAGGAATAATTATACATTTATTTTTTTTTGAAAAGAAATATGTCGGCGGGATCCGAAATTAAATGACCAAAAAATTGATAAACAATGTCATAATTCAAGTATTTGTGCACCTTTTTTTTTTCTTCTCTATGTGAGAAATATTCTTGTTAATTTACTAGATATAATTGATACACTTTTTTTTTAGGTAACTATAATTGATACACTTTGTTAACAGTTTTGGTTTACAGAAACGAAATATGTTTGGTCAAACTGCGCATTTTGTGTTTTTTCCCAGGCGCTTCTTTTGATTTTTGCTGATTCCTTAAGATATACTTGAAATTAAATTATGTCTCTGGTAATTCATTATCCATTTGGCTTCATGAATGAATTGGGTCTGTTTTAATTAGATAGGGTGTGTTTGAGGTTTTGTTAAGTTAAAGACCGACCCAGATTTGAATGATGCGTAAGGTGTTTGGTGTGGAGTTATGAAAAAGAGAAGGAAGGTTTTTCTTGGTTTGCACTCTGTTTTGTTGTTGAGTGAAAAACAGAGCAGTTCTAGAGGACAATCATTCCAGCTCATAGCAAACATTTGCTGCGTACAACTCGCATACGGTACATTAGTATGTACAAGTGCAGTACCTGTGTCATGCACGGAAGCAAGGAAAAATTTAGTGGTATTTACCACTCAATGTTTGATATACTAACCACAAGTGTGGAAATTGTACTAAAGAGAGAATTTGAATGTATGGGGAAGTTTTTTTTGGTTTTCTGTGGTAAGTTGAAAACCAAAAAGAGAAAGGGTATGAAGTAATTGAGGTGGATTTTGTTTGCTTTTTTGTTAATATATAAAAAGAGAGAGTATGCCGTATGTCATACACGTGCTTAGTTTGTAATATAGATGGATAGATACTAGATAGAGATGTAGGAATGTTTGGATACAAATAAGGATTGCCCTCTAATGGGGAGATCTTAGAATTTGTGTCATGATGATGATGACTTTAAAAATCAGAGTTGCACTTTTTTTATGTTTTCCTTGCAAGTTTTTTTTTGAGACCTTGGGATTGTTGGGCTAGCTTATGCAATATTGTTGTTCTCCCTGTGTCGGAGGACAAAGCCACACACTTGACTATCCCTGGAGGATCAATCCCACCGTCCACTAGCGTGGAGTTTGATTAAAGTCGGAAACAAATGCCTTATGAGCTGGCCCCACAAGAGATCGATAGCCTCTATAGAGTTCCGGACCTGAGACGTAGGGGAGAGGGTTTTGTTCACCCTCCCCCACCCTCTTTTAGGGAGGGTGAACAAAATTGCACTCACTTGTCCCACATCGGAAGAAGTAAAAGCTTAAGAACACTCCTTCCCCTATAAAGCTTCCTGGTGGACTACTCCTATGACCACGTGTGCATACCTTCAAAGGTTGCATTCACGACAGCCTTACGAGGTTGCAGTCAAAGTAAAATTAAAGCATTCATTACACACACACATGCGCACGCGCGTGCACACACAAGCTCGCGAGCCAACTTGAGCCGAGCTTTACATAACTCGTGCTCGGCTTGTTTACAAAATGAGTCAAAATAATTGGCTCGAGCTCGTTCGTTTAACTTACGAACCGATCCGACCCGAGCTTCGAGCTGCTTGCGAACGGCTCGGTTCATTTACAGCCCTACCTAGGAAGTATATGTTGGCTTAATGAAGGAGTTGAAAATAGGTTCTTAGAATCTGGATGATGGAAAAGGATACTCGCATTCTTAGTGGAAAAAGGGAAATCACACTAAATTACTACCATGATTGCAAATTATTGAACTTTGTGCATTACACAGGTTCACTGCTACATTTTTTTCTTTTGGTACATATGAGAAATCAAATCACAGCAGGCCAATTAGATGGTTTTCCCTCACATTTTCATGCATGAGACTCTCTATGTATGCTGCGAGCTACTATAGCTTATAGTTGTTAAAAACTTACGATACATGATACGTGTCTTACGATTTGTATCGTCTCCTTCGAGGAACGATATGTATCTCATCATGTATCCTTTTTGTATAAAAATCCTTTGATACGATCGCGTATCCTACGATTTATATGTGTATCGCGTATCCTAATTCTGTATGTATCCTACGATTACTTATTCGAAAAAAGTCGGACCTTATTTCAAGAAACGGAACTCCAAATGCATTAATCTAAGCCGTTTGTTCTAATTATGACATCTTTCAAACCCTTTGATAGAAATTCAACCTCAATGTGGGTCTTGTATAAAAGAAAGAACCATACTTCAATTGTATTATCTTACTTTTCTTTTCCTAACCAAGGTAACATAAAACCTTTATGTAATAGACCCTAGTTGGGAGGCTTGAAATTTTGCATCTTAAATTTTTTTTAAACGTAAGCATAGTTTGTTGGTGTTATTAGGTGTATCTACTTCTTAATTATATATTTTAATTATGATTAACGTTGAAACATAAAGTAAATTTAGTATTTTGACAAAGCTCCAAATGACAAAACCCAAATATGATAGATACTATTGAAAAAGATATAAATATCTAGTCCTTAGAAACTCTAAAATATCTAGCTCCAGAAGCTCTAGAATATCCTTGTGAAATATCTAGAGTTTTTTTGTGAGAATGTCTCATGTGTAATTCTAGAATTACCTCAAAATTTATCTTGTGTGAAAATATCTTTATACTAGAGTCTTTCATGGAGTAGTACAAATATGGGTTCTACCCATTTTGTACCAATCCAAAAAAGTTCAAATGCAATACAAGTACTCTCCCTTGACTTTAGTATTCTCCCTCTTCCAAAAATGTTATCAAACTGCACAATAGAAACTCCTACCCTTCCAGCAAACGTATCTCAAGATACACGATACGTATCTCAATACGAACTATACAAGTGAAAAAACGATATACGATACATATCCCGATTTGAAAATATTGCTATAGCTAATCAGCATGATCTTCTGCTTGATTTTATAGTTTGAAGAATTGATTTCAGTTTTTGGTATTTTGTCACAGATTATTTCTAATTGGTCTCCAAACATACGGCAAAGGGGATTGGAGGAGCATTTCGAGAAATGTGGTAGTGACTAGAACACCTACACAAGTGGCTAGCCATGCCCAGAAATTCTTTCTCCGCCAAAACTCCATCAAGAAGGACAGGAAGAGGTCAAGCATTCATGACATCACTACCACCGTTGATACCCAACCTATTCCTCCACCGTCTCACTTCCCTAATCAAGGAAGCTCTATGGGGTACCAAAACTTCAACTATTCGATGTAGAGATGACCAAGAAAAGAAATGCGTAGGATTGTATATAAAACAAATACTTGGAATTGACTAGCTAGTCTGTATAGCTTTATTCATTCTCAACTTAAGGTTAGTTAGGGATTAGCAGGTGAATATCAGGGGATAGGATGTGAATTTCGGGTACAGATTTAGGTTTAGCACGACACAGCTTGCTGTTTACCTATCGAGTTATATGTGTCGTGTACGTCCAAGTGATTTAGAACTCATTAATTATATATTTTATATCATCTTATTCCACATGTAATAGAAGCTATATGAGCGTTGGGCTGGTAACTGAGTTTGTTTTGAAGTTCCGTACAATTTTTACTTTTATTTTAAACCATCACAGGCTTTGTTTATCTGTTGCTTACTTTGTTAAGGGCCGCCATAAGCAGCCATGGAAATTGTGTTGCGGATAAAAAAATGATTGAAATTTATCGTGATAAGCAGTTAGCTTTGTATAGCTCTTGTGATAATTTTTGTTTGGTTTCCTTCTAATGCTTCAGTTACATTTCTTAAGACATGCCTTAAGAGATGCGAATACTATGACAGAACTTGTGGTTACAGTGATCGATTGGGGAACCAGCTAAGACTGGTTCACCCTTTCTTTTTGCATGTCTATATAACCCCTTCAGAATCTGAAGTTGCGATGAGTTTTTGTTATTGTAGATGTGAGCTGCACTCTTGGAACATGAGTTTCTTGTGGAATATTACTCTGATTTTATGTACTTTGTGAAGGTTTTCCAGTTTTATGGGTGCGATTTTCTTGACATGTTCCTGCAATACAATATCTTTGTATATTTCCAAATTTAGCAAAAGGTCGTTATTTTCATTATTCTGATTGTTGTAACTTGTAAGCTTGAAGGGGTTTCTGATGTTTGGAAAGGATCTACAAATCATCGAGTCTAGCACTGTTTCTTTTTCACTGCGTCTAGTTTTGCAACTGAAAGTCGGAACACGTTTGAATTGATTTGCTGTTGTTTGGAAAGGATCTACAAATCACCAAGTTGAGTGCTGTTTCTTTCTTCACTGCATCTAGTTTTGCAACTGAAAGTCGGAATATGTTTGAATTTTTTTTGCTCATTTTCTTGTTTGCAGTGTGTGTATTTCATGAAATAATCGACTTCGTATAATGAATTTGCTCATATCTTCGGTGTTGAATGATTCAACAAGAACATTTTGAAACACAGCTAGGAGTTGGAGCTGAGACTGCATTGCATTTACAGTTTCAAGTCTGTAGAAAGATGCGGCCAGAATTTACCGTTTTACTGGTGGTAACTTTCCCCACTTGAATCTATCTATCTATCAATATACTATGGAAATGTGTCTGAGCCTCTAAAGCCACCAAACCCCCAATCCTTAATTCCTAGATTTTTCATTTTCTTTAAAAATAAAAAACCCCACGTCACCTGTCTCACACTCGGGAAATTATCCCCACGTCCATAGTCCATACCCATGTCAGCCAACTTCCATGCCCTCCCTCCTTTACAGCATGCCACCTGCCCACTACAACACCACGTCTCCCCATCCCCATTCTTTTCAGGAACAAAAACAAAAAATAAAAACCCACGTCTTCATTCTCCCCTATTTTCCTCTTCTTCTACTATTTATTCTTTCTCATGCAACTCCTCACCATTTCCGTATTGCTGCGAGAAGGTGAAGTTTACAAATCAATCGATACGTAGTAAGTCCACCGATTCGAGTTTTTGTTCCGCAAATTTTGAAAGCAAGAGGCTATGTTCAAAAACTACACTGCATTAGGAGATTGATCAGTTCACTACAATTTTTTGTTAGTTCTCATCAATTGCTCAAAGGTAGCTTAGCAAAAAAAAAAAAACTGCTCAAAGGTTAAAAAAAATTGTGTTCATGCACTTTCTTGCCTCTTTCTTTAATATTCCCACATTCACTTTTCTAATGGTGTTCTTACTTTTTTGTCGCTAGATTTTGATTAACAAATTGTTATTACCAACATTTGGTTTCAGTGCTCAATTTCTCTTCCTCTGCTTCTACCCATCAAATTGAGAGCGAAACAAAATTTGACCCACGTTTCACCCTTTCATTTGAAAGCATCTGGAAAGAAAAAAAACAGTCTCCCGGCGCCCATCTATATGGTTGTTTTAATTATTTTGTTGCGGGGAATCTAAATAAGTCTTCTTACTTGAACAGATTGTACATTGACACATTGTTTCTCTTGAGTATTTTTCAGGTCAAATAATTGTATACAATCAAACTAGCGTTGTACCCGTTTGATGTACACTAACGTGAAAAAAAACATCATAAACTTTTTTTGTGGTCCCGTGCATCGAACGGGCACAACGCTAGTTACCTGTGAAGGGTTGTCTCAAAAGGATTACCGGCATTATTGAGTTGCTACGACATTGAAGGGTACTTTTAAGGGCTATAGGATTTTGGGTTAAGTGGGGAGCGCGACTCCAATTGAGGGGCTTATCCCGAGGCTCTCAAGTTTGACTTTTACTATCAGAAAAGAAAAAAAAAATCCCTAGGAGCAGCAGAAATTTTGCCGGTGATTACTTTTGAAATTAATCGAGGTGCAGAAAACTGATAAAGACACGCGATTATCAAAACAAAATTGTGATAGGACTGGCCACCCTACGAAATTGTACTTTGAACGCATAGGATCCCATTACAAGGAATGGCCCCCAGAATCCAGTACCAAGTACTCTGACATCACCCAAATAAATGGAAAAAGGGTAAATTTCGCTAACCTCGCAATAGATTTTTGACAAATGCAAGAACCTCCCTTAGATTTTTGAATGTGTACAACATGAGTAAGAATATAAACGAAGACAACAGAAAAGCAAATAAAATTCTTTAAATCCATTTACGAGAATAGCTTTTGAAGATAATCGATTAATTAAACATTTTTCAGACATAAAGAAAAGATGAGCCTTTGGTATAATTGGATGACATACATATTTGGGGTCACGCATGTTTTTAAAAAAATATGAAAAACGCCTGCAAGAGCAAGACACCTACACACTTTTCACCTACTTTTTTTTTTTTCTTTTTTCCCCTAATCATCATATAAACAACCTTTGGAATGGTTTGGCTTAATAATCAGCTTGGATTAGTTTTTTGTCTTCATTAAAGAATTTAGTTACATGATTTTTATTTTCTCTCGTAAAGACGAACTAATAATCCACGAAAATTTGACGCAAAATTAAAAAATGTGAATACATTGAATATACACAAAAAAATAATCCTCAAGGATTATTAAGCCAAAATAGACCAACGTGATCTTAATATATCATTCCAGAATCGTCAATTAAAACAAAAATATATGTTTGCATTACACTGGATAGCAATCCTATCGTGTGAGAAAATTGGACTCGATGATTTCATTTTATAATTGATACATTTGCTTCAGAATTGTTTACTTACCCCAATCACATACACTTGGAAAAGAGGGTAAAAATACATATCCCACATGGGGAGTACATTCGCACAAATGAAACAACAAGAGTTGCCTCCCCCAAATGTCGTTCCTATTTTGGCCTTGTTTCTACCATATTTTCATATTTTGCCCCTACATCTTATTGCCTTTAGTAAAATTGTTTCCATTAAACTAAAACATCCAACACATTTTCTTCCCCTCCATTCCACTAAACTAAAACATCAAACTATACGACCTTGTACAAATAGTCTAGTGAACACAACTTGACTATAAAAAGTAGTGACAACAACTTGTTCACTACTTCTTACTTAGCGAAAACGCAGTGGACTAGCTTTTCCCTGAGAAATTAAAAAAACCGAAGTAAAATAAATCTCTACACTAAGCAAATGTATTACTATAAAAAATCGAAGTAAGTGTTTACTGAACGTGGTTTAGAGGTTCGCTTAAATAGCCATTTTTCAGAAAAAAAAATTAAAAAAAAAAAAATCTGAAAGTGAACTTGGGTCAAGTTTTTTGTGCTATTCTAAAGATAGTGTAAAACGCTTCAACTATTAGTAGAGTTAAACGTAGCTTTTTTGTGCTCTATATGAATATACTGTCAAAAAAATATGAGTTACTTGTATAATTTTTTTTCCTAATGTAATTGAAGGCTATAGAAGGGTTAAGGGCACTATTGGTATATCCAAAGTGAGGATACCGTGACATAGAATCTTTTAGCATTTTTGGCCAACTTTGTAACGGCCAAGTAACTAAGGGCGAAATATTTATATTTTCAGCTAAAGTAAAGAAGGACAGAATCATTTTTGGAAAATTGTCCGGTTATATACTATGCAAGAATAATAGGGGTTCTATGAGGTATTTCAATTCTTGTAATAGCATATTAGCAATGTTGAGTTTTCGATTTACACAATTAAATTCTTTTTGTAGATTCATCTATAAAATGCTGCAATAGGACTCTTTTTTTTATAACAATTTTGGGAATGCCAGATAGATTCGGTCCTGGATCATATCAATTCTTTTTTGAATCTCCATTAGCGTAATTTTCGAGAAGCCAGAGATAATTTTCTGCATTTGTCAGAAACCTGAGACGGTTTTCAGCATTTGTCATAAACCCGAGGGGAGGTCAGTGAAATTTACCCTGTTAGTAGTATTTTTCTTCTTGCTTCTCTCTTTCAACTTGGAACCAAACAGCCTAACGTTTTCGTTGAGTGAGGGTGATCTGTCTCCATCTCCCAAAAGAAGTCCTCTTCTCTAATCTAATGTGTAAAGTACTCCATAAAGCAAAAGAGCCAAAATTCTCTCTCTCTCTCTCTCTCTCTCTCTCTGAGTGGAATCTGCATAAACCCTGATTTCCGATTGTTTATGGTTTATTTAATCAATTGATATAAACCTCTATACCGATTCTCAGATCAATTATTGCTGCTTGGTTTTTGAGGCCATCCGTTTCTCTGAGAATCGTTAGAGAGAGAGAGAGAGCGATGGTGTCGGCGAACAGGGAGATGGTGGTGTACTGCTTCGACACCCTAGTCGCTCACTACAACAGCGAACAACCACCTCCCCCTTCCTTCGATGATGGTCAACAGTATGCCCCCTTTCTCTCTCTACATATATACATCTCTCTCTCTCTCTCTCTCTATGTGAAGACCTACATCGATCCAAAGAAACTGGGTCGGTGGTGTCGGTGAAATTGTCAAAATAGTGCTGATTGATTTGCATTGTTAGATTGTTTGCTGAAAGTTTCGATTTTTATGGATTGTTTATATATCAGCTTCCAGAGAATGATTTTTCTTGTGTGTTTATCACTGTTATATACTTATATGTCACCGCTTAGTTGGATGATCGTGATTTATTTAATATTTGGGAACGATTATATGGATAAAGAAATTAGGGGATTCACATGTAGCAGCCCTATCTCTGGATTCAACTTTGAAGTGTTTTTGCCTCCTCTCTGTGGGTACTTGGAGGTCCTCCGCCCCTAGAGGCTACCGGAGGACCATCCATACCTCCGCCCCTAGAGGCTTACTTATGGCGACTCTTCATAGCACCCTAGGCCGGGAGCAGGGCCTAGGTTCCTAGCTCGAGACCTAAGGAGGAATGTGGCTTGGAGGTTAGAGTAAAGGGTTTGTATAGGGCTTTAGCTTGACCGGCCATAGAGAGGGGGGCTCGCCAACGTCACCTGATGTTTGAAGATCTCTGCAGGATCCCAGCTGACAAGTTGACACATATGAGCCTGTATCATACCCACCATCTGGCCATGATTCAGGCCTCCATGTATCACCGAACTGTCTATGAGAGTCCCATGATACAGAACTCCAGTTCTGATCATAATACTCAAAGAGGAATCGGTATTCTGTTACATTAATGAGGAGAGGCACGCTTCCTTCTTCTCCAAGGCTCCTATATAAAGAAGATTTAACCCTCATTGAAGACAAGTATTCAATGCACACCTAACACACTTACTCTCCAATGCCACCTCTCTCTCTCTCTCTCTCTCTAAGGCTGCCCTAAGCTCTCTCTTCCTCCACCTCCGGTGGTCCTGAGTCATTGTAGTAACCACCATATTCCCAAAGGGCAACCTCAGGTACTTTTCCCACTCCTCATACTCACACTCTCACTCAAGAGAAATGAGCTCTATACATAGACTCTTTATACACTAGATAGCAAATTTCAAATTTTAACCCTCACTACTACTATACAATGACAAAAGCAAGCCTTCATTCATTCATTCCTGGAGGCCATATAAGATTGTCGTTCTGCTTTGCACTAGGGATTGTAATTGTCATTCTACTTTGGGCCGTGTTTGATGGCCTCTCTGTATGGGGGTTTGGAGTGCTATTGGTGTGGGGCCCCATAGTAGTGGTTTGGCTGCAATTTTTTTCGGGCCGGACCATTAGTTTGCATGAACTGTGAATCATCTGAAAATGGGGAGATTGGGAAACCCAAGGGGGTATCTTTCATAAAAGTCCGCCCGAATACCTCCCAATCAATACATTATCATATTAATTCCCTCTTACTCAACCAAACCAAACGCGGTTATAGAAATTCCTAGACGATCCCTAACTCCAATCAAACTACCAACTCACAATTACTCCCTTCTAACTTTGAATCCCCTGATTCCCCTTCAACCTTTAACATCTTGACATCTACTAATAACAGAACATGGCGTCGTGGTTGGATACCTAGGTGTTTGACATAAGCCTTTCCTCGTTTGAACGTACCCTTAACTTTAAGGCTATGCCATCCTAAGCTACTTCTAAATAGAAGGGTCTCATTTTGTCACAATCACGTTCGGATGGTTGGCACTTCTATGAGAAGCGCCACAACCTTTGAGAGAGTTACTTTCTGTTGTTACTTGTATGGATTGTAGATGAATTAAAAATATTATTAATATGTCCGGAAGCATTACTTTCTGTTCATCTGATGATGCATAGGCAACTTGGGCTTCGGATCCTTCCTGATAGATTTTCCATAGGTGATAATCCAATTGAAATATAATGTTTGTGCATGTATTGTTGCCCAAGGACCCAATAGTTTCCTAAACTTGTTAAGTGTTCTGAATTGGGGTGTGTAGACCATTTGTTTATTGCCTGGAAGATATTGTCTTTAAGATAGGTAATGTAATACATGTAACAAAAAGGTGGACCTAGAAAAGCAGATACTTTAATACACACTCCGCCTGAATTCACATGGCATTTGCACCTGGGGCTTCCTAGGCACTTGCTTGCCAATATGCTTGTTAGGATTCAGACCCCACTTTCTTGTAGAACCAAATGACAGTTAACTTTTATTCTTTAGCATTGTTCCATTGCTTGATCATCTCCTCCAAACTAGTGTACGAGCTTGGGTGGCCTCTCCTCCCAATTGTCTATTGGTGTTGAGTGGAATGCTTTTAATATGGTATTAGAACAGAGCTTTCAGAGGCTTTTGGATGAGGCTCCGTCTTTTCTGTTATTGCCTATTGTCATAAATGCACTTATATTTCTTTTGAAACCTATGTTATGGATCCCGAGTTTACCTCTCCATTTGGATGGCACTTGCAGAGGGCGATGAAGCTTGTCCCATGTCAATTAATTATCACCTCTAAAATTAGTGTATGAGTGTGGGTAACCTCTCTAACCATTGCCCATTTGATAGGGAATGGGAAGGAGTACTCCATGTCCCTACGAGCTATTTGTATTTGATCTTGGAGGATATTGATTTATGTTATCATCATCTCTTTCGATAGGATTTCACTTAGTAGTTTAGTTGTTTTTTTGATGAGTTATCATTTTGAAGAATCTAGGTTATGTTTATCTTTTGAAAAGCCTATTTACTGTTAAGTTACTAGTAGTCTCAAAAGCTTAAGCTACTAAGAAATGGGCCCAACAATGTATATCAAGTTATTTAACATCCTCCTTCACGTGCAACCCGGACTTGCATATGGAGATGCAAATTTTCATAGAAAGAGGGAAACATAATATGAAGGGGAGAAGCAGAATGCAAACGGGGGACAAATGCAGATAGAGGGACTTGAACCCAAGACCCCTCCCAACCAGAGCTCTGATACCATGTTAAGTTACCAGTAGTTCCAAAAGCTTAAGCAGTTAGAAAATGGGCCTAACAATGTATAGATGAGTTTGATTATGGTTTGAATACATGAATATGAGATATATCATTACTTCCTTAGGCACATGGATTTCTAGGGGTCCTTGGGCACTAGGATGCCAAGGGTTTTATCTTCCTTTATTTACTTCTATTAATCGTTCTGCATCAACATTGTTATTGAGCTGGACGTTTTAACAAATTTTCTTTCCGGTATCTGAGAAAAAAATAGCCTGTAGTTCTTCAATCTTCTGCAAGATGTGATGTATTTCTACATTGGTGGCTTCTATATTGTATACAGTAGCCCACATGAAAGTTGCCCAAAGCTGTTAAAAGACTTTAGAACCACCACTAAACCATGCTCAAGAACGACATAAAATAATGGGAATATATGTAGCCTTCTGATAGCCTAGATATTGATCATTTGATGGATTTGTTAGGGTATATCTTCGTAAGATAGGTGTCAAGACCTCTCTCTTATCTAAGCTTCAGTCCGATAGTTTTTCTTGAACCCACCCACCCTGTAGGCCTTCTACCAGAGGGTCAAATATAGGACTACGTGTGGTAGGAGAGGTTGATCGTCCTTTGTTGTAGCATAGTATTTAGTTTCACAAGTTGTCTATGAGTTCTTATTGCGTGTGCACATGGCTTATCGATTCACTCTCTCTCTCCTCATGCTTTCATCTTTTGTTATATTCACCCTCTCTCCAGCACTTTTCACATGTTGAAGTGCTTCTACAGTGTTATGCCTTTTTTCCCGGATTGCTAATAACATACTCTCTGTCTGTGCATCTTGCGAAATTAATTGTAGATCTAAAAAGAGGAAATTCATTGGGAATTGGTGTAACCAAAGGCAGGAATCGACAATTTTCAGCTTTATTACTTTCTTCAGGCTTTTTTTTTCCCCCTCTAATGTTAAAATTTAAATCAACATCATTTTTTGGTTTTATCAGTAGTTATTTGGGTGGATATGTTTCCTGTCTGGTCAAACCATCACCCACATTCTTATCCCATCAGTTTTTGTCTTATATTATTGTTAAACCAAATGTCTACACTACCAACCAGTACCCTGTTGGGTGTAATGTCCTGATCTGGCCCAAATAACATTTCAGTCCACTATTTGTTACTTGGAAGAAAGTAGTGAATGGTGGGGAGCCTCGTCTGCGTGGATGCATTGGAACTTTAGAAGCTCGTGGCTTGATCAATGGCTTTCGTGATTATGCACTAACCAGGTAATTGCAGTGACACTCCTCTGTCTCGCTGTAGTCTTATGCTAGACTATATTCCGAGCCCAAGGTGGTTGGGGAATGCTTTGCATTATTGTTGCATCCTTTATTCTTTCCCTGAATTCATCTTTTTTCTTGTACATATACTACAAGTTGCTCTAGACAGTATTAGCTGTCACTTGAATGAGGAAATGCAGACATTTTTGCTGTTATCTTGTTATGTTACCTTATTTCTTGCATGCAGGAAGGAAATGAAAATCTTGTTAGAATGTCTACTGTAGCTACGTGTTTCCCCCCCACCCCCACCCCCTTCTTCTTCTTCTTCTTCTTGGCATGACCTTTTGATTAATGTACATTGGTTTTTTGTTGTTATGTTTCCTTTTCTGCTAACCCGTTTTTGAGTATACCTTCTCTAAATGTTCTTTTTGGGCCGGAGGTGGGGTGTTAAATTCTCTTATGCTTGTATAAGATAAAAGCTAGATGGGTCAGCAAATTTATTCCTGTTCTTCTCACTTATGCGAATTTCTGTTTTATCACTTATCCAAACATTTATCTATGCTGAATCGGTGATACTGTTAACAAAAACATGGACCGTGTATGATTGGATGGAATCTATTGACCAAAATTGTGTTTATTATACCATGATTGTTGGTTAGTCCCGCAAATTTCTTCACGTACATGCTGACACAGAACAGTTTACTTTTAATAGCACTTTGGCTGTATTGATATTGATATATGTAGCACGGATACGGACACGGGATATGGGATGTCTTAAAAAATGAGGGACACGGTAAAATAAATAAATAATACTATTTTATACTAGTGGAAATATAGTTAGATGTATAAGCATCAAGCTTCAGTATATACAAACAATTATCATATAAACATCATATTACACTTTTAACCCAGAATGTTTGAAGTAATACACATTAACCCCCCCAATATATATATATATATATATATATATTGCATATTTAATGCTTGTCGTGTCCCCATACGTGTCCCCCTAAAAAATTAATTGAATTTATTTGACACGCCACATGGCGTGTCCCATACGTATTTTGCTGTGTTGCCCGCGTGTCGCCATGTCGGACATGCCGGTCTCTAGGAGTGTCAGTGCTTCATAGAAATTTTATTGATGTTATTTGGAATGCCTTATTTTTTTTCCCCTCTTTCTCTATTACATCTCCATACTGCATGCCCATGAAGTTTGGCTTATACATCGCTTTAAATCTGTAAACATTTCCAGTGCTCTGAGAGATCGCCGGTTCCCCCCAATACAGGCTAAAGAGTTGCCTTCTTTGGAATGTACAGTCTCCATTCTCACTGATTATGAGAGTGATCTCCACTACCTTGACTGGGAGGTTTGTCCTCTCTAACTTGTTTAGTTTTGGAAGATGGTTGAGGTTGTGCACTTTTCTTGATTGTGGCATGCTCAGCAGCGAATACTGTGCAACGACCCATTTGAGTCACTCTGTTTCCGATATCAGGTACCCAAATGGAAACATAAGATGTTCCATACCATTGTTGAAGTCAATGGATATTGGATGAATCGTTAAGTTCCATACCATTGTTACTTGTAAATTCCACCTACACATTTTTCAATTCCACCATTTGCAGATTCTTTCGTTGGGACGATATTTAAGTGGGAGTGGGATGAATCCACTTTTCGAAGTGTTGCAATAGGGGATTGGTCCTACCGCTACATCTCGTCATAAGTTTGCAATAGGAGATGCTGGATAATTTAGTCTTTTTCTAAAAAAATCCTGAATGCATAATTCTCTTTAATACGGTATTCAAATCATAGTTTACTGTACTTGATCTTGTATTAGTGTTTTTATAGTTTGATACTTTCTCTCTTGCAGGTTGGCAAGCATGGTATGATTATTGAATTTACTGACCCTGACTATAATACAAGGAGAAGTGCCACATATCTTCCAGAGGTGGCTGCCCATGAAGGTGAGTTTTGCGCTTTTGTTTAGTTTGATATCTTATTTCTGCAAAGATATCTTGATGGTATGATTAGTTATGGTATGATACTTGTTACTGCAAAGATAACTTGATTAATTTGATATCTTCTTCATTTGGTAGGACTGATGAAAAATTTGAGAGAAACAGTGTAAGTTGGGGAATTGAAAGGTATGCTTGGGGGAGCGATAGTCTGTACCCCAGTTTGTCTGGTGGACCAGAGGGATGAAGGCAAGGGGAAGGTGGCTGTTTGAGTGGACGGGGTTCCCCTTAAGGTGCTTATGTGGGTATTAAATTCACGCTTATTAGGAAAAACAGGAAGAATAAAACAGAAAAGCATAAGAAAGGGAAGGGGAAGGAAACCGAAAAGTGTGTTGATAAGCCAAAATTTGTGTACACGAGAAAGAAGTAAGATTACATCAGTCTACCTCAAAAGGATTACACCAAGACCAAGGGTGAGCTCGGTGTGGTTATATTTTTGCCTTATTTACAGATGGAATGGCTAGACATATTAGGAATGATTGGATGAGGTTCCAGGGTAGCAAATTATCTTGTTTTAGTGGGAGATTCCAAGTGGTGGAGTTAGTGCAGATTTGAGACAAGTATTGGAGTAAAAAAAGTTTAGAATAAGTAGGAATAAATAAATTGTAGTAATAAAACCACTATATACCAGTAAAGAAAACACAGTTGTCGTCTGGGTTTGATTATATTACTTAGGATGAGAAATTGCAGATGATTTACCCTGTAGAATCAAACTAGGTTGGCTTTAATTGTACGGTTCTTCTAGCGATTTAAGCGATCCGGGGATATGGTAGACGGAATCAAATATTTGGCTTTTAAGAAAGAGCACAAATAAGATGGGCTTAACTGAAAGGAGGATGTTAAGACTAGGAGGGATAGATTTAGAATTGAACTTTCTTAAATTAGAAAAAGGTAGCACCTATTGAAGGTATGTTTGGAGAAAATAGACTACGGTGGTTTGATCACATACAACGAAGACCAATAAATGCTGCAGTATAGGACAGCGATGAGAATCTGCTTATAGATACACTGGGGAGGGGAAGACCTAAATTGACATGGATTAATCCAGCTAGCCGACTGCCGACCCCATAAATTTCTAATTTGGTTTCGTTAATTTTTTATTTTGAGGGTGTTTCATTTCTAAGTTGGTTTTGTTAATCACTGATTAGGACATAGTGGTCTTGGAAAGAACCTGAAACCCTCACTTTGTTTCCCTTTTGCCAAAAAATGAAACTTTTTATACTCAGATTACCAGTTAGGCAGTTCTTTTCCTCCTTACCGCCCTTCTATTGTTCCTCCTATGCATTTGTTCCTTCTTTTTTTTTCTAGTTGGTGGTGGTACTACCACTTCCCTTGAGGACACTGGATTTCATTTGTACTCATTTTCGCTCTTTATATCTTGCCAACATACCTAACCTTTTTGCGCCTTTGTTGATCCGTTCTCATGCTTTCTGTATGTTTCTTTTATGTAATTTCTCTGCCTGCACTTTTTTCTTTAAGTAAGAGTGGAAACGACAACGTTGGCTAGGATACAAATAAGGAAGTCGCATTGTGGCAAAAATCAAGTTTCTAGTGTTCCCGATTTTTCTTTTCAGGCTGGACACAGACAGAAGCAATTGACTCGTTGATACGAAAAGCGGGTTACAATGGTGCCATAACTGAATCACTTCGCAAGCGTATCAAACTGACTCGTTATCAGAGTACACTCTTTACTATGCATTATAGTGAATATGTTGCCTATGTCAAAACCACCAGAGGTGCTTCTCCCTCTCTTGCTGGGGTGGCCAAGCCCAGCAATCATTGACCATTCGGGTTAACTTACATTGAAACCATTGAACTTGTTTGGTTATTGGAGCACGATCTCCATTGGATAAACTGACTGGGTTGGAATTGATTTAAATGTGTTCCAACCCTCAACAATTGTTGTTTAATTCCCTAAATTATTCTTCAAATTCGTTTGATTTGAAGGGTACACCTCTAAACTATTAAATTTGAACTTATGGTGTTTATGGTACCAAAATTCGCACCTGCAGCCTTGGATAGTTGCAGTGGTGTAAACTCCGTATTAGTAAACATATAAACGTATCCCTTGTGTTTGTTTATCATTAAAAGCTTTATTATTCGTCAATAAAAAAATTAAAAGCTTTACTATTATTTATAATGTTATTGTTAGTACTACTCCCTCTGTCCTCATTATTTTGTTTCTCGTCCTATCCCAACCGAATAAAAAACTAATGTATAACTTTCAATTGGTAGTACTTTTTTTATTCAATATGAATCTTGTCGATCTCAATGAGTTATTTTAAACGATATTTTTAAAAGTACCTAAAAAATTATAGATTGCAAGATATAATCAATTAAAAAGTGGTATAGACTCTCAAAAGGGACTTAAAGAATTGGGACGAGGGAGTATTTTTTTTACTTTCATTCTCTGGAGTATATCTTACTCTCCAGTGGGTTTCAAGCTTCTTTTTATTTATTTTTGTTTAATTACTCAAATAGTCCCTATAGTTTGGTCTTTGTGTCACTTTGGTCTCAATTCTTTTAATTGTCTCATTTTAACCTTGCAATTTTGATTTCGTGCAAATTAAGGACAATAGATAAGGAACCCATTTGACAAATTACACTTCATGTAGTTTGGGCTTGATGCGAATTGACCTCGTCATTTTAAAACTACCATACGACCTAATGTAATTTGTGTACTAAAGTGCATCGTTACATCATATTAATGATAAATGTACAAAGACCATATTACGTTTTGTATCTTATTCTCTTTCCTCTCTTATCTATACATGTAAACACGTTCGTTTAATGTATTATTGTATAAAATACTAATTTAATCTCTCATCAACTTTCTTTAATTTTTCAACCTATCATATAACTTTTTGATGGTGTTTTGTTAGTCTCACTAATATACTTTTTTCCTTTTCTAGTTTTGCATTGAGCTTTAAAAAATAAAAAATATTTTCTTCTCAACTAGAGGTTAAAAAAGAAAGAAAAATATGAACTAAACCAAAAAAAAAAATAAAAAAAAGGAGAAGGAACTCTCTATGTTGAATTATTTTTTGCTTTAGTGAACTTTTTTTGTTATAATGATTTTGGGCACAATCTTTTTGTACTTTTTTCACTCCTCTTGTCAAGATTAAATAATCTAAAAAATTATCTCAAAACTAACTAAAGTGAAAAAAGAACAAGAACAAAAAAGAATGATGATAATTTGTAATTTACTTATGTTGATAAGAGATTCAATTAGGATTTTCATCTATATGTTATAAAATTATACATTAACCGTATGTGTTTACATGTGTACGAGAGAGGAAAGATAAAAATAATGATATAAGAAAGGTAATATGGTCTTTACACTTATGCACACAAATTACATGGGGTCGTGTGGTAGTTTTTAATTGACAATGGGTCAATTCGCACCAAGCCCAAACTATAGGGGTCAAGTGTAATTTGTCTAGTTGGTTCCTTCGGTGGGAGCTTACAGAAGTTATCTTTTGTCTTTCCTTGGCACGAAATCAAAAATGCAGGATTAAAATCGAGTCAATCTAAATAGAAGAGACCAAAGTGACACAAAGATCAAACTATAATGACCATTTGAGTAATTTGCCTTTTTTTTTTTTTTTAAATTACCAATATAGCCAGTGGACATAGTTTGTGTGCACTAACAGATTTGAGATACAAATCTGTTCAATGCATGTGACCTCATTAAAAATAAGGAATTCACATGCATTGAACGGTTATAGATACATTTGCGCTCGAATATGTGCACATAAAATATGTACTTGGCATTCCTATTTTACCAAACCTTTCCAACTACCTTCACCAAATGGTCAACAAATGCAAATGCCAGGGCTAGGGCTTGTAAGTGGGCTTCCGTTGGTACCTATCTTTATCATATATTCCTCCTATTGAAGTGAACGTGTGTTTGGGTGTAGGTACGGCCACACACGTGCACATATATATGTTCAATAATTAATGACAAAATTTTGGCATTACAATAATAATCAGAGGGGGAATGCCCGAATGTGTTTCATCACCAGGGAAAAGAAGAAGAAAAGAAAAGTTGGATTATACTCTGAATGTTGCTTGGCAATAATAACAAGAGAAAATAGATTTTGGCTCCAAAACAATGTCACCCAGAATTCATCCACATGTAACTTGGACTTTTTGTTCTTTAGCCTAGCGAGAAAAAAGAGAGAAGACAAGTGTGAGAGGAGGCCCGAAGATGATCAGGATCGTTCATTTATATATGGAATGAGTAAATGTTGCAACACTCCATCAGAACTCAATTTCTGAATGTAAAAAAGTATTTTTGAGAAACATATCTTACCCGTACCTAATCATTGACTCTATCATGTGTTCGATCAGGTCTAAAATGTAAATGGTACCATTATCAAATTGAGCCCGTTGGGCTCACCTTAAATACAATTTTTGCACGAAAAGTTCTTTTTAGGCTCGCCTAAATAATCTGAACTGTTCATTTTTGTCTAGCTCGTTCAGAATATCAACCATTTTTAAAAAAATCAAGTTGATTGAATATGATTTTGCAACACCTTTATTTTGCAGAAAATAAGATTGCAACACTAGATCAAAACCCATTACAACCATTTTTTTGCGAACATGAATGATCCTGAACTGCCAAGCTAGCACAGTTGGTAAATTTCATGTCCCTCCACCCTGGTGGCCTAGGTTCGAGTTCCACGAGAGGCAGGGTCTGGAGTTTCAATGTTATGAATAGCCTCTAAATCTCTCGTTAACTAACATCGCACTAATCCCTGCTAACTATACAATATAGGCAAATACTGTAAAAAAGAAAGAAAGAACGGCCCGCGGAGGAGACGAACAGAACTGTTTAGTCCCAACCAAAGAGATTGTACTACAAAGTTTGTAGTATAGGATCCTAGCTGGTAATTAGAGGTGTCAAATGGGCCATGCCGGCACGAGTACGGGGCGGTACGGCACGTCACAGGCACGGTTTTGGCCTGGCACGGCACGGTCTTAGTGGGCCCGGGGCACGACACGGGCACGGAAGTGGGCGGCACAGCACGGGCACAGCACGAAAGTTAGCCTGGCACGGCACGGCACGACACGACATGCTCATAGACGGGCATGACACGGGCACGGAAAGTGGACAGGAACGGCACGACATGACACGGTTCTAGCTGGGCACGGGCACGGGCACGAAAGGGCACGACACGAGGCACAGAAAAACAAAAAAATAAATAAATAAGCCAAATGGCTTTTTTTAATTTTAAAAAACGTAAACAATTTCTATTCGGTAAAAAATATTTGTTTACCATTAAACATCTAAGATATTTAATTTAAAAAAAAACAATTTCTTAAAAAAATCATGTTTTTAAAAAATCAATTTTTTACCTTTAAAAAATTATCAATTTTTATTTCGGTAAAAAATATTTGCTTTGTTTTTGTTAGTGAATAGACTTTGGACATTTGGTTTGTAAATTTAACACTACAAGTTAACGAGTAAAATTAAAAAAAAATTATCAAAATATTTATGGTGCAAGAGTAATTTAATACAAAGGGAATTTATTTAAAACGGCACGGTCCGGCCCGACCCGATTAAGTAAACGAGCCAACAAGTCTTGACACGATCGAAAACGGCACTGCACGACACCATTTAAGAAAACGGGCCGGCATGGCAGGACGATATTGAAAATAGCACGACATGACACGATTTAAGAAAACGGGCCGGCAAGAAATGACACGATTGGCAAATGACACGACACGACACGATTTAAGTAAATGGGCTGGCACGGCACGGCAAGGCATGACACAATTTGAGTAAAAACTGTAAACGGGCCGGCACGGTACGGCACGAAGCACGGTTAGCATGGAGTTAAACGGGTTGTGCCAGCACGGCACGACCCGTTTGACACCTCTACTGGTAATTCTTAACTAAATTTAACAAAAATTTGAAATCCGCAACCTTACCCCTCCAAGATTAGAAATTCTCAGTTGAGGCCCTGTATGACCAGTCTCCTACCCACCAAGCGAGCGAACACCACATTATCACTTCTCCTTCGGGTCCTCTTCCTCTTCCTCTTCCTCTTCCTTTTGACAATTCAACGTGCGTGCCTGCCTTGCGTCACGGATCAACTTCTACGCCCTATTTACCTAATTCTTCCAACATACTCCATATTTAATTTCCCCATAAATTTCTATTCGATCAGATTCACAAGTCTGAACCATCCCCTAAATCCAACAGGTACACATCTCTCTCTCTCTCTCTCTCTCTCTCTCTAGTCGTCTATCTCTAACTGTTTGTTTTTGTTGTTGTAATTGTTGTTTATACATATATATATATGTATATATTTCCATATTCTAGAAAATAGAAAATTGAGATGCTTAAAACAGAGCATGTTTGAGGCGTAGTGAGAAAACTCACCTTGAGGAGGAAGGGGATGTCCGATCCACACACCAGGAGTTAGATTCAACTCAGATGTGGGTGTATTAATCATTTAGGGGCCCTTACTGTGTAGCAATTATTCCTTCTTCTTTTTTTTTGGGGGGGGGGGGGGGGGGGCGCTGAAGTCTGTGGCTTTCTTCTAGGCTTCTGCCCAGGGCCGGCCCGGATTATTTTTCATCTATGTTGGTGAAAATGCAAAAATGAGCATTGTTTGTTTCCCTAGGTCGTTTTTCTCAATGAATTTCTTTTACCGGGGATGAAATTAGTGTTAGGAGAGCGAGGGGATTACTAAATAGGGATAGGAAGGTGCAGTTGTACTAATACTGCAACCCTAAATAAATAAAACACGAGTGTATTACAAAAAAATTGAACACGAGGAATTTTCAGCTGTCTTGGGCCACCGCCATGCAATGCCATACACTTAATATTAGGCCTCACAGAAACGTGTGGTGGAGGGTGTAGTGTTGGGCCACCATCATGCGGTGCCATACACTTAGTACTAGGCAGCCCCCCACAGAAATGTGTGGTGAAGGTGCCCCAAGACCACCAAATGATTTTCCACTAAACACGTGGGGAAAATGATGTGCAACTCAGAAGAAAAGTTACAGAATTTGATTCGAAATGCAGTTTACGAAGGAAATTAAGAATCACGGTACTATGAACAAAAAAGAAAAAAGGAATTGATTTCTACACTCCCTTTTTTTATAACCACCCTCTTTTTTGGATTTTAGTGATGAAAGCGTATGTATTTTTTTGCTAAAAGACAAAAAAGGGTGTGTGGATATAAAAAAGGGGCTGTAGAAATCAATTCCCAGAAAAAAAATATACGTAGAAACCCCGGAAAAATGCGTGGGTCCTTCGTTTTATGTAACTAGGGGAGCCATTATCTTTACAATATCTGCACATATGTGTCAGAATGAAGTCGTGTAGATCACTATTTAAATAAATTATAAATATCATATTCCTATGAAGAGCCCTAATGGAAAAAACAGCATGTTGTAGCAATGGAGAATTCTAAGAATATTTTCATTCTTAATTGATCGGTACCAAAAAAAACCAGCGAGAGAACATGAAAAGGAAAGAGATCCTGCAAGCTGTGAGGCTGGGACTGTAGATGTATGTGTAAATGATTACGAATGAGCTTACACACTTTGTTGCTTGAATTATGTGGTGTCTGTTATAGAAGATGAATGCTCACTGGACTATGATGAGACTTCATTCAATGTTAATTTGATTATTGAGGGACTAAATTGGGCAGTGTTGGTAGGTCTTTGTGGTTTCGACGTAATAGTCTGAGATGAGTCAAAAAGGCTTGATTTATAGCTTCGTTGCAAAAGGAACCGTTGTTCTTGCTGAGCACACTCCATATTCTGGGAACTTCAGTACCATTGCTGTGCAATGCTTGCAGAAGCTACCTTCAAATAGCAGCAAGTACACATACTCGTGCGATGGGCACACATTCAACTTTCTCATTGACAGCGGATTTGGTATTGCTTCTTCCTTCAGATTATAATGTTTTGAAAATGTATATCAGTATGATGTCAGTTCCCTTGGTTGCATGTTTTACTTGGCTATGCAGTTTTTCTTGTTGTGGCGGATGAATCCGTTGGGAGGAGTGTGCCTTTTGTGTTTCTT
Organism: Rhododendron simsii; assembly: GCA_014282245.1. Taxonomy (NCBI): domain Eukaryota; kingdom Viridiplantae; phylum Streptophyta; class Magnoliopsida; order Ericales; family Ericaceae; genus Rhododendron; species Rhododendron simsii. The sequence continues at coordinate 15,860,159 of CM024955.1, forward strand.
GAGAGAGTGAAGGATGACTTCAAGCAGCGTTATGGTGCGAGTATAAGAACTGATGATCCACATCCGCTTGCGGATGATGAAGATGATGATTTATTTGAAGACCGATTTAGTATTGCGTATAATCTTGACAGAGAATTTGGGTGTGTACATGTTTCATTTTATATTTTGGTAGCCTCTGTTTCTTTTGGTTGGGTTGGCTGGGTTGGGGGATTAATTAGAGGAACTGCCCAATCTGAGAGGAACCAAGTATCCTCTATGCCAATGTTGGACTTAACAACCACACATGTTGTTTTTCATTTGATAGGCCAAGGATTAAAGAGCACATGCAGTACTGTATGAACCACCCAGACGAGATAAGTAAGCTGTCGAAACTGAGGACTCAAATAACAGAGGTCAAAGGGATAATGATGGACAATATCGAGAAGGTACGTCCTTCTAATTCTTAGACGGTATACAGACTATAGGAACAATTGAATTGAAGCAGCCAAGATAAAAAGAATTTAGCACAACTTCTTTCTGGTGTTCTCTGCTTTGTCAGTTGCTATACTTGTACGTGTAATATGGAGATTTCAAGCAGTTACTCAAGCTACCATACTAGTTGCTGAATCCCTACTCCAGGCCCCCACTTTGTTCTTATTCCATCCTACAGGCTACAGCTAATGACAAATGAAATACAGAAATGTAAATTGAATTGCCCTGTAATTTAATTTCTGTAAATAATGACATACTCAGATTTTGGATTCCATGGGGAGGCTGTGGGAATTCGATTGTTAAGTAATGGTTTCATTGATATGGTCCACTGTCCATAGGACCACAGGTCTTTTAGGATTGAGTTGTGCTAGTGGCACACACCAAGAAAAACAGATTCCATGTGTAGATGGTTTTGGGACCCGTCTTGGGTCCAACAAATATGATCGGAACCGCTCATTTTGTTCAGAATATTTTGGTATTGGGACTCGTCTTGGGTCTTAACTTTGTCAGCTTGAATTCTGGGATAAAGTTGGATGTTTCGTAGAGGTCCTTACCGGTATCGGGTTGAGCTGAATTTTTACAAAGACCTTAAAAAAAAAATTCTGAACAAAATGAACGGCTCCGATCATGTTTTTGGGACCCAAAACGGTTCCCAAAACCATCTGTACATTGGATCTGTTCTTCTCAATCTGTACCGGTAGCATTAGTGCTATTTATATCTTCTTTGCATAGAAAGTGGGGTGATTTGGGTAGATGTTAAATCATGGCACAGATAACAGTTTTCACCCATTCTATTTAAGAATTTTGTTTGATTATGGATAACAAGTAAAACATATGCAAGCCCCTTGCTCACTAGTTACTACTCCCTCCGTCCTTTATTTATAGTCCGGTATTCTATTTTGAACTGTCCCTTAATAAGTGTCCATTATGTAAAGTTAGTGGGTAAAAGTTGGTGAATTGTCTATTTTGTCCCTAAAAGTAGATTCCTTTTTGAAAAGTAAGTGAGTAAAAGTGTAATGATGATGGGTAAGTAGGGAAAGTGGAGGAAAAAGTTGATGTGAAAGGTATAATGATGATGTCTTTTTAATAAGTTGGAGTTACGAAGCGGGACACTTAAAAAGGGACGGAGGGAGTATATGTTTTGTATCCACGGTATAATCTTGGACATGGTGAAATTGTTAGCATCCGTTGAATCTAATTTGTTGTTATACCAGATTATCTGTTTTTGTTTTTGTAGCAGAACCAAATTGCTTTATTGTGGTCATTGTAGGCCTATTTGTCATCTACCTAATAAAACACAATGGTGTAAGGACCACACAAACACAAGTTAAATGAATGATTGAGATTCATTTGATCCACGGACTGATGTGTACTCTTCAGCTCTCTTAAGAAAATACCTACACTCTTACAAATATATTACAAAAATGCCATCAGTTCTTTTTACCTATTACTTGACTTCTAACATTGTCATAAAAAAGTAAAATATATTACAAAAATGCCCGTGCACGGCACTACCGGGTGCGTAGTGTCATAGGCACGGGCAAACACTAGTTTATAAAAAGGGAACAACAAACCAAAAGCTAATGGCCTTTGAATTGTATTAATAACATAGAAGAAACCTATCTTTGTGCTTCATCCTCTTTTGTAATCATTTTAAGTTGCTATATTTATGAATATCTTTTTATTTCTCTCCCTCTTTCTCTTCTCTGGGGGGTGGGGGTGGGAGTTCGCAAATCTGGATGGTGGTTCAATTTCCTTTTTCAAGGAAGTGGATTATCTTCAATAGAAAGCTATTTTTTTCTAGAAGTATGTAACTTTAGTAGGTAGCCTGTGCTTCCTCAAAGTGGAGTGGCTTTGGGATCCCACTGTTGGTGTCTTGTTTCTAAAGTTGTTTTAGTTCCATCAGGATGTTGGGCACAAGGATAGCATAGTTTCAATCTTGATTGCTGCGTCTACTAATGAACCATCACATTCAATGACTTTTTGTTGCGAACTGAGGCGTTAAGGGAAATAGATTCAAAGAGAAGGAAAAAAGTTTAGAATAAAGATCAGGCTTAGATGAGCCTTCCAATCCCTTGAGTATAAAGAATGAAGTTTATGTTGCCAAAGAGCACCAGTTTATAATGGTAGAGGAGGATTATTTTCCTAACATATTTTTGCCCCACAACGAAATGTAGTATTCTGTAAATAAACTACATTCGCCAGCTTCTCTTGGGCCATTTTTTAATAAAATGTAGCATGTGGTCTAGATACTCCATTTTATCGAATTTACTACAAATTAAAAAAAAAGAAATAATCAAAGCAAGGAAGTTGCCTACGTTGAAAGTGGCTTCTTGATGCTTCAGTGGATCAGTTGCTTTTACTTGATACTCCATTTTAATGATACTAAACCTGGTGGCCATATCGTAAGCGATTGTCTGATGAGTGATTTTTGTCCTCCTTGTCTGTTAGGTTTTAGACCGTGGGGAGAAAATTGAACTCCTTGTGGATAAAACAGAAAACCTCCAGTTCCAGGTATAAATTACTCCTTAATCCTTTCTACCGAGTAATTTGAAAAAGACTACCTAGGAGTTGTTAATGTGATTGTGACATTCTTTGAATTCAGGCCGACAGCTTCCAGAGGCAGGGAAGACAACTGCGGCGGAAGATGTGGCTGCAAAGTCTCCAAATGAAGCTAATGGTGGGCGGAGTGATCCTTGTCGTAATTGTCATACTGTGGCTTATAGCCTGTGGAGGTTTCAAATGCGGAAGTGGTAAATAAAACTAGATGTGGTATTTAGTAGGACCTAATGTTTCTTGTTTCTTTCACTGCACAGAAAACGACATGTTTCTGTATGTGAATATTGTTTCTTGACTGTTGAATCCTTCAACTTGTTATACCTTGTGATCAAACCATACTTTGCCATGATTGTTACGTCTGTATCTTAATAATATGCCGGATTTAGTCTAAGATGCACATGTTTTGCGTTAGTCTTGCTATTCTATTGTTTCCCTAGCTGGTTGTAGTACTATTTAGGATACTCTGTGGTGATTGTCGTTAAAGTTTAACCACCTATGATACCTCAATCCGTCATCATGACTAGATTGTTGAAACCAATGGAAAATATGCACAAACCATCTTTTCTCTCACGTTGATATGCAGGTCACAAGCTGAGATTGGTGGACATGCTTTCCACTGGATATCCCATTTTTTAGACCCTTTACACCATGAGAACTGAGAGATGTCTCAACCGTACTGACTAGTGAGTCCTTCCAAAATTTAAGGGAAAAAAACCCCTCTATCGTTGCCAAAAGCTCCATTTATCATAATGTGTCAATAGAAGTCATCACGAAACTTGATTTGCCATTATGGGTTCTCTCTCTCTCTCTCTCTCTCTCGCTCGCTCTCTCTCTCTCTGTTTTTTTTTAGGACTGGAACTCTTATCGTCTGTTCTTGGTTCAGGGTATTCTCTTGGCAATATAGAATGGCTTTTTTTTCTAGCTTTCAACCTCTACTGAGAGGATTAGTTTCTCATTGTTAGATTCTGCTTGTCATGCTACCTTGTGGCTCCGTGGGGCATGTAGGTTTTGGTGCTATAATGTGTTTTTCCTTTTCTTCAAGCACATATTGATTCTCAGCAGGAATTAAACGTGGAAGAATTTGCAGATTCAAGAATTGCTAGTGCTTTCCACTTCATACTTGTTTCTTTGACGATCTCAGAATAACACTCGTGGGGGGAGATAAGAGTGCTGGAGAGAGAGGTCATATTGACAATGGTGTGCAAAATAAAAATGAAAAAAGTTCATATGCACCAGGCTTTCGCTTGCAACGGGGTCTTGAAAAGCTTGTATGTAGGCAGTCTAACCTTCCACTTTATTTCACAGACTGATTTTTGGCCTATAAATGCATGGTGAAATGTTGGACAAACCCTAAAAACCAGTTACAGATGCGTGCAGCAGTGTTGAGGGGGTGGAGAGGGTTTGAAATAGGTGAGTCTAGCTGATAGCTCGTTTGTTGTACGCTTGAGAAAATGTAATGAGATCCAACACACTTTTCAAAACTTAACTACGGCTAGACTCCTCGTTGATCTCTTACCTATTGCGTTGAATATGATGTGTACTTTTTAGTCTCACAGCGCATATGAGCTCATCAAGTTTCCAAATTTTAACACATGTAAAGTTTGTTCAATATCTGTGCATAAAGAGCCTCCAAGATGAGCGAGTTCGTATGTGTTCACAAACTAGTGCCTAACGAGCTGATCTAAAACGAGTTCCTACGAGCTGAACCCGAGTTAATAATGAGCAGCTAGGTTGTTTTCCCAGCACAAGCATTGAAAGGCAGGCAGGCAGGCAGGGCAGTCTTTTGACAACACCCAAGCTAACTGTGAGGGCTTTTTGCATTCAAAAGTGAAATGCTATGGACATTGGATAGGAGGCTTTAGCACCCCCTTGCTTTATGGTGGTTATGTGCTTTTTTATAGTTGAAAAATTGGGATGATCAACATGAAAAGGAGAAAACCAAAGCTAGGTTTAATTATTGCGGGTCCTTTTGTAATTATGCTTTGCTGTCTTTAATAGCATATGTTCACGGCTAGAAATGATTTTAAGTCCTTCTTGGCATTATATGTAATGTTGGGTAATGTCATCATTAAAGGCACCCAAATTTTTGTTACCCCACTAAGAGCCCAATTAAACTTGCCTTGCATCTAAGAACTCGGGGTGGGTGCTGCGCAGACGCAGCCTTTCCGGCATCGGTCCAACGATCGGAGACGTCCACTGAATCGAGCTCGTCAAGTACTACAAGTGTGCCAAGAATCAACTCGATCAAATGCGTTAAGTACCTCACTGGAATACATATAACTTGAAAAAAAATGAATTCTAATGGATACGAAACACTGGATCAAAACCACTGAATCCATTCTTTTCAAGTTATATGTGTTTCGATGAGGCACTTAACGATATTTGATCGAGTTGATTTTTGGTAAACTTGTATTGCTCGACGAGCTCTACGCAGTGGACGTCTCTGATCGTCGGACCAACGCCAGCAGCCGCACAGCACCCACCCCGGTTCCTGCATCTGACTTTTTGAATGAAGTTTTGATCTGGTCACTTTATTGCATGATTTACAAGTTTGAAGAGAAGAGAGTTGGCCACTTGGGGAAAAAAATTTCAGTGCTGAGCGGGTACCACGTGGTGCCCGTTGGCCATCCGAGCCGTCCATTACGTGTATGGACGGCTCAGATTTGGAGAGAGAAGGGGAGAGAGAAAGTGTTAGAATGAGAGGAGAGAATGTGTTTTAATCCGAGCCGTCCAAAAATGCATCGAACGGCTCGGGTGAGCCTAGCGGATGCCACGTCGGCAATACCCGCCCGGCACTAAAAAATTCCTGTTGGGTACGTAGCCCAAGTAATGAGAGTTCAGCCTTCCCTTAAAGGAGGTCTTTGCGTTGAAACCTTGCTACACACAAGTTGCTTTTCAACTTCAGAAATGATGAAGGAACAGATTTTTTATCTGTACCATCGTGTACAAAATCTGTTTTGGGCCTGTTTTGGTTAAAAAAACAATCCGATCCGCTCATTGGTTTAAAATACTTTATTTAGGGTTCTTGCAAAAAATCAACTAAATGGGATATCATTAGGGGTGTTTGCGATACATCCAACTTTGCATCAGAATTCTTGCTTGAATTTTGGGATAAAGTTGGATACATCGTATACGCCTCTATCGGTATCCAATTTAGCTTATTTTTTTTAGGGACCCTGAACAAAATATTTTAAACAAAATGAGCTGTCGTGATCATTTTTTTGAAACCGAAAACGGGCTCAAAATTGATTTGTACGCGGGGTATGTGCTGGTGTATATGTACCAATAGCATCTAAAACTTTGGTAGAGATTTTGGATTCCCGCCCCATTAAAATTCTCTTTTTTTTTTTTTTTTTTTGAAGAGGTGAGTTAGTGGAGATCGTAAAGAATATTAAAAAGAGAGCGAGAAGAGTAATTGCCTTTTTTAAAACGAAATTCCACTGCAAGGAGAGTGATTAGTGTGGCAGTGGTGGTTTATGCTTCCACCGTCCTTTTATCAGAGTCTAGTATTCTATTTATAAGTGTTCATTTTATAAAGTTAATGGAAAAATTAGGTGCTTTTTTTCATTTTGTTCCTAAAATTAGATTCATTTTTAACAAATTAATAAGTAAAAGTGTAATAATAATGTCTTTATAGAGGACAATTATAAAAAATAAAGATAAAAATTTATATAAAATATGCAACGATGATATCTCATAAATGAGTTAAAGTTACAATGGTGAACACTTAAAAAAGACTGGGAGTAAGAAATTTGTGGGCAGGCTTGGTGGGATGGCTGACAAGAGGTAACCCCACTTTATATTTTCTAGGACATTAGGTAATATGTCATTTCTCATGAGTAATGAGTTGGTGACTTTTTGTCCTTTATTATTATGAGGCAAAATGAAGCCGCATTGGCTTATCGCAGACCCCACTCTCTCTCTCTCTCTCTCACTCACTCACTCTCTCTCTCTCTCTCTCTCTCTCTCTCTCTCTCTCTCTCTCTCCATAAATACCCTTCTGCTGCTGCCTTGATCTTATACGTCTTTCTTTCTCTGTCCACATATTTTCTTTCGACTACCAAGCTATGGGAGCTTACAGTTTCTCTAGCCTCAGTGACATGTTAGAGCAACCCCCAACCCATAACTCAAAGCTCGGGGAGTCTTTACCCTCACAATATCCCATTTCTAAACATCAAGTCCCCCATGAAAACCCTCCTAATTATGTAACCCAAATGTTTGGAGAGCTTTACTTCAAAGTGTCTCATTCTACTTCTTCATCAACCCAACACTTTCCAGCACCACCACCGCCGCCACAACCCGCGTCTCCTTCGCCGAATCATACTCTTGCAGCCGACAGTATCGGAAATTCCAGTGACAGAACCAACTTTGGCAGGGATAAAGTTGGGTGCGTTTACAACAAGAAGTCGTGGGGGAGGAATGAAAGACTCTTTCCTCCACCGATTTCTTGCTTGAAAACAGCCAAGAGTGGCGATCCCATTGTTTACTTCAGATTTGATGAGAATTACGGTACTTTTGTTCCTGAGGAGAGGAGGATTCATAGGCATGGTCTTTTGTGTGCTTCGAGGAACAGCGGACGCCTGAAGTTGTACTTCCGCCGCGAGGAGCCGGAGGAAGAGGAACAAGAAGAAAATGATGGAAAGGTAGCAAATGATCATGAGGAATGGATGGTTATTGATTTCGGTGTTTTGTGTGATGAGAAATGACAGGGACAAACAAAATTTACCTCCCCGTAAAGAGTAACCGGTGGTTGAGATTTATTTTGATGTGTGTGATCCAATCATCAAAGTGATTCTCAACTGCTAATTGATTTTTTTGGGGTACTTTTTTGGTAAATTTTCTTTGTATCTATCATTCTCGTTGTGTGATTGATTAGGGAAGGGAAGGATGCATTGTTTGTATTTCTATGTATGATTGATATCTTTAGAATGTCCTGGTGCGATGAACGGAACCGTGAATAGGTTCTTTACGGCAACATAACCTATTGTGACCGTCCAAAAGTGTTTTGGACAGTTCGGATTTCAATAACACTTTTTCAGGAAAAAGTTGGAAAAGTTAAACTTGGGAAAAATTTCATTAACATCCGAACCGTCCAAAACACTTTTGGATAGCCGCAATTAGTGCCGTAAACAACTATTCACGGCTCCGCCGTGTCAAAGATTTTCTCGGGGTATTATTGCAGAAATCTACTCAACTGAATTCTGGTTTATATTTCCATATACTCGACATGGAAATATCACCAACACCTGCAACATGCTTAAAAATAATTGTCGGACTTAATTATAATATCCCCAATACAATTGTGTGAAGTGTCCTCAGGATTGGGCCCTTTTTTTTGGCTGGCATATCTTTTGGGGAAAATTGAGGTTGTATCTTTTTCGTTATCTTATATGATTTTTTTTTCATTTCTGATCTATAATTTTATACTTTTTTTCATGGGAAAATGACGGATAAGAACGTGTTTTGATAATTAACACCCGTCAAGGATATTTTTAGCATTAATAAATATTTTTAGCCTGTCTTTGACGGGTTTTAATTATCAAAACACGTCCTTAGCCGTCATTTTTTCCTTTTTTCATTCATCTAGTCGAGGCCAAAAATACGATATAATAATTTGGCCCGAATCTGATACAGTAATAAATAAGAGAAACTACCAAACAAATGTGCCAAGAAACTCCTAAAAAGTAGGACAAAGAGGCCCTAAGAGCACTTAATAACGTCTCGGCGATCACAACGCGACATGCTGTGGAGCCATGCTCCGAAGAGCACCAAATAACCTCTCCTGACAACCCTCACAATCATCTTTGGCCATAACTATACAGTCAACACAAGCCCTTCCCAGGTCCGTTTTTATGATCGGGAACGTTCATATTTTAGAGCTAACATATATTACGCATGCCAAGATCCACGTTAATCGGATGCCGTTTAATCTATTTTCGAAATGTCTTTATCTTTAGAAAATGGGTTTTCATCTAGTGTTGCAATATTTTTTAAACCCATATTTTAGAGATAAATGCGTTTAAAAACATATTAAACTGTATTCGATTAACATGAATTTGGCATGCCTAATGTTCTCGACAAATTCTAAAATTAATCGTTCCCGATCATCAAAAGAAACCCAGGAAGGTTCTGGAAAACAAGACCGTTCAATCCCTTAAAAGGACTAGAGTGGGTCCTGATTCTATTCCTTGAGAGCTAGTTAGAACTCAAGGGGCTTGCAAATAGGCACATGACTAGAAATTGTATGTGGGGCTAAGGCAATTGTTCCCAAAAAATAGTGCTGCAATAGTTTTGGCGCTATTCAAAAGGTGTGATGAGGAATTTTGAATAGATCTACTCAGGCTGCGTTCTCCTAAAAAAAAATTCGTTGTTTTTTTTTATTTTTCGTAACTTTTGTTGATTTTTTCCTCGATATTTTTGGGCTTAATCATTCATTTCAATGAGAGAAATTAAAAAAGTATAAAAACGTGAACTGATGTTAAAAAAACTCATAAAAGACGACACATGAGACAAAAGACAGCTATTGGGTATTTTTTCATCTTTAGTGAACTTTTTTTTGTTTGTTTTTGGTTATAATTTTTTACTTTTTAGACTCCTATCATCGATATGGATGATTGATCCAAAAAATGATGCGAATCTAACAAAGATTAAGAAAACACGAATAAAAACACATAAAATGGAATATATATATATATATATATATATATATATATATTTCGGGCAATTCCTGGGACACCTATATAAACATCTAAAAAATCATCTCATAGTTCTCAATCAAATTTTGATGTTCCGAACCGCTCAATGTGATCAAAACGTGATGTTAAAGATACCTGCGAGAAATCAGCAAAAAAATAACTGGGAAGGACTTGATCTGAGCAGTTTTATCTGAGATTTGATGAACGGTTTAATTAAAAACTGCTTAAAACAAGCATTTTTCGGTCATATATTTTGCTAATTTCTAGCGGGCACACTTAAAATTATATTCTGCACACATTGAACGGTTCAGATCATAAAAATTTGATCGAAAACTATGAAATTAAAATTTGTAGTATTTTTTAGTTGTTTCTGGAACCGCCCGATATTTACAAGAATGCAACCTGAGTAGAAAAATGTAGTACTATCTCTGTTGATTTCATAGTCGAACAGAACGAATGACAACCTATACATGAAATGACTGGATAGAATTCGTGCTAAATTCAAAGAATAATCATTAAATAGGGCTAAATGCCTCGCCCGTGGCCGATTCAGGATTTAATTTCAAGAGCGACAAATCAGAGTCCACTTTTATTAGTGCTTGTTGTTCATAAAATTGTGAAGAAAAAGGTTACGTGTATATTCATATATAAAAATATTATTGTGATTTTTTGTTTGTTTTGAAAAGAGTAAAAGTTTGGTCCAACTTTCGTGTGGTTCTCATATGAGTCATTGAGATATTGAGGTTACGCTTCTACCGATTGGTTTTTTGAAAGAAATCTTTCCCAATATATGTGTAACATAGAATTTGTCTGAAAAACTGTAGGTGCCTAACCAAATTTTGACTTGAAATTTGGGATGGAGTGTCACCTGCTAGTAGATCGTGAGAATCGTGAGATTGATTCCTCTCGAATTAGTCCAGATATACGTAGACTAGCCTAGACAACTACCTGACTTTTAAACATGCCATCAGCTTTATTTTTGGGATTTGTAATTGAGTGCTTTGTACATGTCCTAGAACTAGAGCGAAAGTAATGTGAGCTACCATGCATGATTAATTTGTCAAACCATTTTGATGGGAAAGGGCACTAAAGATGCCTATCAAAAAAAAAAAGGGGGGGCACTAAAGATGGTGAAATGAAATGTGACTTAGAGCACTAAGAGAAATGCATTATGCATTCGCGTGTATGTGTACAGAGAGAGAGAGAGAGAGAGAGAGAGAGAGAGAGAGAGAGAGACCAAAATGCACATGCATTTCACTTCATTTTGACAAGCACTACGAAGCATACAACAAAAGGAAAAAGAGAACTAACAGAAAAATCCATTGACTCTGCCAAACATCTCCCTTTTAAGCTACATGCACGCAGTAAGCAGGAGCATCTCCAACGAGTTTTTTTTTTTATAACCGAGGAATAGCTAGCCCTACACCCGAGTCACTATTGGACCCGACTGCACAACTCAAACTTCGGGGGAACTAGCATCTCCTAGACTCCAACAAGTGTTGTACCTATAACTTATTGTATATTTAAACTAACACATGCCTAAAACATATATAAATGGTTCTCACTTTTGATTGTACCTATAACCTATTGTATATTTAAACTAACACATGCCTAAAACATATATGAATGGTTCTCACTTTTGATATACAGTATTTTATAAGTTCACACATTTTAGAACACAATTTCTAAGAGTCCATCGAAGATGCTCTAAGCACATTAAAAAAGGCAAATTGGAGGAACTTAGAAAACTCTTCCTTCTTCTTCTTCTTCTTCTTCTTCTTTTTTTTTTTTAATCTTTTTATCGGTGAAAGTTAGTTTCATTAGAATAATTAGATTAACATCTTAGAAAAAGATCGAGTTGAAATTCTGATGATCTCATTACTCTTGACACCTAAGGAAAATAGAAAACTTTATCGTACGGTTGTAACCTTCTCATAAAATGTGATCTAATGTCTATATGTGTCATTTTATTTGTATTTTGAAAAGTTCGCTCAATCTTATTATATAGACGAGCTTATATCTTTTTGACAAACAATCTTAAAATAGTTGCTAGAAAAAACAACTGAAACAGAATATGATAAGGCAAGTCGAGGCCTGCGCATCACATGGTGTCCTTAAAAACATATTTGCTGCCGCACCGGGGTGCTTAAGTTTTTATCGGTGTCCAACTCTAGCTAGGATACAACGGTTGAACAAAAATAGTGACACCGCACTGGAATTGCTTGATTGAGCTGAACTGGGCAGTGCCCTCTCTCGGCGCGTGGAGGATCGAACTTGAAAGATGAGAATTTGATTCCAAAGCTGAAAAACTAGATAGAAGAGCTTTGGTAGTGAAGAAGTGCTCTGCTTATGGTTGTGTTCCTAAATACGAAGCCCAAGGGGTTTGTCGCAGTGTTAATCAACTTGCCTTGACGGAGCTTACCACCCTAAGATCGCATGGTCGATTGTTGAGACGTGGAGTTAAAGGGCTGTGGGAGGAGTTGGAGAGATTAGTCCGGTTCATCGGACACTCTTCATTACAAAAAAAAAATGAAGCTAGGTGCTGTATTTATACACAAAAGTAGGATAACCACCACAGCCGAGAAGGGACAAAGCATGTTAGAATGATCTGCTCAAACTAGTGGGAAAATGGTTGAGAGATTCAAGTAGGCACTTGTTGCAAGACAAGTTGTATTTTCAACAAAAACTTGTGTTAATGTGTGATATGTTGTTCCAATAACAAATACATGCATTTCTTTAGGGGCCCAAATAATAAAAAAATACTGGAATACCATGCATTAACCCAATTTTGAAAATAGATTTATAACACCAAAAGAACAAAAACAAAAGAGGAGGGTTGTGCAATGGATAGTTGACAACATGTACCCTCCTGAAAGATAATTATATATGCTCTCAATGAATCCAATAGAGACAACGGATTCTTAGGCGACCCCATTTGATTGAGACTTAGTACTTGATTTAGTTTGGTAATATCGGAAAACATATTAAGACTTCAAAGGCACAGCTATGAATCAGGTCAATAGAATTTTTGTATTTGTGATTGGATTAATGGAAGAAACAAAATTCACATAAATGATACGATTCGAACAAAGGGTCTCTCTCATAACCATTAATCTATCCAGCTCTTAGACAGATGAGAGAAATAACACCACCTTAAAAATGCATTCAATGTTTGAGATTGAAATCCTTTGACTAAACGTTTTACAACTTCTATGGCATCCTTGATGGCTAAGTCTCTTCGATTCGGCCACAAAGCAAATGCGGACTCACCAACTCAAAGTACATTTCAATGTAAGGAAAAAAAAAGATCGAATATGATGGTACTGGAGAGGAGAATATGCACAGATTACTCATAGCTAGAACGAATTTTTTTTTGACGATGACGCTAGATCCACTTAACGGCACCAATCTTTTTGCTTTTAGCTATACGTTTGTAATTCCATGGGCAAGTGATGGACAATATGCTATTGTTATCTACAATCACATTCATTCGCCCTTTCTTTCTTCACCTGCTTATAATTGCCTGCATGGCATCCAATTTTCATAAGTTTTCTAAGAACAACGAAAGATTAGTTACGCCTGTACATGCATGAGATATACACTCAAAATAAATTTCAACTAAAACAAGGGGAACAGAGTAAAAGAGCTGAACACCAGAAATTATGGGCTTGGATCGAAATCATTCGCAGAAGTTGTCAAGGAGAAAGGACAGCCAAATTCTGGACCCAGGAGCCACGCTGGGAAATTGTTAAGAACCCTCAAAGTAGATTGAAAGAAGTCGGTAATGAATGGCTTCATAGAAGCACCATTGACAAAATGGCAGCAATGCGATCCATAGCTTTATTCCAAGAATCAATTGAGAAATCTGGGGTACCTAGACATCCAAGTGATTACATAGTTCTTACTTTCATAGTTCTTACATAGTTAGACCAATGGCAGGTGATTACATAGTTCTTACTTTCACTAGCTGTGAGGTAAGAGATTCATATTCAATAGAATCTCAATGCACGATGATAGGACCCAAAAAGTGGCCGTGGCCAGACCTCAAACGCGGCTACACATGAGGGGGGATGTTAAGAAAATAGAATCTCACATTGCTTGGGAGTGGAATGGGTGATCACTTAATAACATTTGAGACCTCCACTCATTGCCAATTGGTTTTGAGATGGATATAAAGTTTCCAAAGATCATGCTTGGATTAAAGAATGGTTCATGCAACCATCACGACTGATATGGCTAAACTGCTATGGGGTACCACTTCATCTGTGGAATTCGAACACATTTTCTTTGATGGGTCAGAGGTGGGAAGATGTTGTCTGAATAAGCAATGAAACACTCAAAGGCACATCCTTTGCAGTTGGCAAAATGCTTATCTCCTCAAGAACAATGGAGGTCATCAATGAGGTAATCGAGGTGGAATGCGAGGGGAAAAAAATTCCAAGTTAGAGTAATGGAGGAACAAATGGTGATAAACACCATCCTCTGAACAGATTGCATTTGCAAAGGTTGCCGATTGGAAGATGAAGCTGGTACTGGTGATCAGAACAAGGAACAGGAAAGTGAAGCTGATTGATACTGGTGAAGATAACGATGTGGAAAAACAAGAACAGATGGCAGAAACTGATGGGGTTTAATGTTGGTCAGGTGGAAGATGACATGGAAGCAGTGGAAGTTATGCCAGATTCACAAGAAGAAAATCCATTACAGCTAGCTATTAAAGAGATGAGAAATCATGACAAAGAGCTAGCATAACCATTATACCAATCCCCTTTTGTCCCTAGAATGAGCAACCAAAATTGCATGGAAGCTGAAAAGTCTCTACCGCTCATCAGCAGTAATAATCATGGAGGTGGAGGTGTACTAAAACCAAAAGAGAAAAAGAAGAAGAAGAAACCTATTGAAGAAATTCTGGGATTTCCAAAAGAACTCAATTCACATTGGAAGGAGAAGGAGAAGGAGAAGCAAAAAGGGAAAAAGTGTTGTACTCAGATCTTCAGCAGCAGCAGTTGCACTGTCTGTATCCATTTCATCAGGGGGGGATTGCAAATCGGAACAGGATACTACTCAATGAAGCTCAAGCTGCTTGGTCTATGAACAAAATCATGGGCTTAGGCTATGAAGGCAATGAAAAGGAGGAAATTAGTAAATTTTGTATGAAATGGAAGCTCAGGATGAGGAGAGGGCTGCTTGCCTTCTCTAAGCAATTCAAAATTCCATTCTCGTATAAGGGGTGTCCTTTTCATTTTATCAAGCCAATATGAAGTTAAGCATTCTATGATCCCGCTTTGTTTGATGTGGGTTTTATGGCACGAGAGAAATTCGAGAGTTTTTGATGGGGTGGAAAAACCTCTAGCTAGGATAAAAATTTTCTTGATGAATAGCTTGTATAGTTGGGACAAGGGAGATTGTTTTCCATCCCTTGACCAATTTTCAGACTGGTTTGAGCTTTTCCATTCCTGTGGCAATGTATAGGGCCTTTTTGGTCTGTGGCCTTCTTTTGTATACGGGTGACATTCCCTTAATGCCTTATCTCTAATATAATTAATTACTTATCAAAAAAAAAAGCATTCTGAAAGCTTTATAAATTAAAATGGTGTGTGTGTGTGTATCATATGGGTACATACAGGTGTATGTTCCAAATGGCTGTGTATGTGTGTGTCCACTAAAAGGGGAGTGTGTGTGTGTGTGTGTGTATGAGTTTCTCACAGGGGATTTCTCCTAGGATGCCATGGAAGCTAAAGGGAATGGAAGTTCAGAATCTTCAGTGCTGATGTTGAATTCATCCAAATGCCGTCTTCTATGATGAGGCTGGTCTCCCACTACATCATGAGCCAAAGGAATACATCCCAGGAATTCAACTTTGCATAGTTCCTGCTCTGTCATGGAAAGTTCTGTATTTCGGTTGCTATTCTCACAGGGGGAAAATTTTGTATTGCGGTTGATCCCTCGTCAACTTGCGTAGTTTTCTTTTCAGGTCCGTGCTTGGCATATGATTGTGATCAAGGGTGTGGATGCCAATATTGTTGGGATGCTTTCTCCTCATGGTGATACCTCTTTTCACGTGTACCCTTTAATCTTTGTAACTCTATTTTCAAAGATTAATGAAAATTTGTTGCCGTTCAAAAAAAAAAAAAATTCAACTAACTTACCCTTTTGCTTAATATTTCCGATGTGTCGGATATTATTAGAGCCTAAATTACCACTTAACTGCAGGGTTGATTTTCCTAGCCTTGCTCTAATTGTTTGGCATAAAAACTTAAAGAACGCTTTCACAACCCAAAACTCTAGAGTGGCTTGCTGCTTGGATAAATAGATCTCTTCATACATGCTATATTCAAAAATCATTTTTGGAGTACAGAACAACTCCAAATTTGTTATCATCAGGTGACTTAAAGAGTTCATTGTTGTTCACATTTTGCTATTTTCTTTTTACTTGTTTATCGAACATACAAATACACACAAAGGAAAAAGAAGGAATATGCGTAAAAAAAAAAAAAAAAAAAAGAGGCAAAGAAAAATACCTTACCGGATAAATAGAGTGATTATTCTTTTGTCTTTTTTTTGCAGCTTGAGTGCCACGTGACGCTCCCAGTTTGCAGAGTCGAGTTAATATGGGAAAAACTCGGGCGTACGGAGAGAACAATTTCAAGCCCTTATTGGAACAAGCTGAAAAGGAGACAAGAAGAATACACTATAAACAAATAGATACCACCAGAATTCTAACGTACATCATCAACTCTTTAAACAGCAGCAGTCCTAAATTTCTCCATCTACACATCTGAAATCTTTGTTACGACACAGCCAGATAATGTGAATAGACTAATAAGTTACGATGACATACGTAGCAATACCAACATTACATATTAGAACGTGCACCGTTCATCAAAAGGCCACAATTCCAACATTATAAGTTACGTTGTGCACCGTCTTCCATATTCTACTGAGGCAACTCCAAGTAGCAACTGCATCATTTAAACTTCCATTTCATCAGAGCCTGCAGACAACATTTTCTATTTGTAAACACAGCAAAAACATCTGACAGATACGAAGGAAGCTACTTAGACTCTTTGCAATATAATAAGCAATATAGAACTTGTGTGTGTGGGGAGTGAGTGTTTTGGGTGGGACCATGACACGGCATCTTCATTTAATCGAGAAGAACACCCAAACAATGACCTGATTGCAAAGTGGTTAGAAGCTGGCATTAGTCATTTCTTTGTCTTAAACTAACAGGGACTGCCACAAAAAGTCACAAATACAAACTAATAACCTGGTCTTAACATCAAGATCTAGCGAAAGGTTTTGCACTAAATTGAACAATAGTAGGAAAAGAATAACTAAAAGCCAAGCCTAAAAGGACCCCAAGAAGCCCGTGTGGCTTCAACAAGAGTTAGAATCAAAGGGAGAGTCTTGCTGATAGAACTGACATAGTAACATGAATTTTATAGAAGCAGTCCAATTAATATTTAACTCGACATGAAAATTTTCATTTGTATGGGGAATCCCACAAACTGTGCTTGCTTTCACCCGCATACGATAATGACTTTGGAAGCATCAATGTAGGGAGAATAAATCGGCCTCATCACAAAAATTCTGCCAACAATGAAAAGACAGTTGTGATAACTCCAACACATACAGCTAAAATTTATTTTCCAAATTGAAATAAAACTCTGCTTGTGGCATGCTTATAGTCTATCTTCCACACAGTAGGTCCCAAACCCCAGTTAAGGGAAGGGTCACGTAAAAGACCCCGTCAAATCTTATGACATAAAAAACGGACTTATGTAGTTGACCCCAATTTATTGGGGCTTAAGCCTCCGTTTGGTATGGTTTGATTTAAACTAACATAGGATAATAATAAGCCTTGCCAAGAGTATTTAGTGATACCTCCAAAGACGGCACCTGCAAGGATCAAGCACTTCTTATCCCCTTCTTAATCAACATTAAAATGTATGCAAGTTTCTCCCTTGAAAGATATTTGGGGAAACCCTGCTCCACTGTTTTCTTTTGATTATTCACTTGAACATCCGAATGTGTGGAATAGTGAGTACCAAAGATGGATATAGGGATGAAACTATGGGTTCTTTTCGAAAGATAAGTTGGGCGTGCAAACCCATAACCATTGCCAGGATTTATTCCCTTCTGCTCAAACAAGAAACAAAGATGTAGTATTACAGTATATTAATCTAGTTCAAAATACAATTAAAGGAAGAAAGGATCACCAACAATACATTATTCTTCTACAAAGCACATGCCTCTTATTAAAATGATCATAAAGACATCGAGTTAATTGAGCTATAGCACCTCTCTATATCAATCAGGAAGGTATTGGGTTGATTCGGCATTAAAACCTCTCTCTCTATCTCTCTCTCTCTCTCTCTCTCTCTCTCTCAGTTGTCAAAGTCGCACGCCTAGGCGCGACTTTGGAAAAAGCTGTTATATATACATACGTACCCCTAACTATATATATAGGAGCATATAATACATCTATGCACTTGTACGGTCTTTCTGAAGATAGCTAGTCTTACTTACAAAATGGTAAAGGCTGTTCATTATAGCCAAGCTAACGAAGGCACAACACATCCATTGCTGAGAACACTTTACCAAAAAACATTTCAACAACACAGAGCATAATAAATTGCAAGGCTAACCCTGGAGAGAGAATTCCACTCTGGCAGCAAAGGCGAGTGAGGAGGTACTCCACTGGAATTCATCCTGTCACAGAAAAACACAACAAAAAAAAGGGGGTACTCCAATGGGTCATTTAAGGACATAGATGAATTTACTGCAAAACACAATCGATATAAGAAGAGCGATAAATACACATAAAGAGAAAAAAAACACAATTAAAATAGACACTGAAAAAAAAAGAAAGCATCCCCAACCTATCGTCCATGCTAAAAGCAATGTTCCCCTCGTTCAATCTAAATCCAGCTTCCACACATCTTTTTCCATGTTTGCTCTCTAAACGTGCAAGGGAACACCAAATTAATTCATGAAATAATGTCAGACTCATATGTATAAACATTCCTGCATATCTTCAAAAAAAAAAAAAACACCACCTGCATGAACCATATATACTTGTACATTTGTGTGCATCTCACAAGCATGCCTTATGCTACATGGAATATGGGTACAAGTGTGACCATGGGGTTGGCATGTATATATAGGGATCAGACAACTACAAAAATGGAGGATCCAAGGGTACTGATATATTTGATTACGGGTATGGGGAAAGAATCATTAACAAGTACATGTACATTTTTTTGGCAACAAATGCCTAGATCCAAATACAAATAAATTATCCAAAATATGAAGCAAAGAAGCAAGATAGGACGAAACAATGCATGGTGAGCTGGTATTGAGTTACATACATTGTGTCGTTCTAACTGTATGTATTCCTCAATGGCATTGCCGGCCCTCTCAAAAACTTGAAGCAATATTGCAATGGCCCTCAAAAGCAGTTTCTTCCTATGGAACTCAGGTTCGACAAATGATCCCATTCTGTACTCCTCGCAAAACAATGACCCCATTGTATTTTCAAGGCATTGGAGGAGTGTCACACTTCCATCCCAACCATCTTCATCTTGTCTAGACAATGTGATAGGAACTAAAACCTTTTCGCGAGCAACCGTTAGCAAGACAGAAAACTCAGCAAGCTTTCCTTCCATGGCATAATAATAAGCTATCTTTTCAATGTTCTTGGAAGACCTTGCAAGCAACTTAATCGTCTTCAAAGAATTTTTCTGCGACATTAAATTACCAAAAATGAAAAAGCATAACAACTTACTAATCCAAGTCACATCCGAATGTGTTGTCCAATAAGATGAAAAATGATACGGGATACAAATATGATACAGATACGCCCATCCGGAAAAAAAAAACCCTAGAATACGGGTACTTGACCAAGGGTATCCAAATTAAAAAAAAAATAAATAAAATATTGTGGATACTGTTCGGTGTGCGTGAGTCTAAAAGAAGTATCGGTGTCGATACACAAACGATACCAACCCGAGTCTCATCTAAAAGTATCCGTGCTTCATACACAAGGGCTGAGATTACAAAACTTCTTTCGACTCATAAATCTTTGAAGAAAAACAGACCATTCCGAGAAAACGAGGGACGCTATCAACTGCAAGATAGATGGTTTCGGAGAGAGATCAATCTGACTGGGCAAGTAGCGCACTCTGCACAATCAGTTGCAATACAAAGAAAGGGGAAAATCAGAAACAACCACCAAAAAGAAAAACATAATGTGCCAAATAAAACCAGATTGAAGTGCTTCATGAAAATCTTCTCTTTCTTCCTTAATTCCCGGCCCCTAGCTAGCTAGTTACCTCGTAACACGAAGTGCTATCTCCAGTGGGGACGCGGGGTGCCTACTGCCCTTGTGGCCAAGGTAGGCGCTACTGCCCCTCACACGGCACCGTTTTGTGCATTAATAACTCAGTTCTTTTTTCTTCTATTTGGACTTTAAAAAGTGTGTGTGCGTGTGTGTGCGCGCGCGCGTGTGGTTGGTGGGGTGTGGGGGGTTGAAAGAGCATTAAAGCTCCTTCGTGCAAACAGAAAACTGCTTACTCAGTGGCTGCGACTGCGAAGCTTGAGGGGAGAGAGAGTTTTGGAGATCGTGAGCAGGAGGCCCAAAAACAAACGAGGCCCGTCATCATTTTTATGGATTTTATTTATTGGGCTTTGAACTGGTGATGAGATAGTACATTACTGTGATTGTTCGACCCTCGCAAATCTCGGGTAGCCCAACCCAACAATTTTGATCCAAAGATTGTTGACATCCATCTCAACTCAGGCCCCAGTTGTCTTAAAAATAAAACTAAAAATAAAAAGTATTTAAAAATAATAATTCACGGGCCGGCCCAGAAGAAGTTCTATTGCACGGAGAAAAACAGTTGTATTATTAATCCTCCAAATCCGTGAACAAATGATATATGGTTCTTTAAGGCCCCACACTTAAGAAACATGCAAATTGGAAAGACACTTTAGCTCCTTTTGTTTTGATGTAAAATGTTTTACAATGCAAAATATTTTTTCAGAACATAAATTTCTAATTTTTATTTTTCGGTATTTGGTTGATACTTGAAAATATTTTTGGAAATCAACAAAATAGTGTAGAGAGGGAGATAGAGAGTTTAAACTGTGAAGAGATATGAGATTATTAGAATTGAACGTGGGTCAATACTGATGATCGAGAAAACTAAGCAGTGAGAATTGCAGTAGATGGCAGCGGGTTCATTTCGGAAAATAACTTACGGAAGATTTAAGAGTAAGTCATTTTCATCCAATTGATGGAAAATGTTTTACCTATTTTTCAGTGTTTGGATGTGTAAAAAATTATTGACAAAAATTTCAGCAATAACAGAAATTTTAGAGAACAATCTCATTGATAACAACATGATTACATGAACGAATCAAGTTTCAAAATACATAACAGTAGACAAAATCATAAGTACGAGATACAAACAGAATTTTCGGATCAAGAACCGAGTCCTATGTGATGCCATAGTCTCCTTAAGAAAGATTCATCACCTACCGTGGGTGTTGTAGGATGCGTTGGCGTCTTCCTCCCAGGGTTGGCTCGGCTAAACCGCAAACCGTCGGAATACTGCCGTCGATTGCCTTGGCGAACTGAACAAACGTCTATCTCTC
The DNA here is from genome assembly GCA_014282245.1 of Rhododendron simsii. NCBI lineage: Eukaryota > Viridiplantae > Streptophyta > Magnoliopsida > Ericales > Ericaceae > Rhododendron > Rhododendron simsii. The sequence goes on from CM024955.1 coordinate 15,881,545, forward strand.
TCTCACAAGAACGATTTCAGAATCTATATTGCAGTAGTAATTTCTGGTGTCCCTGTACAAAACGGGATGCACCAATATGTAGGAAAGGATCCTTGCTGATAACTCCCACAATCAATTCTGCACAATGAATTCTGGAATCGATTTCTGCCAATCAAGGAGGGAGGTTATGAGAGTGAATACAGCATCATGGGAAGGGTTACGGGAGTTATAGAATTCCACACATCAATACGTTTATTGATTATGGTGCATCCAGATTCAACAAACCCGAAACATGCACGATTGCCTCGAGAGACCCTCTGGTAGTGTAACGATCCAGATTTTTGCCCTATATTTTTTTGAATAAAGAAATTATTTTAATCAAATAGTTTATAGTAATCGATTAATTATTTAAAAAGCGTAATTAGATTAAACTAGAACCTAGATTAATTTTTGGTGTTTAAAATTAGTTTAACTTCTACATTATTAATTAGCTTGTATCTATATGTGTGTGTCTATTATATTTATAATATACCCATCCCACAATTAATGGGATTATGCTCCCATCCCCTCTCCCTTATCTCTCCTGATTCTATCTCTCTCACTTCCCTCTTACATTTCATCACCTTCACCCATATCATTTCACTCCCCCACTTTTCTTCACTACTCCCCCTATATTACTCCACGCCTACTACAAAACCAAACCCATCTCCCATCCTTTTGGGCTGACAGAGAGAAAAGAGTAACATAATTTCATCCCATGCACTCACATCATCAAATCTTTAATCGCATAATCTCCATTCTCGTCTATATCACGTACCTCTATTCACGGCCTGTTTCCTCCTAGTTGATGTCGTTTTTAGGCTTGAGTTTCTCATGAATGTTGTAGAGGACGTCGAGAGCTTCAATTCCAACCCAAGAATCGCCCAAAACGGTCAAGAATTGATAGAGTTATCGCCATTCAAAGTTTGGTAAAATTCTCGGATTCTGAATTCTAGGCAGATTCAGCGACCCTTCTATACTTCCATTTTTCTTGTACTTAGAGTGGTTTTCGGGCTTAGACTTCTTCATGAAAGTTGTAGAGCGTTTCGAGATCTTCGCGTTAGACTCAAGGATCGGCAAAAAGGGACAAGGTTTGATTGGGTTATTTCACTCTGAAGTTGGTGCTGGGATACCAAATTTTTGCCGCCAAACGAAAATCCACCAGACTCTATAGTCGAGCTTTTTATCCGGATTAAAGGTAGAATAATCACTTTTCTACTTCCTCCTAATTATATTAAGTGCTTATGTATTTGTTTTTAATCTTCCGGAGTAAAAGAAACCGATCCCAAAATCGTATGGTGGGAACCGGTAGTTCATGAGTTTCCTCGGCGTGAACAGTAGACCCATGAAGTGGGATATAAAATATTTTGTTAAAATGACACTTTAGTCCTCCTATTATTTTGTGTACTGATTTCGGCCAAATGTATTAATTACATGTTACATATAATCCTATGGGTTATTGAACTATATGATCTCGGCCCAAATGTTAAGCGCATGTTATTAATAAATTACAGTTAGTACCTCTAGATTTATTAAGTTTATGATACAACCCTAATACGAAGTTCGTCCTCAAGATTAATGCACTTTATGTAACATATTGCTATAGATAAAATTTTATGGTAGATAATAAATATTAAACTTGACTAGTTATGAATGAAACGAAAGATAGGCACTTTTATAACTTAAAGATTAAGTATAATATTTTTTTTAATGCACAATAAGAAGGCCAATAGATATGAAAGAATAAAAGAAAAATAGTGTTAGCTAGTAAAGAACATGCATTCTTGCAAATTGATAAAATTGCACTATGGACAAATAAATTAGTAGCCCTAGGTTTCACCAACTACAAGGTCACCGTAGAAATTGTTAAAGTACAATTGGACCCAAGGTAGACTAATCCTTCTCCTACCTCTCCTAAGTATATTAATGCTTTAATATGTTTGTATTAATTAAGAAGAAACGAAATCGGCGTAGGACGGACGAAACCCAGTTGTTCGTATGCCACTGTTGTTAATTGTTGAAAAAAAAAAAAAGAGAAAAGAAAAATGAAGATGACCCTCTATTGCAGTTACACCCCTGAGGTTGTTTAGTATAGAAATTTGGCCCAATGGAATTATTGACTTAAAACGATCAAGCTCTTAGGTTACTTAAGTGTACAGTTTCGACCCCATTGTTATATTATCACTAACATGTTAATCTAATTTCATAGAGTAAACTAATACAAGTCTAGACTTATTATTATTATTATTTTAATAAAATTTTTATTAGATAAAGTTTCTTGTATTATTATTAACCTTTTGACCATACAAGACTAAGAACAACGGTCCATTCATAAAAAGTTATGTGATTTTTACGCTTATTGTTTATTTCAATTATTATTTTGATTATTTGTGTATATTGCTCTGACTCTTGATTTATATGCTAGATTGGACCCTAGAAGACATGAGGTGGTATGCGAATAGAATTCACCTAGACGGTGCTAGGTAATGGATAAATTGGAAAGTTTTATTTATTTTTAGATTGCATGCAGGCGGGATTTTGAGATGTGATGAGTTGGATATGATGATTTGAAACTGGAAAAATAAGCCCAGTGATGGTTGATGAATTGAAACTGGTGGGAGTCCAGTGATGAATTGATACTGGCGGGAGTCCAGTGATGATTGTGAAGTGGTATATAAGATAAGCGAACCCTAGTCATGATTCATGCATGATAAGCTTACCCCTTTGTTGTAGTTATTGGGATGCACACTCGGTATATAACTTAGGTGTATTTGCGACAGCAAAAGGAAGTGACCTCATGGGACCGAGTATGGCTAGCGGTTGGGGAGGAAAGATCTCACGGATGAGATCTTAGATCACACAATAGGATAATAGATAGTAATGAATCAATTATGTGAAAATCTCCGTTTTACTTCTTCGTACCATATATATTCTGCTACGTGCTAGCTGTAAAGTAAGAGGGACAGTTGGGTTGGATTATTCTACTGGGTGATTTATCACTTACGGATACATCTGTATCCTGGCAAATCGTTTGCTTCGGCGCAGGGTTGTTGATACCGTTCCGTACCGGCCGGTACCGGCCGGTACGTTCCGTTTCAGCACATATCCGGTACTCTTTACCTCCATTTCCGTTTCGTCCAACTTTCCGGCTGATCTCGGACGATTCCGGCGTACCGGGAGAATCTCGGCCGAGAAGCTGTTACCGGGATTTTCGTCCGGGATTTTGCAGATCGTGACCGGAAGCTGTTACAAGGGCATCTCTGCCAAATTGCAAGAGAGAGAGAGAGAGAGAGAGAGAGAGAGAGAGAGAGAGAGAGAGAGAGAGAGAGAGAGAGAGAGAGAGAGAGAGAGAGGCTTGTCCAGTTGTGGCCTGTAAAGACCCTGTATTTTTTTTATAAATAATAATAATTACCAAAACAAAAATATTATTTTTGTTTGAAAAATTATTTATGTCGTCATTACAAATTTTATTCCGTAATCGATTGTGTGCGCGCGCATATCCAACGAGTAATTTCCTTAGTGTGTACATGTGTGTGCACTTGTGTTACATTGGATCATTCTTTCCCCATTTCATATTCTCGGCTGAGGAGAAAAATAAATAAATAAAGAAAGAAGAAAACAAATTAGTCTTCCTCCTCCCAATTCTCGACAACTCACCCTATGACTCTAAGCCTACCACCAAGTTCTTGACCATTGGTCATTCAACCCTTCTTGCTCTCCTGAAATCAAGTCCAATAAAATCCAGCCTTTCTTTTTATAATAACCCTTCCTCCTCTTTCTTTTCATTTCTGTTTTCCTAGCCTCTACCATTCGGCAGAGAGAGAGAGAGGGAGAAAGAGAGTGTGTGTGTCGCCATCACCACCACCTTCTCACCATTGCCGCCCCCTCCTACCACCCCCGGCCACCACTCCCACTTCCATCACCACCCCGAGCTCCACTCCTTAATTACCAGCCGGGTCACCATCACTCCGTAGTTCCACCGACAAGTACCGAGCTCCGTCGCCACTCCGAACCTCTCCATAAATCATTTCGCCGGACCAGAGGTAGTTAAATTCTATCTCCCTAAGTATATTTATTTTCCGTGTGTATAGTTGATGATGTAAAGTTTGAACACTCGGGGAAGCGTTTAACAAAATGAACAGTGTGAATGATATATGATTGATTGAGCTCAGGTAGAAGAGAAAAAGAAAAGAAGAGAACAAAAATTCTTTTTTCATGGCAATAATCAACTGTTGAATAAGTAAAACATATTCGGATTAAAGAAGGAAGATCTAAGTATATATCCACCCATTAAGTTATGTACTGATTTGACAAGGCTTTATTTATTCAATAATTAAGCTATCCTTTCTTTTGTCTAAGCCTTGATACTAGTTTTTATAAGTGCACGAAAATGGTTGCTACTGGTAAAGTACACTAATTGGTAATTAGGTTCGAGAACCTGTGGTGTAATGTATGAAATGATAGGAGTACTTTATGGAATGGTAGTCTACTCGAATGCTCTGATATTTCTCATGTTACGTTGTTATTTGCTCGAGTTCTCCATATATGTTTTGGATATTGTTTGCAGTAAGGTATGACACGTTACTTGGTCGTTTCACGAGAACTTAGAATGGACAATAGGTTCACTGGGGATTGGTGTACGTAGATAGAAGATCACATAGACGATTTTTTTTTTAAGTTAAAGGAAATCGGAAGATAGGAGATGATGTGATTGACGGTTAGCCAAAGGAATGATGGTTAGATGGGATTCTTGGAGGTTATCCAGTGAATCCGGATCTGTTGGAGGTTATCCACGGAGTTCAGTTTGGGAGAAGAGAAATGAAGCCAGGGTTTGGTAGTTGATTGTCGATTTGAAACCTTAGGATATGGCATTGCGTGATCGCTCTTTTTGAATAGGAGATAAAAGGGTGATATGTATTATAGTACCAGGTTATGGTCTATATACTCCCAAGGTTACGGTTAGTTCCTTGTGGGCCCAGTGGTTACGGTTAGTTCCCTGGGGAATTCATCCTTGCGAGGCGACCGATGACTCCGACTAAGTAAATAACTTAGGCCGTTTCATCGGGGCTCCCGGTCAGGGCAAGCAAGGGGGAGCGGTATCACGAATGGCCATAGTCCTAGTGGTTATCATGGGAGGATGTTTCTCAAGGGTTGAGATTCTAGATTTCACTAAGTTAAAGGCTAGTAATTGAAATTGATCGTTTGCTACTTTATTTGTTCTTACTTAAACTGTATTGTACATGCCTTTGTTTGTAAGTTATGGGTTCGGGTAGGTTTGGCTACTGAGCGTCATCGCTCACGGTACTATGTTGCCCTGGTAACTCGAACGCCAGGTACTGAAGACGGAACGGAAGTGCCACTTGAGGAGACCAACTTCAACCCTGCTACGGACGAAGGCGAGGAACCATGGTTGCCGTACGCTTAGATGCTCTTGCAGAAAATTGGTCTTTAATTTTGAAGCTTAAATGTTTAAATTTGGAAAGTTTAGTAACTTGACTTGTTTGAAAACTTTAAACCTAATTCGATATGGCTGTAATATTATGACGTATGCTTTTGGAACGTTTGACGCAGTAATTTGGATTTATCTTTTGAGAAATTTGTCTTTTAATATTTACTTAACGTTTCCGAAATTCGGGGCGTTACATGGCCGATCGCAACCCTCGCAGAGCGGATACCTGTGTATGCACTTCGCCATGACTGGTTGAGGAGAGAGAAAAAGAGAAGCAGAGGCGGGGAGGAGGTGTGCTGGTAGAAAATGACAGAAAGGATTGTTTGTTGCTAGTATTACAAGTGACATAAAGACGAAATTACCCTTGGTTATTGCTAGTATTACAAGTTACAACTTACACGTGGGGACTGAGAAAGGTTTTGTTTTCATTTATTTCTTTGAGCTTATAGTTTTTTTAAAATAAAATTTGAACTCTCATGATTTGATATTTATGGGAATTTCTATTAATGAGAGTGTAATTTGTGTTGTTTAATACTAAAAGTTTATGTTATAATAAATTGAATAACATGCAAAAAATAACCGATTTATAACTATATAATGTAAATAGCGCTAAATCCGAAACGGTACCCGGTATCTGACCGGTACCGATACGTACCGTACCAGTAGAAAAACCGGTACCCTAACCGGTACGGTATTCAGAACCTTGCTTCGGCGATTAATTTGCCAGAGGGTGCAAGATTCAATGATGGTGCAGTTCAACACGGAAAGAATATCAGGAGCGAAGATCGAGTATGCTTGGAATCTGTATCAAGCTTAGAGTCGGCTCTAAAGTAAATGTATTTTGAATCAGTAAATCTATCTTGAATTTGTAATAGCTAAACTTTATTTTAGAAAATTATATTTATTTAGCAAATTTTCTTAAGAAAATGATTTTATTTTGTTCTCGAAAAATCAGGGCATTACAGGTAGCCTCGATTTCATTCCTCTGAAATTCCGTAAAAACTTCCAACAAAAATAAGGAAAACATTTTACATGTGAAACACTTTCCATTAATTAGATGAAAATGACTTACCCTAAATCTGCCGTAAGTTATTTTTCGAAATGAACTCGGTGCCATCTACTGCAATTCTTACTGCTTAGTTTTCTTGATCGTCAGTCCTAACACACGTTCAATTCCAATATTTTCATATCTCTTCACTATTGAAGCCCCCCCTCTCTATCTACACTATTTTGTCGATTTTTGAAATATATTTTCTAGTGCCACCGAACACCGGAAAAAAAAGTTTGAAATTTGTTTTATGAAAAAATATTTTACTTTACATCGAAACAAATGGAACCTTAGAGTTGAGAAAAATAAAATGGAAAATAAAAATGATAAGAAAGTGAAGTGAAAGAAAAGATCGAAAAAGAATTTTTTTCTCACATCCGTTTGATTAGAATGGAAGTTTTGCAAGAAAATAGTAGATAAATTAAGATATCCTTGTTTGGAGGGAATAAAATTGCCGAAATTAGAAGAAAAAATGTGGAGGGAAGATGATAGAAAAGGAAGTTAGAGTAATTGTTGTTTATTTTTTCTAGAAAATAAAAAATTTCTACACATTTTGTGAGAAAAAGTAAAGCAAACTCTCATGCTTTAGAGGGTTGTATATAAAAGTTCACTACCACTTTATAGGATATTATTGTTAAGTGAACACAAAAAATATTTTTTTTCCTCTTTCTTATATTTTCTACCATTATATCGCTAATCAAACGAATCCTTAAGCAGAGAAACTGTGACCACTTCTTAAAAATGAACTACAAAAATATGTCCATAGAATGAGAATTCCATAAAAGTGGACAATTTTTTTTACAAGGTATCGCACACCCAAATGGGAGGAGACTTATCTACCTGTAGACTGCATGGAACCAATACCTACGGAAAGTAGTTAGAAACAGCTAGAAGGTTGCCCACATGAACTTTCATTAGAATAATTAGATTAACATCTTGAAAATAGAGTTGAAATCCTGATCTCATTTCTTCTGACACCTAAAAAACATAGAAAATTTTATTGTACGGTTGTAACCTTCTCATAAAGTATGTGTTCTTTTATTAGTATCTCTAGGACATTTTGAAAAGTTCGCTCAGTCTTATTATAAATCTCAAACAAACAAAGAAAAAGATTTATATCCTTCGTTTGAGGTTTCGTTTTTATTTTTTGAATTTTGAATTTGAGAAGTTGAACAATTAGATTTAAGAGTAGGAAAAAAAATGGTGCCATGTGTTGCGTTGAGGGCTTTCCTCACTAACACACCCTTTTTATTTAATACCGTATATAGGATATATTCATATCGGAAAAGATTTAATAAGTGGAGGAATTTTTCCTTTGTAATAAGAAACCGCGCGTGTGGTATGGAATATTGACTACAAGGAGAGAGAGAAAGATTTGGTAAATGATCTTTTTATTTTTATTTTTTTAAAATTGTGGTTGCGGATGTGGTACTTTTATAAAAATCCGAGAGAGAGAGAGAGAGAGAGAGAGAGAGAGAGAGAGAGAGAGAGAGAGAGAGAGAGAGAGAGAGAGAGAGAGAGAGAGAGAGATTTGTTTGATGATTCTTTTTTATGGGCATGTTTGTGATGATAACTGTAAATACAAATTTCAAATTTTAGCTTTAGATTCTGCTACAGATTTTAGATTTTGAATTTTAGTAGAAATTGAGAAACTTGTTTATTGCAGCTGCGATATTATGAGAATTTTATTATTTTTTTTTTGAGAATTTGTGTTGAAGAATTTCAAAAGCTACCCAAACCCAGCTCTTGGATTAACGACTTTTATTCATTTTTTAGTTTTTCAAAATCTGTAGAATTTGAGAAACCATTATCTAGAATTTTGGCAAACACTCCAAACTGATTTTGAAGAATTAAAATCTCAAAATTTGAAGAAAAATAAAATACACGCTCTATATTTATTCTAATATATAAAGGGAGAGCACCATTAGGTGTCACCTAATTTTGAGGCTGTGTTGACTTTTAATCTACCAATATTCCTATTTAATAAAGTTGGATTTTACAATTATTACAATGACTCATATCCTTTTATATAACTGCAAGAATTGAAACATAAAACAACATTTTAGTAATTCGTAACTGCCGCAGTTACCAAGCGGTTGTCAATTTCACATGTTTTTTCTGTTCAAATCAACCCAAAAATCAGAGACGAAGCCGAAGCCCAGGCGACGGTTAACGAAATGAACCCATGTTTCTGGTTCAGATGGATGATCAGTTAGTTCATTCCTTATTGTTTAGGATAGTGTTTGAGAACAGATGATATCTTATTAATGGAGCCAGTTGAGATCCCTAAGCGTATTAGGAGTTTTCTGAAGTTCATAATTTTCCCATCTCAGTGATGTTTCATCTTTGCAAAAATTGGGGGTAGATATTCTAACCAATGATTTTTTTACCGTCTCTTTCAATTCACTATTTTTTCTTCATAATTTTTAACATCGTGCGATTTGCGAGTTTTGTGAAATGCATATTTTAAATTTTGCCCTTTCTATTAATTGTTTGTGCTTATAACTTTTAGCATCGTGTCATTTGATGTAATTTTGAAAACTCAAATTCAGCGCGCATCATGCATTCGCGTGTGCCCGCCTCTATTTGGCATAAAATGTGAAACTAAAATTAGTTCGGCAATTCCCTTAAAACCAAAATTTTGTACTTAGGATAATCATAACGGGTGCAACAATTTAATTTTAGATTTTTAGCAAAAATCAACTTCTTTATGCAACAAATGTGCCTGGCCTATAGGGAGGCTCTTGAGATGTGAGTGCCGCCGTGCTGGTCTCTATGAAGTATGAAGGCTGTTGCACTTGCACACGCATCGCATTTGCCCCGGCCTTTATAATAGTTATTAGAGGTCAGGGCACATATGATGCATGTGCAAATTGAATTTTGACAAAATTTGTGAAAATTCGATCAAAAGTGGAAAGCATTCATGAAAATTTTGTTGAAATTCGACTTCCACACGCATCACATGTGCCTCGGCCTCTAGTATTCTTAATAGCACATAGTCATAAGGCCCATAACCTTAACATAAAAAAGTGTTCCAAGTCTACGAAGGTAATTCTTTGTATCTCTAGGTCATTTTCAAAATTCCCTTTTGTTTTTCTATGCAGTTATCAGCTTGAGTAATACCTTCACTTATATGAATTTTTGAAAGATGAATTCAAGTCTTTCGGCGAAGGTCGCACAGCGGCCTCCGGATGAGAATCCTAAAGCCAATCGAATCTTGATCAAGAAGATATCAATCTTTAAAATGATCCGTGCAACAAATCTATCTGGATCACGAAAATTAATAATTGATTAATTTGATTTTTGACTTGCATGGGGTGTTCAATAATTTGTGCAATTTAAACTATTCAAATGACAATGACAAAATTCAATTGAACACAACAAGACACCCTATACCCCGCAGTGCATTGGCGCACCGCACAGTCCGTAATTTGGTACGGTGACTTGGAAACACTGAACTTCCTCAACAAATAGGAGTATAGAATCCCTTGCCAGCAATCTGAATCCAAGAAAAGGTCAAACGTGATGAGATCAAAAAAAGAAAAGAAAAGAAAAGGGTCAACCATTAATTACGTCACCGTTTTTCATAATTAAATTGGCAGAAATAACATCATATTAATCTAAAGGACGTAATTGACCCGCAAAACTTTTGAAGCCGGATTTCAAAACTTGGTAGTATATTATCCACAATGGAATAATCAAAAGTGGATAATAAAAAATTATCACATTATTTTTTGGTTATCCATTTAAGGGATTGCTAAGTTTAGCAATGTAGAGGTTCACAATGGTACAATCAAAATTGAATAGCCAAAACTTGCCACGTCGCCTTTTCAACTTATAAAAATCTAGAAATTGTGACATAGAAAACAATTTTTTAAAATAGTTTTCAAATTAATAAAAACCAATTATTAAAAAAAGAGAAAATATTTTTTTGAAAACTTTGATTAAAAAAAACAGTTTTTGGGAAATTTTTTTTAAAATGAATAAAAAAATATTTTGAAATAAAGTTTTTTTTTTTTCAAAAGAACAGTTTTAGTTTTAATAAAATAAAAAAAAACTGTTTTGAAATAATCTGCTTTTTTTTTTTTGAAAAAACAGTTGGAAAAATAGTTTTAATAAAAAAATTGTTTTTGCAAAAAAATAAAAACTGTTTATAAAAGTATTTTCTTAGAAACATGTTGAAAATGGAAGAGCTAGAAGGTTTTTGTATAATAATGGTGTACTTAATTGAGAAAATGTGGAGACAATTAAATTTGATTATTGGCAAAAAAAATTTAATTTGGATTATCCAATGACCAAAATTTGATGGGTTGTTAAGAGGTTGCTAAGTTAATTATTCCAATATGAGCTCTTTTTAGAGCAAATATTGCTTACTTTATAAACTTTTTGGTTTTGATTATACCACTGTGGATGCTCTTATATAGGAATAGAAAAGATATTACGGTTTGAGTTATAAAAATTAATTTTGAGATCTTTGCTGCAAATACTACGGCTTTGACTACGTTTGGTCAAAATTTTACAGCTACTTCAAAATCTACGATTTAAAGCAGAATCTGAACTTATAATTTTAAATATATTTTCATTATAGGTTTTGCAAAAACTTGCGTAATAGTTTTTTTTTAAAAATTTAGGTTAGAGTACGGGCGGACATGGGAAAGTGCAGTGGGTGCCGGGGCCTACACACCTCCCACCCAGTGGTATCTTATTATTGGGAAATTTTTAGTGCCGAGCGGGTATCACATGGTGCTCGCTCGTACATTCGAGCCGTCTATTACGTGTTTAAACGGCTCAAATTTGGAAAAGGAAAAAGGTGAGAGAAAGTGTTGGGGTGAGAGGAGAGAGAGGGTTTCAATCTGAGACGTCCAAAAGTGTATCAGACGGTTCAGATGCGCTAAACGAATACAACACAGAATATATCCGTTCGGCACTGAAAAATCACTCTTTATTAGTTTTACTGTATTTTTAAAGTTTCGTTTGTGAAGATTCTAAAAGTATGGTCCTCAGCATCTCACGTTTCCTGCTTCATTCTTCTCTCTCTCCCTTTCGAGACTCAAATAGTGGGTAACCAAATCCCAAAACAATAATTGCACGTAGCTTTTGCTTTACATTATACAGGTGCATAATGTTTTATGGCAGCATAATGTTTTTATTTTTTGTTTGTAAATAGAAATAATAAAAAAAGATGAAACGCAATCTAGGAGGAAAATTTCAAAAAAAAACCCCTGAACTTACACCTCAATTTCCCCACCCACATCCTTCCAATCAAAACCCATCAAATTCGTTAGAAAAAAAAAAGTTTCAAATTCTCCAATATATTCAAATCGCCATCCATTTCGACAATTTTCTTCGATCAAAGTGTTGTTTTGACCCAATAGTCTTGCTGTACAACAGCTCCGACCGGCATATAACACCAAAATAGGTAATGCATTATGTGGCTAATAGGTAATGCATGCCCCATCATCATTGTATAGGAATTGGGTGGGTTGCACTATGACTATAGCTCTAATGGAACTTTCCCTACCACTGAGAATAGGCATAAAATTAAAGCAACCCTTCTCCCCTCCTCTTCCAACCATGAACCACAGTTCATATTTTCTACTTACAACATTTCCTCAACAAGGTCAGCTATGGCTCTAAGAATCAAGACCTCCCTTCCACTTCTCCTCTTTCTACTTATTTCCTCACTATCTTTAGGTGAGCTAGCTCTCCATATCATTGGTAGATTAATATCCTACATGTTTACTGGCTTATTAAGAGTGCTTATGGAACTATGTTATCAGGGAACACTACTACCTTAGCAAATTACGTTTTGATATGAAAGTTTCGAAACATGGTACACTTTCGTTCCAAAACGAGAAATGTAGCAATCCAAAGTGATCCCCAAATTTTTTTTCCCCATAAAATTCAACTTATTTATGTAAAAATCTAGAGAGAATGGAATTTGTTGAGAGAGAAAATGTAAAATTTTGATCATTGTGTTTCTAGAAATGTATTTCGCATGAATAATTAGGGAAATAATACTAGTTAGTTTAAATAGATTTTATCCCTTGGAATGGTAAGTTCTGATTTTGTTATCTGTAACGGCAGATTAGTTGAAAAAAGGAGAAGAAGAAGAAGAAGAAAGTTAGGTATTTATGGAACATTGAGGTTTAAGTTCAGGAGTTTTTTTTTTTTTTGAGATTTTTCCAAATCTACGCGCAAGCCAGTGCTTTGGATAGTGCAAAAATGACGGTCAAAACCTTTTCTTTTGTTTTGGATCGGCGAGGGTAAAAAACTTTACCATGACAGATTGGGGGCATTTTCAGTAACAAGGAGGAGTTACATATTTGGAGCCCAACCACCACCCCTAAAATGGAGGGGTTCTAAATTTTGACAAGGTGTTGTTTCATCAGTGTACTTAATCGAAATCATCTCGTTACTGTAACATGCATGTATAGTTCAATTTTTATAAATTTCGCGTATCCTATGTTTGTTCTTCGTAAAGCATTAGTATGATAATTTGTTCCGTAATTCGTCCTCTATTTCAATTTTCAAGGATTGCTGATGATATTCGTATGGCTTCTTCGCGTAATTTACTCGTGGAGGTATTAAAGCCTAATTAACAGCTAGCCTTCCTAATGACTCAAATTAACAACGGCTGTCCAGCAGCCCAAACTGACGCCCGCCCGGCCTAGCTCCGTGAAGCCGAAGCGTTACCTTTTTGCCTGCTGCATGTGATTTTGTTCCGATACCGGGGAAGAACCTTTCTCATTACGCCATAATACTATCATATCATATATCCACTTTTATAACTAACTACTACCATATCCACTTTTTATAATTTCACAAATATATATATACTACAATACAATATGCAATTCATGTACCAATCCGACCTGCCAATCTCACTTTCTCTCTCTCCTCATCAAGATTTGTTGAATCTTCGTCCCTCAATAGCGACTTCTTTTCAGTTACTTCATCATTCTCTCTCTCTCTCTCTCTCTCTCTCTCTCTCTCTCTCCACCTTCTTACAAACTAATTTCTCTCTCTCCATCAAGATTTGTTGAATCTTAGTCAGTAGCGATTCCATTTCAGCTCTCTCTCTCTCTCTCTTCACCTCCTTACAAACTAAGCATCCCCATTTGGTTAGACCAATTCCCCTGAATTCCAACAAAACTCCCCAGAAAAAAAAAATTAATTACATTGCTTTTCTCCATCCTCTGTTAATTTCTTGATTCCTCCAAACTGCTTGCTGAAACCACCAATGGGGAACTGCTGCGGAAAACCCAATAAACCGGCCAAGAAATCGACGGCCGAGATCGCGCCGTCGGACATTGTTAAAGCACCTCCGAAACCATCCCCGGCCGTCCGATTAACCGGCCCGCCCACGTGCGCCCTCACGTGCTACGTCCGGTTCGCCCTCCTCCGCAAACCCGTCTTGCTCCAATTCACCCCGTCCGACCAAGCCCCGGTCCTCCACTACGGATCCGACGCCGTTTCGGGCACGAAGGAGGCCCTGATCCAGTACATCGAGTCCAAGTTTCCGGACCCGCCGCTGACGAGGCGGCAGTGGAGTGGCGGGGCCGGGGAGGACGACGCGACGCCGTCGGTGGTGAGGGCGGCGGTGGCGCAGCACAAGAGCGTGGTGTGGCATCTGGAGAGGATGGTGAGGTGGGCGGAGGATCTGGCGGCGCGTGGGGGAGGGAAGAGGGTGGCGCGCGGCGGTGATCCGGCGATGGGGAGCCCGAGGATGGAGGTGAGGAAGTTCGCGCGGAGCTACTCGCAGCTGCTGGAGGTGATGCTGGAGCACGCCCAGATGGAGGAGAAGGTCGTGTTTCCCGTCCTGGAACGGGCTGATCGAGGTATGTGTTGTAAAGTTTAATACGTGGTCCGCGTAGCATCGTATTGGGATTCATGCTGAGAGGAGTTGAGTTTTGTTCACTCTTTGCTTAAGAGGGTGAACAAAACACTAAACATGATATTATTTTGTGATGAAATTCACATTTATTTCAATCAATAAGAGTGAGAGTTTTGTTCACCCAGAGAGTGAACAAAATTGCACACCTGCTGAGAGGGAGAGAGCCAGAGTAGTAGTAGAGTATTTGTCTTTTCAAAGAAAAAAAATTTGACTTTTATACTTCTTTTTTACTACATACACTCATGTTTTAGTCTTTATTTGATGTGAATTTACTCTAATACATTTTAATATGTGAAAAAGTGAACTTATGAAATGATAAAATGATAAATTCACATGAATAAGAACAAAAAATGGAGTGTATATAGTAAAAAAGGGAGTGTAGAAAATTAATTTCCAAAAAAAAGTAATTGTTTTTTTATCAAATATGAGGAATATTGATTTACTTGCAAAATAAGCAAGGAACTACATAATGGACTAAATGGAGTGCAATTTGGTTTTAGGTGGGTGAACAATGCCCAAGCATAATAGAGAAAGACAAAAAGAAATGTATAAACTATAAACTGGTAGGGACGACTAAATAAGAAGCGGATATTGTTCATCCGCTTTCGCTTTTTAGGTGGACATATAAAAACAGTAAAAAAAGAAGGAAACAAAAAAGTGGGTGTATAATGCGCTCACTATAATATAATGGTAAAGGGGTGCCCGCGGCCAGGCCGGTCATGTTGGTTGTTTGGGCTGGTTTCCGGGAAGAGGGTTCGATGGTCATAATTGTTTAGTATTTTTTTTAGAGTTTGTTGAGAAAATATTTTTGGATAACGATATTGATTAGATATTGAGTAGTATGATTACGAATTATACTCAATTTGAGGAATACAAATTGCTACATTAAATAGAAATTCCTTTTTTTTTTTTCTTTCTAAAAGACAAGTATTTTAGGATCACTGGTTGATTGATCATCAAAATGAGTCCCATACAATTGATTTCTTTGAGTTGTTGACGTTACTAGTAGTAATCTCATAAGAGATTAAATTATCTTCACCGGCGGTGGAAAATCCTACTTTTCCACCACTACTTTTTTCGGTCATACTGTGTGTTTGTTTTTTATTTGAACCGTTCATCTTGTAGACCCCATATAGTAATATATCCATGCAAAAGTAAACTTGTTCAGATATCGATAGGAGTACGAAAAATTAAATTTTGTTTTGTAAAATGGATAGTTTATCTTTATTATTTTTGACAGAAATCACATCATCCATTTTATAAACCAAAATCGACTTCCGATTGAGCTGATTTTTTGCATGACAATATTAAATTACGGGTCTTAAAATATGAACGGTTCAGATCACAACAATAGACACTCGGTGGGGCTCATAATAAGCGGTAGTAGAAAAGTGAGATTTTATACCCGTGGTGGATAGAATTTACTCTCATTTCATAATGATTTGCTAACCATCCTGTGATCCAATAGAACGCCTCCGGGCCTCTGGCGACGTGTTTGGGTATTGTATGGAAAAGTAAACACAGATTTACGGATAACCCAAGTGGAATAACTCAACCAAACAGCTGGTAGACGTCTTGAGACCAGAAACTCTACGTGTACAGCAGCTGTGCACAGACCCCATTTTCTCCCGTCTCGGGTCGCACAAAGATGATTGGAGCCTCTCATTTTGTTCAAAATATGTCGTTTAAGGTCTCTGTAAAAAATGAGTTTCATTCGATATCATTAGAGGCGTTAACAAAACACCCAAAATCAATTCAGAATTTAGGCCTAACTTCTGAAGTGATTTTGGGTGTTTTGTTAACGCCTTTAACGGTATCGAACGAAACTCATTTTTACAGAGACCTTAAACGACATATTTTGAACAAAATGAGCGGTTCCGATCATCTTTTTGCGACCCGAGGATGGAGAAAAGGCCTGCTGTGCACAGCTGTTGTGCACGTAGCACAACTCTTTTGAGACAATTGAGTGTGGACTAATTTTTTCGGAGTAATTATTTATTTTTTCTTTAATGATTCTTTTAAGGTTTGGTCAGCTACGGTTATAATTCGTCATCATTGACCTAAACGTGACAACTCAAAAGAATAACAATACGAACTCAATTTGAAAAGTTCAAAAAAATAGAGAAAAGTAAATAAATGTTTGATTTATTTCTACTTGTGTTTTTCTTATGGTTGCCCTGTTTCTTAAGATTAGTCTTGTAGAGACAAAATAGATTGTTAATATCCACATTTTTTTTTTGGTCAAACGGAAATAGTTAAATATCCACTTTAGCTTTTGTAATATTTGCCCTATCTTTTTAAGATTACTCTTGTAGAGACAAAAATAGACTGTTACGAAATTTTGGTCCTAGATTGGACAAAACTTGATATAAGACCTCAAGAAGAAAAGAAGAAGGATGTGTTTGGCATAGTGTTTCATCTTTTTTGAATTTTCATAAATTCACGTCAAAATTTTTAATGATTAATACCATAAATTTTGAAGAAAAGCAAGAGGAAAAAAAAATACCAAATGCTAAAGATACCAATTATTTTTAATTTCGTGCAAACTCACCCTGAATAAACGAAGTTCATTCTCAGTTGTAGATCGGACCAATGTGGCATTGACATTGGGCATATGAGCACAAAAATGCCGATTATGTAATTAGGTTGGAGAACTTACAAGAAAAATCTAACTAATACTATATTATCTTCTGCTGGAAACAGCTAGGAAGCATGTATTCAAAGATCTTATAAATTTGATGGTGAGATAATTGTAGGAATCCCTGAAATGGCCTTAAGAGAAGATACTATTACATTAACTAAAATATGCTCAGAGGAAGCCGGCGTAAATAGTTGGCTTCGACACAAAGTCGAATAGATATTATATTTGTTACTCTTCTGTATCCCAAGATGAAATAGTTGTTTATTTTCTAGCTGGATTCACTAATCTTTTCTCATAAGATTCTGGAAAATCCTATGGTGGAAGTTCAAAATCATCGAAATTGGTTCTGGAGTTGGATTTCATGATGAAAATTGAAATGTGGAGTAGTAATACCTAAGAAATTTATCCCTACTCTTAATTTCTTCTTCTTTTTGTTTCAATGAGTGAACAAATTTAAAAAGTTCACTATTGTGGCATCATTAGTTTGGATTGCAGGTACTGAACTTCGACTTGCAAGAATAATATACAGAGTTGGCAGTTTGGTGATTTTTTACTAGAATTTGTGCCTAGGAATTGGGGAAACACAATACGCTGCAGATATTCAAGAAACCTAAAGGTTTGTTTTTGGACGACAAAAGGAGTTGGATACTTCACAATTATGCAGAATTTAGCCAGAATGGATGGGGAAGTATGTGATCGTAACAAAGCTTTTGAAGAACGAGAATGTTAATGGTTTTATGACTTTTGAAAGAACTAGCTAGGAAACCTTCGTTCGGAACTTTTTTTTCGCTACTTTTTGCTTTGTAGAAGCTGGCGGGCGAAAATAAGTACTACTTCGCTTCAGTAGTTTAGTTTGGGCAGATTTTTCTGGTAACTGTAGAAAGGATTCCTAGGACCCCCTAATGGATTTCCAGTGAAATTTGTTGTTAATCCTTGTTCTTTTTCGTATCCTGAATCCTGCTTTTTCTCTATAAAAGGGGGAAAAATTGTTGGTGGTAAGGTATTGATTTTTCATTTTATGATAATTGATACAGGATTGTCGAAAGCTGCAAATGAAGAACACGCACGGGATCTGCCTATCATGAACGGCATCAAAGAAGACATTAAAACCGTTGGAGTGTTGGATTCAGGGAGCCCCGATTACCAAGAGGCGCTTTATAATATTTCGAGTCGGCTGAAAAAATTACAGGTGAATTCTGCATTATTCAAACTGATCGCATGGCCCACCGAAGATTTGTCAACGAAGAAACTGTATGCAAAATTAAAAAAATAAAAATATCTACATTGATGTGGCACTGGCATTTTTGAAGCTATAACCATCAATGGCGTGTGTTTTTCTTGCAAATTATAAGCCACTCAATTGTTGTACGCAATTTCTGTACGAAAAGTTCGGTTTGTTATTTGTATAGCATCATGTTCCGTGGGTATTAATTTCGATTCCATTTAGAACCACTTCATGTGCTGAGTCGTGAGTGTGTGTTGAGATTCGTTACCAATCGCTACATTCGGTGTTTAAATTGTTACTTGTTCCATTGGCAGGATCATTGCAAACAACACTTTGAGGAGGAGGAAAGAGAGCTGCTGCCATTGATGGAAGCCGCGGAATTGAGCAGAGAGCAGCAGGAGAAGGTGCTGGAGCAGTGTTTGGATGTGATGCAGGGAACTCACTCGCACCTGTTTCGTTTTTTCATGGAAGGCCTCCTCCCTCAGGATGCCTTGCACTACTTGGACATGGTCATTGCAAGTAGCAACAAAGAACGGGTGGCCTCGATGCTTCGTATGATTGTAGAGTGAGATCCATTCGTTGGTTCTCTCTCTCTCTCTCTCTCTCTCTCTCTTGATGAATGATTTCGTTTCTTATGTTGCTTAGAAAAGTAACAATACGATTTCTGGTTCCTTATTTTTGTATATACCAGAAGGTAATGACATTATACTCCTTCGAAGAACTAGATCAATCAAACTTTTGTCCCGGTAAGGGAATTGTAAATTTGAAGACCAAGAATTTGAAGGAATTTGGTAAGTTGATTCCAAATGAATTTGACAAGAGATGAGCAAGTGATAAAAGTGGACATTCTTGACATAAAGTGAAGCTGCAAGCTTGCAAGTGGAATGGCGGCCCAGTGGTAGGCAATGTATTCTCATGTATTACACTTGAGTTTAAACCACGCTAACTAAAACGAGAACACTATTGCGGAGCAAAACAAAACAAATATAGTGAAGCTAAATAAAGATGGACTAGGATTTGTGCCACAATCCCATGGCCTCGAAGATGTCAAACTAGGTTCTCACTTCCAAGTAACTATATAAATATGTACCGAAAGAGATGCCAAGATCACTGCATCTCAATTTATCCCCATGTACTTTTTACTGGGGTTCAAACCTTGCTAACTAAAACAAACACTACTGATTATCACGGAGCAAAACAAAACATATATAGTGAAGCTAAATAAGAGCTGGACTGGGATTTGTGCCACAATCCCATGGCCTTGAAGATGTCAAACCAGGTTCTCACTTCCAAGTACTACGTAAATATGTACCACAAGAGATGCCAAGATCACTGCCCACAAGGCTGGAATCCGGTTGCAGCTGGCGGCCCCGCGGTGGTTGGTATGGTGGCCAGCGCCTGCTGCGTACAAGGGAATGATGCCAGCTGTTTTGGGGGTGGAGCTACCGCCATTTGCTTCCTCGCCACTGCCACCGCCGCCTCTGCTGCTACTCCCACCTCTTCCACCAGCGGCGCCACTGGCAAAATTGCTGCGGTGGGCTATTATTTTTCCATCGCGAATGGAGGTGTTATATTCGCCTGTTTCTTTTTCTCCCGCATCGTCCAGCGAACGAGCTGTAGATTCAATGTTAGGTTAGGTTCATTTGTCCCACATTGAAATTCCGAACTTAATTATCAAAAGTGAGAATTCATGCTCTAGGGATTCACCACTATTGTATTGAAGTTCCTGAATTCGACTTCTCCAGCTTATTTCTGAAACTTTTTTTTTTTCATTTCCTTTTGTTTTCTAAAAAAAAAAACCTATAACTTTAATATTCTTCTGATAAAAGTAAGATGCTGCAAGAACTTTCATTAGGGAATCTAAATAAATCCTACACAGAAGCCTGGCATGGCAGAAAAGATAGCACCACTTTGCTTGATTCCTATGAGCCCATGTTATTTATTATTATTATTTTTTGGGTAAGTAGCCTTTTACTTTCCAACAGTGATTTCTAAACAATTCAATTATCTTCTGTGTGTGCTTCCCTCCCTGATGAAAACAGGATAAACATATCGCGGGATGTTTGTCTGGTTTTCGGTTCAAACAAGGTCTCAGTAGCAACCCGATTGGATTTCAACTTGCCTGGATTGAAATTGCAGCCAACTGATATAATTCAAGTCAGAAATAAACCATCTTCTTGAATTTCTTTACTTCAAGACAGTCAGAAATAAACCATCTTCTTGAATTTCTTTACTTCAAGACAATAAGAGAGAGAGAGAGAGAGAGAGAGAGAGAGAGAGAGAGAATGTAATAGTGTCGAAGAAGAGAGAAATATACCTGAAGTCAAGTTCTTTCCCAGAGGAAGGCATGATGCTGGGTAATAAGAGTGGAGGCAGACCATGAGGAACAGTATGATTTCTTTACTTCCCATTCTTTGCATCCTCCTTGTATGTTGCTTTGCATCCTCCTTGTATGTTGCTGATCAAAATAAAAAACCCCTGTCGGTATCTTTCATAAGTAACACTTTAGGCTTTGTTCGTTTTGCATTTTTTGGTATTATAGTTTTGATAGTGGGTGGAGAGAGAAATAGAGTAACGATTGGAGGGAAGAGTAATGAGTAGGGAGAGACAAAGAGAAATGAAAGCAATAATTGGAGAAATAGGATTATGATTGGAGAGAAAAATAAGATAATAAGATTAAAAAACAAAACTAAAACTAAGGGCAAAGTTCACCTTCACCCCATGTGATTATCGCTATGTGTAGATACCCCTTTCATGGTTTAAAACTGACCACATAACTTACCGGTGGTTTTGAAAATGTGCGGATTGACCTTCTGTCATGTTTTTCATCGATATTAACAAAAATGTATCTCACACGCCTTTAAAATGTAATCTGAGTCGTTCATAATGTTTTAAATAAAGAATAAAGTATCTCTGTGAAAAATCATCTCGATCAAACATTAATAACCCAGTGATCTAATTTTTAGTAAATTCAAATTTAAAATTTTAATTTCAAAACAAAATCAATTCAACCATGAGCTTTTCATTTTTTGATTGACTTTAATTTTGGCATAGATGTAGTATTCGTTAAAATTTACAATATCAACGGTTTGGATTCAATTTTTGGTATAGGGAATGATGTTGTTAGATTTAAAAAAGAAGAAAAATCAAGGGACATGATGAGGGTATATCGGTCTTTAATGTTGTATCCGTTAATATGAATGGAAAACATGACGGTTGGGGGTCTATCCGCATATTTTCAAAATCACAAATAGGTTATATAGTTAGTTTTGAACTATGAGAAGAAGGGGGTATCCGCATACGGCGATAACCACATAGGGTCAAAGTGGACTTTACCCTAAAACTAATCTAAAATGTGAAACAAACAAGAGTCCAAAATATCTTCCTATTTGAGGCCTAACTTTTCTCGGTGGACTCTTTAACTAAAGTGGAGAATACCCACTGCTTGGCCTACTTCTGTATGTATCCTAAAGTGATCTTATCCTGCTATCTGTGCGCCGAAAAATCAGTTATCCGAGTCTTTTCAAACTGATGGTTTTGCCCTCTAATATCGGTTGGACAGTTTTAATTAAGCTGAAGTATGAGCCTCGGCCACCCGAATTTCTCAAACCGAGGTTTTCTCCACCGTTGTTTTGATCTGTCAACTTTGTTACACAGTTTAACATGCACGGACGGTCATGTGATTCGTTCTTTATGATTCTTTCTTTCTCCTGCTGCTCTTCTTGTTCTTCCTTCCTTCCTGGTTAATCTTAGCATCAAGAGAACAGTAAATCCGTTTCAGCCGACACCTTTGTCGATAACTTCTTTTGGTTAATTTAGCATCAAGAAAAGGGGAAATCCAGATCAATACTGGTCCTTTTTTCCCTTTTCCTTTTTCAACAAGAAAGCAACAACTTGGAAAATGATTTCCTTGTCCAAATACAGCTTACAATTAGAATTGTACCATTCGTCTCAATCACTTCAATCATGTAAGCTGTAATCCTTTTTCTCTGTAAGTTAATTCTTTGAGAAACGAAACATCAGCAACAAAACAAGGACCAAGGGTTAAATCTCGAGATTCCACAAGAGAAACGCAGGAATACAATGCCCAATACAGAGACCAAATAACAAAGAAACCAGCTACAGGGAAATCACATCAAGCACCAAACACCCTATTTGAGTCTTGAGATACCCCAAAAGCACGCAAGTTCTTGTTCTCAATAGAAGAACAATGCCTCGTTGAGAAGACAAATAGCTTCTAATCGTCATGTGACCACAAATAACCACATTCCAGAAAGTGGCCCTTGTAAGCTTTCCCTTACGGCTGTGATGTGATGACTTTTGAGGCAATTGGTACGTAGGCTCCATCCTAATAAATGAGCTTTGGCTCATTTGGAAAATTTCAATCCAGGATCTTCCTTTTCTACTCCAGATATCCTGCAGCCTACAATAGGAAAATCTGCCATGTGTTGTTGAAGATTTGCCTAAATCTGGAAAATCCCATGCGTGGGATTGCAGTAAATGAGCCTCTCGTGGCTCATGAACAGGGCTCCAAGTTTTGGCTATAAATTGGAGTCCTCTGCTTTGGGTTTTGTATCTCTCTTGAGTGTGAGACCAGAGAGGTGTAGAGAGAGTAGAGCAGTATGAAGGGCTCCTCCTTCGGGAGGGAGCCGAGCTCCTCTTCTGAGGCTCTGTCAAAAAGAGAATGATAGAGCATTTGAAATCAGAGAGCATTTGAGAGCACCATAAGTATGCATTTGTATC
Organism: Rhododendron simsii; assembly: GCA_014282245.1. NCBI lineage: Eukaryota > Viridiplantae > Streptophyta > Magnoliopsida > Ericales > Ericaceae > Rhododendron > Rhododendron simsii. The sequence continues at coordinate 15,904,566 of CM024955.1, forward strand.
AGTTTGTGAGTGAGTGTGAGTTTGAGTGATTTTGTAATCCTCCTCCTCCTCTATAATAGAAATTCATTTGCCCCCTCCCGTGAACGTACCTTATTCATAAGGGAACCACGTAAATTTTGTCTTGTGTGTGTTTGTGTTCTCGGTTAAATTGTTTGTTTCCGCAACACGATGAGCCAGGAAATGATCTCTCTAATGGTCGTATGAGCACAAATAACTACATTCTAATAAATTTGAGAGGCATGCAGCGCACACAAAGAAGAAGTGGTTGTGAGATTCAGCACAATTTGAGCAAATGACACACCTGCGTTTGACTAGAATTCGCCATGTACTCAGTTGGTCCTTCGTTGAGAGTCTTATTGAAAGGCCAGCCACTGATGATGCTGTTGGAAATTTTACAAAATTTCGGATGAATGAAATCGGAGCTACCGGAGGGTCTCCCGAGGCAACCGTGCACGTCCCGAGTTCATTGTATCTGGACGGACCACAATCAATAGACGTATTGTTGTGTGGATTTCGTAACCCCTCACTATGATTGTCATTCACTATTGTAACCTCCCTATTCGTTGGCTGAATTCATAACAGCAATGAATAGCAGCATTCATCTCCAAGAGTTACATTGGCCTCACTCACCCTATAAAAGGGAGGCTCACGTTTTGGAGCAGCACCAGCAAATTGGGAGCATTCCAATATACTTTTGAAATTCGTCCTTGAGAGAGAGAGGTAGGCAGTAGTCAGTTCGCCAAGGCGGCCGACGGTGGTGTTCCGACGGCTTGCGGTTTAGCCGAGCCAACCCTAGGAGAAAGTCGCCGACGCAACCTACAACACCCATGGTAGGCGGCGAATATTTCTTTAAGGAGATTGTGGTACCACAGAGGACTCGGTTTGATTCTAAGAATTCTGTTCATATCTTGTTCTTGTAATTCTGGTTTGTAATTGTATTTGTTTCAATTATGTAATTGTTGCATTATCAATGAAACTGTTCTCTGGATTATTTGTTACTGCCGAAATTTTTCCAACAGATGCGACGATAGCAAGTGTTATCCGGCCTAAGCAAGTGCCGCGATTCTGGAACTCCCCGTGACCGTGAGAAAAAATAGGGAAAACAAACTGGAGGATAAGGTCGTCAATTCCAGAGACAGTGGAGGAGAGAAAATACAACTATGTTCTGCCCTATATGGCAAAGCGGTATCATACGTCTTGCCATCTTGGTCTAAAATATAAATGACTGGTTTTTTTAGATCACCCAAATATCTCCAGTTTAGCACCGACCTTAGTCACGGTGATCCTTCAAAATGCCCGGCAACAAACTAAACACACCACAAATCCATTATATGTGACTTTAGGCACCAACACCAATTTGTCCGGCAACAAACTAAACACAATGAACGCAGAAAAATCGCTTCTCTTTGAGGTTTTGGTTTTGTATACTTGGGAGTTCACCCCTCCATTTTGGCTTATGGGTTCTGTCTCCTCTTCCAAGGATGGATGCCCGATTTGATGTTTCATATCATTTATTTCCAATAAAATCTCGCCGTATCTTTTGAGCGGAAAAAAAAAAAAATGGACTTGGTGACCAGCTGTGTCACAAGACAGTTGGTATGCTCGTTACATGACCCCATTCCAAGTTCATTTTTGTGACTCCAATTCTTCATCTTGTGTAACCGTTAAATGTAGGCCCGGTAATGACCCGGTACATGTGGATGAGGGGCAAAAATGTTTTGGATACCCTCGATAGTAATAAAAAATAAAAAAAATCTGTCATTCATATAATATTTGATATTTATATGGCTATTCTAATTATTTTCGTTTCGTTCTCACTATTGAACACATAACGGTGGATACAATAAATAATACCAGCAGGCTCCTCTCTTGTTTTAAAATTAAAAAAGACTAAACGGTTCCATTTTTTTGGTAGAGATAGCTCACTGAGAAATAAAACCATGCCCAATATCATAAAATCACGTAATACTTACAAAATAAAGCGCAGCAGAATACTTCAAACTTTCCGAGATCGATGAATTGAGACCTGCGCTACAAACACAAACCCCAAACAAATTCACTGTCTTCTATTCTCGCCACGTATGGAAGATTACTTGAATTTGCTCTTGATATCCACACTACAAATACTAGAGTTCTTAGATGGAAACCCTAGAGAATAGAGAAAAGATATTTGAGAAGTAATTGCTTCGTGAGTGTATCTCTCCAATATACGCGCAACTTTATTTTTTATAAATATATAAACAAACATAAGTCCAAGATTTTAATCTCACCCAATAAATACAGATAATCAAACTTACCTTTAAACTCTTCCAGCTCATGCTTGTAATGAACCCAGTCACATAACCAATGTAGACGATCCTGTGGGCGGGGGAAGTTTTTAGGTGTCGGGCGGATACCACATGTGCTGCCCAGTCGCTGATCCTATGGTCCGAATTTTAGAAAGAGAAGAGAGAGTGATCGGGTAAAGGAGAGAAAGAGAGGATATAACTGGATAGTCCAAAATATTTTTGAATGACTGTGATTGCCGATAAAGTAGCACGTGTGTGGTACTCGCCCGACATCCAAAAATTTCTTGTGGGTTGGATGCAATCCAACCGACCCATTTACTAACATCAATACTAATTAAATAAATAGTGGGTGAATATTTAAATGTTTTTTTTCAAGATAAGAGCGTTTCTCGTACTGAAATTAAGCGGACGCATATCAAATTAAATTTTGACATTACCGACGTTCTCGACGAACGTTACAAAATACTTACAACTACTCTCGTTAACACGTGGATCCGAAATAGTGGGTGCTTTAGCCAATGTTCTGAATACTGTACCGGCCAGGGTACTAGTTTTCTATGGGTACAGTACGTACTGGTATTGGTCAGATACTGGGTACCGTTTCGAATTTACCGCAACTACAATATATATAATAATTATATATAATCATAATTCAAAAAAAATCCCCCATACCATGCAATTCATCATAAAATACCTACGTGTTTGCATCTTGTCCCACATTGCCTAGTTACAAAACTCTTTTCCATCTTAAATGACTTTACACACTAATGGACTTATAAATGAGGATCCAAGGAGAGGTCTCGCGCGCTCGGGAAAATGGGCTATGGCCGAAGGCAATTTGAAAAAATTGATTCAGAAACTAATTAACCGGGTGCGTGTCACGGGTTATTCACACGTAGGGGGTACAAATCCGGGATTTGAGCCTCGTGCACGTAATATGGTTAAGCCTACGTTTTGCTAAAATTCCGAGGTCGGAGATTGGTTTTAGCTAAATGAGTCGGATTAATTATTCAATGCCATTGGACGCCACTTGTCATTAGTTTGGTGACTCTACACTATCATACATTTGTGTGAATTTTACACGTTGTGAAGGATACCACACAAATGTGTGATGGACAAAAATTTTGGGACAAGACGTGAGAGTGCCACAGGTCATAGAATTACGGGGCGTTTCTGCCCTTTCCGCTAATCAAGTTGTGAACTACGGAGTACAATTTTTTCTTTTTGTCTTCATTCAAGAAAATTCGCGTTTATTAGTTTTGCGCCAAATTTTTATTTACTATTGGTTCGTCCTGACTAGAAGAATCAGAAAAGTAAAAACTTTTGATTTTTACACAAGTATTTTTAAAAACATCGGAAAAAGATAATACTCAAGAAAAGATATTTCTCGGTCTTTTTAGATATTTTAAAAAGTTTGGATAAAAATCAAATTTTGTTTACTTTTCTAATTTTTCGTATAACTAATAATACATAAAATTTTAACACAAAATTAACAAAATGCAAAAAAAAAAAAAATTAAATAAAAACAAAAGAAAAAATGTAGTCCACGACTTTATTGATTAACGGAAACGGCTCTATTTTATTTCACAGAGAGGGGTTCACATTCTAGAGAGGGAGAGAGATGTCAGCTGGCGCTGCTGCTTCTTCTTCAAGAGTCGTGAGAGCAGCGGCCGACAAGGCGGGAACGGCCGTCCGGCGGCAAGTGCTAACCCTGTCGGACGCAGCGGCCTCTAGAATACGCCAACTTCTGCAGCAGCGGCAACGCCCTTTCCTCAAGCTCGGCGTCAAGGCTCGCGGTTGCAACGGCTTATCCTATACCCTCAACTATGCAGGTTCCACACACACCACACCGATTATAAGTATATTTGAAATTGGGAAAGATTCAGTTTTTTTTTTGATCGGTAAATAAAAATTCTTTCATGGTAAAGATTTAGTCTCCTTATGTCAGAACTATTATAGTGGGTTTTAAACTAACTTGATGTTGAAATCGAGGCAGAACAATCTAGGAATAGTTAAATTGTTCCTGTACCTATAATCCATATGTGAAGGGTAAATGCCTAAGGGGTGGTTTGCGTTCACTTCGAAGCTTGTGTGGAGGTTGGGTTTAGGACTCCCTGTAATGGGAACTACCCTCTGAGTTCCTGCTTAGAAGATTAGGACTTTTTGCATTCGCCTATTGACTGCAAAATAGAAGACTGTTAGCGACACTCTAGCCGGTGTTGACACCCGTAAATGTCTTCCGACTGTCAAGTCAGTATCCACTCGGGGGAAAACTGTGCCCTCTGTATTTCATTTCAGATACCTTAGTTGTGTACTTGTGTGCATGCTTCTGATATGTTTGTAGGAAAAGTTTTGGCCACCTACCCGGGTTACCACTCCTTTGACCTTATTTAGGTGTCATCATTAGAATCCTTTCTACGAGACCTCCACATACGGCTTTGACAAACTTATGCGGTCACCTGTCTAACTCCACTCCCTTTACGACTGATGGGACGGTGATCACTTATTAGGGTGGCACAAGTACTCGCAGCTTCTCAAATGAAGGTCTTGGTAACCATCCGTGGCCGAGTGCACCAATGTTTCATTTGCTAACTATGTCTAGGGTTCGAGCATCTTGATGACCTCAGTTGTTGACCAAGTCCGAGGTCAACGCTGACTTTTGCAGCTATGTACTCCTCCTGATAGATGTCCTTGTCTTTATCTCCCTAATTGATAATTATTATTTTTGTTTATTTCAGTATTTTAGAAGTTGGCCTTGGCAGACACCCAACGCCTAGATTTTTAGGGTCTAGGCGTTGATTAGGTGTTTTGTACATTAGCCGAGAATTAGTCGGGGATTACTTGGTGACTAGTCTGCGGGTCTATTTCATAATTTTTAGAAGTTAAGGGTTAAATGTGTATTATTAAAACATACATGGGTTAAGTTTTACTTTCACAAAACAAAAAAGTATATCATATGTCGGTTTTGTGTGTTAAGTACTAAATTTTATTTTCTTTTGAACATCGAACTTTGTATTTGACTAGTTACTAGTTATTTTTAGTCATTACTCTACTCTAATAGTCTTAATTCTTTTCTTTCTAGTTAAAAATTTGGGGAATCTAGGGATGCATTCTTTTGAAAAACTAGAGTAACCGACTAATCACTAGGCCCTGATTAGTCCCAAACTAATCTGCCCAGGCGTTTGGGACCTCTTTTCTGACCGACTAGCACCTAACGATCTCTAAACATTGCTTCATTTTCACCCCCCACACCTTAAAATTATTTTGTGAAGTTTCGAAGCCTGGAAAAGAGAGATTTTGATCTTTTTAGCTTAGTATGTCTCGCCCAACTTATGTTGTCGGTTTCTGTTCAGCATAATATCTTTATCTTTTGCTCTTTGTTGATCTCTCACCGCATCTGTTTGTGACTCTATTGGCATGAACCTGGTACAACTTGACTACTTGGTTGTTTAAGATCTTTAGTTCAATTGGTTTTGGCTGTATTTGCTAAGTGAACAAGATCATTTGAGATTGTTCATAACTCTTCTTAGATCTAGATCTGGTTTATTGTACAATTCTGTGCCTTTAAATTCGTCTTTGAAGATTGCATCCCTTGAATTTTGCATCATTCAACGCTAGAATATGCACACAGGAAAGAGTTAGTTGCCTAATCTTGTGGAAAATTTGCAGTTACATTATTGCTAGTAATTTTTTATTCCTGCCTCACAAATTGATTTAATGATTCCAGTGTTGTAATTGACTGATTAGTTTGCCAATCCATATTGGCTTTTCCCAAATGCTTTCCTTCTTAAATTATACCCAACTGGCAGTCTCTCTCGAGTTGCATCGTCATTTGCTTGTATCTATGCTTGATAGGCTCATAAGGTTATCTCATCTTTTATTTGTATCGGTGTCTAAGCATTTGTTCATCCTAACAGATGAAAAAGGGAAGTTTGATGAGTTGGTACAGGACAAGGGTGTGCAGATATTAATCGATCCAAAGGCTCTCATGCATGTCATAGGTACCAAGATGGATTTTGTGGATGACAAACTCAGGTATCAGCAATTGCAACAGTCAATAATCACTGGAAAAGAGAAATAGCAACTGTAACATGTTTGTGTTAAGATACATTGGACTGCATGCAAATATGTGAGTGACGCTTTGATGAATTTGTTCGCATGGTCACTACTTTGAATGTGGAGATATTGGTATGTCATAATAGCACATGAACATAGGGCCGACAACACAGGTATCATTGTCAACCAGTTTTGAAAAAACTCAATATCGCGACGTTAGTTTTCCAATGTCTTTTTCATGTAGCGCGTGGAAAGTGAAGACTTCCTCTTATTGTGTTTTGTATACTGGGGAAGAGAAGACTTCCTCTTACTTTGTTTTGTATACTGGGGTAAGAAGACTTCCTCTACCCAATCTTAGTCCTAAATCATTGAGAGTAGCAAAATAACATCAGCGTGAAGTTGAAGTCTATCAAAACATCCGATTTACAAAATTACAGTAACAGGGCTTGAAGCCTTGACACTGGTGACAAGATTGTAACCACTTGAGTACCACCACTCTGCTAAGGTAGTTGATAGGTGGCATATTCGTATTCTATAGTCTTCCATAAACTTCAGATGACTGAAGTTTACTTTCATAAATCAATTTACTTTCATAAATTATGTACAAGCTTGAGAGAAGTCTTTCTGCATCTTTCTTGAATGTCACTAGTTTCCTTATTTTGTTAGATCCAGGTTTTTAGTTTTTATTTCCCCCCTCTCCATATGCTTCTTTTCACCACCTTTGACACGTCTCTATTTGGTTTCCGAGCAGATCTGAGTTTATATTTATCAATCCTAACTTGGAAGGGCAATGTGGCTGTGGAGAGTCTTTCATGACAACAAGCAGTGCAGAAGCAGCAAAACCTGGTCGTAGTTCAGGATCATAAATCACGACAAAAGTTGTATTTACTGATATGTAAGATTCCAAGAATTGCTGTACATGCCTCCAAAGTTCAAGTTTACTTGTGTCTTGTTTGTTGGGAGATGTTTCATAGACTCTTACTGATAGATCTCACTCCTGTGAAATGAAGGAGGGGAGAGAAATTAGAGGCTAGATCCAATCTATTTGCTTGATAGGTTTTGAGAGACACCGAAAAGACCATAAGTATGTAGGTTGTTGGAATCTTGGACATTTGTCTCTTCCTTTTCATCTTGCCATGTACATGTCTTGATTTTTATAAGCTCGAACGGATGGCTATGTGAATATGATGAATAAAATTTGCTTCTCCATTTGAGTTCTGTTCACTTTGAGTAATTTGGGTTATGACTTGTCGAGTTTTATGTGACAGATCCTCCATTCCCTACTATATCTGGCTGTGTCAAAAAGTACTGCATGACTATGTATTGCGATTCTCATATCGTGCAGTTTTTTTTTTTTTGAATGGCATATCGTGCAGTTTTCAGTGCATTGAAACAAAGGAATGGGAATGTTTGGGGGATAGCCTGGCCTTCGAATGTTGCTCGACGGATTTTTTTTGTCTTTTCTTTTGTTTTTGGGGTTTCTCTTATTTTCTTCAATAAATGTATATTCTAAAGCGATTTTGGAGCTTGTAGATTTTCATATACATGCCATTGATCTTGTTAATACTACTATATGATATTATGTCTGGATTCATAAGTATATTGGGGAAGGCCAAGCCAAGTGTGACTTGGTTTTTCAACACTGAAAGCAAGCAAAAGTATTTAAAAGATGAGTTTGTATAATTTTCAATTGATGAGGATAGTCCGGGTATGGGTGAAAACTTGGCAAAACACAGAGGTGCGATTATTTATCCAGGATCAAATGGGAGTTGCGAGCAAATAAAACGTTTTGAGTATCTTTCAGTACTTGTTAAGTGACAGCGAACGATGAATTTCGAATATAACTTCGAGTATCAATCCGTGAAAACTCTCAGGCTGGCTTGATTGATACGTGTATGGGTTTGAGGGTTATTGTGCGCTTTGTCCGGCTGTCCCTATGATTCTAAAAAATACAACTTTTGAAAATAATTTTTTATTATCAAAATATATAGTCTCATGCACCCCGCCCCAGAAATATAGCTCACTCCATCACGCGAAAATCCTAGCTCCATCCCTCCCAAGCTCTAGAAATATATCTCGCTCCGTCACGCAAAAATTCTGGCTCCGTCCCTGGTTATAGGGTGGGACGGTTGGAATTCTCCATAGAGAATCTATATTATAAAACATAGCGGTTTTCTTTAAAAGTGTCTAGGCATACAAACAAAGTAACATCTATAGCTGTTTGATCGTACGTTCTGATAAGGTTATAGCCATCAGATTGAATGAATATTTCATATTATATACACCTACACTAATATAAAAAAGAAGTTACACATTTCTCCTGATAGAGAAATATACACCCCTTCCTTGTTCAATTGATTTCTATAAACGTGATTTACTTACATTCAATTCCATATTTGCTTTTAAGTTGATTCTTTTAGGTTGATTTTCCTACCATAAAAAGAAACAATCATTTTTGGAATCATACGCGAAAAGAAAACAACCCTTTTTATAAGAAAACACACAATTCTTCTATGTGTTTCTTCGGAAAAAAAAAAAACTGAACTATTTTGATCCTTTTTTTTTTTAATAATATTGATGAGTGAAGAAGGATGCTATGTTGAATTTTTTTTGCTTTTGCATTAAAGAGGTTAGAGGGATGTTTAAGAATAATTTTTAGCTCATCGATTCGGAGAGGGTCCTTCAGGCACGGGCATGCGTTAGTAATTACATGATACTAAACTGGTAGTTGGGCATGCGTTAGTAATTACATGATACTAAACTGGTAGTTGTTTCAGAAAGTCTAAACTTTCCAAAGCACGTGCAAAGCGGCCGATCCGTTTATTCATCTCCGCAATTGACGACTCGGATCTTTGCTGAACAAAAGACGGTTCAGATTTGAATCCGCTCAAACACAGTTTGAGCTATCTATACCGAGATGAACGGTCGGATCGGTCGCTCGGCACCCATTTGCTGGGATGCCGCTCGGCGGTGCATAGGACTACAACGGAAAATTAAAGGCAAAAGGACGGGTGAGAAAAGAGAATAGAGGCACGTGGTCTGAAGAATTTGGATTGGACCAGTCCAACGGCATATCTAAGCTAGCCCAAGCGACTTCAACCACTGGCCCGAGCACTGTAATTGGACTCTTTGGCGTGGCGGGTTAATGTGTGGTGCGCGCGGGAGCGGGAGCTCAAGCTGAAGCACGAGTCCAAGTACTAGAATTCGTGGAATTGAAAGCGCAAGAGCGGAGGGCCCTTTACAAGGGAAGCACATCGGCAGCGAGCGGCCGTATAGTCAGAAACAACCTCAATGATGTGTTATAAGCATAGGCATACGTATGCAGAGGTGGAAGCGATCTGAAAGTTATGCAAATGGAATTACAGAAAGGTGTGCAGAGATGGGTAGTTGACATATCTCAGTGGAACCCTTCCTCCCAAGAATTCTCTCATGCCATGTCTTTTCTTCCTCAACACGAGCACCCTTCCATCACCGGGTCAGCTTCTATCTACATACCAGTACAATTCACGTTTGTTTATTGTTATACCCTTTTGATGATTCATTAAAAAAGAAGACTTCTTTTGTGGGTTGTTGGAGTTAGTTTTGATGTGAATTTTTGTGTACAAGATTGTAAAAATGCCAATTCTTCACTTGATTAGATAAATAGGGATATATGTTAAGTTTTCCCCATCTGATGATTCATCAGAAGAACTCAAGAAGTGTCTGATTCTTGTTGTGGGTAGCCCATAGCTGAAGTTAGTAGTGTTGTAGATAGTTGAAGAAGTATTTAAGACTACGTTTAATTGACTGGACTAATAAATGATCCCTTAGGATGAGAAACCCAATCGGATCAATTACAAAGGAGGAACCACATCATCCAAGGTTGTATCCATTGGGTGTTTACTCTTACAAAAGTTTCGACCAAGCGGGGCAATTTGGTCGCCTTGGATATATAATCCGATTTGATGCATTAATCAGGGCACAAATGGGGCCTAAAATGATAATCCCCCACTTGATTAGGTACATTGGCAATTTGTTAGGTTTTCCTGCCAACCCCTTTTGATGATTCATTAGAAAACTCAAGAAGTGTCTGATTCTTGTTGTGGGTAGCAAAGTAAGTTCTGTTGTATGATCATCTTCCCACCTAGGGTCATCCCACTCCTGGGCATGCCACCCACGGCCACTCTACTCATCATCATCCCATGCATGGACTGAGTCATTCCACTCCTGGGCATCCAACCCCTTGGCATCACCCCAATTCTTCAAATTCTCGGAGATTCTTGTATCCCTCAATTTGGTAGATTTTTTGTAACCTATATGAATGTTGAATAAGAGTTTATAATAGTAATTCTTCATTTGCTTAGATATGTGAAATTGGAGGATCGAAAGCGGGCAATTGTGAGCAGGTTGCTTCAATATTCACTTGTGCATGAAGTTTTGGGAATCCCGTTTAATGAAATAATCATTAAACGCACTCTAGAGGGAAAACCCTATCTGGTATGATTCCTTTACTTCAGCATCCATGTAGTTTTTATGGCTTTTGGTTCAGAAGTTTGTGTGAGGGTGTGTTTGCTAGTGTTCTGGTGGTAAGTCGGTTACTTTAAGTCACTATATTGTGACTGTTAATGGGAATATGTCACAGCATTCTGTGGATGAGTTTGAAGGGAATTTTCTCCATGTATAAAAAATTCAGCCGTGTAAGGGAAAATTGTTGGAAATTTCAAAGCTAATCCATATTACCAAATTTTATTGTGAGAAGTTCTAATTTAGTGTGTTTTTTCTCTATGGGACTTGATGAACTCCAATGTTCTAAAAATCGCTAGGCACTAGTCGGGCGGAAAAGGGGCGCCGACTATTCGGCTGCCTAGCGCCTAGGCGGGGACTAGACGCCCAGCTAGTCGGCTGTCAAATCTAGGCATCGGACCACTGCCTAGTGCCTACACGGGGACTAATCGGCCTAGGCGGTCACCTTTTAGAACAATTGAACTCTCACTTTAATCTACTCTACGTCTCTACTTTACCTTCCAATTACCTTCACACTTCATACTGGATTTATAGGAACATAATAAAGTGGACCACGAATTCCCAAATTTCAACTTTAATGCATCCCACCATGGTGACTACGTGGCGATAGCTTCAGAACCCTTGTGCATTGTTGGCTTGGATATTGTTTCCCATTCCATACCTGGGAAAGAGACAATTCCAGAATTTATTCAGATTTTTTGCTCATATTTCTCCAGACTGGAATGGGATAGCATTATGAATGCTGGCAGTTGTGATGATATGTTAAATGAGTTCTACAGGTATGTCGTAATCTATGTTGCTTTTTTGGGGACTAAATGTCAGTCAACTATAAGTATTTCATTTTACTGGACGTTTTGCTATGGGATTCTTCGAAACCTTGGGCACTCTCACACATTCTGATTCTTGTAAAATTTGACTGCCGTAGCTTCAATGATTTGGGATTCTGTCAGACTGTTGTTTTAATATGATGTAACATTTGTGCTCCGTTTTCCCCTGAAGATAGTCGGAAAATTAGTAACAGAACAGTAGTTAAACAAATACTCCTCCAATCTAGTTGTACCATTCAAGTTCATCGTCGCCTATTTCGTAATGTCTTCGCTATAGAATCTTTTGTTTTACATTTTCAATACACAAGCCAAGTAGTTTCACCATGTGCTTCCATGTTGTTTATGTTGTATCATCTTAAGATTCACAACTTTATGACTTTTTAACTTCAATTTAGGGCTTTCCATAAGAGGAATAATGAAGCTTTGATGCATTCATCTCCAACTCTAAGAGTATCCATATGCTTCAAGATTTTTTACTTTAATTTCTTTTCCTCGGTCTTCTATTCCACTGACTCAGTGCGTTCATTGCTATTTATCGTCTTCATGGAATATTTCTTCGAATTGACATGGAGCCATTTGTTTGTTTTCCCTCATTTTTATTTTAGCATTACATGCAAAGTCTGATGCTGACCCCCAAACCTGGACTACTTCATGTGGGATTTATAACTTAGTTGCAAATGAATGGTTTAGGTTCCAGGATCAAGCAAATTTTGTTTTACACAGTTCACTTCAGCTAGTGGATGTGATTTAAATCTCCTTCTCATGACCAGGCCAAATAGTTTGGACTTCATAAGCACTCAAATATACCAAAGCCCATCCACAGGTGATTGAGCGCTTGCTTTCCGTATGTAGTGTCACTAGCCAAACAACCCTTGCTCACCTTCTTACTGATTATTTTCTTTTCAACTGCGTTAGGCTGCTTTTGATTTATTCTAACGTTATGTACGTGGTTCTCAATTTGCATTAATAACATGCAGATGTCTGGAACTGTGGGCTACAATACTTCTTAGTGACCACTACTTGTGCAGGTATTGGTGTGTAAAGGAAGCATTTGTCAAGGCCATAGGAACTGGCGTAGGGTATAGATTGGATTCTGTGGAATTTCATCACACTAGGTGGACCAACATATTTGTTAAACTTGATGGAAAGGAGTTAAAAGGGTGGAGATTTTGGCTTTATGAGCTGGGCAAAAGGCATATGGTTAGTTTTTTACGAGTTTCTCCCTGTTCTTTCAATATTTATACTCCCTTGACTAATAGCCCATGGAAATCATGAAAAGAGTATCCTAATGATGTTCAATTATGCATCATGATCATAGTAATTATATGCTGCTATGGTGTTGCAATATTTGAACATATCAGAATAAGTTTTCGAACATATGTAAAAATCATTTTAGGTTGGTATTTTACCGCCTCCTTTCATGTTTGTAGGCACTTGGATTTTTTGCTTTTGTAGTACTGGTGTCGTTCTTATCCTGATTGCTTACATGCTCGGTTTCAAGCTAACCGGTTGTTGTACTTCCCAAAAACAACTCTTCTAAATTGAATCAACCATGTTTTGTAAGGGGAATCTTGGGGATTGCTTTAGCTATCTCAAAATAGTTTCTGACGAAAGGGGATGAAATGTTTGCATGATGTCCTATTTGTCATGCTCAAAAAATAACGGTTGGGAAATAACTTGGCCTCATCTTATACGAGAGGATGTCTGATTATATCTATAGATTTAGTCGAGATACTGAACAGAACTGAAATCTTTGATATTATAATTTTACGCCTCTTGCCAAGTTTAGAAGAGACATAGTCGAGGGAGAGACAACCAAATTCAAGGTCCTAAGATCTTTGGATACACATGCTGTGGTATAGGGCCTTTTTGGCCCATAGATCTCTTGCCTTCTCTCCATTTCTCTCAAGGAGGAGGTGGTGTTTGTTTGTTTTTTTTTCCTGAACAGTGTGCGTATTGTTAACTTCACCTCTTTTGTGACTGAAAAAACAGTAGTTTTGGCTATCATAGAGCTGAGTGGAGAAATCAGATTCTAAGATGAATGAAGTGGTTGGTGTTAAGGAATGCTTATTTTACCTCTTTATTGTAGTTGTACTCTGATTGGCTCTGTATTTGATTATTTTTTGTGCTATTGGCCAAAACTAGAAGGATTGTCTCTGCACTTTTTCTCAAGTGTATATATACTTCGTCCTATTGTTTTGTCATATTAATTGCTATGGCACCACAGGTATCTATTGCCAAGGGTCACCCGAATAATGCCACTGAGACTTACAAGAGAACACTGAAAAGGACAGAGTTCGATGAAGAGCACTACCATTTGGGTCTTCATCTTCCGAATGTAAGTTTTGTGCAGCAAACCGTGGAACAACTCATTCCAGTCTCCTCTAAATCCCGTGGTGTGAACTTTGGACAATAACATGATGCACATGAAGTAGCAAACAGCGAGTCATGACTTAATAGAGTTAATTTACGGAATAAAATGCAACAGTTTCTTCAAATAAGGTACATGGTACTCTGCCACCATTTTACCTATATGGTAGAGAATTCTTTAAGTAATTCTCTTTTATAGTTTTTCTAAAGTGACACCAGGAAGCACCCCTCCCTACTTGAAGACAGCATACCTGTAATTTCCTTCTTGGATGAATGAGATGTCTGTTACTTTTCCCTCATGCGAAAGGAAAAGGGATATAGAAAACTCTAGTGGCCAAAGGTGGAGCAAAGGAAAGCTGCAACTGGGGTGTGAGATGTACTTAGCTGATGTGAGGAACATAATCACAACAGGTTTTGTATGAGAGCTTGTAACATGTTTTCATGTTGAAGATGCTTTTCATTTGTTTCGACTGAAGATAAAACCGTTCTCTCTTGTTTTTTGTACTATATATACTACACTAATCTCTCTCTTTGGATCAGATTAGGGCTACTGGCCTTTTGTTTATTAGGGCTTCAAATTAGGGCTTTGGTGCTGGTGCTGGTGCTGGCTGAGATTAGGGTTTCATTTCATTATGTTGTTGAAGACTTTTTTTTAATTAGACCAAAATTGTCGAAAACTTGTTGAATTGGATTGTAATTGTTGTTGGATCCTTGAAAGTTGTTAATTATTGTTGTTGAAGACATTTTTATTATTGGGCTAGGCAGACTTGTGATGGGTTGTGCTTGAATTGTGCTTTTTCGCTTTTTGTTGTAAGAATATGAAGTTTACGAGATTGGTGCAGGAGTTGAATTCCTATACCGGATGTTCAGCCCTTAAACTGAAAGTAAAATTACCAAATACATACTAATATGGTTCTTACAAGATCCGATAAAGTATATTATAGAATTGCTACAGAATCCTAGAAGGTACCAAAAGTGTCGGATTCATTCATTCATGCCATCGTTACGTTCTTCATTGATGTGATCTTCTGCCAATTCTGCATAGTACTTGACCTCGAGCTTTGAGAATTGTTTATCAAATTCATCCTCAACAATAGAATGACATTCTTGCACTAAATCCAATACAGGTTGTTTAAGAATAATATTTCGAATTTCTGTAGGCATCTTTGGATCGATTGCTCTTAGGCGTCGCATGAACGCAATAACTTGTTCCTTGAATATGCCTAGTGGAATTGTTGGTTTGCTTGTAACTGATTCACTTGAATTTGGGTCGTTTGTTGCAGCAATAAAACCATGTGAATTTTCATCACTTGGAGGTGAATCAGAAGCTTTACTGTCCTTTTGTAAGACAAGGGGCCAAGTTGCGGCCTTCATTTGAACGTTGATCTTAATATTAATGAAAGAGTTTATCATAATTAATTAAACAATAATTTGCAAAGGATGAAAAAAATCATTCAAAAGTACACCATGAAGAAATGCTGTTGTACAATAAAATTTTAAATTGGAGATGTCAAATTTTTTTTTTTTTTTGAAAGCCTACGTGGGATTTTGACATTTCCAATTTAACATAAAAGTCTCCTTTCTAACTATTATGCCAAATTTAATTTATTTGATGTCAAGTTATTTCTCTCCAATTCTTAGGTCAAATAATATTATTTTTACATTTTGGATTTGTTAAAGTTGGCATGCCACTATTTTGATGCAAAAATTAATATGCTTGGAGGTACCTTTAATTCCACGTGGAATTAGCATATTGAAAGATAACATGATTGGAAAGCTTGAAGCTGTCAAAAGGATGTCTTGCATTGTTCACGTCACGTTTGATATCTTCTGCTGCAAATGCTTTAAGAATATTATCCATCAAAAGGGTTAGTTTGGCAACACATTAATTTGGTCAAGTTCAACCGTGCAACAATGAATGCTTGGTCAATTTATATTGATGGTTGTTAGAACTCAAATAGTAAACCAAAGCAACAGAAAAAAAAATCATGGAAGGAAAACATGAAAAGCTTAAAAACCGATTAAAGTAAAATTAAATAAATCACAATTTGGGTATCGTAATTCCGTGGGATTCATTGGTTAAAGTACGTAAATCTACCCAAATAACATTGCCTAAAATGATTCAACCTCAGAACCTAATAGACACACCAGGTTAATTTGGGTAGATAAAAGCTTTGTTTGCTACGCGTACAAAATGTTGGTTTCCTATTTTCTCATTTTATTCCTCGTTTTTCCCTACGTTTTAAGTGTTTAGGTTTTGTTTGGAACCTAAGGAAAGGAAACGAAAAGAAAGGAAAGCTAAAAATTTCTAGCGTTGCTCGTTTTGCTGTTTTTACATCCTTAAATATATATTCATAAACTTACTATTGTTTAGCTATTCGGGCTAATTTTACTATTTGGCAAAACAAAATTTGTTTTATCGTTTGGTTGGAAAAGAAAGAGACAAGAAAATAATAAGTTTTGGTTTGCTGAATAGTAAATTCCAATTTTCTTTTTGCTTTAAGTTTTCTTCGATTTTTTTTTATACTACCTCCGTCCGGATTTAATTGTCCCTAGTTCTATTCTAACCGGCTAAAAAATAGGTTATATCTTAGAATCCGTAATGAATTTCATATCGAATATGGATCTTGTTTGATAGATCTCAATTAGTTCTATAATACAATATATTCGAAATCACGTAAAATATTATAGATTGGAAGATATAATCGATTGAAAAATGGCACGAACTCCCAAAAAGGATTATTAAATCCGGACGGAGGGAGTATATTTTTTCCTTTACATATGTTGCAAACAAAGCCTTGCCTGGATAAAGCCAAAAAACGAGTGAAAATATAACAAGGGAGGTCCACTATAACATATTTCTAGCTCCACTAGCCCACTTCATAAGTTCTTAACCCTTCTAGTCCACTAGCCTAATAAAATAATTTCTATGACAAAAATATCCATCCTATATAACCACCCACAAAGAGAGAAATCCTAGATTAGAAACAGATACAGCCCCTCTCTCTCTCTCTCTCTCTCTCTCTCTCTCTCTCTCTCCCATGGATTCCAAATCACCGCTGAGCAAATCCTTCGGGAAGTTCGCGAGAGGTAAGAGGCGGAGATCTGCCCGTCGTCGCCCTTCATTGTCACCGCCGCGCTCCTCCTCCTCCTCCTTGCTGGTGCCCTTCATCGAATATATCACCATCACCAACGCCGACAACGCCTTCTAGAGTGCGTGTGATTGTGATCGTTAGGGTTTGGTTCGAACTTGGATCCAGAACTGTTTGTGACTATTTTTCCGTTCTTTTTTCTGGCAGCAACAACAAGAGGACGAGGAGATGCTCGTCTCGCACGCGGATTTGGTGGTGGAAGGCCCCCCACCCGTGGAAGGTGATTATGCCACTGGTTTTATGCACAGATAGATGCATGGACTATTTAGTTAGTATTTAGGGGTTCTTTATTTGTGGGATTAATAAAACAGGATGGTCTATCAATGGGGTTCGAACGAGCCAATTGTTCTGGGCAAGTGCTCGTAGACTTATCTTGTGTAAAAATTAAGTTGATTGCCTAGAGAATTAAAGGAATGAAATAACATCAATTCTTAGTGACATTAGAAATTTGAATTCGGGGCTAAACCGGGATTGAACTGGGCCGGGGCAAACTAGGTTTTTATTTTGTATTTGTTTTATGATAATAACTTACATATATGGTTATACATTCAAATCTGTCTCTGTATGTTATCAACAACACAGATAGATATGTTGAAGGTTATATGGTTATATGTGACATACATGGTTATATGTGACATACATGGTTACATATGGGCATTTCTTGAATGTTGTTTTAGTTAGGATTTTAGTTGTTTGAATGACATATATGGTTATATGTCAGCATCTGTGCTTTGTAAATCCAAAAAGAGAATAAATTCTTTACACCACCGGTGTAAACATTTGTTTCCTCCAAATTAATTGCATTGCGACACGTGTCAAAATAGTGGTCCCAATTAATAAAACATGGCAACGTGGCGCAATGCAATTGATTTGGAGGAAACAAATGTTTACACCGGCGGTGTAAAGAATTTATTCTCATCCAAAAAAGAGAGAACATATAAGTATATAACGTTTGGGATTTTGGTTGTTTAACGTCTAAGGTTATCTATCTATATATGGTTATATTTGGTTGTCTAACATCCTTTTTATTCCATTAAACGCATATATAATGCTATATGCGTATGTTATCTATCATTCTTTCACCATATAACCACATATGTGATTATCTTTCTATATTCTGACAGATGTGGTTATTGATTTGTTTGTATTTAATTCAATTTTTTTTTACTATTAGAAATCGGCATTTGATTAGTGGTTCGGTTGGTTCCAATTATGTCATTGATTTGGTTGTTATATGTTCTTTTTTTGTTGGGAGGTACACAAGTCAGCAACTCTCATATAATGTTATATGTTTTTTTTTTTTTTTGGAGTTTCACAACACAAAAACTCACATATAACATTATATGTTCTACTTTATTGAATTGATCCGCGCAGCGGCCTCACTAACTTATTATTTGTGTAGTTGTTCAAGGGGTGAAGAGTATTAAGTTACCTGTGAAGTCGACTGTGACGAAGGCGATGGCTACGAAGGGAAAGAAGTTACGAGATCTCTTTTTTTTTTTTTTTAGAATTAGAAAGGACAAAATCTCATGTATAACGTTAAAAGATTATATGTTTATTTTTTGTCACTTGTATTATATTTTTTTGTGTGTATTTGTTTATGTGACAAAGTAATACATATAAGGTTTTTTGTTTGTTTTTGCATTGTAAACATATATAAGATTAACATATAATAGATTATTTATATGTTCTTGCATTGTAATAAAAAAGATTCCATTAGCTCATACATATACGGTTATCAGAAGCAAGTCAATGACGCCGCTGCGCGAACCAATTTAATAAAGTAGAACATATAATGTTATATGTGAGTTTCTATGCTGTGAAACTCCAAAAAAATAGAATATATAACATTATATGGAAGCTGCTAACCTGTGTACCTCCCAACAAAAAATTAAAGAACATATAACAACCAAATCAATAACATAATTGGAACAAACCGAACCACTAATCAAATGTTGATTTCAAATTGTAAAGGCGATGGGGGTGCGGTGGTGGTGGTGGTGGTGGTGGCGGCGACGGTGGTGGTATTGGTGGTGGGGGGCGGTGGTCGGGGGGGAGGCGATGGTGTGGTTGTGGCGGCGACGGTGGTAATGGTGGTGGGTGGCGGAGCGGTGGTGGTAGCAGATGTGGTGGTGTGATGGTGGTGGTGCGGTGATGATGACAATGGGGGTGGGGCGGCGATGGGGGTGGTGGCTGTGCTAATGGTCGGATGGAGGGGTTGGTGGAGAGAGAATATAATTAAAACCCTAGGAGGGCATTTTTGTCTTGTACAATTTTAAAGTAAAATGGATCTAAAGCCTTACAAAATATCATTAGTGGACTATAAGGGTTACAAGCATTAGAAGTGGACTAACTAGGTTACAAGTTCTCTATAGTGGACCCTAGACTAATTTTTTATTAATTTGGATAGGCAGGAAGCTGCTGTCGTTGTTTCAATGTACGATTCGTTCGCTTCTCTTTTTTTTGGGTAAAACAATTTCGCTTCTCTTGCTTTTTCCCCAGTTCTCATTTTTGATGCGTAAGAGGGTTTTATGGCATTGTGGAGGGGGTTAGACTTTGAACGAGGTTTCCGCTGCTTATATCCTTTTCCCAACCCTAAGCCTCCAGTTCTTCTTCCATCTCTGTTGCCGGCTTATTTGTTGTTTGTGGAGCACACCAAAAAGGGCTTGGTACGCGGCGATTTGAAACGCAATCGATTATTCTCTCCTAAATTCAGGTATGGTTTTCATCTTGGCTGATTAGCATGTGTGTATGTGTGTGCACGAGTTTCTGTTTCGTTGATTTTTTATTTTGCAGCGGCAGAAATGGACCATTTCTGCTTTAGGGTTTCTATTAGTTTGCTTTGTTAGTGGGTTTCGATCACAACAAGGGTTTGAACCTGTTTTTTTTTTTTTTGTTGGTCTGGAATACAGGGTTTAGATTAGTGCAATTGTTTCTAATTGGGTAAAACCAAATTTTCAATAATGGAATATATCTTGTTTTCCACTACCGTTACAGTTTAAGTAGGGTTTGAATATAAGTACTTTCATAATTGGTACGTACTGTCTAAATCCGATCTCGTCCTCAAGCGTGTTTGAGGAAAGTATAGGATGTTAGTTTGTGTTATTTTGTGATGTATTTCGTGCAATGGTTTATAGCATTGGTGATTTCTGATAGTATAATTTTCGAGTGCAGGTGCCTGTGTGTGTGCCTAATATTAAAGAACAACGTTCCCAAGGAAAGAATAAACCACCATAACCTTGTGAAACTGCTATCTTATAAATTGGTAAACATCCACGAACGAACGAAAAACATTCAAACTTACGCATTTTTTTTACATCATTGGTATATCACTATTTTTTTCGGATATATCCAAACACACAAAATAGAGTCATAAAGTTTTTACAAGCAACACAAACGTTCTTTGGTCCACAAAATCAACACTAATTAATAAAGCAATCAAAAGCCAGAGCTAACAAAAGGTTCAAAAGTTTCCAAAGAGTTATTGTACTCTCTATTCTGCAATGCTTACAACATTGTGCCTCTGGTTCTGCTATAATTATATGATGCAACAGTTGATCTATTGGACAAATTAAGTCAGAGGGGCCCGCTGAGGAATGCCCTTCCTTTTCCTGGAATTCATATGATTGAACATGGGTGGAGTTGTAGGAGAAACGTTATTCGGAACTTCTTTGGCAAGTGAAGTAGCCACAATAGGAGATTTAGATACCAATATATCTAACTTCCTCATTTTTTGTTGTCTTTATGGTGCTAATAATTGATCAACCTGGAAGCTCTCATTTAATTCACATGTGTTGAGCTTTGGTTCAAGCGTGAATGTTTCCTCAGGAAAAGCACGATATATAGCATCGCGCTACATCAACAGCATAAATCAAATTCACATCCATCAACTTACTATTCAAATGATTGTAACTTCCATAATTACACTGCAAATCATGGATTTGAGAATATGTCCATATTCAAATATGAAAGCAAGAATCTTTGCAGCTTTCCAATTTGCTTTGTCACAGGTGAGGATGTAAATAAATTAAATATCATGCTTATAAATAGATAGCAAACTAATGGAATTCTATTTTGAATAACAAGATCACTCTGACTAATAATAGGAATCAATTATTTTAAGGAACGCATATTTAAGAGATCAAAGAACGCCATTCATTGGAAATGCAGCTGAATTGAGTAGAAGAACATAGGGATAATCTTGAGAAGGCAAATTTTGGAGGACTAACCTTTCTAATCGACTAATTAATAAATAAGCATAGTACTACGATTCATCAAATAGACGAAAAAGGTTTGTACAGTTCTTCAAGTTCATTATGAAACATCTCAATTACGTGTTCAAGTACCAATCTCACTACCAAAGATTAATTCTACAGTCCATGCTAATTAAAATCCTACACATTTATTTCATGTTGTGCCATTTAGAATCTGCAATGTATCCATAACGAAACTTGAACTGATCCATTTAATCAAAGTTATAACCATACAAGACTAACATCATATATACAGTTTCTAAGGTTTTTAGTAACATGGTTTGATCATGTATTTTCTATGCATCATGTTTTTTCGGCGCCAGTAACTATCACGGTACTTTTTCACTTCCACGAGTGACCAATATAACGATGTACCAGATAAACAAGTTCTTTTACATAATACTTAAAGAGTATCTTTTGGGAAACAATGACTAATAACATTCAATTTTGACCAAGCTCCATATTTCCAGTTGTAGTTTATTTGGACTAAACAAATATTGATATTTTGATGTCTATGGTACTGAAATTAGTTAGGGTCCAGTGATGAATAATAATCATGTAATTTTGAGTATGCCTATTCATTGATGTACCAATAGCTTTGAAGGATTAACTTTGCAATTATTCAATCCTATAGTTAACGAAATCGCTAATTACCGTACAACTCAGAGAGCAAAATTTGAAGTTAGCTTTTGGGAGACTGCGATGACAAATATCACAAGTATTGATCACACCACAAGGCAGTCCCGTGTATGGTCTTGCATTCAAGAACACAATATGTCTGCTGTTTATTACGTATGTTTGAATAGCACCAACATTTATATACTCTCCGATATCATGAACTTTCACACCGTTGCTCAGAGACGATCTCCTTATCTGATAATGTGTCAGAGCACATGCAAATTAGAATTACGATTTTTTAATTATCCATTAATTATACAAAGTATATGAACGATTGAATATGAACGTTTCATTACCTGTATGATGTGGTGCTTTGGGTGGTCATCTGGTTAATAGACACAAAAAAGATTTCCAGTACATTTTAAGCAATAGTAGTTGCACTGATTATTTTAGAATTTCTGTGAGTCTGACCGTTGACGAAGAAGGTGGCCTCTAGGAGTGGCTTCAGCCATGGTGGATTCTGTTGTTCAACTTTCTCCATAGCTGCTGTTTCTTTTGTGTCTCTCAAGCACAAATACAAGCAGCTAAACCAAACAACTTTGTAAAAGAGTGATGTTTGATAGATTTAAGGACAAACCATCATAAGGAGTAGTCAGACGTCAGCCTAGGTTCAAGCTTCGATTTTTCTGCACAAAACCATAACTATTATGGATGACAATGGTCCGAATTGATTTGATCTTACATTAAACCCAAGATCAAAACAATACTTTTGGATTATGAATGAAAAAACGGGTACTATTTCGGAACTATAACTATCAATGTGAATTTACAAATCAAATCAAAAAATACATTTTCTATTTTTTTTCCAAATCACATGATCAAATCATATTACTAAAAACTTAAACCGATTTTTTTAGTTTGGATTGGATTCGTGATTTAACAAATTTTTGGCTCTTCCTTGAAAACTATTGTATCCGATTAAACGGACTTGAATATTAATTTGGATCCATTAGTTTCGTTAATAGATTGAATAGAAAGTTGTCAACACAGTTGTTAATGAATTTGGGTCGTATTTTATTGTATCTTCAATTTAACGATGTTAAATATCTATTTTTTTAATTTATTAACATTGGTTCAGCTTTTGTTGATTTTTATGTTAACTTTATAATGAATTTTTTAAAGATCCTAGATTTTAACGATTAAAAATACTATATTATTCTTGTTAAATTGAACCCCACTAATTAATTATTATGAATCACTTGAAACGAAGTTTTTAGTACTGGAAATATTGTAATTCTCTATTTGTGATTGAGAAGTTAGTAAATTTCTAATAGCAAATTATTATCAGTAAGAACTTTGACAATAACTTTCCGTCCACAAACTTAACATTACAAGATGTCAGTATTTTTAAATTATTGTAAACAGGTTGATATAAATGCTTTCAGTCTAGAGTGGTTCATGCTAATGATAACATTATCGTAACTGGGTATACAATATCAACGTTTTGAGCTTGCAAAAATAGTCTATATATACATAGTATCGATTGATAGTAATTAGATCTATAAATAACATTTCCGTTGTAAATTGTTTGTCCAGTCTGCAAAATTTTTCATCATTAATTTGTACAGCTCTACAAATCTACACAAAGGCTCTACACGACACCTCTTGAAATGCAGCCAAGTACAACTGTTGTCTTTCACCAACTCATGGTAGCCCACTTATGCAATCTATAGCCTACATATAAATAGCTCACTCTCTGGGTCTCATAATGTTTGTCTGGTTTGTTGAATAAAAACATAAAAATAGTATATTTTAGCATAGAAAAATTAAAATTTTTACAACGATGCACTAGATATTGAAAAATTCTTTCAATTTATGTAAAAAGTTTGAATTTCTTCTTAAAAGAAATCGATTATTTATAAGTTTTCCTCTTGCAGACCGGAAAAATAATTTACAATGAAATGTTATTTATAGAGCTAATTACTATCTATAAATACTCAAATACAACGGAAATGTTTATAAGTTTGTGATTGAGAAGTTATTGTAATTCTTTATTTGTGATTGAGAAGTTAGTAAATTTCTAATAGCAAATTATTATCAACAAGACCTTTCACAATAACTTTCCGTCCACAAACTTAACATTACAAGATGTCAGTATTTTTAAATTATTGTAAACAGGCTGATAGAATGCTTTCAGTCTAGAGTGGTTCATGCTAATGATAACATTATCGTAACTGCGTATACAATATCAACGTTTTGAGCTTGCAAAAATAACCTATATATACATAGCATCGATAGATAGTAATTAGATCTATAAATAACATTTCCGTTGTAAATTGTTTGTCCGGTCTGCAAGATTTTTCATCATTAATTTGTACAGATCTACAAATCTACACAAAGGCTCTACACGACACCTCTTGAAATGCAGGCAAGTACAACTGTTGTCATTCACCAACTCATGTTAGCCCACTTATGCAATCTATAGCCTACATATAAATAGCTCACTCTCTGGATCTCATAATGTTTGTCGGGTTTGTTGAATAAAAAAGTAAAAATTGTATATTCTTAGCATAGAAAATTAAAATTTTTACAACGATGCACTAGATATTGAAAAATTCTTTCAATTTACGTAGAAAGTTTGAATTTCTTCTTAAAAGAAATCGATTATTTATAAGTCTTCCTCTTGCAGACCGGACAAACAATTTATAATGAAAATGTTATTTATAGATCTAATTACTATCTATAAATACTCAAATACAACGAAAATGTTTATAAGTTTGTGATTGAGAATTTATTGTAATTCTTTATTTTTGATTGGGAAGTTAGTAAATTTCTAATAGCAAATTATTATCAGTAAGAACTTTCACAATAACTTTCCGTCCACAATCTTAACATTACAAGACGTCTGTATTTTTAAATTATTGTAAACAGGTTGATAGAATGCTTTCAGACTAGAGTGGTTCATACTAATGATAACATTATCGTAACTGGGTATACAGTATCAACGTTTTTGAGGTTGCAAAAATAGCCTATATATACATAGCATGGATAGATAGTAATTAGATTTATAAATAATATTTCCGTTATAAATTGTTTGTCCCGTCTGCCAGATTTTTCATCATTAATTTGTACAGCCCTACAAATCTACACAAAGGCATTACACGACACCTCTTGAAATGCAGGCAAGTACAACTGTTGTCATTCACCAACTCATGGTAGCCCACATAGGCAACCCATAGCCTACATATAAATAGCTCACTCTCGGGGTCTCATAATATCTGTTGGGTTTATTGAAAAAAAACGTAAAAATAGTATATTATTAACATAGAAAATGAAAATTTTTACAACGATGCACTAGATATTGAAAAATTCTTTCAATTTATATAAAAAGTCTGAATTTCTTCTTAAAAGAAATCGATTATTTATAAGTTTTCCTCTTGCAGATCGGACAAACAATTAAAATGGAAATGTTATTTATAGATTTAATTACTATCTATAAATACTCAAATACAACGGAAATGTTTATAAGTTTGTGATTGATAAGTTATTGTAATTCTTTATTTGTGATTGAGAAGTTAGTAAATTTCTAATAGCAAATTATTATCAAGAAGAATTTTGACAATAACTTTCCATTCACAAACTTAACATAACAAGATGTCAGTATTTTTAAATTATTGTAAACAGGCTGATAGAATGCTTTCAGTCTAGAGTGGTTCATGCAAATGATAACATTATCGTAACTGGATAAACAATATCAACGTTTTGAGCTTTGCAAAAATAGCTTATATATACATAGCATCGATAGATAGTAATTAGATCTATAAATAACATTTTCGTTGTAAATTGTTTGTCCGGTCTGTCAGATTTTTTCATCATTAATTTGTACAACCCTACAAATCTACACAAAGGCTCTACACAACACATCTTGAAATGCAGCCAAATACAACTGTTGTCATTCACCAACTCATGGTAGCCAATTGTGCAACCTATAGCCTACATATAAATAGCTCACTCTCTGGGTCTCATAATGTTGGTTGGATTTGTTGAATAATATCGTAAAAATAGTAAATTATTAGCATTTTTTACAATGACGCACTAGAAATTGAAAAATAATTTAAATTTTTGTAAAAAGTTTGAATTTCTTCTTCAAAGAAATCGATTGTTTATAAGTTTTACTCTTGCAGACCGGACAAACAATTTACAATGGAAATGTTATTTATAGATCTAATTACTATCAATAAATACTCAAATACAACGGAAATGTTTTTAAATTTGTTATTGAAAAGTTATTGTAATTCTTTATTTTTGATTGAGAAGTTAGTAAATTTCTAATAGCAAATTATTATCGGCAAGACCTTTCACAAAAACTTTCCGTCCACAAACTTAACATTACAAGATGTCAGTATTTTTAAATTATTGTAAACAGGTTGATAGAATGTTTTCAGTCTAGAGTGGTTCATGCTAATGATAACATTATCGTAACTGCGTATACAATATCAACGTTTTGAGCTTACGAAAATAACCTATATATACATAACATCGATAGATAGTAATTAGATCTATAAATAACATTTCAGTTGTAAATTGTTAGTCCGGTCTGCAAGATTTTTCAAAATTAATTTGTACAGCCCTAAAAATCTACACAAAGGTTCTACACGACACCTTTTGAAATGCAGCCAAGTACAACTGCTGTCATTCAACAACTCATAGTAGCCCACTTATGCAACCTATAACCTACATATAAATAACTCACTCTATGGGTCTCATAATGTTTGTCGGGTTTGTTGAATAAAAACGTAAAAATAGCATATTCTTAGCATAGAAAAATTAAAATTTTTACAACGATGCACTAGATATTGAAAAATTCTTTCAATTTATGTAAAAAGTTTGAATTTCTTCCTTAAAGAAATCGATTTATAAGTTTTCCCCTTGCAGACCGGACAAACAATTTACAACGCAAATGTTATTTATAGATCTAATTACTATCTATAAATACTCAAATACAACGGAAATGTTTATAAGTTTGTGATTGAGAAGTTATTGTAATTCTTTATTTGTGATTGAGAAGTTTGTAAATTTCTAATAGTAAATTATTATCAGTAAGAACTTTGACAACAACTTTTCGTCAACAACTTTAACATTACAAGATGCTAATATTTTTAAATTATTGTTAACAGGTTGATAGAATACTTTCAGTCTAGAGTGGTTCATGCTAATGATAACATTATCGTAACTGGGTAAACAATATCAACGTTTCGAGCTTGCAAAAATAGCCTATATATACATACCATCGGTAGATAGTAATTAGATTTATAAATAACATTTCCGTTGTAAATTGTTTGTCCGGTCTGCCAAATTTTTCATCATTAATCTGTATAGCCCTACAAATCTAAACAAAGGCTCTACACGACACCTCTTGAAATGCAGTCAAGTACAACTGATGTCATTCACCAACTCATGGTAGCCCACTTATGCAACCTATAGCCAACAAATAAATAACTCACTCTCTGGGTTTCTTAATGTTTGTCAGGTTGTTTGAATAAAAACGTAAAAATTGTATATTCTTAGTATAGAAAATTCAAATTTTTACAACAATGCACTAGATATTGAAAAATTCTTTTCAATTTATGTAAAAAGTTTGAATTTTTTCTTGAAAGAAATCAATTGTTTATAAATTTTCCTCTTGCAAATCGGATAAACAATTTACAATGGAATTGTTATTTATAGATCTAATTACTATCTATAAATACCCAAATACAACGTAAATGTTTGTAAGTTTGTGATTGAAAAGTTATTATAATTCTTTATTTGTGATTGAGAAATTAGTACAATTCTAATAGCAAATTATTATCAACAATAACTTTCACAATAACTTTCCGTCCCCAAACTCAACATTACAATATCTGAGTATTTTTAAATTTTTGTAAACAGGTTGATAGAATGCTTTCAGTCTAGAGTGGTTCATGCTAATGATAACATTATCGTAACTGGGTAAACAATATCAACGATTTGAGCTTGCAAAAATAGCCTATATATACATAGCACCGATAGATAGTAATTAGATCTGTAAATAACATTTCCGTTGTAAATTATTTGTCCGGTCTGCAAGATTTTTCATCATTAATTTGTACAGTTCTACAAATCTACACAAAGGCTCTACACGACACCTCTTGAAATGCAGGCAAGTACAACTGTTGTCATTCACCAACTCATGTTAGCCCTCTTATGCAATCTATAGCCTACATATAAATAGCACACTCTCTGGATCTCATAATGTTTGTCGGGTTTGTTGAATAAAAATGTAGAAATTGTATATTTTTAGCATATAAAATTAAAATTTTTTCAACGATGCACTCGATATTGAAAAATTCTTTCAATTTATGTAGAAAGTTTGAATTGCTTCTTAAAACAAATCGATTGTTTATAAGTTTTCCTTTTGCAGACCGGACAACCAATTTACAATGGAAATGTAATTTATAGATCTAAATACTATCTATAAATTTTCATATACAACGGAAATGTATATAAGTTTGTGATTGAGAAATTATTGTAATTCTTTATTTTTGATTGAGAAGTTAGTAAATTTCTAATAGCAAATTATTATCAGTAAGAACTTTCACAATAACTTTCCGTCCCCAAACTCAACATTACAAGATCTGAGTATTTTTAAATTATTGTAAACAAGTTGATAGAATGCTTTTAGTCTATAGTGGTTCATGCTAATGATAACATTATCGTAACTGGGTAAACAATATCAACGATTTGAGCTTGCAAAAATAGCCTATATATACATAGCATCGATAGATAGTAATTAGATTTGCAAACAATATTTCCGTTGTAAATTATTTGTCCGGTTTGCAAGATTTTTGATCATTAATTTGTACAGTTATACAAATCTACACAAAGGCTCTACACGACACATGTTGAAATGCAGGCAAGTACAACTGTTGTCATTCACCAACTCATGTTAGCCCTCTTATGCAATCTATAGCCTACATATAAATAGCTCACTCCCTGGATCTCATAATGTTTGTCGGGTTTGTTGAATAAAAACGTAAAAATTGTATATTTTTAGCATATAAAATTAAAAATTTTACAACGATGCACTAGATATTGAAAAATTCTTTCAATTTAAGTAGAAAGTTTGAATTGCTTCGTAAAACAAATCGATTGTTTATAAGTTTTCTTTTTGCAGACCGGACAAACAATTTACAATGGAAATGTTATTTATAGATCTAATTACTATCTATAAATACTCATATACAACGGAAATGTTTATAAATTTGTGATTGAGAAATTATTGTAATTCTTTACTTTTGATTGAGAAGTTAGTAAATTTCTAATAGCAAATTATTATCAGTAAGAACTTTCACAATAACTTTCCGTCCACAATCTTAACATTACAAGATGTCTGTATTTTTAAATTATTGTAAACATATTGATAGAATGCTTTCAGTTTAGAGTGGTTCATACTAATGATAACATTATCGTAACTGGGTAAACAATATCAACGTTTTGAGCTTGCAAAAATAGCCTATATATACAAAGCATCGGTAGATAGTAATTAGATTTATAAATAACATTTCGGATGTAAATTGTTTGTCCGGCCTGCCAAATTTTTCATCATTAATCTGTACAGCCCTACAAATCTAAACAAAGGCTCTACATGACACCTCTTGAAATGCAGTCAAGTACAACTGATGTCATTCACCAACTCATCGTAGCCCACTTATGCAACCTATTGCCTACAAATAAATAACTCACTCTCTGGGTTTCATAATGTTTGTCGGGTTTGTTGAATAAAAACGTAAAAATTGTATATTTTTAGCAAAGAAAATTAAAATTTTTACAACGATGCACTAGATATTGAAAAATTGTTTCAATTTATGTAAAAAGTTTGAAATTTTTCTGAAAAGAAATCGATTGTTTATAAATTTTCCTGTTGCAAACGGGATAAACAATTTACAATGGAATTGTTATTTATAGATCTAATTAGTCTCTATAAATATCCAAATACAATATAAATATTTATAAGTTTGTGATTGAGAAGTTATTATAATTCTTTATTTGTGATTGAGAAGTTAGTAAAATTCTAATAGCAAATTATTATTAGCAAGAACTTTCACAATAACTTTCCGTCCCCAAACTTAACATTACAAGATCTGAGTATTTTTAAATTATTTTAAACAGGTTGATAGAATGCTTTCATTCTATAGTGATTCATGCTAATGATAACATTATCGTAATTGGGTAAACAATATCAACGTTTTGAGCTTGCAAAAATAGCCTATATATACATAGCATCGATAGATAATAATTAGATCTATAAATAATATTTCCGTTGTAAATTGTTTGTCCGGTCTGCAAGATTTTTCTTATTAATTTGTACAGCTCTACAAATCTACACAAAGGCTCTACACGACACCTCTTGAAATGCAGCCAAGTACGACTGTTGTCATTCACCAACTCATGTTAGCCCACTTATGCAATCTATAGTCTACATATAAATAACTCATTCTCTGGATCTCATAATGTTTGTCGGGTTTGTTGAATAAAAACGTAGAAATTGTATATATTCTTAGCATAGAAAATTAAAATTTTTACAACGATGCACTCGATATTGAAAAATTCTATCAATTGATGTAAAAAGTTTGAATTTCTTCTTAAAAGAAATTGATTATTTATAAGTTTTCCTCTTGCAGACCGGACAAACAATTTACAACGGAAATGTTATTTATAGATCTAATTACTATCTATAAATACTCAAATTGAACGGGATTGTTTATAAGTTTGTGATTGAGAAGTTATTGTAATTCTTTATTTTTGATTGAGAAGTTAGTCAAATTCTAATGGCAAATTATTATCAGTAAGAACTTTCACAATAACTTTCCGTCCACAATCTTAACATTACAAGATATCTGTATTTTTAAATTATTGTAAACACGTTGATAGAATGCTTTTAGTCTAGAGTGGTTCATGCTAATGATAACATTATCGTAACTGGGTATACAATATCAACGTTTTGAGCATGCAAAAATAGCCTATATATACAAAGCATCGATAGATAGTAATTAGATGTATAAATAACATTTCCGTTGTAAATTGTTTGTCTTGTCTGTCAGATTTTTCATCATTAATTTGTGCAGCCCTACAAATCTAAACAAAGCTTCTACACGACACCTCTTGAAATGCAGGCAAGTACAATTGTTGTCATTCACCAACTCATGGTAGCCCACTTAGGCAACCTATAGCCTACATATAACTAGCTCACTCTCTGGGTCTCATAATGTTTGTTGGGTTTATTGAAAAAAAACGTAAAAATAGTATATTATTAGTATAGAAAATTAAAATTTTTAAAACGATGCCCTAGATATTGAAAAATTCTTTCAATTTATATAAGAAGTTTTAATTTCTTCTTAAAAGAAATCGATACTTTATAAGTTTTCCTCTTGCAGACCGGACAAACAATTTACAATGAAAATGTTATTTATAAATCTAATTACTATCTATAAATACTCAAATACAACGGAAATGTTTATAAGTTTGTGATTGAGAAATTATTGTAATTCTTTATTTGTGATTGAGAAGTTAGTAAATTTCTAATAGCAAATTATTATCAAGAAGAACTTTGACAATAACTTTCCGTCCACAAACTTAACATTACAAGATGTCAGTATTTTTAAATTATTGTAAACAGGCTGATAGAATGCTTTCAGTCTAGAGTGGTTCATGCTAGTGATAACATTATCGTAACTGGGTAAACAATATCAACGTTTTGAGCTTTGCAAAAATAGCTTATATATACATAGCATCGATAGATAGTGATTTAGATCTATAAATAATATTTCCGTTGTAAATTGTTTGTCCGGTCTTTCAGATTTTTTTCATCATTAATTTGTACAGTTCTACAAATCTACACAAAGGCTCTAATCAACACATCTTGAAATGCAGCCAAATACAACTGTTGTCATTCACCAACTCATGGTAGCCCACTTATGCAACCTATAGCCTACATATAAATAGCTCACTATCTGGGTCTCATAATGTTTGTTGGATTTGTTGAATAATAACGTAAAAATAGTATATTCTTGGCATAGAAAATTAAAATTTTTACAATGATGCACTAGAAATTGAAAAATTATTTAAATTTTTGTAAAAAGTTTGAATTTCTTCTTAAAAGAAATCGATGTCAATATTATTTCAATTATTGTCAAGAAGAACTTTGACAATAACTTTCGGTCCACAAACTTAACATTACACGATGTCAATATTTTTAAATTATTGTAAACAGACTGATAGAATGCTTTCAGTCTAGAGTGGTTCATGCTAATGATAGTATTATCGTAACTGGGTAAAAAATATCAACGTTTTGAGTTTGTAAAAATAGCCTATATATATACATAGCATCGATGGATAGTTATTAGATTTATAAATAATATTTCCATTGTAACTTGCTTGTCCTGTCTGCCAGATTTTTCATAATTAATTTGTACAGCCATACAATTCTACACGAAGGCTCTACACGACACCTCTTGAAATGTAGTCAAGTACAACTGTTGTCATTCACCAACTCATGGTAGCCCACTTATGCAACTTATAGCTTACATATAAATAGCTCACTTTCTGAGCCTCATGATGTTTGTCGGGTTTGTTGAATAAAAACGTAAAAATAGTATAATCTTAACATAGAAAATCAAAATTTTTACAACGATGCACTAGATATTGAAAAATTCTTTCAATTTATGTCAAAAGTTTGAATTTCTTCTTAAAAGAAATCGATTGTTTATAAGTTTTACTGTTGCAGATCGGACAAACAATTTACAATGGAAATATTATTTATATATCTAATTACTAACTATAAATACTTAAATACAACGGAAATATTTATAAGTTTGTGATTGAGAAGTTATTGTAATTCTTTATTTGTGATTGAGAAGTTAGTAAATTTCTAATAGCAAATTATTATCAGCAAGAACTTTCACAATAACTTTCCGTCCACAAACTTAACATTACAAGATGTCAGTATTTTTAAATTATTGTAAACAGGTTAATAGAATGCTTTCAGTCTAGAGTGATTCATGCTAATGATAATATAATCGTAACTGGGTAAACAATATGAACGTTTTGAGCTTGCAAAAATAGCTTATATATACATAGTATCGATAGATAGTAATTAGATTTATAAATAATATTTCCGTTGTAAGTTGTTTGTCCGGTCTGTCAGATTTTTCATCATTAATTTGTACAGCCCTACAAATCTACACAAAGGCTTTACACGACTCCTCTTGAAATGCAGACAAGTACAACTGTTGTCATTCACCAACTCATGGTAGCCCACTTATGCAATCTATAGCCTACATATAAATAGCTCACTCTCTGGATCTGATAATGTTTGTCGGGTTTGTTAAATAAAAACGTAAAAATAGTATATTCTTAGCATAGAAAATTAAAATTTTTACAACGATGCACTAGATATTGAAAATTTCTTTCAATTTATGTAAAAAGTTTGAATTTCTTCTTAAAAGAAATCGATTGTTTATAAGTTTTCCTCTTGCAGACCGGACAAACAATTTACAATGGAAATGTTATTTATAGATCTAATTACTATCTATAAATACTCAAATACAACGGAAATGTTTATAAGTTTGTGATTGAGAAGTTATTGTAATTCTTTATTTGTGATTGAGAAGTTTGTAAATTTCTAATAGCAAATTATTATCAGCAAGAACTTTGGCAATAACTTTCCGTCCACAAACTTAATATTACAAGATGTCAGTATTTTTAAATTATTGTAAATAGGTTGATAGAATGCTTTCTGTCTAGAGTGGTTCATGCTAATGATAACATAATCGTAACTGGGTATACAATATCAACGTTTTGAGCTTGCAAAAATAGCCTATATATACATTGCATCGATAGATAGTAATTAGATCTATAAATAACATTTCCGTTGTAAATTGTTTGTCCGGTCTGCCAGATTTTTCATCATTAATTTGTACAGCCCTATAAATCTACACAAAGGCTCTACACGACACGTGTTGAAATGCAGTCAAGTACAACTGTTTTCATTCACCAACTCATGGTAGCCCACTTATGCAACCTATAGCATACATATAAATAACTCACTCTCTGGGTGTCATAATGTCTGTCGGGTTTTGTTGAATAAAAACGTAAAAATAGTATATATTCTTAGCATAGAAAATTAAAATTTTTACAACGATGCACTAGATATTGAAAAATTCTTTCAATTTATGTAAAAACTTTGAATTTCTTCTTAAAAGAAATCGATTGTTTATAAGTTTTCCTTTTGCAGACCGGACAAACAACTTACAGCGGAAATGTTATTTATAGATCTAATTACTATCTATAAATACTCAAATACAACGGAAATGCTTACTATCTATAAACAATTTACAATGGAAATGTTTATAAGTTTTCCCATGATTTGAGAATATTCAAATTTTATTGCCGTGTTTTTGTTAACCAAATGTAAAAATATTTAATGCATAGTATCGTCTGGCTTGCATCATCCAAGAAATTTATTAGTGCAAAGTGGGTATCACATGGTGCCCATTCGGTGCATTTACGCCAGACATTTTAATTTTGGACAGCACAGATTTCAAGAGAGACAAGAGCGGAGATAGAGTAGATAGGTGAGTTGCGAAATCATTTTTTAATATGAGCCATCAAAAAATATATCAGATTACTTGAGAGTACTGATCAAGCATCATATGTGTAGAGGTGGCAATCTTAATCCATATTTTTTAACCCATCCAAATTCGCCCATTTATAGCCCAACCCAACCCGCTTATCAGCCTTATATTGTATAATAGGTTTATATGGGTTGAACTCATATAAATTGACATATACATGGGTTTAGATGGGTTAAGAAATGTTCAATATGGGTTGAAATTAAAAGATCCATTCTCTCAAAAAGAGTGGTTATACTTCTCAAATGTGAAATCCCTGTAAGTTATTTTTGAAAAAAAAAATTCAAAGCTTCACGGAGAATGGGGGCATTATACAGCATATTACAGTAGTTGATTTGGAATCTCTCTCTCTCTCTCTCTCTCTCTCTCTCTCTCTCTCTCTATTTGGAAGCAAGTTAATTATGTGAATAATCTTACACAGTTTTAAACATAAAATTTCTCCCAAATACGCCAATAATATGAGTTGTTTAATTAGTTTAAAACATATTTTTAAGAACACTTATGAAAAGATCAACTCACTTAGATATCGATAAGGACTTGATCAATTCGTTCAATTTTTATTCTGTGAAATTTAGGGACAAATATCTTAAAAACATGTTTAAATCAAATTAAACGGCTCCAATCTTTTTAGTTGTTATTAAAAAATAATTACATTTGTCAGTTTTGCGCCAAACTTTTACGACTTCTTGGTTTGTCTCAACAAGAGAGCCAAAAAAATTTGATCGAAACTCATAATTTTTTTAAAAAGGAAAAAAATAGGTATAAAAAAAAAAGCAATTTTTTGACATTTTTTTTCCTCTTTCAAAGAAATTATGGAGTTCAGTATGAAGCAAAGTAATAAACTTGGTGCAAAATAAATAAAGACCAAAATATTGAAAAAGGACAAAAATAAAAAATAAAGTCACCTAATTTATTGAACCAAAAAAAATCCCATCCCACCCTCCGTCCCTCTCTCACAAACACATACACACAAAGATGCAAAAAAATTGGCCTTTTAGTTGATGTTTGTCTTTATTCAAATAAATTTTAGCTTATATAGTCGAAAAATTGACGCAGAACATACAAATCCCAAAAAATTAAATAAACACACTCCCCCCCCCCCCAAAAAAAAAAATCCAATTGGCTTATATAGCTAAAAGAGCCCACGGGGTTTTGTCCATTTGTGAACGTGCTTCAAGTCATATCGGAGGCAAATAGTGGAGAAGGAAAAGAAGGAAGGGGGGGGAGGGGAAAAAGGAAAAAAGGAAGAACAAAAAAAGCGAGGAAAACAGGTTCGGTTGGGCGGGTTTGGGCTTGACTTGACCCCATTCACTATTCGACCTATACTTGCCCCACTCATATTTGACCCATGACCTGTTTCAAACCGCTTAAACCCGCCAAAACCCACTAATTTGCCACCTCTAACCATATGAAAGCAATTAGAGAAGCATTAGATTTTAGTGGAAGAAATTTGAGAAGCCTTAGATTTTGGTGCTTTCTTTTCTTAATTTATAACAAAAATTATAATCCTATTGAAGAGATTACCAGCTTGAACCACAAGTGATACAAATATTTCATTTGGCACTATTGGATTCTCATGAAATAAAACAATACATGAACTCTAGATAGCTGAAGTTGTTTGACATAAAAACCAAAAGAGACCACAATTATATGATTGTGGCACAAAAGAGTCACAGATTCAATTAACGCTTGACAAATGTTACCCAAGGGACTAATTTATTATTTGGGAAACCTGTTATCAAAAGGGGACTCCAGCTTTAACCCTTATGGTTTGCTACTACCGATAGTAGGTTTAATCAATAGTCCACGGAATTGCAATTTCATGTATGGCAATTTTGTCTATAGGATGTTTTGTTGAAACTCTTCCAATTTCTACTAGATATTAGCTTTGATTTGTTCCTCTACTTGTTGGTCAAACTGGCGCAGCAGCTGAAGTGATGGAATAATTTGAAGCGCAAATGCAAGGTGTTGGGAGGATGAACGTTTGACTTTAACATTTGGAACAAATCAATAATCTCAACTTTGAGATGCTCATATGTTTCAATCAACTCCATAGAAACCGGTGGTTCTGCTTCTAGTTGAGGTTGTGGATCGTTAATTTCCATGAGATCATGCTGAACAATAGCCACCATCTCTGATTTTGGTTCAAGCTGTTGATCATTGACTTCAGTGGAATCGTGTTGATCCATCTTGTTGTTTATTAAAACCTAGCATCAAATAGAAATTTGAAACTACTTTCATAATAATAATTGCAAATGATTCGAGGAAACATGAAATTTCATGATAACAAAATACATAGCCAGATTAGCATATGCTGGTTATGATCAGTTACATTTCATTTAGAAATAATCCTAGCGATCGTCTATAAATTTAACTTAAACAAACCAATAGATGCTAAATATGTAGAACAAAACAGAGATGTTCATGTATGAAGTTTGATTGCTCTGTGACCGTTTTACCAACAATTTGCCAATATTCCTTGGAAACAGCAACATAAGACACTTTGTTCTTCAGCTCTCTCTTTTTTAATGGAGGACGTTGCTTGAGTTTGAATCTGGGCAGTTTAAATAGATTTTAGAAATTGGTGTGGAGCGGAGTATTCCTGTGAAAGCACAAGGTTTTCTACAAGTTGAATCTAGGTATTCGAAATCATATGATATAGAACACAACTCCTCTCAAGTACTGTGAGCCACGACGGATTAGTTAAACCTACGCATAGGCGTATGTTGCAAGTACAAAGACCACAATGCTCTAGATTTGACAAGTACACATACATATTATTTTCTTGTATATTGAGACTCCATCACATGAAGTTATACCATTTTTCTATACGCAAAATCAACTATGCTCACTCTTTTTTTAATCTCCGTCAAATTAAAATAATAATCACGATCGTTAACATTGCAACATCGAATTTTAAGAACGCTACAATGATCTTATTTTGTGAAATTTGAGAAACGACACAGTTGGAAGTGAGATTGTTGCAGGATTTACACAAACAATATTTCGATGTACTGTCACTGATTGGAGTTTTGAATTGTTCAAGGGCAATTTAAAATAGTTTTGAATTGTTCGAGGGCAATTTAAAATAATTCCAAAGTTATTGAGAAGCCAAATCTACAATTCTAATGCTGTTAAGTATTATAAAAAACAACATCCAACGCTGATGATTATAGTTTCTTAAGCCCCTTCCTTTTCGATGTTTGAAAAGAGAGAAGTACTAATATACAATCCATAAGTATAAGTGCTCATACCTGGGCAAATTTGCACTCGAAAGAATGATAAGCATGTTTTGAGCAGCAATAGAGCTAACAAGGGGCGAGCAGGGGCAGTTGCTCCTACAATAAGTAGAAGAAACATTACTATTATATGTAAATTAAATAAATTCCTATCAAAGTATAGAAGTTCACCTTTGTGTAGAATATTGCAAAGCAATATATAATTATAACTATTAAATTACAAGAATACCAACATTAATTAGTAAGGGTAAGGGCTAAAATAAGATTATAGGAATAATATTGTGAATATTCAAGTAATAAACTTCTGCATTTTGTTACATAGGTTTATTGTTTTATAGTCTTATTTCTTTCATGTTATAGGCTTCTTTCAATTCTTTGTTTTTTTAACTGGTAAAATCAACAAACATGAAAGCCCATGTATTGAATTCATCTACTTGTGATGAATAAAAAAGAAGATGATCAATAAAGAAAAACAACACACATACATCAAGATCGATTCTATTGATTAAACCAATTTATTTATTTATGTTATTTTGAGTTTTAATGTACTTATGTGATTATGCATATGTATTTATATTTTTTTTCTTGCATGCACAATCGCTCCTGTGTGGTGAAATTACTAGCTCCATTCTTGGTTCTGAGCATCTCCAAGATTTGACGTAACTCAAGTAGTATATATTCTCGGAGGCTTTATGTGGTATGAGTTGGATTAGTAAACCGCGAGATATTGAATGAAGTTGCATCACAATTGATTAACTCAACCTTTCTGCGTACTGTTGACTCTGCCATAATTTTATATCAGAAACAGGTTGTTCAGCGTACTTGTGATTTCATATTCACAAACTATATCTAGGTATTTAAGTTGGATGAGGTAAAAGCTAGCATTGGTGTGATGGACACTAAAATCATGAGCTAGCAGAGGGAAATTTGGTAAGTAGCCGTTCTGCTTTCTCCCAAAAGCTTCTTTTTTTAAAGGATGTAATTTCAAACTCAAATATAATGAAAATAAAAATTATTTTTTAATTTTTTTTCACTATTTAAAAAATCTCAATAAGATCTATCAAACAAGATCCATATTAGTAGAAAAAAACTTGCGTAAACACATGATTTTTGACCTTGAAATTACCTTTTTTTTTCTTAAAGTCTTTTTAAAAACAAACTGGAATGGCCAAAAAGTCTTTGTACTTGAATCAGTGCAAATCTTGTAAGTATCTTTCCCGTAGATGATAAAGCATGGATAAAAATTGCTGCAGTGCTATTACTTTCTATTTTATATGTTTTAAAGGTACACAAACAGCAATGACTACGTTTACAATTATAACTTTAACTTTGAGAATGTTTCTGGTATTAAAATCTATATAAATTTTTTTTCCTAGCTATAAAATTGTTTCTTGTTTTAAATAACAAATGAATTAGTGAAAAATAATTATATATTTCAAAGGTAAAAAAATTGGTTACAACTTTTTGGATAGTGGAAATAAAACACGAGAATATAAGAATTTTTGAATTTCTGAAGATGTGACAATAAAATATGTTAAGTGTTCCGTCTTATATATTTCCAAGAATCCTACTTTCAAGATAGGATTTCACTGGTTATGGTTGAATTCTGTATCGAACTCTGTGTTCTATGCAGTGTATTTGCAAATTTCATCTCCCATATATCATGCCTAGCTTTTTGTGCTGCATGGCGTAAGCATAAAACACGAACTCTGATGTGATTAATGCTTGCATCAGCTTCCCAAGGCGAAATCTTTCGAGGACATTCACCTTTGAGGACATTTAGCACAACATGTGAATCATGGTATGGATATTCTTGTGCTGTAGTGTCATACCTTGCACTTACTATCTTCAAGATACAATAATAAAATGATTGCATTCACATTTATAACTTTGAATTATTCTAGTTCAAATACTTGTACTATTAGTTTATGTAAAATATTGAATCGAAATCCAATTCCGTAGAAGTCCACTGTATTCTTCATGTTGACACTTGAAATATAGCTAGTCATTGAACATTTGAGTGTGTCTTGAGTGTTTTTCATTGTATTGCTCCACATTTATTTTAATTACTTGTTCCAGTAGGTAATAAAAACAAACAAGCCTACAATCTGAAGTTCCAATGTATTGGAAACAAAGTTTCATACATACCTCCCCTGTGTTTGATTAATTGTCTCAGCGACATACAACCTGCAAAAACATTACATGCGTGCGGCCTATAGTGAAGTCATGTGTTGTTGATGTTAATGATCATACATACCAGAATGCACTGATACATAAGTATGAAATTGCGTCACAAGTACAAAGTTGCATTTATTTTTAGAGTTGGCTTGCACATTAGGAGCTACTCCTTCTTCTTCTTCTGGAAAGCAACTGCAAGTGGAAGATCATCCTCATTTGTTGACCCATCACAATGTTTATCCACAAATAGTTGTTGTCGTGCCTTTTTACGTGGCTTTTTAGCACTTGAAGTTGATCCACCGGCATTTTTTACACTCTTCCCACACTTGGTTTTGGCAAGAAATCGTACTCCTGAACTGAATACACACATTTGGGCAGCTAGACTTTGTATAATTGTATGCGTTGACTCGCACAGCATAACTCACACCTTGACATAGTTTTTCAAGTGCCGATGCAAATAATTCACCCTATATTTAGATTTACACTTTAGAAATTATCAACATCAATAAGCTTGTGTTATGAATAATATTTCTAATACAAGCTACCAGTTGTATGTTTTCTCTCATGTATTCAGTAGTGATACCAAACATTCCTTCAGCATCTCGTTGAAACACATTAACAACGATTGAACCTGTTTTGTCCGACAACTCGATGTTAAATTTAAGGCTGTGAAACATTTTGGTACGAACCATACAGTTAGGTTTTTTTAATTACAATATCAAATATTAGTTAATGTATCCACTTGCAAGAATTTTCATGGGCAAAAACGCACTTTACTACTGGTGGCATGCGTTTTCTACAGTGGTTGCACCAAAATAGACCATTACCCATTGCATCCGTGGCATGATTGCAATTTAAACATGTTAGGTACCAGAATTGTTGTGTCAAATCAACAACTTTACAAGTAACTGCAACCCAGTGAAATTCTTGCTGCACATAGTTTTATGTTAATTGTCATGCTACTGCAATATCCTATTGAATCACGTACCTATGTATTTAAAGTCATACCTTGTAGAGACCAGTAAATTTCTTATTTAATTTTAATGTTGTAATTGAGGAAAAATGGTGGAAAATGATGTGAATGTAAATGTGGTGGTTAAGTGTGTGAGGATTTGAAAAATATGGGTGTTGGTGTAATATGGTGCATGTGTGTATATGTCTTTGCCCAGGGGATTTATTTCTCATTTCCTTCTCTCTCTATCTCTCGATCTCTCACTCTCTCTCTTGACTCTCTCTTGGCTCCCTCTATCTCTCTCACTCTCTCACCCAATCACTCAAAACCCCAAACAATCAACCTCAACTCCATCTTCTACTTGGGTATTAGGACTTGTATCGCTTTGGATAGAGCTCGGTTTGGTCTATTTAGCTCGGTTTGGATTCCGAAAGCTAGGGTTTGCTCAATCTCAACGATTTCGGCTTGGATACTTGAGGTAGAGAATTCTACCTCTCTTTATATGTTATTTGAGTGTTCTTGTACCATATTTGAACTTATATTGATTGTTATTGAAGATCGGATCGAATTCTGAAAAATTCTGTCAAAATCACCAGAAAACATTTTTTCCAAACCGGTAGGAACTTTTCTTCTACCGGTAGTACAAGTAAGAAATTCTTCCTCAACTAGCTCAAACATACTACAGCTCAAAAGTAGCTCAAACGTAAGCAATTCAAAAGCATTCACCCACCTACCGGTAGGAACTTTCCACCTATCGGTAGGACAGGTACAAAGTTATTTTGTGAAATTGATGGCCTTTCTATTTCCAGTTTCTACCGGTAGGAACCTTCACCTACCGATAGGAGTGCAGAATTCTCATCTTCTACTGATAGAACTCATTCACCTATCGGTAGGTAATTGAGCTGCTACAGTGTCTTTCAACAGCTTTTCCTACGTTCTTTCAAATCACTTTTTGAAGCTTCTCGTCGACTCTAATGGGTTTGTTTATGCATTCTTTCAAGTGTTTTGGAGAGTGTTACTTGTTTCAAACTAGAGTGGTATCCGATGAATTTAAATGAACTCGTTGAGTTAAGAAATGTGAAATGTAAGTTATTGCAGAAATGTGAAATGTAAGTTATTACACGTTGAAACATGAACGATACACATGAGCATGTCTAGTGATCCAATGAGTAGAATTGCAATTCGTGTTCTCTCAACTCATAGAATCTTTTAGACTCCTTTAGCGTATGACTTACGGACTCCAAGTATAGAAATTAGAAGACCGGGCATCGCAGAGTCTAGTTGAGGGTTGATATGTGGTATGTGAAGATATGGTGGTAGAGGTACGGCGAGGACATGTGTATTTGATTATATGTGATATGGTAGATTGTTGGTCTTGTAATACTATGTGATCGATTAGATGGCTTTTGGATTCGATTGAACGACTTGATGTTTGTGAATGAGAAATGGAATGACAATGGATGACAAATGGACACAAAGAAAACTTTCAGAGCTCTTGAATGAGTAAATGCCTGGCAGGAGCTACATGCTCATATCATATACTTTCAGGGCTCTTGAATGAGTAAATATCTGGCAAGAGCTAAATGCTCATATCATATACTTTCAGGGCTCTTGAATGAGTAAATGCCTAGCATGAGCAAATTGCTCATATCATTTCTCTTTAGGGCTCGTTATCGAGTAAGTGCTTGGCAGGAGCTTTGGCTCAGACTCTTAATAACACGTAATTAGTTTATGAAGTAAATGAAAGGGTTTTGGTTTGATTAGAGGATTTTGATGGGAACCCTCCGGTATTCTTGAGCGAATCAACTGTTTTCTGTATTTGGGCACAAATCAACAGACTTCGGTATCCACCCGAATCAACGGAGCTCGGCCTATAATGGTCTTGAGTTTTCTCTAAATTGTTTTGGAAATCAAAAGGAAGGTTTTATGAAATTAGGCTCTACGGTGAATGGTATAGAATGAGGAAGTTGTTTGTGGCATTCATTCGAAAAGTTATTAAATGGTTGAATAGTTGTTGTAGTTTGTTGGATTGATATGAGTTTAAATGCTGGTTTTAGTTGACGTGTGAAAGGTTAGGGTTATCTCTAAGACGTTTGAAACCCCAAAATCTAAATTAGTCAGTTCATTTTGGTAACCCCTCTTGTATTTCATGTTCGCTTGTTGAGTCTCATTGCGTTTAGTGCATACTTCATTGCATGATAAAGGGTTCGATGATGATCGAAGGAGATATGGGAAAGAATGTGGTACCGCACGAGAAGGTGGATTGGCAATAGTCGGATACATGATCTTGATAGTTATG
The DNA here is from genome assembly GCA_014282245.1 of Rhododendron simsii. Taxonomy (NCBI): domain Eukaryota; kingdom Viridiplantae; phylum Streptophyta; class Magnoliopsida; order Ericales; family Ericaceae; genus Rhododendron; species Rhododendron simsii. The sequence continues at coordinate 15,948,011 of CM024955.1, forward strand.
CTTATCTCTGTTGTCATTAGGTATTTATCATTTGTTCTTCTGCATTGCTCATTTGCATATAGAGTTTGCGAAAACTTTTCTATTGGTTCAGTGTAGCTCAAGCCTTATATCATTTTTAGGTGTTAATTCGGAACAGTAGATTGTATGCCTAGAGTACTTGGAGTGTGGACACACCTTTTTGAAAGTTAACCAAAGGAGTTACTTATTTATCCTTGTAAATTTCTTTTGAAAGATGTATTTGTAACTCAAGTTACAATTCTTTGATTATGAAATATTTGCAAACTCTTAACTCTCATAACACTTGATGCTTAAGCAAAAATTTGGGCCGTTGAGCTGATGATGTAATATTTGAAAATCTAATGGAATTGGAATTATGATTGAGGGAATGGAAATACTGTAATCTTTTGAGTATTGTATGGAATATTGTGAGGATTTATTTGTGAAAACCTTTTATATTTATGTTAAAAATTAAGGGCATGACATACCTTGTGAACAATAGTTGGAAATTCATTAACACATTTAAACTCATTCTTGTTTGGTGTTTCAGTACGCGATGGAGTTACACCCATATTTCTTTCTAGCATTGCCAATTTATCAATTGTCTTAGCATTCGCCATACACCTACAATAATAGGTAGATTTGTTCTTTGGACTTATATTGCCTAATATGTATAAGTAAATATCTTTACCAAGCACGTAATTTTTCAGCTGCAGGAATCGGGGGATTGAAAGTAAATGTATTGGAACCGTTTGTAGCGAGCTGGTAACCTGCCAATATAATAGTATTTCCAAATCTTAGAATGCTTAAATTCCATAACCATGATTCATCTTTTTAACTTAGGGCTAAATATAGAAATTACCTTGATATGAGCTAACCTTCATCCTTGTTGCCTGGACAATGGGGAAAGGCCCTCTACTCATTACTTCTCCCTCCTACTCTGCATACTAATCCAATAGCAAAAGCGTCGCTGGAACATTGCTGCACATTTTTTGTTCATTTGCATGCACCAAAATTCAAGATAATTGTTAATAATAAAGTGCACATGTTAGATTAAATGTTTAATTGTACCACCAAATATAGTTATGATAGTAAAACGGTAAAGTACAAGACATACCTTGCATCAATAACAGTTATGTACTGTATGATGTACGTGGTTATCCCTTATAGTACGTTTCGGGCCAAAACTAAGTATAGCAAAAAGAACATCTGTTACATCACAAACCTTAGCATATTAGTGTCCTCTTAAGTTCCAGTGCACACTGTCATAATGACCGAACACCCAGAAAAACATACCAAAACCTCGATTGTTATGAATATATTCACTCAAATCTCGCAGCGGAACATATTCATACTTGACCCACTTGATATCGTACATAACTTTTGCAATTTCTTCAGTTGGTGTTCGACCAGACAGAGTCCATTATAGAGGACTATCAAAAATCCAGAAATCTAGTACAGTCATGTCAACTTTTGCATTGCTTACTAAGTAACTGTGATATAGCTCAAGGGTATCCTACAGCATTGCTACATCCGCATTCCAAATAGTGCACTGCATTTTAGTGCCCTACATGCAATATTATCAAACTACTTAAAATCATAAAACACAATGCACTTTTATTGAATATAAGCATCACTCAGAATATACTAACTTCAGAATCTATGAGTATAATTTTTTGATAAGTTTGATCTCCCGATGTTATTCTGGGATAACCTCTTTCAATCACCATTACTCGAGCTGTCCAATTGGTCAGTCCCGCTTTCACATCCTTAATTGTGAACAAATTGTCTGTCATAACTCAGGCCATAGCGTTAACCTGTAATTGAAAACATGTTTCCTATCAGCTAGAAGATTTTACATTTGCACAAGTAAATGCTATAGCAGAAGAACATAACTTATCGAAACATGTATGATATTGCAAAACAAGCATTAATCCAAGAAAGAAAAACTATAACTCCATTACTGATTTAGAAAGCCTATAAAACCTGAAAATTTTACTTTTGGTGTTGTTTATGAACATACCTATAGTCAATAGCTGCAAGTTTCTTTGTATTGGATTTGAGTGCGCCTCACTTAGTATTTCGCTATAAACTATATTTTTAGTTGTTGTTGCAATCTTGTTTTTATCATAAGAAGTATTTGGTATAACTTTTATTTTTGATGTTGCTTTGGCACGAGAAATAGCAACGTATAGTTGTTCGTGCGAAAACACTGGTTCCTGCAAATTAACACCCACAATATCCAATGTCTGTCCTTGAGCCTTGTTAATCGTCATTGCAAAACATAACCTTACTGGAAATTGACGCCTGGTGAATTGCACAGGGTAGAGTTTAGCATCAGTTGGCTGTAGTGAAATACGAGGTATAAATACAATATTTCGTTGATGCTCTCCAATAGCTACTTCTGCCATTATAACATGTTGATGCAATTTTCGGCATATTAGTCGCGTTCTATTGCATAATCCCTTGGAAGGATCCAAATTCCGTAACATTATCACTGGGCAGTTCTCTTTTAGCACAAGTCAGCGAGCTGGCATTCCATGAGGACATATTAAGTGTATGAAATCAACATATAGACCTTGATTAGCTGGGTTAACTGTTTCATCAATGCTCACATACAAGTACTCTTTTCCTGAAAATCTATTGATCAACAACTCATTTATCTGATCTATTGAATCATTTCTGGGTGCCAATATTGCAGATTTTGTCATAGATATTGCATCAATAGAATATCGCTGTAAATCTGGGAACACAAAAGTAATGAGCTGCTCGATAGGAGGAATATTTGGGTTAGGCAGAATTATCATTGACAGAGGAATTGTTATTTCATCATTTAAATTGCATAGTTCTTCTCCGTTACCTACCCTCAACAAATAATTGCTAAATGCAGGATCTGTTCTAGCTCTCATGTTTTCCTTCAACATGAATTTTTTGAGAAAAGCCCATATATACGATCTGACCAGATTGGCCAAACATAACTAGTCCAACCAACCCCAACCACTAATGTTTCAGACCAACTTTGTAAGTCTGATGCCCGAAATTGGATATTTCAAGTGAATAATTATTTAGTTCTTTAATTTAACCAATAAGAAACCATGCAACACATAACAAATCCAAGAACCTACATGAATCTTTACCTCAGAAACCATGATAATATCATAATTACCATGATGTCACAAATATCAGTGTAAGATTTTCCAAGTAGATCCGAGCATTAAATTCAAGATCTTTTCCCACTACTCCCAAACATTCCCTCTCGCATGCTGATACACAAGCATGATCCTATAATAATTGTCATGATGTCATGAATATCACTATAATAAAATTATCCAAGTACATTACCTATCAAAAACCAAAGATCTTCCAAATACATTCGAGCCTTAAATGCCCAAAAAATTCTTGCAATTCTATACAGACGTTCCCTCTCTTAACCCAAACCAGCTCACGCTGAGCTATTATCCATAATTGCAACAATGACTGGCAAAACATAACCAATACAACCAACCCCAAAGGCTGATCTTTCAAACCAGAACCGAAAGTCTAACGCTTGAAATTGGATATTTCGGGGGAATTATTGTTCTACTCCTTGACCAATAAGAAACCATCCAACACATAGCAAATCCAAGTAGCTACAAGCATTAATAAACCAACAAACAAAACCAACTAACTGATCTTTCAATAGGATTGTTGTTCTTTTCCATCAGGACCATCACCAATAAGAAGGCATGCAAATACCTAACTTAAAAGAATCCAATGTAACCACATCCAATTAATAAACCAACAAACAAAACCAAAGCTAACATTTAGTGAACCTGATAAATACCAGAATAATTACTGACAATAGAAACACTAACCAACTAAATGAGAATTCCTGACATTAGCCAATAATTCAGTAGAAGATCTTCTTTAAATTCTTACCATCGAATCCACCTAGCCTCAGCGAACAAATTTGCCCTACAAAATCGTCCTAAACCAACAAATTCTCCTTTGGGAGAACGAAACCAATCCAACGAGCAACATTACCAAATCACCCCTACCCCAAAATCCAAAACCTTATCCAAAGAAACGAATTCAGGCCATGGAAGGAAAACCTGAAAAGTCAGAAAACCCATTAAAGTAAAAAAAAAAAAACACAATCTAGGCACCCCAATCCTCGGGGGGCCACCACCGAAAACAAACCAAAGGACCAAAACAACCCTGCATAACAAACCAATGTAGCCTAACAGCTCCACACACGCATAAGGGCAATCCTGGCAGCAGCCAAAGTTCGTTGCTTACACGTACAGACAAATTCAATCCTCCTTTAGTGAGCCCGAGTAGATATATTGTCTTGGGGCTGTTTTGGCAGTTGGCATGCTTTACTTTGTGATACATTTTGACGCTCGCACATACAGGGTCGGGAAAATGTTGGAATATTTTTGCGGGCATGAATTACTTGTAGCTGCACATTAAAAAAGATACTCCATCCGTCCCCTTTTTAAAGTCCAGTATTTCATTTTAGGTTGTCCTTTAATAAGTGTCCATTTTGTAAAGTTAGTGAGTAAAAATTGGTACATTTTTCATTTTATCCATAAAAGTATATTCTATTTAAAAAAGTTAGTGAATAAAAGTATAATGATGATGTCTCTATAGAGGGTAAGTAGGAAAAGTGAATGTAAAAGTTGATGTGAAAAGTGTAATGATGATATTTTCTTAATGAGTTGGAGTTACGAAACAGGATACTTGAAAAGGAACGGAGGGAGTAGTGAATACTCAGGAACTACGGCGTCCGCGTAGCTCCGGATACACACATTGGAGCTATTTGCTCGATGTCCTAGATACACACATTGGAGCTCTTTGCTCGGTGTCCTGGGTCACTATGTTTTGAACCGCTGTTTCATCGGGCAGTGTCTTCATTCTAAGTTTCTAACACGCTTGGGAGAGGGAGAGTTTCCCTACCCTCCCTCTTTCGGGAATAGAGGCCGAGCTCAGCCCAAAAATGGGCCGAGCCCAGCCCAACACTACTTCCAACCCTTTCACCTACACAGGCCGGACAGCCCACTCCGCCACCCCCCTCCACCACCGACAACCAACTTAGGTGAAACAACCACCACCACCGCACCAAACAGGGCCAGAACTAGCACCTTCAAGCTCCAAGAACAAATACCCACAGCGCCATGAGCCCCACATACTGGATCCCGTCGATGACCACCAAGCACCTCCACTTCGATCCTCCTAAACGGCCAGGAAAACCAGCAAACCAGGGCCCAAACACCGCAGCAGCGCCGCCCCGAGTTCCCGCTTCGAAGCCTCCCCAATAAAGCAAAGCATCATCAAGCTCAGGTTTCCGGCCTCGCCAACATGCACCCTAATATCATGGACCAACCCGGTGACCCAGCACGACCGGAAACATGCACCTTTTTTTTTTTTTTCCACTTTTTCTCCATTGCCATGCATGCACTTTTTTCATTTGCCTAAACCTTGTATCAAGTACCCTACGAAGAGAGACTGAACATAGGTTTCTAAGTTACAAAAGAATAACCTGCACTCTGGGTATGATCATAGAACACATTTAAAAGGCCTTTCGAAAAGAAAAAAAAAGAAAACCATTTAAAAGTTGAGAAACTACTGTCAGATGTTTCTTATGCTATTGCAGCAAACCAAAATCCAAAAAATAAAACAAGTTACAAAAATTGCAAGCCATTACTTGTACAAAATCTGGCGTTGCTCCAAATGTAGCAGTGAATAACACGACCATCAGAGGAAGCTTCATGGGCGAAAGTATCAGCTAGAAATGAAGAAACTCTTCTGTTCTGCTTTATCGTCATCTAACAATTGCAGCAGCAGTGGTGAAATGGCAGGACAATTGGAATTTCTTTAGACTGCTACCAGAAAACTTCCGCAGGCGTAGTGCAGATGTAACGGGACGCACTAGTGCAGCAATTTCACCTAATATCAATAAACACTACTGAAATACGTGGCGACTAAAATTCTATATCCAGCAATCAATTCACATGTCAATTTCATGATCATCAATAAATTAGAAGAAAAGGAATCACTTCACAACTCGGGAACAAAAAGCCTTGAGACAACCGTACATCCAAACAAGCATGAACAAATTAACTAATTAAGAAGCTTAGAAACAGCACTTCATCCAAACAATCACGTCTTTCCCTATGGTGCCTGCCAGAGGTGTCTTTCATCTGTTTTTGCTGACTGGCTTATTAGACAAACATTTTTGTACTGAAGAATGAAAAAAATACCACATATAAGCCTAAAAACCATCAACAGCATCCTCATCGCAAGCAGAGTTACCAAACCTTTTCCCTCGGGCCATTATCACCACACCAGTATCATCTTCCCCAGCTTCTGCATCTCCCAATATTAAGCCTCCAGATAGATTATCACAAATGGAAGTGAATAGATGTTTTACATGCTTAATCCATATAACCAAAAACTACTTGATCCTGGGTGATAACAAATGGCAAAATTTGCTTTGGACACTTTTGCAGTGCCTCCAAAGAGCTCTCAACATATCACTGACACATTAGCAATGTTAAATGACCATTGGCTTTGGATCAGAGTAACAGAGTTGTCAGAAATTGGGATTCCCCATAGCAGACACCCATCTTAATATGTTCTTTTTTCTTGATATGTTTAAACCTGCATTGCTACTAATAAATTTGGGATACAACTATACGCATGGGTGCAATTAAAGATAGTACTCAAGTGATCGTCACTAAATTGTTCTCAGAATCATTTTTGGTTCATATGAAAATCAGAGACGCGTGATGGCTTACTAATGGGTTGTATGATATTAGAGTACATGTTGATCTGATCTATTGGTGTTGAACGCCAAACATTAGCTAATCGGAGTTTATTTTCTCCTATGGAGTGTTTAGAATCAAGTTGGCTATCACATTCCCCTGTTCAACTTATTAGTGAAACTTCACAAACACGACTCATGGGATACACCAGAGTTCCAATTAAAATAAGGTCAGAGATAAAAATACAACAAAGTGAGTACTTAAAAGAGATGATCACTAGTAATCTTATTCATTCTTGTAAATAATGTCTTCTGTACTTCTTGATACTCAAAGTTAGTTCAAGACTATTTTGGAGCGGTCACATGAATGCATTCTGAGAAATGAACTGAAACAGAATCCAAAAATCACCCCGGAAAGACCTCTCTGAATTCTCATTATAAGTTCACACACCTGTAAAATCTCTAACGTTAGTACTATTATCCAAATACTTTCACAGATTCTAATTTTAATGCCTATAATCTACAATCCATAGTCTGAAGAATAATTAGCTCCCAAACACCCCCTCTATCAACTTACAGTGGGTCTCTCGCCCAACTAAAAGATCGTGGGGGATACAACACTGTTTTCTGTTCCTTCTCCCACTTGTCTTCTTTCTTTCTTCTTTTCTTTTATTTTTTTTCCGTTTTTTGCCAACATTGTATGCATCAGTGGAGGGTTAGAGGTGAATTAGTGGGTTATAACAACCAGAGGGGGTTCGACATCTCACCATAGACATCAATCCCAACCTCCCCCTTGGAAGACAAGGGGTACTACGAGATAGGCTAAGACCCACATCTTCCCCTCTTGTCTTACCACTGAAAATTGCAACCAATGCTGAAACCATATTCCAACATGATTCACATATAAACTCATGATATGATGTATCAAAAAGTCCCTAACCATCAAAGAGAAATCTAGAATTTTGCCATTCCTCGTAGTTGTGAACTGCCTCGGATACTCCAAAGATGATCATTAGTGCCATACCATTATCATCTGAAACTTGCTTCAGCCATCAGGGAATTATTATGGGAAAAGGTGCCCCACCTAACATGTAATACACATGGTAGTGATTCTAGTAAATGCACCAGCTTTAAACCAAATCCTTTGCAGACGTAAACAAAGGCGACCAGCAGGAACAACTCATATTGAACCCATAAAATGTAGGCAACGTCAGTATCTCCTCCTTTCTAACAATAGTGCTCTGAAAATTGTACCAAACCCAACAACAGGAGCATATTCTTCTCCAGATGCACGAAGTTGTGTATTTTGCCAAACATTATATGCTAGTTTAGAAAGCTGATGTCACTGTGAAGTCACTACATGCTAGTCCACTCAGTACAACTCATCAAATTGCTTTGGATCCAATCACAGGATAGAGGTTGTTACACGTCTGTGTAATATCACCTCCTAAGATAATATACAAGTCTGTCCGCCTCTCCACCATTGCCAATTGATTGTTAGTTAGATGTTTTACATTGTTCCATATCAATGTGATACAAGCTTCGAAGTTGGTATATCCGCCTTGTGGGTCTCTTGACCTCATTGTGGCCTGATGGTCACGGGTTTGATTCTTGGAAATAACCTCTTTGCTTGAAGGTAAAACTGCATACATCAATCCTTCCCTAGACCCCGCATACACGGGAGCTTGGTGCTAGGTACGCCCCTTTTTTAGCACCAATAATCAAAATGGTGCTCCAACCACCCCAGCAAAAGACTAACCCTCAGGTATCATGTCATACAGTTCAATACCCACAGGCTACCTTTGACTAATTAAAGACACGTTCAGACTTCAGCCGACAGTATTGTTCAAGAATCCGACACACCAAGGGTTCCCAGAATCAAATTGTGCTCTACAACTTGTTGGGGAGAGGTGCAAGTCAAAAAGGAAAACACCAAACAAATCAAAGGAGAAGAGCTACATGGCTTGCCTACCTGTTCGACGGACTTGCGAGTTCCGGCTGTATGGCTTGCCTACCTGTTTGACGGACTTGAGAGTTCCAGCCAATGTATTCCCTTTACCAAACCAAACCAAATCGAGCATGTGCCCCAATCAATTGGGGTAGGCTACATGAATCCTGTTTTTCCATTGAGTTCTGTCTAGGGCTACCTCTTCACTTAGATTTAGTAAGCCCAAGTCCTTCTGTATCCCGGTATCCAAAGTCATTTTAGGTCTTCCTCTTCTCCTAGCCCGACTATCCACTACTAGTCTACTACCATGTTACTCTTTTTGACTACTGCATCTGCTGATCTACGGTAAATATGTCCAAACCACCTTAATCTATTTTCTCTTCAACTTATCCGGTATAACTAAAACTCCTGCCGTCTCACAAATAGTTTCGTTTCTAATTCTATCATTCCTAGTCTTACCACACATCCACCTCAACATCCACATTTCAGCTACACTCATATCACTTGTTGTCGACACTTTGTCCCATATAGCATCGTTGGTCGGATAAAATTTTCCTTTCAATTTGTTAGGTATCCTTCGATCACACAATACACCAGAAACGACTCTCCACTTGAACCACCCACTTGGATCCTATGGGTCACATCGTCCATAATCTCTCCATCCTTGCTAAAAATTGAACCTAAATACCTAAAATGCTCACTTTTTGGTATCTCCTAATCCTGAATCCTCACTTCTTTTGTCTAGTCATTTCTACTATCGCTAGACTTACAGTGCATATACTCAGTTTTACTCCTACTTATTCTAAATCCTTTGAACTTCAATGATTCTCTTCAAATTTCTAATTTAGCATTAACGCCCTTGCAGTTTCATCCACTAAGACAATATCATCTGCAAACAACATATACCACAGAATATCATCATGAATATGTCTATTCAGCTCACTCAAAAAAGGCAAGGGCTCAAAGCTGACCCTTGGTGTAGCCCTATTGTAATTGGGAATTCACTTGTTTCCCGCACGGGTGATCTAATATTAGTGACGGCACCTTCATACATGTCTCTAACCACATCGATATATCCTTTTGTCACTCCCTTTTGCTCCAAAACTCACCATATGATATCCCTGGGCACCTTATCATAGGCTTTTTTTAAGTCTATAAAAATCATATGGAGATCCCTTTTCTTCTCCCTATACTTTTCTACCAACCTCCTTAACAAATAAATTGCTTCCATGGTCAATCTCCCTGGCATAATTCCAAATTGCTTCTCTGACACCGTTGTCACCATTCTCAAGCGATGCTCAATAACTCTTTCCCACAACTTCATTGTATGGCTCATCAACTTAATGCCTCTATAGTCGTTGCAACTTTGAATATCCCATTTATTCTTAAATATAGGTAATAAGGTGCTCCTCCTCCACTCGTCAGGCATCTTCCAAGTCATAATAATCTTGTTAAATAACTTTGTCAACCAAGACACCCCCACTGCACCTAGGCTTTTCCAAACTTCAATAGGAATACCATCCGGCCCTAAGGCCTTGCCCATTCTCATCCGCTTCAAAGCATTGGCTACTCCAGACTAATGTATCCGACGATAGAACTCGCAGAGCCACCAAATCCCTCTTCGCCAAAGCCATCCAAGTATTTCCCATTCAAAAGCTTCTCGAAGTACATTTTAAATCTATCCTTGGTCTCCTCATCTTTCACCAACACCCTTGAACCATCCCCTTTTATACACTTAACTTGAGAGAAGTCTCTAGCTTTCTTTTATCTCAGCTTGGCGAATTTATAAATGTTCTTCTCTCCATCTTTACTATCTAATCTAGCATAAAAATCATCATAAGCTCCCAGCTTAGCATCCCTAACGGCTCTCTTAGCTTCCTTGCAGGCTTGTTTATAGCTCCTATAAGTATCCTCATTCCGATCTTTTTGCCACTTTTTAAAGCATTCCCTTTTTGCTTTTACAATGGTTTGAACCTCGTCAATGTATTCCCGTTAGGCATCGAAAATATTTCCAGTATAATGTCAACAATGTTGTCTGTAACCAAATTAGCAGATGCATACAAGGAACTAGGGCAGTGTTTATTTGCGGAAGGGCGACAGAAGCGAATGCAGCTTTTGAAAGTTATGTCACATCCTTGATCTTCTCACTAGCAGATCAAAGTGTACATGTCTGAATGACCAAAATAAGGATAAAGCAAATCCCAACCAAATGCCAGTGCAAAACAATAAAGTAGTAGTGGTTAAGCATAATACAGAGAATTTACTTATCACGTAAAAAGAAGCTAAGGTAAAAAGTGGTTAAGTGTAATAAGCAGAATTTAACAATCAAATAAAAGCAACATAATGGCCCGAATTACAATACGTACCTGCAGATGCTAACAGAAATTGCTACACCTACTTCATGTTTAGATACGAATCAAGGTCGAGCAGTGGTAAACCAGCACATTACAAAGTAAACACCACCTAAAAGCCAACCTGCAATTGCCACAAAGAACATGAGGCAATCTCCTGAAGCCACCTGATTAATTCTAAGCAGAAATAAGCATCTCAATTTAGCAAAAGGCACGACCACCAAAATATATTGAAAAACTCTTCAAACACAATCAGTCTCACTTTTATTATTTCCCATGCACGTGTTCAAACCTGACTACAAGGCCCTAACATGATTTTACTAGGTGGAGAGAAATCCTGGATCTCCATTTTCCAGTTCAAACAAAAGAAAATGAATACTACGATGAATACAAGATTGACATTTCTTAATTTCCTTCTCAGAGAACCAAAGCTCTTTTACATTGCAAGGGCCGTACATGTCCAGGCTCTGAAATTCAGTAGCATCAAAATAAATGCCCTAAGAAAGATCTTGTTGAGCCCAAAATCACATATCCATAATGTCATCACCCAAGCAACCTCGATGATGGGGGTAAAATAACTGTTAGGAGAAAGCTTACTGATAGTCATTATACACTGCAATATTCCCTCGGAGAAAATTGTTTACATGATAACTGTATCCTCAAGCACCAACAAGAGGTCCATAACATCTATTTACATGGTAAGCATATCGTCAGGCACAAACCAGTGGTCCAGAGCATCTGGCAAATGAAACCAAGGAAGAAAGGAAGCATTTGAAACGGTAAGATAATCAAACAATGAGTCTCTGCATTTGGTGAATTGCATCTAACATTCAAATGCAACATCAACAACAGAGCTTGATAGTTGCACGCGTAGTCACAAAATGAGGTGAGCACGTTGAGTCTACAAATATAAAAAACATGACAAATGGGCAATCTAAAAAAGAGATCTTAATAAGCATTACAATTAGGAATTGTCTGGATCACTTTGACAATGAACTTCTAGATGACTACTGTGAGAAGTATACAAAAATATTGGCCATAATTACAAGAGCCACTTTGGCTGAGGCCAATGATAAAGAATGTGAACACCCCCTGACGACACAATGGTTCTCATCTCAATAGTTAAATAACCCAAAAGAATGTGTACTGTACTGACATCAAAACATATTCCCCAACTCTGTAAGGTCATCCATTGGGATTGCAAGGCCTTCGGAGTCATGGTCTTGTAAACCATCTTCATCAAAATTCAACCAAGAACAGAGATCTTGGCCCCCTTCAAGGTCAGTGCCAACATCTAGATCATCTATTGAGTCCATATCAGGCAGCTGTAAATTTGTGAAATCCATTGTTTTGGTTTCCTTTGGCAAATCCTGAGGAATGGTACCAGGGGACATAAACCCGAGCTCTCTTTTGTTTACGCTACCATTAGTGACCAAATCTCCAGAACCAGCAGCCGAGGGGTACACAGGATGAGTAGTTTCATTATATTTACTAACAAATCCATTTCCTGATGTTGATAGCTGAGCTGTCTTCTGTTTGGGCTTCGCTTTCGACTTCCGCTCTCCCTTACAATTACTCAATGACGGGCGGCCAGCTCTGGCAACAGTATTTCTGCTCAAGAGATCTTTATCCCTATCTCTCTCACTTCTCTTTCCCTTCGCTCCACCCAAAAGAGCGCTACCTAGAGCTGACATGGGTCTCGAGGGGGCAGTGCCACTAACATGATCAAGCAATACTTCCTTCTTCTTCCCTCTGTTTGATATTGGTCCGTTTTTGGCAAAAGCATGATCAGATTGAAGGGTAAAACTTTCAAACGGGTCTAATGAATTGTTGTGGAAGGATCCTGAAGAACAGAAAACCAACTCATGAATTACAGCTGAGCTGAAGGAGTATAATAAAAATAATGCAAAGTACTTGGAGATGTCAACATAGGAGCAAAGAAATAGATTCACATGTTTCCAGCATATAACCGGCTACCAAAGAAACATCTACTCTCAGGTCGAAGAAAAATTCATTGGAGAACACCAGCAATTTGCCCAAAATTATGCAACTTTTCGTCAAGCTAAAATAATTTCTCAGAACAACAGACTCGTCCCCTTTTGTTTGTCCCACTTTTCCATCTTTTTACAGGGATAAACAATGAACAGTTTGATAAATATCAAAAGCACTCTTTCCCACATTGCCCTTTTACTTCCCACTTTTAATTTTTTCAGCTGGTTATTTGTTCGGGATAGTTTTGGAAACTTATGAACTTTTCTTTGAATTTTTAAAGTCAACAATCTTTTTGGGGCATCCCAAATTCAAAAGATGGACAAACAAAAGGGGTCGCAACTAAAAGTCCCACACCCAAAGCGCTGGTATGGCACAGGATTACGAGATTCTGAAAACTTATTTTACCAGTTCCCAAAGCTTCGCATGTTGAAGATTCTGCCTCATTGCCGCAAGGAGGTGCAGCAAAAAGTGCATCCCTAAGAGCAGGTTCATTGAAGCAACTTGTTCCTGAAACTTCAAATGTTCGGCATCTAGCAAGAGTCCTCTTCGCAAAAGCCAAAGCAACCTGCTTCGACACCTTAGAAAGTCTGTATTTAGACGCAATACTTCCACGAGTGGCCTGTAAAATTCAGTCAAACAGAGATTCCATGGTTCAAATCTGCAGCAACCTAGCTAATCAAACATCTAATAGAAGAAAAATAGAAGTATGTAGAAGTAGCACAAAATCATAAAACCCTTCTCATTAATGCAGTTAGTGTGGACTGGAAACACAAATGGCAATTGGACAGTAAATGCTTTGGACAAGCTTGTTAAATCAGTGTTTGTTGCCAAAGCTTAAGCCATTAGGAACAGGGGCCAAAATGCATATCAGGCTATCTTACATGACAACCCCACTTACAGGGGGAATAAGAGTTGCTTAAACAATGTTATAGGTCTATGCAGCAGAATAATAACAATTACAGTGGTTCTTTTCCTACCATGATTGGACAGGCATGAATTGAAGTTGTACGGAAGACATACATATGGTGTGGGAGGATACTCCCCTTGAGGAATGAAAAATAAAACAATTTAGTGGGTGTATAACTCTAAAAGGTAAATTAAATGAGATCATTTACATCAGTCCTGCATTATGGCTACTGTCAAAATACAATGCCAAACAATATAATCTTGACAATGAGAAAGTGGAGAACCGTCAAAGAATGGATATAATTACCAAAAGCTTTTTATAAGCCAACTCCACGAGTTTATCCATTGCGACCTGCTCAAGTTCCCTGGACAATGACCACAAATAAATTCACCTCAAGAAGATGCGATCAAGGATTGCAAATTCAAGTTCATCATAGAAAGATCAGAAGTCCAATATTAGGATGATATCCAGATATGCAAATTACCGTTCTTCTGCTTCCTTCCCCGGCTGGATTGCTTTATATAAACCATCTAAGAATTCTTTCTTTCTCCCAATCTAATGAATCAGTAAAGATATAAAATAATCAAGAAAAAGCATGCTAACAATACGAGACAGATATAGGAAGCACGTCACAGATGAAATGAACAGTGATCGAAGTTTATGCTTGAACATAGCATAATGATATGGTTGAGGGTAAAGAGATGCATGTATGCAAGGACTGCAGCCTAACCTGTTGGTGCAGTCCAGTCTTCAACTGAACAATATCTTGATTAAGCACATCATCCTCTCCATCATCTAAATCAGGCTGTAGCAATGGTCCAGAAAGCAGAGTGGAATGGAATTAAACAACAAAAACGCAATCAGAGATCAAGAATGTAACGTCTGGTTGCAAAATCATAAGAATGGCCATGATTGAAGAAAAATATCTCGCCATGCAACTCTCAAAAGTTTAACAACACATGGATGCACCCAACAACATGAACCACTGAAGGAGATTTTACAATGAACAAACAGGTCCAAATACAAAACTCAGAAGCAAGGACACTCCTAAAAGGGAGCCACCTACCCACAAACACGTTGAAAGTTTTAAAGGATGATGGTTTTTCTAATATTGAAAGCCCAAAGAGACAAAGTTGTGACACCCCAGATATATGTCTCGTGAGTCAAGGTAGAGGCAATTTAGACGCGTGGACCATGTGAACCTTCTGATTCTAATAAGTAAGAATACCACTACGCGTCCCAAGGCTACCATATGCCTTGGTATTGTCTGGGAAATTGGCCATTCATACCTAATTTTAAGGTTTGTGTTGATGCTTGTTTCCATCTTATTTGCTTTTCCCTCTCTTTTTCTTTCCTAAAATCGGTGCAACGGTTTTGGTTTGAATCATAGTTTTCCTATTTATGATCTGTTGTACTGCAACTTTTTTGGTCTCTGTTTTCAGTTTCAACCAATCTGACCAACTACCTGTATGATTTTGGACGATCGGTTTCAAACAGGTGGTCAGTCGGTAGCGGGTGCAAGAATTTTCTACCCGATGTGTTCGCGTTGGGTGATGGGTCAAGGTTAGAACTTAAACCCGACCCAAGCCAACCCGTGCACACCCCTAAAATTAGGGATCTTCAAAGCCAAAGCTCTCCTCTATAATCGATCTCCCATCCTCGCTATTTCTTCTCATGACAGCCATTTAACCATCATCTCAGGCCTGAAACAGTTGGGACCCCTCACACAGTTCCTTAACATGTTATCGGCGATGAAGGGAAGGAAAGTTTTAGAGAGAGAGAGAGAGAGACCAGTTGCGTTTTAATTACTGATTTACAGATGCATACCTACATAGTGTCGTATATATGCCACTTAACCAATTCGCGGAAACAATTATGTAAAAAGATGACAAATAACCATTCACATAAGCATCATGTACCGTATTAGTAAAACCTACCACCGTGTCCACATATATGCCAACACTCTGCAGCTCCAGCATGAGTTTGTCTTCCATACACATCTTCTCATATTGGCTATCCGAGGAAGGTATGTTGAAACTGTTTGTTCGTACAATTTGTGAACCATCCAGATCATTACCAGAAAGGCCATCAAACACCCCAAAATTGGAATACCAATATCCATTTTCTCCTTCCAATAGTCCGTTATTATGCTCTGGAGGATTCTGGCTTCTACCAGACGTAGTGCTCCCATTACACGAAAAAAATCTGTTTCCAGCACATTGTTTCCAAGTTTGAGTACCAACTGGTGACTCGTGTTCAAATTGCACTGCATCCCTCTCTGTAGTTTCAGCATTGTACTGTGCAACATTTGCACAACATTGAAGTGACTCATTTCTTGCCATGTCGTTTTCTTCTAATTCTTCAATTTCATCATCAACAATCAAAGCTGATAATACTCTTTGGTACAACGGGGTAACTTTTCTTAATCTTCTTTCTGATTCTAAATTTTCACATAAAACATCAAAATCAGGCGATTGATCAGTAAACTTCACCATCCTAGCTGAATCCTTAGACTCAATCTGATTTTGCAGGCTTCTACCTATTTCTCCAGCAACAACTTTTTTAGATGCAGGAATATCTTGATGCAGATCACCCTGCGAACACAGAAGTATGAGAACAACACAATGGATAGATCCATGAACCATAAAAATGTTAAACAAACTTCTCCATTATAGTTGCATTACAATACGAAGATTAATACAACAAAAATAAGATGTCTGATTAAGAGAGGATGTCGACGTCGTGCATCTCTTCATTTTTTGTACATCCCAATGCTAGAAAGTCAAATGAACTTGGTAATTCAAGAATGAGACAAAGTACACCAGATATGCAATAAAACAGATTAGGAATTGTCCCAATGCTAGGAAGTCAAATGAACATGGTAATTCAAGAATGAGACAAAGTACACCAGATATGCAATAAAACAAATTAGGAATTATCATGAAAGATGAAAAATAACTTTGCTGTTAAGATGAATGGAAGGAGAGGACGGAAACAAGAAATGATGAAAATAAAAAATATCGCATTTTCGAAGTACCCCCAACTCAATTAATTGTTATTTCATTCATCCAATATTATTGTTTCATTTTCCTTTTTTGAATGTTTGAAAGCCGTGGTCTAATAAAAAAAGTGCCATAAACATGAGTCAAGAGCAGTTTTTTTGAAGATTGCCCACAAGATTACAACTGGTAGTCTTTGAACTGAGGAACTTTTTGAAAAAAAAAAAATCTTCACTAAAACGTGAATTCATTAAATGGTCTCTGAGTTTGCCAGGCCGAGACTGATACATAATATATTAAAGAGGATTTAGTAAACAAGGTATCATTGATATAGAAAATTCATCAATGTTACAGCACCACAACAACATATGCCTTGATGAAAATCGAAGGTTCCCAAAAATGAAACAAAACAATCAGGATAAAAAGTCACATAAAATCTCAGTACATATCTACAGAAATGGCTGCTGACAGGGTAAAATTGTGTTGCCCAGTCTATATTCTTCGATCCAAGAGTACCATGCTTCCTTTGTTGAAATAAGGACAAATTCGAGATTTCCTAAGAATTGACTTTAAGCAAAAGACTAGAGATTATGAAACATAGGGTTTTCTTTACATTTCTTCTAGAATAATAAACAAATACAAGCACTACAAATCAACAAATAAACGACCCCCCTTAAAAAATCCCACTTTAGTGTAGGAAAAATAAAAATTGCGCATAATTCTAGTTATACTGATTTTCCTGATTAGTAATCTGGATGATGGAAAGGAACTCAAGTTCTCAATTTTTACCATCATATCTCCTCTTCTATTTTTCCTACTTATTGCAGAAAACAAAAGTGAACATCTTATTACCAACAAAAAAGGAGCGGGGGGGGGGGGGGGGGGGGGGGGGGGGGGGGGGGGGGGGGGGGGGGTGGGGGGGGGGGGGGGGGGGGGGGGGGGGGGGGGGGGGGGGGGGGGGGGGGGGGGGGGGGAAACCTATTAATCACACAAGATAAAATGAACAAGAGATTAGCAATCCAATACTTGTTTAAACATTGGTGGATTCCCCTTAATGCCTTTCCATTAAATTTATTACTTGTCAAAAAAAACTTAGCGCTCCAATGTTTGTCATGAGAACAACTTTAAAAATGGTTGAATGACCTATAGTGCAAGTCAAATTCTAAACAACACACTGAATTTGCTGGCAAGAAGGGAAAACAAGAGTTCTCAATGGATAAACTAACAACCAACAATGCCAACGATGCAGATCTTCTGAATTAGGAAATACCAAAACATTAGCACTGCAGCAGTTTATCTGAGAAAGGTTTTCATGAAGTTCCTCTGCAAATTTTACCTGATCCAAAACAAAAGTTTTAAGAATATATAAGAAGCAGAGGATTCAGAGCACCCACATGGCCACATAAACATATAAATTATCCACTGTGATTATCACAGATTCTGGTGACCACCTGTTGTGAAAAGTAGGATATGTCGCTTGAGCTGACAGAGGAGAAAATTGGTTCCATTTTTCTCCAGAACAAACTAGAAAAGGCATTATCTGCAGAAGCAAGTGAAACATAAACCGATGATATCCTCAATTCTTGATATGAGAGTGATAAAGTCCAAAAAAATGATGTCAACAACATACAACTAGCACGCCGAGCTAAATTCGCAGCTTCCAAGAGTTCTTCATGATCATCATCCGATTCCCCTGGAATATCATATGCAATAGCAAAGTTATAGCCATGCATTTAAAAGAAACAAATGCTTGCGCAGCGAAGACAATAGAAACCATACATGATAGAAGAAAAGGCTTCAACTTTAATGAGCAATCTAACAGAAATGTTCCATCAACTACCCAAATCCCACGTTGCAATGAAGTGCTTAACTTTCTCTCTCAAGTATATTTAAAGTCAGCAAATGTTAAATTACAACAGAACAGATAAAACCACACACAACATTTGCATCGGTACATATTTGATGGATCATTGTGAAATCATACCAGTGACATCTGGAGAACCACTATTTTGCATATGCCCACGACGGGAAAAGCCTTTGCGATCCGACCCCTTCTTTAGGGGACGGCCTGCCTTACTGCGTCAATGAACAAATATTTTTGTCACGAATGAAAGCCATAACAAATAGTAAAAGAGGATTTTTCAATATCAATATGGTGCAGACAGGTGGGTGGAGGAAATGGAGCACCTTCCACTCTTATCAGAACCAGGCCTCGTACTTCGAAGTGGCTTAGTTGCAACTTTATTATTCTCCAACTTCTCCCTCATTGGTGAAATACCAGCAAAGGGAGAGCCCCTTCCACTGCGCCCTTGTCTCTGCACACCATCACTACTTTCTTCCTTGATGTGTGATTTTTCGTTCTTTGCAAGAAACACAGATGGCCCGGAATTGAGAACAGCATTGACAGCTTTCTCCTCAACTTCGACAATGCCAGTGACTCTCTCCTTCAATTTGTTTCCAGCTTCTTCATTTTCAGAAAAACTAGCATCAGGGGTTGAAACACTTTCGCGTTTCAATTTAAGCTGCTGCGTGGCATTAGATATGCCCCTTAGAAGAAGGGAACCATTCATTCCCCTAGAATTTATTCTTGCAGCAAAATCAGATGGAGAAGATGCTTCGGGTGATATCTGCATTTCCTCAAGGTTTGAGACTGGAGATACCAGATTAGCTCTCCTGGTTCGAGAGATTTTTTGTGGTCTCTGACCAACCCACTGAGCCATGGGTGGAGAAGAAGATGATCCTGAGGCCATAGCACGTTTCCGACTGTTTCCCCCACCAATGGAAGGAACTTTGCTTACAGTTGGCAACGTTTCCCAGCCCTCAGCTACATGTGGAATATTAGGAGACGAGTTTGCAGCTGTCGCAGGACCACTTCGTGAAGCTCTGGAAGCCTTTCCTTTTGTCACTGGACTGGGACTGACATTGTGATTGTCCTCACGTATCATTAATCTAGAAAATATCATAATCAAACATCAGAAAAGAACAAGATAATGTAGAATCCAAGCAACCAAAAAGTAAATGAAGTTTGACTTTAACACTCATTTTCAACGTTACAACTCTAAATAGTAAACACGTACTTATTGTTTCCCTTTGCAAGTAGTTTCTCCTTATTTAATCCAGCTGCGAGATCCTTCGTAAGACTCGCCTTTTCATGTTCATGCTTGGATGTTGCACGGGCGAGACAACTAGCAGGCGAAGAACTGCTATCTAACTTGTAAGTGCCATTAGTAGAACCTGATCTGTGGAAAGTGTGAAAGTTCAGCAACATAACAATTATTCATATTTTCTTGAGAAGTTAAAAAAAAAAAAAAAAAAAAGGAATAACGAAAGGGTGAGTGAAGAATAGATGATCCAAAATACAAGCAAAACAAAAGGTCCCAAAATAAATGCAGGCATAAATAATGATGAAGGTGATAAAAAAAAACTTCATCCCTGATGTGGCAGTCCTCAAACTGAATACAATAAAACTGAACATTCATAACTGACAAATAACAAAAAAATTTAACTCACTTATTAAGTTTATTTGCGGTCCAACGGCAAGGGTAGCCCTCTCCCCTCCACAAGACGTTTAACCTAAGTTAACACAAGATTGATCCCGTGTCTCTAATAGCTAAGCAATTTTACCAGCTAAGTTAGCTTAGTAACTTCAATCAATCATTCATTCCTAAAGTTTGCGCCCCCCCCCCCCCCCCCCCCCCCCCCGAAAAAAAGAAAAGAGAAGGAATAAGGTGGTTCATCATTTTTAATATGTCTTCCATTTCAACCCCCCCCCCCCCCCCCCCCCCAAAAAAAAAAAAAAAAGAAAAGAGAAGGAATAAGGTGGTTCATCATTTTTAATGTCTTCCATTTCAATATATTTTTAACTTGAGAGAAAATATTCTTTAAATTCCACTACAGATGAAATTATCAATTTTAAAACTTAAGGGATATCTCCTCGTGCTATATGACCCTCAATTCAAATAACAGGGTACAACGGATTAGATATCGATCTTATTTACTAGATCTATTTATTATCAAAGGAGTTATATTAGTTCTTATGAGGATTTATCTTTATCCTTGGTTATCTCTATCTGATGGCCACCTATTCAAAGGATAGAGTTTTAGTTTCTTGCATAGAATGAAACGAATTTTCAGTATTGTAATGTTAAAGGATGCCAATACTTCCTTGGGATAGAGATGTCTGGGGGTCATTAGGCACAAGGATAACTAGAGTTTTTCATACTATGACCTATTCTTGATTGTCCACCACCAATTTGGCATCAGAGCAAACACTGATCTTGTTTGTGTGCTTACAAACAAATCACCCATCCTTTTTTTCTTTTATCAGCAACAAATCACCCGTTCTTAGCCCTCGCCAAACTATCCATATCCATTATCATCACGTCGTCAATTTCCCAAAATTTGGACTAGGTCATTACCACTTGTTCACCATCAATGCGGTTCACACTAGATCGCAACGATCAATCGCATACATCAGATCCAGAAACTAAAATCATCACAAGTTCAAAAAAAGCGCCAAAATGCCCTTTGCAACACAACAAATTTTGGGCAAAAAGCTTAGGAGATCCTCGGTGTATACTTCTCGAATCTAACTAATCGGAGTTAAGTTCTTCTCAACCCAGGAAAAACGAATTAGGACACGAAGGATTAGATGAGAATCTTTTTTTTTGGAATCATTATTCATTAATTATCTAGGTGCTACCTTGTTTGCTATTATGATTTGTCATTTTGTCTTTATCATTAGTTATCAGTTGGAGCCTATTTAAAGGACTCTCAACATAGTGTTTTAGTCCATTGGGTACAATGAGTTGAATTTTGAATATGGTATTGGTATGGTGATGCCATTACTTATGCAAGGGAATGTCAGGGGTCCTGAGGCACAGGGATGCCTAGGGCTCTTTTTACATCGTAATTCTTGTTTGTCCACCAAACTCTTAGATGCTAGATTTCTTTAATGTATTGTTGTCTGGGCAAAGGCAGTTAAATTTTGAAGCACGATTCAGTGTCTTTATTGTCAAATGAATCATTCCAATTTTCTCACTCAACTAGAATAAAAGTAAAGTGCACCACATTGCAGTTAAGTCAGCCTATCTTACAACAACCAAAAAAAAATGTTTGCAACCCTCCAAGCAATTGATCTGAACATTGCGTACAAAATCCTCTTCAAAAGCCTTGAGAAAGTTGTTCACCAAAAAAAGCCTTGAGAAAGTGTTCTATGCAAGAAGCTTCCAAATTCAGAAAAAAATGAAAACAACATTCATTCGGAAAACTACATTTGAAGTCGAACCCAAAAAAGGATAGGATAGTTCAAAGTCGTACTGGTAGAAATATGACGAACCACAATATTTCCTTCCAGAAGAAAAACATTACCTGAAACCATTGGTATCACTAGGTTGCAAGCCAGATTCATTGCTAATCTTAGGATGCAGAGGTCGTTTCAGATCTCCATCAATATCTGCAGGTCTTGTGAAACCCGTGCCTACAGAACGTTTTCTTTTCATCTTTTTGTCCCATCCTTCCCCTCCAGCAGATAGTCTGCGGATCTTGTCTTCAACCAGATCAGAACCAGGACTACCATCCATAAGCATATCACGATCTTTTGCCATGACCAAAGGCTGCCTTGCTAGGCCATTACTTCGAAATTCCGCCTAGGATAAGAACATCGATGAATAGAATACAAACAACTTGTAACAATGATGGATAAAACTGCCTATGCACTCAGAAAATAATGAATTGTGGTGAATATGAGTCGATAACTAATTGTGGAGAATGTGAATAAATAAGATAGAGAAAACGGAGCTGCAGCATGTGAGATGAGTATTCGACACTCCATCACCATTTACATAGGTTGATTAACTGCATTCTTGACATAAGGTAATGAATTTATTGGCTTTTCAAGAAATTTTAACGATTTTCATAGGGAAACAACCTTGTTTTCTAGCTTATTTCTTGATAACGATGGCATCTCCAAAATACTTTGTCAGCCCTTCTACTATAATGTACAATGACACAGATGTGTTTGATTCTTCTCTCCTTCCAAATATCTAACCATTGTTTGATATTTCATATTTCTATCAATTAGGGTGCTAAATGACTAAGTTCTAAAAATCGGTCTAGGCCCTAGGCGCGAGGTGGGTGTCCAACACCCAGATAAAAATCGGCCTAGGTGCCGACTAGTTGGCCTCTAGGCTCTAGGCGCCCCTCTTCCGCCGACGTGCTCAAGGCAACTTTTAAAACACTGCTAAATGGAACAACAATAAGGGTACGAGTCGTACGACCTCAAGTCTATGCAAAGTAACAAAGAGCCAAAAAAAAAAAAGAGAAGGATGAAAATTATAGAATCGTATTTGGAAATTTAGACCGTAGATAACGAACCCGCGTTTCTGCCATTGATGTGCGCATGCGTCTATTCGGAACAGTGTTCTTATCCCGATCCTCAAATCTCTGAGTCATGAGATCTGGAGGATTTCGATGGATCTGGGTACCCATCTTCACGTTCAATCCACCTGACCGTTCGTTTATTGATAGCTCATTCCTTTGTTGCTTCTTAGAGTTCACAGGTTCAAAATACTTGTTCAATCGATGCAAATGCTCATCCAACTTTTTTACTCTACCCCTGTTCAAAAGTCAAATCATCAGCAAATAAGTTGCAATATGAGGAAACCTCCAAGAACATCCTATGTTTCCTATTTTCATCAAACAATAATTTCGTGTCCAAAATTCAAAACACCGCCAAAAACACATTATGTCTTGTTTCTGAAATACAGACAAGACAACAGCAATATGAGACAAGTGCAGCAGTGTAAAAATCAGTCACAGCTCAGAAGTACGCTGACTATCTCAAGGAATTATAAGATCACAGTAGAACAATTATAATGTAATTAAAAGCCCATTTTTGCAATATCAAGTTTATACGCTAAAAGAATTGGAAGATAATTAAAAATTTTAAAAAACGAAGTGAAATACCTGGCCTTGCTATTAGAGTCTATGATACTTTCTTTGTAACGCTTTAGTTCCTCTATGGCCATCAAAGGTGAAGGCCTAGAATGAGGAGCTCCAAAACAATTTTCTTCCGATGCACTCCCAACAGAAACGCCCAGTATCCTCCTTAACTCGCCTGATCTATACTTTTGATCGCTCATTGTAATAGTCTCTAGCATCAGGCATTGTGACAACGGGGGCAATTTCCCATTCATAGTTCCGCTCACTCGAGACATATCGGCCCCAGAACTGAACAAACGACTTTCATTACCCTCTCGAAAGCTTCCGGACCTACCTAAGCTCGGAACAGAGTAATTCCCTCTTGGTTCATTAGGATAGTTGGCCGCAAACCCCACTTCGGGACTACTTGAAGTTAACTTTGCGTTTCCCGCCATTATTCAAACTCAACAGTAAAGATTCATTTGTACTCCTTAACAGCTTGCTTCAGTGTCTGAATCAACTAGTTCTGAATTAATGACCTGTCATCACCCAAATGAGAACGAGGCACACAATTGAAAGCAGCTCTTGTAATATGAGAATTATAGTGCCAGAGTAAAGAATCAGCCTCAAAACAAATAATTTGGACAACTTTTCATTAATGCAGCTTCAATAAAGGAACAGATAAAAAAAAAAGCTTCAATAAAGGAAGGCTCCCACAAAGGTGACACTTTTTTACCCTATAAAAAATGGAACTGGCAATAGAAATATTTATTTACTACGGATTTCAAAATAAAGCAACAATACAAAATCCACTCAGCATTTACGCATGTAACCAATGTGTACCATTTCTACATATTCTCAGAGGGCTGCCATATTTTGTAGGGAAGCCCTATGGTACAAAGTCCACAATCCACATACCATTAACTGGTGTATAACATAAACACTTTCCCAACTAGCAACAACAGATTGTCGTAAAAATAACACAATATTCCATAACTAAATCGCATAACAAATAACCACAAGTTTGTAACCAGCCAGTCATCGCAAAGGTGGAGACCTTTATAACTACAGCGCAATATCCCATAAATCAGAACTAACGCTACAAACAAATCACAAGCAATCTCATGTGTAGCTTTCTCCTACCAGCATTGGATGCCAATCACTGAAATTTATAGGAACCCAAAAGTAAAATAATGTCATGACTAAAAGGGCTTTATGGACTAAAACACATGTAAATTCACGGATTTCTAGGCAGGTCATTCTCCTCACGTACATCACATCAACTAGAATACCGGTTAGTGGAAACAACTTAACTAATGCCATTAGCCCCCTAAATTGTTTAACTTCAGTTACCCGCACATTAAGTAAACACGGAAGCAGTGCCAAAAACTAGATAATTCAAAGCTCCAGACAGTGATCAAGCATTCAAAACACATTAACTCACTGAATTCCAAAACACCAATCCAATTCCAATCCAATTTAGCAAATGAAATAAACAGAACTAGTCCTAAGCTTCTGAATCCAGATTTGATACGAAGGAACCACGCAACTGAAGCGAATTATCGAAACCCTAGCGGGACCCAAGAGGACAATTTAGGGTTTATCGGAGAACCAAACGGAATTCAGCAAATTGCGCTTCGAAAGTCGAATTAACTGAAAATCGCCAAGTTTGAGATGCTCGGAACGTACCGGCATTCGTCAATCGTACGGTGTCGAGGAGAGAGAGAGAAGTGAGAGAGAGGAGAGTTCGCAGGTAGAGAGAGAAAGTACGAGTCAATGCTGGCTTCTTTCTTTTTTGGTATTTTTTCTTTTCTTTTCTTTTTCTGTTTTTGCTTCAAAGCTGCCGTCGTGGATATACTGCACGAGACAGAGAGAGGGTCCCGCAAAATTTAGGGGTGAATTTTAGGCGCAAGGGTACAACTGTACAAGTGCTTGTAGCGCCGCAAGAAGACTAGTAGTATAATGAGGGAGAGGTGGGGGCCAGGCAACGCGGTAACGGAGAGTCAAATTACTTATTTTTTAAAAAAGTAATTTTAAATTAAAAAATAATGTGTTTATACAATAATTTTTTTAACAATACGAATCTTATTTGATAAATTTTATTGAAATCTTTTAAACGGTGAAAAAAATAAAAAAATAATTTTTATTTACATTATTTTTTAATTTGAAAATATAAATTAAGATACTTATATTTTAAGAAAGTTTCTAGGACGGAGCCCTTATTAGGTGGTGTCTTGAATGGATGGGTTGAAGTGTTAAGGGTGGTGGGTGATTGTCAGGGCCGGCCCCAAGATAAACCCCGCAAGCTGTCGGCCTTGGTCAATCCCCAGGCTGGAGTAAACAAAAAAAATTAACATATATATTTTAAAATGTTTCCCATGCCTTTTTTTTTTTGAACTGCCGAAATGTTTCCCATGCTTACACAGGCAATTGCCTTGGTACAGTGGTCATGCTCTTATCATTCACCCTAATTTTTTTTCTCCACTTTTGATTCCTGGCCCTTCCGCGCCTCTTAATTTTTTTGTTCTCCACTTTTGATCTACCTCTTTTTGTTTTTCCTCCCAATGCATAATATTGCGAAAATCAAATTGCTTTGTTGGAAATTTTCGATTTAACAAACACAACAATAATGTATAAGTGATATGTTCTTACATTTGATTAAAAAAAAAAGTCACAAATTGAGCGAGCTAACACGATTTTTATTTTTACCTTCAAACTACCATTTTGCAAGAGAGATTAAAGAGATTGGTTAATTGCGGTGGTAAGTGACTTACAAGCGGTGGAGGTAAGTGGTGGCTAGAACAGACAATTTTTTTTTTTGGATTATTGTCGTATTTATTAAAAAAAATTACTTTCGATAGCAATTTTTAGTTTTTTGGATTCCTCTCGTCGAGACGAATCAATAATCTAAAAAAAATGACGCCAAACAAACAATGCGAAAAAAAATTTGAATAAACTTTATAGAAATAGGATAGGTGCTTAACTGATATGCAGTTATAAATCTTAAAGGGTAATATTTATAATTTTTTCAATCATTTTGACAGAAAGAGGCTACAGAGTTAATGGTAGGGACCTCTTAAACGCAAAATTGAAATGTTGGGGACCAATTTCACGCAATTGGTAGGTTGGTGACTAAAATGGAACGCGAGTAATACTTTGGTAACCGAAAATGACAATAAGCCAATTTTAGTTATAGTAAGCATGACTTAATTGAGAGATCCTATCAATATTAAGAGTTGAGTTTTGTTCATCATTCACTTAAGAGGGTAAATATTACCTTTCTTTCTATTGGTTATAATGGTGTGGATCCCACCACAAAATCACTTTCTTTTGAGGAAGGTGAACAAAATTGCACTTCAATAGTAATGTGTCCAAAGCCGAGCAAAAAAAAAATAGTAATGGGTCCAAAGTCTAATTTATGATATTCTTAATTTGATCTTTCTGATTTTGATAACAAACAATATTTGGACTTCTCATTTAAAGGTTGGAATTATTAGGGTGGAAAAGCAATAGTGCAAAGGGATGGAAACTTTAAAACGTGGAAGCTAGGTTAATTACTGCAGTATCCCTAATCCATGTGGGTTGCAAAAACTACGAGTCAAAAGTCTCAAGTTTTAATACTTTGTCATCAAAAGTAGGGGTACGTACTAGTCCTTTGTTTTCTTCAACGGTGAAAGAAAATTAATTAAGTTTTGAACGAAATGGGTACAAAAACTAAAAGGAAAATGAAATCTCAATTCGGAATGATACTAGGGTTTGCACGTGCCTGAAGGCACGGCTCGAACGATCCACAAACAATTCATTGTCCTCCTCCTCTTAGGTCCAACCTTTCAAGGCTATTTTTAATTCTCGATTAAAGTCATTTTTCCATGGATACCGAATCGTATAAGCGTATATATGTTCGACAATCGGCAAAATAGGCCACATAGGATTTGAGCTCAAGTAGAAGCTATTATGTTGAACCTAGATTCCTTTTCTATTAGATTTAAGAGTTGTACACTGTAACCCCTAGTTAATGGCCCGCGCCTATTGCACTCTGGATAAAATTATCCGTGCAAATCATTGGTTGATGCTAAAGTCTTCCCAAAAATCAATGTTACAGTATGAGTATTGACTTTATGATAAATCCGAAGGAAACACGTGAAACAAAAATAAAAGGTTCTAGTAACCTTGGTACTCAGGACACATGAGTTTTTCCACTCTATATTCAAATCACCAATTATATATAAAGGTTCCGAAGAAGAAGTGGCAACTTTGTTCAACACAATATACGCCATTTGAATTAAGAAATTAGACCTTCATAGGTAATGCACGCATACACACAAATTCGCACTTATTCTTGAAGAACTGGGCCAACTGTCTCTCAAGTGACCAATGCATTGTCCAAAATTATCCTTAAATCATCGTGAATTAGTACTGCTTTTTAACATAAAATCCAACTAACCATGCCATATTCTTACAAACATGGCCAAGAGTGAAATAAAAAATGTCAAAGCCAATCAGGTCATATGCTAAGAGATGCACTACGAGAGTCAACAATTACAACCGCAGGTCATATCTATTATACTCGTGCCTAAAGGCTCGGTTCGAAATCAGTATTCAATAAATTATCCAGTTTTGTCCCTCTAACCTCTTGAAGGCCAAGGCCCCATTCACAAAAATTCTAACTACGAAAAAAATAATAGTTCAAGTATAGCCACCAGTTAACTTAAATCAACACAAAAACAAACTAACAAAATAACAATTGTAGTGCCCGTGCCTGAAGGCACTTATCGCCAACCATTTATATTCACAATATGTTGATCACGCTACCAACTACTGATCACAACTGGCAAAATCCAACTGTTATCAAAAAATTCACTTTATGGGATTAAAAATAAATCAAGTTTCAGAATTTTAGAATACAAAATCATTAATTAAACTTAATGATAATATAGCAACATTTAGCTTTGAACCCGTGCTATGCACGATAGTTGATCAACCGAACAAAAAATAATTCTGTAATTGTGACTCGTACATGAAATATAGTGACAACAAAAGTTTAACATGGCATATTGCTAACAAATAAACATTAAGATAAATATGGGTTGAGATTTGTTTCAGCCTCAAGAATTGACAAAAAAAGAAAGAAAATAAGAGATCATATAACTAAAAAGGTATTGACATAATAGAAATTTTTTTTTTTTTTACACCAAATCCACCAACAAACTCTATCTAATAGCTATATGTGTTTAAATTAGCTTTATAATCGGGGAGAGAGAGTGCATAGACATAGTAATAGTTTTATAGTCAAGTAGGATAACCAATTAAACTAATGTGACTACACTTATGGCGCTCGTTAACAAAATAAGGATAATTGAAACAATAGGAATGTATAATCAAACGGAATTTCCAATCAAATTTCAAAGCCTGTGTCAGTAGTGTATTGTTTTTTGTTTTCTTTTTTGAAAATGTCAATTTCATTCCAAAACCCGAATGCAATACAGATTTCATCAAAAGATACGAGAAAGAACCAAAACTATCAAGACTTCGACACAGGCACCTTCTGCAAAGCAGGACTGACGAAACGCCTAGATTAAGAACCAATCTAGGTTCAGGCCGGTAGTAGAAAATCCAAACGGACCCCAGCTCAAACCCGCAAAAAACATAAAGCACAACTGAAATCTGGAAAAGCAACAGTAACTAAGAAACAAACAAAAGGAGAAATACAGCTCTCCTGCCGGAACAAAACCAACAGGTTGCTTCACCCAAGGCGCTCGAAGATCTGCAAGCAAAACCAACAGGTTGCTTCACCCAGTAGTGTATTGTAAGTGCAAATAAAAAGTTTAGTTCAGACCCTTTACCTGATATATCATCTTAGTGTCTAAAGAAAACTTTCTCATTTTTGTGAAAATCAGTGTATACACATGGATGGGTTTCATGCTTGGATATCATAATTTTTGCTCAGTTGCAGAACTCATCAGGATAGACATGATATACACATTTTTTTAATATAGATATGTTTGACATGATAAAAGGTCGATTTTTAAAAAAGGTAGCAATTAATCCAAGAACAATACAAGTTTCTTCACAGTTCACACCGCAAAGGTGCAAATCATGCGGGGATTAGGTCGTCATTTTCTTAAATAGGATAGGTTTGTTATTAGTAAAATAATAACCTACGTAGTTCATTGCCTTAACTAAGAATCCAATGAATAGAAATTTAGTTCTTTAAATTTCAGAAAAAGATCTATGGAATGTGATGGGATCGATCGTGTCACATGTAATACTTCAAAATTCAACTAACAATCCAATGAATTATTGCTACTTGGCGCAACTGGAGTTACTCTCACGAAAAATCATTCTGCATTACTATGTAGTATAGATATAGAGATTATACCATATTATATAATAATAAAAGCTAATAAAATTATATAATTATGATTAAAGTTCAAAAAACTTATAATGATAATTATAATAGAAAGTTCAAATGATTCAATTTTGAAGGAACTTCCTGTTGGAAAATATTATAGGATCTATTATTTTATTTTAAGTGTGAATGAAAATTGATTTATTTTAGAGTTGCATCTTTTTATTGGCACTTGTTCGCCGTGGACAGACGCGTCCTTTACGAACAGATGTGCCTCTTTCTTTGGTGACTTTTTGTAGAGTTACCAGTTGGCCTATAAATATCATTTCCCTCATTCATTTTTAAAAAAGTTGATTTTTCTTTCATTTAAGTCTATTCATATGAGAGAGTTACAATCACAAGATGGTTCTCCAGGCCCTTCAAATGAAGTGCTGCTTTGGGGGGATTCCGATCAAGTAGTGTTGGGAGAGAGTCGTCCAATGCAATCCGTGAGCACCAAAGCGGGGGCGAAATCTGTCTTAAGTACAGAGTGTCACACACAAACACTCGCCTTGATCACCAATTTGTTTCCATCAATTTCCATGTTTTGAGTTCTGATTTTATTGCACTCATATAACTGATTTCATCACAAATAGTAAACATAATTTTCCAACAATCTTAAGACAGATTTTGTTTACTTTTTGTGTACATTATGATTTGGAGAACTGATACATGATGGACTTGATATATGGGTTCGGTGATAATCTGAACACGTCATAAGTCTTCATGTCAAGTGGAATTACATGCCTGTGTTTGATTTCACGCATCGTTCACGGCATAATTAGAATGTGATGCAATGAAGTATTAGTTTTATGTTACTCCTACAAAACTAAGAATGTTGATGGTTTATTTTATGCACTGATGACATGAGACCATGGAGTTATGAACCATGGCCAGATTGTTTAATTTCTTCGAACGTACGGCTGTCTCGTTGCAATTAGCATATTAGTTGTCGTCTAAATTGCCTAATGTGTTATGCTATATGGATATAATGTACTTATGCATCGATGAGAATAAATTATTCTCAGCATGTTTGCATATATTTACGATTGTTTTAGACACCCCACACTTGTCAATGTCTCACGGTAATTGAATGCGTTTTGGTAGTGGGACTGTGGGCGTAATGATCGACTTCATACATTATTCATTGTTTCAGTCAATATTGCATAAAATTGGAATGTGTCTCTCGCGTTGCCAACAAATCTTTGGGTTATCTTTAGCGGTGGCAGTAAGTGTAGGACGAATCGAGTTGCAACCTTTCAAAAGTGTAAGAAACGGTAACACTTGTTGGTTGTAATATTACCAGTAGGTAATGGTATTATTTCAAGCCTATTGAGTTCTGATATGTATGAAAACCTGGCCAGTTTGGATAGCAAATAGTACTCCTAGTTGATGGAGTTTGAACTTGTTGGAGAGAATATATGATTAGGATATTTCTGCTAGAAATTAAATGCCAAAACAAGAACAATAAACAACCAAGTAAGGCAATTAGATATTATTAGAGAAAAGATAAGAATAGCCTGTGGGGTGGTCGAGGCACGTGATGGCGCCCTCCTAAAGAATGATACACCCCCTTCTGCACGGGGTTGGATGGCGTGCTTTCCCCAAGATACAACGACCTTCAAGTTCTCTTCGGTGCAGCGAATTGAACTCACGAACCGTATAGTTTCCCGACACTCAAAATAATCCACGAATGTATGAAGTAAAAGAACCAGAAGAAGTTTTTGTATTTGTGAAAGAGTACACTGATTGGAAGAGAGAAGAGAAGAATTTTACTGTCTACCGTGTAAAACCAAAACTGAGTAGAGAAGTAGTTTTTCCAGGAGTGTAGTAGTTTTTCAAGGAAAAACAATAACTTATTTATAGAGATTAAATATCGATCAGAATTTGTTATGAACTCCACGTTCATGCTAATAACATGGAGAATAAATAGGAAGTCAAGTATATCTCCGTTTTATGCCAACTGAGAAAACAGTAACGTTAGTGTTCTAATTTGTAGGAGGAAAAATAGGAGACCAAGTCAAATTGGTTATCAACTAACCAATCCCAGATATTTCTAACAATAATAATTTGCCCACCAAGAAAGGCACTTCTATGTGGTAAATAATATATCAATAGACAACTCTAATCAAATATATTAATGTAAAATATTAAATTAAAACCAACAGAACTTACTTGTTTATATCTTTTTGCGCATGAAATCAGATGAGGGGTTTGATATTGTTAAACTTCCTGTATGTTTGTTGTGATGTATGCCATGATAACGTGATTAGGACAATAATAGCACTGGTTTGTTCGCTTCCAATGTGACTGTTGACAAATTTTTTTTTTTGAAGAATAGGTGTCACTTATTGCAAGAGACACATGTTTGTTAAATTAAAAGGTTGTGAGTGATTATTATGGACTATTGGGAACAATACATTCTATTGGCAAACGGTTTTAACCCTTGGAGTATGGGTGTTCAAGAAACTCCCAACCGTTGCAGACGGCAACAGTGATGGATGGAAATTTTGAACGGGCATAACCTTTCATATTGTCATTCTTTTTCCTCCCTTGGCAGTTTGCGATCGACTTTTGGCTTAGACACTTTAATGGGTGAGATGAACTAATTCTTTTTATGTGTTTTTATTATGAAGAAAATTCATACTAAAATTGATCTATTGGCGAAGAGTTGCAACGGTCCTTGTAGCCCAAACAGTTGCATCTTGAATCGAAAGGCTTCTTTAAGGCAATGAATATTTTACTGTGAGAACATGCTTGTCATGGGCTCGTGAGGCCTGTTGAGTTCCTATTGGAAGACTTAATTTGTTGCATCTATTAAGGGTTTGAGGAGGTGTGAATCTTTAAGATGTCACCTTGTTTTGCTTATGTGTGGAAAGGTGTGACCCTTAGGGTTAAATCAAAAGGTGTGACCTTTTGAGTTTACATCAACAGATGTGACTCTTATATTTGAATTAAGAGGTGTGATTGTTGCATTTACACCAAGAGACGTGACCCTTGGTGAATAAGCCATGCGACTGTTGGTGCAAAAATTGGAACCTTCAAAATCTAGAGCCTTCTGAAACTAGAACAAACTGATGGAAACCGCTTCGAGTCACGTTACGTCGTCGCTTTCCGAAAACAGTATTCGCCCCCACCAATTGGTGTGCACCGGGTTACAGCGAATCTGTTCTGAGGATAAAACGAAGCCCGATCAATGATCTTCTGCCTGCGTCCGCACAAACGAAGGACAGACAGAATACCGAGCCAAAGAGAATCAATTGAACCAAGGACTGTTAATTCCGTTTCTGCAGAATAACGGAACAACAACATATAAAATAACGAGACAGCGAGAGGGAGAGTTTCTGGATATTTTTTTGGTGTCTCGAATGAATTAACCACTGGCCTATTTATAGACTTATAGGCACCCTTACGTGAAAGGTTGTGTCTTTTGTAAACACACATTAGAAAGGGTATGTCTTTTGAAGACAATTAATCAATAGAAAGGATCATGCCTTTTCGTAGGCACCCTTTCAAGAAAATAATTAATTAGGAAGGGTCATGCCTCTTGGAGGCACCCCCATGTATCACATCCCTTCCTAACAATCACACCCCATTCTAATAGTCACACCCTAAGTGAATAGGTGTTATAACTATTCACGTAAAGTCATACCCCATGTGAAAAGGTGTCGCACCTTTTCACAAATAACCTCCCGCACCTTTTATTTTGAAAAACCTCCAACAATCCCCCACCATTTTCGAAATAAAGAAAAAGTTTTCTTGGTTCCTTTGAAAAGACTTGTGCATCAATGAAGGTGTCTCACGACTTGAACCATCACCTAGTGAAAACACATCAAAGTTAGTCGGAAAGCATAGTAGACTTGTCTTTGAACTAGCGATCCTTAAATGACCAACCGGACACGTCTCACGCACGCATCTTGCCTGACTCAGGTATTCAAATTTGCCGACACGTGGTTTGGCCGTGTGTCTTTATCCTGAATTTCATGAGCGCTCTAGAGTCCTAGCCCTTGAACCCATAGAAGGCGGCACCACCTTCACACTCATATAGGTAGACTTTGAAAGTGCCCCTGTAACTACAGCACTTGAAACCTAACAAACCGTTAGAAGTCTATTAAAAGCTAAGTAGCTTAACCTCCATGTTTACATTACAGGTACCAAGCATTTACCATGGGATGGATAAAACCGGAAAATGCTTGCAACCACAACTTATGGTGTACTTTGCTCATTGAACCCAAGACTTGATGTTATTCAAGCGTTGAGTCGAGTTTCCACCAAGAGTGATTAGATTTCAATGGGCTTGAGTCCCATCCCCTGTGATGTTCTCCACATCAAATCCCTTGCAAGACCTTTTGTTAAAGGATCAGCCAAGTTTTGACTTGATTTTACATAATCAATGGTTATCACCCCATCTGTAATCAAGTTCCTCACATAGCTATGTCGAAGTCCTATATGCCTGGACTTTCCATTATACACCTGGCTATAAGCCCGTGATAGAGTCGACTGACTATCACAATGCAAAGATATAGGTGGCATAGGTTTTGGCCACATGGGTATCTCCCACAACATACTTCTGAGCCACTCTGCCTCTTTGCTCCCTGCCGCCAGTGCTACAAACTCAGCTGCCATAGTTGAGTCAGTAATGAGACTTTGTTTCTTAGATCCCCAAGAAACTGCTCCTCCACCAAGTGTGAAGATCCATCCACTTGTTGACAAGTGATCTTCATTCTCGGCTATCCAACTAGCATCAGTATATCCTTCTAGAACCGAAGGATAACCACTATAAACTATCCCGTAGTCTATAGTTTTCTTTAGATACCTCAATACCCGATTAACTGCGAGCCAATGGACATCGCTCGGATTATGTGTGTACCTACTTAGTTTCCCCACAGCGTATGCAATATCTGGTCTCGTGCAAGTCATGGCATACATTAAGCTTCCTATCACTCTAGAATATTCTAGTTGTGAAACTGCTCTACCAGTATTAGGATACAACTTAACTTGTGCATCAAATGGTGTAGAAATCGGCGTGCTATCGAAGTGATTAAACTTCTTTAGAATTTTTTCAATGTAATGAGACTGACTAAGGATTAAATTTCCTCTTTGTCTCTTAATTCTGATTCCCAGAATTACATCAGCAACACCCATATCCTTCATACTAAAACTAGATGAAAGGATATCCTTTGTACTTTGAATGCTTTCTAGATCAGTCCCAAAGATAAGCATATCATCCACGTACAAACATATGATTACACCTCGATTACCACTAAATTTACTATATCACATTTATCAGACTGGTGTATCCTAAACCCGTTTGATACAATCACCTTATCAAACTTTTCATGCCACTGTTTAGGTGCTTGTTTAAGTCCGTAAAGAGACTTAACAAGTTTGCATACTTTGTGTTCTTGACCTTGCACAACAAATCCCTCCGGTTGCTCCATATAAATCTCTTCATCCAACTCACCATTTAGGAATGCAGTCTTAACATCCATTTGGTGAATCTCAAGTTTATAAATGGAAGTCAACGCAATTAGTACTCTAATTGTAGAGATCCTTGCCATCGGAGCATAGGTATCGAAATAATCAATACCTTCTTTTTGCGTAAAGCCCTTGGCAACCAACCGTGCCTTGAACTTGTCGATTGTACCATCGACCTTCATTTTCTTCTTGAAAATCCATTTGCAGCCTATGGCTTTGGAACCCGGAGGCAAATCAGCAAGAACCCACGTATTATTACCCATAATAGAATCCATTTCATCCTGGATTGCTTCTTTCCAGAAAGCATAATCTTGTGATTTCATAGCCTCCCCGAAGGTCAAGGGATCCGATTCCACATGAAGTGAAATCATGAAATGATTATCTGCAGTCTCTCTAGTTCCTTCAACTAGATAAACTATGAAGTCAGGACCAAATGACTTAGCAACTCGAGCCCTTTTGCTTCTCCTAAGTTCGTCATGTTCCGTAGGTTCCGCCTCTATGTCAGACTCCACAGAATCTGGCTCATTCTCTTGATTAGGCACCTTTGGAATAGATACGAACCTATTCTCATAAAATACTGCATCACGTGATTCAATAATGGTGTTTACACCAACTGAATCATTTGGCTAAGAAACCAGAAACCGATATGCTTTACTATGTAAAGCATAACCAATGAATATGCATTCAATTCCTTTTTCACCCAACTTCTTCCTTTTGGGTTTCGGCAATCTAACAATTGCTCTACATCCCCAAGTTTTGAAATAACTTAGATTCGGTTTCTTTCTTTTCCATAACTCATAAGGAGTTATATTAGACTTTTTGAGAGGCACCCTATTCAAAATATAAGCAGCGGTAAGTATGGCTTCGCCCCACATACCACTACTTAATCCTGAATTGCTAAGCATAGCATTAACCATCTCAGTCAAAGTCCGATTCTTTCTTTCAGCGACTCCATTTTGTTGTGGAGTATATGGTGCAGTTTTCTCATGAATGATCCCAACTGATTCACAATAATCAGGAAAATGGTATTCACCACCCCTATCAGACCTTAAACGTTTTATCTTTGTTCCACATTGATTTTCAACTTCGGTTTTAAAAGCAATAAACTTCTCAAGAACTTCATCTTTTGAATGCAAAAGATACACATAGCAATATTTGGAATAGTCATCTATGAAAGTTACAAAATATTCCTTACCTCCTCTAGTTGGAGTTCTATGCATGTCGCATACATCACTATGAACAAGTTCTAACAGAGTAGTTGTTCTTTCAATTTTAGGAAATGGAACTCTGGTTATTTTAGTAAGCAAACACACTTTGCATTTATCAACCATGTCAACATCATATTTAGGAATCAAATCTAATTTAACCATAGTATCCATTTTCCTAGTATTAACATGCCCCAACCGATTATGCCACAAAGAAAGAGAGTCAATCATGTAAGCAGAAATAGCAACTGTATTATTAATGTTAAGCTTGAACATGCCCTCGTACAAATAACCCTTCCCAACAAAAGTACCACTCTTAGACAGAACAAATTTGCCTGACTCAAACACTAACTTGAAACCATGCTTATTAAGCAGGCTTCCAGATACAAGGTTTTTCCTAACTTCTGGTACATAGTAAACATCAGTCAGAGTTAGAATCTTCCCAGAAGTGAACTCTAAGTCCACTTTTCCTTTGCCTTTGATAAGAGCAGTTGATGAATTACCCATGTAAAGAACTGTACCATCTTCAACCGATTCATAATCAGTGAAGAACCTCTTATCATTGCACACATGTTTTGTTGCCCCTGAGTCGATCCACCAGTTATTAGCATCCTCGAGAACATTAATCTCAGATATGACAGCCACAAAGTTATTCTTTGAACTTGATGCCCCTGGATCTTTCTTCTTGTTGGACTTGCAGTCCTTCTTGAAGTGTCCTGGCTGACCGCAACGCCAACATACCACTTTTGGCTTTTTCCCTTTTGGTTCATCACTGCGGTCATCGCCCTTCCGGGCTTTCTGCTTCTGTTTACCTTTACCCTTGTTGGTACTTTTTCCTTCCTCCACCACATGGATCTTGGAGATATTATCTCCAAGTTCCTCCTTTTCTTGACGCTTTGACTCTTCCTCCACCCGAAGATGGACAGCCAATTGTTCCAGCGTAAGATCCTCAGTTTTGTGTTTCAGAGTTTTCTTATACTCTTTCCAAGAGGGAGGAAGTTTATCAATCACAGACGACACTATGATCGATTCATCCATGTTCATGTTCTTAACCTTAAACTGATTTAAAATATGCTGAATTTCATGCAACTGATCAATCACAGACTTGTTATCAATCATTTTGTAGTTCATAAATTGACTGACCAGAAATTTCTTACTTGTTGCATCTTCAGTCATATACCTCCCTTCCAAGGAATCCCACATCTCCTTTGCAGTCTCCGTATTCGAATACACATCGAACAGAGCATCCAAAAGTGCATTCAGAATATGACCCTTGCAAATGTAGTCATCACTTTCGAACTTCTTCTTCACACGAGCCTCCTCCAATGTTTCATCTTCATTCTCCTCCGGGAAGGGGTTGGTGAGAACATACGCGACTTTGAGAGTTGTAAGCAAAAAATGCATCTTCTTTTGCCAACGCCTGAAGTTACCGCCATCAAACTTGTCCAATTTCACGAAATCCTGTGTCAACGCTCGCAACGATTTTGAAGCCATGGTAGGATACTGTTTTTGATTGTTGGTGCAAAATTGGAACCTTCAAAATCTAGAGCCTTCTGAAACTAGAACAAACTGATGGAAACCGCTTCGAGTCACGTTACGTCGTCGCTTTCCGAAAACAGTATTCGCCCCCACCAATTGGTGTGCACCGGGTTACAGCGAATCTGTTCTGAGGATAAAACGAAGCCCGATCAATGATCTTCTGCCTGCGTCCGCACAAACGAAGGACAGACAGAATACCGAGCCAAAGAGAATCAATTGAACCAAGGACTGTTAATTCCGTTTCTGCAGAATAACGGAACAACAACATATAAAATAACGAGACAGCGAGAGGGAGAGTTTCTGGATATTTTTTTGGTGTCTCGAATGAATTAACCACTGGCCTATTTATAGACTTATAGGCACCCTTACGTGAAAGGTTGTGTCTTTTGTAAACACACATTAGAAAGGGTATGTCTTTTGAAGACAATTAATCAATAGAAAGGATCATGCCTTTTCGTAGGCACCCTTTCAAGAAAATAATTAATTAGGAAGGGTCATGCCTCTTGGAGGCACCCCCATGTATCACATCCCTTCCTAACAATCACACCCCATTCTAATAGTCACACCCTAAGTGAATAGGTGTTATAACTATTCACGTAAAGTCATACCCCATGTGAAAAGGTGTCGCACCTTTTCACAAATAACCTCCCGCACCTTTTATTTTGAAAAACCTCCAACAGCGACTATTGGTGCATAAGTAACATATCTTTTGACTTTTCAAAGAGGTCACTTGGGCCAAATTAATTGGAAATGCCAAATGTTTAAATTCATGTTTTGAATATTTTGAATTGAAATTAATTCAATTTCGATTGACCTAGTAGATTGGGTTGCTATGTTTGATTGGGCAAGAAACTGATAATGAAATATTTAGTTTCTTCGATCTTAAGCGGTTGGTAGTTATCAACAACTACGCCCCACAGGATACTTTTCAAATAAAGTAGAATTGATTTATATGCTATAAAGAGTATCTATTGAATCGGCAAAGATACTTAGAATGCAAGGTGCCGTTAGCATAAAATCATCTCAATTTGAGTATAGACTTACTCGATATTGGGTGAGGCGCTCAATATGGGGATTATTTCTTGCTCCTGTGTCTTAGAACACGAAGAGATGAAGAGAAGTTTAGACATTGTTTGTGTCATATCATAAACTACGGAAATTATTTTGTTAAATTCTGAATCAATTTTAGAATTGTGGGGGAAACAATATTTATAATTTCCACAATATTTACGTGTTGCACTATGGGAGATGTTCAACTACACTTAAAGAATAAAGTATGGTGATATGAGTATCCAATTTAAAGTTTTAGAATCCAAAGGTGGATTTAATTATACAATTGGAGTGCAACAATGATTTGAAAATCCTTATGCATGTAGAGTAAGGTCTACAATGGAGTCTAATCAGCTCATTGTATTAGACAAAGAAGCTAATAAGCGGTTGGCTGTGCCATCTCTTAGAGGATGTTCTAACGGGGGTCCAATTCTCTGCTAGAGTTATAATGTGATGTTCATCAGTTGTTAGAAAGGCATAGAAGACCATGTGTAACGGTAAGTCTCGATATTAAAGACATCGAACCGTTAAACATTTGTTCTCACTTGAGAATGAAACGTCAAAAAATTTGTTACGGATCCGTTGAGTTTGGAGTTTTGACTAGAGAACAAATGATCATCGAGGGGAATTGGATTAAAGCCTATTAATTAAAAGTCTCTATAACGGCAACCCAACCTAGTTGACTGGAGATCCCAAGCTCTAGGCTCAATGGGACAACCGAGTTGTATGAGACTTAGGAGTATCACTAAGAATAAATTTCTCCAACTCATTCCTATATATGGCGAAACAGTGATGCCTGCAGCGTTTAGGTTAAGTTTAACTTTTTAATAATTCTTATACATTGGTAAATCCAAGTGGTGTATAACAGGATACCCTTAATAAGAGATCACCTATGTGAGTGTGAAGGGGTCGCTTCTGTGAGAATTTTCTAAGGCCGGATTCTCTAAAGCACTCTCTAAAACCAGTCAGTGTTCCAGGGCCAAAATGGGCACAACCGTAAGAACCAATTGTGTTCGAAAAGATTCTGTGTGAATTCTATTGTCTTGGTTTACACAAAACGCTGAACAGTTCAAGATATCGCGTCCACTGGTTAGTAAGTAAATCCGATAGTTTTTCACAAGGAAAGGTTCAAAGCCAAAAGCTACCTATCCTATGCAAGAAATTTTCACTTGTACTCTCTCTCTCTCTGTCATTTGCATTATTTTGCATTAGTTATCGAGTCAATTTCATTCATGTGGGAGATTGTTGGAAAATATTATAGGATATAATATTTTATTTTAAGTGTGAATGAAAATTGATTTATTTTAGAGTTGCATCTTTTCGCCAGCACTTATTCGCCATGGACAGACGCGTCCTGAACGAACAGATGTGCCTATTTCTTTGGTGACTTTTCGTAGAGTTACCAGTTGGCCTATAAATATCATTTCCCTCATTCATTTTTTAAAAAGTTGATTTTTCCTTCATTTACGTCCATTCATATGAGAGAGTTACAATCACAAGATGGTTCGCTAGGCCCTCCAATTGAAGTACTGCTTTGGGGATTCAGATCAAGCAGTGCTGGGAGATAGTCATCCAATGCAAACTGTGAGCACCATAGTGAGGGCGAAATCTGTCTTAAGTACAGAGTGTCACACACAAACACTCGCCTTGATCACCAATTTATTTCCATCAATTTTCAGGTTTTGAGTTCCGATTTTATTGAACTCATATTATTGGTTTTATCACAAATAGTAAACACATTTTTTCCAACACTTCCATTTAAAAAAAT
Organism: Rhododendron simsii; assembly: GCA_014282245.1. NCBI lineage: Eukaryota > Viridiplantae > Streptophyta > Magnoliopsida > Ericales > Ericaceae > Rhododendron > Rhododendron simsii. The sequence goes on from CM024955.1 coordinate 15,989,299, forward strand.
ATCAAAAATAGAAGTAGTATCAAGATAATAATATCAAAATAGTAAGTTGGAATTATATAATGTTATATTTAACTACTTCTTTTTGTCGATGTCAAACAATACGAAATGTATATTAAAGAATCGGGACACATATATCTTTATAATGTTCGTTATTAACTCAGGGCCGGCATCAATAAAAATTCAAAATAGTTAATTGGAAATGGTATACTGTTACTATAATTTTTGGAAAAATTATAATGCCAAAACTGTTTTTGTTGGTGCCAAAATTCTAGTGCACAGAATACTTGTGCCATGTACAATGTACAAGACTTTTATACACTGAAGTTTTGACACCAACAAAAATAGTTTTGGCATTATGACTACATTATTTTTTTGGGAAATGATAAGATATTACTATATGTTACTTCCCAATGGTTTGGCCAAGTGAGAATAAAAAAATAATACTCAAAGTCTTTGTCCTCCGTAAGGTCGCATGTTCGAATTTTACTAAGGCTAAACATTTCAAACATTGGGCTACTGGAGGGTTTACCCGTCGTTTACTTCAAGATCTCAAAATTAGTCGAGGTGTGCGCAAGCTGATTCAGACATCAGGTTATAGGAAAGGGAAAAAAATGATTTTAGGATCATATTTGTCAATGTCAAATGATACGAAAAGTATAATAATGGTTAGTTTAGTTGGATGGTGGGTTTGATTCCCACAACTGACCGAAGTTCGATTCTAGGGTCAAAGCCGCAATAAAGTAATTTCTTGTTATATATGTACTAGTCCTTAATCCTCTAAAAAAAAAAATCAAGAAAGGAAACGGCCCAAAAAAGATTTCAAAACTAAATTCAATAGGCCAAAGTGAAATAATATAAAGGATGAGGCCTTATGAAGGAAACAATGGACATAACTGATGACCTTTGTCAAGCTTTGTAGCATAATTAGAAATTGTCTGTGCCTGAAGGCATGAAGCTACACGTTTTTGAACATGACTAAGATGAATTATCGAGTGTATTTTTTTTCTTGACCAAGAAGTGTATTCAAATTCTGAAAATGGTTCAACTTTCAAAGGTCTGAAATCTAAGAAGTGCAATTGTGCCCGTGCCAAAAGTCACTAATTCAAAAGCATTAACGTACATAAAACAACGAAAAACTTTCATGCACCCTCATGTTAAAACTACTTAATTCCAAGGGATCAAAGCAAATGCAAAATTGTCATATAAGGGAGCTCAAGACATATTGACTGCAATTCATTTGGTAACCACAACCAAAGTGCTAATTCAAAAGTTTAGAGAAGAAGAAGGACAGGTTCTTTTTGCTAGAGAGAAAGTCACCATATTTTGTGAAGAACATGGGATAATTATCTCAGATATGAGCCCTCCTCCCACAGGAGGTCAAGGTCGTTTTCGAAAAGATCCCATCACTATTGAGCATCATTTGCAGGTCGATATTTTTATGGGCACGATTGATTCTCAGCACAGCTTTAGATCCTCGAGATGACTACAAATCATTCAAAGTCGAAGACATTTGCAAGCTTGCTGAGAAATGTTATCCTTCTGATTTCATAGAGCAAGAGGAACTGCACTTGAGATTTCAGTTGCAAAATTATGAGTTTATTTGATGTTTTCAAGCATCCGGAGTTTCAAAATCTGACCACCGGCCATTTTAATTTTAGAGTTATGTCAAGTGCTGAATAAAATAAGAAAGTCTACGATTTATTCTTTTGTTGATAAATTGATTCGTCTTATATTGACTTTGCCTATTTTAATGGCTACGATGGAGCGTGCATTTTTAGCTATGAAACTTGTGAAGACTAGATTGGGCAATAGGATGGAGGATGATTTTTTGGCAAATTTTCTTGATCACATACTTTTTTTTTTTTTTTTGAAAGTTTGATCACATACATTGAGAAGGACATAGCTAGAAGTTTTGACGTTGATTCTATCATCGATGCTTTTAACTAAATGAAAAAGTATTGGACATAATTCAAGATGCCTCACTTTAGTAGATAGATTAAATTAAAGTTAATTTTTTTCGTACTCTATGTGCAAATGACAATCATTTAATATAGTTTTTATTATCTTATTTTAATTTTTTCTAGAGTCAATGACCATTCATATTGTAATGCATCTTTTTATTTTTTATTATATATTTTGCCCCAAATAGGATAAAATCCTGACTTCGTCCCTGTATACAGTATAGATTATATCATGTAGTAAAAGTTGCTAAAATTATATATTATGATTAAAGTTTGAAAAAATATAATGATATATAATAGAAAGTTAAACACTTTGTTTGGTTTTGAGATTTTTTTTTTGATGTGATGAATGAAGAGAGATAGATAGAAAAACTTATTGAGAATCGTACGGAGAGTAAATTTTTTTCCCTCAAAACTAGTAAATGATTCAATTTTGAAGATATTTCCAATTAAAAATATATTATAAAAAATAGAGGTGGCATCAAGATAATAATATCAAAATAGTAAGTAAGTTGGAATTATATTATCTTATTATATTTAACTACTGATTTTGATCGACGGCAAACGGTACGAAATGTATATTAAAGAATCGGGACACATATCTTGATATAGTTCGCTATTATCTTAGAGAGCCGGCATCAATAAAAAATATTAAAACAGTTAACTGGAAATATTATACTGTTAATCCTCATACCCTTACGGCAAATGCTATGGTGTCGCCTGCCAAGGGGACACCGATTATGTATCCCAAGGATTTTTTGTTATGCCTTTGATTGGTTATGTTACGCCATTTTTAATAGTTTTATAGTCAAGTAGGATAACCAATTAAACTAATGTAAGTACACTTATGGCGCTCATTAACAAAATAAGGATAACTGAAACAATAGGAATGTATAATCAAATGAGAATTTCAATAGCTATGATGGAGCGTGTATTTTTTAGTTGTAAAACTTGTGAAGAACCAGGACACAGACTTTGTGAGACTTCCAACGTGAGGACTAGATTGGGCAATAGGATGGAGGATGATTTTCTGGCAAATTTCTTGATCACATATATTGAGAAGGACAAAGCTAGAAGTTTTGACGCTGATTCTATCATCGATACTTTTAACTACATGAAAGAGTGTCGGGTACAATTCAAAATGCCTCACTTTAGTAGATAGATTAAATTAAAGTTTTTTTTTTTTTTTTTGTACTCTATATGTGCAAATGACAATCATTCAATATAGTTTTTATTATCTTATTTCAATTTTTTCTAGAGGTAATGACCATTCATATTGTAATGTATCTTTTTATTTTTTTATTATATATTTTGCCCCAGTTAGGATGAAATCCTGACATCGTCCCTGTATACAGTATAGATTATATCATGTAGTAAAAGTTGCTAAAATTATATATTATGATTAAAGTTAGAAAAAATATAATGATAATTATAACAGAATTAAACACTTTGTTTGGTTTTGAGATTTTTTTTGATGTGATGACTGAAGAGAGATAGATAGAGAAACTTATTGAGAACCGGACGGAGGGTAAATTTTTTTTCTCAAAACTTGTAAATGATTCAATTTTGAAGCAATTTCCATTTAAAAATATATTATCAAAAATAGAGGTGGCATCAAGATAATAAGATCAAAATAGTAAGTAAGTTGGAATTATATTATCTTATTATATTTAACTACTCATTTTGGTCGATGCCAAACGGTGCGAAATGTATGTTAAAGAATCGGGACACATGTCTTCATACAGTTCGTTATTAACTTAGAGAGCCGGCATCAATAAAAAATATTAAAACAGTTAACTGGAAATATTATACTGTTAATCCTCATACCCTTACGGCAAATGCTATGGTGTCGCCCGCCAAGGGGACACCGATTATGTATCCCAAGGATTTTTTGTTATGCCTTTGATTGGTTATATTATGTTATTTTTGTAACAATGGCATAACACTTACGCCATTTTTAAAAAGTATTATATCTTTGGGTGGTTGTGTTATGCCTTTGATTGGTTATGCTACGACATTTTTTAAAAAGTGTTATGATCTAATATAATAATAATAATAAAAATGTTATGTCATTAAAAAAAAATCCACACAATGACATAACATGTTATGTCATATTATGCTATTTTGTGGTTTGTTATATCATTTATAACCGGTGTCCTCTTTTGGGTAGGGGACACCAGAGTATTGTCTGTTACTCTATTTTTTTTTTTGGAAAAACTGTTACTGTATGTTACTCCTTAAGGGGTTTGGCCAAGTAAAAATGAAAAAAGTAATACTCCAAGTGCTTGTTCTCCATGAGATCGTGTGTTCGAATTTCACTGAGGTTATACATTCCAAACCTTAGAGCAAATGGAGGTTTGCCACATCGTTTACTTTCAAGGTCCCAAAATTAGTTGAAGTGCGCACAAACTGGTTCGGACATCAGGTTATAGGAAAGGAAAAAAAATGTTAGCATCATTTTTGTCAATGTTAAATGGTACAAAAAAATATAATAAGAGTTAGTTCGGTTGGTTGGCGGGTTTGATCCCACAACTGACTAGGTTTCGATTCTTTGGGTTAGGCCACAATAAAGAAAATTTTATAGTCCTGGCATGGATAGCTTGTTCGATTTCAGGTTCGGGGTTAGTTTTTTTTTTTTTTTGGGAAATTTTTAGGCCCGCCCCAAAAATTAGGTTCAAACCTAATTTAGTCCTGCACAATTATTTATTTTTTAATTTCAACCATGCCCTTCCTTCGTCACGCGCATCAGCTCACGAAACTAGAAAGCATTTGGTATAGGAAAATTATCCAATGCTCTATGAACATTGGTACACCATTAAAATATTGTTTAAATTTCAAAAATTCATATCTTTTGTTGTAAATATTCATTTTTTTTAAAAATTATATTTTTGGAACCTATTTGATGATATCTACTAAACAAGATCCATATTGAATATGAAATTATGTAAAATTAAAAAAATAATATTCGCTATGAGAACTGTTTCTATGAAACCGTCCTTATGAGAATTGTTTCTATAATAACTATCTTTATGAGAACTGTTTCTATGAGAATTATCTATGAAAATTGTCTCTATGGGAACTGTCTATTTGAACGGTCTCTATAAGACTAGCTATGAGAACAGTATATGCAGTTTACATAGCTCACCGCATAGTTCACATAATCTCACAACACATTAAAATAAACAATTTGCACATGCAACTCACAAAGCCCACTGCACAGTTCACAACTTCACATAGCCTCACGATACACTAAAATAAACAATTTGCACGTGCAATTCTCATTGCCCACCATACAGTTCACAAACATCACTACACACTAAAATAAATAATTTGCATATGGAGTTCTCATAACTCACCACACAGTTCACATAACTTTACCATACGCTAAAATAAGCAGTTCTCATAGCCCACCACACAGTTTACACAGCCTCACGACACACTAAAATAAACAATTTACATATGCAATTCTCATAACCCACCGCAAAAGTTCACATAGCCTCACGACACACTAAAATAAATAATTTGCATATGCAGTTCTCATTGCCCACCGCATAGTTCACATAATGATTCTATGAGAACTGTCCAGTTCTCAGTTCTCGTAGAGATCTGGTGTGAATTGCTAATTCTCATAGTCAATTTTATGAGAACTGCCAATTCTCTATGCTATGTGAGCAGGCTATGAAAATTAGGCTATGTGAACTGAAAAATATATAGTTCAAATAGTCTCACAACATATTAAAATATACAGTTCTCATAGAAAATATATAGTTTTCATAGAAAATACACAGTTCTCATAGAAAAGACACGGTTCTCATAGAAAATACACAGTTCTCATAGATATTTCTCACATTTTTCATAGAAAAATACACAGTTCTCATAGAAAATCTACAGTTCTTATAGACATTTCTCATAGAAAAATACACAGTTATTATAGAAAAATACACACAAATAAAAATTGAACAAAAATAAGGTAATAAAAAAAGAGATTCCAATTTCCATAACCCACTTATATATACCTTACCACCACAAAAAGCAAAATGAAAAAGAAAAGAAAAAAATGACGCACTTATTTTGCAATGTACCGAAATCGAACCCTGTTTATACACATGGAGTTAATTGAGCCGCACATAAAAGGAAAAATTTCAAAATAGCACCTGACCTTTCACACAAATCGCACACAGGCACCTAACCTTTTAAAATTATCAAAAAAACACCTGACCTATTTAAAAACCCATCAATTTTACACCCGCCGTTAACTTTCCATCCAAAACAAACGGAAATGCTAAAAATGTGCATTTTGGCACGAATATTGGCAAAACAAGATTAAGGCTCATTTTGGCAAAACACAATATTATAATCATAAACAAGATTAAAACTCGATTTGACTTTAAAAGTCAATTAATAACTTAATATTTATCTTTATTCAAAAGAAAAAAAATTGCATTTGTTAGTTTTGCGTTGAGATGAATCAATAAGTCACAAAAATTACTTAACTTTTCAATCCAAATCCACCCTAAATAAGGAATCACGCTTAATTTAGTAATTAAATATCCATAACTATGCAGCCAAATAAGATTACTCTGTATTAAACAAAGGAAAAGACAAAAATAAAAAACATATAATAGTCATGAGTAAATGTGAAAAGTGCTAAGTCATTGGTATTTAATTACTAAATTAAGCTTGACTATTCTATATTTTTTGTTTTTGTCTTTTCTTTTGTTTTGTTTTAATACGGAGTAATCTTATTTTGTTGCATAATTATGGGTATTTAATTACTAAATAAAGCTTGATTCCTTATTTATGGTGGGTTTGGATTGAAAAATTAAGTAATTTTTGTGACTTATTGATTCGTATTGATGCAAACTAACAAATGCGGTTTTTTTTCTTTTGAATAAAAACAAAAATTAAGTTATTAATTGATTTTTAAAGCCAAATCGAGCCTTAATCTTGTTTATGATTATAATATTGTGTTTTGCCAAAATGAGCCTTAATCTTGTTTTGCCAATATTCGTGCCAAAATTCACATTTTTAGAATTTCCGTTTGTTTTGGATGGAAAATTAACGGCGGGTATAAAATTGATGGATTTTTAAATAGGTCAGGCGTTTTTTTGATAATTTTAAAAGGTCAGGTGCCTGTGTGCGATTTGTGCGAAAGGTCAGGTGCTATTTTGAAATTTTCCCCACATAAAATGGTGCAGACGCTCCGGTTGATAAATTACTAGTGCATTACCGAGGACCGTAATAATTAATTAGATTATCTTAAGCCCAAGCTCTAAGAATAAATAAGTGATCACACACCCAGACAAAATCGAGCAAACCCCAAAAATTGGAAAAACAGTCTCCCACAGAATCTGATTTCTCTATTTTTTCCCCATGGCAATCGCCGGTGCTGTATCTTCCCCCTCCCCCTTTGCTGTGTATCGATATAGATTTCCATATCGCGTTTCCATTTCTGCTCCCAAACAATTCTTCCCATTCGAATCCACCCGGATTGGAGGAGTACTCGTTTCCTCACTTTCCGACGCCATTTCCCAGAGAAGGTAAGGAAGCCGAATCCTCTGTTTGTTTCTGTTTCTGTTTTTTTGCTTTTTGAATGGGATTTTGATCGTTGTCGAGCCAGCGTATCATCAAAAAGGAAAAGAAGAGGCTCATCAGTTTCAGCAGCTCTTCTGAAAAATCCAAGTTGGTAGTATTTTGACTGAGCTGAGTAAAGTCCTTGTGCTCAGGGAATTAATGAAAATATAATCCCAAGGGTTTGGCCTAGCGGTGGGCCAGTCCATACTGGCCTTGCCCCGGCTTTAACTGGGTGGGCCTCGCTAGCTAGTAGACCATGGAATTGGTCATCAGACCAGTGTTTTCAATTCGGGAAATGAATCGTGTATCGTTTTTTCGTTTTATATATCGTATCAAAAACGTATCGTGTATCGTAAGATATGTTAATGGAAGTTATATACAATTAAGAATAGTTATACCAAATCACAAGTCAAAAATCTATTGCATATATGAAAAATGAAGTTTTAAGGATGCAAAATTTCAAGTCTTCCATGTGGGGATTGGCACATGAAGATTTATAGTTACTTAGTCATCGAAAGAAAAAGGAGCCCTTCTATGCAAAAAACGATTTAAGTATGGTATTTTCTTTATTTGAACTCTAACGGATTGAGTTTGGGTTTCCTTTGAATGGCTTGAAGGTCGCCAATAATAACTAGATCAAATGACTTAATATGCGTACGGGGTTTGGCTTCTTAAAGACACTCCAATTCTTTTTTCAATAAGTAATCATAGGGTATGTACCAAATTGGGATATGTGTATGTATCACAGGATGCGTCCTGTATCGTGGGATTTCTATACAAAAGGGAAACGGGTGGGATACGTAAAGTCTTTTGAAGGCGACGATACAAATTGTAGGATACGTATCCGCATTGTAGTTTTTTTTAACAACTATGCATCAGATTAATTGAGGTACGGGTAAGCTAGCACTACAGATTGTGCATGAAATTAATTTAATGAAGTCACCAAAAAAAAGAAGAGAATTGATGAAACAGTGACACACTTCATATTCATCATGTATCTTCCAATGATCTTTTATCATTTTCTTTATTTTATAAGCTACAAATTAGTTTGATGGCCTATGTTTGTATTTCGGTGTTTGGTACACATATGGAGGGTTAGATATTCTGTGAACGTATTGATAATTCGAAGTGGTTAGTATCAAGCGAATTCCCGCATCTAGCTCAAAAATATAAGCGGGACCTCATCCTTAGGTCAATAGCTAGTTTTGGTTTGAATTCAAGCCAAAACCGTTAACAATATATTGGAGGCAAATTACCTAGGATGGGTAGGATAGTGTCTGGTTTGCAAGCAACAAATGTTGCCAAGCGAGCACAATGTTTTTAAAGGCTAAGCTGAAGCTTGCCTCGAGGCTTACATCGTAGCTATGTTACAAGGTTGTGAATCCTGTACCGTACCGGCCGGTACTTACTTGATTTGTGTAAAACCGGTAACTTAAACCCCAATTACCGTCCCGGCTCTGATACCGGGCCTTACTGGCGATTCCAGCCGGTACCGTTTTGGACGGACTGTGACTGGGGCAGATCGTAGATTCGCGATCAGAGAGAGAGAGCAGCAGCAGAATAACAAAAAGAGAATGGAAGTTGCTAGTAGGTAGAGAGAAGGTTATAAACTTTGAAAACCCTAATTACACAATGACCATATTACCCTTTTATCTTAGTGCTTTTGAAAGGGTTATTCTATGTGTCGGTGAGGGAGTATTTTGTTTTTGTTTTTTTATAGCAGGTGTAGAATTTTGTTGGAAAAAGGGTTGGCGTGGGAGCTTTTTTTCTCTCTTTTTTTTAAAAAAATTATTAGAGGTTTATATAATTAGAGTGTAATTTTTGTTGTCCAATGCGAGCTTATTTTATGAAGAATTGCATGGCATAACAAAAGTAATCAATTTATGACTATATGTAATGGTAATAGCTCTAAATCCGAAACGGCACCCGGTATCCTAGCCGGTACGGTATTCAGAATCTTGCTATGTTATCGAAATATGTTCGAATTTGTGACATGCCCTCTAAAAGCCCGGGTGTTTGTTCGTACTAGGTGCGCCTTTTGCGTATTTTACATGCTTCACGAGAGGTGTGCGCTTTTTAAGAATGATATGGCTTATGGACCTTCACACACTCATCCTCTCTCTCTACCTGCCAATCCTTTTTTTTCTTGAGTGAGAGAGTACTTATTTAGGTAATTTTCTTTCAAAACAATTGGTGTAAATTTATATTTACGCACACACAGGCATATGCATATTTAGAGGAGCTTTTTTTATAGCTTACTTAGCATTGTTATCAATCTCCTAATTTTTGTACTCCCTCCGTTCCTAAATGGTAGGCGACCATGAAAATACTTGCAATTTTTAAACCAAACTTGACACCATTGAGACCTTCAATTTGGTGTCAAGAAATATAAAAAATTATGGATGGAAGTGCCTTATATTTTGATTTGAAAATTGCAGGTATTTTCATTGTGGACTAATTTAGGAACGGAGGGAGTAGCTTTTACATAATTTACTGTACTTTTAAACTCAAAAGTAAAATTTTAAATGCTTACCCCTCAATGACTCAAGGCCCATGCCTTGCCTCTTGAGAGATAAAATGTCTCGTATCCATTCCACATAAAAAATCTTTGAGTGGGCATCATATTTTTAAAAACCAGCCGCTGCATAGTGTATCAGCCTCTACTTAGCCTTTTTTTTTTTTTGAAGTGGCCTCTACTAGTCTACTTAGTGGTTTTTTGGACCTCCTACACCCTGTTATACCTGTGCTACCCAAAATTCACACCCGTATCGGCCAGTTCTGCTACGTATTGCTTTGTATCTGATTTTTTACCCGCTACATGACCGCTATGGCCACTTTAGATTGGCTCCAAAAACGATTTAAAAAAGTCACGATAGCTTCGTATCATTCAATACTCCCAGTACCGCTACATAGTCCGCTGCAGCTGTTTATGTTAAAGCATCCAACTCCAAACCAATTGGCAAATAGTGAAGAGGCCGCCCAGGCTCATATACTAATTTTGGAGGAGATAATTAACCGATGTGGGACAAATCCCAAAACGCCCCGCACGTGCGACTCTCGACTCGCACGTGGAAAGGTAAACAAATGATTCATAACACATGGATCACAATGAAACCGAGTGCAACTATGGCACAAATAAAGGGGAAAAGCCTCCGAAAATCTTGCTCTGATACCATGTTAAAGCATCCAACTCCAAACCAATTGGCAAAGAGTGAAGAGGCCGCCCAGGCTCATATACTAATTTTGGAGGAGATAATTAACCGATGTGGAACAAATCCCAACAGTTTAAAACTATGGTGAGCATGCTAAACGTGAGAGAGGGTGTCAACTGAAGTCCCACTTTGCCTGCGTACAAAGATAACGTGCAGTATATGAAACATTAAGACACATGAAGATTAATTGGCTTTTGGAGTCGAGTTCTATCCAAGATCATATGAAGATTATATAAACATCTCCTTTGGTTTTCTAATGATTGAATGAACATTTTGCAATGGTTTTATGCACCGACGTTTTTAATAATGCAAATATGAGTATGCGTAGGATTGTTGTTCTGTAATGCAATTTATTTGTTGGTGTTCTGAGACTTTGAAGTTCAATAGCGTTCCTGCTTCCATCGAGTTCCTAATTTTCTAAGTAACTTATTGTATGCTCCCTTTTATGGCATGGTCTAATCTGATGGAGTTATTTATGTAGGAACATTATTGCGCATGCTTCTGTGGATGGTTTAGATTCTGTGGGTTCAACCTCATTGGTCAGTTCACTGCTTTGACATTTTTCTAACAAGTTATATTTTGTGGCTATGAGTTCACGCATGCCCATAATCACATGACGATCAAGTTAGTTTTTCTCCCTACTTTTTCTGCAGATTTCACTGCAGATGTTTTGTATCTCCGGCTAACCTCTTTTTTTGTCGTGTTCTTTGCATGACCTTAGCTGCTTTAGTAGCTCCTTTGATTCAGCTTAGGATTGGCGGAGGCTATGTAGGGACGATGGGTTTGGGCTACGATGCTACTGTGGCGTCATAACATTGTCCTGTAAAGTGATTGGCTTTTTTGGGGGGTCAATTTCCTCTTTTGTAGGAAACACGTGCTCCCCCCTCTTTCTTCACCCTCTCTAAACTTCAGAGAGAATTCCTTTGAAAGTTGTATTCTTCCTATAACTCTGGCATGAGCCTTTTAACTGCGGGGTTGGACGCACTTCATGTCTCAAGTATTTTTTAAGCTTTTATAGTGTGAAGGTGGACAGCCTATTATTTAGAGTGCACTATTCTATGCCATCAAAATTTTTTATTTTTTTTAATCTTAACAACTAGAGATGTCTGAATTTGCAAAGCATATGCCGTACTCTGTAGTATTGTTGTTGCTGCATAGCAATTGTATATCCTTTGTTATTGTGACTTAGTTTACCTATTTATCCATTTCAGAAGTCTGAACGGGATAAGGATTATATTCCGATGCCAATTGTTATGATAGATCAAGCTTCTGATTCTGATGCAACAATTGTGCAAGTCAGCTTTGGAGATCGCCTTGGAGCTCTAATTGACACAGTTAAGTGACTCCAACATTTTTTTGAATTCTACCTAATCCTTTCTATTTTTTTCCCTTCCTTTTACCTGAAAAGCTCTCCATTTTAGGGCTTGATGTTTTCCTGTGTTTATTCTCTTGAGTTACCTTTAAGGATCAAGTTATGTTATTTTAAATTGCTTGGGCAGATGAAGGCACTAAAAGATTTAGGCTTGGACGTGGCAAAGGGAACTGTTACTACTGAGGGATCAGAAAAAAAAACGAAGTTTTTCATCACACGATTGTGAGTAATTCTGTTGGCTTTATTTCTTTTCTATGGTGCTTAAAACTTCTTTTACAGTCAGGAATGGATGCACTCACTGGAAGTTAGTAAAATGGCTTGTCAATTTCTCCTGTTGATCCACCAAGGTTTTTTCTTAGCCACATCATACATGGAAAACCTATCAGTGAGCGAGTTTCCTATTTTATTGCTTTTGGTACATCAAAGCTGTTTCTCAAGTGTGATTGGTCCACCGCACGCGCTCCAAGTTTTGTGCCATAATGTTAATAACAAACTGCCTTCAGACAAAGTATGTTGGATTTTCTTCAAAGTATGTTGTTGCAGAAATAATGCTCTCATTGATCTTTCAGTGGACACAACTGTGCTTGATCTTGGAAATCTGTACCAGTTTTTTTAGTTTGTTCATGTTGACAATATTTGGGCTGAATCATACGTCTAGTGTCTTGTCTTATTCTTTATACATGATGAGTGGGAGGGAGCTGGATGAGTTAACTTTTCACCAAAAAAAGTCAGTTCTAACCCATGCTTGTCTGACATCTTAGTGTATCAATCACACATGTCCTCGAAACCATGAGATAGGTGGATAGTTCTTTGACTTTGTAAGAAATCTGTAGGTGAGTATACGTGACAGTAGTGCTGATAAAAGATGAAGAAATACTGACACTACCACAGGACTGCAATCTGATATTGAATATCCCATGCTTTAACATATTATTACAAACATTTATGGATTGGTCTTGAATTATGTGTTAGAGCAACTGGGCGCAAAGTTGAAGATCCTGATCTGTTGGAGAGGATTCGATTAACCATTATCAACAACCTTTTGAAGTACCATCCAGTATGTTTTTGCTGTGCTGCAATATTTTATTCTCTCTCGTTGATACGATGTGGAGGCAATTTGATTTATTCTCCCAAAATTGGTTATGGAGGTCTGCATTTTTTCTTAACTTTAATAGTTTGTCCTGGTTAGGAGTCGAGTGAGCGACTTGCAATGGGTGAGGCTTTTGGACTAAAAGCTCCAGAAAAGAAGGTGATACAGCTTAATAAAGATTGTTATTCAAGTCTTCTTTCTTTTTTGCATATTTACCTAGCCTGCTTAGTTTGAAAATCTTGTCGTCATTGGATGTACATCTTGATATTGTGCCAGACTCCAAATTGAATCATGGACGTGCTGGTCTGAGTCTTTGATGCTCATAATGTTTATGTGCAGTTACAAAGAAGCTTCTATTGCAACTACAAGTTGTTTCTTGCGTTTTCTGAAACATGCCATTGATATCACCGACTATTGCCTATTATGCCATTATCTTTGCTGGCATTACGTATTGAGATTTTCTGTACTGAAAAGCAGTTTGCAAGCATGAATTGCTCTAAATGGCAGTTCTAGTAGAGCCACCAGTGTCTAATTTCTCTAATTTACTGAGAAACTGTGGAAGGTAATTTACCTAATAGTGCATAAAAAAGTTCTTGGTTCCATCTCATTCTTAATAAACAATATACTTCTTTTCCTTGATTGTTTGGGTTGATGTGGGAACCCCACCATAGAAATGAACGTTTTAGTCGTTCAAATATGAAGTTGTGTTATTTGAGATGGATTGTAAATGATGAATGGCTGGGGATGCCCAATCGAGCCATTTGGATTGATGTATGATTGGTGGTGTTTTAGGACAAAGTACTGTTGGCAATTTCTGCATTACAAAACTTAGGCTTGATGTGCTTCAATGGGCTTGGGAAATTATTCTGTATTTCAGAATGTTTGGGTAGCTGGTCAAATTGCACTAGGTTTAGTCTTGTTCCCCTAATAGACTCCCATTAGACTTTGACTTTTGAGTTAGTTAGCCAAGCAAACCTTTTTTCCCAAATGCAGAGGTCCCACGGAAGCTTGCCTGAAGGTGGTTGCTTTAGCAGGCTTTGGTTGGTCCTTTGCACCCAGTAGGCCCCCTGAAGTAGGTCGATTCCAGTTTGAGCAAAGGCGTCTTTTGATTTTGTGAAGATGCATCGTTAGCCTCCTCCCAAAACCTGCTTCATGGTCCCTTGAGTGGCCACTAATAGTGGCTCATTAGTTTAAAATGGGAGGCCCCGCTTGGATATGGCCTCCAGAGAGCAGCTGGACAGCTGTTGGCATAGGTTAGAATTCTGTTTTCAAATAAGGGAAAACCTTATCATTTTCGTCGAGTTTCTTTTTGCTTAATCTATGAACTACTTGTGTGAGAAAACCTTTCGAGATTTCGTTTGCAGTGATTGTGTTAAGCTGGTATATTGTAGAAGCTACAAGGAGTTCCAGGTTGGATGTGTTTTTTTCCTGTAATTAAAACTACGTTTGCAATCATAGTCTTGACTCTTGAACTTTAAGGCAGGGGCAAACACATTTGTGGCTCTAGGGTGGAGAGGACAACTACATGAATAATCAATGCATTGCGAATTGTCAAAATGCATTGAAGTACATGTGGTTTCTTTGGAGAAAAATGATTAGAGGTGGTTTTCTCAATTCAGTTCCTATGCATATGCAGAACAGGTTTTATTGTAACATTTTGAAGGGATTTAGAGATGTTAGGGCCGCTCAATAAACATTCTGTGTGTTTTTCTTTCTCAGACAAGAAGACCCAATTCTTCTCGTATTGTCCTAAAGTAAGCCCTATTGTCATTAACATATAGCTGAGATCGGGATTACAGCACATGAAGGATTGTCTCTAAACGTTTTCCACCTGCACCCGTAATACTTAACCGATTGGGCAACTACACCCTTCCTCTTAACCTAAACAACTAGTCACATTTTTTGCCTATGGAATGTCTTCCATGTATGAGTTGCAGTTTGGAGTATCAACTCATGTTGTCTTGGAAAAAACTTTACTTCAGTGCCTCAAGATGTTTCAGTTTTACACGTCCTATTCTACCACAAACTTCTGTGGATCATTTTTCTTTCTTGTTAAGCAAGATGCAAGATTTGGTGTTAGGAGTTATCAACAGCTTTCCAAATCTTTGTCTGGCTAAGCGTTGCACAATAGCTTTCTGAGCCGTTAGTAGTTCAGCTGATAACTTCAGATCCCTTATCTAACCTCGGAAGTTATCATTATTTCCCTCGTTATAGATGTCTTCTGAGCTGCTAACCATCCAGTTCAACTATGTGTTTTTCTATGGCAGCTTGATGTTGATATTGCAACTCATATACATGTCAAGGATGATGGACCTAAGAGGAGGTTTGCAACTTCACATTGGAGATGCTGAGGCTTATTTTGCTTAATAAATTATATCATGATTTAGTCATTTTGAAATGACCCATCTTTTGGGTGCAAAATACTGAACTTCATGACAGACATGGACACTATTTTGTAACATCTATCATCGATGTAGTCACCACTTTGTTTTCTGGATGCCATTCAGCTTGCTTTGTATAGAGACTGCAGATCGGCCCGGGTTGCTACTAGAGATCATCAAAATCATGGCTGATATTAATATTAATGTGGAATCTGCTGAGATTGATACAGAAGTATGCCTTCTCTCTCTCTCTCTCTCTCTCTCTCTCTCTCTCTCTGAAGTTATTGTTACTATCAACAACATTTCTGTCATCTCATAGGGTTTGGTAGCCAAGGATAAGTTTCATGTCAGCTACAGAGGGGCAGCATTGAACAGTTCCTTGTCTCAGGTAACTAATAACTCTTTGTTGAAAAGATCTCTCAGTTATTAATGTGAAAACTTAGAGCTTTAAACATTCTACATTTGTTAAATACTGACATCACCGCTGTCGGTGCTTCTGCTGCTCCTATTGCCGCAACTATTACTGTCCTAAAATCCTTTAGGGAAAAGATGAGAATCATTTTACTAGTTACCTAACTGTGGGGGTGCAATCCGGTTCTACTCCTAGGTCTCAGGTCCAATCTGAACTCTCCTCATCGAGACCTACCTAAGCTTGGAAGATGGACCACTCTAATCGGCCATACATAGGAAGGCACTCCGATGCTTAAGTCAGTCTCACTCAAGGGAGGGAGTGTACAGAGCTGATCAAGGATAGTAATGACCTACCTTTCTGGGGTTTAGTCTGTTCCTTTGACAGAGAGACTTTACTTGGGTTCCTAGTAATTTTGTGCTGGGCACATGTCTCATGATGTCACCCCGAACTACCTTTTGGAATGACGTATGCATGACGCACCCAGTGCCATGTACACAGACTCAACGTCTCCAAGCCATGCCAGTCGGCACTCATGTAGAACCACACTGACTGCCATCCTCTTTGTCAGGCCTACGCAGCCTTGGTCTGGTCACCAGGCCTTACACCCACCATTCCACGGGTTTGGGCTCACGAACTCCAGGCTTTTACGCCCTCACCAGTTGTCAGCCCATTTGTGACCCAGTTTGACCCAACGCAATTTGAGCGTGGGCCGCCATTTCTCTAGGCCCAATACTTTTTGCTGAGCTGAGAAGTGGCATCCTTCAATGCGATTTGACTCCTTCAGTACAAATAAAGGCATTATCACCTTTATTACCCAAACGTGGAATAATTATTCCTTGCCCTTGAGGCATGGTAGGTAGATGCCCCAAAACTCTCATCTCACCACACATTTGTGTGGAGCCCACACAAATGGGCAGTGAGGAGGGAGTTGGGGCACCCAATTACCATGCCCTAGGGGCACCAAATAATCACTCCAAAAAAAAGGCATTATCACTTTTGTGGGCCTTTCCCAAGTAATCTTGGAAATGGTGCTGGGACGGTATCTTGTTACGTCTTCTAAAGGTCTTCATCTGTACCTTTTATCTTTTGGGAACATTGGGAGGACAAGGTACAGGCATAGGGAGATCTTGCCCATAGCAAGACTTGAATACTTACCCTTCTGGTAAGGAACAAGAATTTCTGACCAGCTGAGTTAGAACTTTTTTTTTTACCAAAAAAGTAAGAAAAGAGAGAGTTAGACCTTTTTGGTTCCGCGTCGCTATTTTGAAAATACAAATTACATCAGAATGGGGAAATAAACAAATTACATCAGAATGGGGAAGCTTTTCGTTTCTATTTGGATTTTGCCTTTTACGTTTGAGCAAGTATCGCAACATGGAAATAACCAATGTAAAGTTTTATCTTTTTATTCTGCTGCACGGTTTTTTGTTGAGTAGAGTTATTTGTTTAGAAAGTAGCCTCACTTCCAACTTTCTTGTGTAACCATGCAGGTTTTGACAAATTGCCTGCGTTACTACCTTCGGAGACCAGAAACAGATGAAGATAGTTACTAGCGAAGGACATTATACTGTATGCCAATTGTACAATTTGCTGTGATTGAAATGCAGAAGGATAATTAGTTCTTGTAGCTTGCAAAATATTCAGAGATGTATCAAGCAATGGGCTTGATATCTCTCGTCGCTTAAAAAGTACTCCGTAGTAATGAAATACTATATAGAAGGAAGATAACAGAAGTAGTTTATCCATCAAGTGTAGTTTTGGAACAGCCTACATCCCTTTTGCGCCCGCTTCCCTCCCCTTTGCATTTTTCGGTAGTGTTTGGGGCTTTTCCTTTCATTTTCATCTAGGCTCCGTTTGTTTTGATATAAAATATATTTCGGTAAAATATTTTATTTTACTCATTTTTCGTTGTTTGGTTGGACAAAAACAGGGGATAATATTTTTCAAAGTAAAACGTTTTACCTTATATGACTGTAAATGTTTTCCTCTCAAATTATTCATAAGTCATTTTTTTATGTCTTTAGATGCTGGCCTTCTCTCTTACTTTCATCACCCCAACACTCTTGGAAATTAAATTTTGGAGAGGTTATTAATTTCTTTGTGAACCAAACACTGAAAAATATTTTACATGAAAATTATTTGTTTCAAAATCATTTATAAAAAATTACGTTGTAAAATATTTACGTTGAAACAACGGAGTCTTATACCTTTGCTTCTATACAATTTTGTCTGTGGGTTTTTTTTTATTAGCAAAAAAAGAATTTCCATACCGTTAAGAAATGATACAAAAGAGAAACTTTATAGTGATATATTAGTGAGCATCATGCACAAAGGTAGTACCCATTGACGGATCTAGGAATATAGTTTAGTGGGGGCGCTTTGTTAAACAAAATGGTAAAAATTTATATTTTTAGTTAACCACAATAAGATTGTACAAAATTTAGGCATGTATTACAAATTACAAAAGTTTATAACACATACTTTAGATTAAATTATGTAAAAATGAGGACAAAATTTTTTGAGTATGTTTTACATGAATTTCGACAAGTTTTAGAATGATCAAGATAGTTTTATTAATGACATTATTTAAAAGTATTGTTCTTACGGGTAAAAATAAATACAATTAAGAAACAATCGTTCGAAATAGACAAACAGTTTATAAATCAACAAGTACAAATGTACCATATGATGAAATTGAAGCATAAAACTAATTTTATATGTATATTTTTTGAGATATGTGCAAGTGTGGATGTATATATAGTAGCACACTTTTATAATTATGTTAAATATACGAAAAACACTGAGGAACTGCAATTTCTTTCAAATATACGACCAAATCTCAGTCCTTTTTTTTTATTCTTTCAAATACAAAGAACTGCAATTTCTTCTGATAAAAAACGTATATAAGCTACGCGGCCATAGGCTTAACAAAACAAACGGTGTTTGTTTTAAAAATAACCATGCGAAGAAAAGTACAAGGAGACCTGAAGGTATCACTCCATGAACACTTGCACAAGCAGAAAAACAGAAAGAAAAAAAGTGTTTGTTGGAATCAGTGGCAGAGCTAGGAATTCCATTCAGAGGGGCACCTTTTCACAATAAACTAAATTTTTTTTTGGTAAAACATAAAGAAGAAATACTGAGCACAAAAATTTGAATATATTCTCTATTAGGCACCATAGCTTGTAGCATAATGTATTCAAAAGCTTCAAAACATAAGCACAAAAGTCTAACTATCCGTTGCTAATTTTTTTTTTTTTTTAAAAACTAACTCCAACGAGGTTTTAATCATGAGAAATTACCGGTAAATAGCAGATTGTATGTCAAAAATAAATGTATCGAGTTGATTAGAGAGTACCATAAGCTCTACCAAATAAAACTCTTTTGGATAAAAATCAACAAGGCAAATCAAAATTTTCTTCAAAAAGCTAAAAATAAGTTGGATGGATACAAACGTGCTACAAAAAGTAGTAATTCAATATTTGTCTCGGTGAAACAAACATGTAATTTTTGAAGGAATTCATTGATTTAGTTGGAAAGCCACGACAACACAACAAACAATAAATCCAGTACCCAAAATTTCCAAAATCTCCAAAATCGTTTGAATATCTGTAAAAAAGAAGAAGAAGAAGAAGAAGAAGAAAGTAGGTGACCCGCAGGCCTATTCTCCCTCCTCCCCTGGTTGGAACCACTGCTCCGCTCGTGGTAAGTGCTAAAATCATCATTTGAATGCAGTTTACGTTCATCCCAGTCGTCTGCCATTGTAGTATAAGAGGCCGACGTCATCACCGGTTGTCGTTTCAGTGCCATTCACCTAATCCTCCACAAATTAGAGCTGGTGAAACTAAAATGGAAGGGAAAGGAGACGATCTATCTCTAACGGTAAGAAAGAGCGCAGGTTTGAACTCGGATCCACAAGGAGTAGAAAGAGGAGAGGGTAGAGGACGAGGAGAAGACGCGTATGTACAAGAGGAGAGGGTTCATGAAAGAGAAAAAAAGGGAAGAAGAACTTTGCATGATCTTCTTAACCAAAGTCAGAAGCTCGTAAAAAAACACCGGGAAATTTAACAAGCATACATAATTTAAAAGTTTAACAAGCATTCATACACGCTAGAGGGCTTGTCCGATCGTTAATTTCGAAGCCCAGAAATTAGTCGAGTTGGCTAGGACATCCGGGATTTAAAAAAAAAAAACATCCAAAACAGAATACATTAGAGCCTTTTACACACCATACAAAATACCCTTCCGTCCTTGATAACTACTCTAATGTAAATAAACCCCAGTTCTTGTCTAAGCAATTTGATCCTCAATTTTCCCCCGTTCCTTCTTTTTGAACTTGCTTGGATCCCCTGATTGGAACTAAACTGGATGTGTAGTTACTCACTTGGAATCTAAAAATTTCTCAAATTGGATTCTCAAACTCTCCAAATCAGTCTCAATATTGCTAGTTTCTTGTGTTTTGGGATTGTACAATTGCAGCACATGTTCTCCAAAGAGTCTAATAGGATCTCTCCCTTCTTTGAACATCCCACCAGTGTCATAAACGTCGAGGGTGGTGCTGAATTTCATACTCCATGAGGCAGAATCATCTCTCGTTACTTCTCTCTGATTGTTATTTCCCACGTGCCATACCATACTGCTCAGGAAAACAAAGAAGAACCAGGCTAGGTGACACCTGTTCTCTACCTCGACTAAATTCGGGGCCCTGAAATTAACGGTCGTGATCCCAAGATTTGAAATTAATTTGAGGAGAAGGTATCTAACCACTTTTTTTGCTCCCACCTTTCAATGCAGGAACTTTGGCTGTCTTTCATTTTGGACCCCATATCCTTCTGCTAATTGATTTGTTTCCTCCTTTAACCTTTTGTAACGGAACTTGGTCCTGCTCTTGGGGTGGAAGTCAGTTGCTCCAAATTAAGGGCCTTAGCCCTTGCCTTTACGGCCCACCATCATTTTTTGAGGAGGAAAGTTGCAAGAAATAGGGGGAGAGAAAAACCGTTATACCGCAAATCAAGTCCAAATTGATTGGCTTGGTTAGGTTTTTGAGCAGTGTGGGTCAATCCGGTTTCAAAAAATTGCAATCTGTGTTCAATGATTTGGTCTTGTGGATTTATGTACCAGTTCCAATCCAATCTGAACCATGTATATGTACACCAAATAAAACACAGGCTAAGCCCTATAGTCATAATTTTCTAATCTTCATTCCATGAGAGGTTATTAAGTGCTCTTGGAGTAATGCTCCACACCAATCACAACACGTCATGTGTCATTTTGTTATCTAATTTAGCAACACGAAAGTCATGGTCCCGTAGTTTTAAACAATCACAACACTTGTGGAGCACCACGTGGCCTTGCTCAAAGAGTAAATAACTTCTCATTCCACCACCCTATTCTTTCATTGCCAAGACCAATTACCCTAAATTTCTATTTATGAAGATATATTCAAGCAAATACGTAATGCTTCCCATCCAACAATAAGAGTTCTATACCAACTATCTTCTCTTTCCAATAGTTCTCTCTTTGCTTTATTCTATACATGCTAATAGAATTAATTTTAACACTAAAGTTTTGGTTTATCTTGTCTCTTCAATTTTAAGAAATTAAAAATTTATGAGGATAGATATCTCAAAATTTCAAGCGACCTATGGTCCAAAACCGAAATCGAATCGTATTTTAATGGTTTCCATTGGTTTGGTTTGGTGAATTTTATGGATTGGTTTGATTTTCCAAATTCTCAATTTGCAGGTATTGGTTTGGTTCTTGGTTTACTATGAAACAAAACCAATCCGGTCCATGCTCACCCCTAACAAAAAAAGTTGTCCTCAATAAGAAAAGAAAAGGTGGAGTGAAAAGGATAAAGGAAAAAGTCATGCTAATTGTTGATTTTTTCAAGGAAATAAAATTTCGCTGCACACTGCACTTTTTTAAGAAAAAAGTATCGCAAGTTCAATGGCTTAAGACTCAGGAGGGTTGTATGAGAAACTTTCTTTTTCATTCTTGCTGAGTGAACACGAAAAAGCTTATTTGTTCTTCTCTTTGTTCTTGCATTTTTTACCATTATCTAACTAATCAAACGGACCAGGGAAATGACAAATATCTAAATCATAAATTGATATTTCACTTAAGTATATTCAATATTGGCAACCATCTATTTATTTGTTCTTCTCCGGCGTATACAAAGAAGAAGACAGTTGCTCCTTAAATCCTTCCCTTTATTTTCTCCTATTTTCGTACAACTCCCATTAATTAGGAACCAAAGATTGTAAATTCCTTCCCTATATTTTACAGTCATCTCTTTCTCGAATGTCCGGTTTCGTCTTTGGTTTGCAGACTCTTTCAGAAGGAAAGCCTTGACTATCCTATTGTTACGTTGATTATCACGAGTGTCGTTAGATCTTGTACAGAATCCTGGAATAAGGTTGGGGAAAATAAGACTACTGGGGAGGCTTGAATAAGACTACTGGGGAGGCTTGTAGAATGTCTCGAAAATTTCTGCTGTAACTGTGGTCATTTAGGTACTTTCCTCGGAGGCGATGACAATGGGTTGGTTTTTGTTTTGCTTGTTTCGGGTTTTCCCGTGTTGTTTTGGAGCTCCATGTTTCAAAACAAAATTTCCATATTGATGTCGTCTCCACCAAACAAAAAAAAAAAAGGAAGAAGAAGCAACAAATCTTCATACCCGAAGAAAATTGTAGCCCTTAGAGTATCCACAGTGGAATAATCAAAAGTCAATAATCAAAAGTTGCCACATCATCTTTTGGTTATGCATTTAAGGGGTTGCTAAAGTTAGCAATGTAGAGGTCTACAATGATACAATCAAATTTGAATAACCAAAACTTGTCACATCATATTTTCAATTTATAAAAATCTAAAAATTGTGTACATAGAAAATAATTTTTTAAAAATAGGTTTCAAACTAATAAAAACAGGTTATTAGAAAAAGAGAAAATAGTTTTTTGAAAACTTTGATTTAAAAAAAAAAATTCGGTAAAAAGTTTTTAAAAAAATAGGTTTTGAATAAAAAAAATTTTGAAATTTTTTTTAAAAAAAGAACATTTTTTGAAAAAAAAAGTTTTAATAAAAAACAGTTTTTGCAAAAAAAAAATATTTTTCGCAAAAAAAAAAATTTTGAAAAAAAAAACAGTTTTGCCAAAAAAAAAAAAAAACTGTTTTTTTTTTTGCGAAAACTATTTTTTTTGCAAAAACAGTTTTTTTTTTCAAAAATTGTTCTTTTTAAAAAAAAAATATTTTTTTTTACATTTTCCAGAAAACTTTTTTTTTTTAAATCAAAGTTTTCAAAAAACTATTTTCTCTTTTTCTAATAAAATGTTTTTATTAGTTTGAAACCTATTTTTAAAAAATTGTTTTCTATGTTCGCAATTTTTAGATTTTTATAAATTGAAAATGTGATGTAACAAGTTTTGGTTATTTAAATTTGATTGTACCATTGTGGATCTCTACATTGCTAACTCTAACAACCCCTTAAATGCATGACCAAAAGATGATGTGGCAACTTTTGATTATTAACTTTTGGTTATTCCACTGTGGATGCTCTTATCGATTGAATAATCTGCTTAAAACTTAAGTCTATGTTGCAGTTTATAACAGGATTGATGTCCATGCAATTGCGTGGTCTCGCCCACTCAATAGCCTCGCTCCATTCGTCATGTACTCACACTCACAAGACCTCCAGATAACCATCCTGTCGAGATACAAGTATACAACGCTCTTAGTCTTAAAGTTGCGAAAATTGATGTCACTGCCAAACAAATACACATGAATCTAGTAATAGTTTCTCTTCTTTCACTCATCCAAAAGGACTACCACACATGAGTCTAGTAATACCACACATGAGTCTAGTAATAGTTTCTCTTCTTTCCCTCATCCAAAAGGACTACCAATATCGATTGCTGCTTGGAAGGGCTCGGAAATTTTAAGACAATTAAATAAAAATTGTCTTTATATGAACTCTTTTTTCTATTTTTTTTTTATAAAAACTGTTTCTTCAATTTTTTTAGAACTATTTTAAAAAAAAATTGTAATTACACAAAGTTGTTTTTTTACAGATTTTTTTTTTCATTAACTATTTTTTTATCCAACTGTTTTTAACTTAAACTGATTTTTTTCTTCCATAATCTGTTTAATTAACTTTTTTTTTCAAGAACAAATATTTTTTTTATAAAAACTGCTTTTAACAAAAACTAGTTTTTCAAAAGATTTACATGAAATGAAGGGAAAAAATTTGGAGAAAACTCATGAAAGGAAGCAATGATCCCATTGGTTTTGATTATGAGCAAAAAATAACCAATGTGAGACTTGACATTGCTAACTTTAGCAACCTCTAAATGGATAATCAAAATCTGATGTGGCATGTTTTGATTATTCACTTTTGCTTATTCCACTGTGGATGCTCTAACAAGTTTTGATTATTCAAATTTAATTGTACCATTGTGGATCTCTACATTACTAACTCTAACAATCCCTTAAATGCATGACCAAAAGATGATGTGGCAACTTTTGATTATTAACTTTTAGTTATTCCATTGTGGATGCTCTTATCGATTGAATAATCTGCTTAAAACTTAAGTCTATGTTGCAGTTTATAACAGGATTGGTGTCCATGCAATTGCGTGGTCTCGCCCACTCAATAGCCTCGCTTCATTCGTCATGTACTCACACTCACAAGACCTCCAGATAAACCATCCTGTCGAGATACAAGTATACTAACCCTCATAGTCTTAAAGTTGCGAAAATTGATGTCACTGCCAAACAAATACGCATGAATCTAGTAATAGTTTCTCTTCTTTCACTCATCCAAAAGGACTACCACACATGAGTCTAGTAATACCACACATGAGTCTAGTAATAGTTTCTCTTCTTTCCCTCATCCAAAAGGACTACCAATATCGATTGCTGCTTGGAAGGGCTCGGAAAGCTTTTTCTGTAGCTGTGAGTGTGACCATCTAACAAGTGTGAAAGAACACCAAGTATGAACCAACCAATTGCAAGTTCTTAATCGGGACTGAAACCTTGGCAAGAGCATTTGTGACTCTTGATAATAATGACAGATGAAAGCATTAATTAAGTCTTATAATAATGACAGATGTACAATGACAGGGGTTTAAAAATGTATGTGTTGGATAAAATGGAATTTTAATTATTAAATTAAAAACCATTTGGGAGTGAATTAAAATTGACTTCGAAACAATCACATGATATTTGGTTGAAGTATGGATGGACCTCAAACTCATGTTGGTGGGAAACAAAAGAATACATGGATTTATAGTTTAGTGGTGGACCCATTAAACTTGTAGTCTTGTAAGGGAAACTGTTGGAAAGATTTAAGATTAAAACTTAATTTCTAACGGTAAAGAGGTTTCCAATGGGTATGACTTTTCATGGGTAATTGCTTGACATTACCTAGTAGGTTAACGAAATGGTGTGTCTTTTTGATTGACATCCGTTCGCTGTTAACTGTCGTGTCCCAATTGATTTGGGTTATTCGATCAGTCACCTCCCTTCTATGAAAGGTCACCATAAGCACCATAAAAGGACTCATTTTCATTCTTTTTAAAGACACCGGAAAAATTACAGAGCACATATATTGCATTAATATTGAGTCTGAGAGAGAGTACTGCACAAGTTTGCGTTCGCCCGTTGAATAGATTGTAGTGCAACTTCCGTTCTTTGAAAATCGGGTAATCCTGGGAGGCAAACGTTCAAGAGACCCAAGAGCACCGGTGTGGGGGACGAATTTGCTTTAAGGATATAGTATTATTCATTAAAATATTAGCCTCGATTGCCAATTTCCGGACGCTTGAAATTGGTCCAGTAAGTTTATAATCTTGTCTATTTTTTGATGTGTAGCGAATTTCCAGTGATAAACGAATCCCGATTCCAACAGTATGCCCCTTTGAACCTTTCATCAACAAGTCTATATAGATCACACACACACACAATTATTTACTTTCAAGTTTACCTCCTGCTGTGCTTGGAGGGATCTGATGAGGGAAACACCTATTGTGCTTTCAAGGAAATGACCTATTCATATACGTGAAAAAGTAAAACATTATGACTTTTAGACAACTATTTTAAAAAATATCTAAAGAAAAGTTCAAAAAGTTAAATCATACCATAATTCATCCGACAGTATTGCAAACCAGAGAAACAAAAGTTAATAATAACGGTCAATCTTTTATTTTTTTAGACTGCAATAATACTACATATCTAAATTAAACTTGAAGGTGGTTGTTCACTTGGCTGAGGGTAAGTTCTAGTGGTTGTTAGATAATAATCCTATTGTTTAATCCGGTGCAAAAGTGCAAATAACTAGTCCAACCTCATTACTAATTCTTTCTCCTTACCAATCCCTATCATAATCCCACCTCATTACCAATCCCCTCAAAACAAAACCTGCAATCAAACACACCTTAGGGTTCGCAAGGTCGGACCTCACGAAGGTCCAGAGATTAGTGAAGGTTGGCGTAGAAAGCAGAATATCTTCTAAGCCGCCGAGTTCAGCGGTTGCCTTCATGAAGTTATCGTGATGCTCATCGGTACATTTACTTCCTCTTAGAAGTTTGCATGCACACTAGGAGAAGAAGTTTGCATGCACACTAGGAGCAATATCGAATCGTATCGAGATACGTATCGCGTACTGTAAGATACATTTGTTAGAAGAGTATGAGACTATTTGTATTAGACTTGAACTCACTTTTTTTTGGCTTGGTACAAAAATGCTAGAACTTGTCCCTATTTATACTACTCCATGGAAAGCTCTGGGATATTTCACAAGGATATTCTCAAGCTAGATATTTTAGAGTTTCTGAAAATTCAATATTTATATCTTCGTTAATAATATTTTCTATCTTTAGATTTTGTCAATTGATCCATTGTGAGTCATTTTTTAGGTCAACATTGCTAACTTTGTAAACATGTTACTTTTGGTTATGCCATTGAGGACGCTCTAAAATATAAACGGAAGCTTTGGAGAGCTATTAGCCTATTACTATTCCAGGACCACTTAGAGCGTGAGTACACTCTAAAATTAAGGCCCACGACGATTATTCCTTTCAGTCCATAAATGTCCAACTTTGTATTTATGAAGGCCCTTAGCCTTTGTTGCAGTTTCAATACACCTAGATCGGCTCATTAGGCCTTATTATTGGCCCACATATCCAAACCAATTTGATTAGCCCCACTCATGCTCTCCTCATGGCCTATACAATCGCAGAAAATCAAATTTGTATATTTTTTTAAATCAGCAAAAGTAATATTTTATTAGGGGAAGAGAAATGGAGTCCAACCAAAAGTTGAAACCGAACAACCTGGGGCAAAGCCCAATACAACACCTGAGGGTCTAATTTGCCCAGATAAAAACAATGAAAATCATAAACAACCCAAAAGGCCTAAAAGACCCATATACAAAAATAAACTCCGGCCCAAAGAAAACCAAAGAGCACCTTACCCAAGAAAAAGAGATTAATACATTTCAAAGCAATAGCCGAAACAAAGCCAAGCTTACCCAACACTTTTCAGCAAAATTACTGAATACATGTGCACCACAAACTTGCAAAGAAACGAAGCTACCTATAGGAATATTTGCTACAGTGGAAGAGAGCATCACAATGCGTTAGGGAATTTGCTAGAGAGCATCATGATGTGCTTCTAACCAGACCACATGTACACCATGTACCCCAAGAGTTAGGATGAGGAAAGAAAATGAAGTGGGATAAATTAGGGAGACCCTTATTTGCCCAACTATATTTGCTTTCTACTTAAATGCAATTCAAAATGCCGTCAAAAAATTCAAAAAACTTGACATTCAATACCACCCACAAGATTCATTTATCTTAGGTGAAAAGAGCCGTCTGACAAACATAGAGGGAGGTTGTACATCCTACTATAATCTTCCCAAAATTTAGCTTTTGCGGAGCTGCACATATAAACTGCACATAAACCAAATACCTGAAAAGCCACGACAAAATAAAGCATTACTTTGGGAACAAGAAAGAAAATGTATAAGAAACATAACATTAGGAACGGAAAATGATGGAAGCACAGAACCACACAACGAATACCACCGACGACAGCTAAAAGAACAAATAGCGAACTAGAACAGGTTTGCACACCTTGAGTATTGTTAACATCAAGTAGAACAAGAAAATTACAATAGTGAACCGTCTCAAAACCACATCAAATAACAATCCACCATAGTTTGCATTCCCACGGCATGTGACAAGGGTCTGCCTATATGTGAAAGTAAACCTTAAAAGTTCTTGATAAAAAAGCACATAGATTGTACTGTTCCACAAAGCAATAAAATCTCAAGCAATGGATGTTTCAGTAAAAAGACTGATGATAATCATCGGATAATGTAGTTGTAAAGAGAATCACATTATGCTTGCAAAAATCAGCTTTCTGAAAAACATGTAAAGAAGGTTGAAACTTGGAAGACATGTTAAACAAGGCCAATAAAATGTTTAAGAAAAATTTTAGAAAGAACAACCAAGTACTTGAACCTCATGGTGGAGTATTTAATAATCACTTTGGCAAAACCCAACTATTGACAATAATCACTTTGGCAACAAACATAAAAAGGACATGGAAATGCAAAAAAAATGGAAACGTCACTAAGAAAATTCAATAAAGGTAACCACAATTTTATTGAAACCATATGGTCTACGTGACTTGTCAGTGCACTATGTAATGACAGCCACATAGGGATGTAGCCTACATGGCGGCAGACATGAATGTGCGAACCTGCCCCAAAACTGAAAGCTATGTTAATGGAATAATAGATGTGCACAGTCCTTGTTGGGAACATCTTCCAAATTTTAGAAGATGCATACTGATTGCATCCAAACAACCATCATTAGATAACTGATGTGCCAAACTCAACAGAAAGCAACATTGAAACCCAAAGTGCTGAAAGTCAACCCAAAAACATATAGTTGCAACAAGTGATTAAGTTTAACCATGAATGACAAGGACAACCAATAAAGAACCACATTCCCTATGGATGAAATTAAACTGGGACCAACGGTAGCTTTTATATAGGTTTATCCTTTGCGTTAGTCAGACCACAAGGCTCGACTACAACATAGATCAACATCTAGGGAAACATTCCCAAATCTAAACTTGACAACAAATGAAATGCAGTAATAGCCTAGAATATAGAACTAAAAACACTAACCTTCTTTCCCACCAATAAAACAAAGAACGATAAGATGTAATAGGAGAGGGTTTAACAGGTTAGAACGATAAGATGTAATAGGAGAGGGTTTAACATCATAACACTAGGATAAGTGCTCTCTGTGATGGACCTTTTCACCAGGCACGGAAAACTCAACCTTGCTTCAATGCAAAAAAATAGTCACAAATACAGAACTAAGAGAAATCAGAATGCAGTTGTAAAGAACGCATGCACCAATCATACAAACGCTGAGAAACAATAAGGAGCCAATCCAACATCTACGAATAGAAGAAGAGGGCAACTCAATGCCAATAGATGAAGCATAGAAAAAGTACTAGATAGGGGATATTGCTATCTGGGTGTTGTCGTATTATCTTCAACGAAATGAACAGCATTTATCATGGTTCGATCAAACCCACTGCAGCTGATGTTTCATAACATGCCGTGGGGTGTGAACCACATCTACACAACGTTTGTATGCAATTAGGCCAATGGAAAGAGAAAAAAGGACAGAAAAGACAAAGGAGAAAAGAAAGATATTTGGTTTTGCTTTCGCAATACCAGACACCTCCAAAAACACAATTCAAACTTCAACAAATGTTGCAGGGAAAAGCCTACTCCACGGTGGATAAGAACTCAGATTAGGAAAGGAGAGAGAGGGAAAACACGGTGGATAAGAACACTGATTAAGAAAGGAGAGAAAGAGGGAGACCACGGTGGAAATATGTAGGCATGCCATGTTGCTCACGAACCTAGTTGGTAACCAAGCTGATGTTGACCCTTTCCGTAACTATTCCATTCCAAAAATAGGAAGTTATTTGGTCCAAGTAGCTAACAAAGGAAATGAGAAGGAACGTCAAAATATAATGGAAAGAATAAAGATGATTCAATTTAACTCGCTCAAACACACGTGACCCAAGCACATGTGTACGGAAAAGTGAGGGTGGAGGGTCACAAAAATAGTAAGACCGTCATAGCAATAGCTTTAAGGAAATAACAAAGGGTAAGACATAAGTAACATCTAATGCACCTCATTATGCCAATAAGATCTCATCAAAAGGAAGACAGTACAAAAGACATGGATATTGAATATCTTGTTACTAGTTGAAGGAATATACCATGTTTTATCCTAGAGTTCAGGCCTCATTATGTGGTTGGTAACAAACCAAATCTGTAACAAGTGCAGGGCAGTTGGAAATTTAGGATGACTGAAAGGAAAATAAAATACAAAAATGAGCAAGGCGAGAGACCTTGGGTGATCCATAACACCAACTTCTTTGCCAAATAATCTTCAGAGTGCAGTAGGACCCTAGGCAATATATTAAGGAAAAGCATTAAAAGTATAGAGAAAGAGAGTAGAAGAAGGGGAAATGGAAATTTAACATTCAGTATAAGTTACAAACTGCACCATTGTAATGGATCCTCTAATCCCGCAAAACTAGTTTACTACAACAGAACACCCAAATCTGACATAGGAAAAAGTAAAAAAAAGAAGCAACAATCCACCGTACACTCAACAAAGAAAAAGCATAAAGGAACTGCAAAATAAGGAGCCAGATGATGTAAATCACCTGCCCAAACTCAAATTGCATGAAATTAGAGTTTGGGCAGGTCATTTACATCATCTAACTTCTTGTTTTGCAGTTCCTTTATGCTTTTTCTATGTTGAGTGCACGATTGATTGTTGCCCCCCCCCCCATCTCTCTCTCTCTTTCAAATTTGGGTGTTCTGTTGTAGTAAACTAGTTTTACAGGATTAGAGAATCCATTACGATGGTGCAAGTCGTAGCTTATACTGAATGTTAAGTTTACATTTCCCCTTCTTTTGCTCTCTTTCGCTATGCTTTTCCTTATTATTTTGTGTGGGGTCCTGCAGCACTCTGAAGATTATATTTGGCAAAGAAGTTGGTGTTATGGGATCACCCAAGGTCTCTCTCCTTGCTCATCTTTGTATTTTATTTTCCTTCCATTCATCCTAATTTTTGAACGGCTTTGCACTTGTTACAAATTTGGTTTACTAACAACCACATAAGGTGGCCTAAACTCTAGGGTAAAACATGGTATATTCCTTCAAATAGGAGTAACAAGATATCAAATATCCATGTCTTTTGTACTGTCTTCCTTTTGATGGGATCTTATTAATAATAAGGTGCATTAGATGTTACTTTTGTCTTACCTTTTGTTACTTCCTTCAAGCTATTGCTACGACGGTCTTACTATCTGTGTGACCTCCCACCCTCTTTTTTTGTTTTGGTCATGCATGTTTGAGTGAGTTAACTGAATTCATCTTTATTCTTTTCATCATATTTCGAAGTTCCTTGTCATTTCCTATGTTAGCTACTTGCACCAAATGAACAGAAAATTGTTTCAAACCTTCTATTTTTGGAATGGAATAATTGCAGAAAGTGTCCACATCAACTTGGTTGCCAACTATTTTTGTGAGCAACATGGCATGCCTACATGTTTCCAAATGATGATAGCTTGTTTTTCATTTTCTAGATTGTGAACGAATACACCATTTCTCTCTAATTGTGAAAGTGTTCAACTTCAAAGGTCGGAGAAAGGCTCATTCAATCTGATCCGAGTGTTGCTCTACGAGACTGCTTCTTCTTTGATTGCTAGTGTTCACTTAAGACTCGTATGCCCTACAAAATTGGTATTTTTGTTACGAGGGATATCATGAGCTGAAATCCCAGGCTTTGAATGTCTAGCATAAATTGGGCTCTGAATCCAACAAGAAGACACTATTTAAAAATGGAAATCCCAGCACCTAAGACATATCCCCTAAACAAGCTGAGCGTAGACTCGTAACAAAATTTAAAAATGGAAATTCCAATATTATGTGCCAAAAGCCCAAACCCAACAAGAAGACACTATTGAAAGAGTAGAAAAAGTGCAAAACCCATATTATGTGCCCAAACCCAAATGAAGACACTATTGAGAGAGTAGAAAAAGTGAAGAACCCATAATACTTCGTGAGCAAATTAGAAACAAGTTGAGAAGTATGACGCTTTTGTACATAACTATCACATGGATATATGTATGCGTGTGTGTCTTATTAGGCAGAATATTTACCAACAATCCGACGCGAGCATGCTTGATCAAGGTCTCATCAGCATTCTATATCTTTCCCAGATAGAGACATTTGATGAGGCCCAAACATCACATAGATTGTATTCACAGAAGCGTGATTAAGGTCTTATCTCATTTGAGGCACTAACATGTACAGTTTGCCCTTGCTACAAAAGACACTTTATTAACTTAGTTTCAGTGCGAGATCTAATTAAACAACTCCAAGTCTCACAAAAGTATCAAGAATCAGAGTTGTGCCACTTACATTTAGCAGCATTCACAATAGTGTAATAGTAAAGAACTGATCAGTGGAAAGCAAGTATAAAGAAGAGATACAATAAAACCTTCTTTAGGGATATCTGAAGGTTGTGCTCCCTTCAACACATGCTGCATAGCAAAGCCTTATCTATGATGGATAGGAATACCGATTAGGATTTCAGGAGAAAAAGACCTCCCTGAGAACCGATTTCATTCCCGCAGGATCCTTTTGTTCCTTTTTCGTTACTTTCACACGTCTCATCATCAAAAGGAGAGAATTACTTCCATAAAACTAGCACCAACTGATCAGAGAGACATGTCGGTCATGTCGCAAACTTGATTCTCATCATATCAATGTGATCGGCACTAGCTAATAAAAAATTACCCGTATAATCTCCAATCGATGGGGTGCGGGTAGATGAAGACTGAAGACGGACATAACCTTCGATCCAGATGGACAAAGTGGCTACTCTCAGAAAGAAAGTTATATGACGGAACTCGCGGCCCCCTATCAAAAAAGACAATTTATGCTAGACATTCAAAGCCTTGGATTTCGACTCATGATATCCCTCGTAACAAAAACACCTGGAGTCCATACGAGTTTTAAGTGAACCCTAGCAATCAAAGAAGAAGCAGTCTCGTAGAGCAAGGCTCGGATCAGATTGAATGAGCCTTTCTCCGACCTTTGAAGTTGAACACTTTCACAATTAGAGAGAAATGGTGTATTTGTTCACAATCTAGGAAATGAAAAACAAGCTATCATCATTTGGAAACATGTAGGCATGCCATGTTGCTTACAAAAATAGTTGGTAACCAAGCTGTTGTGGACACTTTCTGTAATTATTCCATTCCAAAAATAGAAGGTTTGAAACAATTTTCTGTTCATTTGGTGCAAGTAGCTAACATAGGAAATGACAAGGAACTTCAAAATATGATGGAAAGAATAAAGATGAATTTAGTTAACTCACTCAAACATGCATAACCCAAGCACATGTACAGGGGAAAAAAGAGGGTGGGAGGTCATACAGATAGTAAGACCGTCGTAGAAAAAGCTTGAAGGAAGTAACAAAGGGTAAGATAGAAGTAACATCTAATGCACCTTATTATGCCAATAAGATCTCATCAAAAGGAAGACAGTACAAAAGACATGGATATTTGATATCTTGGTACTCCTATTTGAAGGAATATACCACGTTTTACCCTAGAGTTTAGGCCACCTTATGTGATTGTTAATAAACCAAATTTGTAACAAGTGCAAAGCAGTTAGAAAATTAGGATGAGTGGAAGTAAAATAAAATACAAAGATGAGCAAGGGGAGAGACCTTGGGTGATCCCATAACACCAACTTCTTTGCCAAATAATCTTCAGAGTGCTGTAGGACCCCACACAAAATAATAAGGAAAAGCATTAAAAGCATAGAGAAAGAGAGCAAGAGAAGGGGAAATGGAACTTATCATTCAGTATAAGCTACGGCTTGCACCATTGTAATGGATTCTCTAATCCTGCAAAACTAGTTTACTACAACAAAACACCCAAATCTGAAATCTGAAAAAGTTAAAAAGAGAGAGAAGGGGGGCAACAATCAACCGTGCACTCAACAAAGAAAAAGCGTAAAGGAACTGCAAAACAAGAAGTTAGATGATGTAAATGACCTGCCCAAACTCTAATTGCATGCACTATCTACACCGATAGCCCCGTAGGGATAGCTTCGCATTAGTAAAATTATGCATACCTGCCTAAACCCAATAAAAAGCTGATCTTCATAATATGTGAAACTAAATGTGCACCATACGAAGAATTCCCACCATTTCAATCAGCTTTAGTAGTTCACACTTTAAAGTTGATCTTTGATTACTTTAATTACTTTAATCCCATCATACTTAATTACTTTCACATGTTCACTTGGCCAAACCTCTTAGGGTTACTACTTTTGTATATCTCAATAAGCTGGCTAATAGA
This sequence comes from Rhododendron simsii, assembly GCA_014282245.1. Lineage (NCBI taxonomy): Eukaryota > Viridiplantae > Streptophyta > Magnoliopsida > Ericales > Ericaceae > Rhododendron > Rhododendron simsii. The sequence goes on from CM024955.1 coordinate 16,023,784, forward strand.
ATGGACCCTTCTGAAGCTAAGAAAATAAAAGGGAGTCTAACTGAAAAGAAAAGCAATGGATTTGGTATCGACCAAATCACATATATTAGTCTACTTTTATTAAAGGAGGTTTTCGGTAGCTAAGCTCTGGATTGGATCCTCATTGAACGAGGTTTGATCAATTAGTATTTTAGTACTTATAAAATAAGAACATTAGCGGAGCAGGGCCTAAGATTCAAACATCCCTTGGCTATCTAGTCTGTGGCGGACAAAGGACGCACAAATTTGACAAAGACACGACCGAGTATAAAATTATGGAGAATTTGCAGGGATTAAAGTAAAACTATTAAGATTTTACAGGAGTCAAAACCCTAGGATTTCTTGTAAATACTACTCCCCCGTCCCATTTTTATTGTCCATTTTCGTTTTTCGTGCCGTTCTTTTAACGCTTATATCTTCCAATATGAATCTCCAAAAATATGCAATATGGATCTTGTTTGATAGTTCTCGATTAGATCTACAATACAGAGATCTTGTTTTCAAAATTATGAAAAACATTGTAGATTGGGAGATATAAACGTTGAAAGAACGGCACGAAAAAAGAAAATGGACAATAAAAATGGGACGGAGGGAGTAAATACATGAGAAAAAAGATACTCTAAAGTTTGGGAGTGTGGTGTCATCCGTCACCAGTCTTTGTGTTCGTTGATGCATCTAGTCACTATTCGTTGTTATTTTCCTTGCTCATTCAGGAAAGGCCAGAAAAGTTGTGTATCCAATCTCAACGAATATTTAGCAGAGAAGGATATCTAGGCATGACCAAAATAAAGACAACCTAGACCCTTTCTCTTAAATCTTCAGGACAAGAACATAGGAGTAGTACTTTAATTTACACACCACACATTTGCTGAAAAGACTAGTCTCTGCTCAACATAAGGAAACTGAGTTCTTTTATTTCAAATCAGTTTGACTGCTGCTGAAGTGCTGATTGTGTATTTGCTCACCTCCCCCATAAGGTAACGCTCAAATTTGACAGCTGCTTTAGGAAGCAAAACTCCACCAGCTAATTTCTGTGCACACAAAAAGAAAAGGGGAAAAAAAGAAACACTCAAACAGAGGAGGTTTGCAGCCATACTTTTCCCCTTCTCAAAGCAAAGAAATACCAGTGAATTTAAAACACCTTACCCATGAAACTCTACTGCTTAACTTGGAGATGCACAATTTGGCTTGTCCAAAAATGGATTACAGCCCAATCAACTTATGTTTTCTACTTTCCATATTTTTTACACTTATCTGAAGCTTTCAATAGACCTCAAAAAAGGAAGTTGACGATATTGCAAAAGATGATGGACCAAACAAGCTGCTTGGTGAACATAGTATAAGGTTTGTGTCTGAGTAGTTGTAACAAGCATATTAATAAATGTAAATGGATTCACAACATAGGGCACCGACGATGTAAGTTATGGGGAGGTACCAAATTCGGATCAGCGCAAGATCGATACCAAGTTCAGATACTTTTCACTGCAGATTATGTCAAACAGAGTTGTAAGTAACCCTAACCACTTCAAGCAATTACTATGAAATTAACAAAATAAAAATAAAAAAGTTGGCTTCAAAAGAACTTCTTCACCTTCAAGATCCATCAGGCATCAACCACATGTATCCTCAAACAAATCAGTAAGGAAGCACATGTAACACAATCTCCCCCAAAGAGTAAAAGTTTTGAAGCCACAACATGAGACAGAGCTCAGTTGTCAACCATGGATTTTTTAAACTCACCAAAATTACCTAACATGTACTCCCTTTGTGATCACGCGATTGAAAATAGAAACACACATTTGGCAGCTGAACCAAAACCAACCTCCCTAATTCATGCTCCATATTTAAGTTGGGGGCCAAAAGCCATTTTCACCCCAAGAAACACATAGCAATGAAAATTAATGGTCAGAAGACAAATGAATATTACCTCAGGTAGCTCCTCCAAGCGAATCAGGACTCTATTTCCTTGTGGTGCAACCTGCAATTAAACAACACCCACAACCACATAGATTTAAACAGATGTACTTTTTGAAGAAATAATGTTGTGTAATTACTGGAGGGTCCTACATAGGCATAATCAATTGTATGCGTGTATGTACTTACATACATACACGTTCATATACTAGCTGAGGTTTTAAATAACGGCCGCTACGTATCAGATTTTGGCCTTTTGATACCATTACATCGTGTATCTGATGATACCCAATATTCACAGGTCTATTGGCCTAATACCCATACGTATCAGACTATCAGTTTGTATCCCGATTTTTGTCCACTTCAAAGCCACTGCGGCCAGTGCTTGACTGCTACAATAGCTTTAAGTGCTCTAGCGCCAAACACAATTTCAGAAATCCACGATCTCTACACTCGATCTCCCTGCGTCAAACTCAATGCTCCCACTACCATTACACCGTTACTGTCACTGTTATTCGGGCCCCTGCCGCTATTGAAAACCGTGATACTAGCAGCCTAGTCACCAGAAAAGACTTGTCTCTGCTTCCGATCCACTAATACAAGCAAATTCCATGACCCCAACAGACGTACGTAACACGAAATATCGACCACACATTTGCTTCCTGACACACACACATCCCGCTTCTCTACATACAAAGCAAAACCCATGACCGGGTAGCAAGCCCGAGCGGAACGGCTTTCCATATCGCCATAATGACTGCACTAACAACTCGAACAACTAGCATAGGTACGCTTCTTGTCCAGCAAGCACAGTTCTAGGAGTATAATATTAGCGACTATTGGGGTTGTGAAGCGATGGTCCCCACAACAGAAACTTCTCGATTTTCAGACCTACAAAGAGAGAGAAGAGAAAGAAACGATCTCTTTCTTCATGAGATTCTATGCGTGCGGGGAAAAAAAAGGAGAGAATTTGGGGGCTTTGGATGGAATAAATCGTCGGTACCTGTCGCCACCGCAGAACTCGTGGAGGCGGCCGCGGCCAGAGAGATGAAGAGGCTGATATCGACGTCGCAGAGGACAGAGAGTTCGCTGGCTTTCTTCATGAGACCGCTGCGTCGTTTGGAGAAGGAGACTTGATGGCTGTTCTTGTCTTCGATTAGCTTCAACTCAGTAAAGGCCAGAAAAGTTGCGTATAGCCAAAACCCTAACATCTTCTGGAACAGGATCCAAGATGTTGACACAGAGAGAGAGAGAGAGAGAGAGAGAGAGAGAGAGAGTAACAGGAATGAAGCGGTAACGAAAAGCCTAACATCTTCTGGAAGAGGGACGCCGAGTCCCTGCAACGAGTAAAACTCGCTGGAAATTACAGCCTCTTTAAACGCCGTCGTTTTGAGGCAATTTGGGAATTCTCACCTAAAGAACACGTGAGCTCTCTCTCTCTCTCTCTCTCTCTCTCTCTCTCTCTCTCTCTCTCTAAAAGACCCATTGTCATTCTTCTGTGCTCTTCTCCAAATTTTCTTCCTCCACCTCACCCTTCAACCCTACGAATTTTTTTCATCTGTCTCCAAAGAGGTACAGGAGCAGCAATATTACCAAAGAAGAACTAGAACAATCTGAGTAATCAAATTACGCATTTGATCTGAAGACAAATTAAAGATATGAGCAATGAAAAAAGATCTTAGATGAAAGACAAGTCCAAGAGCTTTGACGAATTCTTCGTATAGGGCAATTCGGCCCGAATTTTTTTTTATCTTTGTTTATACTACCAAAGAAGAACCATAACAATCTGAGTACTCAGATTATACATTTGATCTGAAGACAAATTATATATATATATATATATATATATATATATATATATATATATATATATATATATATATATGAGTAATGAAGGAAGATCTGAGTTGAAGACAAGTCAAGAGCTTTGAGAAATGCTTAGTATGGGGCAATTAGGCCCAAAACAACAAGTATTTGATCTCTGTTTTTCATTTTTTTTGGGGGGTTTTGTGTTGATTGTAATCAAATTGAAATTTTTTTATATGTTTGCTCTCTGGTATTAGACTTTATCTTTGATTGGATTTTTATTGGTTCTTGTGATTCTTTCTGGTTTGCTAATTGATTGAGCAAACATAGATTTGTCTGGATTCGATTAGGAACACAAAACTCCATGGACATAGGACGGATTCTCTCACCTTTAACAATTACAAAAATTGAGATTCGAGTTTATCCCTTCTCAAATGAAGTTCTTAGCTTTCAGAAATGAATTTCCATAGTAAAATCCTTTTGCATGATGACAATAATAAATCAACGATAAGGGCATGATTTTTTATCATGGAGTACTCCATTAGTGTAGTTCAGTTCTTGGAGAAGAAAACGACGAGGACAAGAGAGAGAGCGAGAGAGAGAGTGGGGGGGGGGGGGCGCGGCTTGTGTGTTATTGTGAGAGAGAGAGCTCACATGTTCTTAGGGGAGGATTCCCAAACTGCCTCAAAACGACGGCGTTTTAAGGGGCTGTAACTTCCAGCGAGTAAAACTCACTGCAGGGACTCGGCATCCCTGGAAGAGGATCCAAGATGTTGATTGTGAGAGAGAGAGGGAGAGAGAGCGATCGCGAGAGAGAGAGAGAGAGAGAGAGAGAGCAACAGGAATGAAGCGTAGGCGTGACGTGCGATTTATAGGTTGAGTTTGGTGAGGATAGGCGGCTTGGATTAAGCTGCGCTCTGAGATCGGACGGCTGGTGCCTGTTTTTTTAAAGGCGGTGCAATCGTTTGCTAGCTGGATTACATCATTAACAAGGCGACAACGGTCGTTTTTGTTTTTGAACTGCGACAGTTTTTTTTTGTTTTTGTTTTTTTGAAGGGTTGTGTCAATATTTTGCGAATTATTTTTTGTTGCATATTTGATGATTTTCTGTCAATATTTTGTAAATTATTGATTTGTCTCCATGAGAAAATTTTAAAAATTCAAAAATTATGTTCAAAATCTTTAAAAAAATCATTGAAAGCGATTATTTTTTATGAAAAAGTTCTAATTCAGTTCGTAATTTTCTATGGACCGGATTGGATTTCAATACAAATTCAAATGTGCTTCAATTGGATATCTGATCCGAAAATCCGAATCCAATCATAATTTTATGAATAACAACAAAAATAACTCAACAAGTCTGTTTGTCTTGAATTATTTTTGTCTTTAGTGAACTTTTTTAACATTTAGATCATAATTTTTAAATTTTTAGATTTCTCTTGTCAGAACAAATAATTCACAAAAGTTTGACGCAAAACTAAAAAAAGCAAAAAATTTGTGAATGAGGACAAAAATAATAATAATTCCGCAAGATTATTAAGCCAAAATGGGTCTTAATACTTTATTGTAACTTTTTGGATGGACCGTGTAATAATGGGCTTTCTATCCTAAAAAAATATAGTAGCGGTTTGTCTTTACTTGTTTTTAAATTAAATGTGATGTATTATAAAAATAACATGTACTTAAAAAATAAGAATCTTAACAGAACAATGCCTGATTAATAAAAGAGTAGTATTTGATTACGAATCCTCTATGCCCACCAATATATTTTTTGTTTGTTTTGGTGGAATTGAGAAATTAAAGATTCAATTTTTATTTATTCTGGAGAGGATTTAATTCGACACTACAACATATATACTTTCTTTTCTTTTCTTTTTTTTAACTCAACAGCATATATACTACAAAACCTGGTAGTAGGAATCGATCTGTAGTCCATATTGGTGAGGGCCCGCTCAGGGTAAGCCTCAAGCCCAAGGGCTTGAGCAACAAAACAAAGATACACTCAGAGTGTTGAAAATTGTGCCGAGAGTCAAAAGTTACACTTAGAGTGTTAAACCAAACGGAGTGAATATAATAATCTATTTTTCCTAAGAACCACCACATTTTAAGCTATTTTGGTAATTTGATTTTGGCACTCCACTTTTTGATAACCACACTCCCATATTTTTCTTTTAATGTTTAAAATACACATCACCTAAACACTAAAAGATAAAATATTTGGAGTGTTGTTATCAATATTTGAAACGCCAGAATTATTTCCTATAATTTTTTGTCACTAATATAGTTAGGAACAATTTTTTGCATGTGTGATTTGAAGTTGCTTAATAAGAAAGATATTTTGGTTTTTAAAATCAGATCGTGCTGATGATAAAACACCGTAACCAGGATTTCATTTTGATTTTTTGATGTAATTCAAATTAAAAGCACAATGTAACTTTAAATTTGTTTTTTTACTTATATGTTTTTATAATTTTGATGACTTTATAATAAGTGGGCAACCAAGTTTGAGGTTAGACTTAGACAACCCAAACGTTAGAGCCGGCCCTAGTGATTAACACTTGAAATTAAGAGATTTCGAGGTTTGCTCCATATTGGATTTCAAGTTCATAAACTCATGAGTGTCGATTATTAATTCTTGTAAGACCAATTCATACAGGTTATAATCCTCTCCTCCCCTCCTCTAACCCCCTCACAGCCAGTGGATCATGGGACTACTCTCCAAAAATTAATCGAAGAATGTAAATTGATTTGAATACCCTCTTTTTGAATTAGGGGAGCTTGTTGTGCATTTATGCACACAGCATACATGTTATTGAGCATTAGGTTCACCGGCTTAACCCTGTCTCTTCCCTAATGACTAGAGTCACCCGCACATAGATGATTAATTTCTCTAGACTTCCAAAATATGTTCCCAACATTATCCACAAAATTCTCACCAAAAAGATTATCAGAACAATAAAGGGTTTCACCAAGTGTTTTACCAGCCGCATGCCAATTTAAGTAATCAAATATAAACAATTATGGGTTTTCCAATTCTAGTCATAAATTTTCTAAACAATAATTTAAGGGACACGGGGATGTTCGAAAGTACATAACATGCTTAACCACTAACCTGAATCCAAAAATAATGCAATCAAATAATGCAAAGAGAAGCTAACCTCTACAAAATAACAAATCACGAAATGACTATACAATATCACTACAAAAAAAAAGAAGTGACAGTGACAGTGACAAAAAAGTTCACTATAGGTGAAAAGCTGTCACTAAAAATTTTTAGCAACACTTTTAATGATAGCTCAATGACAATTTTTTTGTCATCGTCTGTCACGCCCTCGATTTTCACATAATTATATAATCCAATTTAATAAAAGAACCTTGCGTAACATAAATAATACCCAAAAGAGTTTCCCACCTGTCAAATTTACCAAACAAGTCCCCATAGTTACAGAAACACAATCTTGGCACCATGGCCGAAATTAACTTAGTTACAAGTACAGCCAACTCAAAATATTACCATTTTCTAGTCAAAAGGAATTTAAGAATAATTAGTTACATACTCATCTTTACCAAAAGCAAATTGATTACAAAAGATGATTAAGTAACTAAAACAAGGTTAGCTCCCAAAAATCTTCATGTACAAGCACGCCGTCACATGCAGTCTATAGCCCAACGTTCGAACCTGAAAAGAAGGATTTTGTTGAGCTACACTAGCCCAGTAGGAAAATCTTTACCAAATTTATATGCAAATATGATGATAAGAGCAAACATGAGAGGGTAAGGAAACACAGCTCGACAGACGGTAACCAATCAATTTGCAAATGAACCCTTAACGAAACCGTATGCATGAGCCCTACGATGCTAACCCTTCTACAAATCCCAACTCGACTTGCTAACCTAAAACTTCACCATCGGTATTTCCACCACTTGCGTTACCGGAATAACACCATAAGGATTACCGTGTTACCACCACTTGCGTCACGGTGACCCCTAATGACTCGGGTTACCGTATTACCACCACTTGCGTTACGGGACTTCCTAAACCAACCTTCGACCCAAAATCAACTATTTCTCACATAACACGCAAACTAGGACTCCCCCATGGACACGTTCATAGATAGAACACCCTACATTATGCCAAAGCCATCACAAATGCACCATGATTGATCACACAATACCAACAATCTATAGAAAGTGCATTTACAACATTTAACTAGGTCAATTCTTATTCGGTTATTGTTAACGGAAGACCAACGGACCAAGGAGTACATCGGGTCATCATAGAAAGTCAATTAGACAAGCTTGAGATAGTTTAGGAGGCGTCCAAAAGGGTTTAGAAGTGATTGGAGATCAAAACAATCAACGGAGAAGCAAAAGGTGCAAAACTGGAGATAAGCTCACTATATTGATACGCGCTTAATCCGTATCGATACGGAATCAACTGTCCAAAAAGATAAGCTTACTGTATCGATACGGCCCTTAATCCGTATTGATACCACGGGGCTTCGGGTAGAACTTTCAGCAGATTTTCAGACATGATCAACAACCAAAATTCGACAATCAAGGGCACGATTCTACACCAAATCAACGTATAAACATATAAAAGAAGTAAAGAAGTCCCTACCTCGCAATAATGGTCAAGATTCAAGCGTTTTTGAACGAGCCCTAGCTTTTTGAACTCCGAAACTTCGATTTAAACTCAACCCAAGGATCTCCGAGCTCAAGAACGCGATTGCAAGGCCGGAGGGAGGTTGCTTCTTGAAGATTTTGGGAGATTGAGTGGAGTTTTGGGTGAGAAGTGAGGAGAGAGAGAGATAGCCGGTGGAGAGAGGGGGGAACGGATGAGAGAGAGAGGAGGGGAGATAAAATGATCTCCTACATCTCTCACACCCCTATATATACTCACATATCCTTATATCACACACACACCCCCTCAACTCTCTATTCTTTCACTCTAGCCCTCAATCCAAAATATCCACCAATTAATCCATATTTTCTCAATTCGGCATTTAGTAATTAATATCAATAATTAAATAAATTACGGATCTCCACAATCTATCCTCCTTAAAGAAATTTCGTCCCGAAATTTTTAACGCAAGCCAACTAAAGATTATGCATCAAACATACATGCTCATGCCATAATATATACCATCAAACAATAAGCTAACAATCAAAAGATTATAATTTCAAAACTCACATTGATTAGCTCGAAAACAAATGCGGGTACTTTTCTCTCACTTCGTCTTCCCTTTCCCACGTTGACTCTTCTTTCCCAAGATGACTCCATAAGACTCGCACTAACGGAATGGTCTTACCCCTCAAGCGTTGCTCGCGCGAATCTAGGATACGTATCGGCTCCTCCCCGTAAGATGCATCGGCTTCTAACTCTAACTCGGACCACTCTAAAACGTGTGACGGATCCGGCTCATACTTACGTAACATTGACACGTGGAACACATCGTGAACGTTCGATAATCTTGGTGGTAATGCCAACCGATACGCTACTTCCCCAATCTTCTCGATAATGTCAAATGGCCCAATAAAACGTGGAGAAAGCTTGCCCCTCTGCCCAAAACGAGATAGTCCCCGACGTGGTGATACCTTTAGAAACACATGATCCCCCACTTCAAATGATAACGGTCGGCGACGACGATCAGCATAACTCTTTTGTCTACTTTGTGCAGTTAACAACCGTTGGCGAATCACTTTGACTTGCTCGGTAGTCCTCCTTTGTGCTTCAAGAAGACGTTTACGAATCGCTTTCATGCTCTCGGAAGTTTCTTGGATCAATTCCTCGCCCAACTCGGTCCAACAAACGGGTGATCGACACGGTCTCCCATATAAAGCTTCATACGGCGCCATCTCGATGCTAGATTGATAACTATTGTTGTACGCGAATTCAACTAACGGTAGGTGATCTTCCCAATTACCCCGAAAATCCATAACGCAAGCCCGAAGCATATCTTCTAAAATTTGGATCGTTCTCTCGGATTGTCCATCTGTTTGAGGGTGATACGCGGTACTAAATAAGAGATTGGTGCCAAGAGCGGCCTGTAGACTCTGCCAAAAGCGTGCAGTAAACCTTGGATCTCGATCCGATACAATAGAAACGGGGATACCATGAAGACGAATAATCTCGCGAATATATAAACGGCTAAGCGCATCAATCGAATCCGTAACTTGAATCGGTAAGAAATGAGCTGATTTAGTCAATCGATCGACTATCACCCAAATGGCATCGTGGCCCCTCGGCGATCTCGGCAAACCGGTAACGAAATCCATAGTCACGTTCTCCCACTTCCACTCGGCCACTGGTAATGGTTGCAACTCCCCCGCGGGTCGTTGATGCTCGGCTTTAACTTGTTGGCACGTAAGACACCTGGACACGAAGATGACGACATCTCTCTTCATTCCCGGCCACCAAAACTGTCTACGCAAGTCATGGTACATTTTCGTTCCTCCCGGATGCACGGCTAAAGGTGAGTGATGAAATTCCCTCAAAATTTCTTCCCGACACGAAATGGGTACGAACAATTTTCCTTGGTATCGTAAACCTTGATCGACGTGAATCATCCACCCCTCTCGAGCATTCCCCCTAAGAAACTTAGTACGAAACTTGTCCGCTTCTTCATCTTGTTGTTGGGCCTCAATCACTCGAGTCGACAAGGTTGATTGGACGGTTAAATTGCACAAAGTGACTCCATCACATACCTCTTCGAAATGTAGCGCATACGAACCTAAGTCGTTCACCGTTTTCCACTCATGGATGGCTAAACTCGCAAGTCGCATTGATTTCCTGCTTAGCGCATCCGCTACCACGTTCGCCTTTCCCGGATGATATTGCAATTCAAAATCGTAGTCTTCTAAATGTTCCATCCATCGGCGTTGCCGTAAGTTAAGCTCTTTTTGAGAGAACAAGTATTTGAGACTCTTGTGATCGGAAAAGACTTCGAACCTTTCACCGTAAAGGTAATGACGCCAACTTTTCAAAGCGAAAACGACGGCCGCAAGCTCTAAGTCATGGGTAGGGTAGTTTCGCTCATGAGTTTTCAGTTGCCGCGATCCATATGCTACCACTCGCCCTAATTGCATCAACACGCAACCTAATCCCTCTTTCGACGCGTCACAATACACGGAATAACCGACTCCTCGTTCGGGCACAACCAAAACAGGTGCAGTAGTCAATCTTTCCTTCAATTCTTGAAAAGCCATCTCACACGCGAACAATTCCTAGCAAAATGACCGGGCTTCCCACAAGTAAAGCACGTGTTCAACAATTGCGGGCATTGGGCGCGAATGTGCCCCGTCTGACCACACTCGTGACATACGATCGAAGGTCTATTAGAAACTCCCCGAGTCCCAAACGAAGATGAAGGTGGAGACCTAAAGTTTGATGGACCCTGTGAAACCGACGAATGATCTCGTTGTCTCTTTCTTCCTTGACTACCGAAACTCCCTGATGAGGAACTCATACCTCCCGCTGGTTGCCTCGGTTCCCAAACCTTAGGATTTTTGGGCGTCTCTCTCGGTGTCTCGATACTCCTTGCACACTCAACAACCTCAGAAAATCTCCCTTTGCGTTGTGCCATAACAAACTTTTTCACGTTTTCGTGCAAGCCCCTCTCAAACCGCCTACATTTCCTCTCTTCGGTAGCTACTAACTCCGGCGTGAAACGGGACAAGGATTGGAATTTCAATGCATATTCTGACACAGTCATGTCCCCTTGCTCTAGCCTTTCGAACTCATCTCTCAATTGGTCACGACTCGTTTCCGAAAAATATTGCTCCTCGAAGAGCACCTCAAATTCGGCCCAAGTTAGGTTCTCAACATCTGGCTCATTGGCTTGAGCCACAGTCCTTGCCGCTCTCCTCATATCCTTTCGTGATTCTAGCACCGACTCCCACCACTCATTCGCTTCCCCGGTAAGCTGAACGGCTACGATATTGACTCACAAGTCATCCTCCGTGATCTGAAGAGCCCTAAAGAGTTTTCGGATTTGTGCTAGCCAATGATCGGCTACAAGAGGGTCACTGCCCAACCCATCGAAGGTAGGTGGATTTCTACGGCTGAACTCCCTCATTGCTATCATAGCCCGACTGTCAGCGCTTTCCCTAGGAGCAGGGTTTAAAAGGTTCGCAGCCGCAAGGGCAGCAATGAAATCCCTTGCAAAAGGGTTTCGAACGACCGGGACTTTCTTCTCCCCACCGTGTTCGGTCCCTTCCCTCGGATTCCCACTCGGATTTTCCCCATGGTGGCTAACCTCATCCTCAACCGGCACTTCTTAGCCACGACCTGCCCTAGCACGCATTCTCGGAGGCATCTAGCTACAAGTTACAAGAAAAAAAGATTGATCAATAGCAACATTGTCTAATGAGGTCAAAACCTCCAACTATCCCAACACGGGTCGAAGCAACTCTACGCCACTTTACAATATTGAAATGCAATGTCACATAAGCCAAATAATGTCAATGCACACACAAGCACACGTGTGATATTTCAAAAGGCATGACTTTTGAACCCATGAGACTAAATGTCTCCCCACGGTCTCAAAGTATTCAAACCTGGATGCTCTGATACCAATTTGTCACGTCCTCGATTTTCAACATAATTATGTAATCCAATTTAATAAAAGAACCTCGCGTAACATAAATAATATCCAAAAGAGTTTCCCATCTGTCAAATTTACAAACAAGTCCCCATAGTTACAGAAACACAATCTTGGCACCATGGTCGAAATTAACTTGGTTACAAGTACAGCCAACTCAAAATATTACCACTTTCTAGTCAAAAGGAATTTAAAAATAATTAGTTACATCCTCATCTTTACCAAAAGCAAATTGATTACAAAAGATGATTAAGTAACTAAAACAAGTTAGCTCCCAAAAATCTTCATGTACAAGCACGCCGTCACATGCAATCTATAGCCCAACGTTCGAACCTGAAAAGAAGGATTTTGTTGAGTTACACTAGCCCAGTAGGAAAATCTGTACCAAATTTATATGCAAATATGATGATAAGAGCAAACATGAGAGGGTAAGGAAACATAGCTCGACAGACGGTAACCAATCAATTTGCAAATGAACCCTTAACGAAATCGTATGCATGAGCCCTACGATGCTAACCCCTCTAACAATCCCAACTCGACTTGCTAACCCAAAACTTCACCATCGGTATTTCCACCACTTGCGTTACGGAATAACACCATAAGGATTACCGTGTTACCACCACTTGCGTCACGGTGATCCCTAATGACTCGGGTTACCGTATTAACACCACTTGCGTTACGGGACTTCCTAAACCAACATTCGACCCAAAATCAACTATTTCTCATACAACACGCAAACTAAGACTCCCCCATGAACACATTCATAGATGGAACACCCTACAATATGCCGAAGTCATCACAAATGCACCATGACTGATCACACAATACCAACAACCTATAGAGAGTACATTACAACATTTAACTAAGTCAATTCTTATCCGGTTATTGCTAACGGAAGACCAACGGACCAAGGAGTACATCGAGCCATCATAGGAAGTCAATTAGACAAGCTTGAGATAGTTTAGGAGGTGTCCAAAAGGGTTTAGAAGTGATTGGAGGTCAAAACAATCAACGGAGAAGCAAAAGGTGCAAAATTGGAGTTAAGCTCACTGTATCGATACGCGCTTAATCCGTATCGATACACAATTAACTGTCCAAAAAGATAAGCTCATTGTATCGATACGCACTTAATCCGTATCGATACCACAGGGCTTCAGGTAGAACTTTCAGCATATTTTCAGACACGCTCAACAACCAAAATCCGACAATCAAGGGCACGATTCTACACCAAATCAACGTATAAACATATAAAAGAAGTAAAGAAGTCCCTACCTCGCAACAATGGCCGAGAGTCAAGCGATTGGAACGAGCCCTAGCTTTTTGAACTCCGAAACTTCGATTTAAACTCAACCCAAGGATCTTCGAGCTCAAGAACGTGATTGCAAGGCCAGAGGGAGGTTGTTTCTTGAAGATTTTGGGAGATGGAGGGGAGTTTTGAGTGAGAAGAAAGGAGAGAGAGAGATAGTCGGTGGAGAGAGGGAGAGAACGGATGAGAGAGAGTTGGGAAAGGAGAATTTGATCTCCTACAATGCACACACCCACCTTATATACCCACATATCTCTAAATCACACACATACACCTCAACTTTTTACTCTTTCAAATCAAGCCCCAATCTAATTAATCACCAAATAATTCATATTTTCTCAATTAGGCATTTAATAATTAATTTCAATAATTAAATAAATTACGGATCTCTACAGTCCCACATCCGCCAAGTAATTGTCCCACGTCGGCCAAATATCTGTGTGCATATAGCCCTTTGGCACTCTCCCTTAGTAAGCCAGTTTTCAAGGGTGAAGGGTTTGTATCATCTTCCACCCAAACCTCCCACCAGAGTCCCGTCCATCACCAACACATTCTTCTCCACCTTCACCGGCGGCATTTCCAGGTTTCCCACCCTAAGCTAGAACGACGACAATGGTCTGAATCTCCAATCTTCTATCTCTAAAATCTCTCTCTCATACCGAAATCGAATCACACTCCATTCACATTTTCTACAGAAACACCCTCTCTGTCAACTCGACACCAATTTCTCCCTGATTTCGCTCTTCTTCCCCGTTTGATGAGAATCAAGGGAGTTGCTTGGCCACAGAGGCCATCTTCTCGGTTGGATCTGAGCGGAGATGGCGGTGTCCAGAATGAGAGGCGTCTCTGTCTTCATAAGCGACATTCGAAATTGCCAGAATAAAGACAAGAATGCCTTCGTGTCCAAAAGAGCTCGGCAATATTTGTACCCACTTCATAAACGAAAAGGGTCGAGTTTTCTAATGTAAGAATTGCTTACGTAAGTAAAAAAACAATTTGATCTACCATCACTTGTGTAGCTGTAGAAAAGTGAAATGTTTAAATTGTACCATTTGATTTTTGAATATATGTTAAATGTGTGTGTTTGGGACTACATGAACTATGTCATGGATTATGTGAATTGTGTGTGTTAGGGTTATGTAAATTGTAACGCCTTTAATTTTAGGTACGTTAAATGGACAATTTTATTGAAAAACTTAAATGAAGTCACTGCTCATTATTACAACATAACTCTCGTAAGAGTATTTTTTTTTTAAACACAGAAAGGGAAATTAGGGTCCCTATCTATTGCTTTGCTTGTTCCTCCATCCTAGCAAGTTCCTCGGCTCCGAAAGCCTCCAAGGTGAAGAGTTTGCCCTGTTCATCTATAAGATCTGACATATTATACCGGCGTCGCCACCCTATAATATGTTAGGGTCACCAAAAAACACCATGAGCTACAGAAGCTCAATAGATCAAACCCTACCCACTAACCCCTAACTTATAAACGTTTGACTAGAACCATGCACATTTAACCAAATTGCTTAACAATAACACATCCACATTCATTATTCAAACTAACATTGGTGTCCATGGTTTCCGGAGTTTCTCCTACGCGACTCATTGTAGACGGTGTCATCGCTTTCACTTTTCTTTTACCAAATCAACATTTCCAAAATCGTTTTTAACACTCCCAACCTCTGTTCCGCTGTTCCGGGTTCCCGAGTATCCTCACAATGGTTCCGCCGTCCCGGGTTCCCATTGGCACACAAAACTTTGCATTGGCTCCTCTCCGCGGATTACCAAGCTACACACCCAACCTCAGTTCTGCCGTTCCGGGTTCCCGAGTATCCTCACAATGGTTCCACCGTTCCGGGTTCCCATTGGCGCGCACACACACACACATCTCACATAATGCCATCAAAATCGGTCATTATGTAGTTTCAAAAATATTTCCTTCTTCGGAACACATTTTTCTTGTTAACCACACCCTAGGTGCCATGTTTCTAACTTTCTCGATTTTAGTGTCTCGTTTTCATGCAATAACTCCGCGGTAGGACTTTCTTACTTAGTAATCGTAAATCATTCATTTTAATCTTGAAACTAAATTAGCAAGATTATCCAACTCTATATTACTTAACAAGCTCAAATCACCATTTTAAAGCATAACGCCACATGTACGGACGTCTTTAGAGTGGAGATCACTTATGCTTTACAAGAAGACAAGTAATGCAAACAATTCATATATGCATACTCCTAACCATTCTAAGATCAAACACGAATACTCCTATTCAAGCGATAAAATTCTAACCTTTTTAAAATCCGTTCTTTCTTTCTTTTTAGGAATTTCTAAAGAACATATGTTTCGACGAAAAATAAAGTCGATATGTTCAACATACTCCCTATCCTTTTCATTAATTCAAGAAAACACCTTCCAAGTACTTCATGCATTTCTAACATTCATGCATCATACAATAAATCTAGAGTTCAACGGTACAAAAAATCTTTATGTATACTTAGAGAAGGTAAGTAGTGATATTCTATGTATACTTGGAGTAAGGATATTCTACGCATACGAACTTTATATTTAAGAGAGTGGTTAGGAGTATTCTACCGTTCTTCTTGGCTGTAGTGACGGCTATGGAAAGTGGGTCGGTGATCGGACGGAGTAACTTCTTACGGTGGTCTTCGGGTAGCTTCGAAAGAGAAAGGTTTCTCTCGAAACTTGGTCTTGACTAAGAACCACTAACTTTTGGATCGAAAAGGTGGTCGAGTGGGGGTTTTGTGGCGGCCTAGGATGAGTTTCTTGAAGAACTTAGGAAGAACTTCAAGAAACTAAGAACTTAGCTAGAACAAAGTAAGATTTCAAGACTTTTTCTAGAGAGAGAAGTTGCTAGGTGAAGGTGTGAGTTGAATGGTTGGTGGGGAGGCCCTATTTATAGGAAAATTTGGCTCCCCCTCTCCCCTCCTTGGCCGGCCTCTCTCTCACTCCTTTTTCTCCCATGGATTTTGCTCCATGGACTTGTCATTTCAAGCATGGCAAGTCTTCCAAGCATGCCAAGCAATGTCACATCCATTTTAGGCCATGACTTAGATAATTATGAAGGGTTTTAAGGCTTGTCAAGTCTATGGGGAGGTTGCTTGCAAGGAAACACAAAATCATTGGCTAACTTTGTACTTTGAAAGACTAGAAATGGGTTGGCATGGTCATAAATAGGATTAAGGCTATAAGGTAGCTTGTTGTAGTGGACAAAATACATGCACACACTCCAACTCTCTCCCTCTCATTCGGCCTCTCTCTCTCTCTCTCTCTCTCTCTCTCTCTCTCTCTCTCTATTGTACTATGTGTCTAGATGTATATATATGCTTATGTGTATAAGTTTACTAAAGTTCTATGTAGTCATAATAGGTCTATGGAAGAAGGAATAATTATGCTAAGGCTTTCAATGACAAGAACATTGCCCAATGGTTAAGACTTCTCCTAGAAAGTGCACATATGTACATATAACCATATGTAGGCATGCTTATAATAGGCTATAAGGTGTATATAAGCACATGTGTACTTAGAGAATCTAGTAAAGTAACTTTGGTGGGTAATTTAGGGTTAGGCCTACTAGTTCTAGGGTTGTAATTATAGCGGGTTAGGCCTACTAGTTCTAGGGTTGTAATTATAACAAGACTAAGGTTGCTTCTTTTGGAAGCCAAATGATGGCTTACTTTGTATGACTTGTCTAGTCATATATATACCTTCATTGGCCAAGCCTAATATTTATTGTCCAATGGACAATATTTCCCCTAACATTTATTGACCAATGGTTAAAGGAATATTGGATATAATTAGGGTTTGAAATGACTAATCATGGGAATAAAAATGATTACGTCTATGGTCTAAGAGTTCAATAGGGTTTGGAGGGGTTCATAAGGCTTAAATATGGTTAAAAGGGTCCATATAGAGTTAGGAGAATGTAACTAGGTCAAATGGTAGTTCAGTTTCTCCAACTAATCGATTAGAAACTCATTCTTTTGCCAAGTAGGGTTTCTAGTCAAGTAATATAATTTTTTAAGGGCTAAAATCTAATTATAACGGATTATTAAAAATTAAAAAGGAATTTTAAAATTAATCCAAGTAATTAAAATAATAAATTCAAATATTTAAATGAATTTTTATTTATCAAAATTCAGAGTTATTACATAAATTGTGTGTAGGGGCTGTTTTTGTAATGTGTGATGAGGCTATGTGAATTGTGTATGTGTGATGAGCTATGTGAACTGTGTGTAAGAGCTATTTAAATTGTGTATTTTAGTGTATGATGATGCTAGGTGAACTGTGTATTTTTCAATTCTCATACAGACAGTTTTCATAACCAAGGTATTTTGTTTGAATTAATATGGATTAGGACTATTTTAAAAAGATTGGGTAGAAATAATATCTAGAGGTCTATTTTAAAACCAAAGCCATAAAAATTGGTTGGGATCTAAGAATTCCTAAGAAAAGAATAAAGCTATGGGTGCATACGAAACGTACATGCCATTTACATATGAGTTTTGTGGGATTCGAGGTGGGCTCCAAAAAGATTATTCGAACCGCCCATTATTTTGAAAACATTTTTTTATGAAACTCTGTAAAAAATCAGCTCAATTCAATATCGCTGAGGATTTTTTTTCTAAATTTGTGGGGGCGAAACTATTTAACTGTTTAGTTTCGCCCCTACAAATTTTGGAAAAATTCTTACCGATATCGGGTTGAGTTGATTTTTTACAAGATTCTATAAAAAAATAATTTAAAAATAATAGGCAATTCGGATAATTTTTATAGAATCTAAGGTGGGCCCTACAAAATTCATATAAAATGTACATGGCATACATTTCATATGTACTTATAGCAACACTTAAAGATTTGCTTTTTCATTTCCACTTGTTTTCAGATTCGGCTCCAGTCCTGTATATTAATATCCATTTTGGTCCATTGAATGACTGAGATCAACTCTATTGCATCCAAAGCTCCACAGCATGCCATGTCATGCTCTCACATTTGTCTCATAAAAGAAACGGAAAATGGTTAACGAAAAGTCCAGCCAAAGTAACTCTGCAAAATCCAAATCAAAGTCCACCCCAGTTTATATTAAAAAAAAAAAAAATACCCACTCCAGCTAGCTAAACTAATATTAAACTAATATTTAATAAATAAAAAAAATCAATCTTTTTGTTACCATAATAAAACTTCAATTGTCAACGAGAAAAGTTTGTCCACTTCAAGAACTCTTTTTATTTTTTTTCCAGACGTCCAGCTAATCAATTGATTTTAATTTTTTAGATTTATATTAAAAATAAGCACATTAAAAGCTTGAGCGGGAAAAACAATGAGAAGCTCCAATATAGCCTTAGCCGAGAGATGAGTGAAAACAGATATGCGAAAACCGAAAAGGTGCGCGAGTGAGAATTACTGTGGCAGCCAGAAGCGGACTACCACCAAAAATGTCCGTTTGGCCCGTGGAAACCAAATCCAAACCCATGAGTGTTTCAGCCAGGACAAGCGGCACCACGTTCCTTCGGGCACCCATTTGAGCAGCAACGCTCACCAGCATTAGGTTCACTTGCCCATTCGGAGATACCAGTAAATAAGCAGCCAGCACACTGATTGTTAGGGCAAAACGACGCCTAGCCTGCAAAGCCATATCCTCTATATCCCCTTCTGGCCCGTACCATTCCATTAAGCGCATAATGTTGATTTGCCCTCCAACTAGCAGACTTTCGGTTGCTCCCCTAGTAATGTCGAGGCTGGATTGTAGGAGCTTGGGTATATTTTTCCGGTAAGGTGGCACAACAATCACGTTTGAAGCAACACCTTGGAGATACGCTTGGAATTCCTCCACAGTCGGGCACAACTCGTTGACCCCAAACCTGAACACGTGAACCTTCGGATCCCAGAATTGCAGGGCCGCCCTCAGAAGTTCAGGACGAACTCTCACATCACGGAGAAAACGAAATGCGGCCAGCCCGTGAGATCGGAATGAGAGCCAATCTCCAGTAACGAAAGCAGTAAGCCATGGACTAATCAACACTGGAAGGTTATTTGCCATCTTGATTTTTGTGGGAACGCCAAATTATCAGGAGAATGCCTCTACTGAACAAAGTATCGGCCTCTTTATAGCCAGAATACGTGAAGCACCTCTCTTTCACAGAGCAAATATCTCTGCTGCATGTTGTCCTGTCTTCTGAGACCAAGGCATCTGTGCACCGTCCCATGAAAACCTCTGAGAAAAAGTGATGACGAGGCCTGACCACTCTGGAATTCTGAGATGGTCAAATAAAGGTAGCCTAGCGTGCCTCAACTATCGCGCGATGATGTCAAACTCTCGCGCGACTGTTCAGAACCCCTCCATCGCGCGATTGACTCACTTCATCGCGCGATGGTTCAACCTGCAATTTGACAGATTACAGCAGCTACTGCCCAGCCTTGGTCATTTTGGATTCTGAAGGTTACTTTGCAACTTTTATGGTTCCAGCAAGTCATTACAAGCATATATGACTGTATCTAAGCACCGGATTCGAAAAATTTGCGTTTAACGAAGATTTCGGACCCTTGGTGGCTCGTTTCAAATTCAAAAGGCCATTTTAGGGAGTCAAAACTCGTTTCAAGGGGTTTCCCCCCATTCTCTCATGCCGTACAGGTCATGGTGACCTAATGTGACTGTACGGAGGTATCGGTTTCAGTCCGGGACATAATAGAGTCTTATTTTGTCACCTCGTGTCCTCTTTGTGTCCTTCGTGGCATTTTTGGGTCTAGTTTGCGTTTTAGAACGTATTTTTCGAAGTCCATCTACTCTCATAGGTCGTTTTGCACATACGTGACCTCACCATAGTGTCAGTTTCACCCCAATTGAGACGTTTTCAGTTTTGGCTTACAAATGTCCAAAGTTCCATCATATTTTCCGTATCCTAGCTGTGTCCTAAGATATTTTCTCATTTTCTTTCGAGCTAAGTCCAGTTTGTACACATCTGTGTGTCCGTGAACAGTCTTGGTACATTATCAATGCAAGTACGGTATTAGTGGTAAATATTTGTCTACTTTAACCCGTTGCAAAGGTGAAATAAGCTGAAAATGCGAATTTTATGACTAAAACTGTGATCTATCCACATCCAAATAAAAAAGGCTACTGCACGTACGGCACTTCGGCCACCCAAAGTTGTTATGTCAAGTTCAGGGCACACTCGCCCATCAAGTAAAAAAGGCACGCAAGCCTCGAAACATCTGTCAAAATGTCGGCGAAGACACTCTAGCCTTCTATCTGCCTATCTACGTGGGCACGCAGGCCCAAAAGCAAAAATCAAGTGCGAAAGTGGGATAAGACTCCTCGACGGCCCTCAATCATCCCCGAACCAGTCGCCCTCTCCGTCGTCATCCTCGTCGTCTCTCTCTGTGGGATCCGCCCTATAGCCTGGATCCTCTGCTGAGTCGTCAGACCCACTGCTGTCTGACGCTTCCTCTTCCTCGCCTTCTTCTTCCTCATCTTCGTCCTCCTCCTCAGAGACCTCCGGCAGGATTAACCGCTTCTTGCGGACCGGCTCGTCTTTTGATGGTCTCTGGCGCATCTTTAGCTGGTACCTCTCTTCGGCTTGCGCCACAGCCTCTCGGGCCGCCTTCTCGCTGCCAATAGGTGGCTGTGGGCCCCGTGCCTGTGGCCTGGTACTAGGTGCAGGAGCAGGAACCCTGGTAGCTCATTTCTTTTGTGGGGGATCCCTCACACTCTTCCTCCTAGGAGCCGCTTGTCCCTGTGCCTGCATTGTAAGCATTGTATACATTAGCATATGTTTGCATATTTCATGTTCTAAAAGCAGGTATGATCAAGCAAAATCAAAAAGCAATCAAAGCGAAGGAATGTATCGAATGCAAGAATGTATCGAATGCAGACATGTATCGAAAGCGGGAACATATCATTTTCTAAGGATATACCTAAGATCTCCGAGCTGCTGGCTGAGGATAGTGCAAGTCCAACGGTAGGCCACTCGCCACTCTCCTAATCATATTCTCCAACGCAAGCATGCGCCGGACAGCCTTGTTCACCCACTCATTGGGGACCTGCAAAGAGGATTCAAATATGAACAATTGAATGGCAGTTCAAACTTCATCAGGATACAGTAATAAAGGCAACAATATCTTACTGGTACAGTAACGGGCGCTGGCTCAACTCTGGCTGGGGTAAGGTGCAACTCAGTTGGATTTCCCTAGGAGTCTACCACGGCTATCTGCCACATCAGCTCTGGCAGCCCGCTTTTCACTAGTCCACTCGGACCTCGCCTCGAGCGACTCTCACCACTGTCTGGCCTCCTTGAAACGGCTCTCCTCTTCTCAATAGCTCTGCGGGCCTGACTCTAAACCTCCCTGAACTCTCGTACTCCCAGTGGCCCCGCCAAGCGCTCCCTCTGATAGAATGCATAGTCCATGTCAGGACGCAAGTAGCGTGCCAAGTCAGTATCAGGCCGCGTGAAGACCTCCAACTCAGCCAAGGTGTACTCTCCCGTGTGTGAGGCCCGTGGTGGAAGCGGGCCAGGCACCTGAAACCCTGCATAGCCAAGTGACTGGCGTGTCACTCGGTCACCCAAGTACCACTGCCAACCAAAGGCCGACTCCAGCAGCACTCTGCTCGCTGTGACAACCCTGCTACGAGCCAAGTACTCAGGCTCAGGCTCCGCCACCCTCCAAGGATCCCACTCGACCTGTAAAGGCAAGCAATGCAATTATCGGTCAGCGACAGCATTGAAGCAATAAAAGGGCATACACTTTGTTATTTCTACGAGGTGTAATATTATACCTGTGAAGGGCGTAGCTCGTCGAGGTATATCCTGAAGCCGTTCAGATCGCCTCTGCCCCTCTTCTCACCCATGTTCTTCTTGCTCCATATGTGTGCGCGCGGGAGAATCCCCAAGTTGAGGCTCTTCGTCACCGGACGGCACATGTTCAACACCTCATAAGCCTAGAGCTGCACGATTGTTAAAAAAAATCAAATCAGTAGTATATGCAAGAATACTATTGAACAGATTATGCTATCAAAATGAATGCAAGTACGAATTGGAAAGTGTGCATTATTCTGCTGTTAATCATACCTCCCAAATCCGCCAGTACCCGGCAGTGCTCACCTCCGTCCTTGACGAGTCCCCAAAAAAGCCGTAGGCTGCGCCCAGTGCCGCTCCGCCCCAGTCAAAACGCGAGGCCGTCCTCAAGTCCCTCAGCGCTGGTAAGTAAGACAGGTGAACCTTGCTACGCCTGTTTGGGTATAGGGTAGCACCAAAGAGGTACAGCAAGTACGCCCGGGCCATCTGCTCCGCCTCCTGCTCGGTCGTCACCTTCTTCTTGAGATATTGGGTGAACTGTCCATACCTCGCCATCCCTTCCTCGATATTGGGCACCTCACCCAGAAACCACTCCAAGGCTGCCTCGTCCTGCTCAATGCCCGAATCAAACGGGATAGGCTCACCCCCAACCCTCAAGCCTGTGATCGCCGCAAAGTCAGTAGGCGTCACTGTCATCTCCCCGATCGGTAGGTGGAAGGTGTTTGTAGAATCCCTCCACCTTTCTGCAAGTGCAACCAGAACGGCGTGGTCATTCCTCACGAGCGTGAGAGTCTGAATAAACTCTCCGAAACCCGCCTCATCCACCAACTGCCTCACTCTCTCCGGCAAACTCTGGTACAGCGCTAAAGAGCTACATGCACCCCCGAAGCCCCGGATATCTCTCGGCCGCGCCCTCTCCTATATAAAGCACAGAAAACAAACAACAAAGGATATATCAGCATGCGGAATTGCATTTTCAAGTTCTAAGTAATCAATGCAGCCTAACTATGGATGGGTGGTTCAAGTTATTATGTCTCTTGCACGACATTCAAACATGGATCTATGGTATCGCTGTTCAAGTTCTACTTCAGAGGGTTGCTATCACTCTACACCTTTTAACATTTGGGCGCATGCATTTGAATGGCATCTAATGAAGGAAGTGAGTATTTATCAGAAAGTTACCTCAGACCAACTACGCGAGATATGAGTGTCAGGGTCTCTCAAAACCAACTCAGAGTCATACTCCGTCTGTCGTGGCTGATATGCTGTGAAACCCGACGGCACAAACAAGTGAGGAGCAGGTGGCCTGTACCCCTCTGCTGAAAACGGAACTCGAGTCAAACTCTCCGCCTCCGACACCGCCGTCACCCTGGGGCCCTGTACTCTAGCGCCAGCCCTCTCCTCGGTCTCAGCATCCCTCAGAAGCTCCTCATCGGCAGCCCGCTCTCTCTCGGCTCTCGTCGCAGCCTCCGAAGCAGCAATCTCCCGCTTTCGCTCCTCCCGAGCCTCCAAAACAGCAATCCCTATCGCAGGATTATCCTCCAAAAGCCGCGCAAGTTGTGCATCGCTCAAAAGATCTGCGACGTCTTGCTTTGTGATCGGCAGATGGCCCGATGATATCGCTGCTGGCCGGAAAAGCACGTCCTCCTCCCTATATACAAATGGAACCTCTGTGGCACCCTCGGTTGCCACGTCCTTACCTTTTGCAGGATCCCTCGGCGGAATCTCGCTCGGCCCGGCACCTCCACCATCACTACCCCTACTACCTGCGACCTCGGGAGTACCACCAACTACAATGGAAACGCTCATGGTCGTGCTTGGATCCATTTGCCCGACGACAGAAGCTACTGCCTCGACTGACTCTGTCGCGTGACGATCTGGATCCGTCGCGCGATGATCGCCGTCGTCTCCAACCGCCTGCATGAGGCCTTGCTCGCCCTCGCCGCAGCCTGCCGCCGCTGCACCTATACCCGAAACGGCCTCAGCCGGCGGCTGATCGCCTAACTCGACCACCATGGGTCCTCCCTCGTCCTCCGGATGATCAACAACCTCTCCTCCACTGCCCCCGTCACCGTGGTCTGCCATGGATGAATGTATGCGTGTGGGTTCTTTGATTTCGACAAGGAATCAAGAGTTTTTGATGGATTATTGAAAGAGTTTGAGAGTGAAAAGGGTTTCCAAGATTTTGAAACCGCTGGGAACTGCTTCTATGGCGTCCCCGGGAAGTTTAAAGCTGTCAAACGGATGCGGGCCGGGTCTGGGCTCGTTGCAGGGCCAACCCCTAAATCAACACTCTCGCGCGATGGTCTGGATGCCTCGCGCGATGGTCTAGCTGGGCCGTTGACCAATTTCAGCCTCTAGTTCGGCCCAATCTCAAGTATAACCATCATGATGGCCCACGAGCTTTCCTTAGGTCTCGCAAATGATCTTGTGTCCCCAGCAGTAGTTTGCCCCACTCCAATTTCTATTCAGCGACGATACATCCGTCCAATTTCTATTCAGCGACGATCCATCCGTCCAATTCCAAATCAGCGACGATCCATCTGTCCAATTTCTATTCAGTGACGATCCATCCGTCCAATTCCAAATCAGCGACGATCCATCCGTCCAATTTCTATTCAGCGATGATCCATCCGTCCAATTTCGAATCAGCGGCGATCTAACCGTCCAATCCCTTGGTGCACGGTATTTGTACATACTGTCTTGCGCTTTTCAATTAATTGTCCTTTGGGTTAATTAGATGGGTGTCTAGAAATCTTTGACGTTACCCGTACCGACTAATGGTGCTCCGCGTGCCGTCAAAGAGGGACTATTGTAGACACCCCAATCTGATTTCTCAATCATTTTATCTCTTTTCAGTTTCTTGTCCCCCCGATGATGAATCAGGTCACGAACAGTATTGATTGAAATGGCTGGAGTTTGGTGTGTGTGGAACCCATTCTTAACCCTGAAGCCTTTAAACCCAAACCTTGGCTAACGGTTTGAAAATCGCGCGACTTAATGAGTCTATCGCGCGATGCTCTACTTGCCAGGTGGTGGTCAAAGTCAAACTTTGACTGGTTGACCATCGCGGGTAAGCTAGAACCCTCGCGCGACGGTCTCAATCCATCGCGCGATGGTCGACACCTGTCGTATCCAGTTGGATTTTGTGATGATGAGGCGTCTGCAGGTCCATGTGACCCCGTTCCATCAACTGGACGGCGTTTGCTCGGCCATCCTCGCACCACCTAACCCCCCACTCTCCCATCAACTTTGCACCCTACTTCTCCACCAAGTAAGTGCAGCCAGCATTGTTGGCTGGCTGTATGACCTTGTCTAACCACCAACAAAGCCTCCCTTTCTCCTATAAGTAACCCCCATGGCCCTTCTTCCAAAGGGTTACCAAAAAAATCTCAAAAGAAGAACAAGAACTACAACCTTGATCTCTTCTCTCATTCAAATCCCTACCACTCAGTCACTTGCCAAAGCCATACTACCTCACTCAAGCCATTTTCAAATCATTCAAGCAAAGGTATAATTTTCAGTCTTTACTGTTTTGATCCCTGAGGGGGGCTGACAGGGTCAGGGCTGATAATCAATATCAGTTTTGCCCCCAAAGCCAGCAAATTTACAAGTTGCTGAGAACAGAATGACCCACGCGCGAGATATCCACTCTATCGCGCGACGGTTTGCCGTTTGCATGATAAGGTTCTCGTGGGGATGGGCTTCTCGTTCTGTTCAATTTATATTTTTTTTTGTTTTCCTGCCTAATCATATTTGATACACCTCACTATTTTGCATGCTAAAATCAGTAGTTTAGTTTAGTTTGCTTCCCTGTTCATGTTGGAATGCCCCTGGGTAGTTTCTGAATATGTCTCAGAGCCCAGGCATGCGAAGCAATTCCTGGAAGTCCAGTCAGAACAATCGCGCGATGATATGACTCCATCGCGCGATGGTTTAGGCATTTCCAGAATTTGCCCTCGCATGGGCAATTAGGCTTTAGGCCTCTGTTTTAACACCCTCACTGTTTAAGGGTTGCATTTTATTCCAGTCATGATAAATTATAAATATTGATTTACCTTCAGTACACATAAACTGCGTGGTTTGTCCTGAGTGTGCACTGGTCCTTCCAGAGCCCAGTAGGGGATAAAATTCAACCTGATGGTGGGACGTGAATACTCACGCGAGGGTTTGAGTGTGTCGCGCGATGGTACGTGTTGCATGTAACGGTTCCCGTGCATGCAAGTTGGTCGCTGTTCGCAGTAAACTCAAAACCATTGCACTGCTTTCACATCCCGAGATCAGTGTTAAACATTATCTCATTTTATTCTTTATTGTTCCATGTATCCATGCCATCACCTCTCACATATTGCAAAAGTGTTACAATTTTAATCCCCGATTAACTGTTCCCCCGCCCTAATTGGCTAAAAATTGATTAATCAAACAGAATCGCAAACAAACAACGTTT
Source organism: Rhododendron simsii (assembly GCA_014282245.1). Classification (NCBI taxonomy): domain Eukaryota; kingdom Viridiplantae; phylum Streptophyta; class Magnoliopsida; order Ericales; family Ericaceae; genus Rhododendron; species Rhododendron simsii. Next base: position 16,050,689 of record CM024955.1, read on the forward strand.
TCACAAATGCCTAAGTAGAGACCGATCTCCGGATTGGGCGAGAGGGGTGCCATAAAACCCTTCCCCTCTCGTAACCTGGCTCCCGAACCCAGATATGGTTATGACGGACTGGTTCCTTAACTTTTTCAAATCAAACAGCGCGACAAGTGCTTCGAAATACGGTTCCTTGGTTGTCGGACCTTCAAACCCAAGTAGCGACTCTGTATTTTTGCGAGCGCTTGTCGTCCAGCTTAAAAGCGCTCCCGCGAACCAGCAGCATCTCTCCTTTCTCAAAAAAAAAAGGGTGGGAAACGGAATCCTTTCCCCGGAGGAGAGAAAGATCGGACAATTCGCATTGCCCACACGAAAAAAGTTTAAATTTTTTATTGAAAAAAATGCATTATTTTTGAGTCCTCATTTTGCTATCTTTGAGTCCTCATTTTGCGAACCAAACAAACATTTTGGGACAAATAGAGTAAAATAAAAACCTAGCCTAATCCTAATTGCTAACCATCAATAACCACCAAAGATACAAAACCCAGCTCCATGCCTCCAATCCACGTGCACACACCACTATTTCTTTTTTTATCTTTTTAGATCTTGAACAGCCTATTGCAAAACCCAACTCATAACCCTCCAATCCTCCAAAACAATTCACAAATTACAACTCCTCAAACTCACACTCACCACTGTGCACAAAACCCGACTCTCGGTCCCGCACAATATGGGTAGTCCTATGGTACACACCCCTTATTAGGGGGTGTACCGTACGCACCAAGATTTTAAACTCTTAGATTTCAAAGTGAATAATCTGGACCACCCATTGATTAAATCAATTAATAAAATAAAAAAAAGGGCTTAGCAGGTAACAAGTTGTTCTCTCCTCCTTGACTTTCTCTCTCTCTCTCCCTCATATGTAAAATATTACAAATTATGTAACATGACCACAATTATTATGACAATATAAGAAATTGGCACTTACTTACCACAATGTGTCGTACCAAAAAAATCGATCAAAAGATACTAGCTACAAGACTAAAATATGTCGTAGTGCAATCAATAATTATTATACTCAAGCAAGATACATGTCTAAAATATCACAAATTAAATATCGTATAACTTGACATCCTAAAGGTTCTGATCGATCATTCTAAAAATACACTCACTAACGACATTTAGATTGTATATTCAATTTATATTTGATATGAAACCCAGTCATTTGTTGTCGTTGAATATACGGTAGCCATGCTACAGTGACACAATAACGACAATTAAATCCGTTGAGTTTTTTATGTTTGTTGATTAACTCACCTACGTAAATTTTTGCCTCAATCAAGTTTAGAAAGCTCCATCATCGACACGCAGATTGAATAATAGAATGATATTTTCCATCCAATTAAGTGTCTAGCTATAAGCCATCAACTTCATTCTTGGTACGAATGACCTAATTGATATTATTTAAAAGATAGACGATTTAGATTTTAAAAAAAAAAAAAAAACACCTTACGTGGGGCTCAGATTGTGCATTATTAGATTTTAATGTTGTATTGAAATTGAACAACTAGATTTGTCGAAGTATGAAACTACAAGGACTCTATGTAATTTAACCAAAAAATAGCATTCTTAAAAAAAGGAAAAAAGAAAAAGGAATGAAGGGTGCAAGACTTGAACCCCTGATCTTTTAGATAAATGTCCAAATTCCAACACCTTTTAACTGTGGTACATAATTGAGAATTTGAGATTCTAAAAGCTATTAATTTTATAATACTTTCTTGTATGTAGGTGCCCTATTTCTAAGCTGAAAATTTGAGAAGTCAGTGGCCTCAAATGCATCTGTCTTAGTACTTGGCCTGCACTTGTAGATCATATTTTAGCCTATGTCGTTAGTGTAAATCAGTATGTCGACTATAATAATTTTTTTAAAAAGAAAGTACAATGACAATAAATTTACAAAATTATTTATATTGTACTTCCACGACCTAGTTCCAAGGATCACCATTAAATTTAGATTTGTATGCATAGGGTGAAGGTTTGGCACCGATCCACCTGTCAAATATATAGTGCCAATTGTTAAGTGCACCACTCTGAATATCCGTATCTTGAGACAGTTGGATAATTATTTGTTTTAGTGACCTCTCATTTTTCCATGAAAAATTGAAGGAATTTTGATTTTTTGAATTAAATTTTGTAGAGAAAGAATTTAATTTAGACTAATATTTTGAGAAAAAATTGTAGTTGTATTCGAAAATTTGGGTCTAGTACTTATTTTTTGGTGAATTTCTTGGATGAAAATTTTGAGCGAGAACTTCATTTTTAGTTTAAATTATTGAGGTATTGTGTAGGGACAAATAAGAATTTGAAAAAATAGCGTGGAGGGAATCAAAAATTAAGATAATATGGTGGAAATTTTTATTTTTGAAAAAATAATGTGGCGGGAATTGAAAATAATTAGTGGTATGGTATTTTACTGATTTTAACTATCATTTTATTGAACATTCCGATTGAAAACTCCTATTTATGGTGTTATCATAACAAATTTGGTTATATTACTAAATTTGTGGTATGGTATTTTTTTATTATAACTATCGTTAACTGAACATTTCGATTGAATTTTTTTTATACGACACGTTGTGGATATGAAAACTTCAATTTTTGGTGTTGTCATAACAAATTTGGTAATATTACTGAAATTGTGGTATGGTATTTTGTTGATTATAACTATCGTTAACTGAACATTCTGATTGATTTTTTTTTACACGACACGTTGTGGATATGAAAACGTTAATTTATGGTGTTGTCATAACAAATTTGGCTATATTACTGAAATTGTGGTATGGTATTTTGCTGATTATAATTATCGTTAATTGAACATTCCGATTGAATTTTTTTATACGACACGTTGAGGGTATGAAAACGTCAATTTATGGTGTTATCATAACAAATTTGGTTATATTACTGAATTTGTGGTATTTTAGACATGTGTTATTACGGAATATTTTAATTAATTTCCTTTGGTACGACACATTGTGGTAAGAAAACGTAAATTTATGATATTATCATAACACTTGTGATTTGTAGTATTTAACTATGTTTTCTTTTGTTACGACACGTTGTGTTGAGAAAATGACAATTTTAGGTGTTGTCATAACAATTGTGGTTATTTTATAAAATTTGTTGCATTTTACAAATATTTTTGGCTTGAGTATAACAATTGTTGATTCTGGTACGACATATTTTGATTTTCTCACGGAATATCATACGAATCATTTTTTTTTTGGTACGACTCATTGTGGTAAGATAATGCCAATTTATGGATTATTATAACATTTGTGAGTAGCATTATTTAATTTTTGATATTGTACGCATATATTTGGTTAGGGTACAAGTATTATGGATTCCGGTATGAATAATTATGGTTGCATAAGAACAATATTTTTTAATTATGAGTAACCTGCTAATGACCTGTTCAACAGGTAAATTTTAAAGTACAAGTCGTAACTAGAATCATAAATATGCATTAGAAAATCAAAAATCGGCATAATGAAAATCACAAATTGTCATAATTTAAACATACGGTATACTGTGTACCATAACTTCCTCCAATATATATACCTTCAATATTACTCCATAGTCCAATAACATGAAAATGAAATAATTCGACCTCGCGAGTGAACTTGTGCAAAACTACAACAAAACCCATTTGGCCCCTCACTACTCTACTGTACGACGGCTGGTGGGATGGCTTACACCAACGTAGTGACATCCCGATTAACTGAGCAATCCATCCGATTAAAAAATGTTCAGATTTAAGTCATAGTTGACCCAAGTGGAAAGAAAATATTGATCCGTCATCACGTCACGGGCTCCGTCAATAGATCCTGCCAAAATGCAAGTTAAATTGGAGTCTCCTCTCCCAACCATCTGGTCTCAAGTATCGAGCTCTAGGCCGATGAGAAAGGAGCAGAGCAACTTTATGTTAACTACTCCAAACACTCGATCAACTACCAAGTGCATCTCCAATACATACTGCGTAACCCCAAATCTTCCTCCATTTTGGAGGATTATTAATCCAACTAATCCTTCATATTTGCCTCCATTTTAGAGGATTAATTTGTTTCCATCCTTAATGAAGGATCCTTCAAAACCACTTTAAATACACAATATTAGACACAAAGTGCGATAAAATTTGAAAGGCAAATGCTAGAGACAGCCTTGTGGTTTGTCCGGAGTGGGGGACGCGCGTGTGTAGGCTCACATTCTGACTTGGCTCAGTTCCTACAAATTTTGTACGCACTCAACTTCAAGTGAAATGATAATGCGAAAAGTAAATTACGAAATTAGCCCATAAAAGTTTCTCCAAATTTTAGTACTCCGATAAAATAGAAAAGCAAGAGTATGGGGGCGTTCGGCTAAATAAGCCACTTGGCTTATTTTTTTTTGTCTTTATTTAAAAAAATTTCGCTTTTGTTAGTTTTTGATCAATTTTTTGGGAATTATTGCTTCGTCATGACGAGAGGAATCTAAAAAGTAAAAAATTATGATCAAAATTAATTTTTTTAATAAAGACGAAAATAAGCCAATAAACCAATTTTTTCGTCTTTATTCAAAAAAAAATTGATTTCGATCATAATTTTTTACTTTTTAGATCTCTCTCGTCATAACAATGCAATAATCCCCCAAAAATTAACTACAAACTAACAAATACAAAAAAAAAATTTGAATAAGGATAAAAAAATAAGCCTTTTGGCTTATTTAGCGGAACCGAGCCTATGAGGGGCCCCACTTTTAGACTGCATCTCATCAATTCTTCATCGAAATCATTAGAATTGCGGATTAAAAAAAATGCATTAGAATCAAGTTCCGCTTTAAATCAATTTTTTTTTTTTACGTATGTTAGTTTTGCACCTTATTTTTTGAGTTTTTTAATTCGTCCCGTCAAGAAGTATCAAGAAAATAAAAAAAAAGTTGTTGGCAGTTTAGTTTAGTTTTGGTAGTGGATGGAGAGAGAAATAGGGTAATGATTGGAGAGAGATAGAGAGTGTTGTCAAAGTAATAATTGGAGAAATAGGATAATAATTGAAGAAAGAAATAGGGTAATTATTGAAAAACTAAACTAAAATGGCAAACGAACACTACTAATAAAAACTTTTACTAATTTTTTAAAAAAAATATCAAGATAAAGCCCATTTTTTTTGGACTTTATCTTGAATATTTTAAAAAAATTGGATAAATGTCATAATTTTTTTCTTTAATAATTCGTCTTCGTCTTGACGAGACGAATCGAAAAACCAAAAAAGTGAAACGCAAATCTAACAAGCGCAAAAAAAAAATTGAATAAAGACTAAATAAGAAAAAGTCCCAAAAATGTAAAAAGTGCTTAGCAGAACGCCACTTAATCCCTTTCAAGGTCACACACCAATTTAAGTTTTCATTCAGAATTTAGGATCCTAAATTTTGAATGAAACTCGAAAGATTAGATCAACCATTTATATTTATACATATACAATTGAGTTAATTTTTTGCAAAATAACTCAAAAAAATATTTTAAAATTAATGAACAATTCAAATTATTTGTGTGAGATCCAAAAATGAGGCTTGTTGTACATTTCGATATTTTTATAAGAAGAAATTAAATAGCCATCCTCTTTACTAGACTTATTTAGGTGTCCATCCTAAAGGTTTTAAATACTTATGTTCTCATTCTCAAAATCTACTGTTGCCCATTATACTCATATTCATATACTAGTGTTAACCCGTGCCTTCGGCATTACGCATCCCTGTTGGAAGGGGATAACAGTTATGTAATTCAAGTGAAAACTATGGATACTTAACCGGAAAGTGGGAGAATGTATTACAGCCTTTAGATCAAACAAATCTGAACCATTGCAACAACTTGTCCCCACACCCTTCTGTTTTATAATAGAGATTATTATATATGGTGTCTACCTATTATTTTGATTTTTCTTATTAATATATATAATTAAGGATTTTATCATTTTCCTTACTTAAAGGAGGGTCGTTTCGAATCCCCCAATTACCGGGATTAGGCGATATCCCATTTGGAACAAAATTTGTACCCTTTTGGCACCTAACCACAGTCGTCACGATCGGGATTAGGCAATATTCTCAGATTACATGATATTGATTTGCCACCTAGTTTGGGTGGCGCGGGTGGCGCAAATCAGCCATGTCGTTTGAAACTGGTGGTCATGGCTCTGGCGCGGCGCGGCAGATGACGACTTTGTTGGCGATGGGACGAAATATCTTTGGTAGCTTGAAGAAGAAACAACTCATGGCGGCGGCATTCTGATCGAGAAATTGAGAAAATCAACACAAGATCGCTTTCCTTCTACAAACATAGAGTACATGTGAATCATTCTTTTCATTTACTACCGATAATGTGTATTTGTTATTCCAGAACTTGTTATCAGTTTTCATGGCACAAAACTATCCTCCCCCACCAACCAAACCCACCAAAATCTCTATCGTCGGAGCCGGCAACGTCGGCATGGCCATAGCCCAGACCATGCATCCTCGCCAAAAACCTTGCTGATTTAGATTACTTGTGCCGAAATTCGTTGATTACATGTGCTGAAATTTGTGTTGTAATTGATGGTATGTTGAAGATAGGTTTTCATATTTTGGAAGAACGATAGTAAGTTTTCGGTCAAAATGTTGGGATGCAATGAGTGTCATTGTACGTATCATATTTTACGAAATTGTCATGTTCGCGAAATTGTCATGTTTGAACTCATTTGTGTCTTGTTTTGTTTATCTATCTTGATTAAAACTTACACTTCTCAAAACTTGTCATGTTTTTTTTTTATTTTTGTCATGTTTTTTATTTGATCATGTTTTGTTCATCTACCTCGATCGAAACCTACACTTCTCAAAACTTGCCATATTTTCTGATTTTGTCATGTTTTTTAATTGATCTTGTTTTGTTCATCTACCTCGATCAGGATTTGCCATGTTTTGTGAATTGATCATGTTTTGCCATGTTTTCCGGTTTACACATTCATTTTTGTAAGAGTCGTGTTTTCTTTTTAGATTTTAGGGGAATAAAAATGAGAGAGAAGATTAGGAGAGAGAAAAAAATTCAAAAGATTAGGTGAGAGAAATGTTTGAAGGAGCAGAGAGAATTGAGATAATTATAAAAGATAAATAAAAAAAGAGAGAAAGATTTGAAAAATTAGGAGAAAGAAGGGGTAGTTTAGGATTTAATTGAAATTGATGATGGAAAGATAAGTATTTAAACACATTGAGATGAACACCTAAATAAGTAGGGTAAAAAGGATGACCAATTAAGTTCCCCTTCTTATAATAAGTTTGGATTAAAAAGTCAAGTGACTTATATTTTTGTCTTTATTCAATTTTTTTTGCATTTGTTTGTTTTGCGTTAAACTTTTGTGACTTATTGATTTATGTCATCAAGAGAAATTGAAAAAGTAAAAAAAATATTATCGAAACTTATAATTTTTTAAATAAAGACAAAAATAAATTAAAAAGACAATTATTTTTTACTTATTTTTGTCTTTTTGAAAAAATTTATGAGTTTCGATCAAAATTTTATGCTTTTTTGATTCTTCTCATCGAAACGAATCAATAAGTAACAAATGTTTGATGCAAAATTAACAAATGCAAATTTTTTTTAAAATAAAGATTAAAATAATTTTTTTTAAAATTTTATACTTATAATATTTTTTTTAGTTTAGTTTTGGTAGTGGGTGGAGAGAGAAATAGAGTAATGATTGAAGAGTGGGTAATGATTGGAGAGAGATAGAGAGAGATGAAAATGTAATAATTGAAAAAATATGGTAATGATTGGAGAAAGAAGTAGAGTAATTATTGAAAAACAAAACTAAATTGGCAACCGAACTCTACCATTGTCATTTAGTTTTGCTTAGTGTTTGGATGATTCTACTTATCTCCCTGTGTTTTCATTCAATTTCTTGTTGGATGTATCTTTTTCTCTTTTTTCTTTTCTTTTGGCCTCCTCTATGTTTCAAAATCTTCCTTGTATCTAGAGTACGGCCGCCTCGATGTACCATTTGTCTAGTTTTAATAAAATTTTGTTGTTTATCAAAACAAGAGTTTGTTGATTTGTATCCTTTTTACTGTTGAATATTTTTAGCACCATCTGCTCAAAATACAAAGAAAGAAAAGAATTGTCGACATGGGCCGCTTGCTCTCTATTTTTACTACATGTAAAAAAAAATGCAAGAAAATAGAATGAAATCAGAAGAAAAATTAACGAACATGAATGCAAGAAATATATACATATGTTTCATTACAAGAATTAATGCAGTTGTTGGTTTTTTGGATAGACACGGGAGGAGAGAAGTAGTAATTATTCAAGAAAAAAATGGGCAGCTCTCTTGCCCTTCTTTCATTGCATCATCATTTAAATAGTAGGGTACTTTACACAAAAGGAGTTTGCTCAAGTTGAACGAACATGAAAAACATATAAAACGAACATAAAAAAAAATACATCATAGAAAATAGATTGCTTAAACAAAGGAGTTTGCTCAAGTTACACTCTTCATTGTCTTCTACCATAAAAAAACTAAACTTAACATTTTTATATTTCATAATAAAAAAATAAAAATTAACAAAAAAATAATAAAGTACTCAAGAAAATGAATTTTAATATTTTAATTAATTATTATATTAGTTACCTAATTTATTATTGATTATTTGTGAAAAAAAATTAATCAAAAGTTGAATTTCATAATTATATGCTTAATGTAATGAATAATCAAATTAAATACTGCACAAGGGCAAATGAGTCATTTGATAGCTTTTTGCATTACACGCCCTTCCTTATACATCCATTTTATCCTTCATTCAAACTAAGTATTATTTTATCTTCATTCTCTAATACATCATCCAAACCATCTACTTTTTAATATATCATCTATAAATGTCACATCAATGTGGGTCCTCTTCTTAACTACTACCCCTACTATTTTATTTCCCTTCATAAATAATAAACTCAAAACTTATACCGCATCCCATCGGGCCCTGATTGTCCATGACCGAAGTTCAAGTGGAGGCCATGCACGTACGTGTTTGCGCCCAATTACAACGAGAAAAAACATAGTAGATGATTACAGGATCCAACAAGAGATACTCTCTTTTTTCCCTTTATAGTTTTGGGTATCATGCCATGTATCTTTATTTTTTTTTTATTGTCATCATAAAATTACTAAAAATTAGAGAGGTTGTTGACCGGTCTTGTCAGGTGTATTCACACAAGCACTTACCCGACAAATCGGAGTTTCCTGTGGTGGACAGCTGCACTACACCATAGTGTTGTTGTAACAATCCCACTCTTCAAACGCCACAATAAAATCGTGTGTTCTTCACCACCAGTTGATCAAGACAAACAAATTAACAAAACAATTTTTAAAAAGTCATTCCGCACCTTCTTAAATACCGAGAGAGTTTCAGTCAAGGGCGGAGTTACATGTAGACTAGGTTGGGCTATAGCCCAAGTGAGGTTAACAAAAGTTCAAAATTTAACATGTAAGATTTTAGTTCAATAAATTTTAGCCCATCTCATTATATTTATGTTGCCCAACTCATCATATTTGATTGTTAAAAATATCAAGCCAGATTCGATAATAAATAATTTCTACCCTCTAAAATAACGTAGGACACAACTTCAATATGGTACCACTTCTTTTGTACTTTTTATTTTTGAACATTTACGTATTTTTGTACAAATTTGCTGGACATTAATTATAAAAATATTTTTTGTTCATATATACGTAGTAATTTATTAAATTTTGTGTTAGCCCAGGATGAATTAGATTCTTAGTTCTGCCCTTGGTTTCATTACACTATTCCCCCATACCCTTGTCTCTGCAACATACCTCACTCACTTCCTCTCTACTTACCATTTCCTTCCCTACTGTTCGTTACTGTAACTTTCTCTCTCTTTCCCAAACTAGCCCTCAATCTCCTCCCATTATTTATCCGGAGAGAAAATTTCCCTAACACCTCGTTTTTCTTCTTTTTACAGAGCCAAGCCCAGTCCTTCGGCTTTTGTTTTTCTTTTACTCCATTCTCTCTTCCATGTGTTCACAACAACCAAATCCACACACAAGCAAGCACTTCACGTGCTGCACCGCCTCAATCAACTAACACCAATCTACATGCAAATTAGTATTTCTTTTATTAACTCTTAAATTTATAGGAGCAAGACAACACTCTTCCACCACACCATACATGTGGCCCACGTAAAAACAAATGTGTGTGGCTCCTGTAAAAACAAATCTAACTTTTAATATGATAAATTCTTCTCTCTTTTGTTATAATAAGAGCCGGATCTCACAGTTGTAGTGCAGTTGATTCGATCGTCTATTTCAATATAGATACTTATGTTTAATCTGATCTCCTATTGATTTGAATCGTTCATCCAAACAGTCCATGACCGAAATGAACGACCGAATCAATCGCACTATACGGCTGTAGAGCGAGGCTTCTCTACAACCTCCCTGGATCCGTGACCGACTGCTCTATTTTAAGTGGGACTACCTTTTCTTTTCTTTTTTGATCCGAAGTGGGACTACCTGCGGATCAAAAAAAAGTGGGACTACCTCATTCTCTATTCTTATTATAGGAGTTAATTTCACTTACATCACTTGTACTTTGACCAATTTTCAATTATACACCCTAAACTTTAAATTTGAACACTTGCAACCCCTAAACTTCATGGTAAAGGGAAACTGTTAACCTTTTCGTTAAAATTGACGGAAAAGTGACGTTGGCTTCTTTCTTCTTATTTTTCTAACACAATTAATCATTTAAATAATATACCTAAATAAATCCAAGGCTTCTTTATTTTAACAAAAAAATATAAGATTTCTAAGTTACTGTGGGGTATATGCTACACGGATCAGACTTAGAGCCCGTTCCGCAAACGGAAAAAAAATCATTATTTTTTAAGAAGGCAATTTCAAGCTTAAAAATTATGGTTTTATTGAAATCTAAAAATATGCAATATGGATCTTGTTTGAAAGATCTCCATGAAATCTTTTATACGATGCAAAAAAATTGAATTTTTTTTTTTCATTTACATTATTTTTTTGTTTGAAAAATGTGAAATAAGCTGCTTATTTTTTAAGAAGGTCTCTGGAACGAGGCCTTATTATCATCATTAATATTTTATACAATCAATTTTTGTGAAGTTATCATTTGTCCTCTTTTTTAATTCTTATTTTCGTTACACATTTCCAATTCTCCCTTATTTTCGGATTTGTCGAGAGGCAATAAAGATAAGGGTTTTGCTAGAAAATGCCCAGTGGGCATCCACAAGAAGACAAAAATTATGTACTTTTTCCCATCTCTTCACCCGTGTCAGGGGTCTGACACGGGTCCACTCCTACTATGACGAAAATACCCCCGCTTGGGCAAAAATAGCAGAACCTATTTTATTTTTTCTTTATTTAATTAATACTAATGTTTATACGCTGTATCTTTTTTATTTTTTATTTATTTAAAATTATTTCAATGTTCCGATTTTCAATCCGGTTGAATTGGTGGAAAGATCTTGTTTTTTTTATCATTTTATCTTTAATGGTCATTATGAAATTTTGAACTCGTAAAATCAAATTTCTCTTAGGGCTAATCAACGAGCGCTAAAGTCAAACGGATAAAATGATTAGGAAACTAAAATCTTTCCACTGGTTCAAACGGATTGAAATTTGGAACACTTAATTTTTTAACTATATTTAAGTTAAATGGCCATAATTAAATTTTGACTTTAGCGCTAATCAATTTTGACTTTAGCACTCTCGTTGATTAGCCCTAAGAGATATTTGATTCTATGAGTTCAAAATTTCATAATGACCATTAAAGATAAAATGATAAAAAAAACAAGATCTTTCCACCAATTCAACCGGATTGAAAATTGGAACACTAAAATAATTTTAAATAAATAAAAAAGAAAAAAAAATGCAGCGTATAAACATTAGTATTAATTAAATAAAGAAAAAATAAAATAGGTTCGGATATTTTTCCCCAAGCAGGAGTATTTTCGTCATAGTAGGAGTGGACCCGTGTCAGACCCCTGACACGGGGTGAAGAGATGGGAAAAGTATATAATTTTTGTCTTCTTGTGGATGCCCACTGGGCATTTTCTAGCAAAATCCTAAAGATAATAATCATCCTGTTTTCCTAAAAAGGCCTTAAATATTGTATGCAAAGGTGTTACGGGTATTTAGAAGGCCAATCAGGTAGAGAGAGAAAAAAAAGCCTCCAATGTCACTTTCTGTCAGTTCAAACAGAAAAATTTATAGTTTTCACTCTTTACCATGAAGCACAGGAGGTGCAAGTGTTTAATTTTGTAATGCAAGGGATACAAGCAAAAATTGGTCAAAGTACATGGTTCTAAGTGAAATTAGCCCTTTATATAAATCAGACAAAGAGAGCCTACTGCCATGCGATCATATAGGTGAAAGAAAAGAGAAGAGAGAGAGAAGAGAGCAATGTCTAACTTATTGTCTGTGACCGAAGTTCAGGTGGAGAGCCACGTGTTTCCAGCCATGGTGAAGCCTCCGGGTACCACCAAAACATTATTCCTCGGCGGAGCAGGTTATTATTTTCTTACCACTATCACTATGCATGCACTTACAGATCCCAACCTCACCATCATCTCATTCGTCAACTCGACAATAATATTAGTTTTTCTTTTTGATCCTCTAATGAGTGGAAGTTTGAACCTTAGGAAAGGTTTAAAGTACAAGAAAAAATAACAGATGAGGGATATGAATACACATATTAATGTAGCTGAGTTCAATTTTTGAGTAATTTTGTGTTGTGTGTCACGTCTATTAGGGCCTTTTGTGAGCCTTTCTCATAAGTTTGTGCTCGTTATGATGATCTAAAATTGTCATTTTTATGTCTTCAAAACATCAATCACGACAAAAATTATGGCCGAATATGAAACAACGCTTAATCGCAATACATAAATCATGAGATAAATTAAGGGAATTGATTTTCACTATCCCCTTTTTGTTTTCTAGTATTGAAAGCGTGTGTATTTTTTTTGCTAAAAACAAAAGAGGGAGTGTGGATGTAAAAAAAAAAAAAAGAGAATGTGAAAATCAATTTTCTAAACTAATTTTGATTGCATTAATACGATTTTTTAAAAATACATATATCTTGAAATAAGTGAGTTCCAATCTATGTTATACACTATATTCTAGAGGTGGCAAATGAGCAGGTCTGGGCGGGTTCGAGGGGATTGAAACGGGTCATGGATCAAATATGGACGGGTCGAATATGGATCAAAAAGTAACCGGGTTGAAATGGGTCGGGTCGAATATGGGTCAAGTCAAACCCAAACCCGCCCAACCTGACTTTTTTTTTTTTTCTTCTTTTTCTTTCCCTCCACCTTTTTCCCCTTCCTCCTCCTCTGTCTTCCGACTCACTCTTCCCCCAGTGTTTTGTAGTAAATTGTAATAATGACAGGAGTGGGTGGTGATTCACTCACTGATTCTTTGAGGCAGGGAGTATATTATTGTAGTACACCAGTATTCACTGACAAACGAAGTAATTTTGTCTATATTTTCTAGAGGTGATTATTGGGCGAGTTTGGACGGATTGTGGGTTGAATAGGAGCGGATTAAATACAGGTAAATAGTAGGTGGGTTGAAATGAATTTGCTCTCCATGTACAGTATCAAACTCCCAAACGGCCGAATGCAATTCGTAGTCTCAGTATTTTTGTTTCTGTACCAAATTTGGGTTTCTTTAGATATTTACGATATCATTAAAAGTTTGACATTTTAAGTATAACTTTTTTTCGTCTTTATTCAAAAAAAAATCGCATTTGTTAGTTTTGCGTCAAATTTTTGTGACTTATTGATTTGTCTCGACGAGAGGAATCAAAAAAGTAGTGATTGAAATTCATAATTTTATAAAAAAAAAACACAAGTGTATTTCAAACAATGTCTTTTTGAATTTTTTGTTTGTTTTTTGTTAAAAAAAATTGAGTTTCTATAAAAATGTAATACTTTTCAATTCCTCTCATCGAGACTAATCAATAAGTTATAACAATTTGACGCAAAACTAACAAATCAATAAGTTATAACAATTTGACGCAAAACTAACAAATGCGATTATTATTTTTTGAATAAAAATGAAAAAAAGAAGTTAAACTTGACTTTTTAAGCCAAACCTAGCCTCTCTCATAATACATCATCTTTAATTTAAAAAATAAGTATTTATTTTAAAAATAAATACTTATTTTAGTTAGTGGAACGGGAAGATTTTGCAGAAAATATATCAGAAACTTATATGGTTAAGGATTTTACAAAATCTCTTCTTTGATTATTTTTTCTATAAATACAATTCAATTTAGAAAAAACAAGTTTTTTATTTGAACAGGAAATCTAGAGAACGAGAGTAGTTTTGGGTCAAACCAAAACAAAAACATATTACATAGTATTTCAAAAAAAAAAAGAACAAACAAATTAAAACAAACCTTTGGGAAGTGACAAGTCTGAAAGCACGGCCAAGAACGAGGTATCACTGTGCCATAGAAGCTTGACGCGTGATTACGTGGTAAGTGAAGGTGAGTATGGGTTTTTAATTCAAACCCATATTGAACCCATTTGTAACCCATCTAAATCCATGTAAATATGAGTTTATATGAGTTGAACCCATATCAACCCGTTACGTAATATGGGTGAGTTGGGTTGGGTTATAAATGGGCGACTTGGACGGGTTAGAAAAATATGGGTTGAGATTGTCATCTCTACTATATTCATTAATACTTGATGAGCATAATTTACACAATTCATTATTTTAGTATCAGGGTTATGGGGAAGAAGGTGAGACTAAATTAAAAAAGTGTTAGGTATGGGGGTTGCTTTGAATGATTGAAATCTGAATTATCTTATTTCCGTGCCAACAAATCTACGATAAGAAAAAGGTCAAATTCTGCGGACACCCGCCATCTATTCGCTTTTTTCACACTCACCCCCTTAGCTATAAAATGCCCGAACTAATCTCCTAATCAGTAAATATTGTTACCCAACTTGAACCCTTCAGCCACAAGACCGTTTGTTATATAATCCATAAAAGCAATAAAATGACCGTTTGTTTACTTTTCCGATTCCTCTCGTCAAGAAGAATCAATAATCCATAAAAGTTTGGTATAAAACTAACAAACGCGAAAGAAATTTGAAATGAGGACAAAACAAGAAAAAAGCTCAAAAATCTAAGAGAAGTGGGACCTGGCCTCAAGCCTTCACCACTAGGCCAATCTCTTGGAGCTGAGGATATGCAACATATTAAGGAATCGATATTGCGCATTCCTTTTTTGACCAATCACACTCTTAATTTGTTATTATGACTTTGCGATCATGTGAATCTACAACATTTACGGTTTTGATGGTGGGATGCCAATATAGTTGAGATGTCATTTTCTTGTTGTGATGTTTTTCTTTTGTCCCGTTTAATTATTGCATCCTTTTTCAATTGATTAATACAAAATTTCACCGTTCAAAAAAAAATTAATATTATAGATTTATATATACGTAAAGAAAATGAATGTATATAATTTTTGAAAAGTTGCAAAAAGAAAATATGAATATTGGAAAAGTGATAATGCAAAAATCCATACCTTACTTCTCCGAAGTTAAATCCCAAGGGGTTGAACTCGTGGTTAAGGCTTGTAAGTTGTGGGTCTTGCGGGATGTGCTTTCGTGTGAGCTGGAGAAGTGCGATTGGTTGATAATTAATTAGTGGAGAGAAGGGAGGAGTAATCTAGTGGGGGTGAGAGAAGGAGCAAGAGGTATAGGAAAGACAAAGGTAGCGTGTCCCTTGCTTCTTTTGCGGAGGGCAGTAATTGGTTTTTCCTAGATAGATGGTGAGATCACCTTTCTTTAAAGAAGAATGTTCTCCTTCTTCAAATTCAATGCTCACTCTTTCTCTCTCTAGAAAAAGTTAGCTCTGTCAAATCAGGAAAATGCCAGGGGTATTTAGGGCACCTGGGCCTAGGTCAGGCCCATGACGGCGTTCCTATAAAATCTAAAATTATGCGGAAGCGTTGAATCTACTCCTAGAGGGGGGGTGAATAGGAGTTTTAATAAAAATATACCAATTTTCAGATTTAAAAATTAATAAAGATGAACGGGTTGATTATCTCGATTAATCCAAAACCAAAAATCAAGTAGTGCAGTAGAATAAAAATTGTAACAAGAGACGCACGATTTACGTGGAAAAACTTAGGGTCCTAAATAACCCTAAGCCAAAACCACGGCCTAATACTACTGCTTTATTCTATTAATCGAAAAGAAGTACAGATTGCGAAATAGTAAAAACCTTACCCAAGCCTTTACCTATTCTCGCCAATCTCCAATGCTCCCAGAGCTTCTTCAAGATCCAATAGATGCACCACAGACTTCAAGTCCGATCTCCGGATTCAACCGGCTCCGAATCAATCTCCAAAAGATTCGGCCACAGCAGCAAACAGCACAAAGAACCACGAACAATGAATGGATGAATGATATGATTTATAACGTGATTTAGACAACCCAAAAAAATAAAACGTTCAAAGATGCAAGAACAGCAGAACGTGGGCTGCCAGAAACTTATCAAACTCGCCTCCACCGTAAACCATAAAATCGTGCAACCCTTTTTTTAATCAAAACTCTCGCCACTGAAAAGAGAGATGCAACCCTTCATACTTTTGTTTTAAAAAAAAAATAAACTCTTCTCGCCTCTCGGTGTATTTTCGTTCGCAGGTGCGAGTATATAATCAACACAAAAGTCAGCGGCACACAAAACCTACTCTCAAAATTGGGTGTACCCTAATGGTGGATCAATACCTTTTTATATAGTATTTTCACTCGACCGACAATTAAGTATGGAAAGCAAATTTTCAAAGAATTCTTTTTCGGCAAGACAAATGTGATCAATCTATATCTTTTATACTTCAAGGAAAAATCTTGTAACGATAATTATATCTATAAATATGGTAAGCAGATTTTTTTGTTTTGGAGAGTTTTACAGGAAAGAAAAATGTGCATGAATAAAATTTCTAATCTTGTGAAAAATATGCATGATGTGCAGTGTAATGTTTTTACCTCTCACGCAATTGGATCGATTTTGCCGCAGTCAATTTGGTGCAGATAGTGGGAGAAGCATTGAGCGAAAAACTACCCCCTAATTAACCTACCCATTACAATCAAATAGAATTGATATAACAAAGACACCAATAGAGGTTTTGAACAACCCCGGAAAGTGCCAAAATATCTAACAAAATCTTGACACATGTCCCTCTAGGTCTTGGGAAAAACGCGGTCTCTCGTAGGTTCTTCTTGCGGGAGAGCCTAATCCTCGCGACACAGCCTCCCTCCCAAGCCACAAGAATCTTCCCCGTTCCCGCTGGAGCAAGATTGCAACCCGCGGCAATCGTTCTCTTGTCGCAGAGCCCTTTTGGGCCCTGCCTTATGGCCCGAACAGGACTCTAGACATCTTTTAACTAAGTCTTCTTTATAACTCCGAAGACGTAGCGACTCGCGGCATTTCACCCGCGGTCTTCTACTGCATAGGCTGCCTCGCTAATGGAGCCTCGTCTTCCTTCCGCGAGCCTTGGTGGGTTCCCGCGGACCCAAGATTCTGTTACGCAGAAATTGTTCTCCGCAGACATCTTCCGTGGAAGCTTCTCTAGGTTCTTGCAGACGTGTCCTTCCGTAATTGGGTGGTCAACCGTCTTCCCTAGGTCAGGATTTGACCAACACCTTCTTGTTGCGCAAGCCCCGTTGCCACGTGCCCACATCTAATTAGTGAGTCAAAAGTCTCCTTAGGTCAATGGTTGATAATTTTGATCGCACCTAAAAGACCTGAGACTTAAAGGTTTACTCCTTAGATCTGAGATTTGAAATCTTTTAACTGCTATGAACTTGTGCGGGGTCGGTCCATAAGATTTTTCATCCGTTCTTGAAATGGATCTCCCACTAATACATATACTAGGTAGAATTAATATTCAAAAATTAGTTCAATCCCGCGTAAACTGCCCATGACGTTTTGAGTTATCAGAAAAAACTTGTCGGATAAAAAATAATAGATCACGCGAAATAACAAATAACTTTAGCTGTTGCTTTAGTAAAAAGTAAAATTTAATTGCATTTTTCAAGTCCTCAAGTATGTCGGACCGCTTTTCCACCATCTCTCCTAAAACCAATTGGTGGTAGGAGGGGTTTCAATTATGTCTTTTATGGCATTCGACATCGCACCCGCAAGTCTGTTTTTAGAGCGGTCGCAGGGAGTGGCATTGTGTAACCAAATCCATGGGGGCACTCCGGGCCCAACAATCCCTCCCTCACGATGACGCTCCCGCGACTCGAACCCATGACTTCCTGGCTTTGATACCACTTGTCGGACCGCTTTTCCACCATCTCTCCTAAAACCAATTGGTGGTAGGAGGGGTTTCAATTATGTCTTTTATGGCATTCGACATCGCACCCGCAAGTCTGTTTTTAAAGCGGTCGCAGGGAGTGGCATTGTGTAACCAAATCCATGGGGGCACTCCGGGCCCAACAAAGTATTCTGTAAAGATACTTCTTTACATAAATTACTGTACGTCTGATATATGTACGTGGGTACGTACATATGCAACAGGGGTGAGAGCAGGTGTTTATAGGGAAGGAGAATTTGCAAAGGTGACGGCCATCGGGGTGTACTTGGATGATAACGCCGTTGAATGGCTTGCCGTTAAGTGGAAGGGTAAGAGCGCAGAGGAGTTGGTGGACTCCATTGACTTCTTCAGGGACATTGTCACAGGTACTAGAATGCATGCATATATATCTCAATTGATTCTGGATTTTCTTGCAGTAAATTAAATTGTCCCGATAGTACTCCTACTGTCCTACAATTTAATTTCTTAAGATACAGGGATTTTGAGCGGTAAGAGTTCACTTTTGATATAACTCTCAATCACGGGCACTGCCGGCCCTGACATTTGGGTTGTCTTAGCCCAATCTTTTGTTTTGTTGCCCACTTACTATTAAATCATACAAAATAAAAAAATATTATACAAGGTCAAAAAAAATTCAAAATTAAATTGTTCTTATAACATTAAAAAAATCAACATCAAAATGTTATCCTCGGTTATAGTACTTTATGTTTAGCATGATCCGATTCGAAGAAAACAACTTTTCATTGCATTTTTTGAAGCAATATTTTTAATTGGGTCATCGTTCTTTACTTATCCAAAAACTCGGGACATGTTCCGCTCACATTTTTTTGTGTGGATTTTTGGGCTTTTTAATTGATATATGTGACGAGAATAGTCTGTCTTGAAAAGCATAAAAAGTTTTTAAAAAAAAGACCGCAAAATGCCAAAAATGCTCTTAGTGTAACGGCTCCACATTTTCAATTGAGACCTTAGCCAATCTGTTTAATCTTTTTTGCAAGATGGTAGTTCAAAGGTAAAAATAAAAACCGTGTTAGCTCGCTCAGTTTATTTTAAGTATAATTTTTTTTAATCAAATGTAAGAATATATCACTTATACATCACTCTTGTGTTTGTTAAATCGAAAATTTTCAACAAAGTAATTTGTTTTCTGCAATATTGTGGACTGAGAGGAAAATAAAAAAAGGTAGAATAAAAATGTAGAAATAAAGATGATTTCATACTATTGTGAATTGAAAAGAAAATAAAAAGTAGGAAAAAAAAATGAAGAAATAGAGGGGGGGGGGGGGGGGGGGGGGGGGGGGGTTGGCGTGTTCCGCAATATTGTGGACTGAGAGGAAAATTTAAAAAGGTATAACAAAAGTGTAGAAATAAAGATGATTTTATAATATTGTGAATTAGAAAGAAAACAAAAAGAAGTAGGGAAAAAATTGAAGAAATAAAGGTAAAAGGGAGGCGCAACTGGGAGGCCTCCAGGGAATCGAACTCGCCACGGCCCTAGGGTTGCCCGAGCCCGAAGGCTTGAGGGGTTTACGTACCCCGGGGCCGGCCCTGATCACGGGTCGGAGAGGAATATCGGTTTTCATCTCACTTCTGATCTAGTGAACAGCAGCAACTGTAAACATATACCTAAAGTCGGCATAAATATAATTCTGCTTAACCAACTTTTTATTTTCTATTATTTCTTTTTTACAAACTTGATTTAACAAAAAATAGAAAGTAGGACCCTATTTTTGGGATAAGACTTAGATATCTAATAATTAATACTAAAACTTCTCTATTATACAAGTTGTTTTTCTGTTAATGGGTACCTAATGAAGGCTTATAGGCTTTTTTTGGTCACTGTTTTTAGTTTTAATAAATTTTCTCATCTTTTCTATTACAGTAAAAGATATTCTCAATATTTGTCATTTTTTGTTTTTTCCCTTTGATCTTGAATGCATTATCGAAAAACTTCAAACATAGACCCGCTTATTTATTACTTTAATGGGCTTTTTTTAATTAGCTAATACCACGAATATTTTTAGCCTTTTAATTTCACCATTGAATGTGAAGCAAAAGAGTAAAAAATAATTTAAACAAAAATGTTCCACAACCCTCAAAAGTACATTTTTTGTACAGAATCTCATCTACTACAATAAAGCAAATGAAATTATTCACTCGAAACCTTTAATAGACTTCTAATTTGAATCAGTTAAATGTGAAGTAACATAGACCTATTTTATGTTGTTTAATTTTTGTGATAAGAATTTTTGTGATAAGCTTATTTTGAAAGTAATTTTTGTTGTTTTGAATTTCTTAAGGGAAAACGTATAGGGCCCCATTTCGTAACCTCATCTGGGGCATCGAAAGTCTCATGACTGACCTTGCACTTTGTTTTGAGTTTCACACATGTATGTGTATTAATTGTGGAGAGATCAGTCGTGTCAGCACGCAGTGGCATCCAATAATTTGTTCTACTACTGGGAAAAATAACTTAGGCTCCGTTCCAGAAACCTTCTTAAAAAATAAGCAGCTTATTTCACATTTTCAAACTCAAAAATAAGATAAATAAAAAATAATTTTTCAAATTTTTTTACATCGTATAAAAGATCTCAATGAGATCTTTCAAACAAGATCCATAATGTATATTTTTAGATTTCAATAAATCCTTTATTTTTGAGCTTGAAATTGCCTTCTTAAAAAATAAGAGTTTATTTTGAGTTCCGGAACGCACCCTTTAGAAAGACATCTTTTCAATAACAAAAATACTAACAGCAGGGACAAGTTGCAGGGAACCACGCAGAGACAAACACGTTTGGTCCCATTTCGGGTCCCAAAAAAATCTAGAAAAATATCCATAAATTTTTTAATATTATTTTATGGAGCCCTGTAAAAAACCAACTCCAGTGGATATCGATAAGTATTACTTTTGGATTAGTAGGAGCGAAACTGCCATAAATTTTTGAATATTATTTTGTGGAGCCCTGTAAAAAACCAACTCCAGTAGATATCGATAAGTATTACTTTTAGATTAGTAGGAGCGAAACGCGCGGCTCAGTTCGCCCCTACGAATCCAAAAGTAATACTTATCGATATCCACTAGAGCTGATTTTTTACAGCGCTCCATAAAATAATATTAAAAAATTTACGAATATTTTTATAGATTTTTTCAGTACCCGAAATGGGGCCAAACGCGTTTGTCTCTGCGTGGTTCCCTGCAACTTGTCCCTGCTGATAGCAAGACTCTTCCAATAATGTATTTAATTTGTTTAAGAAAAACTGGACTTCAGTTAATATTTGGTACCCGTATGCAGGTCCCTTCGAGAAATTCATACACGTAAAAATGATCCTGCATTTGAGGGGCATGGAATACGCGGAGAAGGTGAAAGAAAATTGCTTGGCTTATTGGAAAGCTACCGGAACTTACAACGATGCCGCTGGAGAAGCCCTTGAAAACTTCGTGAAGGTTTTCAACGGTGAAGACTCCCCGCCAGGAGCTGTAGTTTTGTTCACCCAGTTTCCCTGTGGATCCATAACCGTTAGTAAAAGTTTCAGTAATGCTTTATTTTTTTTCTCACTATTTTGCATGTTGCATATCTTAGGTTTTGTTTGTTTCGACGTAAAATATTTTTTTTGAAAATGATTTTGAAACAAATAATTTTCATGTAAAGCATTTTTTAGTGTTTGGTACATAAATAAATTTACCATAACAAAACATAGCATGAGAAATAAGATAAGGAAGGAAGGGGAAGATATCCAAATGATATTTGCCTATGCACTCCATTTAAGGTTAATAACCTCTCCGGAGTTTAATTTTCAGGAGTGTAGGGGTGAAGAAAGTGAGAGAGAAAGCCGGTGTAAAATGACTTACGGACAATTTGAAAGGAAAACATTTTCAGTCATACAGGATAAAATGTTTTACTTTAGAAAATATTTTACACTATTTTTGTCCAACCAAACGATGGAAAATGAGTAAAATATTTTACTGGAAAATATTTTACATCAAAACAAACAGAGCCTAAAATTAAATCTACGTAAAATTAGGGTAAGTCTTGAATTTTTTGGGCGCAAAGCGAAACTGAAAGAAAGTTGTTTTATGAACGACATAGAGATTACTAGCATTGAGCCCATCATTACCAAAACACGAAAAATAATAAATTATCAAAACCACCCCGGGATTTCTAAAAATTATAAATTGCCCCATTAATTTGAGAAATTACAAAATACCTCATGTGTCATAACAAATTCCTCATTTGATGTGATGTGACCGCTAGAAAATTTTAACGAATTTGTCTGACATCATCAAATCATAATTACAATGGAGCACACCATCCTATTGTAGCTTGTGAAAGGCTACACTCTGCAATCTTTCACAAGCTAAAAAAAGACTGATTGGTCCACTCTATTGGAATTTGATGATGTCAAATCACATATCTGTGGCCTTTTACAAACTAAAAAAAGACAAGGTGTCCACTGTATTAGGATTTGATGATGTCAGATTCTATTAAATTTTTTAGCGGCTACATCACGACAAGGGAGTAATTTGTTATGAGATAGGGAGTATTTTGTTATTTCCTAAATGTGAGGGGGCAATCAATAATTTGCAAAAACCTCAAGGGTGATTTTGGTAATTTGCCCAAACTTTTTTTTTTTTTTAATCTTCCAGATTTTGGGCGCGGCTATTCGCAGCCACCTATTTTCTCCCATAGCCCACTATATTTCGGTAAATGGTTGTTAAAAATCATAAATAACATTTCGGTAAATAGCTGTTGAAAATAAGATTATATTTCGGTAACTACATGTCGAAAATATATTCAATTTGAAAACTGCGAAACATTCATTTTCGGTAAATAGCTGTTGAAAAAAATATCATATTTCTGTAATTGGATGCTGAAAATGTATCTCAATTTCGGTAACTAACTGTCGAGTCTAATTGAAAATTTTTAACGAGCTGTGGGAGAAAATAGGTGGCTGTAAATAGCCGCGCCCATTTTTGAAGTCACTATTATTAGGTTTGGGCTGTCTTATATGATTTTTTTTCCTGGGTATATTTCTGTAGGCCTATTTAGTACACCACACTTAGGAGCCCTATTTTCGGACAATACTTTTGGGCCAAAAATAGATATTTTGCTCATCTTTATTTGCACTTGAATAAAAAAAACTGCCACAAAAAAACGTTTACGCATTCTTATTTCAAATCAAGGATCGGCCATGGCGTGATAATTAGTTTATTATGTCTTGTTATATTGCTTATTCTTGACTTGAATCCTGTTAACCAATCTGAATGAGGCCAAGCTAAGACTTAAATTACTCTATTGGATTAGTTTAACATAATTTTGTCTCCGATGCAAATATTCCTATTTTTTTCTTGTCAAGAAACAGACACTTAGGGGCTGTTCGATGACTTTAACTCTCTCTCTGTTTTTTTTTTTTCTCCTCCTGCTTCTGAGATTGCAGATTAGCTTTTCTAAGGATGATTCCATACCTGAAACTGGGAAATCAGTGATAGAGAACAGAGAAGTGTCGGAAACAGTTTTGGAAACGATTATTGGCAAGAACGGTGTCTCCCCTGCAGCTAAGCAGAGCTTGGCGACCAGAATATCGAAACTGTTGAACAGCTGCTCAAAGATTCCTGAGAAATAAGAGTTGATGTTCGGGAGTAATAAAGTGCATGGGGTTAATTTTTCACTTTTCTTTTGTGATTTCTTCAACAACCTATTTATGCCATCAGTGTGTTCTGTTTGCTGGAGAATTTGAGTGAGAATGGATTGATCTTTATTCTCTTCATTTCGACCGCTTGTTTGGTGGGAGTAGATTGTTTAATTTAGTTTGTTACATAAAATAGTAGTACTATCAAGATAATAACTACTCCCCGCCATTCGCATTTGCTTCTGGGTAGTTATGCATGGAAACCGCGAAATTAGCCATATCTGATCGACAATGTAACCCTAAGAATTCCCACAATATCAAGTCTGATATATATACACGTACCTCTATAAACCACAACTAGAGGATACATATATAGCAACCCTCCCCTCGCGTGACCGCAAGGTGTCCAGATCCACAGCGGGGCTCTTTCAAAACCCATAAGTGCGCGCTGCCCACTCGAGGCCGAAGATGGCGAACATGCATATCATGGAATTCAAACATAAGCAAGGTTGGCATTGGCACGTCTTGAACCCGTGACCACATGAGAGCCAAATCCAATTAATGAGAGTACCCATTGCCATCTTGGCTACTACCCCGAGTGGTTACAATTTACAAGGACCCTCTTGATGATGAAAAAAAAAAAAAGAGCTTCTCACCATCCGTAGAGTATGTAAGTAGAGCAATTTTTAATGTTACATGAGCAGACCAATCTTTACCATTGTTAGAAATGATTGATTTTGATTACGTTTTCACAAAATTGATTTCTTAAATTCAATGGTCAAAATTGACTTATTGATAAAACCTCTTTTGAAATGGATATATGCCCAGCCATCAATAAACCATATTTTAACCCAAAATTATATAGGTGTACGGTTGATGTACATCTCTCTCTTTGTCAAAAGAAAAAGTTCGTTGACCCCTTCTTGTATGAAAACCTTTTTATTAAAACTACATTTTTGGCCCTTGAATGAGCACATGGAATTAGAACCCATTGGCCCAAACATGTCTTTGCTAAGCAGATGTCAAGTTTCTGTCCCTTCAACTCTAACGGGTTTGGTCAAATGGTTATGAGAAAGCAATAAGTGCTTCTCTATGAGGTCAACAAATTCCATTTCTACAAAGACAAAACATTCCAATCCTTAGGACTACTAAGGGTTATGTCTGTTCATTACCTTTATGGCTCCGGAATTAGTCGAGATGCGTGCAAGCTACTACGGACATTCGGTTATCAAAAAAAAAAAGTTTCCCTCCCTTTGGAACGAGAAATTTTTTAGTGCCGAGCGGGTATCACATGGTGCCCACTCGGTGCATTCGGACCGTTCATTTCGATTTTGGACAGTTCGGATTTGGAGAGAGAAAGAGGAGAGAAAGTGTGGGGATGAGAGAAGATAAAGTATTTCAATCTAGGTTGTCTAATACACTTTTGGACAGCTCGAATGTGCCCGCTCGGGTACCACTTTTACCGGGTGAAGTGGCACCCACCCGGCACTGAAAAATTTCTTTGGAACAAACAATTCATGCAAGCCTCCCACATCGCTCCACGTGAGGGGGAGTGTTAGACTTGTTCCACATCGCTTATCTAAGCCACCCAAACTTGGTTAATAAAATCTAGAGGCTACTCCACCTATAGCCAATTGGTTTTAGGTTGGAACCCTCTAAGAAATCTAACATGGTATCAGAGCTAGGTCTTGGGTGGCATCACCTCGCGTGGGAAAGTCTATGTCATATCTGTCGCTCGAGTCAATCAGTCAGCTCCTGGTCTGTTACCTTCACGTGCATTCGGGCTACACGTGAAGGAGAGTGTTAGACTTGTCCCACATCGCTCATCTAAGTCACCCAAGCTTGGTTAATAAATTTTAGAGGTTACTTCACCTATGGCCAATTGGTTTTAGGTTGGAACCCTCTAAGAAATCTAACATGGTATCAGAGTTAGGTCTTGGGTGGCCTCACATCATGTGGTCAAGTCTCCGTCGCAGTCAACTCATCAATTCATACCTCCACGTGCATCCGGGTTGCACATGAGGGGTCACCCGAGTCAAATCTCCTGGTTTCCTCAATTCGTACATCCACTTGCATCCGGGCTGCACGTGAGGGGGAGTGTTAGACTTGTCCCACATCGCTTATCTAAGCTACCCAAGTTTGGTTAATAAAATCTAGATGCTACTCCACCTATAGCCAATTGGTTTTAGGTTGGAACCCTCTAAAAAATCTAACAATTTTGCCCAAGGTCCAATCCGGTTTGATCTATCTAGTTTCTTCCTACCTTTGTTGACTTCGACACCTAGCAATTAAGCTTTATGAACGTTGCAAAATCTGATTTCGGCTCAACAACTGAAGATCATAAGTAACCTGCTAAGAAGATTTTGTGGGCCAACGGAAACATCTCAACGTTCAAGTCCTTCTCCGATCTAACCGGAGCTTCAGCAGAAGCAAAAGACACCAAGAATATTAGAGCAATACAACAATTTAGAAATCCTTCTAGTTTCTCTCTCAGATATCAATTTGAATTATTTTCTGTGTGAGAGTTTTTGTGAGGTCGTTTAATTCTCGGTGTGAGAAATCAGTGAACTTCCATTTTCCTCTGCAAATTTCCTATGTAAAATATCTGTACGAGCTACACAATTGGGTTTTGTTCTAGGAGTGACTTTAGAGTTTGGAAGATAAACTCTAGTGGGTCGGCCAGCCCAAAGGTAAGACTCAAGAGACTGCCACCTTAGACCTCTACATTTTGTTAAAAATGGGGAACCCCTTTCTAGAAAAGTTTTGTGCGCTTTTATAATACAAACTTCTTTAGTGGTTTAGCAGTAAAGTGTTTGCTCCTCTACATAAAATTTATGATGCCTGACTTCAAATTCTAGTAGGATACATTTTTGAAGTGTCTGTTTGTCAAAAAAAAAAAATTTCTCTAGTCACACAAATTAGGGTTGCTGTGATTCAAACCTAAATCCACTGAAAATTATGGCAACTGCACAAGCCATTAAGGCTGAAATATTTACCATATTAAATAATATGAATGAAAATGATATATAGATAAGTATTTCTGTTTATTATTTTTAAATTAAGGAATTTATGTAGGATCTTATTCCACCATTTGGCTTAGGGTATCTAAATACCTTGGATCGGCCCTGTGGCCAACTCCTCAGAAAAGTTAGCGGTACGATTGTAAAGTTTAATCGGCACCAGAAGTTGGTTGAGTGATTAGTAAAACAACGACTCCTTAGGCCAGTGGATTAGGCTGAGCGGTGGACAAAACTCGGCGAAATGAATTTGAAACATCCTAGACGTAAGATAAGCGAAGCTTTCCCAATAGAAATATATACATATCTGTGTGTATCTCACTTCCTTTAACTCTTTTATTTTTTGTCTATTAATACTTAATTATTTAGCTGCTTAAGTGCTTTCTTTAATTTTATTTAGCCAAGTAATTTTTTATTTGGGTATTTTAGTTGAGAACCCAATTCACCGCGCCTTTTGGGTAACAACAATCCTTTTCATAGCTAATTCTCATAGAGTCGATCCTGACCTTTCGAGGGCTTTAGGCAACGTTTGAAAAATGGATCCTATAGACTCATATTCCGAGTACCAAGTACTTTGTATTTTATAAGCTTATATTTTGTTACTAAATAGAATTGAAACCCCAATTTTTTTGGGAGGGCCTAAGGCACCTATAAAGCTACAGGCTTCTTGACTCAAGGTCGTCTCTAAGGTGGCTCCAATAGTTGATGGCAACGAGAGTTTGAACCTAAAACTTTAAGAGCATCTCCAATCAAACATCATCTATTTCTTTATTTTAGATGATCAAATTAATGCTCCCTTCGTCCCTTTTTTATAGTCCGGTATTCCATTTTAGGTTGTCCCTTGATAAGTGTCCATTTTATAAAGTTAGTGGGTAAAAATTGGTGTATTGTCTATTTTGTCCCTAAAAGTATATTCAATTTTGAAAAGTTAGTGAGTAAAAGTGTAATGATGATGGGTAAGTAGGGAAAGTGGAGGAAAAAGTTGATGTGAAAGGTATAATGATGATGTCTTTTTAATAAGTTGGAATTACGAAGCAGGATACTTAAAAAGGGACGGAGGGAGTATTGTTTAACCAAAAAGTGAATATAGAGGATTTTACTGTTCATATAAATTCGAATCTCAACCTCTATATCTCTATGTTCACACTCTATTTCAAATACTTCCTCACTTTTTCTCCCATTATTATTCCAACTCACTCAAAATTTAATATTTTTTTGCATTTTATATCCAAAAAGTAGTTTTGGAGGATCTTCCAAAACTTTTTTCCATACTCTATATATGAAGGATGAAACTCAATCCTCCAAAATGGAGAAAAATATGGAGGGTAGGAGTGATATTTTCGTCCAAAATGGAGGGATGGAGAAAAATTTGGAGATATAGAGAGTGGGTAGGAGATGCTCTTAAGAGGGAGTACAAATTCATAAGTCTCGAGCTTTCACCTGAGGGCTTTATGTCAATTTGGTATCTTTGGCTTTTAATTTTCTTCTAAAACACAAAAGATAGTAGCTTATATATCTTACGATAATTTCTTGAAAACAATTCGTTTTCTATAAATATCAAAAATAGATGTTTTTAGTTTTTTTTTCAAGATATTTCAGCTAAAAATATTTCTCGAATATGCATTTGTTTGTCAAACCAAAGACATATTTTCAAAATCAAAACAACTTTTCTCTTTCTGTTTATTTATTTATTTTTTTTTGGACAACATTCACGTTGGGAAAACATGCGGAGTAATTTTAAGTAGAAAATAGATCCTGGGCTGTGGTCTTTCATTTTAAATTAAAAAAAAAAAACACTGGAAACTGACACCCTAGCGGGTGTTTGGTAACAATTCATTTTTTTTTTTTTTATAACAATTCATTTACTTAAGAGTAAATTACAGTAAACCCCCTTCAACTAACCCAAATTTTCACTTAACCCCCTCCAACTACAAAACTCAACAGTGTGCACCCTCTAACTATAATTTTAAGTAGAAAATAGATCCTGGGCTGTGGTCTTTCATTTTAAATAAAAAAAAAAACTGGAAACTGACACCCTTAGGGGGTGTTTGGTAACAATTCATTTACTTAACCAATCCAAATACATCCTAGGTTTTATCATTCTACCACCACATTCAATCACACATCCATACTCACAACAAGGAAGGAGTCTGCACACACTACACACCCAGTGTGTAGGCTCCACTCTTATTATGAGGGGTGGTGTGTAAATGGATGCGGTGTTAGAATTTTCCTTATTTTTTTTCCTTGGAAATAATAGTATGTGATTTTCCAAGTAGGCAACCAATGACCTAGTTCTGTCTGTGGAGTCGTTACTACCTAACTTCATCTGTGCTCTTTGTTCTTCAACCACCCCATTACGTACCACGGAGTTATAGGACAATTGTCGTCTATCATTTTGATTAAACTACTCCACCAAAAAGCTCTTTTGTATACACTAAAGGGAAAGTTTTAAAAAAACCCCTTGAACTATCAAGAACTTTATAAAAAAAATATCTAAACTTTAATTAATGACAAAAAGACACCTGAACCTACCATTTCGTTAACAATTAGGCCTCCGCCGTCTAATTCCTTCCATTTGTAACAGATGGAGCTAACGGAAGGGCGAAGGCGTTATCCTTATTCTTTTTTTACTTTTTATTTATACATTTTAACTATTTGTTTTTTTAATAGTAAATAAATATGCAATAAAAAAATTTTCCTTACTATTTATCAAAAATTACTTTAACCCCATTTTTATTTTACTTTTTCCACTCTCTCTTTTCCTCTTTCTTTTTTTTTTAGAAATTCAACCGCACAGCACCAATCAACCCCACAACCAATCACCAAAGCCTTAGCCCTATTTCAAAATTTTGAAATTACTTTAAACCTCTTTTTTTTTTTTTTACTTTTTACTTCCAAAAATTAAATTTTAACTTTTTTAGTAATAAATAAATATGCAATAAAGTTTTTTTTTGTACTATTTCTCAAATATTACTTTCACCCTTGTTTTTTTAACTATTTACAAAAATTACTTTAACCCCATTTTTTAATTTTCAAATTTTACCTTGCCCTCTCTCTCCCTCTTTTTTTTTAGAAATTCAATCCTACACCAATTTCAAATTTTTCCGATGTCCAAACCTTAAATCATGCCCGGGGGTGGGTAATTTGAAAGTAAAAATTGGGGGGTTAAAGTTATTTTTATAAATAGTTAGAAACGGGGTTAAAGTAATTTTTAATAAATAGTAAAACAATTATTGCATATTTATTTACTACTAAAAAAAGAAAGAGTTAAAAGTAATTTTTGAAAGTAAAAAAGAAAAAAAAAAGAAGGGTTAAAAGTAATTTTGAATTTCTAAAATTGGGGTTTAGGCTTTGGTGGTTGGTGTTAAGGAGAGAGAGAGAGAGAGAGAGAGAGAGAGAGAGAGAGAGAGAGAGAGAAATGTAAAATTTGAAAGTAAAAAAAGGAGATTTGAAGTTATTTTTATAAATAGTAGAAAATGGGGTTAAGGTTTTTTTTTTTTTTTTTTTTGCTCGGCAGGGGTTAAGGTAATTTTTGATAAATAGTAAGAAAAAAAAGAACTTTATTACATATTTATTTACTACTAAATAAAATAAAAAGTTAAAAGTAATTTTTAAAAGTAAAAAGTGAAAAAAGGAAGAAAGGTTAACACCTTTCATTAGCTCAATCCGTTACAAGTTGACAGAATTGGACGGCAAATGCCTAATTATTAACGAAATGGTAAGTTCAGGTGTCTTTATGCCATTAATTTTTTTTTTTTAAATTCCTGAAAGTTGAGGAGTTTTTTAATAACTTTTTAAAAAATTTAACTACACTAGAATACACGTGACAATTGACCCGTAACATTCGTCTCTCTCTCTCTCTCTCTCTCTCTCTCTCTCTCTCATCGCAAATTTCTTGTTGCTGGAAGTGTGTGAATCTGTCAAACCCAGGACACTAGTGAATGGTAAATAAAACTAGTCAAAGTGGTTTGTCTGTTTTTCAATACATAATGTTTGTCTTGCCAGGCCAAGAATTGTGCCAAAGTGGGTTGCTTGTTTTCCTCTTCTCCTCTCATAAACAATAGGAGTGTACTACAATATTTTTGATCGACTATATATCCACAATTCGAGAGCCTTTTTTACCAATAACTCCTCCGTTCTTTCCATCTGGCATTACGATCTCAAAGGTGACTAACATTTTTTTTAACCTCTGTTCTTGATTTCTCTCTATTGAGTTAATCGATCAACTGGGTTACGATCTATTTGTAGAATTAATCAGTTAATCAGTTGCTTCATCATTTATTTCAGCTATACATATGATGGGTATGTATGTGCGTGTTTTGTTTATCTGGGTATTGTCTACTACCTGTTTGATCAATGTCTCCTTAGGATTTGATCCTGTGGATAACTATCTGATCGACTGTGGATCGCTCACAAATACACATGTGGGTGATCGAGTCTTCGTAGCTGATGTTTTCAATTCCAGTATTCTTTCGAGTCCACAAAATATATATCTCAGTACAAAATCCAATTCCATTTCATCCACCTTTAATTTAGCTTTATATCAAACTGCAAGAATTTTTAACGGAACTTCCCAATACACCTTTTTGATTAAGAAGCAAGGGTTCCACTGGATTCGGCTTTATTTCTTCCCTTTTGTTGATGGAAATTATAATCTAAGCATGGCCAAGTTCTCTGTTTCAGCCCAAAGTTTCACCCTCCTCAGCGATTTCCAACCACAGAATGATCCTGTAGTTAAAGAGTTTTCATTGAACGTAACTTCTGATGATCTTCTTCTAACTTTTACTCCTTCTCGAAATTCATTTGCTTTCTTAAATTCATTAGAAATCGTTTCCATCCCCGATGAACTCTTTCCCGTTGGTGCTAGAACCATTGATCCTCCCGTCAAATACCAAAGTTTCTTGACAGAAGCAATGGAGACTGTTGCCAGGGTGAACATGGGTAACCATTCAGTTTCCCCACAAAATGATACGTTATGGCGACTTTGGGTTTCCGATGAACCTTATCTGGGTCATGTCAATCTTGTCACTTTTGTATCAAATATGAAAGCTGTTAATTACTCGACAAAATGGCCTACTAGGGATGTTGCTCCTCCTTCTGTCTATGGCACCGCCACAAGGCTTAACTCACGACTGGATCCTCGTACTAGGGTCAATGTGACCTGGTCCTTTTCTGTTGATCCCAATTTTCAGTACCTGGTTCGGTTTCATTTCTGTGACATAGTGAGTGTTTCCCCAGAGCAGCTCTTTTTCAATGTTTATATCAACTCTTGGCTTGTTGCTTTGAATCTTGATCTTAGTAATCTAACATCGAACATCTTGGGTACCCCATATTGTATGGATGTTGTCACAACGTCAAGCGATGGTCAAGTCTTGAGTGTGAGTATTGAACCTTCAACTCTGGTTACTCCTTACGCAGATGGTATTCTCAATGGTCTTGAGATTATGAAACTTAGCGATTCTAGGGGAAGTTTCGCGGCGAGGGACTTTAAAGTGAACTCCAAGAAGAAAGCTTGGGTGATTGTAGGAATTTCTATTGGGCTGTCATTTGTTGCTCTTTTTTCGGCTTTGTTTTTCTTTGTCGTCTGCAGAAGAAGAAGAAGATCATCACTTGTGGGCCATTCAGCAGACGATCATATCGTGAACAATGCAGGTGGGAATTGTCAAACCCTGGAAAATAAACATGCCAGCGGAATTGCAATTATTTCCTGTTCAAAAATTGGGTATCGGTTCCCTTTTGTGGCAATTCAAGAGGCCACTGATAATTTCAGTGAAAGTTTGGTGATTGGGTTTGGTGGTTTTGGGAAGGTCTACAAGGGGGTTTTGACAGATGGAACTAAGGTGGCAGTGAAGAGGGGAATATCTCAATCTAGACAAGGTCTTGCAGAATTTAAAACTGAAATCGAAATGTTGTCCCAGTTCCGCCACCGCCATTTGGTATCATTGATAGGCTACTGCCATGAGAAAAATGAGATGATCATAATTTATGAGTACATGGAAAATGGGGCTCTCAAAAACCATCTTTATGGATCAGATCTTCCTAGCTTGAGTTGGAAACAAAGGCT
The DNA here is from genome assembly GCA_014282245.1 of Rhododendron simsii. Taxonomy (NCBI): domain Eukaryota; kingdom Viridiplantae; phylum Streptophyta; class Magnoliopsida; order Ericales; family Ericaceae; genus Rhododendron; species Rhododendron simsii. Next base: position 16,083,815 of record CM024955.1, read on the forward strand.
TGGAATTTGCATTGGTTCGGCCAGAGGACTTCATTATCTTCACACGGGGTCCACAAAGCCGATTATTCATCGCGACGTCAAGACTGCAAATATACTTCTAGATGAGAATCTCATGGCTAAAGTTGCTGATTTTGGGATTTCAAAAGCCATTCCTGAGATTGACAAGACACATGTTAGTACGGCTGTGAAAGGAAGTTTTGGGTATCTTGATCCGGAGTATTTGACAAGCCAACAACTAACTGAAAAATCAGATGTGTACTCTTTTGGGGTCGTTTTGTTTGAAGTTCTTTGTGGGAGGCCTGTCATCAATCCATCGCTTGCTAGGGAAATGGTGAATTTGACTGAATGGGCAATGGAGTGGGAAAAGAGAGGGGAATTGAAGAAAGTAATAGATCCTTGTCTCAAAGGGGACATTAAACCGGATTCTTTGTTGAAGTTTGGGGAAACTGCTGTGAAATGCTTGGCTGAACATGGGGTTAATCGGCCTAACATGGGAGATGTGCTGTGGAATTTGGAATGTGCACTTCAACTTCAGGGAAATGATGAGAGACCTAATTTGAATGGTGATAGTGATCCATTACCTGACAACGTCGGTCACTTTGAGACTAGCATTTCTTCCTCACAATTCAGTGTGGGCAGCGCCCACAGTCTTGCTGATGTTTCAATGAGTAGACTGTTTTCCCAAATGGTTAAAGCCGAAGACAAGTCGACAGACTGATGTGAGAAAATGAAAACCGGAAGACTAAACATTTTACCGTGCACATTTCTTTCCTCACACTGGATTTGGCAGGGTGCATGGCCAGAAAGTGCAAGTTCAAGTAAGTTGTAGTTGCCTTCTATACATGAAATGGTAGGTAGAGGCTGTGTCCCTGTGAAATAAGCTCGAGTTTTCAACCCTTGAGTTAGATTAGTTTGTCACTCGTCAAGGTTATACATTCTGCTGATTGTGATTCTGTGTTACCTTTTTTCTTTTGCCAGATTGATGATTTCTCTTTATTAATAAGAATTACATTCCATACCCAATAACAGTTGCTATGACATAACCAAAGTTTGTAAGATTCCATCGTCTCCCATTTCATTTGGGATTTGTTCCCACTGCAGTGTTGCACCCATAAAGATAGGTTGCCGCTGGATCCGGGGATCTTGCAGGGCACCCTGTAGGGCAAATCTTAGCCATCCGTGAGTGTTTTCAACGATCCGGATTCATATAAAACTTTTTCGGGGAAAAGTTAAATTCTTGCCGGGTCCGTTGAAAACACTCACCAGGGTTTCCAGGTCCGGTTGCCGCTACATGCACAATAGATGTTCATTAGTCCTTTTATGTACCTCGTATTCTATGTAGGTTTTGCAGTTTGCCTCCTTTTTTATCAGCACTTCGGCAGCGATTAGACAAATTGATTGTTCAGGCATCGATGGAAAAAAATAGGAGAAAGAAACAACTTGGAGTAAAATGAGACGGTGGAAAATTGACACGTAACTGCCGCGCTTATGGACCTTTTAATTGAAGTTAGGGGTGAAAAAAAACCTGTCAAACCACGAATTCAATCCAAATTGAAAAGTTTGATTCAGCTTTTTAGTAGTATGTTTTAGTCATAGTTTAAAAAAATTAGAACATGCATTATATGGTTGGGTTTGTGGATTCACGTTCACGGTTATGGTTCCAAACCGATTCGAACCGTATAAAACATATATATATTTATAGTTATATATTTATATATAATTTAATTATAATTCACCAAATAAATATAGAAGCCTTAGGTAGTGTTCCGGTTTATCCTCTTAAAAAATAAGTACTTATTTGTAATTTTCAAGCTTAAAAATAATAGGCTTATTGAAATTTTAAAAAAATGCAATATGAATCTTATTTAATAGATCTTGATGAGATCTATCAAACCCTGTATTTCGTAAACCCATTATTTTTTAAGAAAATAGATCCTTATCTTTTAAGTACTTATTTTGGAAATCAACTACTTTCCGAATTTATTGATCGTATTAAATTTAAATCTACCGCAATATTTAGTTTTCCTCCCTTGTCAAGATAATTTAGACTAAACTTCTGTATATCACAACCCCATTCCTAATTTCCCTATGATTATTAATTTATTATACACAAAAAGCACATAGGATCATTAGATCGGTCAACTCTCACAGTCCAATATAAATTTTGGGAAAATGAAGGCCAATGACGTGTTTTGATAATAAATACCCGCCAAGAATATTTTCAATATTAACAAATGTTCTCAGCATGTCCTTGGCGGGTATTAATTATCAAAATACGTCTTGGCCGTCATTTTCTACTAAATTTCTATACATGAAAACCAATACCAATACCAATTCCTATTCGTATAATTCCTTCACCACCAAGACTAATTACCCTAACTTTCTATATAGGAAAACATATTCATATTCTATATAAAGCTAACATGATAAACCTAAAGGGCAAACCGTGATTTAAAATTCAAAATCGAACCATATTTTAATGGTTTGGATTGATTTGATTCTATGTCTTTTGTGGGTTGGTTTGGTTCTTCAAATTCATAATCCGTAAGTATTGATTTGGTTTTTGGCCGATTTATTATAAAATTGAACTAATTCAGACCATGGTCACCCCTAAATTGAAGTTCAAAGTAAAACAGAAGAGAAAATTCCAAAATACTAACCCCTTACTTTTTATAACTTATTATAATCGAAAACCCCACGTCCACCAACAATCACCACCATGGAATAGGAAATAAAATCCCACCTGCATCCATTCCATGGTCTGTCCCGGAAGGATCCGAGGCAACGTATTAATGCTTGCTTATCCACCCAGCTCACTGCCTAAAACACCCAATGCTAGTAGCCGCAACCCATCCCACTAAATCAACTCATTTAGGCTCCGTTTCAAAACACCTTCTTAAAAAATAAGTATTTATTTCACATTTTCAAACTCAAAAATAATGCAAATAAAAAATATTTTTTTGATTTTTTTTTTTGCACTGTTTGAAAGATCTCATCGAGATTTTTCGACCCAATGCATAATTTCACAAAATTTAACCCTATCGTAAAATGCTTGCTCATAATCAAATCAAATAAAACTCACTACGATTGAATCTAACCATGCATGGTAATTCCAAAAAATACAAAAAGAACATACACCAGCAGCTCCAATTCATTTTCTATTGGATGAATAGTTTTATTGCTTTTAATTGTACTTTGAGAGAGAGAGAGCGCATTGTGGATTTAGGGATCGTCGCAATTCACAAAATCGATGATATGACACTTTGTTGGAAACACATGTATTTTGAGGGCTATGTAGCAGCGATATAGACATACGACATAAGGAGGGCGCGACAACACAAACACTTCAACGCATAAATCTCCAAAATTGGAGGACACAATGCGTTGCGGACACGCTTAGAAAAATTTGTTCGTAATTTATTCTAGAACTAGGAAATAGAAAATAAACCTCCAAATTACAGTCAAAATACCATATTGCGTGTTTTGACTTTTGCTACCACATAGTAATTCATTAAAGAGTTTCAACAAAATATATTACTATCATCACTCACACGTGTCTTTATATTCAAGCCATCATCATCTATCACACGAAAAGGCTACTCCCTCAAGGGAGTGTCCTGGCATGTTTTAGAGGGTCCCTGACAGTTCAAATGACATAAGGTATGACACTTACATTTAAGTGTTGGACATGTTCACTCCGGTCAGAGTTGATCCTGAGCTAAAATAAGTGTTGCGGTCGCTTTAGGCCTCCAATTTTTTTTTAATTGTTAGGGTTTCTCCTATTTTTTGTTATCTCTTATTATAGTCCAACAAAAGAGATCCCATTTTTAATCTTTACTTTAAGCCTCCGAAAAGTCAGGGCCGACTCTGTGTCCATTCTACGTAGTCTTCTTAATTAGAAGATACTCTTGGTTGATTATCAACACAATCATTCCATAATTTCGAACAATAAAACCAAGGTCGATCGCATGGCCTACTACATACCTGAAGCATCGACAATATATTTCTTTTGGACATTGGCAAATCTTACATCTACTCTATATATAGCCCAGGGGTGAGAGAGGAGGAGTGTGGAATTTTAAACCATGGATTTGAAACCCTGGCCTTGAGCTACTAAAGTGGTGCCCAACCGAGATACCTCTTTGCCTTAGAAAGACAATGCCTTTGTTTGGTTTTGAGTAATATTTTTAATGTGATGAGTGGTAATAGATAGATAGAGAAAGTTATCGAATTTATGATAACATTTTTTTATCTTTACAAAATTCTCTCTCTAAACCTTTGGTCTCCTACGCCGTCACCGCCGCCTTGGGGGGAGGCGCCCCTCTCCCCTCATCCCCCCGGGCTAATCCCTCCTCCATTATCCCCTTTCCCTCGTCTCTAGTCTGATCTTCCTCCATTGCGTGTTGCAGTTTCCGTGCTCCTTTCCCCCTCCATTTGCCGTTCCTCCCGTCGGATCATCTCCTGATTGGATCTGGTTTTGGGGCCTAATGGCATGGAGGAGTGTGGCGAGCTAGTGGTTTGGGCTTTGGGCAATGGAATCCCGCCAGCCGGTATCTCTTGGCCCGGTCGGTCTCGAGCTTAACGGCCTGAGTGTTCTTTTGTTGCTGACGATTGCGGTTGCTTCTCATCGTGCCTCAGATCTTCTCTTCTGCCCTTTGCCTTGGTATGATCGGATGGTTAGGAGAGTGCGTGCGAACCCGACTGGGTTTGTCCTAGTCGGCGACGGTGGCGGCAAATGGCGGCGGGTGGTGGTAGGAGGTGTTTGGGCGGCTGTACTGCTTTTGGATCTGCGGCGGCGGTTAGGTGTTGGCTGTGTTTTCTATTGGCAGGCGCAGCGGTGGCGGGAGATGATGGGTCTGTCGGCTAGGGTTTAGTTTGGGTTTTAGGTGTTGGGCTTGGCCCTTTTTGGTGTTTTGGGTTTTGTTTGGGGTGTTTTCATTTGGTTTGGTTACTTACCAACCATTTGAATTTTTTAGGGTTTTTCTTCATGGTTTGGACTTAGCCTGTTGGGCCTAAATCAGTTTTCCTCTGTGTGGTTAGGAAAAGAGGATCTTTGTGGTCAGGCCGGTATACCCAAGCCCCTATGAGTTAATGAAAAAAGGAGGGTCTTCTTGTTATAAGTTCCTAAAATTTATTTTTGCTGATAAAAAAAAAGATAGATAGAGAAAGTTATTAAAAACCGTGATTAAAGTAGCTCAAATTCTTGAAACCTGATTAAAAAATTGTAGGGGTATCTGTTTTCTCTTTTTTCTTTTTTATAACCTGGTGTCCATGCCAACTTTTGCACACCTCGACTAACCCGGGGACCATAAACCCACATCCACTATCAGTCGTCTTACTTGAAGTTAGAGCAAATACTCCGTATAGACGAGCCCCGAAGGAGTTATAGCACCTGAGAGATTCATCTTGTTGTTACAGGTAATTCCAAAGTTCGCACTAGGAAGCAGTCAAAAGGATTGTCTAAAGGAAAAGAGAGGAACATATAAGTCAAAAGCAAAACCTTTTTAAAGCACCTCAACTAATCCATCTTTTGGAGTAAGAAAACACAAAGAAGTGCATGTGCTTTCAGAAGATGTGGTAGCAGTTAGTATGTGACTTGAGGTGATTTAATTCTGTGGATAAATATTTGTTAATCTTTTCAATGGTACTTGAGCATGGGGTTCCCACTTCTCCTGATTTTGCTCTATGCTGCTTCTTTTTCAAACTCCGGGGAACATGTCTTTGACACTGTAATTAGGTACCATTATTTCAAAGATGTTTGACCTTGGAAGATAAAACTAACCATAGTTTTCCCTGTTTTGTTTTTATTTTGTTTGTGTGCATCGTCTTTTGTGGATAGAAACAGGAAAATTTACCACAGAAGTGAGCATTTACTCGGTTTGCGAAATGATTAATTTGGTTGATTGCCAAGGAGTGACGAATTAAGAAATTATTTTGTCCCTAATTTTGCCAGCGATGAGAGAAATGCCTCTCTCTCTCTCTCTCTCTCTCTCTCTCTCTCTCTCTCTCTCACACACACACACACACACTCTGTCCAACTTTAGCTACTTCGGGGTTCTTTTGAATAAGAAAACACGATTACCGGAAACAATTGCAGAACTTTAGGCTTGATTTGAAGTTAATTCTGACCTTCATTGTGCGAAGATTGTGGTTCTATTTGCACTAGTTAATTTGTTGTTGGCACAATCTAAAAAATGTAACTTCGCTATTGTGTCTGTAACATTTCTTTGTTATTTATATACTGTGTTATAAACATAGGTTTCTTTCCCCTTCCGTTCATAGCATAGGTTTCTTCTAGTTGACAAACATATATGAAGAAGAAGGACTCTAAACACTAGTTTGTGTCTCAATTTTTGAACTTATTACATAACGTTTATATGCCAAAATTGTCCTTGCACCAATGCCTCTGTTTTTTCATTTTTTGATCTGCACCAGTGCCTCCGTTTCATATCCCCTCCCGTTCTTTTTTCTTCGGTAAAATTACATGAACACCTCCTTATTTATTCGGTTTAGATACGGACATCCCCTAATCTTTAAAAATGTCTAGACACACCCCCTCATCTTCTACCTTTACCCAAGGAGCACCCTTCCGTTTGAGTACCGTTTGTTGCAAGGCATATGTCAATACTTTTGCCAAATTTTAGACAAAAATTCCCTTTAATGGCAATATATACCCAGTTGCCTTTCATACCTCATTCCTCATTCTCACTTTATATCAGAGATTCCCTCTCTCACTCTGTATCAGATCTCTCTCTCTCTCTCTCTCTCTCTCTCTCTCTCTCTCTCTCTCTCCTACGGCAGCCATGGAAGGTGGCAAGTGGCAACAATAGCTATAGTAGCCACCATAGTCACAGCAATAACAGATCTAATAGCTGCAGTTAGAGCTACAACTCCAACCAAACCCAAAACTGGGTTGATTCTTACTGCCGTTGTGGAGAAAAAGTCTCCTTGAGGACTTCAAATACAAAATGGATAACAAGCAAATGCAAAACAACAAAAGCCCAAATTGTTAAAGGTTATCGAAGTCACCACTGTACAACACCTTTCAAGAAACCCTACTATTCCCAAACAAAAACCCTAATGTATTCATATATCATATAATATGAACATATAAATCTACATTTGCGCCATTTAATAAGAAAATCTAGGATTTTTTTACATATAAAACATACCTTCCAAAGTAGGGTTTGCCACGATCTAGGGTTGTCTACGGTGTACACAATCCGATGTTTTTCGAAACTTAGGTTTTCTTCACGATCTAGGGTTAGCCATGATCTATAATGCAAGTTGAAGAGGGAGAGGAAGAGAGACAGAGGCGCCATAATCGAGTAGGGTGGAGAGAAATTTCTGATCGAGTGAAGTGTGGCATATGCTTATTGCTCCATTTCATAACAAAGGGTATATTTGACATCTCGTTCATTCCGTTAACAATGTTGAGCTTTTTTTTTCCTTTTCAGTAGATGAGGGGGTCTGTATGAGCGTTTTTAAAGGTTAGGGGGTGTCCGTGTCCAAACCAGATAGATGAGGGGTGTCCGTGTAATTTCTCCAAGGGTATATTTGACATTTCGTTCATTCCATTAATGACGTTGAGGTTTTTTTTTTCCTTTTTAGTAGATGAGGGGTGTGTATTGGCGTTTTTAAAGATTATGGGGTGTCCGTGTCCAAACCAGATAGATGAGGGGGTGTTCGTGTAATTTCACCTCTTTCTTGTTTTTCCCTGGGAAAAATTCAAAATACCCCCAACCTATACACCCAAATTCAATTAGACTCCCAACCTTTTAAAAACTTCAATTTTACTCCCAACGTTATATTCCGTTAATCAAAATGCCCCCTTCCGTCCAAATTACTAACGGATTCCGTTAAAGGCTCCGTTAAATAGTATTCTGATCGAATTTCGATGATCCGAGCCGCTCAATGTGTTTAAAACGTGATTTTAACGGTACTTGCAAGAAATCAACAAAAAAAATGACCGGGAAGGGCTTCATCTAAACAGTTTTTTATTGAACTAAAAAATCACATTTTAAACACATTGAGCGGCTCGGATCATCAAAATTCGATTGGAAAAGGGGAGGTGTGGATCGATCCAGATTTTATTCAAGTACGGACGTCCGGATTTTGCTTCGGTCTGTACCTCCCCTTTTCCAATCGAATTTTGATGATCCGAGCCGCTCAATGTATTTAAAACATGATTTTAACGGTACCTGCAAGAAATCAACAAAAAAAATGACCGGGAAGGGCTTCATCTAAACAGTTTTTTATTGAATAGTTCAATAAAAAACTATTCAGATGAAGCCCTTTCGGATCATTTTTTTTTTGCTGATTTCTCGCGGGTACCCTTAAAATTACATTCTAATCACATTGAGCGGCTCGGATCATCGAAATTCCATTGGGACACTATTTAACGGAGCCTTTAACGGAATCCGTTAGTAATTCGGACGGAAGGGGGCATTTTGATTAACGAAATATAACGTTAGGAGTAAAATTGAAGTTTTTAAAAGGTTGGGAGTCTAATTGAATTTGAGTGCATAGGTTTGGGGGGTATTTTGAATTTTTCCCTTTTCCCCTCTTCCATTTCCGTCAATTTAACTCTTTCCATTTGAATTGCGTGCCATTCAAAGTCCTGATTACGCGATCTATACATCACCCCGACCAGTGTGCAAAGTGACAAACCAAACTTGGTCAGTGTAGTGTCATGCAATAGAAGTCAAATACCCAACAGTCTCACAATATTACTTCTGAAGACCAAAAGCACAACATACCAGACCTAATTAAACAATCAAACACTCTATTATGAAAGACAAGCAACCATTAATGTTGCACAAAACAGTTATTCTAACCATAATTATACATACAAGTCCCAGGACTTAACAGTTCAAGCTCAAAGCATAGCACTAAGAATTTCATTCCAAGAATCAGGTACCCCAGGAAGGCACCAATGGCTGCAGTCAGAGGACGAGTTTTGAATGGTTTGCTTCTCTTTTGAATCCACAGCCCTGGCATAAACAGAGGGATGCCCGTCTTTCCTAAGAGAAGACATGGTTGTGATGTCTTGCAAATATACCGGAAACCTCATCTTTCTTAACACCCCTTTTAGAACCAGCGTTTGTTGAGGAACATGAGGGTGGCTGGCGAACCCGAGCGGTTCCCTCTGATTGTAGCACTTCCAACCGTTCTCCCTGCACACATAGGGTCACTGAGTTTCAGATTACGATACAAGGATACAGACACGTAACAGTAACAGTTATGGTGTAGTGATTTTTGAAATACTCGGTGATGGAGAGGTGTTGAGGTCACGAATACCTAAATCATCATCTGACTAGAGCCGCAGGCCAACCACATTTTTTGGTATGCGAGTTCCAACTGCAGTTGTGAGCCGTAGGGCTGCGTCTAAAGCTATACTCACCTATAGATTTGTGAGTATTATGTATGATCTGTGGTTGGTTTCTGTGTCTGTGATTTAATTTATTGGTCACATACCTGTTATGCCTCGGTGACATGCTTCGAAAAACGATTCGAGTTGTGCGAGGGTCTAGATTCAAATCTACCCATTTGGCCCATGTTGTGAGTCCTTTCTCATAAGCAACCATGGGGTTCAAACTTCTGTAGGCACTGTTTCCCTCCATGAGATAGTCCCACCTGAAAAATCAGCGCCACTGTCGTAATAATCGGAAAATGTAACCAAAATTACATGATTCGAAGAATTTAACCGACTATTCGAAATTTTAGTTTGCAAATTTGTCTCACGAGCTCCATTTTTCAGAGTGAGTCCACCAATGAGCTGAATCAAACACAAGAACATCAGCTCCTCTCCAATACTTGGCATTCTCCTCAATCATATCCAGATGCAAAACTCTCTTGTTTCCGCTTGCTTGCTTCAATTCCACTAGGAATGGTGCCCAGCAAAACTCAATTGATGTCTCAAAATCCTGTGGAACAAGAAAATCAAGCACACGAAGTTAGTCGGGAAAGCGTGCCATTCGATAAGGCGTAATATGCGGAGGTACTAATCTAGGCAAAGTGAACGAAATTCTTACCAAGGCATGGAAGGCCATGGTAGGGCCAGCATAAGTGACCGTCTTTCGGCCAGTTGGAACCACTGATTGCACCAGGCATACTAGAGACTCCCACTGATTCCTCATTATGGAATCACCCACCAGGATTATTCTTTTCCTTCTCATTTTCCCCAGAAATTCCAATGCATCAAACCTGAATTAATCACCCAAAAAAAAAAAAACACAAATTATGGAGAATATATAGAAGCATATTAGACTAGGCCTTCCGGCATCCAAGTATTGAAGTAAACTAGTTTGTTGTAAACCCCTGTTCTGATCTCTAGTACTGGCTACTATGTATACTAGATAAAAGAGCAGCAAATTGGTAATAAGCCTTGGCATGGTGGTCAATGCGACTTGGGGGGTTTGTTCCTCCTCAGTCTCAAGTTCGAAACCTGTTAGATGTTATGGCCGATACGGGACAGTGGGGATTGGCTCCCATCGATTAGTTGAGTTGGAGCGTAAGCTGACTCAGATATCCGAGTTGTACAAAAGAAAATTTTAGAACTAGGAAAGGTTTTACGGAGTACCTTGGAATTGAACACCTGTGCGGCTTCCACTTCCATTTCTCATAGTCGGAATCCGGCCGTCCATTCTTTTTACAAGTCACGGCAGTGCTGAGATAGGGACAGTTCGAGTCATAGAGTGGGTAAGTTTGATCATAAACCCATTTTCCATATGAGAAATCGCAACTTTTAAGCGATGAACGACGGCTTTGGACCATGGTAACTTCATCGTCGTCCTGGTCATTAAGCCATGACAAGGCGTTGTCTAGGTTAAAATGGATGGATTTGCCATGGAAGAAGCTCAAGAAAAGGATGATGGAGGAGAAGAGGAAGGAGAGAGAGTTGTTTCTGGGCTTAGCCATTGAAGCCCAAGAAATGAAATGTCTTAGACAAGAGAACCCTTGTGTATGTTTAAGGCTGATTACTTATAAGCCAAGGGTGAAGTTTGATTTTCTTCCCCTACTTTATAAGGTAAATTTGGACTTTTATTTTGATTAGCTGGAACAATAGTACTAAATGAAAAATTAAAGATAAAAATACATAAAAGTGTAAAGAGAAAGTGCACAGGAAAAATCAATGAATCGTCCAAGTTGACAGTTAGGAACCATAATCTTCAATTCTGCTTATAGAGGTCTCAGGTTCGAATATTGAGGGATAGACCAATGATTAATCCTAGTTCTCATTCCCCCTTAAAGTTGTTACCTCAAGTCTTAGGCCAGGTGGTTACCTAGTTAATGAGGGAGAGAGGGACTAAAGCGAATCTACGCCCTAGATTCATTATTTTGTGCAAATTTGTTTGCATTTTTTCACTTCCATATGTAGCATTTTTCTTATTGATTCTGATAGAACATATTTCAGTGGTTAAATTCATTAGAGCGAAAGGTTAACAACAGTATTTTCTAGATGTTTATCATTGAGGCAAGCTCGAGGAAATAGACATGTCTGTCGCGATGCGAACTACCAATGAGTTCCACTGTTGTAGTGACATGGAGTGATGGACCAGCAATGCTCTTTTTACTCATTGCCATTGCTTCTAGTAATTAGTATGTCTTCTAATTTCTCTTCCTTTTTTGTTGGCCAAATTGGAAGGTAGAGAGTGGGGGCTAAATTTTGGTCCCCGTGACTGCCGGATGTGTAGGCCAAGCATGAGTGGAAATTTTCTAAAGTAAAAAAGGTAAAAGGAAGCATGCTTGGACTAAGGACCCACATCATTAATAGCAGTCTCCATACAAAAGAAACTAATCAAACATTTATCAGTCTCTAATCTAAGGTTAATACGTTTTTATTTTAACGGTTGTTCGGACCAGTTTATAGACATGCAATTAACGATTAGACACGCAAATTTCTAGTGGCCCTAAAGATTTTTTGTTGGCAATGAAAGTCAAATTGCAAGCTTAAAAAGTAAGCCATTTTTCAACGTATAAGGCTCTCACTCAATCAACCCCTTAGAGTTTGTAAGGTTATTATGTTAACCTAAAATATGGGTATAATCTTTATTAAAGGTATATTTTTTTATGCAATGAACTTTTGTGTACATGCGAGATCCCATCTTTAAATTATAAAATTAAAAGACAAGGAGTGGAGAATTGAACACATTTAGGTGACTTTAAAACTTCTCAAGTCACCCATTTCTTCACTTAACCTTGTTTTTTTGAGTAAAAGGAGCAAAAATCAATCTCCAGTGACATAACCATTTCTCTATCCAAAATGAGTTTTGCGCGTTTCACTACCCCATTATGGAAAAATTCAACTCTTGACCCATTTCATTTACCCCTTTTTTCAAAGCTCAATCTTATCCCTTATATTTACCATGTTACCATTGGAAGCCTTTTTTTTTTTTTTTTTGATAAAGATTGAGTTTTGTCATTGGAGATACTCGTACTCAAATAGTGTTTTTGCACGTACATATTTTTACTCAAATTTGAAAAAAAAAATTGGGCCAAGGCTAGAGATACTTTTCACACACTCAATCACTTGGGTTAGCAATCTCAAGGGATTGGTTTGGTGGTCAAGACTTGAGATTTAAGGGGTCTGTTCCCTTCTAAAGTCTCATATTTTGAACCTCTCGAGTGTTATCAACTTTTTTGGGGCTAGTCTAAATGGAGCTTTGCTCTGGTTTTAATCAAGGACGGCCCCTGTTAGTGAATGTTGAGATTAGTCTCCTAAAATTAGTCAAAATACACATAAATTTTCCCAGACACATGAGTTATTAGAAAAACCACTTGGGTTAGCTAGCAAGTTCAAGTCTACTTTTTTTTTTTGTTGGTAACCAAGTTCAAGTCTACTTGTTATTTACAAACTCCTTAATTACCTCCGAGAAAGCATCTATATATAAATAGTGGATGGAAGTTTATGACAAGACACCAAAGACAAATAAGTTGTTATTATTACACATTAAGATGATTGTTTTTATCTTCAGCAGTTAGTCAACGTATCGAACCTCGTTTGGAAAGCATAAAGATCTAAATGAAGCCCCTGCAAGATCCTCTTCTGTAGATGTGATTGTGCTTTACGCCATCACCTACGTGTGGTTGAATCATCCACTTACAAGAACCATAATACCATATCTATTTTCAACCCATTCTTTTTAGACGGCCGATTTTGTCGTTCCTTATTTGTTGACGTCACTTTCCTTCTTTTTTTTTATTAGGTGAATTCACTAAAATACCCTTACACTTTATGATGCCAAATAAAATGCAAAATTCATCGAATAAAGGGCAAGAATATTTTAAAAATTCGCCTAATAAAAACAAGAAAGGGAGTGCCGTTAACAAATAAGAGAGTGACAAAATCAACTTCCTCTTTTTATTATGCAATAACTGGTGTTGGAAAATGGCTTTTCTTCAACATAGTATTGAGAAGCCAAGCACCTTTTGACTTTTGAGGTGTAACCAAATCGGTTTAAATACGCCTTGTTGTGTTCTTTTATATTTAACTTATTTTTTTAATTCAGTTCATTCTTCTAACTTAACTTATTTCTCATCCTTAAACTTAACTTATATTGTAATTGTGTGTGTTAGGCAATTAAGTTTAAGTTTAAAAGAATGAATAAACTTAATTAACTTATCTTCATTTTAAGTTTCAAAAGGGGAGAAATATTAAGTTAATTGTAAAAGAACGTAACAAAAAAATGACCAAGAACTGTTTTGAGATTGAATGAGAAAATTGACTCTGCGTGGAAGGTGAAAGTCACCTTTATGTCTGAAATTGATTGCAAAGAAATGGGAAAGTCTTCTGATTTCACATAGAAATTTGTTTACAGATTTTATGGGAAGGTCTTCTCCATGCATTTATATGCTCTATTCAAATTCATAAAAATTTGTTTCCCAGAATTTGTTCCAACCAATTAGTTCGTGTTCCAGTGAGAGAGTACGAAAATTGTTTTGTTCATCGGGCTGTCTCTTTGTATGGTGTGCGCTAGACTGGGTGGAACCATTGTATATATTTATTGGAAAGAGACTTCGATTTGTAACCTCAACCACCACTTGAAAGGCGGCGAATCTATTTTAAGAACACCATGTGACTCAATTTCATTTACAGATTATATTCTTGAACAAGTTACGGTTTTGGTTTATTATTTTCATTTCTAACTGTTCTTTTATTTCGTAATGTCAGGGTGTACCATTATATAGATACATCAACACAACTAGAAATATCTCTATTATCTCTATTATAAAAACATAAAGGCGTGGGGACAAATTGTTGTAACGGCCCAGATTTGTTTGATCCAAGGGTTGATGTGTGCTCTCCAACTCTCTTAAGAAAGTGCCCACAATCTTTCAAATATTTCACAAAAATGACATATCTTCTTCTTACCCAACTTCTATTGTTGGCATAATAAATAAAATATATATTCCAGCTCCTGTCGTTTGGGGTCCCCCTGCCGCCTCTCTCTCTCTTGCTTCTGTCATCTTTTGAATCCCCACCGAGGTCTACAAATTCCGTCTGAAGCTAGGCCAAGAAACATTCCTTTTGATTATCAAGGCCAAGAAACATTCCTTTTGATTATAAAAAAAAAAAGAGAAACATTCCTTTGGGATTTTTGATTTATTCCAGCGAAGTTGGTTAAAGAAAGCTGCGTGAAAGTTGGGCCAAGAAAGCTCCGTGAAAGCAAAGGTAACAAAGAAAACCATGTGAAACATTCCTTTGAGATTTTTTTTGGGAGTTTTTGGTGTCTATTTCTTTACATGGTGCAAGTAGTTTTTAAATTTCAATCTAGCTGCTATTCCGGATGGAATTTGTGCCTGTTCCGAGTGTTCAAGAAATTTGGGTGATTTTTTTGGTGTGGGTGTGTTGTTAAATGTTACACATAATCGAGTTTTGTTATTTTGATTCTTCTTGACGTTCCGTTTTGAATGATAGTTTGTAGTGTAGTTAATTTGCGCCCAGGTCCATATGTTTCAGACCCTTCTTTTTCTTTTTCTCCCTTTCTTTTTCTATTATCATCGGGTTGCCCGTGCCTACATGGGTAGAAATTGATGCAAGTCTTCGCAAGAATTGAATTTCAAAATAGTAACTCCATGAGTACATAATTTTCAGCAAATTGATCCAATTCTAATCGAGGTGGGTAATGCCGTAGGCATGGGCAAGCACTATGCCTCCAGTGATCGCTTACACTGAGGTATTTCAACCAAAGCCTGAGTTCTCTGTAGGTTTTTTCAATGGCCTGTTTTTTTCTCGCGGTCCAAACTAATTTTTTTTAACTCTTTATATGGTTAGTTTATGGCGTTTGATAACTATTGGTGATTGAAGTTACATTGAGGTTTTGATTTATGGGGTCCTAATACGTTCTTTCATTTCTGCAAATGGGTTTAATGTATGTGGTGGGGGATCCATAGTAGTGCTAATTTAATTTTTTAACTTGGTATTTACTGGGATTCCAAAAGCAAATTGATAGTTCTTTGTACCTAGCTTAAAAGTTTAGTTGGGAAAGTGTCGTAAGCACGGGTAATTCTCTTTTGTGCCTTTAAGAAGAAGATCATATACTACACACTAATGAATTGATAGCAAGCAAGTGCCATAGGCACGAACAATTCCAATCGAGGTGCGTAGTGCCGTAGGCACAGACAAACACTAGTATTTAAAATAGTAGTAGGACATTATAATTTATAACTTGAAGGATTTGTTAGAGTGCACTATAGAAAACTCACCCTTTGATGGGGGCGGCCATTCGCAACCCCTTATGTTCTCTACATAGCCCCTTATGACCCCCGATGCATGTAGGTTATTTCATGTATAGGTATAAGGGCAAGTAGGTCATTTTGCAAGAGGGTGATGTTGTAATTAGTTGAAAAATTTTAACGGCAATGTGGAGAAAATAAGGGTTGCCAATAGCTGCCCCCTTAAATTTGGAAGTATGATAGCAAAATACAGTTTTAATGCTAATTTTTGAAGTATATGATAAAGATGCTCTAAGGATGAGGCAGTGACACCTTTTTTCGTTTTCCAAACACCATCAACAATGTCAATAATATTCTGCATTTTCGACGGTTTTATGAGCTGTCACCTTAGAGCATACCTAGCTAACCCTTCTCTTTCTACCGACTTTGAGTCAAAATTTGTATAAGAAGTTGATTTGGGCATAGTTATAAAAAAAAAAAAACTTGATTTGGGCATAAGCATCTCCAATGGAAAAATTCAATTTTCACCTAATTTTATTATTTTTAAATATTCAGTGGCATACATGAAAAAATAAGAGAGAGAAGATAATCAACTTCGCTAAAACTCTGATTCCCTAGAGAAGCTTTGACATCAAATCAAAAGAGCTGGTGAAGCTCCGACAAATGTCTGGCAAAGCTATCACTCAAAATAGCCGGGTGACAAATCTCTGGCAAAGCTCTCTTTCAAAATAGCCAAGCAAGAAATAGATAAGGGTTTGAGTTTGGGAATTGATATTCGCGCTCCAAGATTTACTGTAGGCACTCCACCTTTTTGTTTTTACATTGTGATGTTGCTACAAAATATACACTGATATTGTCAGCAACATCACAGTATAAAAACAAAAAGGTGGAGCGCCTGCAGTAAATCTTAGAGCGCGAAAATCAGTTCCCTTTGAGTTTTCACTTATTTGGGTATGGAGAAGGGTAAAACCCAAAAATGGGTACAAATCTGGGAATGCATTAGTGATCACGGGGTCTTCCGGTAATTTTCAAACAATTTGGGGCCCGAGTAGCATGTACTCTTATCTCAGGACTGATCACCAAATATCAATCCCCCAAAGCAAGGGTTTAGCCTAAACCCCAAGCCCTAGTCTCTCCCTGAAGCTCGAGCTCATTCCAATGGCGGCTTTCGACCACGTCCGCAACATGCACGACATTGCCCTGAAGCCCCGTTTGCTCCGCTCGCTGATCAGAGACCACTTGCCGGACGAAAAGCATCCGTTCCAGGGTCCTCTGGAGCTGTCACACGTCTTGTCGACGGTTAAGACTCACCAACTCTTATCGGAATCTCTCGCCGGAGTTGAATCCACTGATCCAAAGGCGGTGGAAACCTGGAAGGCTGCCGTGGATGCTTGGGTTGACCGCGTCTTGTCGCTCGCCTCTAGCAATATGGTGAATTTCTTCTACTCATTCTAGTCCCCATTTTGATTATTGTAGATTCAGATAGATGTGCATTCATGTTAATTTGGATGTCTTTGAATTTGTCATGCCATTAAATGAATGTAGTAGCGTTGTGACAAAAATCCGTCTATCCTTACGGATTTGCCTTCACTTGCTGATGAAGGAAATTTATTGTCGAGAAAGTTTTAGGAAGTGAAGTAAACGAAAAGGATAAGTACTTTCATACATGTGTTCAACCCGTATTTATTTCTTCATATTGTAGAGGGCTGGAATTGGTTAAAATGAAAGGCCTCTAGAAATTTGTGCCATAGTTAAATGGATGTAGTAGTGTCGTGATAAAATCTGTCTATTCTCATGGATTTGCCGTTCAATTATTGGTGCATGAAAATTTTAGTGAAGTGAAATAAAAGAAAAGGAAAAGTATTTTCGTACATGGGTTCAATGGATGAAAGAAATTGGTGGGGTAGTTAAAAAGCAGTAGCTTAGTTGTTTTAAGAAACTAGTATAAAAGCAAGATTCTTGCAAATTCTTGTGTTTTTTGCGGGATGAGATTTGGGGAGAAACTAATGCTAGTGGGAAAGTCAGAGATGCAGATCCCACAAATTTCTTACCAACGGAACATTAAAAAATCCAAGAAATTCCCGTACTTTCCTTTCCTCGCAACTGAACGTGGCCTTAAGTGGAGATCTAAGAATACAAGAACATGCCCACATTTTGCACACCATGCTCATGTGGCAATGTCTCATTGGTAATTGAAAACTAAGCAATTCATCGAGTTGCCAATGAAACACTACCACATAGGCATGTTGTTGTGTTACTAGACTTGTTTGAATTTGCATGTATGTGTCTATGATTATGGTCACATTTTTGTATTAATGTGCGCGATGAAAAAACTTTAATGCACTAGATATACCAAATCATCATGCATACAAAGTAGCACCTTCCAACGACAAATTGTCAAGTATGCAAAGTGAATCCTACCATGCAGACACGGAATATAGTGAGATCACTGAGATGGCTTGGATTATTTAGGTACATCATATTGTTTAGGGATACCATGTGTAGATGATAGACGTGACATCTCTGTTGTGCTGAAATTTCACTTGTGTGTTCATCTTTGGGCCCCGAATTGCTTGAGTAAGTTTATTGGTCATTATGAAGTAGTAGGTTTTGTTAATAGTGAGTTGACTGGGCATTTTTTGAGTTTGTGGGTATGTTTAGCCAGATAAATGCTGGGCTGGAATATGTTTGCTAGGGGTTACTTCTCAAGAATGCAGTTCTGAACGTTTTTTGGCATCATACTCGTCATGGCTCCAGAAGTTTCAATCGTATATTCAGGTATCTGAGCTAATTTCATTACTTCCAAATAAAAACTAGTCTTATTCTATACGGTCTATCTATGTTATCATATTTATAAAAGATCCGAGGTAGTTCTCTGGCATATGATTGTCAGTTAACTTTCTAATTGCCAGTTCATGGCAAGAACGTTCAGTCATTCTTGATAATTGGTTTCGGTTGGAGTTTAATGATAATGACTTTAATGTTAGCATAAGAAGAAAGTTTTCAGAATCTGTTTCCAGAATCGAGACGGGCCAGAGTCCAGACAGCTATATATATATATATATATATATATATATATATATATATATATATTTAAATTTAATACGTTTGTTTTGCATATTGATTTGTTACACAAGAGTTGGACTCTGGATGGTTCTGCCTACATTTCACGCTTGTGTCATTTCTTTAACTTCCAAACAGGGTCTTTCAGAAGAAATGCTATGAAAGTTCTGTTTGTATAATCAATCAGGGGAACCTATGTTTAGCAATCTAGTTTAAGGTTTGTTTCCTTTGTTAACTTAGGTAGCAATACAATATGTACAGTTTCGATTACCAGTGACTGAAAGTAGGCATCAAGTCCTTTTCAATTTCAAAATTGAGAGTTAGCTTCTGAACTCGTCAGAATGATGTGCCAAAATTAGCAAGATCTCATCGATACGTTGTTGCCATCTGGTATAATAAGTGGATGATAAATTTGTTACATCGACGTATTAATGTAGTCACGTACTTATTATAGAAAATGCATCTGCTTTGGAACACATTTGAGTGTTTGTGACGACATTAGTCCCTTTTAGTTTTCCTCACCAGCAAAACACTTACCCAGGTGATGTTTGTAAGAAGTCGTGCTGGAACTTGCTATCTAATTCCACTTAACTTAAAGCAATTTACTATAGTACTCCTACATTGAAGTTGTTGTTGCATGCATTGGGAAGTCCAGGTTCTAAGCTCAAGTTGATGAGGTTTCTTCTAGAAATTGCTTGGTGCTGTAATTCATTGGTGAATATAGGAGGATGCTATTTCCATAGCAAATGGACTGCATCGACAGGTGTTCCCACACCCACATACATGATCCCTCTTATGCAGTCGTCTAGGTTGTGTTCCACCCACGTATATGATCCCTCTTAATGCAGTTGTCTAGGTTGTGGGAGCACCCTCTTCCATAATATGTTAATTACTGTTAGTATGTTTCTGAATCTAAAATGGTGTTTTTTTTTTCCTTTTTAAGCAGCCTCCGGCAGATTCTCATTTTGTAAAGGTGGCTTCTTGTGCCTCGTTGTCAGATCTGTTCACAAGGTTTGGTTTCTTTGTTCTGGCATAAAAACTAATGTATATTTACTATTGGAAGGTTTCCCTTTTTTACGAATTTGTAAATGTTTGACGAGGGATGCTACACATGCATGGAAACTGTTGACGTGTAATAAACTACAAATCATGGGGGGGAATAAATTTTGGTGGAGCAGGATTTTTAAAATATGTGTAGAAACTACGATTTATTCTTAAGGGAGGTGCAGAGCAGAGGAAATACCTGGAGTCACACCATGCATTTGTTCAATGGGATGAACATATTCTGGACGTGTTTTGACTTGTAATTGGTTACTTCAATCTTATGCTGTCAACTGTTGATGCGGTTAAACTTCTAAACAACAATTTAGTTCTTCATATATGTTTGTATGTCTTGAAACCTTTGGTTCTTTATTGCAATAATTTTAGATATATTTTTTTGTTTTCTTAAATTAGGATGGGTAGATTTCCAAGAATAAAGAAAGATGCAACCTCCCAGGCTGTAAAACTTACTCAACCTGTACTGAAGTTGTTAAATGAAGATAGCTCAGAAGCTGTATGGGTAAGTATGAATTTCTTGAAGACTTGTCCCTTGCTTTTGACGTTAAGTATATACTGGTTGAAAATGACAAAAAATAGTAATTCACCTTTACCACTGATGTCTTTTACTGAGCAAGCTAGTTAGACATCAGTGAAATGTAGAGTATGTGAGTTGATGCTGTTGTAGGTTTTATCTAAACATATATTGCACGTTCCTTGTTCTTGCAAATATGACATGTTCAGTACGGAATGCCAGAACCGTTGTCAACTTCTTGTTCTAAAAGTGGTTCTTTTGGCGAGAAATGCCATACTAAACATGTTGTCAATGGAAAGTAGTGTATCGTCATTAGTGGTAGCCTTTCAAATTGCAACAGATATCAATAGGGGACTATTCCAATTTGTAAAGGAGGCAGGAAGTAAGCTACTAGCAATGTTTGTTTGGAACTGTACAAGAACATCCCTCATGTAATTTTCATGTGGAATATCCCCCTTTAATGCACAAGTGAATGGTGGAAGATGTGAAGCATTTTCTTCCCCTCTCTCACCTATCCATATGCACTTACACGAACGGACAAAGACACATATAATACTTAGCAAGTGATTCTTGAGCTTGGTCGAGGTAAGAGGCTTGTGGTATTTCGTGGATAGTGGCCTATCTTGTTTACCCTTGTCTGATGGTCATTTCACTAGTATTTTCTGAAAGTTCGGATGTTCTATTGTGGTCCAGATTCATAACTTAAACATCATGACATCTTTTTGTTGTGATCACTTGTGCAGGAAGTAGCTGTTTGTTTACTATGCACCTTTACAACTTCCTTTCCTTCTTCCATCCAGCGATGTTACGACACTGTATGTTTTCTAGTGTCATTTTTAGAATTCCGATTTTATTCTGAGATTTAACATGGTTTCTTTATATTATGATGATACCATTCATACATTGGCTACCTATAGTGGTTGTCTTGTTCTTTACTATAAGACAATCCTGGAAATGGTAATACTTCATCTGGAAGGCAAAAGGTAGAGAATTGAGAACCAAAAGTGGCAGAGCAGTTCTCACGGCCTGACCATTGTATTTATGCTCCGAAAAGTGATACCTAATGTAGTATTTCCAGTGTCTGTTCTCCACTTAGGCGGGTCAGATCTTTTGCTAATTTGGTTTTACTGTAATTATCCATCTATTGTCTCTTTAACTCATTGCATTTGATTGCTAACTTATTCAAGATGAGCTGAGAGTACAAACCTTTTGGCAGGCTGAAGCTGCTGTTGTTTCAAAAATCATGTCAGGGAAATGCAGTGTGAAATTGATGAAGGTAAGCGCAGTTTTGAATGCCTGATATTGCGGTCATTGGTGAGGGAACTTATTTGGTTGCTATGTTCAGGAGCTCGGTCATTGCTTGGCGCTGCTTCCAAAATCTAAAGGAGATGAGGAAAGCTGGTCATTGATGATGCAGAAGATTTTATTAAGAATTAATGTTCACCTAAATGATGCTTTCCAAGGGGTAGAAGAAGGTATTTTGTAAGAGTTTTTGCTGTCACATGTATTTTTACTGGTATGTGAAGGACTGAATGATTTGTTTCACTCATAGCAGATTCAAAAGGTAATGAAGCTATGAGGATATTAGTTCCCCCAGGAAAGGACCCCCCACCTCCTTTAGGAGGCCAGGTTGTAGGAGAAGCCTCAGACCAAAGAATAAAGAGATCTCAGCAGTTGCAGATATCCAGTGTCTCGACCTTGATGCGTTGCAGTTGTACTATGCTTACAAGTACTTATCCTGTTCAGGTACTGCTATGAAATTGGGTTAGCTTACTCAATAGACATAAAGATGCAGATAAACTTTCATAGCAGAAATTATGGACGTATATTTATTTAGCAGTGCAATGTTACGGATGTTACTGTTCTTCTGTTCTTAGAATTCGTATTTTTCACTGATAGGTTAGAGTTCCTATTCGCTCCTTAGTAGTCCTTGCAGGAAGGGTGCTGATGGTGGATGGGTCCTCGTCTCAAGCCATATTTCCCTTCATGACTGCAATGCAACAAGAATCTATTTGCTTAGAACTTCCAGTTTTGCACATGCACAGCTTGGAACTCCTCAGTGCTATCATAAAGAGTGCACGCAGGTGAACCATCATATTTTTTTTGCTCGGCAGGTGAACCATAATATTGACCTGCACCATTTATGTCTATTGGTGAAAACCTGTTCGTGATCCATTTTCAGTGCAGGCATCAAAAAATATAATCATCTGAGTTTTGTGTGACAAGATGCTTCCTGCTAGCTTTTTTCGTTATCTAGTAACTGTCCCTTTATCAATTTGGTTTGTCTGATGGATAATGGCAACTTTCACTTGGACTAAAGAAGTCTCATGAAACAAAAGCACTTCTGGGATTACACTCTTTCAGAAAGGTTGTTGATTTGATATACTTGTTCCAAAAGATTTTATCTTAACCTTATTTCTTCGGAAGGCTTTGAATCGGGCAATGGAGATTGAATTAAAGGCTATGCTCTTGCCAGTGCATAAGGTGGGGATGTGGGGATTGGGAAGCATCCAAGTGTTCTATATTTTCTGAATTTTCCCCGTGGGCACTTGTAGCTGAAGAGATCCCATAGTTCTTTTTATGTTCATCTGTATCATCCAAAATTATGGATGCAATCTTAATGTGAATTTTCATTTCTTTTATTTTCTAGTCAGCTATTACCGCATGCCGCAGAAATTGTGCGACTCCTGACAGAGTATTTCAAGAGATGTGTATTGCCAGATTTAAGGATAAAGGTCTACTCAATAATAAGGATTTTGCTGATGTCCTTGGGGGTCGGTAAGCATCTAGACATCTGCATATGCTTATGAATCAAAACCTAGAAGCCTAGACCTTAATATCATTTTTTGATTCTGTAGAAAGGATCTATTATTTATCCCTTTTCATGCTAATTAAAACAACAATGTCAGCAGAACCAGTCATGCCCATACCCCCAATGATTGGGGACTAGATGGGTTCCGTTATGTTGTTGTTGTTGTTGTCTTCACAGTTGAAGTGGCGTTTTGTGACATTGCATAGATCTACTAGGTTTCTTTTCTCCTATTTCTTTGTCTGAGGCCAATTACTTCCTACTACTCTGGGCCAACTTTTTCCTCTGGACAGAGAGGGCATTTCATGTTTGTTTAATTGTAAAGTTACCTCTCTCTATGATATGTTATGGAAAATATTTATTGACATGGTTGTATGTTGTGCAGGCATAGCAGTCTATCTCACACAGGAAGTTATCAAGAATGCTTTTCTTGATTTGGAGACTATTGCTTATGAAGGTGGTCAAACATCTTCTAGTGGTCAAACATCTTCTAGTGCATACTCAAAGGCCTCAAGTGAGATATTATTGCAACCTTGCCTGAAGAAAAGGAAGCATTCAAGTACAACTGTTTCACTTGATGAGCAGACTGATAGAGTTGATTTGGAAGTGGGAGTGCCCATAAACCGCATTCCAATTTCATTAAAGATAGCTGCACTTGAAACACTGGAGGCACTTCTGACTGTGGTATGTCATATGTGAAAAGTCAGCGTAGATCTACTTAGTGGTTGAGAGTTTTCCCGTCCTTTCAAATCGTTCTGTTTCTTAAGTACACTAGCGGCAGATCTTGAGTTACTGTTTTAGCTTCAGTTTCAAAATTACGGGGATGCACTGAATTTGGTTGACATCTCTTGCAATAGAACTGTAAAAGCATCAAATTCAAAACTATGATGAGTGGAGAGGCTATCCAAGCTCATACAGTGCTTTGGAGGTGATGTGGGACAAGGTTTCATGCTCCCCCACAAGTGCAATCTTTGGTTCGCTCTTGGGAGGTATATTAAGGATCCAACATGTAGGGTTCACTAGGAGTGGAAAAAAACCTGACCAACCCGAACCAACTGAGAAAACCGACCTTTTTTTCAGTTTTCGGTCCTTCTTGTCCTGGTTCATATTGGGTTCAGTTTTGAAATCTGGAAAAAAGTAATTTTCAGTTTGGTCTCGGTTGCTTGGAATTCTGGCCGGACCGAACCGAATTGTTAGACTGGTATAGGCCTGAACCGAACCGAAAGTAAAAACTGAAGTTTTATACTCCATTTTTTTTAATTTATAATTTTTACCCTTGACCAATCTAATTTGTTGATCTTTACTCCTAAAATCTGGTGCATTGATATCTAGCCTAAGTTATATCTAACCCTAAAATCTAGAGGTGGGTTTGGCCCAAAATCAAGCTTCAAGTTGGCCCATTTCAGTCAGACCAATTTCCTTGAAATCCCCGGCCGGACCGACCCCGTCCCGAACCAAAATAAAATCGGTCGAGATCGGTTCTTGAAAGTCATGCCCCGAACCGAATTGGTCTTGGAAAAAATCACCCCGAACCGAACCGATTTCACCTCTCAGGTGCACAATGAAACAAAGTGCACTTATGGCAAAGTAGGAGGAATCAATCTAGAGCGTCTCGCCAAAAAGCCTTCGAAACCCTAGATCTATACAATGTTAATCAACTCAAAATCATTTGGCAATGAGTGGAGAGGTTGCCCAGGTTCATTTTCACCTGTATCACTGTTAAGGTTTTTGCTTCAGTTGTTGGGGCGTGTATCACTGGTACCGCATTTCTTGTTCAGTCACCATAGTTAATTTATTCTTGCTTTCTCTGCCATGTAAATTTGCATATTTTCAACACTGATTTGGAGTCCTTGATTTTTGAAAGAGGAAATGTTTGACTTATTTTTATATTCCCCATTTTTTTAAGTGATTACAATTGTTATTAACTCTCAAATATGTAACAGGGCTCTGCTTTGGGAGCTGAGAGCTGGCGACCAAGTATAGATAGTCTTCTTATTAGTGTAGCTTCGAATGCTTGTAAAGGGGGATGGACTAAGGAGGAAAATC
The DNA here is from genome assembly GCA_014282245.1 of Rhododendron simsii. Lineage (NCBI taxonomy): Eukaryota > Viridiplantae > Streptophyta > Magnoliopsida > Ericales > Ericaceae > Rhododendron > Rhododendron simsii. The sequence continues at coordinate 16,108,984 of CM024955.1, forward strand.
ATAGTTTTCTTTCGAGTGAATCTGTCCCGGCTTGGGCAGATTATCAGCTTGCAGCCTTACGTGCACTTTTGGCATCTTTGCTTTCTCCTACTCGCTTTCGGTCCCCAAATCTAGCTCGGGGTCTTGAGCTTTTCCGTAGAGGTAATTTTTGTTGTTTCAAATTTTGAAAATTCCTGATTAATTTTGTATTCATGTTTGTGTGATGTATCTTTCCCAATGTGATTGTCCATTCTAAAGATGCACATCATTTTAGGAATGAGCATTAGTCGCATTCTCATCTCTTCAGATGTTTTGAGATTTATTTGGTGCAGTTATATAACTCATCTTTACTTATGTTCAACATGTACTTACATCCACCGGGGTAATAAATGCTCACTCACTTGTCAACACAAGGATTTTATTTTGGGAGAACTTTTTTTTTTTTAATGAATACACAAATAAGTCTGAGATACAGGTATTGAAACCAGAGAACATGTGTATGGGTATGTGTTAGACTTTTGGTCCAACCATTGCCCTTGTCTGACACTAGCTAGAGAAGGCGTCCAGCAGCAACAGCCCAGTGGCTTCATCTGTAATTAACTTGTACAACGGCGGGCTCGGTGGAAAAAACGCCAACTTGGCCCACCACTGATGAAGTCACCCCCCACGTAACAATATATATCTCTCTGCATATAGTATATATGTACTACTTTCTCTTTCTATATCTGTCGGAAGTGGATCGCAACCAATGCCTCTGCCATCACCATTACTCCATCGTCGCCACCATCATCACCACTCCACCTCCGCGGCACCACCATCACCACCACTGCAACTGCCGCCACTACCATCATGCCATCACTGTCACCACAACCACCACCACCACTACTCCATCATCACCACAACCATCACCACTCCACGATCGCTATAGTTACCACCACCACTACAGCACTATCACCACTACCAGTGCTGCCACTATCACTACCACCATCATCTCTCCAACACCACCACTGCAATTTCAACCATCACTATTTCTCCATCATGTTTCATCGCTACATAATACATTCACCACACTTCTTCACTGGTACGGCTGACCACTCGCTATTTTCATCACTTGCACCACAGCCATCTCCACCACCACCCTCGCCATCTTTCCACCACTCCACCTCCATTTCAACCACCACCGTCGCTAATCACTACAACCAGCACTGCCACACTACCAACTGCCGCCACCACCACGACTACAAACACATGACATCCATTAATGAAACTAAAAGATAACAATCACAAATAATTTAAGTTATATCATTTATCTTTATATCAAGATAATTCTTTTAATTCAGCTCTTGAAATATTTATCAAACAACTTTTCAACTTTAGAAATTCAGCATTCACTTGTCAGCACTTAATTTTTTAATTTTCGGTTTCAGTTTTCAGTTTTATCGAACAACACCAAAGTTGCATTCTCATCTCTTCAGATGTTATGAGAATTCAGTGGTGCACTTATATTACTCATCTTGTGTTCAACTTGTACTTACATCTACCATAGGAATAAATGCTCATTCACTTGTCAACAAGGATTTTATTTTAGGAGAATTTTTTTAATGAAGGGTATGCAAAAGGGCTGCCTAGGGGATGGTTCAATCCACTCAAACCGAACACACTCACGTACGGTTTGTGGATGAACAAAATGACAATCCACGACAAGCGGATCGGTTCCAAACTGAACCGAACCGCCCAAACCGTAGTTTTCTAGTATATAATCTGCCCAAACCGACCAATCCGCAACTGAACTGATCCATCCAAACATACTCACGGATGGTTGGCGGATGGAAAAAATGGCAATCTGCTGCGAGCAGATCGGATAGGGAACCGGAACAATCCACACGGAACTGATCCGCTGGCAGCTCTAGCAAAAACGTCTGAGACACAGGTATACAGACCAGCGAACATCTGATATGGGTATATGTCAAAGACTTTTGGTCCCAACCATTTCCCTTGTCTAAACACTACCTAGAGGAAATTGGGGTGCAAGAACCAATGAAGCACCGACACCTCTAAAAGTCGAGGTATCGCAGTGTCAAACACGGGGACACGGGGACACCGCAAGATACGTACGGGACACGCCACATGGTGTGTCCCCATAATTTAATTTGAATTTTAGACGGGGACACCGCGGGGACACGGCTGGGACACCGCGGGGACACGGCTGGGGACACCGCGGGGACACGGCAAGGGCCAAACTGTAATTTTTGAAAAAAAATTGGGGGTCAAACTGTAATTTTTTAAAATAAAATTTGGGGCCAAATTATAAATTTTTTAAAATTTCTGGGTGCTAAACTATAATTATTTATTTATTTATATATATAAATAATTAATTAATTATACACGTGGCGTGTCCCCCGCCGTGTCCGTGTCCCCATTTTTTTAGAATTCCCGTGTCCCGGTGTCGGTTTCGTGTCCGTGTCGGTGTCAATGTCCGTATCGGTGCATCATAGGCAAGAACAATAAGATACGGTAGACAGCTATGAGATCAACACAGATTTAAACTGGCTGGATAAAATTTTTCCAGACAACTGATATAGAGAAGTTGTGGATTGCCTAGAAAAATATAGTGGTAATCAATGGAAAATCATATTAGAGAAAGTTGAGTGTAATTTCTCGCCTAGTCTTGCCACATTCACCTAAGACTAAAGCTGCAATAGGTTGGGTTTCCAGTTTTCAACTGCGAGATGCTCACACTGTAGAAGATAATGGAAGTAAACAGGGTAAGGTGTGAAACTATGGTTGAGGTATTTTGCGATGCCGAAAAGAATGTGGTAAAGCTACACCCATGTACCAACGAACAGATGACAGGTACATCAATGTGCTTAGGACACCGGAAGAAGGAATGCAAGAACAGTAGTTATTGGTCCAAAATCAAATCCTTTAGCATCCTCTCTCTCTCTCTCTCTCTCTCTCTCTGGAAAGCAGGCATATCGTTTCTACCATATGAGAATCGCTTCGCAGGTATTGGTTTGATACCGGAAAACACATTCTCTCTAGGGGTGAGCAAACAATCCGTTAAACCGTGAATCCAGTCCAAACCATCCAAACTGAATTATTTTGTTTGCTTTTTAAGTAGTGTGTTATGGTCTTGGTTTTAAAAAATTCAAACCGAGTTATATGGTTTGGTTTGTGGATTTACATTAATGGTTGCAGTTCCAAACCGATCCGGACCGTATATATACATTTATATATATATTTTAGATTAATATAGATACACTAATAAACATAGGCTATGCCATAGTGAATTAACTTCCTAATTTAGTACTCCACTTCACCACTACATTCCTTTACTGCGAATAGTAATTGCCCTAAATTTCTATTAGTTCACGAGTTTTGGTGATGGTTGAATTTGATGAGTTTTTGTGATTTCAATAGAATTTTAAGTTTAAATATAAGTTTTGGTTCTATTTATCTATGCCATTTTGAGTACTTTAAATCGTGTATAAAATTGATATTTTAACTTCAAGCAAATCATGGTTCAAAACCGAAACCGATCCGTATCTTAAAGGTTTGGATTGGTTTGGTTTTATGAATTTTATGGATTGGTTTGGTTTTATGAATTTTATGGATTGGTTTGGTCTGGTTCTCAAGATTCATAATAAGTAGGTATTGGTTTGGTTCCTGGTTTACTACAAAACCGAACCAATCTGGACCATGCTCACCCCTAATTCTCTCTCTCTCTCTCTCTCTCTCTCTCTCTCTCTCTCTCTCTCTCTCTCTCTCTCTCTCTCTCTCTCACACACACACACACACACACATTACTGATCTGCTCAAAGGGAAGACAATGCATATTTTGTCATATGCATTGTCTCATGAAACTGTCTTGTCTCAAAATTAGGTCTTAGAGCTCAAGTTTAGTGGTTGTGCTTGGACACAGTTACATTTAATAGTATGTGGAATGGCTGTACTATAGCGCTTTATTACATTACGATATTTACAAATACCAAAAAATGCTGCTCTGGTGCCATTTTGAACGTCTTTTAAACAACATATCTTTTCCTGATGTTGCCTTAACCCATCCTATTATGAAAATGATATCTGCAGGAAGGCAAGAAACTGGAACGAAGACTGCAGAATTTTGTGCCCATGCTCTTTTGGCATTGGAAGTGCTCATACATCCTAGGGCCCTTTCACTGATCGATTTCTCCTCTCCCAGCAATACCTCCTTCAATGGTAACAGCAGGTTCCCAGATGTATACTCATATGGTAATAAACAAAATACCCCATTTTCAAGCGGCATAATGGGAAAGGGACCTAATGATTCCAATTCTGTTGATGATGACCTATATGAAAGTTGGCTTGCAAATGATGATGAAATTGAGATTCCAGAGACCGAAACAGAAAAGGATAGAGATTATGCCGAAAAACATTCGGAAATGTTTGGAGTTTCTGAAGAAAATCAACAGGAACTAGTGTCAGTTCATGATGCTAGGATAATAGAAGCGAAGGGAGACGAAAATATGGTTGAAGTGCAACATTTGCAAGAGCCAATTAAGCTAGATGGGACAGTGCCTATTGTTGGCGGTGGTTCTTTGGCGGCTCAAATAAGTGGTAGGGTTGTTTCAGACAGCAGTGAGCTGGATCCTGTTGAGGGTAAAGTGGATACTGGCAATAATGTCGTGGCAGCTACAACGGATTTGTTTGATATGGAGGGTGTGAGCACTAATGCTGCAACATCGAGTTTGGGGAAAAACAAGAATTCTGCTATTGACTTGGATAGTGAGTCAGAATCAATTCCTGACATTGTGGATGGGGATCCAGATTCTGATTAGATGTTAGTGAATTCCAGTAACTTATGCCAAATTGGTTGGGATGTAAGCAAGAGTGTAGTTGTCATCCGCTAGTTTTCATGTAGTCTTGAAAATGGGAATTTTGATCTCATATTAAATTTTCCGTCTCAGCTGGTTGTGTAGTGTAACGGTTTTGCTTGTTGACGATACTTACCAATGGAAATCTGGTGTCTTGGAGAAAAGAATGTCCTTTCGGATTGCTGCTAGATATTTTGGTAGTGTAAGCTCTTATGTGATAACGCCCGAACAAAGTAAGAAAGTAGGCGGTTCGATGGGTTTACAATACAGGGAAATTTAACTGGCCAAAGAAATGGTGAAATTTGAACTTGTATTCATTTCAATTCGTGACGCAAGTTCAGCTTTGTAATAGTTTGGAATTACTCATTCTTTAAGAGTTGCGAAGTATTCATTCACCATATAATATTATTTTGAATCATATTGTTGGAATGCAAAATCTCATATCAATTTTAGCCCGCAAAAAAAAAAAAAAAAAAGACTAAATCTTAGAGGCGGTTTTTATTTTTTAAAAAGAATACTGTAGAGAGTATTAATTTGCCTCGTTCACATAAAGTGCCATAGTGTAGAATAAATAATGCGCTAGACTAGAGGAAATACAGGAAGATGATAATAAGATGTGCACCTAATCAAAGGTGAATTGCATGATAGTAGCATGTCAAAGAAAACTCGACTTCCAAAGGCAAATAACCTACGTATCAAATTTTTTATTTTATCCGAACCTACGTAATACATATCAATTGAAAACATGATTCTACAATTACCTTGTGTTTTGCGTAAATGACCATTTGAGTTTTGAGACCCAATTCAGGTATGAGGTGTCTCTGACATGGGGACACAACTTCGTAAGCTATACTCATCTGCTGATCAAGGTTACATTGTAGAAATTAAGGTGAAAAATGAGGCAAAATAACACTATGATAAGCACCCAATACTGTATATTCTTGATACTTGAGTCCTTAGTTTGATCGCTTTATACTTAGTTAATTTAGCTTTTATTTGATATTGCATGTAGGGTATGTTATTTTCATTTTGCAAGAAAACCGCTTAATAATGAGGGTTTTCAAGTTTAAAGCGAGCCGAAGGCGTCCATGACTCGAGCTGATCAAGAATTGAAGTCACAGAGGCCCAAGAACGAAGAGTCGAAGACCAGACGAGTGGCCAAGACCGTTGGAAGCCAAGCCGGAGGCCGAAAGCTGAAGAGCCCAACGATTCGAAGACGGTATCTGCTGTATCGATTCCCAGTTGCATAGGAGAACCCAACGGGCCAATTGCAAATGGGTATCGATACAGCGTTTTGCTGTATCAATACCGGTTCGCTATGGTAGCCTAGTGGATTCTCCTCAAAGCTATCCGGTAATCCTTGTATCGATACCAAAGGACTTCGCAACGGATTTTTAGGGCATTTTTGAGATATTTTATGGGCGAATGTGGGCTAGTATATATGCCCCATTACATCACAATGTGTAGAGATAACACTTTTTCAGATCTAGAATAGGATTTTACTTTCCTTGTTTTTTACTCTTGGTTGTTATTCATTGTTCTTGGTGTTCTTAGTTTAATTCTGCACTTTGCTTCCTTAATTAGTTGTAGTTTGTTATTTTACTGTTCATTAAAGTTGTAGCTACGCTCTTGATCTATCTTAATCTCTAGTTTAATTTGAATTCCGTCATATTTTTAATAATTAGCTTTGTTGATTCAATTTCTAGCGTGAGTGAGCAGTTAATTAGGCTTGGTCATGGGGTGATTAACACTCCATGACTTGGATTGATCATGCTTTTCTCTCAATAAATCCTCATGTTTTGTTGGAAAATCAAGGTAATTCATGTTTGTCTATCAAAACTTGGCGGTGTTAACCTCTTTGATCATGCATAGGCAAAAATGAGCCTACTTGCCACGCATGATACTTGGAGCTATGTCATCCCTTGCGTTTGTTAGATGAATACTAGAACTCACTTGGTATGACTCCTTTTCTAGTAAACGGGTTTAATGTCAAATCTTCCATATTGAAAGATCGTTGACACGTATCTCAACCTGAGTAATCAAAGAGAAAAGTTGATTGATTCAAGTTATGAGTGTTAAAATCTCCTAGACCTAGCCGCTTAGTTAAATTGATTTTAAAAAATACCTTTATCGCACTTTTTCTCTGTTTGAAACTATTCCTAAAGTTAGCCGTCTCAAGGCCACAAAACTTACTTCTACAAATCCAATCGAGCCGTGATAATATTCCCTTGGGTACGATACCCGGACTTCCGGATTATTATATGCTTTAAAGGACGTATTAGCCTGCGCTTGGGGTGATCTTATTCTTATTGAGTAGACAACGAAGCATACTATATAGCTACACACACACTATGAGTCCATGAAACATAGCTACACACACACACATATACATATATATATATATATTAATATCTCTATTTCTTCTAAAATGAAAGCATTGTATTTGAAAGGACTGAAATCTAGGGATACTTATGAACACCAATACATCAAAGTTGTCCATTAGCTGTTATAAAAAAAAAAAAAAAAAACCACAAATAAATCAGTTAAACACCAATAAAATCGTGAAAAGATGAGTTTGGGGTATGTCTCTGCCTTCTTGGGAAGAGCCCATAACAACCTAGACATAGCAGCTTTCTTCCAATCCTCTAACCCTTTAAAACCTAACCCACCTCCTTTTTTGGCAAGCAAACATAATCCCATTTGATCTTAGCCCCAGAAGTCTTATTTAACTCCCTCGGGCCTATGGGCTAGTGCTTGATGAGAATTCATAAGGTTGGCTGATTTCTATTCCACATTGTCTGAAACTCCAGACACCCCACAACCGGTTTTGCTGGCCACTAAACATCATGGCATATCATTAGTTACTACAACCTGACCAAATTCATTTGCGTTGTAAACTTCTTGCGAACATATTCTTGCTATAGTTGTTCACTGATTATCTCATCTACTCAGAAGTGCTAGGTTTTGTTGAAATTCACAGGTTTAGGAATGTGTGTGTGTGTGTGAGTGAGAGAGAGAGAGAGAGAGAGAGAGAGAGAGAGAGAGAGAGAGTGTGTGGATGGTTAAGAAATGGTATAAAGAGTAGTCGAAGGGGTGCTTCGGAGCAGGTGTTTTAGGAGGTGGTGAGGTCGTAAATGGTGAGGGTTTGGAGGTCGAAGGAGGATGAGGGGCAAAAGTCTGAAAGGGTGGAGCCCCTAGCTAGGGGTATGGATTTATTTGGAGGCAAAGGTGTGAGTTGTTGACGTGGGGTGTAGCGGCGACAGAGTTTGATTTGGGGGGAGGGCGGGGGGATGGGCATGACATTACAACTAGAGTGAGATATTACAATGGACAAGGAGAGATAAAACTCTATCTTATAGGCCTCATATATGGAGACTTCTAGGGTGTTCCACTTTTTTTTTTTGGCTTATCTAGGGTGTCCACTTTCTTCCACATATGAGGCTTTTATGAGGCTACATTATTTCTAGGAGGTTTTCGAGGATACTCCACTTTGTTGCTAGGTGGAATTTTAAATCTCAAGTATCCTAGGAGCCTCTGTCACGCTCTTAATTTTCAACATAGATAAATAAACCATTTCAATTAAAGATCCTCACATATCATATATATAATACCCAAAAGAGTTTCCCACATGCTCTATTTAAAAATTCAGTCCCCAAGTTTAGAGAATTACAACTTTGGCACTTCAGCCTAAATTAGTTGAGATACAAGTACAAACATGTTTAGAATATTACAAATTTTAGTCAAAAGATAAATCAAGAGTAATTAGTTACAAGACCATCTTTAACAAAATGAGATCTTTACAAAGATGATGAAATAACTAACGATGTCAGCTTCCAAAAGTCTTTCACTGTCATGCACACAATGCATGCAATTTGTTGCCCGACATTTGAACCTAAAAAGAAAGATTAGGTTGAGCTACACTAGCCTAGTAGGAAAATCTTTACCAATCTTATATGTAAATGTGATGATAAGGGCAAGAGAAGGAAAACAAGAGGATATGGCTCAACGACGAAATACAATCGACTCAAGGATATGCCAAACATTCAAGGCGATCATTCTAAGATATGTTATAATCACATTATGCCATAAAGTTCACAATACTCAAGCAAGTAACAACTTTGACACGACTCTTTATCCCATATCTCCACCATTGGCATTTCCACCCCTTGCGTTGCCAAATAATACCACGAGAGTCACCATATTACCACCCCTAGCGTTATGATGTACACCAATATCTAAGGTCACCGTATTACCACCCCTTGCGTTACGAGACCATCTAAATCTTCATATTACTACTCCTTGCATTACGAGACTTTCTAAATCAACCACCGACCCAAACAACTATTTCCTCACTCTACCTACAAGTTAAAACTTTCTTAGAACGTCATACATTCATGAAATATGTCACGACATGCCAACAATATCATAAATATGCCACAAACGTTCACAAGCAATCATTCATTCACAAGTTGCATCTTATTGACTTTTAACCAAGTAAAATATCATCCATTCCTTATTAATGGGAGGCCAACAGGTCAAAAAATAACATTCACTAATCATAGGAAGTCATAATGACACAACAAGAATTATAGGAGTAACCAATGGATGTTGGGAGACTGACACACCCCCACTCTAATAGTCATAACTTTCTGTGTACTTAGAGTCTTTAGGTGATTTTGGTGGCAATAGAAAGTTAACTTCAAGACCTTCGAATCAACATAAAATTTGTATGAAACGGACATCGGACGAAGAAGTTCTGGCCGTTTGAAGTTGGCTAAAACTCAAAAGATGGCAGAATTTCCAGAGAGGGGAGGGGATCGATCCCTGGGCTTACTGGACCAAAAACGAAAAGGGGGATCGATCCCTACGCGATTTTCTGCAGATTTCGACAGCTTTTGAAATGAACGAAAGGAGACGATTAAGGTCTGATTCTCACACCAAACCAACATATAAACACATAAGAGAGGTAAAGAAGTCCCTACCTCATGACGAACACCAAGATCTACGTGATTTGAGCAAGCGCTAGCTTCTTTAAACTTCAAATCTTCGATTCAAGCTTGACCCAGGGATTTTCGAGCTCAAAAACATGAATGAAAGGTCGGAGGGAGGTTGACTCTTGGAGTTCTTGACTGATTGAGTGGTGTTTTGAGTGAGACGAAAGGAGAGAGAGAAAGATCGGTAGAGATATATATATATATATATATATATATATATATATGGAGATATTTTTATCTCCTACACCACACACTCCCCCTTATATACTCCCATATCGTCAAATCTCACACACACACACACACACACACACACACACACACACACACTCCCTCATGTTTCCATTCTATTACTTCAATTCCCAATTTAATTAGTCAACAAATAAACCAAAATTTTCTAATTAACCATTTATTAAACACTTCAATAATTAAAGATTTTTCGGGTCTCTACAGCCTTTTAGTTTCTAATGTAACTTAAAATTTTCAGCATTTTTTCCGTTGATATTTTGGTTCTTAAAGTTGGATTAGCAGCCACTAGTCTAGTCACTACACTCAATGAGTTAGGGTGTGTTCCATTAACTAAAATAAATACTTATTTATTGAATTGTTCGGACAAAATATTAAGCCTGGCTTATTGGCTTGTTGGCTTAATCGACAAAAAGCCACGGCCGACAGAACCCGGGAGGGAAATGATGTTGACAGGCATTAATAGTTTTGGCTCTTCTCATACCTATGAAATTACTATAATATCCTTACACAATAAGTGCAATAGAAAGGGAAACCCACCTATCTTGTGCTAGGGCATTTTGATAATTTTGTCATATGTAGGGGCCTACGTAGGATACTCTGCCAGGAGTGTCAGCGTGGCTTTTTGAGGTTGGCTTTTTTAGTCGAAGGAGTGTGGTTTTTTTAGCCGATATTGGAGGGGAAGCCGGCTTAATCGATCTTTTGTCCAAACAACCCCTAAATGTAATGTATTAAGAGAGAATAACCTGTCTTGTAGAACGAGAAATAAGTACTTAAAAAATAAAAATCTTAGCAGAACGGGGCCAACAATCTTCATCCTAACCTCGGCCAAAGCTTTCTCAGGAGTTCTCTTTTTCAAGGCAACCTTCAATATGAAATTGATTGAAGCTGCTAGAAGTTGAAACCCGAATTTGGTTTTTCTGTCAATCTCGACTTGAAGATATTATGGCAACAATCTTGTTTTATAGAATAATAATAAGATCCAAATTCCTGAAATCTGAGAAATACAACAATGCATTCATCTCCTTATTACACGTGTCATTTGTAAGCACTTATCTCTATTATAAAACAGAAGGATGTGGGGACAAATTCTTGGAACGGCTTAGATTCATTTGATCCAAAGACTGTAGTGCATGCTCCCACTTCCTGGTTGAGTGCCCATGATTTTCACCTAAATCACACAATTGTCATCCCCTTCCAATCGGGATGCATAGTGTCGTAGACACGGATTAACACTAGTTCTTCCAATAACTTACTATTGTATGTTGATCTCAGACCTGAAAATGTTCAGAATTACTATTATTCATATCACACTATCTCATAATAAGTAAAGACTAGGGGGACAGGAAGTGTAACTTGTACATAGATTTTCATGGGAAATAAATTTCAAGCTCATGCCTATTTTTTCAGAATCTCAAATGTTTGATTGTCTTAACTCGATGAACATAAAATGGGATCAGAAAACTTAAAACAAACGTCAAAACAGTATGAACAGTTAATGGAATTTATGAGGAATAAACAGTACTTAAAACAAACGTCAGAGACTGCGAAAAAATCCGTTAGTTTTGTACATAACTTTTGTGGATCATTAATTCGTCTTGACGAGAAGAATTGGAAAAGTATTTTTTTTAATTATTACCCAAATATTTTGGAAAAATATCCCACTTTTCAGCAAAAAAAAAGTTAAAAAGTTGGCCTTTTGGGTTTAATATTGGATATTTCCATCCGATACCTTTCGCCGGGACGAATCAATAATTCACAAAAATTTGGCGCAAAGCTAACGAACACGAATTTTTTCTGAGTAAGGACAAAACCTTCAAAAATCCTTTTAGCTAAGTTTTGTTTCATAAAGCGGAAAATATGTATTTAAAAATAAGACCCTTAGCGAAATGAAGTATTTTATTTAAAAAGTAAGTATTTATTTCCCTTAGCGGAACAATACCTTAGGTTTTTTTTTTGTTGTAGATAATATAAGGTGTTCCAGATCAATTTATGCGCACTAAATTATGCGCACTAAACTAATTCCTGTACTTATGCACGTGAATGAGATGATCTCAAAAATTGTTAGGGAAGAAAACTTCAATATGAGACCTTCGTAGGAGGCCACTCATGAGTCCCAAACCAAGATGCTAGGCCAACCCCTTGGGTTGATTAATGGCCCCTTAATGAATTACACTGTTATTTTTGTTGAAGGACTCAACAGTCAACACACACTCCCCCAAAAAAGGAAACTCCTTCATCCCTTCACTCAATGTTCTCTCTCATAGTATTCAATCTCCTCTGAAACAGGCAGCTGAAAGCTAATCAGCATTGGTTTGGTCACAAACACGTTTTGGATTCGGAAAGCATTCGATTCCAACTTGAAATGGCTGATCAATCCAAGAGATGGATTTTGATGACAACGGCTCAGACGCCCACAAACATAGCAGTAATCAAGTACTGGGGCAAGAGGGACGAAAACCTGATACTACCCATTAACGATAGCATCAGCGTGACTCTGGATCCGGAGCATCTTTGCACTACCACCACTGTCGCTGTTAGCCCTAGCTTTGACACGGATCGCATGTGGCTCAATAAAAAGGTCATAAAAAAGAGGAACTTTTACTACTATTCTGGGTACTTTCATTTCTGGTGTTTCATCTTCTTGTGTTAATGTAAGTTTTATTTTCCTGTTTGGTTGCTAAGAAAACTGTTATAATAAGGCCAAGAAGCAAAAATGGGGTAGAGAAACCTGAATCTTATTTCTAGTTGGTGTAGTAAGGCGGGCGGGCGGGCGCAATGACAAGCACATGACCGTGTCATGCATTGCCTAGCCCGGTGACAAACACACGTCACCCGTTTTATAGAGGTGGAGGGCCGAGTATGATAGATGAGGCTCTCTGAGAGTTGATTCTGGGGCCGTTCTGCTTTTTTTTTAACTTTTTTTTTGAAAAAAGAGGTAATTTCAAACTCAAATATAATAAAAATGAAAAATAAGTTTTCGATTTTTTTTCACTGTTCAAAAAATCTCAATGAAATCTATCAAACAAGATCCTATTAATAGAAAAATTATTTGCGTAAATACATTATTTTTGAGTTATCTTCTTTTTTTAAAAAGTACTTTTTTAAAGAGAGTGGAACACCCCCCTAATCTGCATTCCTAATGGTAGGTTGCGGCAAACAATGTATTACGTTCTCTTGGGATGTGCAACTTTCTCTGATTTCTTTTCGTTTTTTGTTCACATTGAATCGTCTTATTCTTGTTTGTGCTTTCCGATGCTCTACACTCTAAATGAAAAAAGCAGGGTAATGTGCACAGAAATTGATTTGGGTCTCTAGACCTGCCGTCTCTCATGCATTTCAACTTTGATTTAGGGGCATGATTCTACATCAAAACTTCCCTTTAACTCCTCACAAGGTATCGGGGAGCCACTATTTTAGCGGTATTCTGAGAGCAACCAATATTTTAGTTGCTGATGTGCATATATTGCCAAAGGTTAAATTTATCTCCAATCCTCTTGAAATTTTCTGTGATGCCGCACAGTGATATTGGGGCATGGATACCCCCATAAATATGAACATTTAGATGCCCCCATAAATATGAACATTTAGAGTGAAAAATGGATAAATATCACCCATTAGATCAAAACCACTCACAAAAACAAGGTGGTTTTATGATTTTTCCTCATGTCACACGTACCACAATATATGGCTATACTTGCCACAATGTATGATCACACTAACACAATGTTTGGTTATACTTGCCACAATGTATGGCCACAACCTATACGTACACTTACCACAATGCATGGCCGTACTTACCGCAATGTATGGCCATAATCTATACTCCAACGGTTGAGGGAAAATGAGGCATGGATGCCCCAAAACTGGATTGGGGCATCATAGCCGGATCCAACTGAGTGACTTTCATTAGGCTTGGACCAACAGTTCTTGACCACTTACGTCCTCTTGCCCAATCCTGAGTGTTAAGTAATCTGCATCTTGCACCCTGCCGAGCACTTCAAGGACATGAGGCTCAGACCATAAAGCATTCAGACATTTGGCCCACTCCACCTCCCCGCCCATAACCCCAATGAGTGGGGACTAGATGAGTTCTGTTATTGTTGATTAGTCTTATTCTTACATAACATGTTGTTTGGGTTATATGTGAATAGCTGGCTAAAATTGTAGTTGAGTTGAAAGTATTGTTTATTTAGGTCTTAATTTCTTAAAGAGCTTTTCTAGGTTGTTGCCTCTTCGTTTCTGCATTGTTTCTTTTTTCCTCTTATTATCTGGATCTGTGATTCTTACCTCAGTTTGGTTGCTGGGAGTATTTAAAAACAACTTGGGAGAGAACTTACGACATGCAGGAACTTATACATGTGGTTCGCGTTTCTAAGAAGCTGTATAGCTCGCTTGAGATGACTGTAATTTGCTTCTCTATTTTTGGTGTTGATTGGTGGCACTTTTTTTCTGTTTGTTCTTTGGCTGGCTATCATAGGAGATTTCCCTTTCCAGTGATAGATACCAGAGGTGTTTAAGGGAAATCCGGTCCCGTGCTAATGATTTTGAGGATGAAAAAAAGGGCATCAAAATCACTAAAAAGGATTGGGAGAACCTGCATGTCCACATTGATTCTTATAACAATTTCCCTACTGCTGCTGGTTTGGCTTCCTCAGCTGCCGGTTTTGCCTGCTTTGGTAAAGAACTGTTTTTCTCTTCTTTTGGGCTTATTGCGTGCATTTGTCTTCTTCATTCTAATGATTCACACTATAAAATTTATGATAAACTGATCTGTACAATCCCGCTGATTCACAACCACTAAGTCACTTCTGCTATTAGGGTATGAACTTGTTTGATATTGATTAACTATAACAGGGCGCTTCTTTGCACTCTGGGGTTCCAATAATCCTTTTCGAAATACTCCTTTGTTACTTTCCAACAGTCTTTTGCTTCCATGACGGTAAAGATGGATGCTTTTGTTTATTTGAAGAAAGATAAAAATTGCATCAGGAAGTCACCCTGGGTTTCTACAAGTTTACGATTTACATCTTTTCAATGGCTCATCGATATATTCTTTCTGTTTTTCATGGTCGTCGTAAATTTTAAGCTAAAGACTTGTGGAGATGCACAAATTTGTATTTGGAGACAAACACAATGCAATTGAGTGGAGCGGAATGAAAGAGTTATAAATGCAGACATATCGATTTGAACCCAACTACTCAAGACATCATAGAAACCAAAACTTTGACAACCATGGTATATCAAAAGTTGCCCTAAGCATAAGCTATCAGGAAGTTCGCCCAACAATGTACGACACATTTTTCTTCTAATCTTGAGGTGCATTCTAGGCTTGCTAATACATTCTGGCTATTTACTTATAAAAACAAAACTCCATAATAATCCATGGCCAACAGAATAAACAAATTTCAGAAGGGAAAATAAATTCTTTGCTACATTGGATTTACTCTGATGTTTATTAGTACTTGTTGCATGCCCAAACCTTCTAATCAGTCATGTAATTGTTTTTTTCACTTATTTTTGATTAACTATTTTTATTGTAGAGCACTGTGAAGTGTGAAATGTGCACTTTGAGTGCCACACAACTTGACCTATCTCTTTCCATTAGTAAATTTATCGTTGATGTACCAATTCTTTCTTATAATTATTTTGCTGTCATGGCCAGGTAAACATAAGGCAATTTACTACTAAATCTCTGGAGCCCAACGATAGATCAATTCTTAAGTACATGTGAATTGCTATAGGTTTACTAGCTAATGTAACTATGTTTTCTAGCTTCTATCTATGAGATGAAATTGCATACTCATGTGATCTATGTATTTTCTGCTAACTAGCTTAAGGGAAGCTGCTTAATCTTTTTTCTTGTGAACAGCTTGCTTTAGTGACGATACATTGTATCTTAGATTTAACTGTTTCAATTGGGTTCAACTGATGCTTAAATTTCTCCGTGCAGTTTTTTCCCTTGCAAGGCTAATGAATGTGAAAGAAGATCTGGGAAAACTTTCTGCCATAGCAAGGTGTTCATAATTTAGTTGATTCGTTTCTATTTTAATCCCGTGCTAATGGCTTGGTATTGCTGTTACTTTCTGCATTGTGATATTCTTTCTGCCTGATGTTTTTCATTAACTTGTGTAATTTCTTAATTCGTTTTATCCGAGATACACATATCCAACTATCCACGGCTGTGATATTCATAATTCGTACTCATTCACATATAGGCAAGGCTCAGGTAGTGCTTGTCGAAGTTTATATGGTGGATTTGTCAAGTGGAACATGGGAAAAGTAAGTTTGATTTCCTACTGTTAGTGATGCTATATGCGTAATGCTTTAGGATGGTAGTCTGACTTTTCTTTCCTGAATTTGGTAGAATGACGATGGGAGCGACAGCGTTGCTGTTCAACTTGCAGATGAGAAGCAGTGGGATGATCTTGTCATTATTATTGCTGTGGTACTTACCTTTCTTTCATTTGACATAGTTTTGTCCAAAACAATAACAGTGGCTTCTATTCAGCATATGGAAATTATCTTCCCCCAAGAATGCATGCGAACAACCCGATCCCCCATGGTCTGCAATTCAGAGTAGCTTGCGGTCCTGGCCTCTCATATCCAAGTTGCTTGTTTGTATAGTTTATTTCTGTTCTTTTGGTGAGCTACTATTTATACTACATTTCATAGGGAGGGTATGTGTATGCAAGATCATTTATCAAGATCTCCGCTTTCGACTATTTAGCCCCTGTACTAGGGATGATGTGATATGACAAAAAAGATCCTTTTCTAGTGCTTCATATGTTATTCTTTTGGCTTTTTTCCTTTTTTGGAGAGGGGTGGGGGGAGTTGCCTTTTGTTATTGTTTTTTGTGCAGTTTCTTCCAGTAATGTTGGTTTTAGCAGCTAGAATAATTAATTTTGAGGCACATGCTGTTTACTGTGATTCTGATGGATGCACTTGGTTAGTTTCTCAGGTGATATTGGGATTGACTTGTAGTTGATTGTGGTTCATAATCGCTCCATTTAAGCCAATCATCTTCAAGCCTATAAAGTGTGTTTGATGGGTTCAAAAATGTCTTTGGTGTTATTCAACTAGCTTGATATTGGGAATATGTTGTAATACTCATTTGTGTCAGTAATGCTATCACATACTTGAGGGGAAAGCAAATTTACAGTATTTATACATTGATCCCTTGAACGAGCAGATTAGGAATTTTGGAAGTGATACCATACTGTATTCTAAACCTCCCTGATTTAATAACCAGCAGGCGCTGCTGTTGATTTCAGGTAAGTTCACGGCAGAAGGAAACAAGTAGTACCACAGGAATGCGTGAGACTGTTGAAACAAGTAAGCTCATACAGCATAGAGCAAAGGTATTTTTTTGTCTTCTGACCTGTCTAATTCACTTAAATATTTCTCCATACATAATTAACCAGGTTACTAGTAAAGTCCACTTATAAGCATGAACTTTCTTCAATGGTTCTTAACTTAGATTGTTCAACGAAATATTGCCTTACGATTTTCATGACCTCTTTTTGGAGCAGATGTTTTTTTCTTAAATATGATGCGTGTAGTTCACACAGAATATTGGTAGTTGAATGTAACTCATTATGTTTTTTCAATCCTTTTTTGGAACAGGAAGTTGTACCAAAACGAATTGTTGATATGGAAGAAGCCATTAAAAATCGTGATTTCCCATCTTTTGCACGTTTGACTTGTTCTGATAGCAACCAGTTTCATGCAGTCTGCCTGGATACATCTCCCCCTATATTCTACATGAATGACACATCCCATAGGCATGTCATTTTCACATTTCCTCCTCCTCAACTTTGGCTGGCAGGATAATCGTAGATTAGTTAATGAGCTGCATCATATCTTTCTAATACTTATCTTGGCAAGGGTGTAATCTTTCAGGATAATTGGTTGCGTGGAGAAATGGAACAGCGCAGAAGGTTCACCCCAGGTTTGTGCTATCTTATTCAGCTTGTGCACCTTTCTAATTGCATGACATACAGATTGATGTCATGATGTGTCCCTTATTAGATAATGGGAAGATATCTCCGGCGTAGAAGATTTTTTCCGCTGTATTGTGAGAAAAATGCGTAAAAAATTCGGTTTTTGGGTAATTAAACCAGCTACACTACATGCATATTCTGCCAAGTGCCAACTAGGTACATACTAATATACCACCCAAAGGGTAATCAAAAGAGCTACATTTTATGCTTATTCCGCCACCCTAGGTACATGTCTAATCTACCCTCCGGCACCCTCAGATTGCCAGGGGACAATACCAGGAGGCCTTTCTATGATATGTACTTCAAACCACAAAAACAAAATATTGAAGATTGAACTACTATCTCTCTGGGAGGCATTTGAACTTCCTTTTTGTTTTTCTATGTTCTATTAATTTTTTCCCTCGTCTGGGTTGAGGTGAAATTGGATACTACTGGTAACGTAACTGCTTGTTCAATCACTTCTCGAACTATTGCAAACATGAGAAGAAGAGTCTCGGCATCGCAGTCCATATCTTAGTTGCACGAAGCGGGAGCGGGAGTAGGGGAGCAGATGATCATAGAAGTGTGGGAGCGTTTCAGAAAAAATTATTAAAGTTATAAATATTTTTATATATTTTAAATTAATATAGTTAAATGTCAAAAAGAAAATATTATTCTATCACTTAAATTGCAAAGCATAAAAGTATATATAATTTTAATATGTGATTCTAGGCTTCCAGCTAATCATAGTTGCACGAAGCGGGGGCAGGAGTGAGATCGGGGGCGGAGGATTATAGGAGCTCTTCTTTCGGGACGAGGAGCGTCGTGAATATATTTAATGCAAGAAAATATTATTATGCGTCATTCATGTCAATTGCAAAGATAGTCTTAGACTCTTAGTGCCTAAGTAATATTATGGTTATATTAAGTAATTGAGCAAATTTAAGTTAATGTATTTATAGTTTCTTATCATTACTTTGTCTTTTCTCTTGCTAGGTGTCTTTTATTTTTTTGGGATTTATATGCCTAAGAGGTTCTAAGTGGGTTCCTTTCTCAATGGGAGCGAGGCTCCTAGGAAGAAGCGCCGGAGCGAGGTTCCGGGGTGGATTCGCCACCCACATAGGAGTAGGGATGGCAATTTGAACCGAACCGATGGGTATCCGAACCGTAACCGAAAATTTTCCCCGAACCATAACCAAAATTTTCCCCGCGGGTTTGGGTATGGTGGAGGCTATGAGATAACCGAACGGGTTCGGTTCAGTTGTGGTCCGTCTGTTACCCGAACCGAACCGAACCGAAAATAACCGAAACCTTGAAATTACAAAATTACCCATGTTTATATATACATACATCTACAAGTTTTAGGGTATTTCTCATTTCCAGACCGACGCCTCCATTCCAAAGGCTATCTGAGGAGACCAGAGGTTTCTCTCTCTCTCTCTCTCTCTCTCTCTCACACACACACACACACACACACTCGGCAAACTGTCCATCTCCAGAGCCAGAATCCAGATCCATCGCTCCAAGCGCCTGTTGCCGCTGTCGAGAAAATCTAGAGTTCAGAAACAGCAAAAGGGTCTTTGTAATTGACGCATGTAGATCTGTGAGATGGGTTTTTATCTGTTATATCTCTGAAAGCATTTGGTATTTCCCATTATGTTTTCGTTGATACACATTATCATGATATGATTTGGATTGACTGTGGCGATTTCTCTCACAAAGGGACCTCATCTAGGCTTCTCTCTCCCCTGCTCTCCCCTTTTTCTCTCCCTCTTTTCGTCTAGTTCGGTTCCCCGTTCGGTTCGGGGATTATCCGAAATCCGTTTGGTTCGGGTATGGGTAGCCACTTCCCTCCCCGTTCGGTTATTGGGGCGGATTCGGGGTGGGTAATTATTTCGGGTATCGGGTACGGAAATACCCATATCCGCCCCGAACGCCCCAATTGCCATCCCTACATAGGAGGTTCTTGCAACTAAGGTTTATATTCCATAGGCATCACAGACTAGATATCTTGGATTCCTATTCGTACCGATTTCTGAATTCCTATAGATAACTTAACAGAAACAATTATAAGCACATGTTCAGTTTATGGAACAGAATGTTGGCCTATTAAGAAACATGTGAGCAAGATGAGTGTAGCGGAAATGAGAATGCTAAGATGGATGTGTGGTAAGACTGGACAAGATAAGATTAGAAATGAAGCAGTTCGTGAGATGGTAGGTGTTGCACCTATAGAGGAGAAGTTGAGGGAAAATATGCTAAGGTGGTTTGGGTATGTCTACCGTAGACCAGAAGATGCAGTAATTAAGAGAGCGGATATGATAGCCCTAGGTAACAATGTCCCGGGGAGGGGTAGACCTAAATTGACATTAGATGTAGTACGCAAAGATATGAGTATAATAAGTGTGTGTGAACAAGTGGCTTTTAACAGAGCTCAATGGAGGAAACGGATTCATGTAGCCGACCCCAAGTGAGTGGGATGCAAGGCTCAGTTTGATTTGGTTCAGTTTAATCCCATTATTATCCAAACACAAATTCCTCCACAAAACAAGATCCAAGTACAACATCAGGACATAAATGCATCACATAGTCCGGAAAAGCTTCAGAAGCTCTGAAATTTCTCTAAAAGCTCAGCTCTATAGTTGCTTCTTTTCTGACTTCATCGTTTATAGACCATAAAAACATGTTCATGAAATTGAGCTGAGTTCACTGCCTTAAGTTTTGCATCGTAAGTTTTTTATGCTTCGCCATTAACGAGTCTTCATTGTATACTAATGTGCATATGAAAGTAAAAACTTAATTGTCAAGGCCTGTCGCATAGGACTGACCATACATTCAAATCAAAAATTTGTTAGCAACCTTGAATAGGTTAGTTATTTCAGGTTCCATGCATACTGGTTCTCATTTAATAAATAGATTCATACCGGTCTTTCATCTCTAATTGCTTCATGTTGGTTGTTCAGTAAAAGTGACTTGTCACACCCCAAAATGGGAAGTGACCGGCCATGAACCACAAGACTGAAACTCGTAGAACATGCAGCCTAAAAAGAAATTTGATTAAAAACTAAGGAAATTTGATTAAAAACCAAGGCAATGAACTAATAAACGGTAACCATTTTTTTTATTTATTAAGAACAACTCCAACCAATTAAGTTCAACAAAAAATATGGGGCACAACCATCCCATGAACGAACCAATATCCAGTGATCCAACAATAATAAAGAGGAGTCGTTATCTGACAATTATTTCGAATGCGGAAGCGATTTATTAAAATAAAATTTGAATGAGACACCCTATGGACGTCAACAAAAGAAATCCCCGAGATGCCACCAGAGTCCTTACCTAACTCTTCAACTTACTTGAAAGAGAAGTTGGATAAAAATCCGTCAGCTGACGAGCTCAATGAATAGCAAGTATGTATATTAAATAAAGTTGAAAGCAAGGATGAAAGAACATAATTGGCATACGAGGTGTCCAGCAGAATAATAATAAATCAATGAAGCATTTAACCAATAAATATTCTTGGTGGTGATCACAACATTAACTCCATCAACAATGGGGAACCACAATCAAACAATACCATGGTCAAAATAAATCTTATCAAAATTTGATCCAATATCGAACTTAGTCACCAGGGTTGGCAGCTCGTGGTACTTTTCCCTAAGACGATCCGGCGAACACGAAGAGGAATAATTTCCCTGGACTTCCGAAATAAATGTTCCCATTAATATCCACCAAGTTCTCACCAAAAAGAATATTAACAATTGATCTCAGAAAATTCATCGCATGCCAATTTATAGAACAATTTATAAACAGCTTTGAGTCTTCAAATAACATCATATAAATTTCTTAAGGAAATACTTCTAAGGGGCACATGGAACTTTTGAAAATACGTAATATACTTAACTACTCACCTGGGTTCGAGGATAATGCAAATTGATCAATGAGAAATGAAGTTATCCTGAGCAAAATAGCAAAACATGGAATGACCGACTATTCAATACACACTAAGTAAATAACACTCACTATCCAAATAAAATAAGAACCTAGCCTAATCCTAATTACTAACCATCAGTAGCAAACCAAAACCCAAATCTACACTGCCACGCTACTACTTTCTTCCTCCAATTCTCCCATAACAATTTCCAGTTCAAACCTCACACTCCAGAAGTGAAGTAGTAAGTGTTAATATTTAGAATCATCTTACAAATCCCTTAACCAAAACACCTCTTGCACTTGCACTGAATCACCACATGGACCGCCACACAACCCAAAATCACCTCCAAACTCCATGGTCCAATAACATGATGAAAAGGAAATAATTCTCGCCAGAGAACTTTGTGCAAAACTAAGCAAAACCCAAATTTCCCTTTATTAACTCCACTGATCCACA
This sequence comes from Rhododendron simsii, assembly GCA_014282245.1. NCBI lineage: Eukaryota > Viridiplantae > Streptophyta > Magnoliopsida > Ericales > Ericaceae > Rhododendron > Rhododendron simsii. Next base: position 16,131,428 of record CM024955.1, read on the forward strand.
CTTTCAATAAAGCCAAGTTTTGTTTTCTTGTTGAAGTCCCTAAACTACTCTAACGGGGAAAGGAAAGAAGGAAGATGAACAAGAAGGAAAAGGAACATAACACTTTGGCAAACTTCCACGAAGTAAAATCCTCGATTGCGGCTGCTCTCCTCTTTCTCTCTCTCTCGATTGATCGATCGATCGATTGAACGATATACTCCAATATATAACCCTAGTCTCGTATTACTGACCCACGTTCCCTAAATAATATGTAACCACTTAATAAAAATATTTAATATGGTACAACACCAAATACTAAAACTATTTAGACTTATACCCTAACACTATTATAGTGCCAACAACAGTTATACCATGTGGAGAGAGAAAATATCAATTAGGATTCAAACCATAAAAATCTTCTTTTTTTTATTACAGAAATATAATTATTAGGGATAAAAAAAGACGAGGTGTAACATGACTGATCTTGATATGTTTGACAGGTAGCTTACACTTTTGACGCGGGGCCAAATGCAGTTCTGATTGCGCGCAATAGAAAGGTTGCTGCCCTTTTGCTTCAGAGGTTGCTTTTCTATTTTCCCCCGCATCCAGATACTGATTTGGACAGGTATCTTGCGTCTACAACTTCACTTGGCAAACTAATCTCTAATTCTAGTTCCTATGATTTCCAAAAGCATTGTTATTTTGAAGAAGTCTGGGATGATAAGTTCTCTGATAATGTCTTTTATCTATTTTGGGGGCCCAGTTATGTTATCGGTGATAAGTCTATACTACAAGATGCTGGGGTTAAGGACAAAAACGATGTGGAAGCTCTGCCGCCACCTCTGGAAATAAAGGGCAACATTCCAGCCCAGAAGTACATGGGGGATGTCAGTTACTTCATCTGCACAAGACCTGGGAGAGGTCCTGTTTTACTTGGTGATGAAAGCCTTGCTCTCCTCAGCCCTGAAACTGGGCTGCCTAAGTGAAGAGACCAAAACTGCGTTCCGTGAATTCCAATATGTGGTGCTCTCTCTATTGCATTTCTAGCAGCACTTGATATTTTCCCTTTTTATCTTGTCAAGGTTTTTGTATCATCTGCTTTGGTACAAGAAAGAATTTATGAACCTGGATCAATATTGCCAATTTTCCAGCTTTTGAAACAATTCTATGTGAAGTTCTAAATGGGCGTTGTTTGAATTGTTTCGTTGGCCAACTTATTATGGGATTGCGACATTACAATGTTGTTCTTGCTTGCCCAACAGTCACGTTGGACGTGTTAAAAATCTTGTATCCTTGCATTTGCTCTTCCAATCCTCAATTTCCAAACTATTTTGAACGCCCGTGTAAGTGTGGCCAATATGGGATCTATTCAATGTAACAGATTTATTCAATGTATCCTTTTGGAGTGGATGCATCTGTGTTGTAGATATAGATGGTTCGATGGTTTGTGAACATTGTTTTAAGAAGTGTGCGTAAGCACACAATGAAGCGAGACGAGGGTGGCAAAGCGTAGTTGAAAAGCACGTGATGCAGGGCTAATTAATGCTCAAGGCGCATGAAGTGCGCCCTTGAGTATCCACTTGGAATATCTTAAAATTTAATCATAGACATCCATTTATTAGTCTATCTAGCACATAATGGGGCCAGTGTGCCAAATAATAACTTGAGATTTTGATTGTTGAGATTTTGATTGTTAATTAGGTCCCCACTAGTTGACAAGAAGGATTACTCTCTTGAGTTAGTCGGGTCCTTGAGCCAAGTACCAAGTAAATAAGAAACCTATCATTTTAAGCAGACCCAATATCTGGAAAACGATTTGAAGAAGGGTGTGAGAAACTGGTATGACAAAGTTTCTCCTTAAAAGAAGCCGAATTTTGTGACCGTAGTGAAATCTTATGAAACATGAGCTCTAAATTAAGAAATATCAAACTTCAAACTTTGTTTATATGCAAACTTTGTTTGTTTTAAGGTGTTAGATCAACACAAAAGAGAAGAAACCTAACAACAAACCGAAGAAAAAGCGTTGTATAAAGTGAAGTGCACGAGTTATGATATGTGCATTTGACAAACGCCATTTACTATGTTTCTTTGTATGTGGAACAATAAAGGGAGGAGGGTTGGGCTCTCTCTCTCTCTCTTGTTGGTTTAGACAAAACAAAACAAAGAATAAAGGGTTGACTCCCTCCCCCTCTCTCTCGAAAATGGGAAGGGAAATAGGGTTTGGTTTTTGTAGGAGAAAGGGGAGATGGAGTGTGGGGAGTAATAAAGAGGAGTTAGTTTAGGTTAAATCTCGTGGTTAATGAGATGTAGGCTTAGAGCTTTGGTATGGTGGTTAAAGGAAGGTTTTCTAGAAGAGTTGTTGGATTGTAATCGGCTAGAGAAAAGAGAAGGCCAAAAATGGTTAAATATGGAGGTGATGATGTGGGAGGTGTTGGTTAGGAAGTAATGTAGTTTAGGGTTTTATTTGGGGAGATTTAAAAAATAGTCCTCGGGTTCAACTCTTTGTAAGTTTTCATTCGGTACTTTTTGAAAAGTTAAATTTTCATTCTTTTAGATGGTGAATTACCTATATTACCCTTTTAATAAGATATTTATATGTAGGTGTATATTTACTTTCTAAATTAGTGGGATTCTAGTAATTATAGTTAGCTAAAATTATGGGTTGATTAATGGATAGAAAGGGGGGAATTTTCAATTTTTAAAATCCTTAATGGATATATTCTATCTACTTAGTTTCGTGAATTTTCAAATCCTTAATTTTTTGAATTTACGTAAATTGGTCGTATTAAATTATAAACTTACGTAAATATGGTTCGACGAATTTCCCGAAAATTCATGATTTATTTTAAAAAAATGAATGCACCATTTTTATTCATGAAAATACATGAATAAATTAATAAAAATGCATGAATAAAATAATCAAAATACATGGAAAATATGAATACACCATGTTTTTAATCGACCATGAAAAACATGAATAAATTAATCGGCCATGTTTTTTTTGAATACACCATGAAAAACATGAAAAACATAGAAACACATAAATACACCATGTTTGTTTATGATTCACAACCCTCGCATGATTTGCCGCTTGACACTGCTCACCATTGATCGCCATTTTATTGCACCACCACTCGCAGCGTCCAAAACTTGCAAAATGGAATGGAAGATTTTGCCATGCGTTGTCCGTGCATCTCCTCCCTGCGCCGCCGCTCGTCTCCCATCGCTCGTCGCTCGATCATTTCTGAAATTCCAGAGATTGGACGGAGGCAACTAGAAATGGGGAATGTTCGCCCAACTGGAAATGGGAAATGGAAGATTGGGGTAGCGGGGAAGGAATAGTTGCCGGCATAATTAGGGGTGGGAGGTTGGGTGGGGGGTTTTTAAAGATTTGCCTAAAATTTTGGAATTTAAATTAAGGGTGATTATCCTAAAATTAGGCTAGGACCTTTACGGTTATTTTTTAGTCCCAAAAATCCCTACCTATATATACATATATTATATATATAAAGGGCAATCCTGGAATAAATTAAAAGTGAGGATGTAAATATAACTGTTCAAAAAGTGCAAGATGAAAACTTACGAGGGATGAGATTTGAGGATGAATATTTAAAAACTCCTTTTATTTGGTAGGACTTTAATAGTTAGGGTTTCTAGTTACATCTTATTTAGTCACAAAATCATATAATTTAAATAAGTGATTTTTTATTTAGAATAAAATTACTCTAATTGTAAAAATAAAAAATAAGGCTAAAATTAGGATCTTTACAATTTGATATCCGATAAATATGACTTTTTGCAAGATTGGAGTTCTCAACAAGTTCTACAAAGTGAACTGTTTAGATCATCAAACCAGAACTACACGGGACTGCATTTAGTCCAATTCACGCTACAGTTGGATTAGCCCAACTGGCAAGAATCTACTCGACAAGGCAAACAAAATAAATAGTTTATATCAAATAACATGACCCAGGATGGATCCTATGATGGGTGCACATGACATCACAGAAACTGCTCCCGTTCTAGACAGAGCATTTTGAAAAAAAAAAAGAAGAAGAATATTTCTACATGTTAGTTAGTTAGTTACATAGTGTCACAACAACAGGAGTAGTTTATCCAAGTTTTGTTCATGTTGCCGTTTTTTCCCTCAACTAACACGATTTTTTTTACTAAACGTAAAGCCTTAGCCCTTACATGCCACTCATGTAATTCTATATAGAGTTGTACAACGGACACAATAACACGACACAAATCGGATACGAAGTTAACGGGTTAGGGTTGAGCTTTTCTAACACGAAACACGAAAATGACACAACTCGAGAAATACGAATTCTAAATGCGTCGGGTTTGGGTTAGGTGGTTTGTGACACAAACCCGACTGACACGACACGAACACGACCCGACACGACCTGTTACCTAGGTCTACCGTCAAGTGCAGTGGTGGATTCAGGAATTTCGCACAGATGGGTCACTTTTCGAGCATAAATTTTACTCTCTCCGGCCCTAAATAAACGTCCGGACCGCAAACCTAAGTCTCTAGAAAGATGCATTTTATTCGTTAAATTTTTTTCAAAAATCTATAGATATCAATGAGTTCTTTCAAGTTGTGAAAAATGTTGACATTTTTTTAATAAAAAAATACATCTTTTAAAGCACCTAAATTTGCGTGCATAATATTTATATAGGGACGAAAAAAGTATAAATATTCTCACAATCCAATATAACAAGAACGTGAAATAACTTAACGAGAAACAAAAATAAAAATACATTGGTGTTTTATACTTTTTTTTTCGTTTCCCAAACCACGTAAACGTCAAATACAAAAAGTAGAAAGACGCTACCGAATCTCGAAATACGACCACACGCATGGAAAACAAAGCCCGTACCACTCGAACAAGGCTTCCATTTAAGCATAATTCGGGTATTTTAATATATATTACTTATTTTTGAATTCACACAAAAAAAATCCTCGTTAATTTCAGGTGGGTCTTTGCCTTAATTTGATCTGCCCCTGGTCAAGTGGTCCTCTACACCCTCTACCTCTGTACATCCATTCTAAATCCATACACTTAAATTCTGAGTCCCAAAATAATGTGTGATTGAGATGATGGTTGAGATATCCAATCACGGTACCTGAGATGCTTCTAATATTTTTTTCCTTGATGAGCTAAACAGAATAAATTTTATTTATCTAATTAGTTTCATTGTGGGCCCCAACGGCCCCTCACAAATTAAAATGTGATATCAATCGCACAGCGCAAGTCATGTTGCTAGGCTTCAAAAAGTTACCTTCAGTCCCTACGGTTTAAGAATCAACTTTCATCTCTACTTTACACCTTTCCTATCAACTTTTCTCCCCATTTTATACTTTCCACATCAACTTTTACCTCCATTTTTCAAAATTATCATCCACTTTACCAATTAACTTTTTAAAGTGAACACTTATTTTGGGACAACTCAAAATAAAATAATGGTCATTTAAATAAAGACGGAGGGAGTATTTAGGTCAATAATGAATGATCGATATGGAGCGTTATAGATGATAAAGAAAAACCCGTGTACATTGTACACCGAGGTGCCTCTAATGCTTAAGAGAAAATCAAATCTCTACCAATATGATTTACGCATAAATATCAGTTGTCAATTCTTGTGTTGAGCTAGAATATATGAAACTTTATTCCGATTTTAATTGGGTCTCTTTGTAGTGGATCGATGGAATTTTGTCTTTCAGATTAGTCAATTTATTAAGCTAACCGAGTAAACCAAGTTCTCCAATTCGAAGTCGTGAACCAACCACAACCACCATTCAATTTTCTTTACCAATCCCAACAAGACAACAAATTCTCCCTTCCACTGGTGCCTGTGTCTCCCTTTCTATAACAAAAGCAAGGGCAGAATCAGAACTTGATCCTGCATTGGGCTAATTAAAAAAATCGGTGGGCAAAATAGTGTATATAATATGCATACGGTCAATTTCTAAAAAATAAGGCTTGTAATCCAATTCATGCATCGCGCATATTGGTAGCACCATCATACCCTTGACCTCGCATATTGCGAATGTCCTGATTGTAACGAGTGAGGACATTAGATATCTATTTATTAAGAGTTAATGCAGTGTTGTCTTTAACATGCACACAATATATAAAATAAAAAATAAAAAAAAACACTCCCATAAAAACTCTCATATCAACAAATCTCAAAAAACGTTCCATTTTTTTGTTCCATTAGAATTTAAACCTAAAAGAATAAGATTGTGATAACCAACATTTTAAGCCAATTTAAGCAAATTAGCCAGTGCTCTGCATCAACTAAATCAGTACAAATCTAAGCACACCAACCTGTGCTCTGTATAATAAGAAAATACTTACGGAAGCCTCGCGATTCGAGGTATTGCCAGCTGAAATCATTTGGATGGTGGGTTGTGCTAAAATTACTTAAATTCAATTTTCCTCATAGAGGTTATTTTTTTATTTTTTTGGGTTTTCATGGTAGCCTATGAACAGTTCCGCCCTTGAACACAAGCATTTGAAAATTGTGTCTTACCAAGCGTTTCATAAGCTAATCCTTAGTCCCAAAGCCAACCATCAAGACATGAATTATGACTTGTCAAACAGTAAATACATAACAATTAATGCATCCTTGAATCCTTCAGGGCGAAAAAATTTCAATACAACAGTTATTTGTAATGCTCATAAATAACTGTTGCATCCAAAATTTTCACGTTCAAGGGAACAGCGAGGAAATTTTTGAGATAGACGGGGGAATTGTTCTTCAATGGGCTATTTCTCCCAAAGCAAGAGTGTTTTGAAGATAGCCTCTCTCATTCCATCCGCATAAGGGAAGAAATGGCCCGCATCTGGCACTTCATGGTAGTGAATCCATGGAAGCCTCCCGGCAATGTAACGTTGCAGTGTAACTGGAACAAGCCCATCTGCATTGCCATGCCACAAATGTACGGAACCTTCATTGTCCAGAAAAGGGTTTGCGAGATCCATAGGATCAAATTCCCAGCTCCCAAATCCAACCATCATCTCCCTTATGAGGGACTCGTATACCCCTTGTTGCGTTACGTCTTCCTGGTTAATAACGGAAAGGTAACGCAGTCATTATTAACTAATAAACTATAAATAACTACAAAAATATTTCATTAGGATCACACTAAACAGAAAATCTCCTTAGCTATATGATGTTTCCAAAGTCCAAACTAGAAATCTCAATTGTTCCACAAAAGTTTGCTCTGTTGTCTTGCACTTGCTATATAGTTGTGAAATCCAAATATTGACACCAACAGGAGTTTAGCAGCGATGCTTGTTACAGAAGACACAAAAAAAAAAAAGAAGATGACGGGGTGCCCTAAAGGAGGTTAGGGGTTGGACCAAAAACGGTTGTAAACGTGTTTTCAATTTGACATTTGTGAAGACAAGGACAAAAGAAAAAGCACTTTGATGCCAAATTCTGTATAATTGATTCTGCTATTTTCATTTTCTTGACTGTAATCATAACCTAGCCCAAGCATAAAAGGACGCTAGCACACGAGGTTTGAGACCTCCCTCCAATTTCGAAGGAAGAGAAAAGTTAGTACCTTTGGTGTCCTTTCACGCTGAGCAAGCAACGTGCTCAGAATTTTCACATCTGGAGGAGATAATTTAGGTTTTTGAGCTATAGCACTAGAGGCAGGGAACCATTTCTGAGTGTTCCACCAGTAAGCCAGCCAAGGGGTGTAGTGAGCAACCCCAACTGCCCATTGGTCTTGAGGAAGTTGTTCATAATAGGCTTCTTTAGCTAGATTGTTGGGAAAACCAGGCAACCAGTAGTTCACCACTGGAGCAACTAGTATTGCTCCTGCTAGCCTGCCAAAATGACAAACAATTGATGGCCGAACTATAATATAAGTCACATACTCCCAGCCAATCAACTTGAGATCTTCACAACTGTAAAGAAACATTAGTAACAAAAATTACAGTAAAGATTAGGGTTGTCACTAGTGACTGGAGTATCCTCTTCAGATTTGTTTTGGATGCAAGTAACTGGAGTATTACGGAACCGAACACCCAAAGGCATACATGCATGCACGCGAAGCATGCAAAGCTAAAAACACTGCAAAAACCTCCTGTGAAAGTCCAAATTGTCTACGAGGTCCGAAAAAGAATCCATGTATTAGGCGCCCCTCGTCGAGATTCATCCAAATGGAACAAATCCAACCTTGATCGAAGACGTCAGATCTCTACTCCCAAAGGGCCTGTTTCCTTAACTGCCATAACAGTCAAATGATACGTAATCCTAAATGATATGTATTCTCATCTATTCTAATATATAAAGGGGGACGTCTCCCTGTAATGTATTTTCCTTTCTCATAAATACCTTCTTGAGAGAAAAAAACACACAAAACAAAACAGTTGTGAGGATATATTAGACATTTAAGAAAAAAAAAAAAAAAAACCACCTACAAACAGTTATTCTCCACTACGTGCACAACTTCCTCCGTTCTTTTCCCCAATTGCTACCCAAGTTTTCCTTTTAACCTCATTTCCTTCCGTACCTGCAACTTCTCAGAATTCTTCTTTAACTCTCAGGTACTCAAACAATGACTTTTCATTTTTCTACTTTTCGTTCCTTTCTTTATTCAAAAAAGTTACAGGTACAGCAAAGAGTGCATAGCAGCCGCGCACAGACCGGTTTTGCGCCCGCCTCGTTTAGGCGCCCTGTAAAAAATCACGTCAATCCGATATCGGGAAGGGTGTTTACGAACCATCCAATTTTGCTTCAAAATTTAGGATTGACGTGATTTTTTACAGGGACCCTAAACGAGGTATTTTAAACAACATGAGCGGCTCCGATCATCTTTGCGGAACCCGAGACGGGCGCAAAACCGGTCTGTGCGCGACTACTGCGCACCCTCTGCTATACTTATAGCAGGGTTCTTCTTTATTAATGGCACACCCGTCACTTTTTTTTCCTACTTCTTATGAATTGTTTTGTCTCATTTAGATGCTTCTTCTTTTTTTTAAATCTAAACTGCTTTAAATTGTGGATTGACTCTTTTTTTTTTTTCCTGAGAGAATTAATTGTCTTATAGATGCTTCTTTTGTAAATCTAAACTGCTATAAATTATGGATTGGCTTTTTTTTTTTTTTTCAAACGCAACTTTTTGAGTGAGTTAGGTTCCGTTGGAAAGACTATTTTGTGGATTGGTTTTTTTTTTTTTTAAACGTTCCCTAAAAAAAACACACCTATATTTACCTTTAAAAAAGACATTCATTTTTAGTGAGTTGGGTTCCGTTAGAATGGTGGTTTGGTGATGGATTTCATAATAAAAATTCTTTTCGAGATGTGTTTTTATAGGATTGCCACGTAGTCGAACTGTGTAGTCAAATGAAACACTGATTTTGGGACTTTGCCCGGGAGTGCATTGCTTATAGTGCTTTATGGGCAATTTGAAAGCGTAGAAAAGTTAAGCTAGTTTGTAGCTTCGTGCTTATTATTATACTAGAGGCCGGGGCACACGCAATGCATTGCACGTTAGATTTTGACCAAATTTGCAAAAATTCAATCAAACAATAAACGGAAAGCTATTGTCAAAGTCTGACCCCAGCCTCTAGTTGTAATAATAGTGGAATCGTAAAACCAAATTCCCCAAGATATCATAGATCACGTGTTTTTATAGAATTTCATATCCTACTGATAATTAATGTTGATCATAAATCAAGCAAACAGACAGGCCCAAAAGGAATGATCTAACTGGGAAGAACATAAATGATTACCATAAGAAGTCCGAAGAACTCCTCAAAGGAGGGAAGTGGGTATGCTTTCCTGTGCAAGCCAACTTGACACTAGCTAGCAGCTAATTTTTATAATAGGCTTGTGTTTGGATAACCGCAAAGAGCGATCAATGGATTTCTTTGGTTCCTTATCATTTTCCCCTTGATAAATCTTTCCCCAAATCATTGACCGAAGCACAGACTAGACATCCTCTATCTGCTTCAATCACTTTTTTTTTTTCTATAACTAGACACCATACGAGTTCCAAATCATTCCAGATAATACTAACAACTGACCATGTGTCTGTTCACAATATTTTCCCATGATTATTTACGTTCAAATTCCCATGGCGTGAATAGAAATTAATACTAAATTACCGATGGGAGATAAACTTCAGGCAAGCCCATACTACTTGTCCTCCCATGGAATTACCAACCACATAAAATTTGGATCCAAGTCCCAACTGATCAGCTAGCTCTTCAACATCAAAAGCTGTACTTTTCAGGGTTCGCTTTGGATCTGGATCACTTTCCCCGTATCCTGGTCTATCAAAAGACACAAGATAGAGTCCTAGTTCTTCAGTTATTTCCTGAAAGAATCCCAACACCAAGTTGAAATCATTCGAAAAAAATTCACAAAGCAATCAACAAGAACATAAATGACTTCCAACTACGGTGCTTGAAAGTACCGGGGTTGCAAATGATCCATCATTTCTACCAGAGCTAAATCCGTGAAAGAAGACAAACTTATATTTGGCCCTTTCTTTGGGGACACCATGTTCCGCATAAGCCAAATGCCTTCCATCTCTAAGCTTAATTCTGGTTGCTGTGATGGGTGGACCGTTTGAGGCCCCACAAATATTAGGCGGCGGAGGGACAATCGCCTGAAATGCCCAGGCCAGAAACCCGATCAACACCACCCCAAATATTAGGCGGCGGAGGGATAACAACATTTTAAGAATATCTGAATTCAACGACAAAATATTAGATCTTTGAGTTAATAAAGCTTGAAGATAATTTTATAAGGCTGCTTTTTGGCTTGATATTCGACATACTTCGTAGTTGCAATTGAACAAATGAGTAATCAGTTTCCCCAAAATTTTCTCAGTGAGTAATCAGCATGGCCAGTGATAAACTGTATGTCGAAAAAACATAAAGAAATTGATTTTTGCGCTCTACTTTTGTACGCAGATGCTCCACTCTTAACGTGAAGATAACTTCACGTTGAAAGTGGATTTAATTTCATGTTAAAAGTGAAGCGCCTGCGTACAGAAGTGAAGCGCCAAAACCAGCATCCAAAACATAATCACAAAAACTTTGAACATGTACGTAAAAGAGAGGTTCCACAGTCATCTCATTTGCTTGTTTTCGTTTTCTAAAAATTCATCGCAAATAATATAAGTGAGTTACAGCATCCAAGAGAGGACATGAATCATTGTTCTGTTTCATTATTAAACTAATAACCTTTTCCCCATAAACATGGACTTGATTGACCATACTCATTCTAAAATGAAGCAACAATAGAGGCTCAATTCAGATGCTTAGATTTTTTATCCTTAACCTTTTATACTTTTCCCCCTTTCTAGTTGAACAGAAATGGAATTCAATCACCCATTATCATTTTATCAGAATTGAACAAAAACATACTCCCTCCGTCGCACTTTGTTTCGCTTGTTTTCTTTTTGGAACGTCTAAAAACATTGTCTATATCTCACAATCTATAATATTTTTTATGATTTCAAAAATTTTGTTTAATAAAATAAATTAAGATCTATCAAATAAGATCCATATTAAATATATAAAATATTACAGATAATAAGATATAGACAATTTTTTAGGACGTCCCACAAAAGAAACATAGGGAACAAAGTAGGACGCAGGGAGTAGCTCAAGATATATATAGTAGAATATAAACAAGAATCTAATTATGACTTCAAAGATGAAACAAATTAATGGGGTTCTGTTAATAACTGGAAGGAGCAAAATGAAAACCCATCTGAAAGAAGTTTTGATGTACCTGGAGAGAGAGAGAGAGAGAGAGAGAGAGAGAGAGAGAGAGAGAGAGAGAATTTAGAAAGAAGATTTGATGTGGGGATGGATTCTGCTTCTAGTTTGGGCAGACCCGAAGAAGCTGAAACTTTCGAGCTTATTCACTCCACTCCCTTTTTGATGCAGTAGCCAAAGAAGAGGAGTACCATCTTAAGCATTCCAAGGCCTATTTCTACTAACCGGTTTTTTCGTAATATAATTGACCGTGGATTTAGTCGACGGGCCCACTTGGATTCGAGCCGGAATGGCCCAACGGTCAGAACACATCCCCGTTGGCCATGTGCCGCTGGGATTTTAGCCTTCTGAGGCCGTTTAGGCCTCCTAACGGGCCTTCATTCCGTTTTGGGGTCATTCTTTGCGCTCTTATAACTTTCCGTATGAAGTTCCGTTTCAGCCCATTCTTTTTTCTGAAATCTTGTTTTTTCCTCTATTCTGTGGCTCTGTAATAATTTCAGTATTGTTTCTTTTATGTTTTCTAGGGTTAGGATTGCTACCTATATATTTGGTTTTACGCCTTAGGGTTGGGCAGTTGATTATTGATAAAGAAAAGGATCAGAGAGCGTTTCTCTAAATTTTTGTGTTTGTGATTGTCCTTTCGCTTCGATCATCAGTTTTCTTATCTGCTTTCCTTCATCACTTTTCACTTCTAAGAGCATCTGTAATGGAGTTTGATATATTTGTGTGTTAAAATATTTGTTAAAAAGTGTATTAGGATAAAAATGAGTCCCACAAGTATCTGTTAGACATTCATAACATAGAAGTGTGTTAGAACATTCACATTGAATTTAGTAAATTTGTGTTAAAATGTTTGTTAAGATAAAAATGGGTCCTACAAATGTGTATTAAAAGTAACGGATATTTATATTTTACGATTGAAGTTTAAATTATAGAGGTGGGACCCACTTATTGTTTTCTAGCATCTTTGCCAAACTTGACACATATGTTAACACACTACTAGATTTAGCACACTTTAACACACTCTAGCACACAAGCATTGCGGCACCAAAAATACATTTTTATTTGCTAAGTCTTAGCACACACAATTAACACACTAGTTAACAAACTCATTACGGATGCTCTAATCTACTAGTCAAATAAGGAGATGCATACGAAAGGTTGAGTTTGTCCATTTGGATTTTTTTTTGCTTAACGTAGGATGTCTCGGTTAGTTTGTGCCACTAATCACTCAGCCCTTCAGCCTTTTCAACACGTCCGCGTGAGGAGGTGGCCATCAAGCAAGTTTTTTTTTGGGTAATTAAACCTTTTTATAAAGCAAACCAACTAAGAACAAATGAGAATCCCAACATACAACGAGAACCCAAGCATAACTAACACGTACCTAGCTGCCTAGGAAAACCAGAAAATAAACCCTAACAAGGAAAAAATTCACAGAGAAAAAATGCGAGAACTAAGACACCAAGACCGAGCTAACAACCTCGTATCATCACATAGCCTCAAGCCTCTCCAGGAACATAAACAAGCACGGACTTCATCAATAATCAGCCCACCCAAAACTGAAGAGGAAACACCACGACCCTGAAAGATTCTTTTGTTTCTTTCTCTCCAAATCCAGTAGATAGCAGCAGCCAATGAAAGTTTATATACTCTACTGGAATACGAATTGTCAGACCTGTGATTCATAACCCAAGCCATCTCTGCAGACAACCCAGAACTCCTCCGGAAATCTTTGGGGCAAATGTATCCAAAATACCCAAAACAGTATACATAACCTCGGGATATCCAAAACAGTATACATAACCTCGGGATACCCAATACAGTATACATAACCTCGGGATAATTTATCAGGATCAGCTAACCTCATTTTCCACAATGTAGGTCCACCCAATTGTCAATTCTTGAGTTGAACTAGTTTATGAAACTTTATTCTAGCTTCAATTGGGTCTCTTGCATTGGATCGATGAAATTTATCTTTCAGATTAGTCAATTGATTAATTAAGCCGCATAACGAGTTATAGAAAACAAAGCTACTCCCTCCGTGCCTTATTTATAGTCCCCGTATTCCATTTTGGGCTGTCCCTTAATAAGTGTCCATTTTGTAAAGTTCGTGGGTAAAAGTTGGTGAATTGTCTATTTTATTCCTAAAAGTAGATTTCATTTTGAAAAATAAGTGAGTAAAAGTGTAATGAAGATGGGTAGGTAGGGAAAGTAAAGAAAAAAGTTGATGTGAAATGTATAATGATGATATCTTTTTAATAAGTTAGAGTTACGAAGCAGGACACTTAAAAATGGACGGAGAGAGTATTAATTTAAGTTGGCTGGGAATTTGGAAACTGAACCGACAAATGATGTAACCAAGTTTCTAATTCAAAGTACTGTGAACCAACTACAACCACCATTCAATTTTCTTCCATCAATCCGAAGACAAGAACTTCTCTCCCACTGGTGCTTGTGTCCCAATAGCCATGCGGTGGACCAAGCATTTCTGCTCCCCTTAAAGTTGGTGTGGGGCCCACCCATCTAAACTCATTTAATTTTACTTTTTTCCCCCTTCTCGGGCCAGCCCTCATTTATATTTCTCTCTTCTCTTCTCTTCTCTTCTCTTCTCTTCATGTAAGGACCATGTGTTTTAAGGGTTTCTTTCATTTTGGAGCCTACCAAAACTGAAATCTCTGAAAAAACCAACACCAATTCTATGCAATCTCTAAGGCCTTAGATGCCGTTCCAATTTTTCAAAAAGAGGGTTTTTGAAAAAGAAGGTAAATTTCAAGATCAAAAATCATGTGTTTACGCAAATAATTTTTTTACCAATATGGATCTTGTTTGATAGATCTCATTAAGATCTTATAAACGGCACAAAAAAAAAATTGAAATTTTTTTTATTTTCTTTATATTTGAGTTTGAAATTATCTTTTTTTTGAAAAAGCGGAACGGGGTTATTCGTTTCTATTTACTAACTTTTTAAGTTTAGAAAAGTTTTAGTTTAGTTTTGTAATTATTACCCTTTCTTTTTTAAATTATTATCCTATTTCTCTAATTATTACTCACATTTCTCTTTTTATCTTTCTCCACTTTTTACCCTCTCTCCAATCATTATCCTATTTCTCCTTCTACCCACTACCAAAACTAACAGAAAATTGGTCTAAGATCCAAAAATAGGAGTACATTGGGCCTTTTAGCCTAGGCTATCTTTTAACTACGTTTATGATCCATTGATTTACAAGTTTTAATGTCTACAGTCCATGAATGGACAAAAATAGCCCGGAGACATACAATAATTTAGAGGTGGCAGTTGCAATCCATATTTTTTAATCCACCCAAACCCGCCCACTTTTAACCCAACCCAACCCGCCCATATTATATTATGAGTTGAGATGGATTGAACCCATAGTAACTCATATTTACATGAGTTTAAATGGGTTGAAAATGGGTTCAATGCGGGTTGGAATTAAAAAAACCCATCTTGCACAGTAGTGGAGTATTTTTTACCCTCTCGCCTCCCCTCCTGTACGTACTAGACAATTCAAAAGCAAACAAAAGCACGATTTTTTGTTAGAAAATTGGTTCACTGAGGTACATATTCTCTCTCTCTCTCTCTCTCTCTCTCTCTCTCCAAGGAGCAAGACCGACCAACAACCCCTGGAGCTGTTTTTTTGGCTAAATTGGCTTCTTCTTCTTTTTTTTATTCAATTTTTTTCGCATTTGTTAGTTTTTTGTCGATTCTTTTGTAAATTATTATGTTCTTATGATGAGAAGAATCTAAAAATTAAAAATTACGATCGAAATCCAAACTTTTTTTTTGAATAAAGACAAACATAAGCCAATAAATCAATTTACTTTTCCGATTCATTGCATCAAGACGAATCAATAAGAGTAAAAAGTTTGTCACAAAACAAATTAATGCAAAAAAATGAATAAGGACAAAATGAAAAAAGGCCATAAAGGCCAAAAATCCCGTAGCGAAACTTAGCTTGAATTCATGGGTAAATCAACCAATTCACCTTATTAAGGCCCCGTTCCAGAACGCCTTTTTAAAAAATAAATACTTATTTCACATTTTCAAACTCAAGATAAAGTCCAAAAAGCTGGTTGTTGGGATTTATCTTGAATATTACAAAAAATATTAGGGTAAAAGTAAAAAAAATATTACTTTTTTGATTCTCTCGTCGAGACGACCAAATAGGGAAAAAAAAGTTTGTCGCAAAACAAACAAATACAAAAAAATTTGAATAGAGACAAAAAAAAAGTCACTTGACTTTATAATTCAAACCTAAGCGGTGGCTTCGGCAAACACAACGAATACCGAAACTGTACAATCGGTGCAATCATCGCCTTCTAGACAATTATCTGATGCGGCCTTTGACTCCTTGTCGAATTTATGTTACTGTTTGAAAATGGAAAAAAAAAAAGTAAAAACTTGATTTTTTAAAGTTTTTTTAGCCTCTAATTGCTTCATTTTTATTCAAAAAAAAATTGTGTTTTAATTATAAAATTTTACTTTCTTTGAATCCTCTTATTGAGACAAATCAGGGGAGGGGGAAAACGTGGCGGAGAGAAACACCAACCCCCCCCCCCCCCCCCCCAAAAAAAAAAAAAAAACACAGGTCGGGTCGGACGGGTTTGGGTTTGGCTTGACTAATATTCGACCCGACCCGTTTCAACCCGTTTATTTTTCGACCCATATTTGACCCACGACCTGTTTCAACCCGCCCAAACCCATCCGTTTGCCACCTCTACGATAATTGTACAGTTCAGTTATGGATTAGAAAAAAGATAAGAGGGTCGTTCTATTGCGCCTAATCTCTCTCTCTCTCTCTCCCCTGTTTGTGTGTGTAAAAATGGCAGTTGCAGCAGCAGCACCGCCTCCTACTCGTTCACCGTACTCCTCCTCGTAACCTCCCCCATTCCGTTAACTTACAACTCCTCGCCGACAATTGCTTCGGGAAAGCCACCGATCTCACCAATAGTGAGAAGAGAGGTGGGACGATGGTTGTGAACGGCCGCCATAGCTATCGGAGGGGAGGCTTGCTGGAGGAGGAGACGGTCGGAGGAAAATGTGGAAGGGTGAATTTTGCGGTGGGGACGAGAGGAGAGAGGTACTAGCCCCAGAGGTACACGAGGAAGAAGAGGGAAAATAGTCCAGTGCCGGAATTACGCGAGAAAGAAGAACATGAAAGAAGAGAAAATGAATAGAACTGAGTCAACTGGGGTGCACTTGGTGACCCTTTTATCTCTCTCATATAACCATATTTATTAATTTTATTGGGAATGGAGGCGATTATATAGAGCATTCAGATAACGTTATATGTTGATCGTTTAAGGATAATATAGTTTAAGTTAGACAAATAACCACTTATGTTACTTTAATTTCTATTATAAAGAGTGCAAATTTTGTATTGATAACCTTATATGTTGATTTTTTTGAAAGAGTATAAAGTTGGATAGATAATTTTATATGTTGATATTATTGCTATTTGGAATAATCTATTCTAATATATAAAGGGAGAGCACCCTTTTGGTATCTCTCCTTTTGTGTCATGTATTTTCCTTTTCCATAAATACCCTCCTAAGAGAAAAAAACGTAATACAATTATGAGGATATATTAGACATTTTAACCAAAAAAAAAAAACCACCTAAAAACCGTCTTCCATACCCACGTCACCAACTGCCCACGTTTGGATACATTCCTTTTCCCTTCAACTGCTCCTGCCCTTCACACCCAGACCCACGCTTAGACCCACACTCAGCAAGTCATTCAATTCCTTGCCATGGCAAACAGCCTCATGCTTCTCTCTCTGAGTCGGCGCCGCCGCCAGCCACGTGTTCGCTTGCAAAATGTGCAACCGGAAGTTCCCGTCCTTCCAAGCACTCGACAAACGGACAGGGACTTCCTCCATGTTCAGGCGCCGGAAAAGCCAAACGAGTGCTCTATTTGCGGGCTGGAGTTCGCGATAGGGCAGGCGCTTGGGCACCGTCCCACCACCGACGGAAAGGCAGAGCAGAGGACCGGCCCAGTTTGGAGCATTCGGTTGGCAGCGAGAAGAGAGAGAGGTTATTGGATTTGAGTTTGACGCTGGCGCCATTGCTTAGTGTTCTTAACTTGGGATAAATTTTTGATATGCTTCTTTTGTCATATAGCTTTTTGCCCGTTTTCGTAGGTTATAGTGCAATACTTTTTTTTTTGGTTGTTGTCTTTATTAGTTACTTTGCTTTTGGCATGTACTAGAGGCTGGGGCACACGCGATGTGTGTCCAAGTCAGATTTTCACAACGTTTTTGTAAAAATGTTTTTCACTTATGGTGTGCAAATTTTCACAAACGTTGTAAAAATTCTACTTGCACACGCATCGCGTGTGCCCCAACCTCTAGTACTAAGTATAAATTCGGAGAGATAATCATATCTTTTAATTTTATTGAATTTGTAAAAAGTACAAATTTGCATGGATAACCTTATCTTTTGGGAATGAGAGAGCCCTTTTAGTTGGCTTTATAGCAATAATACCCATAGAGTTAGTATCCATATCATTTTTCATATGATTATGGTTGTAATGAACACCTAAAACGTCCATTATTTAATTTGAAGAGATAACATTGGTTTTTTTTTTTTTTTACTTTGTTTTGGGGATATACAAGATAGACAACACACATGTCATCAACTATTTTGTACTGATATAGTTTTTTGGTTTTTTTTTGGAAGATACTAAGATTTGACTTGCATAAATAACATTATCTCTTTTTTTTTTCTATTTTGGAGAGAAAAAATAGACATATAAAGTTATTTGTATGTTGTGTGTGTCAAACATATACCATTATCTGTTTATTTTTATTTGTGTTATTAGGATAACAAAGGGTATCGTTTGTTCTATGCTGCACGCATAACGTTATCTATTTGTTCTATGTCACACACATTTGTGTTATTGGATAGATAACCATATATATTGATTTTATTACGATTATACATAACACATAACCTTATCTGTTGGTCTTTTAAAATAATACAAAGTATAAATTTAGACAAATAACCATATTTGTTGGTTATATTACCACCTACTTTGTAAAAGATAACCTTATCTTTTGGTCATTTTTGAAATAATACATAGTATTGATTTGGATAAATAACCATATTTGTTGATTTTATTTCGATTTGGGATTAGGTGGAGGATAATTAACTTTATTTGTTTCGGACAACAAAGAGTATGAAAATGGACAAATAACCATATCTGTTGGAGAAAAACTATACAAATTGAGTTGTATTTTAGTTCGGTGCCACACATAAACAACTTGGATATAAATTTTGTCTGAAGTCCAAAAATTAGGAGATATCGACCTATTTAGCCTGGGTTAACTATTCTCTTAATACTACAGATTTTTCAGTTTTCTACTCATGCTTAATGCTAATCAGTAATCACCAAATAAGAGTTCTTTTTCAGGTTTACTTTTATAAGCCCCAAATTCAATCTAGAACGGTGCTACGCTGCTGTACCAATAGCATTTCCGTTCAATCTAAATGTGGGACACACCTAGCACCTCTGTGTCCAACGGAGAAGAATTAGTAGTTCACTTTAAAACAAGGAGAATTCCAGCCGAACACCCCTAGCTGCCTTCTTTCCCCTGTATATCTACATCTCAGATCGTGGGCGTCGAAGCTTCGAGGAGGCGATGCAAGACCTCAGCTTTGAGAGAGCTTGATTGTCACCCACGCCGGCCCCAGCTTTAGATCCGAGAGAGAGAAGACCGACGTCTCGTCGGAGAAGAAGGCAACCACCTACGAGATATCACAAAACAAGCCTAAACAAAAAATAATAATAATAATAAAAGGACTACTTTCAGAGCACCAACATGCCCCAACCTTCCATAGGGCTCACCAAAGCACTCCTCCTGCCACCACCAGTATTAGAGAGGGTTAGCTTTCCTGCCACCACCCCACTTTTACATAGGACCTACTTAAAGGTTGTTTAGCTAAAAAAGTTAAGTGGCTTAATTTTTTTTATTTAAATTTTTTTATGCAATATTAGTTTTTCGTTAATTTTTTTTGGAATTATTGCTTCCTCATGACGAGAGGGATCTAAACAGTAAAAAAAAATATAATCGAAACCTAATTTTTTTGAATAAAGACAAAAATAAGTCAATAAGCCAATTTTTTCATCTTTATTAAAAAATTAAATTTCAATCATAATTTTTTACTTTATAGATTCCTCACGTCGATCATGACGAAATTATAATCCCAAAAAAATTGATGAAAACCTAACAAATGTAAAAAAAACAATAAAAATAAACCACTTGACTTATTTAACCGAATAACCCCTGGTCATGGACATTGGCACCACACCTCAGGGCACTGAACAAGTTGCTTGCACGGTTGCACCAATAGACATACAATTAGATAATATTTTTGTTAGAGAAAAATAAATGACAAAATTTCCACAGTTTATTTTCCTAAATACCAACGTAATTCGATTAGGCATTAAATGAAATAGGACCAACGTGATTTTTTTCGTGCATAATTCAAATGAGTAAGATTCTTTCCATCTAAGGTAGAAACCATGAGGTTTTCACCATCCATTGCGGGCCCCACCGTGTAATTTGTGCAATAATCTAATCTGTTCATCTCTTAGGACCCGTGAAGCAATATATCCACGCAAAAAATCAGGTTGATCGGACATCGATAGATACATCAAATATTGAATTTTGTTTTATAAAATAGACAGTCAAAAAGGTATACTACTATGCAACCCCTACAAGACGAACGGTTCATATTATTGTAATATACGCACCGTAGACCCACAAATGGTGAAGATTTCCACCTAAGGTGGATAGAATTTAAACTCAATTCAAACATCCAAGCCTAAAGAAAGACTCCACTAAATAAAATATGATTTTGCTAATCACAACCTATACTGCACTGCAGTGAATAATGCACAAAAAGTGCTTTAAAAAATTAGGATTTCAATGCACTTTTTGCAAATATCAACTTTCATAGATATCTATACATGTTTTTCATATATCCACACACTTTTTCTACAATAACCACTGCTCACTTGGTTGTGCCTAGAAATTTCAAATGAAAATAAAACTAAGGCAGGGCCCTTTTTTTGGAACACACTAGAAATTCATTGATAACAATAAAGATTACAATCTACTATGTGCCTCTAATACAATTGGAAAAACTTATTACACACAAGTACAAAATACACAGCCAAATCAAATGAAGGAATCAAGTCCAGCGATAAATTGATCAGACTGGTAGAAGTAAAAGCCGTGCATGCGATGAGTCGATATCCAGCTGTCATGGTAATTCCACAATTGTCGATACTTTCCACAGAGACCGACCAATGCCAACTTAGTGCGACTGATACCAATCTAATGGCTTTTTTTACGCTTTCCAGTAAAGAGCACCGCGTGCATGGAAGAAACATCATGCAACTAGCTGGCCAAAAAAGCCAACTACATCGTAGAATCGATAGAGAAAATGCAGTCCCACACCGCAACCAAATCATGGCTATTGAAAAAGAAACTAAGCAAGAACGACGAAACCCACCACGGCGAATCACCACCACGCTGGCCGAAACCCACCACGGCAAAACACCACCACAACAAACAATCAAAAACCTAAGGTAAACACCCACCACCGCCACCTTAAACTACAATTGAAAACTAATAGCAAATCCTAAACTACTGCATCCAAGAGAACCCATCCAAGGTTAGCGTCCACAAACAAGAAGCAATCAAGCCAGAGAGCCTACCGCATCAACCGAAGGCGACCATGCCGCTTGCCGAATCGCGCCCATTACTAACGATGGCCGACACAGATCGGGTAGTCATAAAACCAAGCTCCGCGATACCCCTGTTCATCATGGATCTCCCTGCAACCTGCATAAAAAAAAAAAAAAAAAAAAAACAACAAATACACTTAACCTCATTTTGGTAGATGAGAGGATAAGGGCATTTACATAGGGAGCTTAGCTTGCTTCCATGAGCCGCGATTTTCTTGCCATCTGCTTCTAGTATTGAGTAACCTATACTAATAAAAACTTCTCTGGATATCTAAAATTCTAACACCCTAGCTCTTTAATTTTTGGGGCAGGCAGCAGATCTTTCGCACCAACCTCTCCATGTAAGATAACCTAACATTGACGGTTTGCAATGCAATTTTCCAGATTAAGCCCAAATCAAAAACAGCACGCTGCTATTCTAGATAAATCCATAAGGTTTTCTTGTTTATCGATTATGTAACGCGCTAAGTCATTGACTACACAATGATGATGTGACGATGATTAAAGTATAAAGGAATTTGACAATACTAACGATTGAGGTAGACTCCGATCACTATCTTAAGTATAAATGTAGCAAGTCAAGGCTCTTTTAGAAATTTTGATTTAATGGAGTAAGATTGAAATATTGGTTTTTATGTACATACACTCCCTAAAGCAGATCAACGATGCGATTACAACAACCATGTATATGTTTCATGATTTCTTTTCCAACTCTGAAGCTACCTTGGCCTTGTTGACAGATCTACATCATGAGCTCGCTTCAGCTACAATCAAAACAAAAGAATGAAAGAGAGCGAGAAAATTTGAAGTATAGCATTTACCTGGTTCAGATGAGCAGCTGCACAAGGAAGAACCAGCAAACCAGATTCACCTAATGCACCGCCAAGCTGCTCGACGACTGCTACCATTACAGGCAGAGTTTTCTAGGAAAATTAAACACACAACAGCATCAAAATTGACACAAAAAAAGGAAGGAAAAAAAAAAATTCATTGGTGGTCAGTTGGAGAATGTAAAGCTCAAACCAATCTTATGTCACCTGGCTTGCCACAATTAGAAGAGCATTGCCATTTTCTCTCTTTGCAAACACTGATTTTCTACCACCAGAAACGGCCGAGAGTCCTTGTATTGAAAGAGCATTAAAAGCTAACAGGATGAGGTGCAGA
Source organism: Rhododendron simsii (assembly GCA_014282245.1). Lineage (NCBI taxonomy): Eukaryota > Viridiplantae > Streptophyta > Magnoliopsida > Ericales > Ericaceae > Rhododendron > Rhododendron simsii. The sequence continues at coordinate 16,154,109 of CM024955.1, forward strand.
AGCCTGCAATATGAGATCGTAGTCCTGTCAGTTGAAGCTACGAAATTCAAATCCTGATACACCCTGTATACCCACAAATGTATGTCAATAGTACATATTGTTAGATCGTCACAGCCTGCTTGATAAACAAGTCTTACCAGATCTAAAATAACAGAGCCTGACATATATAGTTTTTCATGGGGGTTTAGTGAGAATCGAAAAAGAGGGTGCATCTAATAGCTAAATAAGACATTTTCTAGTACTCTCTTAACTGGAGGAATTTTCATTGATACAACAGCAAAGTAGAAACCACCTGACACCAAATTTCAGTTACCAATTCAATCTTGAACCATATGATATCGCAGGTAGTCACTCATTTTCAAGGTATTCAACCTAATTGAGATGTCAGAAAGTAATAGTACGGAAGGTGAGATTGCTGAAACATTGGAATCCCCTGAGTAAAGCACATAAGAACATATTTGATACTTAACCAAGAAGTGGATCATATTGTTGATGCGAGGGAGTTACATTACGGTCATACCAAAGTCAATCTCAGTTACATCCCATTTGACAAATTCGTAGGAATTAAAAGCATGAAGGGACTATTTTTCATCGTAAGAGGTGAGTAAAGGGGGAAACCAACCCGTGGTTTGGAAATGTTGTTCAGTCGGCAGATTCACCAGGGTTTCATTAGGAATTTGAATTTGATCCGAGAAACTGGGATTATCGAGCTGTTCTTCAGTAAATCCAATACTAACTTCTGATCTAGTTGTTCTTATCTCCCATTCCACATCGCTCAAGTAGAAGATGCGAGTCTGATATATCATAAACCATGTGGACAACTACTAGTAACTTAGGCTTAGTCGTTTTGGCCATGTTATAGCTCTTAAATTAAGTCACTCGGCAACATAGAATCAAGCTAGTGGTAGTGTACCATGTGCCTGCTTATGAGCTGCTATCTGACATGTCACACCCCATCCCGTGGCACGACCTGCGCCAGCTCACCTGCTTAACTTTAGCCTAACCACGTGGTTCAAAAGGTTATGCTTAACTTTAGCCTAACCACGTGGTTCAAAAGGTTAATTTCAGGTTATACAGTAGCTGCTCGCATTTTCTTATATATGGAATTCACATGCCATATATTACCTATGTGGGACTCCACAATCTTGCCCACTTAGGACCGCAACATCCTCGTTGCGCCCCAAGGTCCATCACTTCCACCCACCAAACGATATGAGACAAGTACCCGCTTAAGCACGTCAAGTTCGTCTCATGTGGGACCCACCAAGCACGACAAGCACCTCAAGCTCCTCACTTGCAGGACCCGCCTCACACTTCCGGTTGGTGCAAGCTTTGATACCACCGACCTGCGCCGGCTCACCTGTTTACCCTTAGCCTAACCACGTGGCTCAAAAAGTTCATCGCAGGTTATATAGTAGTTGCTCGCGTTTCCTTATATATGGAATTCACTTTCCATATATTATCGATGTGGGACTCCACATGACATCCACCAGGGAAAGAAAATGAGCAACTTGACAAGTAGGCTGCGTATTTGAGTCTGGAGTGATATCCCAACCCACATCGCTCAAGTATGAGGCTATGAACATCATTAAGGCAGCTATTAGTAATTTGAGCTTAAGCATTATAGGCCATCGTCTCTTGACAACGCATTTTGAGCCATGTTGTTAGGCTATTTCTTTTAAGTTTTTGCCGGTAGTCTACTTGGGTTGTTGCATCCTATACAAACAAGATAGTTAGAATTATCAGTTGCAGGCTTGCAGCTTTAACAAGAGCATGATGCAAGTAGGTTAAATTACCAGAACATATCGAATTTCAGAGATAACGTGAGACAAATGAAGGCATTTTTTTGTGTGTAATCCAACTCACTAATGATTCTAACACATGCAAGCTGGAAAAAACTAAAACAAGTAAAAGAAATTCAATCATTACAATAAGCATAAGAGACACCAAGAGTTTAATATGAAGAGCCAAATATTTAGAGAGAACATACGCTCCCATCCCGACAGCAACAAGAAAAACTGCAGGCTTAACCATAAGCAGCAGCGCCCTTGATCTACTCACCATAATCCATGGCACTTGCTTAAAAATCAAAAAAAAATTAAAACGACCCCTAAACACAAAAAGAGAAGAGCAATATGTGGATCTACTTCTTTAGGAACAATTCTTAGGATGAAACCACCGTTGAACCTACACTTTTGAAGACACTAGAAACCTTAAGAGTGTACGTGTTTGACAGGTGGCTTACACTTTTGATGCGGGGCCAAACGCAGTTCTGATTGCGCGCAATAGAAAGCTTGCTGCCTTTTCGCTTCAGAGGTTGCTTTTCCATTTTCCCCGCATCCAGATACTAATTTGGACAGGCATCTTGCATCTACAACTTCACTTGGCATACTAATCTCTAATTCTAGTTCCTCTGATTTCCAAAAGCATTGTTATTTTGAAGAAGTCTAGGATGATAAGTTCTTTGATAATGTCTTTTATCTATTTTGGGGCCCAGTTATGTTATCTGTGATAAGTCTATACTACAAGATGCTGGGGTTAAGGACATAAACAATGTGGAAGCTCTGCCGCCACCTCCAGAAATAAAGGGCAACATTCCAACCCAGAAGTACATGGGGGATGTCAGTTACTTCATCTGCACAAGACTTGGGAGAGGTCCTGTTTTACTTGGTGATGAAAGCCTTGCTCTCCTCAGCCCTGAAACTGGGCTGCCTAAGTGAAGAGACTGAAACTGCATTCCGTGAATTCCAGTATGTGTTGCTCTCTCTATTGCATTTCTAGCAGCACCTGAGATTTTTCGTTTTTATCTTGTCAAGGTTTTTGTATCATCTGCTTTGGTACAAGAAAGAATTTATGAACCTGGATCAATATTGCCAATTTTCGAGCTTTTGAAACAATTCTATGTGAAGTTCTAAATGGGTGTTGTTTGGATTGTTTCATTGCGCAACTTATTATGGGATTGCAATATTACAATGTTGTTCTTGCTTGCCCAACAGTCACGTTGGACGTGTTAAAAATCTTGTATCCTTGCATTAGCTCTTCCAATCCTCAATTCCCAAACTATTTTGAACACCCGTGTAAGTGTGGCCAATATGGGATCTATTCATTGTAACAGATTTATTCAATGTATCCTTTTGGAGTGGATGCATCTGTGTTGTAGATATAGATGGTTCGATGGTTTGTGAACATTGTTTTAAGAAGTGTGCGTAAGCGCACAATGAAGCGAGACAACGGTGGCAAAGCGTAGTTGAAAAGCACGCCATGCAAGGCTAATGCTCAAGGCGCATGAAGTGCGCCCTTGAGTATCCACTTAGAATATCTTAAAATTTAATAATAGACATCCATTTATTAGTCTATCCAGCACATAATGGGGCCAGTGTGCCAGATAATAACTTGAGATTTTGATTGTCAATTAAGTCCCTGCTAGTTGACGAGGAGGATTATTCTCCTGAGTTGGTCAGTTCATTGGGCCAAATACCAAGTAAATAAGAAAACCGATCATTTTAAGCAGACCCAAATCTGGAAAATGATTTGCAGAAGGGTGTGAGAAACTGGTGTGACAAAGTTTCTCCTTAAAAAAGCCGAATTTTGTGAGCCTAGTGAAATCTTATGAAACATGAGCTCTAAATTAAGAAATATCAAACTTCAAACTTTGTTTACATGCAAACTTTCTTTGTATTAAGGTGTTAGATCAACACAAAAGAGAAGAAACCTAACAACAAACCGAAGGAAAAGGCTTCTGTCTAGTGAAGTCCATGAGTTATGATATGCGCATTTGACAAACGCCGTTTACTATGTTTCTTTGTACTAGCAAGAGTGCACGTGCCTTGCACGTGAAATTCTTCAAATTCAGATCGCAAATGACATTGGCAAGTATGCAACTAACGTTTCTATGATTTAGAGAATGAGAATTTGACAGCTAATCGTCATTTCATATCATTCCAAAGCTGCTAAGTGATTGGACTACTATTGCTAGAGGTCATTTTTTTGCAAAGCTTTGCTATCCACAATTATATGCCTATTTCTAAACAAAGATGTTTCCAACTTAGCATCAGAGCCTATTAATACTTGTATATGTGGTCAAGGATTATGTTCGAATGAACAAATGTAAGTAAAATCCGGCTTAAGTTTTCACATGGTATGAGAACCTAAAATTTCGCAACAAATGTTAAATATGGTAATATATTTTTCGTAACAAGTGCTAAATATAGGGAAGACCTAAAGGAAAAATAAAATAAAGCAAATAAATGGATAACACAATCTCGCATGATCCATCATTTCCAACTACCTTGACAAGAAACATCATCTTCTTATCAACCCAAAAAAAAAGAAGAAGAAGAAAGAAGCCTCTTCTGTTACAAGGAAACCGAGGACTTGTTACAGTTGCACCAATAGCTTGTCTAAGAATGAAGACTATGGACTAACTACACTGAGAATTCAGAATTGGTTTAACAACTTATAGATAAGCAACGATCAATTGTGAGTGGACTGAACACCACCCAAGCAGATTTGTTTAACAGTTGAGCATCGGCCTAAAATTTAAAACATTCCAAGATGTTAATTACTTCCATCCAAAGTCATGATTTTAGCTGGTTCGGCATCATCAGCAGGGGAAACAGAGTATCCATTGTATGCTTTAGCCCAACCACTTGCCCTAGAATGGTCCATCAACAAAACATTAGAAACAATACAGTTAGAAAAGACAACATTCAGACTAAGGAACACAACCATTACCAACTGGTGACATTATGTGAGATTTAAACCTTAACAATTAGAATCACCACCTTCAGGAAGTAATACAATAAAATTCCCAGCAAAAATAGATGCCTGAAATTGATTGACTAACAAAATTTGTAGACATAGTAAGCCCTTGTTCATGATTGAAGCATTTCAAAGATTGTAATCTTTAAACTTTATAATAGAATATTTTGTTTAATAAATTTTTGTGATTGCACCCGTTGGAAGAAAGTACACTCAAAGTGATCAAATGTAGCTATGTAGCATGAACTCTTTGTCAGAGTCCACGACCCAGTGTTAGACACTTTTTGAACACCAACATAAAATTCTGTGGACACGCATCTAAAACTCAAATCTGCAGCGTCCTTATTTTTTCTTTACTTTTTTTGTTTGGGCACTTGGGGACACTCAAAAAAATGCTCCGAACACTCTTACGACAATCACAAAAATTGTATTATTGGTCGCAGCAATGTTAAGAGGCAATAGTTAAGGCCTAAGGGGGACATATGCAGACCTTTGGAGTAATGGAATGTGTTCTCAAATCCCACAAGCTGCTGACGTTTCGAATATGGCTTTTCAAAAGGACCAGAAGGTGCAAATGCCTTTTAAAAGAGATGGGTAGTGGTTGTAAGTGGCAGTTGATAAATGATTAACCAAATCGGACATTCTCTTTTGTTCATTATCTTCTCAACAACAATATTGTCTTCAAAATTGATGACCTACATAGTTAGGCGCAATATCTTTTTGGGTGAAGTTAACATTGTATTATACCTTTGTATGTTAGAAAACTTGATCACCTAATAAAACCATACAATACACATAAGATCAAATGTCAAAACTTCATATCGGTCAACAAGATTATTTCTTTCACATAGGTCATGTAAAAGGAAGATCAAATGCCACAACTTCAAACTTATGGAGGTACATAAATATTTGGAACTCTAACTTGCTAACCTTTTTGTATCCTAGCAATTTGGGAAAAAAAAGACTTGATCTACGACCAACCTTTTCCCTTTTTACCTAGAAGTAGGAAAATGTCTCGAATCAATATGAAGGTGGGACTGAACAAGCACCTGTTGAAGTACAAACTCCAACAACTGTTTCTTATATTGTAGCTATGGCCTGCAGCTGATGATCAATCTGCTCCTTCGATCTAGTCTAATAGTTTTTCCGATAGCCGGTAGAGTCCAATGTACTATAGCCGAAAGGCATTAAGCTAGTCAAGGTGTTCACCACTTTAAACACAAAAATAGGAAGGAAAAAAGGATTCATTTTTTTATCGTACATGCCGTTAAACACTTGGAAATGACAAGTTCCACTTTATGGTCTTTGAATATTACCTTCATACACATTTGGGCTTCACTTCCAATGGATTTCTACCTTCAGTCTCTTTTCATTCCTGACTTCAATTTTGATGGACGAATATATAGAATATCTACCAAAAATAGTAGGTCAACAGAAGACATCCAATGTGACAAAAGCTAAACATAAGAATTACGCACAATTTTATATCTCCTTTTCAAGTTACGGAACACCAACTTCAAGAAAGTAACAGAAGAGTAACACAAAGCATGATAATGAACACAATAGGCACTTAACTGGAATTACACAGTCAAGTAGGGATTTGGTTGTTGGCCCAAAACTAACTGGAGTTCCCCACCCTTAGCATCTAATGTTAGGTCCATTTTTGTCTTTCGTTAGTTTCTCATTGCAGTGAGATCTTCAATGTGGATTTACTAACAGAGACAGAAAAAGAAAATAAGTGACATGTCAAACATGTTTGGATTATACACAATGCCAATTGAACAATTTTTTGTTATGACCAATTACGTTCTGATCTGGAACTCGACGTCACATTAATACCTTTGGGAATTCTTACCGTGCAAAATCGTAGAGGTCCAGTCGGAGGGTATTCTAGGCGACGGGCAATGGCGGGCGCAAAACTTGGCCGTCACGAGGGGATAATGGAGAAGTTGATGAAATTGTTAGGCGTTGGCGTGAGACTGTGGGAGAAGTGTGTACTGCTTCGGTTTGGAGATGCGTGAATTGAGATTTTGTTATGGTTTCGGATTCCATTAAGGAGCAATGTAGTATATCGAAGGTTTCTTGGGGACTATCGTTAGGGTGGGAATGGGAACGGTGCAGGAAGGAAGCGTCCTATGGAACTTTGAAGGGGTATTTGGGGAAGGAAAAGTGTAGGAAATAGTTGGCCCTTCTGATTGTTTTGCTTTGGCAGTTTTTTTTCTTTTATCGAAGAGATGCCATTGGTTTAGACAATGGCTAGCCAAATACGTAGTAATGTTTTAATTTGGTAAAAGACACAAACTAGTTGGGAGGGGTAGGTAAAGGGACATGGGATAGGGTTGGAATTCAAAGGAACTTATGGGGGCATTTTTGGAGAGCAAAAAGTAGGAAACATCTTCGTGCTTTTAAAAGTAGTATATATATATATATATATATATATATATATATATAGATGTGGAACAAAAAAGGGAGAAGGGTTGCTCTCTCTCTCTCTCTCTCTCTCTCTCTCTCTCTCTCTCTCTCATAGGAACTTGTGGGAGCTTTTTTGGAAAGCAAAAAGTAGAAAACCTCTTCGTGCTTTTAAAAGTAGTAGTATAAATGTGGAACAAAAAAGGGAGGAGGGTTGCTCTCTCTCTCTCTCTCTCTCTCTCTCTCTCTCTCTCTCTCTCTCTCTCTCTCTCTCTCTCTCTCTCTCTCTCTCTCTCTCTCTCTCAATAAAGAGGAGTTAGTTTAGGTTAAATATCTTGGTTAATGAGATGTAGGCTTAGAGCTTTGGTATGGTGGTTAAAGGAAGGTTTTCTAGAAGAGTTGTTGGATTGTTATTGGCTAGAGAAAAGAGAAGGCCAAAAATGGTTAAATATGGAGGTGATGGAGTGACGTGGGAGGTGTTGCTTAGGAAGTAATGTAGTTTAGGGTTTTATTGGGTAGGACTTTAATAGTTAGGGTTTCTAGTTACATCTTATTTAGTCACAAAATCATATAATTTAAATAGGTGATTTTTTATTTAGAATAAAATTACTCTAATTGTAAAAATAAAAAAATAAGGCTAAAATTAGGATCTTTACATTTTGATATCCGATAAATATGACTTTTTGCAAGATTGGAGTTCTCAACAAATTCTACAAAGTGAACTGTTTAGATCATCAAACCAGAACTACACGAGCCTGCATATAGTCCAATTCACGCTACAGTTGGATTAGCCCAACTGGCAAGAATCCAACTTCTTTTGTCAAACAAAATAAGTTATAACTGTATTTTTCCTAAGGCAAATAGATTCTAAAAACATAGATATCATAGTCCAATTAAGCTGAATTTCTATGGGGACTATCTACTCGACAAGGCAAATAAAATAAATAGTTTATATCAAATAATATGACCCAAGATGGATCCTATAATGGGTGCACAAGTGCATTAATGCACATGACATCACAGAAACTGCTCCCGTTCTAGACAGAGCATTTGGAAACAAACAGAAAAAAACTAGGAATATTTCTACGTGTTAGTTAGTTACATAGTGTCACAACAGTAGTGGCATGTAAGGGCTAAGGCTATACGTTTAGTAAAGAAAAAATTGTGTTAGTTGAGGGAAAAAGCGGCAACATGAACAAAACTTGAGTAAACTAAGGGCCTGTTTGGCCGCCGCATTTATATATTTTCAATTGTGGGTTTTGCATTTTGGGCATATGGGGACCAACTGTATAATGCATTCTGTCAAAATATGTTTTGAAAAATGTATTATGGGGTGTTTGGCAACCCCATTTTTGCATTCCTATTTTCCCATTTTGGGTGTTTGACAAGCCCATTTTGAAAACCCATTTTGGAAAACCCATTCTCGGATTTTCCTTAAAGAAGTAAAAACGGAGAATCAAGGCTAGAGGTCCTTTTCACGGTTTCCCATTTTTTCATTTTTCGTGCAATTATGAAAATACTCATACTATTATTACCTATTTACCACTTTTGCCCTACTTTTAACACTTCCTATCTTCCTCACTTGTGAGAGCAAACACATGAGAGAGAGAGAGAGAGAGAGAGAGAGAGAGAGAGAGAGAGAGAGAGAGTGCAAAAAATAAAAAAAGCCAAAAAACTAAAAAAACTGAAAATAAAAAGCCAAAAAGTAGACTCCCAAATGTCTAAATTATTTGACTCGGTTTTTCATATCATACTATTATAAACCAAGACCAAACCACGCCATTGAAATTTGAACCAAATGGACCAATTTGGATTGGTTCAGACTAGATTAGCAGTTCAATGGTTATTTTTCTCACCTCCTAAATATGATCCAATCATGTAATTAACGTACTTCCATCAACTTGGTTTATGGGAGTATCGGAAGTGGATGCAGGTGGTAAACCCTGCAGTTTCGTCTCAAGCCAGGCATCCAGAGCCCTATGGAAAGACACCATCAAGAGGTCCTCTAACACCCTCTACCTCCATACATCCATTTCTAAATCCACACTTAAAATCCTTGAGTCCCACAATATTGTGTGATTGAGATCGAGGTTGGGACATCCAATCACGGTACCTGAGAAGCTTCTAATATTTTTTTCCTTGACGAGCTAAATAGAATAAAATTTCATTTATCTAATCAGTTTCATTGTGGGCCCTAACGGCCCCTCACTAATTAAAATGTGATATCAATCTCACAGCGTAAGTCATGTTAGTAGGCTTCAACAAGGTATTTAAGTCAATGATGAATGATCTATATGGAGCGTTATAGATAGTATAGAAAAACCCATGTAGCGTTATAGATGGTAAAGAAAAACCCGGGTACACACACCGTGGTGCCTTTAACGCTTAAAAGAAAATCAAATCTCTACCAAAATTATTTACGCATAAATATCAGTTGTCAATTCTTGTGTTGAGCTAGCATATACTCCCTCCGTCCCTTATTTATAGTCCGGTATTCTATTTTGGACTGTCCTTTAATAAGTGTCCATTTTGTAAAATTCGTGGGTAAAAATTGGTGAATTGTCTATTTTGTCCCTAAAAGTAGATTCCATTTTGAAAAGTAAGTGAGTAAAAGTGTAATGATGATGAGTAAGTAGAGAAAGTGGAGGAAAAAATTGATGTGAAAGGTATAATGATGATGTCTTTTTAATAAGTTGGAGTTACGAAGCAGGACACTTAAAAATGGACGAAGGGAGTATGAAACTTTAGTCCGACTTTAATTGGGTCTCTTCGTTGTGGATCGATGGAATTTGTCTTTCAGATTAGTCAATTTATTAAGCTGCATACCAAGTTATAGAAAACAAAGCTAGTAGGAGTATTAATTTAGGTCGGCCCGGAATATATATAGAAACTGAAATGACAAATTGTAATCGAGTTTCTACTAGTAATTCAAAGTCGTGAACGAGCTACAACCACCATGCAATTTTCTTTACCAATCCCAAGGCAACAAATTCTGTCTTTCCACTGGTGCATGTGTCTCCCTTTCTATTAAGTATGACACAAGCATTTGAAAATTGTGTCTTACCAAGCGTTTCATAAGCTAATACTCACTCCCAAAGCCAACCATCAAGACATGAATTATGACTTGTCAAACAGTAAATACATAACAATAATGCCCTTCTAATAAATGAATCCTTGAATCCTTCAGGGCGAAAAAATTTCAATGCAACAATTATTTGTATACATTCACAAATAACTGTTGCATCCAAAATTTTCACGTTCAGAGCAACAGTGCTAAAATTTTGAGATAGAGAGGAGAATTGTTCTGCAATGGGCTATTTCTCCCCAAGTAAGAGTGTTTTGAAGATAGCCTCTCTCATTCCATCTGCATAAGGGAAGAAGTGCCCAGCATCTGGCACTTCATGGTAGTGAATCCATGGAACCCTTCCCGCAACGTAACGTTGCAGTGTAACGGGAACAAGCCCATCTTCATTGCCATGCCACAAGTGTACGGAACCTTCATTGTCCAGAAAAGGGTTTGCGAGATCCATAGGATCAAATTCCCAGCTCCCAAATCCAACCATCATCTCCCTTATGAGGGACTCGTATACCCCTTGTTGTGTTACGTCTTCCTAGTTAATAACAGATAGGTAACGCATTCGTTATAAACTAATAAACTATAAATAACTACAAAAACATTTCATTAAGAACACACTAAACAGAAAATCTCCTTAGCTATGATGTTTCCAAAGTCCAAACTAGCAATCTCAATTGCTCCACAAAAGTTGCTCCGTTGTCTTGTACTTGCTATATAGTTGTGAAATCCAAATATTGACACCAACAGGCGTTTGGCAGCAATGCTAGTTACAGAAAACACAAAAAAAGAAGATATGGGGTGCCCTAAAGGAGGTTAGGGATTGGACCAAAAGCGGTTGTAAACGGGTTTTCAATTTGACGTTTGTGAAGACAAGGACAAAAGAAAAAGTAATTTAATGCCAAATTCCATATAATCGATTCTGCAATTCACATTTTCTTGACTGCAATCATAACCTAGCACAAGCATGAAAGGACGCTTGCACACGAGGTTCCAGACCTCCCTCCAAATTATGAAGGAAGATGAAAGTTAGTACCTTTGGTGTCCTTTCATGCCGAGCAATAACACTAGAGGCAGGGAACCATTTCTGAGTGTTCCACCAGTAAGTAAGCCAAGGAGTGTAGTGAGCAACCCCAACTGCCCATTGGTCTTGAGGAAGTTGTTCATAATAGGCTTCTTTAGCTAGATTGTTGGGAAAACCAGGCAACCAGTAGTTCACCACTGGAGCAACTAGTATTGCTCCTGCTAGCCTGCCAAAATGACAAACAATTGATGGCCGAACTACTTGAGATCTTTAGAACTCAAAAGAAACATTAGTAACAAAACTTGTAGTAAGATTAGGGTTGTGACTAGTGACTAGCTATTAGCAATGCCTATTATTGTTTTGCTTCAATGTATCCTCTTCAGATTTGTTTTGGATGTAAGTAACTGGAGTATTACGGAACCGAACACCCAAAGGCATACATGCACGCGAAGCATGCAAACTAAAACCCTGAAAAAACCTCCTCCAATTGCCTACAACGTCTGAAAAAGAATCTATGTATTAGCCCCTCATCAAGATTCATCTAAATGGTACAAATCCAACCTTGAAGACGTCACATCTACTCCCAAAGGGCCTGTTTCCTTAACTGGCGTAACAGTGGAATGATACGTAATCCTAAATGATATCTATTCATTGTAGTAATAGTGGAATCATAATACCAAATTCCCCAATATATTATAGATCACGTGTTTTTTAGAATTTCATATCCTACAGATAATTAATGTTGACCATAAATCAAGCAAACAAAAAGGCCTAAAAGGAATGATCTAACTGGGGACATCATAACTGGTTACCATAAGAAGTACGAAGAACTCCTCAAAGGAGGGAAGTGGGTATGCTTCATACCACAATATAAATTTGAGAATTACGATAGTTCATGGTCAACCAACGATCAACCAACTGCATAGTCTTAATACTTCCTCTGCAAGCCAACTTGACACTAGCAAGCTAATTTTTATATTAGGCTTGTGTTTAGATCTAGAATTTTGAAGGGATTTATCAAGGTCAAGGTAAAGTAAACAACAAGAAGATAGTCGCAAAGAGCGATCAATTCATTTCATGGGTTCCTTATCATTTTCCCCTTGATAAATCTTTCCACAAATCCTTGACCGGAACACAGCCTAGACGTCCTCTATCAGCTTCAATCACTTTTTCTATAACTAGACACCATACGAGTTCCAAATCATTTCAGATAATACTAATAACTGACCATGTGTCTGTTCACAGTATTTTCCCGTGATTATTTACGTTCAAATTCCCCTGGCGCAAATAGACATTAATACTAAATTTGTTGACAGATTACCGATGGGAGATAAACTTCAGGCAAGCCCATACTACTTGTCCTCCCATGGAATTACCAATCACGTAAAATTTGGATCCAAGTCCCAACTGATCAGCTAGCTCTTCTACATCAAAAGCTGTACTTTTCAGCGTTCGCTTTGGATCTGGATCACTTTCCCCGTATCCTGGTCTATCAAAAGACACGAGATAGAGCCCTAGTTCTTCAGTTATTTCCTGAAAGAATCCCAACACCAAGTCGAAATCATTCGAAAAAAATTCACAAAACAATCAACAAGAACATAAATGACTTCCAACTACGGTGCTTGAAAGTACCGGGGTTGCAAATGATCCATCATTTCTACCAGAGCTAAATCCGTGAAAGAAGACAAACTTATATTTGGCCCTTTCTTTGGGGACACCGTGTTCCGCATAAGCCAAATGCCTTCCATCTCTGAGCTCAATTCTGGTTGCTGTGATGGGTGGACCGTTTGGGGCCCCACAAATATTAGGCGGCGGAGGGACGATCGCCTGAAATGCCCAGACTAGAAACCCGATCAACACCACCCCAAATATTAGGCGGCGAAGGGACGATAACATTTTAAGAATATCTGAATTCAACAACAAAATATTAGATCTTTGAGTTAATAAAGCTTGAAGATAATTTTATAAGGCTGCTTTTGGCTTGATATTCGACATACTTCATGGTTGCAATTGAACAAATGAGTAATCAGTTTCCCCAAAATTTTCTCATTGGGTAATCAGCATGCCCAGTGATAAAGTGTATGTCGAAAAAACATAAAGAAATTTATTTTCGCGCTCTACTTTTGTACGCAGACGTTCCACTCTTAATGTGAAGATACCTTCACGTTAAAAGTGGAGTTATCTTCATGTTAAAGGTGGAGCACCTGCGTACAGAAGTGGAGCGCCAAAATCAGCATCCAAAACATAATCACAAAAACTTTGAACACGAAAAGAGAGGTTCCACAGTCATCTCATTTGCTTGTTATCGTTTTCTACAAATTCATCACAAATAATACAACTGAGTTACAGCATCCAAGAAAGGACATGAATCATTGTTCTGTTTCATGATTAAACTAATACCCTTTTCCCCAGAAAAATGGACTTGATTGACCATACTCATTCCAGAATGAAGCAACAATGGAGGCTCAATTCAAATGCTTAGATTTTCCATCCTTAACTTTTTCTACTTTTCCCCCTTTCTAGTTGAACAGAAACGGAATTCAATCACCCATTATCATTTTACCAGAATTGAACAAAACCACAGCTCAAGATATATATAGTAGAATATAAACAAGAATCTACTTATGACTTCAAAGACGAAACAAATTAATGGGGTTCTGTTAATAACTGGAAGGAACAAAATGAAAACCCATCTGAAAGAAGTTTTGATGTACCTGGAGAGAGAGAGAGAGAGAGAGAGAGAGAGAGAGAGAGAGAGAAGTTTTGATGTGGGGATGGGTTCTGCTTCTAGTTTGGGCGGACCTGAAAGAAGCTTAAATTTTCGAGCTTATTCACGCCACTCTCTTTTCGCCTCTAATATACGAAAAAAAATTCAGTGCCAAGCGGGTACCACGTGGTGTCCGCTCGGCCATCCGAGCCGTCCATTACGTGTATTTACGGCTCAGATTTGGAGAGAGAAGAAGAGAAAGAAAGTGTTAGGATGAGAGGAGAGAGTGTGTTTTAATCCAAGCCGTCCAAAAATGCATCGGACGGCTCGGGTGCGCAGAGCAGGTGTCACGCCAGCAATACCCGCTCGGCACTGAAAAATTCCCCAATTTTTATATGATGCCCCAATTTTTCTAGGGGAGAATTTTTGATAAGTCCATTATAACATATTTCTAACCCACCCAATCCACTTTTAAAATTTCTAACACCTCTAGTCCACTAAAAATTTCAATGACAAAAATAACCTATATAAAAGAAACAAGGGTCTTGTTTGGCTAATATAAAAAATACATTTTTTCATTTTTTTCGATATTATTACAACCACATAACCACCACCACCACCACCATAATGACCACCACCACGTCGCCGCCGCCGCCACTACCACCACCACCTCCCCACGACTATCTCCATCACCAGCACCACCACCACTCCATCACCACTACCAACACCACCACCGGCACCTCCACCACCACTACGCCCCCACCACCATCTCCACCACCAATTCGCCGCCACCACCTCCACCGCAATTACCACCACCACCACCATCGCCACCGCTATCACTCCACTACCACGCCGCCACAACCACCACCACCACCATCGCCACGGCTATCACTCCATCACCACGCCGTCACAACTACCACCTCCACCACAATGCCGCCACCTCCACCACAATTACCACCACCACCAAGCGATCACCACAACCACCACCACTCCATCACAACCGTCGCCGCCGCCGCCATCACTCCACCACCACCACCGAAATGACAACCACCACGCTGCCACCACAACCACCACCAGCACAATGATCAGCACTATGCCGCCACCACCATCGTCACCACCACAACCACCACCGCTACTCCACCATCACCAACACCACCACCACCACGACCCCGCCGCCATCACTCCACCACCACCACTTCTTCTTTGGTAATTCACCTTCCTTTCTGGGTCACACTTGCTTTTTTGATGTCTCATTGGCATTAGTGTTTTAAGAAAATAATTTGCAGTATTTGCAAATTTGTAGTTTAAATTTTCATTGGTGTTAGTGTTTATTTAATAATTTGTAGTCTAAATTTATGTGTAGACTACAAATTTGCACTTTTAGACTGCAAAGTTTACGAAAGTGTATTTATTTGCAGTCTAAAAGTACTATAAATTTGCAGTCTAAATTTTCTCAGGCATTGGTGTTCAATTAACAAATTTGCAGTCTAAATTTTCATTGGCGTTAGTGTTCATTTAATAATTTGCAGTCTAAATTTTTGTCTAGACTGCAAATTTGCACTTTTAGATTGCAAAGTTTACGAAAGTGCCTTTATTTGTAGTTTAAATTTTTTCTGGCATTGGTGTTCATTTAACAAATTAGCAGTCTAAAAGTTCAAATTTGCAGTCTAAATTCTGATTGGCGCTACTGTAACGCCCCGATTTTTGGAAATAAAATCGGAGGTATTAAATATTGCTTTCTAAAAATTTATTAATTTAAGTTCAAAATCCAAAACGGATAATTCTTCCTAATGATTCGTCTATTACAAAACCTTATTGAAATATTGAAAAATAGTCTTTGTGATAAAAACTAAATAAAATAACAGAGCCGCCTTCTAGGATTGATATGGATCCCAAGCATATTCTGGCTCAGCTCCCACCTCTTGGTTCTCTTCCGCATAAAATTGTTCACCATCAGGGTTCTGTGTCTCTTTCTGATTTTCTGCAAAATCTGGCACGGAAGCCAGGCAATCCGTACCTGAGTGAAAGAGTTCACCCCAAAACATAATCCAACCCAACTACCCCTCTTACTTTACAGTTAGCAAGCAACATGAATAATAATAATGCGATAAAGTAAAACAGAGTTTATTCCATAGAAACCAGTTTATTATTATCCATTTAACTTGACGTGAAATCTAAGATCTCCTCCGCGGAGTCTTTCCTCCCCAACCGCTAGCTATGCCCTGTCCCATGAGCTCACTTTCTTTTGTTGTCGCGGATTGCACATCAGTTATGTACCTAGCGTGTATCCCTCTCATTACAACAAAAGGAAGCTTATCATGCCCGAATCATAACTAGGGTTCGTCTATCTTATGCACCACCACACAGTCATCACTGGGCTTACTTTGCCAGTTTCAATTCATCACTGGACTCTCGCCAGTATCAATTCATCAATCACCACTGGGCTTACTTTGCCAGTTTCAAACCATCACATATCTCATCACATCTCAAAATCACGCCTGCAGGCATTCTAAAAATAAAACTTTCCAATTCATCCATTATCTAACATCGTCTAGGTGAATTCTATTCGCATACCACCCCATGTCTCTAGGGTCCAATCTAGCATTCAAATCAGGTATCGATGCAATATACAATTAAATCAAATAATAATTAAAACAAATAACCAGCAGTGCAATCACACAACCTTTTATGAATGGGCCGTTGCCCTTATTCTCGTATGGCCACAATGTCAATAAAGAAGTAAAACTTTTATAAAAATTTTAATAAAAATATTTTCTAAGCTCTTATTAATTATTTCTAAATAATTAGATTAATTATAAGCTAATTAAATACATTAATTAGATAAAATATTAGAATAATTAGTCATAACCCTAATAAGAGTTCCAAAGGCCCTATACAATCAGTTGAATGTCAAAAGTTGGGTTCAGAGGGTCGTAGAGTTGAATTATATGAAAACGTTAATTAAAATGACCGAAAGTGAAGTAAATAGACAATAAATAATTAATTATAAAAAAAAATAATAAGACTGTCATATTTTCATCTTTGGACAGTAAGGAGTCTAAAAAAAATTACTCGGGTATTAATAATAATGTTTATAATGTCGTAAAGTAATTTTGATTGGAATTACTTTAAAAATAATAATAATAGTGAATTAAATAAAAAAATATTTAATTTAGGGGTTGGACCCCAATTTGCACTCACAGCACACGTGCACTCCCAGACACAACCACCCTTTTTTTTTTGTTTTTTTTTTTTTTTTTTTGCCCAAAAAACCGTTTGGTGAATGTTGAAACAAATAGCAAGGGTAAGAAAGGCAACATCCAGATAAGGCTAACAGTCAATATGAGCTCAAGAAAGGACTCGGAAATTTCAATCTATAGGTTAAAAGAAAATGATATTGAAAGGACAAAATCCACCAACCAAATCATTTAACAAATGAAAGTGCTTCAGAACACATTTATATATAGGAACACGTGTTCGTAATCGAAACTAAGTCTTTGCATCCTAATCACGTCATAGATGTTTCGGAACGCCACTTAAAATATACAAGTGGGACTATTTCGGTCTTAAGTTGATTCATTTTTCAGCTCCCAATCCACACTTAAGCTCAAGAAGTTTTTTCTTATTTATTACCTAACTAAATGTAGAGGGAATAGTAGAAAGGGAAATGTAGGTTTCTGGTGAGGAAGCAACTTATCCTTGGTCTTGAACCTGAGGAAGTTGGTCCTCTAATACTCTTGGACAGGACCAAATGTGGGATCAACGAACCAAATCATGCTAACCCGGTCCTCTGTTATGGTTTGGTTTGGTTCATAGGAAATGGGCCAAATGAACCCCTAGCACTAGCCAGGCAATTGTTGAAGTATTCAATATATCTAATTCCTATCAGGGTCTGGACTCTTTTGTTCAAGACTCACAAAGCCCATCACAAGTAGAAAGTCAAGCCTCGAAGAGTACTAACAAAGCCCAAGTCAGTGAAGCCCAAGAAGAAATAAGAGGAAATGATTTAGTAAGACAACAGGAGGAAATGGAAAGGACTGCAATGTTGACATACGGCCCAGTGGTGATTGAAAGACCTTCTCAAGTGCCAGGAATTGAACTAGAAGTGGGTCTAAACTCAAGAAATATCAGGAAAACAGTTAGAAGCCAAATGTATGAAGAATGCATGAGTTCTAATGGTGTTAATTTTGATGATGAAACGTACATCAGTAACTCACAGGAGCAACTACAAAACGTACATCAATACCTTACAGGAGGTACTACATCAGTATCCAACCAAATTGCTTGCTGCATGAGACGCCATTAGTACAAATAGACTCGAGGATAGTATTGTCGCAAAAGCATAGACAAACCCAACAAATGTTGCCCTGAAAAATATTTAACATAAATCAATAACTCTGTTTAATGGTTTATCAAACAATTTCAAATTGTCTTCTGTCCTTGAGTTCAAAAAAATGGACAAAGAAACACAACTTTCGGACATATCACTTCACTGAAATCCCCAGTAGTTATCAACTGACTGGACTCCCTATGGAGTTTATAAAAGTTTTAGCTGGGAAACTAATGAAGCTTAAACAATATTAGTGGCTTGCATGTTGGAGGAGATGACTGCTTATAGAAATGCATACAAAAAATTTGTAGAGTACTTCATCAATCAAGCATCAAGTCAAGAAAGATATGAGTACCAAATTGCAAAAGAGTATTTTCGGCCACTTCCCAAGTGCAAAAAAACAGAAAAGAGCAGCAACCAGCAAGACACAATATGTGCCATCTGAGACTTGAACTGAGCATTACGCATATGTGCCTTTTCCAAATCCTGTTACAGAGCCACTTGGCTACTCAATGATAATACAAGATGAACATCCTGCACATTGCAAGTATATAATTTCATCTCTAGCATAGAGCATGCACAGGGTTCAAAAAGAAAGTGTCCATGTTCACTTTTTCATATACAAGTCATGTGCGCCATTGTATGATCTATGATTCATCCATATTTTTCTGTGCTTAACATTAATTTCCTGCACCTAATCCATATCTATAGTTCTATACTTCACAGTTTCCATACAAAAGTAAAGTTTTATTTTTTTGACTACCAAAGCTCACATTCAATTTCTTTAACTCCTTTACATGAATCCTAGTAGAAAAAGAAAGAAAGAAAGAAGAATATCTATTTGTTGGAGCATACCCACCAAATAAATTACTCTAATTATGTGATGCTGCTGCAAAACTTTTAGGGAGTATGGTCCAAATCTGATACTACTATCAATCTGTTTGGGGTGTGGTCCAAATGTTATACTACAACCGCTGCTGTTAGGGAGTTGTCTAAATCTGTTGCTACCTGCCTCCACCTGACTGTTGTTGTCACAAAGGGTTTTGTTTTTTAATTGAACTTGGTCAAATTGGTGATGTAGCTACTTATGCTAATTGGTCTATAGCCCTAGTCACTTAGTCTATGTCCTTTGTTTAAGTTTCAGGATATTTCAATAGCAACTTTTCAATAACTAGAGAATTCAAAATGCTAAAGTAAATAACTTTTTACCTAAGGAGAAACAATGGGTGTAGTTGGTGTCCTTCAGTCGTTGCAGGATTTTGAACCTAGAAAGTTCAAAAAAGTTAAACAAACAAAACTTAGTTACTCAAAGTAGTAAAAAATGACCACCGGTGAAGAAAATGATAAGCTACTTACTTGGTTTTTCTTTAACTCGTTCATTGTAGTCTGCATATGAGCCATTTGAGACTTGAATTGAACATTTTGTTCATGTAGCTGAGCTATATGACCACTCATTTGTGATAATATGATTAATTTCGTCAATGCACTCCTTTTCCAAATCCTCTTAAACAGCCACATCTCTGAGACCAACTATCAAACTCAACCCCAAAATAGAAGGCAAAGCACTTAGTGTTGTAAGTGCAGAAACTATAATCCCCAGCACCACATGGCATGCCTTAATTTGATTGCCCCAAGAGCCCTTATAGTCCCTGGTGACGAGACTCAGATTTGAGTTAGGAGAATCAAACTCCTGAAAAACGAAAAAAATAAAAGAAAAAAGTAATGAAAGGGCATGGCTAGCTACCTACTAACTCTCACAGACATACTCCACTGTAAGTGTGAGCCTTAAAATTGGAACTCTGAGAATTTCAGTTTTTCGATGCTCAGGCCTTCCCTAAATATCACTATCTGTTGATGATCTTAATTAAACACAAAAATAGTAAGCCTCTAGTTGCATGTAAATTAAGAAATGAGGGATTCAAACCTATATGTAGCTACTGCTCAAAAACTTCATGAAATATTGGGCAAAGACAATCGATACCTGCATAATCTCAGCCGCATCTGGCCTCAAGTTCCATGTTAAATCCACTGCATATCCCTTTTGGAAAGGAATCAAAGAGCAAGCTCCAAAAAACTTGGATGCTGATGGAACGGACAACTTGTAGCATACCAGCGCAAGAGATGGATTTCTGAGCCCAACTTTTAATCTTGTGTATCATTTTCTAATCAAGGGAGAAAAAAAAAATCAGTTGTTAACTCGGTGGAAATAATAGGCCACGAGGATATTTGACTGCAGTGCCTAATTGGAAACCCAAATTGTTGCAAACATTTTCATAAATCCTAATATACCTAATAATGACCTAAAAAAAATACTATCCACACTATCTAACAACAACTTAAGCCAATAAAAGAATTCAGAACATATCAAACCTATCATAGCTGCCTTGTAAATGAGGAAACCAACAGTAATCAAGTATTAATTGCTAGCAGGATTGACGCATTGAGAATGGATTGATTATGTTGCCTGCCTAATTGAGTTCAGTGCTCGATCGGTGATCTTAGTTTCTTTGGAGCCATGTGTTTCTGTTTGGATTGTCTTAGTTGAACGCAGTTGCTTTCTGTTGGGTAAATCAAGGATTTTGTTCTCTATTTGGGATGTTTAATCATATGCCTCCTTTTTCTAAAGAAAAAGTCGCATTAATTATATGAATTACTCCCATCCCAAAATTGTATTCATAGCCCTATATAAAACCAATATACCCGCGGCAAAATATGTGTTCTTGTTCCTAATCATGTGACTAATTGTGTTTTAGTGCCGCTGGTCTCAACACATAATACACAGACATCAAAAAAAATTACTACAAAATCCTAACAAACACATGCACCACGAATGGCATACGGAAAAGAGATGGGAAACTGAAAATCGAAGTTCTATGTTCTATATATCAATGGGCCCCCTATATCAATCTCCACAACGAAATCAAACAGAAAAATTACAAATCCACAAAATTTATCAGAACAAACCCACGACATACTAACCCTGTAACCCAGAAAAAGCAAAACAACTAATCATCGTAAACAAAATACCTGTTACAGACGGCAAGAAACAGTAGAAAATATCTTCAACCCAGGGGATTTCGGAAGTTCAAACCTACATAAAATTGAAGGATGTGGCAAAAACAACAATAAAGCACCGGAACAAATAATAGTACGTACGTGTTAATGAGATAAAATTGAAGTTGTGTAGGTCAAGGACTCTTACCCTGGACGATGGAACTCGAAGAATTAGCTCTTTACTTTCAACAAATCCGTGCTGGAAATTCCCCCTAGTTCAAACCCACTGAATTCCGAAACCTAATCGAGGAAGAGGGCTGCTCTCTGGACGTCGATTGGCAAGAAAGAGAGGAAGAGAGAGGGAGCAACGAGATGGAGGGAGAGAGCAACAGACACAGAGAGAGAGAGAGAGAGAGAGAGAGAGAGAGGTTTCAGCGAAAGGGTTTCAGAGTGATTTGGGGTGGGAGGGTTTCACGTTTTGGGGAGGGAATATAGCGAACGACGTTGTGTAAAAGAAGGGGGTATTTTTGTCCAGGTCTGTTTTGAATTCCATGTCTTTGGAATTACTCTTCTCCTTCCCATGAATTTTGAATTTCGAAAAACTGGTTCATGAATTGGGCATTTTTTGCCCCTTTTCCCACTGTCCTACAATTTCCCCTAAAAAGAACTTGGGAGAGAACTTACGACATGCAGGAACTTATACATGTGGTTCGCGTTTCTAAGAAGCTGTATAGCTCACTTGAGATGACTGTAATTTGCCTCTCTATTTTTGGTGTTGATTGCTGGCACTTTTTTTCTGTTTGTTCTTTGGCTATCACAGGAGATTTCCCTTTCCAGTGATAGATACCAGAGGTGTTTAAGGGAAATCCGGTCCCGTGCTAATGATTTTGAGGATGAAAAAAAGGGCATCAAAATCACTAAAAAGGATTGGGAGAACCTGCATGTCCACATTGATTCTTATAACAATTTCCCTACTGCTGCTGGTTTGGCTTCCTCAGCTGCCGGTTTTGCCTGCTTTGGTAAAGAACTGTTTTTCTCTTCTTCTGGGCTTATTGCGTGCATTTGTCTTCTTCATTCTAATGATTCACACTATAAAATGTATGATAAACTGATCTGTCCAATCCCTCTTATTCACAACCACTAAGTCACTTATGCTATTAAGGTATGAACTTGTTTGATATTGATTAACTATAACAGGGAGCTTCTTTTCACTCTGGGGTTCCAATAATCCTTTTTGAAATACTCCTTTGTTACTTTCCAACAACCTTTTGTTTCCATGACGGTAAAGATGGATGCTTTTGTTTATTTGAAGAAAGATAAAAATTGCATCAGGAAGTCACCCCGGGTTTCTACAAGTTTACGATTTACGTCTTTTCCATGGCTCATCAATATCTTCTTTCTGCTTTTCATGGTCGGTGTAAATTTTAACAAACATAATGCAATTGAGTGGAGCTGAATGAAAGAGTGACAAATGCAGACATATCGACTTGAACCCAACTACCCAAGACATCATAGAAACCAAAACTTTGACAACCACGGTATATCAAAAGTTGCCCTAAGCATAAGCTATCAGGAAGTTCGCCCAACAATGTACGACACATTTTTCTTCTAATCTTGAGGTGCATTCTAGGCTTGCTAATACATTCTGGCTATTTACTTATAAAAACAATACTCCATAATAATCCATGGCCGAGAAAATAAACAAATTTTGGAAGGGCAAATAAATTCTTTGCTACATTGGATTTACTCTGATGTTTATTAGGATAGTACTTGTTGCATGCCCAAACCTTCTAATCAGTCATGTAATTGTTTTTTTCACTTATTTCTGATTAACTATTTTTATTGTAGAGCACTGGGAAGTGTGAAATTTGCACTTTGAGTGCCACACAACTTGACCTATCTCTTTCCATTAGTAAATTTATTGTTGATGTACCAATTCTTTCTTATAACTATTTTGCTGTCATGGCCAGGTAAACATAAGGCAATTTACTACTAAATCTCTGGAGCCCAACGAGAGATCAATTCTTAAGTACATGAGAATTGCTATAGGTTTACTAGCTAATGTAACTATGTTTTCTAGCTTCTATCTATGAGATGAAATTGCATACTCATGTCATCTATGTATTTTCTGCTAACTAGCTTTAGGGAAGCTGCTTAATCTGTTTTCTTGTGAACAGCTTGCTTTAGTGACGATACATTGTATCTTAGATTTAACTGTTTCAATTGGGTTCAACTGATGCTTAAATTTCTCCATGCAGTTTTTTCCCTTGCAAGGCTAATGAATGTGAAAGAAGATCTAGGAAAACTTTCTGCCATAGCAAGGTGTTCATAATTTAGTTGATTTGTTTCTATTTTAATCCCTTGCTAATGGCTTGGTATTGCAGTTACTTTCTGCATTGTGATATTCTTTCTGCCTGGTGTTTTGCATTAACTTGTGTAATTTCTTAATTCGTTTTATCCGAGATACACATATCCAACTATCCACGGCTGTGATATTCACAATTCATACTCATTCACATATAGGCAAGGCTCAGGTAGCGCTTGTCGCAGTTTATATGGTGGATTTGTCAAGTGGAACATGGGAAAAGTAAGTTTGATTTCCTACTGTCAGTGATGCCATATGCGTAATGCTTTAGGATGGAATTCTGACTTTTCTTTCCTGAATTTGGTAGAATGACGATGGGAGCGACAGCGTTGCTGTTCAACTTGCAGATGAGAAGTACTGGGATGATCTTGTCATTATTATTGCTGTGGTACTTACCTTTCTTTCATTTGACATAGTTTTGTCCAAAACAACAACAGTGGCTTCTATTCGATATATGGAAATTATCTTCCCCCAAGAATGCATGCGAACAACCCGATCCCCCATGGTCTGCAATTCAGAGTCCCTTGCGGTCCTGGCCTCTCATATCTAAGTTGCTTGTTTGTATAGTTTATTTCTGTTCTTTTGGTGAGCTACTATTTATACTACATTTCATAGGGAGGGTATGTGTATGCAAGACCATTTATCAAGATCTTCGCTTTCGACTATTTAGCCCCTGTACTAGGGATGATGTGATAAGACAAAAAAGATCCATTTCTAGTGCTTCATATGTTATTTTTTTGGCTTTTTTCCTTTTTTGGAGAGGGGTGGGGGGAGTTGCCTTTTGTTGTTTTTTGTGCAGTTTCTTCCAGTAATATTGGTTTTAGCAGCTAGAATAATTAATTTCGAGGCACATGCTGTTCACTGTGATTATGATGGATGTACTTGGTTAGTTTCTCAGGTAATATTGGGATTGACTTGTAGTTGATTGTGGTTCATAATCGCTCCATTTAAGCCAATCATCTTCAAGCCTAAGTGTGTTTGATGGGTTCAAAAATGTCTTTGGTGTCATTCTGCTAGCTTGATATTGGGAATATGTTGTAATACTCATTTTTGTTAGTAATGATATCACATACTTGCGGGGAAAGCAAATTTACAGTATTTATACATTGATCCCTTGAACGAGCAGATTAGGAATTTTGGGAAGTGATACCATACTGTATTCTAGACCTCCCTGATTTAATAACCAGTCGGTGCTTCTGTTGATTTCAGGTAAGTTCACGGCAGAAGGAAACAAGTAGCACCACAGGAATGCGTGAGACTGTTGAAACAAGTAAGCTCATACAGCACAGAGCAAAGGTATTTCTTTGTCCTCTGACCTGTCTAATTCACTTAAATATTTCTCCATACATAATTAACCAGGTTACTATTAAAGTCCACTTAAAAGCATGAACTTTCTTCAATGGTTCTTAACTTAGATTGTTCAACGATATGTTGCGTTACAATTTTCAGACCTCTTTTTGGAGCAGATGTTTTTTCTTAAATATGATGCGTGTAGTTCACACAGAATATTGGTGGTTGAATCTAACTCATTATGTTTTTTCAATCCTCTTTTGGAACAGGAAGTTGTACCAAAACGAATTGTTGATATGGAAGAAGCCATTAAAAATCGTGATTTCCCATCTTTTGCACGTTTGACTTGTTCCGATAGCAACCAGTTTCATGCAGTCTGCCTGGATACATCTCCCCCTATATTCTACATGAATGACACATCCCATAGGCATGTCCACATTTCCTCCTCCTCAACTTTGGCTGGCAGGATAATCGTAGATTAGTTTATGAGCTGCATCATATCTTTCTAATACGTATCTTGGCAAGGGTGTAATCTTTCAGGATAATTGGTTGCATTGAGAAATGGAACAGCGCAGAAGGTTCACCCCAGGTTTGTGCTATCTTATTCAGGTTTTGTGCACCCTTCTAATTGCATGACATACAGATTGATGTCATGATGTGTGCCCCTTATTAGATAATGGGGAGATATCTCCAACGTAGAAGATTATTTTCCGCTGTATTGTGAGAAAAATTCGTAAAAAATTCGGTTTTTGGGTAATTAAACCAGCTACACTACATGCATATTCTGCCAACTAGGTACATACCTAATATACCACCCAAAGGGTAATCAAAAGGGCTACATTTTATGTTTATTCTGCCACCCTAGGTACATGTCTAATCTACCCTCCGGCACCCTCAGATTGCCAGGGGACGATACCGGGAGGCCTTTCTATGATATGTACTTCAAACCCCAAAAACAAAATATTGAAGATTGAACTGCTATACCTCTGGGAGGCATTTGAGTTTCCTTCTTGTTTTTCTATGTTCTATTAATTTTTTCCCTTGTCTGGGTTGAGGTGAAATTGGATACTACTAGAAACGTAACTTCTTGTTCAATCACTTCTCGAACTATTGCAAACATGAGAAGAAGAGTCTTGGCATCGCAGTCCATATCTTAGTTGCACGAAGCGGGAGAGGGAGCGGGGGTAGGGGAGAAGATGATCATTGAAGTATGGGAGCGTTTTGGAAAAATTATTGAAGTTATAAATATTTTTATATATTTTAAATTAATATAGTTAAATATCAAAAAGAAAATATTATTCTACCACTTAAATTGCAAAGCATAATTTTTTTTTATAATTTTAACATGTGATTCTAGGCTTCCAGTTGATCTTAGTTGCATGAAGCGGGGGCAGGAGCGAGATTGGGGGCGGAGGTTTATAGGAGCTCCTCTTTCGGGATGGGGAGCGAATATATTTAATGCAAGAAAATATTATTATGCATCATTCATGTCAATTGCAAAGATAGTCTTAGACTCTTAGTGACTAAGTAATAATATGGTTATATTAAGTAATTGAGCGAATTTAAGTTAATATATTTATAGTATCTTATCATTACTTTGTCTTTTCTCTTGCTTGGTGTCTTTTATTTTTGTTACTTTTGGGATTTATATGCCTAAGAGGTTCTAAGCGGGTTCCTTTCTCAATGGGAGCGAGGTTCCGAGGTGGATTTGCCACCCACATAGGAGGTTCCTGCAACTAAGGTCCATATTCCCTAGGCATCACAGACTAGGTATCTTGGATTCCTATACGTACTGATTTCTGAATTCCTACAGTTAACAGAAACAATTATAAGAACATGTTCAGTTTAATCCCATTATTATCCGAACAAAAATTCCTCCACAAAACAAGATCCAGGTACAACAGCAGGACATAAATGCATTGCATGGTCCGGAAAAGCTTCAGAAGCTATGAAATTTCTCTAAAAGCTCAGCTCTATAGTTGCTTCTTTTCTGACTTCATTGTTTATAGACCATAAACATGTTCATGAAATTGAGTTGAGTTCACTGCCTTAACTTTTGCATCGTAGGTTTTTTATGCTTTGCCATTAACAAGTCTTCATCGTATACTAATGTGCATATGAAAGTAAAAACTTCATTGTCAAGGCTTGTCGCATAGGACTGACTATCTTTACGTTCAAATCAGAAATTTGTTAGCAACCTTGAATAGGCTAGTTATTACAGGTTGCATACTGGTTCTCCTCATTTAATAAATAGATTCATACCAGTCTTCATCTCTAATTGCTTCATGTTGGTTGTTCAGGAAAAGTGACTTGCCACACCCCAAAATGGGAAGTGACCGGCCATGAATCACAAGACTGAAACTCGTAGAACATGCAGCCTAAAAAAATTTTGATTAAAAACCAAGGCAATGAACTAATAAACAGTCGACCATTTTTTTTTATTAAGAACAACTCCAACCAATTAAGTTCAACAAAAAGTGTGGGGCACAACCATCGCATGAACCAACCAATATCCAGTGATCCAACAATAATGAAAAGGAGTCGTTATCTGACAATTATTTCGAATGCGGAAGCGATTTATTAAAATAAAATTTGAATAAGACACCCTAAGGAGGTCAACAAAAGAAATCCCTGACATGCCACCAGAGTCCTTACCTAACTCTTCAACTTGCCTGAAAGAGAAGTTGGATAAAAATCCGTCAGTTGACGAGCTCAGTGAATAACAAGTATGTATATTAAATAAAGTTGAAATCGACGATGAAAATAATTTAACATTAAACATAATTGGCATACGAGGTGTCCAGCAGAATAATAAACAAATCAATAAAGCATTTAACCAATAAATATTCTTGATGGTGATCACAACATTAACTCTATCAACAATGGGGAACCACAATCAAACAGTACAATGGCCAAAATAAATCTCATCAAAATTCGATCCAATATCGAACTTAGAGTCACCAGGGTTGGCAGCCTGTGGTACTTTTCCCTAAGATGATCCAGCGAAAGAAAGCCGTTACGTATTAGGGTCACCGTCCTAACACGGTCTTTTTCCCAATGGCCTGGGTCACCAACACGAAGAGGGATAATTTCCCTAGACTTCCGAAATAAATGTTCCCATTAATGTCCATCAAGTTCTCACCAAAAAGAATATTAACAATTGATGTCAGAAAATTCATCGCATGCCAATTTATAGAACAATTTATAAACAGCTTTGAATCTCCGAATAACGTCATATAAATTTCTTAAGGAAATTCTTTTAAGAGACACATGGAACTTTTAAAAATACGTAACATATTTAACTACTCATCTGGGTCCGAGGATAATGCAAATCGATCAACGAGAAATGAAGTTATCCTGAGCAAAATAGCAAAACATGGAATGACCGACTATTCAATACACACTAAGTAAATACCCCTCACTATCCAAATAAAATAAGAACCTTGCCTAATCCTAATTACTAACCATCAGTAGCAAACCGAAACCCAAATCTACACTGCCACGCTACTACTTTCTTCCTCCAATTCTCCCATAACAATTTCCAGTTCAAACCTCACACTCCAGAAGTGAAGTAATAAGTGTTAATATTAGAATCATCTTACAAATCCCTTAACCAAAACACCTCTTGCACTTGCACTGAATCACCACATGCACCGCCACACAACCCAAAATCACCTCCAAACTCCATGGTCCAATAGCATGATGAAAAGGAAATAATTCTCGCCAGAGAACTTTGTGCAAAACTAAGCAAAACCCAATTTTCCCTTTTCTTAACTCCACTGATCCACACTTTCAATAAAACCAAGTTTTGTTTTCTTGTTGAAGTCCCTAAACTACTGTAACATGTAAAGGAAAGAAGGAAGATGAACAAGAAGGAAAAGGAACATACCACTTCGGCAAATCTTCCACCGAGCAAAATCCTCGATTGCGGCTGCTCTCCCCTTTCTTTCTCTCTTTCTCTCTTGATCGAACGATATACTCCAATATAATACCCTAGTCTCATATTACTGATCCACATTCTCCCCTAAATAATATGTAACCACTTAAAAAAAATTTTAATACGGTACAACACCAAATACTAAAACTATTTAGACTTATACCCCAACACTATTATAGTGCCAACACCAGTTATACTGTGGAGAGAGAGAGAATATTAATTAGGATTCAAACCATAAAAATCTTCTCTTTTTTTTTATACAGAAATATAATTATTAGGAATAAGAAAAGACGGGGGTGTAACATGACTGATCTTGATATGTTTGACAGGTAGCTTACACTTTTGATGCGGGGCCAAATGCAGTTCTGATTGCGCGCAATAGAAAGGTTGCTGCCCTTTTGCTTCAGAGGTTGCTTTTCCATTTTCCCCCGCATCCAGATACTGATTTGGACAGGTATCTTGCATCTACAACTTCACTTGGCAAACTAATCTCTAATTCTAGTTCCTCTGATTTCCAAAAGCATTGTTATTTTGAAGAAGTCTGGGATGATAAGTTCTCTGATAATGTCTTTTATCTATTTTGGGGGCCCAGTTATGTTATCGGTGATAAGTCTATACTACAAGATGCTGGGGTTAAGGACATAAACGATGTGGAAGCTCTGCCGCCACCTCCAGAAATAAAGGACAACATTCCAGCTCAGAAGTACATGGGGGATGTGAGTTACTTCATCTGCACAAGACCTGGGAGAGGTCCTGTTTTACTTGGTGATGAAAGCCTTGCTCTCCTCAGCCCTGAAACTGGGCTGCCTAAGTGAAGAGAACAAAACTGCGCTCCGTGAATTCCACCATGTGTTGCTCTCTCTATTGCATTTCTAGCACCACCTGAGATCGGATAAAAAAAAAAGAAGCACCACCTGAGATTTTCCGTTTTTATCTCGTCAAGGTTTTTGTATCATCTGCTTTGGTACTGGAAAGAATTTATGAACCTGGATCAATATTGCCAATTTTCCTGCTTTTGAAACAATTCTGTGTGAAGCTCTAAATGGATGTTGGTTGGATTGTTTCGTTGCCCAACTTATTATGGGACTGCAATATTACAATGCTGTAAGGAAGGTTTCTAGAAGAGTTGTTGGATTGTTGTTGGCTAGAGAAAACAGAAGGCCAAAAATGGTTAAATATAGAGGTGATGGTTAGGAAGTAATGTAGTTTAGGATTTTAATTGGGTAGGAATTTTATAGTTAGGGTTTCTAGTTACATCTTATTTAGTCACAAAATCATACTATAATTTAAATAAGTGATTTTGTATTTAGAATAAAATTACTCTAATTGTAAAAATAAAAATTAAGGCTAAAATTAGGGCCGTTACAGTTTGATATCCAATAAATATGACTTTTTGCAAGATTGGAGTTCTCAATAAGTTTTACAAAGTGAACTATTTAGATCATCAAACCAGAACTACATGAGCCTGCATATAGTCCAATTGCACGCTTCGGTTGGACTAATCCAACTGGCAAGAATCCAACTCCTTTTGTCAAACAAAATCAGTTATAACTGTATTTTTCCCAAGGCAAATACATTCTAAAAACATAGATATCATAGTCCAATTAAGTTGAATTTCTACGGGGACTATCTACTCGACAAGGCAAACAAAATAAACTCTTATGACTCAGCTGCAGGGTTGTTCCTCGGTTACCAAAAAAAAAACAATTTATATCAAATAACATGATCCAAGATGGACCCTATAATAGATGCACATAACGTGTGTTGTGCATTAATGCACGTGACATCACAGAAACTGCTCACGTTCTAGACAGAGCATTTGGAAACAAACAGAAAAAAACTAGGAATATTTCAACATGTTAGTTAGTTAGTTACATAGTGTCACAACAGGAGTGGCATGTAAGGGCTAAGGGTATACGTTTAGTAAAGAAAATCGTGTTAGTTGAGGAAAAAAACGGCATCATGAACAAAACTTTAATAAACTAAGGGCCTGTTTGGCCGCCGCATTTATATATTTTCAATTGTGGGTTTTGCATTTTGGGTGTATGGGAGCCAACTGTAGAATGCATTCTGTCAAAATATGTTTTGAAAAATGTATTATGTCAAAACCATTTGACTCCGTTTTTCATATCATACTATTATAAACTAAGACCAAACCACACCATTGAAATTTGAACCAAATGGACCAGTTTGGATTGGTTCAGACTAGATTAGCAGTTCAATGGTTATTTTGCTCACCTCCAAAATATGATCCAATCATGCAATTAACGTACTTCCATCAACTTGGTTTATGGGAGTCTATTGGGAGTGGATGCAGGTGGTAAACCTCGCAGTTTCGTCTCAAGCGAGGCATCCAGAGCCCTATAGAAAGTCACCATCAAGTCCCTCTAACACCCTCTACCTCTATACATCCATTTCTAAATCCATACACTTGAATCCTGAGTCCCACAAGATTGTGATTGAGATGGAGGTTGGGACATCCAATCACAGTACCTGAGAAGGTTCTAATATTTTTTTCCTTGACGAGCTAAACAAAATAAATTTTCATTTATCTATATCAATTTCATCATGGGCCCCAATAGCCCCTCACTAATTAAAATGTGATATCAATCTCACAGCGCAAGTCATGGTGGTAGGCTTCAACAAGCTATTTAAGTCAATGATGAATGATCTATATGGAGCGTTATAGATAGAATAGAAAAACCCGTGTAGCGTTATAGATGGTATAGAAAAACCCGTGTACACACACCATGGTGCCTTTAACACTTAAAAGAAAATCAAATCTCTACCAATATTATTTACGCATAAATATCAGTTGTCAATTCTTGTGTTGAACTAGCATATATGAAACTTTATTCCGACTTTAATTGGGTCTCTTTGTAGTGGATCAATGGAATTTGTCTTTCAGATTAGTCAGTTTATTAAGCCGCATACCGAGTTATAGAAAACAAAGCTAGTAGGAGTATTAATTTAGGTTGGCCCGGAATATATATATATAAACTGAAACGAGAAATTGTAATCGAGTTTCTACTCGTAATACAAAGTCGTGAACCAACTACAACCACCATGCAATTTTCTTTACCAATCCCAAGACAACAAATTCTCTCTTTCCACTGGTGCCTGTGTCTGCCTTTCTGTAAGTATGACACAAGCATTTGAAAATTGTGTCTTACGAAGCGTTTCATAAGCTAATCCTCAGTCCCAAAGCCAACGATCAAGACATGAATTCTGACTTGTCAAACAGTAAATACATAGCAATAATGCCCGTCTAATAAATGGAACCTTGAATCCTTCGGAGGGAAAAAATTTCAATGCAACAGTTAACAGTTATTTGTAATGCTCACAAATAACTGTTGCACAAGGCCGGCCCAAGGGCAAGGCCCTAGAGGCCGCCGCCTTGTGCTTTCATATTTTGGGCAAAAAATGGGGCACTCCTTCCTAGATAAGGTATATATATTTTCTATGTGCAACTATAATACAAACTCCTTTAGTGGTTCAGTGGTAAAGTGTTTGCTTTTCCACGTAAGATGCTTGGGTTCAAATCTTGGTAGTTTACTTTTTTGTAGTGTCTTTTTGCCAAAAAAAATTCCTCGTCACACAAATTGGGGTCTGTTGTGGCCAAATATTTACAATGTTTAATAGTATGAACGAAAATGATACATAGATAACTATTTCTGTTAATTGTTTTTAAATTAGAAAATTTATGTAGGACACTATTCCACCACTTGGCCTAGGGCATCGAAATACCTTGGGCTGGCCCTGCTGTTGCATCCAAAATTTCCACGTTCAGGGCAACAGTGCTGAAATTTTTGAGATAGACGGGAATTGTGCTGCAATGGGCTATTTCTCCCCAAGTAACAGTGTTTTGAAGATAGCCTCTCTCATTCCATCTACATAAGGCAAGAAGTGCCCAGCATC
This sequence comes from Rhododendron simsii, assembly GCA_014282245.1. NCBI lineage: Eukaryota > Viridiplantae > Streptophyta > Magnoliopsida > Ericales > Ericaceae > Rhododendron > Rhododendron simsii. The sequence continues at coordinate 16,186,917 of CM024955.1, forward strand.
TGGCACTTCATGGTAGTGAATCCATGGAAGCCTTCCCGCAATGTAACGTTGCAGTGTAACGGGAACAAGCCCATCTTCATTGCCATGCCACAAGTGTACGGAACCTTCGTTGTCCAGAAAAGGGTTTGCGAGATCCATAGGATCAAATTCCCAGCTCCCAAATCCAACCATCATGTCCCTTAGGAGCGACTCGTATACCCCTTGTTGCGTTACGTCTTCCTGGTTAATAACGGATAGGTAACGCATTCATTATAAACTAATAAACAATAAATAACTACAAAAACATTTCATTAAGAACACACTAAACAGAAAATCTCCATAGCTATGATGTTTCCAAAGTCCAAACTAGCAAATCTCAATTGCTCCACAAAAGTTGCTCCGTTGTCTTGTACTTGCTATATAGTTGTGAAATCCAAATATAGACCCCAACAGGCGTTCGGCAACGATGCTAGTTACAGAAAACACAAAAAAGAAGAAGATATGGGATGCCCTAAAGGAGGTTAGGGATTGGACCAAAAGCGGTTGTAAACGTGTTTTCAATTTGACGTTTGTGAAGACAAGGACAAAAGAAAAAGTACTTTAATGCCAAATTCTGTATAATTGATTCTGCAATTCACAGTTTCTTGACTGCAATCATAACCTAGCACAAGCATGAAAGGACGCTAGCACACGAGGTTCGAGACTTCCCTCCAAATTATGAAGGAAGAGGAAAGTTAGTACCTTTAGTGTCCTTACATGCCGAGCAATAACACTAGAGGCAGGGAACCATTTCTGAGTGTTCCACCAGTAAGTAAGCCAAGGAGTGTAGTGAGCAACCCCAACTGCCCATTGGTCTTGAGGAAGTTGTTCATAATAGGCTTCTTTAGCTAGATTATTGGGAAAACCAGGCAACCAGTAGTTCACTACTGGAGCAACTAGTATTGCTCCTGCTAGCCTGCCAAAATGACAAACAATTGATGGCCGAACTACTTGAGATCTTTAGAACTCAAAAGAAACATTAGTAAAAAAATTCTAGTAAGATTAGGGTTGTGACTAGTGACTAGTTATTAGCAATGCCTATTATTGTTTTGCTTCAATGTATCCTCTTCAGATTTGTTTTGGATGTAAGTAACTGGAGTATTACGGAACCGAACACCCAAAGGCACACATGCACGCGAAGCATGCAAAGCTAAAAAACTGCAAAAACCTCCTCCAATTGTCTACGAGATCTGAAAAAGAATCTATGTATTAGCCCCTCGTCAAGATTCATCTAAAATTCTAAATGGTACAAATCCAACCTTGAAGACGTCACATCTACTCCCAAAGGGCCTGTTTCCTTAACTGGCGTAACAGTGGAATGATACGTAATCCTAAATGATATGTATTCATTGTAGTAATAGTGGAAATCGTAATACCAAATTCCCCAAGATATCATAGATCACGTGTTTTTTAGAATTTCATATCCTACAGATAATTAATGTTGACCGTAAATCAAGCAAACAAACAGGCCTAAAACGAATGATCTAACTGGGGACATCATAACTGATTACCATAAGAAATACGAAGAACTCCTCAGAGGAGGGAAGTGGGTATGCTTCATACCACATATAAATTTCGAGAATCACGATGGTATCATGGTCAACCAACGATCAACCAACTGCATAGTTTTAATACTTCCTCTGCAAACCAACTTGACACTAGCAGCTAATTTTTATATTAGGCTTGTGTTTGGATCTAGAATTTTGAAGGGATTTATCAAGGGAAAGACAAAGGTAAAGGTAAAGTAAACAAGAAGATAATCGCAAAGTGAGATCAATTCATTTCAGGGGTTCCTTGTCATTTTCCCCTTGATAAATCTTTCCACAAATCCTTGACCGGAACACAGCCTAGACGTCCTCTATCTGCTTCAATCACTTTTTCTATAACTAGACACCATACGAGTTCCAAATCATTTCAGATAATACTAATAACTGACCGTGTGTCTGTTCACAGTATTTTCCCGTGATTATTTACGTTCAAATTCCCCTGGCGCAAATAGAAATTAATACTAAATTTGTAGACAAATTACCGATGGGAGATAAACTTCAGGCAAGCCCATACTACTTGTCCTCCCATGGAATTACCAATCACGTAAAATTTGGATCCAAGTCCCAACTGATCAGCTAGCTCTTCTACATCAAAAGCTGTACTTTTCAGGGTTCGCTTTGGATCTGGATCACTTTCCCCATATCCTGGTCTATCAAAAGACACGAGATAGAGCCCTAGTTCTTCAGTTATTTCCTGAAAGAATCCCAACACCAAGTCGAAATCATTCGAAAAAACTTCACAAAACAATCAACAAGAACATAAATGACTTCCAACTACGGTGCTTGAAAGTACCGGGGTTGCAAATGATCCATCATTTCTACCATAGCCAAATCCGTGAAAGAAGACAAACTTATATTTGGCCCTTTCTTTGGGGACACCGTGTTCCGCATAAGCCAAATGCCTTCCATCTCTAAGCTTAATTCTGGTCGCTGTGATGGGCGGACCGTTTGGGGCCCCACAAATATTAGGCGGCGGAGGGATGATCGCCTGAAATGCCCAGGCTAGAAACCCGATCAACACCACCCCAAATATTAGGCTGCGGAGGGACGATAACATTTTAAGAATATCTGAATTCAACAACAAAATATTAGATCTTTGAGTTAATAAAGCTTGAAGATAATTTTATAAGGCTGCTTTTGGCTTTATATTCGACATACTTCATAGTTGCAATTGAACAAATGAGTAATCAGTTTCCCCAAAATTTTCTCAGTGAGTAGTCAGCATGCCCAGTGATAAACTGTATGTCGAAAAACCATGAAGAAATTGATTTTCGCGCTCTACTTTTTCACGTAGATGCTCTACTCTTAATGTGAAGATAACTTCACGTTAAAAGTGGAGTTAACTTCATGTTAAAAGTGGAGCACCTGCATACAAAAGTGAGCGCCAAAGTCAGCGTCCAAAACATAATCACAAAAACTTTGAACACGAAAATAGAGGTTCCACAGTCATCTCATTTGCTTGTTATCGTTTTCTACAAATTCATCACAAATAATACAAGTGAGTTACAGCATCCAAGAAAGGACATGATTGACCTTGATTGACCGTACTCATTCCAGAATGAAGCAACAATAGAGGCTCAATTCAAATGCTTAGATTTTCCATCCTTAACTTTTTCTGCTTTTCCCCCTTTCTAGTTGAACAAAAACGGAATTCAATCACCCATTATCATTTTACCAGAATTGAACAAAAACATAGCTCAAGATATATATAGTAGAATATAAACAAGAATCTATTTATTACTTCAAAGATGAAACAAATTAATGGGGTTCTGTTAATAACTGGAAGGAACAAAATGAAAACCCATCTGAAAGAAGTTTTGATGTACCTGGAGAGAGAGAGAGAGAGAGAGAGAGAGAGAGAGAGAGAATTTAGAAAAAAGTTTTGATGTGGGGATGGGTTCTGCTTCTAGTTTGGGCGGACCTGAAAGAAGCTGAAATTTTCGAGCTTATTCACGCCACTCCATTTTCACCTCTAATCTACCCATTTTTTCATGAAGCCCCGATTTTTATATGATGCCCCAATACCACAATCAAATTTTATATGAAGCCCCAATTTTTTTATGATGCCCCAATTTTTATATGATGCCCCAATTTTTTAGATCAAATTTTAGATAAATCTAAGTTTTTGGATCAAAATCACCTCCAAAAAGTGAAGTGATTTTTCGTCTTTCCAGTTAAAAAATGCAATCATACTTACCATGAAAACATACTCTTTTTTTCATATTTTATGTTGATATTTACCACACAAATATAGCATACTTATCACAATTAAATGTTATACTACAACATTTTTTTCCCTTTCTCTCTCTAACAGGTTATCCAGGTATCCGGTTTGGCGGAGAAATATTTTTTTTGGTGGGAAAATGAACCTTTCTGCATAAATTTTTTTAATTATTAAAAATTTATAAATTGACACCACTTTTTGCCCTATTCACCCTACTTTTTGATATTTTTCTAATCATTTGTGTAAGGGGTCTGTTCTAGAGACAATACATTTGACAATATATTTTCCGGAGCCTCACGCGAATAATCGGAGCCGTTCAATTTGTTTAAAACATGTTTTGAAGGGTTCCCGTAAAAAATTAACTCATTTGAATATCAACAAGGCCTTGATTGGCTCATTCAATTTTATCCTATCAAATTTGACAGGAATCAACTAAATGAGCTGATCAAGCCCTTACCGATATCCAAATGTGTTAATTTTTTACGGGACCCCTTAAAAATATGTTTTAAATACATTGAGCGGCTCCGATTATTTGTTTGAAGGTCCCATGCGGGATTTCAAAAAATGCATTGTCAAAAGTATTGTCAAATGTATTGTCTCTAGAACCGTCCCCTTTTGTGTAATATATTACCAAATATTTTGTGAAAATATAAATATAATTTAATAATATTTAATTCGTAAACCAATTGTAACAGTTTTTTGAAACTAATTATTTAAGTCAGACCTTTATTTTATATTCAATTTTTAATATATTCTGTTAAATTATTTATAATTACGTATTTAACAAATATTATTGTAAAAATAACTATTCATTTATTGTTTTGAATAACTCACAAGTAATGTTGTTAATATATTTCATTAAATTTTTACTTTGTGTATACATGTTTCTTATAAAAAAAAATTAAAAATTAAAAATATAACGCAAATTCTAACAGGCGCCATATAGCACCTTACATGTGGGTCCCGAACGCCAACTTTAATGAGTAGTACTGGTGGAATTTAAGGCAAATCATTGACAATGACAAATATTATAGTATTTTTGGGTTACTTTACTGTAACGATCCGTAATTTTTATAATTAATAATATCATTTAAAAAGTATTGTTTGTAATAATAAAATTATCTTAATTATAATTATCTAGTAGATATATACAAATAAAATTTATTTAATCTTAATTATCTTACTATTAAAATTTTGTTAATTGCATGCAGTCAACTCTGCCATCTCTCCTTCTCCTACTCAATTTCTACTTCCTTCCTTAGTGTATCTCGTCCCAGATTCGTCCATTACGAAGCCCTATGGAGTACAACTTCTTTAAATCCATTTTTAATCGAAACTCTTCAAAATTCTCCTATATATACCCTAGTACGTCGACCCTAGGGTACACCACGAAATTCCTCACGCCCCACCAGTCCAGAAAAGAGAGAAAATTTGGAGAGAACAAAGCTCCAATCCATGGAGTTCTAGAGAGAGAAAGAAAGAGAGAGAAAAGTGGGTTTCATAGCTACGATCAACCGAAACCCAATTCCTCCGTTCCAATCACCTCCTACAACTCCAAGCATCCTTAAACATCATCCAAATCGGCCCCAAGGTTCCCCTTCGACCAAACCTGAAGTCATCTTCTCCAAATTTCAAGTTTCGAATTAAAATCAATTCGATTCGATTCAAGGTATTATAATCCATTCCAACCCTCCCTCTAAGTATATCTATTGTTTTTTTACGTAACCCAATAACCCGAACGATCCCATGCATCAAAACCGAACCAAAAAAATAAAAAATAAAAACGAGATCTACCCCGAACCTTGCGGCCGCAACCTGCGGACCGCAAGAACCAGGGCCGACGTTGCGGTTGGGCGCTCCACCGCAAGGTTGACCGGTCCAACCTCGCGGTTTGGACAGTTTTGGTTCGAATCGGTTTTGCAACCTCCCGAACACCGTTTTTGACCCCCAAACTATTTTTCCTAGATTTTTTACATCTCAAAGATCATAACTTGTTAAGGTCATATTTTTTTTATTTAATTATCTATTTATTAAATTATTTATTAGTTATCGTTCAAAGTTTACAAACGAAAATTAATTACGACCTTCCAACCAACGTTTTAACACTCAAACTAATTTTTTCTAGACTCCTTGCATCTCAAAGATGGTAACTTGTTAAATTAAATATTTATTTTATTTAATTCACTATTTATTATTATTTTTAAAGTAATTCCAATTAAAATTACTTTACAACCTTATAAACCTTATTATTAATGCCCGAGTAATTTTATTTAGACTCATTATGTTCCAAAGATGAAATTATGTTAATCTCAACATATTTTTAAATAGTAAATTATTTATTATCTATTTACTTCACTTTCTGTCACTTTAATTAACGTTTTTATGTAAATTAATTCTTCGACCCTCCGAACCCAACTTTTGACACTCAACTGGTTGTGTAGAACCTTTAGGACTCTTATTAGGGTCATGTTAATTATTCTAATATTTTTATCTAATTAATGTATTTAATTAGTGTTTAATAAATCTAATTACTTTGTAATAATTAATAAGAGTCTAGAAAATATTTATTTAAAATATTTATAAAAATCCTACTTCATTATTGACATTATGGCTATACAAGAATACGGGCAACGGCGCATTCATAAAAAGTTGTGTGATTGCATTACTTGTTATTTGTTTAAATTATTATTTGATTTAATTGTATATTGCACCGATACTTGATTTGAATGCTAGATTGGACCCTAGAGACATGGGGTGGTATGCGAATAGATTTCATCTAAACGATACTAAGTTGATGGAAAAATGGTAGAGTGTTGAAGTTGTGAGATTGTGGATTTTGATTTGGTCATGGATAAGGGTGACCTGCGGGGCCCAGTGATGATATTTTGGTGACCCTAACGTATGGTACGCCATGGGAAGTTCTAAAGGGTAAACGTGCCTTGCAAGGTCAGCAAGGGGGATTGTCCCATGACACGATCATAGTTAATGGCTTAGGGATGGTGGCGACCTTAATGTATGGTACGCCATAGAAAGTTCCAAAGCGTAATCATGCCCCCTGTTATGGTCCTAAATGAATTCATGCGAGGTACATAACTTAGGTGAATTCATTTAGAACCCCGTGTGCAAGAAAAGCAGGGGGGGGATTCTCCATGACACGATCATAGTTAGTGGTATGGGAGGAAAGGATCTCGTGGATGAGATCTTAAATCTCACATAAGGTTAATGGATAGTAATAAATTGGTTCATGTATGAAATCTCTGTTTGGCTCTTCGATTCAATATTGTCTTGTACCTGCTATCTGTAAAGTAAGAGGGGTAGTTGGGTTGGATTATACTACGGGGTGAACTCTTTCACTCAGGTACGGATTGTCTGGCTTCCATGCCAGATTTTGCAGAAAATCAAGAAGAAGTACAGAATCCCGAACGCGAACAGTTTTATGCGGAGGAGAATCCAGAGGTGGGAGTCGAACCTGAGTACGCTTGGGATCCGTATCAATCTTAGAAGACGGCTCTGTTATTCTAATTTATTACCATAAAGACTATTTTCAGTATTTTTACAATGGTTTGTAATAGACGAATTTTTAGGGAGAATTATCCGGTTTGGATTTTGAATTTAATTTAATAAATTTTTAGAAATCAATATTTAATACCTTCGATTTTATTCCCAAAAATCGGGGTGTTACATTTACACTTTTGACCTTAGCAATAACAAAATTAACGTAACTGCCATCCATTTTATCTTTTTCTACCAATGTCCCCCGTTTCCCTTTCCTAAAACACACCCAGTCCAGTAAAATTTTTTGATTTTTTTGGCATCTTTTGTTTGGGCGTAATTCTTTGGTGTTTGGTTGTGAAAAAATAAAATAAATAAAAAATTATTATTTTTCGAACTTAGCTTCGCACAAATAATTACGTTATTTCACTGAGCCTCTTAATAGGACCAATCTTATCCACCTATGACTTAACCATGTGTTTTCTCATCAAAGACTTGGGGTGTTTTTTTATATATTTTTTAGGTGTTCCTGTAACCGCTCTGATATAAATATATGCATACATATATATTTTTAAACTATCAACAAAACACCGAAAAATAGAAGTGATTTTTTTTTTTTTGCAAAATCATTTTACATAGAAAAACTTTTACATCAGTCCCACAAACATGGTCGAAACCGATCATTTTGTTTAAAATATTAGTCTTTATAAAACATTAGTTCAACCCAATATCGGTAAGGGCCTTTATAAAACATCTCATTTTATTCTAGAATTTAGGTCGGAATATTTGAGATTCGTCTCTGCTTCGTATTACTTCCGTGTATAGAAGAATATTACCCCAAGCGTAGGGTTTGAATATCGATGAAGCAAAATAAACCAGAGAAGTCCGGGATCGTACCCAAGGGAATTAGTTCATGGCTTGCCTCGGATTGTTAGATGCAAGTAGGGTTTTCGACTTTTAGCCAGTCAACTTGGTTTTACTTTGAACGGTAGAATTAAAATGGCTAAATTAAAAATTAATTAACTAGGAAAATATAGGGTAGGTCTAGGAATCCTAGCATTCATGACTCGGGTTAAATTGCACTTTTCACCAATTTACGCGATTTAAAATACACAATTGTAGGTATTTAAACCGGGAAATAGAGATTCGATTATTAAGCTAGCTCTAGAACTCATTCGATAACCACCTCGAGCGTCAGAGCTTTAAGCATCATGTGTGGTGAGTAGGCGAAGCTCCCACCTACACATGATCAAAGAGGTTAGCACCTCGGCGATTTACCAAACAAATCCGAACCCCACATTAATTTTCAAATCTAAAAATTAAAGCTTTATTGGTGAAAAATACAATTTTTGCCCAAGCCATGGGATGCTAATCATCCTATGACCTAACCCTTGAAACTACTCACACATATCTAGAGAGATAAGAGCAAGCAAAAATCTACTTAGCATAATTGAAATGCAAGACTAGAAGAAAATTAGCTCAAAAGATAGATCGGGAACCAAGCAACAACTTTAATTAAAGCAAGAGTAGCAAAAGAAAATTAATTAAGACAGTAAATTAAGAAATAAAGTGCTGAAAATGAAGAACAAGGCAAGAACAATTCAAAAAGCTCAAAAGTAATCTAAGCTAGATCTAAAAATGTACCCAAAAAAACGTTCTATTCTCTTTTTCGGATCCCCTTTTACATCATGCCTGGAATATTCCCTGAATATGCCCCTCTAATGCCCTCGGCATCGCTGGCAACGGACATAAGCTAGGCCACTAAGGGGCTCGGCATCGATGCCAATCCATAAGTCCCATCGATGCCGAGCTTGATAAGGATCTAGAGCACTAAGATGCTCGGCATCGATGTAAAGCATCAAGTCCCATCGATGCCGAGGGCCATAAGGCCTTGCTCGGGCGTTGGCTGCTACACTGCTCGGGCGGTGAGGTCTTGCCTTGCCTTGCCTTGGCGTCGCCTGCTTCTGCCTTGGCGTCCAATAGTTTTCACAGCATCTTATTTTCATTCTCTAAAGTTAAGTAAAGATTACATTTTAAACCTTTCTTTTATCTTTTCTTTACTTTAATTTATTTAATGAAAATAAGGAAGTACCCCCCATTTGGAAACAATGGCATTACCAGAATTTTGAGATTTCAATCCAATCAAAATGTTGACCCCCAGCTTTTAGTGTAAAACAGAAAACAACACACTTTTCTATCGAATAAATGGCTCAAAACATGGCCTTAATCTTTGAATAAAACCTTGCAATTTTGAAGTTGCTCTTAGAAAAATTCAATAATCAATTACCGCCATTTTTTATCTCGAAAATCGATACTTTTTCGAAAAGTGATTTTTCCATACTTAGACAAATTTTCAGGGGCCGATAGGGTCTTCATTGGTTCCTCGGGTACTTGGACACACTCGGGCCTTCCATGACGTCAAAACATGCCTTATTCGCACGATTTACCTGAAAACACTAAAAACAAATCTTACGAGTAAAAGCAGATAAAGATAACTAATTAACAATTAAATTAAACTAAATCTAGACACTAGCGCACCCTTTCATTACATTTCCGGGTGCTTATCAGTCTCGGGTTCCACATCAGTTCAACTTGATATCAGTAAGAGCGTCTACTAAATATTCAATGTTCCTAAACAATATATTTTGAATAAAATGAACGACTCTAATTATATTTATGGAATCCAAAATCCGAGACGGATCCCAAAGGTGTACGTACTCGAGTGCAATTTTGTTTACTCTTCTTGAAAGAGGGTGAACATTATCTTTCTTACTATTGGTTGAAATGGTGTGGATCCCATTACAAAATGATATCATGCTTACTATGCAATACATTTTTTGGCAAGTATGATCTCACCTTATGGTGGGATCTACACCCTTTCAAACAATAGGAATGAGTGTATTGTTCATCCTCTTAAGTGGAGGGTGAGCAAAACTCAACTCCATTTTAACCAATAAGAAGAAAGATAATGTTCACCCTCTTTTAAGGGGTGAACAAAACTCAACTCTGTGTGTAGCAAACCTGATAGCAAAGTGGAGTACTGTACTATTTTACCACCGTCCGTCGTCCGTGTGTTTGCTGGAACCATTATGCTTTTGGCCTTTGAGGGATAACATGGTCATTTATGGAGTGGAGGACAGTAATGACACAAGTGTCTGAAAAGGTCTGAAAAGGTGGCAGTGACTAAAGTGAAACTTTGCATAGAATTCCTCCCCAAACGGGCGCAATAGCGCGGTTGTTAGACGGACCCAAAATATAAACCATATAATTGTAATAATCTACAAATTATATTTAAATAATTTATTTGAAATAATTTCTGCAATTGATTGACGTGATATTATAACGATTAGTAGCTATAATATGACATTATACTATTCAATTCGTGGTAGGGTAACGATTAATCGCTATAATCGATTATAGTAGTCAGAGTTGTTTGACTAAGAGCTTAATTAATTGATCATATTCAATGAGTGATAATTGACTATAGTAGTCAAGTCATTGGCCAATAGTACTAATGCTATAGTGATGATTGAGCATTAATAATTGACTAAAATGAATTGGTTAATGTAGGTTGATAGTGGTCAAAGTCATTAGTAGATGTAGTAGTTAACTATAGTGTTGATTGTTATCAATGAGTGACTGATACAATTGGTTAATTCAAGAGTAACCACTAACTATTGATCCCTAATGCCACATTCAATAAATCATTTAATTTCATTAATCATTAAGTATGATGGTTTAATTACAGGGTTATAAAAATTAAGTAGAACTAAGTAACATCAAATTTTGTTGTGGTAGTTAATTTATTAACTACCCTTATTATGATACATTGGTTATGTTAGAAAAATGTGTACCTACCCGTCATTAATGTCATACTTACTATAAAATAAGACTATACATACCACACTACCTGATCATTATTACAACCAGAATACTCAACCATTACTTCATGATGTGCACATACCATGATTTATGTTTGTACTTGCCTTTTGAAAAGGATACACTTGCAACAAAAGATCAATGCTTACGTTTTTGGTTTGTATAGATAACAAAATGTATTATGTCAAAACCATTTGACTCAGTTTTTCATATCATGCTATTATAAACCAGGACCAAACCACACCATTGAAATTTGAACCAAATGGACCAGTTTGGATTGGTTCAGACTGGATTAGCAGTTCAATGGTTATTTTGCTCACCTCCAAAATATGATCCAATCATGCAATTAACATACGTCCATCAACTTGGTTTATGGGAGTCTATCAAGAGTGGATGCAGGTGGTAAACCTCGCAGTTTTGTCTCAAGCCAGGCATCCAGAGCCCTATAGAAGACACCATCAAGTCCCTCTAACACCCTCTACCTCTATACATCCATTTCTAAATCCATACACTTAAAATCCTGAGTCCCACAAGATTGTGTGATTGAGATGGGGGTTGGAACATCCAATCACGGTACCTGAGAAGGTTCTAATATTTTTTTCCTTGATGAGCTAAACAAAATAAATTTTCATTTATCTAATCAATTTCATCGTGGGCCCCAATAGCCCCTCACTAATTAAAATGTGATATCAATCTCACAGCGTAAGTCATGTTGGTAGGCTTCAACAAGGTATTTAAGTCAATGATGAATGATCTATATGGAGCGTTATAGATAGTATAGAAAAACCCGTGTAGCGTTATAGATGGTATAGAAAAACCTGTGTACACACGTGGTGCCTCTAACGCTTAAAAGAAAATCAAATCTCTACCAATATGATTTACGCATAAATATCGATTGTCAGTTCTTGTATTGAGCTAGTATATATGAAACTTTATTCCGACTTTAATTGGGTCTCTTCGTAGTGGATCGATGGAATTTGTCTTTCAAATTAGTCAATTTATTAAGCCGCATACCGAGTTATGGAAAACAAAGCTAGTTGGAGTATTAATTTAGGTTGGCCCGGAATATATATAGAAACTGAAACGACAAATTGTAATCGAGTTTCTACTAGTAATTCAAAGTCGTGAACCAACTACAACCACCATGCAATTTTCTTTACCAATCCCAAGGCAACAAATTCTCTCTTTCCACTAGTGCCTGTGTCTCCCTTTCTATTAAGTATGACACAAGCATTTGAAAATTGTGTCTTACCAAGCGTTTCATAACCTAATACTCACTCCCAAAGCCAACCATCAAGACATGAATTATGACTTGTCAAACAGTAAATACATAACAATAATGCCCTTCTAATAAATGGATCCTTGAATCCTTCAGGGCGAAAAAATTTCAATGCAACAGTTATTTGTAAACGCTCACAAATAACTGTTGCATCCAAAATTTTCACGTTCAGGGCAACAGTGCTGAAAATTTTGAGATAGATGGGAATTGTTCTGCAATGGGCTATTTCTCCCCAAGTAAGAGTGTTTTGAAGATAGTCTCTCTCATTCCATCTGCATAAGGTAAGAAGTGCCCAGCATCTGGCACTTCATGGTAGTGAATCCATGGAAGCCTCCCAGCAATGTAACGTTGCAGCGTAACCGGAACAAGCCCATCTTCATTGCCATGCCACAAGTGTACAGAACCTTCATTTTCCAGAAAAGGGTTTGCGAGATCCATAGGATCAAATTCCCAGCTCCCAAATCCAACCATCATGTCCCTTACAAGCGACTCATATACCCCTTGTTGTGTTACGTCTTTCTGGTTAATAACGGATACGTAACGCGGTCATTATTAACTAATAACCTATAAATAACTGCAAAAAATTTCATAAAGAACACACTAAACAGAAAATCTCCTTAGCTATGATGTTTCCAAAGTCCAAGCTAGCAATCTCAATTGTTCCACAAAAGTTGCTCTGCTGTTTTGCACTTGCTATGTAGTTGTGAAATCCAAATATTGACACCAACAGGCGTTTGGCAGCGATGGTAGTTACAGAAAACACAAAAAAAGAAGAAGAAGATGGGGTGCCCTAAAGGAGGTTAGGGGTTGGACCAAAAGTACTCTAATGCCAAATTCTGTATAATTGATTCTGCTATTCACATTTTCTTGACTGTAATCATAACCTAGCACAAGCATGAAAGGACGCTAGCACATGAGGTTTGAGACCTCCCCCCAAATTATAAAGGAAGAGTAAAGTTAGTACCTTTGGGGTCCTTTCATGCCGAGCAAGCAACGCGGTTAGAATTTTCACGTCTGGGGGAGATAACTTAGGCTTTTGAGCTATAACACTAGAGGCAGGGAACCATTTCTGAGTGTTCCACCAGTAAGTGAGCCAAGGGGTGTAGTGAGCAACTCCAACTGCCCATTGGTCTTGAGGAAGTTGCTCATAATATGCTTCTTTAGCTAGATTGTTGGGAAAACCAGGCAACCAGTAGTTCACCACTGGAGCAACTAGTATTGCTCCTGCTAGCCTGCCAAAATGACATACAATTGATGGCCCAAACTATAATATAAGTCACAGCCAATCAACTTGAGATCTTTAGAACTCAAAAGAAACATTAGTAACAAATATTGCTGTAAGATTAGGGTTGTGAGTCTTGTGCTAGTTATTCGCAATGTCTATTACTGTTTTGCTTCAATGTATCCTCTTCAGATTTGTTTTCAATGTAAGTAACTGGAAATTATGGAACCGAACACCCAAAGGCATACACGCGAAGCAGGCAAAGCTAAAACCCTGCAAAAACCTCCTGTGAAAGTCCAAATCGTCTACAAGGTCCAAAAAAGAATCTATGTATTAGCCCCTCGGCCCCCTCGTCAAGATTCATATAAATGGTACAAATCCAACCTTGAAGACATCACATCTCTACTCCCAAAGGGCCTGTTTCCTTAACTGGCATAACAGTGGAATGATACGTAATCCTAAATGAAATGTATTCTCATTGTAATAATGGTGGAAATCATAATACCAAATTCCCGAAGATATCATAGATGACGTGTTTTTTTAGAATTTCATATCCTACAGATAATTAATGTTGACCGTAAATCAAGCAAACAAACAGGCCTAAAAGGAATGATCTAACTGGGGACATCATAACTGATTACCATAAGAAGTCCGAAGAACTCCTCAAAGGAGGGAAGTGGGTATGCTTCATACCACATATAAATTTCGAGAATTACGATAGTATCATGGTCAACCAACAATCAACCAACGGCATAGTTTTAATCCTTCCTCTGCAAGCCAACTTGACACTAGCAGCTAATTTTTTTATTAGGCTTGTGTTTGGATCTAGAATTTCGAAGGGATTTATCAAGGGAAAGACGAAGCTAAAGGTAAAGTAAACAACAAGAAGATAATCGCAAAGAGTGATCAATTCATTTTTTTGGTTCCTTATCATTTTCCGTTGATAAATCTTTCCACAAATCCTTACACAGCCTAGACGTCCTCTATCTGCTTCAATCACTTTTTCTATAACTGGACACCATGCGAATTTCAGATCATTTCAGATAATACTAACAACTGACCATGTGTCTGTTCACAGTATTTTCCCATGATTATTTACTTTCAAATTTTCCTGGCATGAATAGAAATTAATACTATGTTTGTCGACAAATTACCGATGGGAGATAAACTTCAGGCAAGCCCATACTACTTGTCCTCCCATGGAATTACCAATCACGTAAAATTTGGATCCAAGTCCCAACTGATCAGCTAGCTCTTCTACATCAAAAGCTGTACTTTTCAGGGTTCGCTTTGGATCTGGATCACTTTCCCCATATCCTGGTCTATCAAAAGACACGAGATAGAGCCCTAGTTCTTCAGTTATTTCCTGAAAGAATCCCAACACCAAGTCGAAATCATTCGAAAAAACTTCACAAAACAATCAACAAGAACATAAATGACTTCCAACTACGGTGCTTGAAAGTACCGGGGTTGCAAATGATCCATCATTTCTACCATAGCCAAATCCGTGAAAGAAGACAAACTTATATTTGGCCCTTTCTTTGGGGACACCGTGTTCCGCATAAGCCAAATGCCTTCCATCTCTAAGCTTAATTCTGGTCGCTGTGATGGGTGGACCGTTTGGGGCCCCACAAATATTAGGCGGCGGAGGGACGATCGCCTGAAATGCCCAGGCTAGAAACCCGATCAACACCACCCCAAATATTAGGCGGTGGAGGGACGATAACATTTTAAGAATATCTGAATTCAACAACAAAATATTAGATCTTTGAGTTAATAAAGCTTGAAGATAATTTTACAAGGCCGCTTTGGCGTGATATTCGACATACTTCATAGTTGCAATTGAACAAATGGGTAATCAGTTTCCCCAAAATTTTCTCATTGAGTATCAGCATGCCCAGTGATAAACTGTATGTCGAAAAAACACAAGGAAATTGATTTTCGTGCTCTACTTTTGTACGCAGGCGCTCCACTCTTAACGTGAAGATAACTTCACGTTAACAGTGGAGTTAACATAATGTTAAAAGTGAAGCACCTGCGTACAAAAGTGGAGCGCCAAAATCAGCATCTAGAACATAATCACAAAAACTTTGAACACGAAAAGAGAGGTTCCACAGTCATCTCATTTGCTTGTTATCGTTCACTAAAAGTTCATCACAAATAATACAAGTGAGTTACAGCATCCAAGAAAGGACATGAATCATTGTTCTGTTTCATGATTAAACTAATACCCCTTTCCCCATAAACATGGACTTGATTGACCATACTCATTCTAGAATGAAGCAACAATAGAGGCTCAATTCAAATGCTTAGATTTTCCATCGTTAACTTTTTCTACTTTTCCCCCTTTCTAGTTGAACAGAAATGGAATTCAATCAGCCATTATCATTTTACCAGAATTGAACAAAAACATAGCTCAAGATATATACAGTAGAATATAAACAAGAATCTAATTATGACTTCAAAGATGAAACGAATTAATGGGGTTCTGTTAATAACTGGAAGGAACAAAATGAAAACCCATCTGAAAGAAGTTTTGATGTACCTGGAGAGAGAGAGAGAGAGAGAGAGAGAGAGAGTTAGAAAGAAGTTTTGATGTGGGGATGGGTTCTGCTTCTAGTTTGGGCGGACCTGAAAGAAACTGAAATTTTCGAGCTTTTTTTTTTTTTTGAACCGCAATTTTCGAGCTTATTCACGCCACTCCCTTTTCACCTCTAATCTTCTGGTCAAATAAGGAGACGCATACGAAAGGTTGAGTGTCCATTTGGAAATTTTTTTTTTCCGTTTAATTTATGATGTCTCGGTCAGTTTGTGTGACTAATCACCCAGCCCTTCAGCCTTTTCCACACGTCCGCGGTGAGGTGGTGGCCATCAAGCAAGTTGATGGCAAGAACCACACAAAATATGAAATCTTTAGGGCAAATATATCTAAAATACCAAAACAGTATACATAACCTTATTTTATTACTCAGTGGGGCCAGTTAACCCCGCTTGCCACAATGTAGGTCTGTCCGTGCATATGCCTATCAATTGTCAATTTTTATGTTGAGCTAATTTATATAAAACTTTATTTCAATTTTAATTGGATCTCTTCGTAGTGAATTAATGGAATTTATCTTTTAGATTAGTCAATTTATTAAGTCGCATACCGAATTATAGAAAACAAAGCTAATTTAGGTTGGCCGGGAATCTGGAAACTGAAAGGACAAATGATGTAACCAAGTTTACTCTAGAATGTACGTACCCATAATGGGGGAGCGAGAGAAGTCGAAAGAAATTTTGATGTGGAGATGGGTTCTGCTTCTAGTTTGAGGGCGGAGCCGAAGAGGCTGGAGTTTTCTTGCTTATTCACTCCACTCCTCTTCATAATCTTCCTTCTGCTCTAAAATAAAAGGACATGCATATGAAAGGTCTAAGTTTTTTTTTTTTAATTATTCGTTAAACATAATTTACTTTGGGACTTGAAGAATGAAGTATCCAAGAAAATTTAGACCAAACAGGGAAGAGAAAATCTTTAAACTTTCTTTTCCCTTCCCTTCATTTCCACATTTTCCAAACAAAGCCTCACTGTTTCCTCCTGGAGTATCAAATTACCCTTTTTATTTTAAAACTTGTTGAGAATATTTGTCACGCCAAAAATTGCAAAGGCATTTAAATTGAGATAATTGGATTCCTTGTTCTAATTTCTTTTTTTCCATTGAAAAATCGAAATCATATCAATTGGTATTCGATCAACAACATTGTTTTTAACATGATTAAAAAACACCTAGAAAGATTGAGAGCTCTAAAAAATGGCCATTTGAATATTCATAATAGAATTGAAAAATACCTAGAAAAACGGACCCAACGGCTCATAAGACGGAGAGTACTATATAATATATTAGTTTTTAAATAGAATGATTGCGCACGAAACCTTAAACCCACTTTGTTTATAACATATATAAACTACACTTCTATGCATGTTGGGATGAGATATAAAGTACACTTATATAACATATATAATATATTAGTTTTTAAATAGAATGATTGCGCACGAAACCTTAAACCCACTTTGTTTATATATATATATATATATATATATATATATAAAGTACACTTATATGCATTTTCGGTCTATGATTTGGACTCATTATGCTCCTTTGTGAGCTTTTTACGGACTCGCGTCAATGATCGAAATTGTTTATTTTTTAAAGTTCATCTAGAAAATTAAAGTTGTCAAAATTTTTGGTGTATTGGACATCATTTAATGTGATTTCAAAATATATGTATTTTATTGAGATAAATGGGTTCCACAATCACATAAAATGCTACTCCCTCCATTTTGAATTGTGAGTCCCTCTTCGGGAATTCAACTATTTTAGAAGGACTCGTGATTGCATTGACAAATTTTTTTGTTTCCAATTGGGAAAATTTCAAAAAAACACCTGACCTTTCAACTCAATGTCACATAAACACCTGAGCTTTAAAAAATGTAAATCCCCCACCTGACCTTTGGACTCCGTCGTCAAATAACCCCCTCCACCCATTTTCCGTCCAATACTTAACGGGGACACGTCAAAATATCTTTTACATGTTTTGGAGGGAAAGTGACGGGGGTCAAATATCTTTTAGGACTAACCAACGAGAGCCTTAAAGTCAAAATTTAATTATGACCCTTTAGAATTAAATGATAAAAAATAAACTCTTCTCACCCATTCAAACAGATTGAAATTTGGAACACTTAATTTTTCAACCTGTAGTTTATATATTAAAAAAATGGTTAAAAAATTAAGTGTTCCAAATTTCAATTCGTTTGAACCGATAGAAAGATTATAGTTTTGTGATCATTTTATCCTAAATGGTCATAATTAAATTTTGACTATAGAGCTCTCGTTGATTAATCCTAAGAAAATCGTAGAAACAAATATCTCTTAGGACTAACCAACGAGAGTCCTACAGTCAAAATTTAATTATGACCCTTTAGAATTAAATGATCAGAAAAATAAAATCTTCTCACCCATTCAAACGGATTGAAATTTGGAATAATTAATTTTTCAACCTGTAGTTTATATATTAAAAAAAATGGTTAAAAAATTAAGTATTCCAAATTTCAATTCGTTTGAACCGATAGAAAGATTATAGTTTTCTGATCATTTTATCCTAAATGGTCATAATTAAATTTTGACTATAGGGCTATCGTTGATTAATCCTAAGAAAATCGTAGAATCAAATATCTCTTAAGACTAACCAACGAGAGTCCTTGTGACACCCCGCTTTCCGTTAGCCGGCGGTACTGCAGAAGGGCAGGCTCCGTCCGGACGGAAGGGGGTAAGTTATGGTTTATAAGAAAAGATTCCTCCTACTTGTACAAGGCCTTTTAAAGCCGTGAGGGCAGGCCAAAGCGCATAGGAACTTCACAGTTAAGCGTGCTCGTCCTGGGAGCAATCCAAGGATGGGTGACCTCACTGGGAAGTCTATGGGCTTTGGGCGTCCAAAGCGGACAATATTGTACAAAGATGGAGCGGGTCGTTACAGGTGGTATCAGAGCACAACCCAGGTCTACATGGTGGGGGCCACCTCTAGAATCTGGTACGAGCACAGTGATTGTGCTGTACAGAACTAAGTGCCACACCATGGCCACCAGGGGAAGGTTGCTGGGCCTGTGCAACGAGGACGTTGCATCCCTAAGGGGGGTAGATTGTGACACCCCACTTTCCGGTAGCCAGCGGTACTGCAGAAGGGCAGGCTCCGTCCGGACGGAAGGGGGTAAGTTATGGTTTATAAGAAAAGATTCCTCCTACTTGTATAAGGCCTTTTAAAGCCGTGAGGGCGGGCCAAAGCGCATAGGAACTTCACAGTTAAGCGTGCTCGTCCTGGGAGCAATCCAAGGATGGGTGACCTCACTGGGAAGTCTATGGACTTTGGGCGTCCAAAGCGGACAATATTGTACAAAGATGGAGCGGGTCGTTACAGTCCTATAGTCAAAATTTAATTATGACCCTTTAGAATTAAATGATCAAGAAAATAAAATCTTCCCACCCATTGAAACGGATTGAAATTCTAATGGGTTAGTTGTTAGCGGTAACAACATGGGTCGAGCACAACAAAGTGGGACGTGTCTCCGTCAAATATTGGACGGAAAATGGGTGGAGGGGGTTATTTGATGACGGAGTCCAAAGCTCAGGTGGGGAATTTACATTTTTTAAAGCTCAGGTGTTTATGTGACATTGAGTTGAAAGGTCAGGTGTTTTTTTGAAATTTTCCCTTTCCAATTTTGCTCCTAAATATGCAGTATGATGGGATTTAAAAATTAGCCCTGCAATTTGTGCTAAAAAATCCCAACTCACAGGGAGAAAGTAGACTTCCTTTCTTCTTCAATATAGGCGCCAATTTGGCCTTTTGAATGGCAATCAATTGGAGGCAAAAAAAAAAGGCGGGTCTCGGGTGTTTCCAACATTTAAACATGGAGTCAATCCCCAAAACTCTCGAAATTTCAATATATTCAAAAACTTGTTTCAAGCAGCACTATAAAAGGAATGCCATACTTTCCTCAATCTTCTCTGTTCCACCTTTTTCTCTCCCTCCAAGAATAACTCTTCTCCTGCTAATCTCTCTTTCTCCCCTTATTTTCTCTCTATTCCTTTCTTTGTTCTTTTCACGTCTCTTTTGAATATGGATATTTCTGTGTCCCACTCCTCTGCCCATCCCAGATCACACAAAAAAATTGACCAACCAGCAACTGACAACAGATTTTTGAGGCACTGTTAAAACAAAGTGAAAAGGGGAAGTTAAAAAGGGGTTGCATACCTGAGGTTGCTAGACTCTTCTATGTAGATGCAAAATCAGTTCGCCGAATTTGGAAACGAACAGTTTTTTGTATGGAAAATGGGGTGGCCGTTGATGTGTCTAGAAGATTGCACGGTCGAGTTGGTCGAAAAAGGATCCACTTTGATGTCAACAAAGTATCGGAAGTTCCCCTTCGTCGCAGGACTAGTATCCGTTCATTAGTGAAGGCCATGACAGTCCCACAAACAACACTCTTTAGGTGAATTAAAGAAGGTGATATTTGACTGCACACAAACACAGTGAAGCCCTATCTTACTGAAGAAGGTAAAAAAGCTCGACTTCAGTTTTGTTTTTCGATGCTAGAACCAAGCAGTCTTGCAAGTGAACCTGTTTTCAAGAATATGTACAATTATGTGCATATTGATGAAAAATGGATTTTCTTATCAAGAGAAGTGGAAAGGTATTATCTCCTTCCAGGGGAACGTGAACTATTACACACTTGCAAGAGTAAGCGGTTCATTACGAAAGTCATGTTCCTTGCTGCAGTAGCTCGGCCACAATTCGATGCATTTAGGAATGAAGAATTTTCTAGAAAAATTGGAATTTTCCCTTTTACATTCAAGGAATCTGCAAAAAGGAGTAGTAAAAATTGTGTGGAGCAATTACATTAGTAACTAAGGAAATTATGCGCTCTTGTTTGATTGATAAAGTGTTGCCGGCCATCCGAGCTAAATGGCCACATTAAGACTCAACCGAGACTATATTTATTCAACAAGACAACACAAAGCTGCATATCTATCAGTTGGATTCCGAGTTTGTTGAAGCTACATGTAAAGACGGGTTTGACATCCGTTTGTCTTTTCAACCTCCAAATAGTCCAGACTTGAATGTCTTGGATCTCGGATATTTTAACTTCATTCAATCGTTGCAACATCAAGAAGCGCCTACCCACTATTGATGAACTTGTTGCGGCTGTGGAGAAATCCTTTGAAAATTTATAATTCCAAAGTCTCAATGAAGTCTTTTTATAATTGCACGCATGTATGATTGAGATAATGAAGGTAGATGGGGGAAATCGTTACAAGCAACCACGTTTGGGAAAAAACAAGTTGATGAGAAGTGGTAATCTTTCAACGCATCTTTCGTGTGATCGTGAGGTTGTAGAAAGAGTATTGACTAATCTCCAACAATGAGGTGATCTGTTCTTCTTTCACTTAATTTAATTTTTCAATGAGTTTTTTATTTTCAAAGTTGAAAATTTGGTTTAGTTGAAAAAATTCTTCTTGTTTTTGTCCAATCTTCTACAGGTTTAGTCCGCCTTTCTTTTTGGAACCAAGTTGAAGCCTCCCCAGTAGAAGGAGCATCCTTGAAGTACAGTTCTTGGGTTTGTATATACCTAGCCTTTTGTTAATGGTTGTGGTATGAAAATAGCCTTTTGTCAGTGGTGTCTTTTTGAGATGGTAAGAAGCTGGTTTTGTGCTATAAGTAAATGTAAAGGTGTGTAGTAACTAGTAAGGTTGGTAAAGGGGTTCCTATGGTTTTTTTTGGGCAATGTTTTGGCCAACACTTGGCAAGGATGTGTTGCCACTGGATATTTTTGCTTTCGGCAGTGGCTTTAGTTCAATATTGTAATTCTATGCTTTGTAAATACAGTGGAGTTGCAACGTTAATCTAATGAATGTTGTGGATTTCTGTTCTTTTTAGCCTTTTTAAAATCAGAAAGTCTGCCCACACAGCAGATCTGTGCACAGATTTTGTTGTGGGGCCCACCAAGGGTCCCACACAAATCATCTGAGCCGTTCATTAAATGTAAAATTTTTTTTCAAGGGTCTCCGTAAAAAATAAGTTCAATCCGATACCTATAGGTATTCGATCCAACCATATAACTTTTCATTATCCGGAAATCTGAATGAAAAGTTAAATGGTTGGATGAAGCACCTATAGGTATTGGATTGAGCTTATTTTTTACGGGGGCCCTTGAAAAAATGTTTTACATTTAATGAACGGCTCGGATGATTTGTGTGGGACCCGTGGTGGGCCCCACAAAAAAATCTGTGCCCAATCTGTGCACATTTTTCTGTGTGTGTAGAAAAATTGTCATTTTATTTGTTGAAATCATTATTTAATGAGTATTTAAGTTTGGAGGTGAAAGGGCAAAATGGGAAAGTTTGAGCTTTTTGGGTGTTGACTTTTCAAACTGGACTCTCATTTTGAAACGCCCAAAAAAGGAAAGATGGACTCTCAATTTGAAACGAACGGAGTATCTTGCAATTTTTATTTTTTGCTATGAGTACTAAATAGTGAAACCGTTGGTGTTGTTTGGCAAGATTTTTTTCAACCAATTTTGAAATTCTAGAGATTCTTTAGAAGTAGAAAAGGTTTTGATTTGGAGAAGCTAGGTTTAAGGTGCTTTTGAAAGCTGATTTTCAATTTGTCTTTCCCAGCAAGAGCACTACCAGCTTTTGTGCAAATAACTTTATAAAAATGCCAATTACTCAACCCAATATTATCCATTTCGGGGTCAATATCACTTTAAATTCCGAGAATAATTACCTAAGAAATTAACTGCGTTTTTGGTTAGTTTTGTGAAAATAAATGTGGGTATCATTTCTGGTAAACATATTCCACCAAGTAGGATTGACTATTTAAAAATGGGCATCTGACTATAATATGCATTACTGTTAATAAAAACAGAGAAGTCGGGAAAGAGGTTTCTTTTTTATGTTTTTTATTGCTGTTGGGAATTTGTTCTTTTGTGGTCCCAAAATCTTTCTTTATCTCTTTCTATGCACGGTTTTTAATATTTCTCCGGTCTTTCTATCTATTTTCTGTCATTATCCCAATACCTTCCTCTCAAAACCCATACCAAACAACATGTTTCATAAAACCTATATTTAAGGGAGTGCATTAAAATGTTTATAAATTCGCAAAAAAAAATATTCTCTAAAAAAAATATAAGGACAATATATATAGTGCTAGGGGCACATCACCCCAATCACACCCCTCTTACATATAGGTGTGCGGCCTATTTCAGAGACCCCACCTATATGTGAGAGGAGTGTGGTATAGGTGTGGTTGTGGTAATATGCCTCCAGCATTTTTGATTTGGTAAGTATTTGGAAACTAATGCACTTTACCCACTCTGCCGCTAACTTTTGAACATTGCATTTTTCCTGTTCGTTGTTTTGACTATAGATAAGCTTCTAGTGGATCTATAATTGGTGTTTACTGTTGGTCTGTAAATTAGGTGTGATAAAGTAAATGTCCTTTTTAAGAAGGGGTGAGTAAGTACGTATGTATTGAATGTCTTGAAATGTCATCGTCAATAATTGGTGTAAATTAGTGTAATTGTTTTCGTAGTGTCTGTAAGTCAAGAAATGTTGTTAGCAGAAGACCAAGAACAGTAATGTTCAATTATATGTGCAATGTTTGTATTCTCCACCCAACTCTTATAAAAGGAGGAGGCCTCCACCGATGTAAAGCCAAACCTAAGTAATCAGATCAGTGTGTTCTATAATATCTCCCCTTGTTTTCTCTTTTGCTCTCTGTTCTCGATCCTAACCTATTTTGTGTTTGTACCTACTTCGTATTTGCAAAATTGGTATCGATTCTAGACCCAGTTTAGCTCATAAAAGCATCTACTAGTACTAGAATTTAGCTACGGAAAAAAATAAATATCGAAAGGGTGGAATGTCACAAAATAGGTGTACCCAAAGTTGTCAATCCCGTTCCGTACCGGTGCGTAAACGGAACGCAAAGTTGCCAGATCCGTTCCGGTTAAAATACCGGTCTGTTCCGGTCTGTTCCGGGTGTTCCGGTCCGTTCCGGTCTGTTCTGGCCATTTTCCGGTGTTCCGGCCGGTACAAAATTACGTTTTTTTTTTTTTTTTATAGATTTTGTATATGTTTACACGTAAAATTTTAAAAAATGGCAGATATATATTATATATATATATAATATTAATTGCGGTAAATCCGGAACGGTACCGGAATACAGCCCGGTACCGGTACGTACCATTCCAGTAGTGAAAACGGTACGCTGGCCGGTACGGTATTGACAACTTTGGGTGTACCCCACATTTGGAAAATTACAAATACCTCTTGTTTCAAAATAGACCACCTTCCTTTCAAAAAAATAAAAAAAGACCAACTTGTCTTTTTTTTTTTTTTTAAGCCTCGAAAGACTATTTTTCACCTACCTGCAGTCTTTTACCAGCTATAAAAGAACAATATGGTCCATTGCATTTAGGATTCGATGATGTTAGAGAGATTCCAAACACTAGGGGACAACCATAATTTGCAAAAACTTCGGTGGCAGTTTGGTAATTTTCCTAAAAGATTTGTTTAGAGTTAAGGCATTTGTTTTTTTTTGTTTTTTGATCCGCGAGTTAAGGCATTTGTTAAAGTATAATGTCTGTTAAATAGCCTAATGGACTCTTTAGAGCATCTGAAACGGTAATAATCAAAACTAATAATTAAAATGTGTTATGTCAGTATTTGATTATCCATTTAGTTCATAATCAAATTTAACGACATCTACCTCCACATTGGTTATTTTTGCATCTTTAATCCAAAAAAATCTCACAATACACAATGCACATTTGTCCAATCGTAAACAAGTTCCAATTACGCATCTGACCACACTAAATTATTCATCTCAATGAGAGTCTGAGGCGATTCTAATGTGGGGTGTTTTGAGTTATTGAGTTTGGTTATTGTGTTTTGGTTATTGGTAAAAGTTGTTAAGTTTGATAATGAAATGAGTGAAATTTGCTTATTTGCTTATTACAATGTGGGGTATTTTTTGAGCATTGTTGTTAAATTTGGTTATCTACACCCATTTGCTTATTACAATGGGATGTTCTTAGTATTAAGGTTTAAAAATATATAGAAATTTGCCAAAAATGTATGAAAATATATTGAAAAGTGTAAAAAGTACATTAGAGCATGTTTCTCCTTTCTTTTTCTTAGTTTATTCACAGTCCAATAGGCTGTAAATAGATGGACCCTTACGTAAATAGATTGATCTAAAAATACTTTTCGTTTGGGATCTTCAAACCCCTGCGCATGATCTTCAATATTTTTTTTTTGAAGACTACAATACACACTTTTTATGTGGGTGTGTATCATATGCACCCCCAAAATGTTATAAATTATAGAGAAAATGTTGTGAATTATATTGCTAAAAAGTTACGAATCATATAAAGATTACGAGATACACCAAAATGTTATGAATCATAATGAAAATGTTACGAATCATACTAATGAAAAGTTATGAATTTTAGAACAAAAGTTACAAAACATGCTAAGATGTTATGAATGAACCATAAAATAGGTATATATGGTATACACTTTTAAGGGGTGTGTATTGTAGACTTTCCCCTTTTTGTATATCTTTCTTCACTCATTACTCTTAAAAACCTCACTCAAATTCCAAACCGATGAGAATGTTGTGTTCTTCTGATTCAATGTTTAATAAAATTACTCCGTGTTTGGATTGGACTTCAACGTAAACTCTGTGATTTCACCTTTTCTTTTCTATGGTGGTGGGTGGTGGTGATGTTCTGACTTCAAAGTTTAATAATTCAAAAAATTCTCAATATTTTTGGATTGAAAAATCACACTAACACTAGACTTGGGGTAATAAGTAAGAAAAAGTAAACTTGATAGCGAATTTCTCTATTCTTTGGATTTAAAAATCATACTAACACTAGACTTGAGGTAATAAGTAAGAAAAAGTAAACTTGATAGCGAATTTTGCTATTCTTAAAAGTCATCAATGTAGATTTTTGACTTAAGTCACATAATTTGCGAGGACAAGCGCAAAAGCGCATTTGAATCACATTTTAAATTACTAAAATTTTTAAGAGTAAGGACTGAAAATTGACAACACGAACACAGTAAAAATAGAGAATAAAAGTGCAACGCATTTTAAAGGATTTTGTGAACTAACTTTTGACGCGAGATAAGATATCACAAAACAAGCCTTAAAAAAAAAAATTCCTTTTTGAGCACCCACGTGCCCCTACCTTCCAATTCCATAGGGCTCACCTAAGCACTCCCCTGGGCCACCACCCCACTTTTATATAGGACCAATATACTTAGGCCCCGTTTCAGAAACCTTCTTAAAAAATAAGTACTTATTTTGAATCTTCTCAAAAAAAATAAGAAGGGTTGTTCCACAAAATCCAAAAAAGCAGCTTATTTCACATTTTCAAACTCAAAAATAACGTAAATGAAAAATAATTTTTAATTTTTTTTTTGCACCGTATTAAAGATCTCAATAAGATCTATCAAACAAGATCCATATTGATAAAAAAATTATTTGCGTAAACACATGATTTTTGAGCTTGAAGTTGCCTTAACGAAAAAATAAGTACTTATTCCGTATTTTGTGAAACAAGCCTTATTATTGAAAAAAATAAGTTTTTAAACCCGTTCTGAAACGGAGCCTTAGTCATGGACCTTGGCACCACACCCCAGGGCACTGAACAAGTTGCTTGCACCAATAGACATACAATTAGATTATATTTTTGTTCGAGAAAAATAAATGACAATTTCCACAGTTTATTTTCCTAAAAACCAACGTAATTCGATTAGGCATTAAATGAAATATGACCAACATGAGTTTTTTCGTGCATAATTCAAATGAGTTAGATTCTTTCCACCTAAGGTAGAAATCGTGGGGGTTTTCACTAGGGCTGCAAACAAACCGAGCCGCTCGCGAGCGGCTCGTGACTCGGCTCGCTAACGGCTCGTTCGAGCTCGGTTCATCAAGTAAACGAATGAGCTCGAGCCACCATTTTCAGCTCGTTTCATAAACGAGCCGAGCTCAAGCCACTTGATGCTCGGCTCGTTGAGCTCGCGAGCTGCCATATACAGTACATACATATACCAAACGAGCCATTCGAGCCGAGCTCGAGCTTACATATACATATATATATATACATATACATATACATATATATATATATATATACGAGTCATTCGAGCCGAGCCGAGCTCGAGCTTTTGAATACATATTCGAGCCGAGTTCGAGCTCACATATTTCAGCTCGATTCAAACTCGAGCCGAGCTTGAGCTAGGGAAAACTAAGGCGAGCCGAGCTCGAGCAAGGCAAAACTCGGCTCGACTCGGCTCGTTTGCAGCCCTAGTTTTCACCACCCATTGCGGGCCTCACCGTGCAATTTGTGCAATAATCTGAATTGTTCATCTCTTAGGGCCTGTGGAGCAGTATATCCATGCAAAAAATCAGGTTGATCAGACATCAATAGGTACATCAAAAATTGAATTTTGTTTTATAAAATAGACAGTCAAAGAGATATATTACTCTACAAGCCTTACAAAATGAATGGTTCATATTATTGCAATAATTTAAACTCAATTCAAATATCCAAGCCTAAAGAAAGACTCCACTAAATAAAATACGATTTTGCTAATCACAAACTATACTGCAGTGAATAATGCACAAAAAGTGCTTAAAAAATTAGGATTTTAATGCACTTTTTGCAAATATCAACTTTCATAAATATCTATACATGTTTTTCATATATCCACACACTTTTTTCTACATCAACCACTGATCACTTGGTTGTGCCTAGAAATTTCAAATGAAAATAAAACTAAGGTTGAGCCCCTTTTTTTGGAACACATTAGAAATTCATTGATAACAATAAGGGTTACAATCTACCTTGTGCCTCTAATACAACTGGAAAAACCTATTGCACACAAGTTAACAAAATACAAAGCCAAATCAAATGAAGGAATCAAAGAAGCACATGCGATGAGTTGATATCCAGCTATCACGGTAGTTCCACAATTGTCGATGCTTTGCGTAGAGACCGATTGATGCCAATGACCGATGCCAATCTATTGGCTTTTTTTTTTACACTTTCCGGTAGAGAGCACCGCGTGCATGGAAGAAACATCATGCAACTAGCTGGCTGAAAAAGCCAAATACGGTGCAGAATCAATAGAGAAAATGCAGTCCCACATCGCAACCATGGTTATTGAAAAAGAAACTAAGCAAGAACGACGAAACCCAACACGGCGAATCACCACCACATCGGCCGAAACCCACCACGGCAAAACACCACAACAAACAATAAAAAACCTAAGGTTACCCACCACCGGCACCTTAAACTACAACAGAAAACTAATAGCAAATCCTAAACTACTGCATCCAAGAGAACCCATCCAAGGTTAGCGTCCACAAACAACGAACAATCAAGCCAAAGTGCCTACCACATCAAAAGAAGGCGACCATGCCACTGGCCAAATCACACACATTACTAACGATGGCCAACACAGATCAGATACTCAAAAAACCAAGCTCTGCAATACCCCTGTTCATCATGGATCTCCCTGCAACCTGCATAAAAAAACAACAAAATCCCCCAAATAAACCCAGCCGCGCACGGGTTAGGCCCGATCAGATCCGATGGGGAAGGGGAGGATGAGGCGGGGAGTCGGTTCCATTCGGAAGAGAAAAAGATGAGGAAACCGATCGGACAGGAAGGGAAAAATGGAATAGGGAGGCCGAACGGGTTTTGGAAATCCCAGCCGAAGCTGGGTTTTAAAGAATCCGAATGTGGCTGGAACGGAGGACAATGGAGTCATTGGAGCGCCGGAGCAGCAGCGATGCGACTAGGCTGAGAGGCGGCAGAGAGGCAAGGCAGGAGCACCCGCTCTGATCGGTGGAACTAAAACGCCAGAGGGGACAAAGGGGAAGCTTATTCTTGGAAAGGAGGGGTTGTTTTCAGGCCGTGGTGGGTGGGTGTGGCAGGGAGGAGGCGGCAGCTTCCCCCACCGAGGGAGACTTGCTTACTTTATCACAGCGGGACCTCAGTAGATGCTTGAAAGGATAGCATCTCATAAAATGTGATTATTTTCACCACCACTTCCATGAGCTAACTGATCAACGATGATTCCCAAACCCCAGAACATTTATTTATTTTTCCTTTCTTCCGGCTGCTTCTTTTTGAGATGCTTTATAAAGGTGTTCAAATCTTTGGGTCTTCTTCTAACTTTTTTCTAATTTTCTTGTTTGTAATATCATGATGGTTGGTCTTATTTATTTAAGATAAAAAAAAACACCTTGTTAAAGCTGATTTTCAATAACATTACTGTTTCTGCCAATCCTCCATAAGTGCTTTCTCAAGTGTTTAATAAAGCGTCTATAATATCCTCCCACTCTCAATCCTTGCTCTACACTTTCGTTCTCAATTCGCATTCCCACAAATATATGTTTATGATCGGCATTATCATGCTCCGAGCCTTTGCCCCCCAAAAAGAAGGCGCTACACTTAACCTCATTTCGGTAGATGAGAGGATAAGGGCAGTTACATAGGGAGCTTAGCTTGCTTCCATGAGCCGCGATTTTCTTGCCATCTGCTTCTAGTATTGAGTAACCTATACGAATAAAGACTTCTCTAGATATCTAAAATTCTAACACCCTAGCTCTTTAATTTTTGGGGCGGGCAGCAGATCTTTCGCACCAACCTCTCCGTGTAAGATAACCTAACATTAACGGTTTGCAAAGCAATTTTTCAGATTAAGCCCAAATCAAAAACAGCACCAACCTCTCCATGTAATATAACCTAACATTGACGGTTTGCATATAACCTAACATTGACGGTTTGCAATGCAATTTTCCAGATTAAGCCCAAATCAAAAACAGCAAGCTGCTATTCTAGATAAATCCATAAGGTTTTCTTGTTTATCGATTATGTAACCCACCAAGTCATTGACTACACAATGATGATGTGACGATGATTAAAGTATAAAAGTATAGAGGAATTTGACAATACTAAAAATTGAGGTAGACTCCGATCACTATCTTAAGTATAAATGTAGCAAGTCAAGGCTCTTTTAGAAATTTTGATTAAATGGAGTAAGATTGAAAATATTGGTTTTTATGTACTTACACTGCCTAAAGCAGATCAAAGATGCGATTACAACCACCATGTATATGTTTCATGATTTCTTTTCCAACTCTCAAGCTACCTTGGCCTTGTTGACAGATGGCTCCTCCCGAAGCAAGAAGTTTACGAGAACCGAGTCGATTATGATCTACATCATGAGCTCGCTTCAGCTACAATCAACACAAAAGAATGAAAGAGAGCGAGCAAGTTTGAAGTATAGCATTTACCTGGTTCAGATGAGCAGCTACACAAGGAAGAACCAGCAAACCAGATTCACCTAATGCACCGCCAAGCTGCTCGACGACTGCTACCATTACAGGCAGAGTTTTCTAGGAAAATTAAACACACAACAGCATCAAATTTGACACAAAAAAAGGCAGGAAAAATAAATCATTGTTGGTCAGTTGAAGAATGTAAAGCTCAAACCAATCTTATGTCACCTGGCTTGCCACAATTAGAAGAGCACTGACATTTTCTCTCTTTGCAAACACTGATTTTCTCCCACCAGAAACGGCCGAGAGTCCTTGTATTGAAAGAGCATTAAAAGCTAACAGGATGAGGTGCAGAAGCCTGCAATATGAGATCGTACTCCTGTCAGTTGAAGCTAAGAAATTCAAATCCCGATACGCCCTGTATACCCACAAATGTATGTCAATAGTACATATTGTTAGATTGTCACAGCCTACTTGATAAACAAGTCTTACCAGATCTAAAATAACAGAGCCCGACATATATAGTTTTCATGGGGGTTTAGTGAGAATAGAAAAAGAGGGTGCATCTAATAGCTACATAAGACATTTTCTAGTACTCTCTTAGCTGAAGGAATTTTGTTGATTGATAAAACAGCAAAGTAGAAACCACCTGACAGTAAATTTCAGTTACCAATTCAATCTTGAACCATAAGATATCGCAGGTACTCACTCATTTTCAAGGTTTTCAACCTAATTGAGATGTCAGATAGTAATAGTACAGAAGGTGAAATTGCTGAAACATTAGAATCCCCTGAGTAAAGCACATAAGAACATATTTGATACTTAACCGAGAAGCGGATCATATTGTTGATGCAAGGGAGTTACATTACGGGCATACCAAAATCAATCTCAGTTACATCCCATTTGACAAATTCGTAGGAATTAAAAGCATGAAGGGACTATTTTTCATAGTAAGAGGTGAGTAAAGGGGGATACCAACCCCGTGGTTTGGAAATGTTGTTCAGTCAGCAGATTCACCAGGGTTTCATTAGAAATTTGAATTTGATCAAAGAAGCTGGCATTATCGAGCTGTTCTTTCAGTAAATCCAATACTAACTTCTGATCTAGTCGTTCTTATCTCCCATTCCACACCGCTCAAGTAGAAGATGCGAGTCTGATATATCATAAACCATGTGGACAACTACTAGTAACTTAGGCTTAGTCGTTTTGGCAATGTTATGGCTCTTAAATTAAGTCACTCGGCAACATAGAATCAAGCTTGTGGTAGTGTACCATGTGCCTGCTTATGAGCTGCAATCTGACATGTCACACACCATCCCGTGTCACGACCCGCGCCAGCTCACCTGCTTACCCTTAGCCTAACCACGTGGTTCAAAAGGTTAACCTCAGGTTATAAAGTAATTGCTTGTGTTTCCTTATATATGGAATTCACATGCCATATATTACTGATGTGGGACTCCACAATCTAGCACACTTAGGACTGCAACATCCTCTTTGCGCCCCAAGGTCCATCACTTCCACCCACCAAGCGATGCGAGACAAGTACCCGCTTAAGCATGTCAAATTCGTCTCATGTGGGACCCACCCAAGCACGACAAGCACCTCAAGCTCTTCACTTGAGGGACCAGCCTCACAATTCCGGTTGGTGCAAGCTTTGATACCACCTGTCACAACCCGCGCCAGCTCACCTGTTTACCCTTAGCTTAACCACGTGGCTCAAAAGGTTAACCTTAGGTTATACAGTAGCAGCTCGCATTTCCTTATATATGGAATTCACTTTCCATATATTATTGATGTGGGACTCCACATGACATCCACCAGGGAAAGAAAATAAGCAACTCGACAAGTAGGCAGCGTATTTGAGTGGGGAGTGATATCCCAACCCACATCACTCAAGTATGAGGCTATGAGCATCATTAAGGCAGCTATTAGTAATTTGAGCTTAAGCATTATAGCCATCGTCTCTTGACAATGCATTTTGAGCCATGCTGTTAGGCCTTTTTTTTAAGTTTTGTGCCAATAGTCTACTTGGGCTGTTGCATCCTATACAGACAAGATAGTTAGAATTATCAGTTGCAGGCTTGCAGCTTTAACAAGAGCATGATGCAAGTAGGTTAAATTACCATAACATATCTAATTTCAGTAATAACGTGAGACAAATGATGGCATTTTTTTTTAATGTCCAATCCAACTCACTAATGATTCTAACACGTGCAAGCTGGAAAAAACTAAAACAAGTAAAAGAAATCCAATCATTACAATAAGCAAAAGAGAGACAAAGAGTTTAATATGAAGAGCCAAATAATTAGAGAGAACATACGCTCCCATCCCGACAGCAACAAGAA
Organism: Rhododendron simsii; assembly: GCA_014282245.1. Classification (NCBI taxonomy): domain Eukaryota; kingdom Viridiplantae; phylum Streptophyta; class Magnoliopsida; order Ericales; family Ericaceae; genus Rhododendron; species Rhododendron simsii. The sequence continues at coordinate 16,219,822 of CM024955.1, forward strand.
AAACTGCAGGCTTAACCATAAGCAGCAGCGCCCTTGATCTACTCACCTGTATCCATGGCACCTGCATAAAAATCAAAAAAAATTAAAAACAACCCCTAAACACGAAAAGAGAAGAACAATATATGGATCTACTTCTTTAGGAACAATTCTTAGGATGAAAGCCACCATTGAACCTACACTTTTGAAGGACACTAGAAACCTTACGAGTGTGGGTGTGGGTGTGGGTGTGTGGGAGAGAGAGAGAGAGAGAGAGAGAGAGAGAGACTTGTGAAACTTCTTGTGGAAGAGTTTCACTGGGTTATTATTAGTCAACGACTTTCAAGGAAAATCAGGTATTTTATTGGCCATTGTTTGGAAATTGGAAAGGAGAAGAGAGAAGATTCTTCTTACAGAAGATTTTTCACGAACGAAATAAGTGACAATATTATGCTTCCCAACTTTAGACTACAATTTGGGTTCTCCAAGAAACAGACAACTCTAACCATACCGAGACAATTGGCAGGAAAACAAACCGGTTAAAATTTGCATTAAATCACTCAATATCCAAAGGCAACATAGTTTGCCAACCGATGACCGATCAATAAACAAACAAGAATGTATTATGATGACAATTACACAAGTATTAACATTGATCATCCTGAGATTTAAAGAAATTGAATCCAAGGTTCATGGCTTACCAAACCGAGTAAGAGTGCACTAATCATGGACAAAAGCTTGAGATTTTGATCGATAAAGACTGCCAAGCCTGCAGTGCAATTCGAATCAGACCTGATAACCGGAACTGGTTTTGGTAGCTATACAAGTGTTATCTTAACAGCTAAGAAGCGTACTATTTAGTCTGATGAAGTGGATAACAGAACCAACGCGTTGTACATGTCGGTGTCTTATGACATGTTGCTTAATCCAAAACTAACACATGAAACTATGAAAGACGTTTTCTACATTCACTGATGTCACTTAACATACAACATGCATGAGATAAAAGGAATTCGTGTTAGAAATGCTTACTTTAATTATCATTGGCAGAATGACAGTTTAAGAGAAGTAATTTTGCAAAACAACCTTATAGTTATAACTGACATTGCATCTACAAATAGGTGAGGTCCCTCTCCCACACTCGAGACCACAAGTACAGCCCCACTGTAACACTCCCCTGGGGTCATTACACCTACACGCACTACAACAACCCACCCAATAAAAAACTATGGAGAAACATAAAACTTCTACTCAAGATGTGTCTCTTCCAATGAACAAAGAAAAGAAGCAAGAGAAAACAACTTTTAATTTCAAGTAAATTTAAGGTTCTCAAGAGTCAAGACATTTCCTCAAGGTGTAATAGTTGGCTGTAATTTTTGGACTCTAGTTGGAAATATTGCTAGGTCATAACCTCTCCTAAAATGAGCTTACAAGTCCTACGACTGACCAATTATCATACCTAGCAAAACAAGGTTTTACTTGTCACCAATCACACCTACGAAGGTCTATCAATCTATCTACTATAATTCTTCACTTCTAGTTAAGCACAGAAATCTCACCACACTATCAGGAGCCCGTTTGTGGTACTCTTTATTAATAAAGAAAAATGAACATTGCCGCAAGAGAAGAATGGACAAGAGGAATGTACAGGTTGGAAAAGAAGCATAGAACATTAACATCGGCATCGATGTTGGGAAATAGTGGATATGCTTACCGCTCATTGTAAGACATTTTGCACAATTAAGTGTAAATATAAACAATACAGATAGAAGAAAAAATTGACGTATTACGAAAATTTGACAATTCCAATTACCATTTCAACAGCACATTCAACTTCATGACAAATCCAAATGTGTCAATGGCAATAAGGAATGACCTCCACATAAATGGGTGGGCAGAAAGATTAAAAGTTAAGTTGCTACTAAAGTAATAAGTATTGTGTCACACAACTTAGTGAAAAGTATTGCGTCACTACAGAAATAGCCTGGGATCAAAAGCTAGGCTTTACATGTTAAATTCCTCCTAACATGGGGACCAAGTAGGACTAAATCATGCAAAGAATATAGAGCACTCACCTTTGAAGGTTTCTCGAAAAACCTGTTGATTGGAGTCACAAATTAATCCAGGAGAGTGTAAAACAACATATAAAGGAACAAACATAAAGGAAGTAACATGAGCATACTCCTGCAAATGACCTCCTTTACATGCAGTAATTCAAATTAAAAATGCATCAGTAGCAGTTTTAGAATTGCTAGTATAATGGCTTCTACTGCAAGGAGATAATAGTGCTCTGTGTCTAAGACTGGTTTAAACACAAGCGCAACAACATTTAAATGCTCTTTCAAGACTACTTGCTCCAAAGCACTTGCGAACTAAATAGTTTGTTAAAATCAAATGGCAAGCCTCCTTTGACTAAGTCTATGTCAAAATCATATACCGTGTTTCTACTAAAGAAGCAAGAGCATTACCTTCCCAACAAGAAGAGGCACCAGAAGAGTTAGAATAAGACTTCTGAACAACTGTTCGGTAGGAACAGATACACCAACTCCATTAGCTATGAACATCGAGATAGAAAAAGGAACCTAAAAAATGAGTTGCTTTAAGTCTAAGGTTAATTTGAATACGAAAGACCTGTATTGAGGTTACAAACCAAGTCTAGGAAACATGGTGGGTGATAGGTATTCGAAACAAACCAAGGTTTCCAGCAACACACACACACATAGGCAGCCAAGCACTTGTACACATAATGGTAGAGCATAACAAAGGAGTCAAACTATTCACTGCATAAACTCATTTGATATCAGCCAAAAATTATCATTGTATGCTGCTTTCAAATATGCCGATATAGAAGCTGCTGCGATAATGCTGCATGCACTAGGCAAAAAGCAGAAACTGTACTTCCATCATCAAATTGGTTACGTCTCCTATCATCTCATGCAAACTGTTCCTCTGTAAGCCTTGAGTTATATTCTGTTTCATAAGGTGTCGACTAAAAATGAATAGTACAAATGATACAGAAATTGACAACTCCCAACACAAATAACACTAGAATTTCAGATGAAATCTAGCATTGTCACTCTGATAACAATAAGAGCATACCATCACAATTTCCAAAATAAAATAAAATTACAACTCCTAATCAAAACCTTATAAGCTAAATGGATTGTTAAAGAATCAGTATGAGTTTATAGAGCTTCATATACACTTACACACATAAGGGTAACAGTATGTTTGTGGCTGTGTGTGAACACACACACACATATGCACATACTATTTTTGCACGTAAATAAATGTAAAAACTTGAACTTAAAGGCCATTTTAAGGTGCAAACAGTAAAAGCACAGACGCATGAGAATCCTGGTTCAAGTCTGAGGGTAGCCAATCGAGTCTTTCCACTACCCTCAATCACAAAAGACCGGCATTGGCTACAGCTTTTCTAAAGGTGGACCAAATAACAGGTAGATTTCTTAATGGCAGCTGAAGCCCAACTTTTCATCATAACACAAAAATGGAACACCAAAACAAAGACTAAAATTCGCAGAATGCAGAATACATTAGGGCTGAATGTTTAATGTGATCAAAATCAAGACACATCAAATTTGGGACTTCTACGGAAACTAGCAGAAATGCTTCAATTACAGTCGGAAACTAGCAGAAATGCTTCAATTACAGTGCAAAGAGATCTACGTATGGTGTGAATACCAACTCATATCAAAGGTAGTAAAAGCTAAAATATCTTTGAACAAGGGTATAAAGGGAACAAGATGTTCTAATGACATGTATAACATAGCTCCACCAACTTACAACCAAAATTCCTAGCAGACTAGATACCACAGTCATAGCAAGGGCAAGAGCTGAATTCCCTCCAGCAAGCTGTATTTCAACAAGTAAATTCCATTGTCAAACTTGCTACCCTTTTCTATTGGGGTTTGCTGATAAACATAGCCAAAAAAGTGAAAAAACATAATCACGGAAAACTGAGAACAAGTAGCATACCCTAGTCAGAGCTACTCCACTTGATAACGTTGTTGGCATACAGATAAATATTGCCAGTCCTGTAGAAAGCAGATATACTAATAAATTTGAAAAGAAACTACAGAAAATAGCAAAGACAACTTCATTAACTTCTTGTCACCCTGAACCCAATTGTTGGAATGCAATGCCTCGTACATCCATCCCTCACTCTGTTGTTCTCTTTTCTCTTGTGGCTTTATAGCCCACCCATTTTCGATTTTATTATCAAGTAGGAACACCATTACAGGATTACTGAGTTCCCTTTTATCAAAGAAGACGAGACTATTAAGTTACCAATTGTCCCAAAAGCTTAAGTTGTTAGAAAATGGACCCACAATATGCATCAAGCTATCTAACATTGGACGCTTACATTTTATCGTGCCAATAGACTCAACGCAATATATGCAAAAAAGTGACAATGTATCCTGAGCCATTAGTTTGAAGTACTTCCCTGAATAACCATAACATGATTTATAAAACAGTAGTTCATATTGTTTTGTATGCCAAATACAACACATTTTATTTTGCATCTATTTGTTCTTCAAATCCCAAAATAAAAATACACAACTTAGTTTAAAACAGGTCCATTTGTAGTACCTGTGACAAATTCTTGAGGCTGGAGCTGAAGTTGTAAAATAAGCTTTGAAAAAAAGGGAGTAAACAACAAGATAGAACCCTACACTGACAAGAAGAGCAACCACTTAATATTCACCAAGAACAACTGAAATTAAGAGGAAAAGAATAGAGAGAGAAGCAGAAGCAATATGTTAAAGTCACGTAACTCAGCATCAATTGAAACCGAAACAGAAGATCCTAACTTACTATCCTAGAAGGACTAATTGAAGCACACGTTTATAAAAGGAGGTGGCTTCAGACTATAGGATCTGCTTCCAGATGAGGGTACCATCACTTAATGAATAGTAGCCACTCTACAGAATCTGCTTCCAGATGAGGGTAGCATCATTGATGAATAGTATATTCTTTTCAGGCACCAGCAACTTAAGTACCCAACTAAAATTATATAAATCAAAGAGAATGGACATATGTCTCCAGGATTTCTGTAGTAAAGTCACAAATGAGAATTAGAATCAGGATGAGATGAATAACCCCCTCCTAAACAAAACTATACGAATGCGAATGACCAAACTTTCACGATGATTTATACTCAATAATTATTCCTAATTCCTGTACACACAAAAGCATGTATTGTAAAGATGAACGAATGAAACTGAAAGAATACTGATAACATACAAATCACATTAAATATTATTCATCAAGGGATCATGTGAAATTGCGAATAGAGACTTGGTATCACTAAAGCAGACACAGACCCACAAATCCTCCTCTCCTTTAAAGCAGGACAAGAAAGAAACTTTCTGGAGAATGAACCCACAAATATCATAGTGGCACTAAAGAATTTGAGGTCATACTAGCCCAAAAATTCCAACTGGCCATGCCTCAGCAGCCGCACCAATTTCATCACTACGCAATGTTAAGCCTGTAACTTGGAGAAGTTAGAAAAGGTAGCATCCAAATTCATATAGCAGATAGGTAAGATTGTCCCATAACTAAGGTACTGACACAAAAAATTTGAGTCTATTTGTTGCAGATGTAACTCAAGCCGATGGGGTGTCCCCAAGAGACATAAGGAGAATTACATGTAGGAAACTTACCAGAGATAATAAATATCCCAAAAGTGCTAAATTTTGACAGATAATATCTGTCAGCTAGACAACCAAGGCTAGGATTCACTAGCCCAAACATCACTCCACCAACAAGAGCTGCACATACATTAGAAAAGCCAACTTCAACTTAGGCGACAAAAATGGCACGTGACAACAATAGCATAACCTGTCATGGACTATAAACAAGAATAAATGATAACCACAATACTGACTCTCAACACAAGTAAACAAAAAAGCTAAAAGCTTCTATGGGAAGTCATCTATTAGACCTTTTTAGTCAATATGCCGTGCGTAGACCATATCAACTAGAGTGTAGGAGGCATAGACACGGTACACATCGACAAGCTCTCTTGTCAAAGTACCTTCGTTGATAAAGCCACAGTATTTTGGTGCTTAGTTGCATAAACCGGCAACGGGAGTGGGAGCGGGATACGTAGAAGATCATAAGGAGAGCCGAAAGGAGCGTGTATATAAGTATTTGTTATGCAGAAACATGAGTATGAAAAGACCGCCCAACATAGTGTTTACATCAAATTTATGGACTAAACACATATATAAGTCAAATACATGACAAGAGTCCAACTCTCTCTTACTTCTTTTCTCCTTTTCTTCGTCCTTGCACTTTTTTGCAAAGAGAATTCCAAATTTCTTCCTTGAGATTAGTGTGGAAGCTCCAATAATATTTTGGAGCACGCTTCCGTCTCAACGGGAGCACCAATTTGAGCTCCCATCTTGAGAGTGCACCCACTTTGGAAGCTCCCTGCAACTAAGTTTGGTGCAATCATCCATTTCGTGCAAATGACAAGACAAATATAACTACTGTACCATAGCTGGTCCTTAATTATTGCTAACACCTTTTGCATGATGCAAAACCAATTTTCACCTATACAACAGAAATCACCTTACTACTAGATATTTGATTAGGATATTTATGCCTATTAAAGTACATTAATTTGATGACTCAACTCACACATCCATTCTCCTAAACTGGGAAAATATTTGGTTTTACGACACATCAAAAAGGATTGTGCTGGTACCCCGTAGATATTACGTGAGGTACTCTGAGCTATGATGGGCAGGGTAGAGAACCTTTGAGCTTTGGTTTCAAGGATGGGTATCACACCTTTTGTTTCTACTTATATTTCCGCCCTCTTTAGAATCTGAAGTTACATGTAACTCTTGAATGCTCCAAAAGGATGGTTACAGCTGCAAGTAGGGGCACCATATACACAATATGGCACTCCGTTTCAGTGGCTGGATTGGACAAGAGACTAGATTATAATTCCATAGGAAATCATATCCGGTACTTGAATTGAATGGAATAACTTGGTAGAGGAATTCCATATCTGGTACATAACTAATCATACAACAAAACAGGTTATAAACCAGTATCTGGAGGAATGTGGTATTATTGCTAATCCCCTCTATTAGCTCCATGGAATTACTCATTCTGTGGAATATCTTTTCCTCTCATTTTTAGTCCGGTCAGTCACACATGGCCACGGGGTATTCACTTGACACATTCCATATTATGTGTCCATATGTTTGTCTCGGATGATGGTTTGTTACCTTGGAAAACCAAATAAACACCTTGTCGACACCTTGTCGCTTCTGGTCTAGCCCACTCCACTAAACTTTTGAACACCCTTTATACGTCCATCTCTCTACTACAAAAAGATGTCATCACTCCATAAATCGATACAAGCAAGGACATGATATAAGAGGTTATTATAACTTACTAAAACAACATTATGAGGTCATTAATTAACGATTATGACCTACAGAAACTTGAAAACTCGACGTATCTACATGTTTTCTTTCAACGTAAAAGTTCTCTTACAATTCTTATGTGAGTATCCATTGGAGTAGTTTTCTTGGTCTAATTTGGGAAATTCAAGTTTCTGAATATCCACCACTGCTCAAGTACACCGTTGGACGGGACGTCACAGCCCAACCATTCACATCAACTCTTCCAGTTCCCTTTTCATACATTTTGGTCCTTTGTACCTCTCCTACAATAGATGATACAGTTCTCAGCCTATATACAGAATAGTTTAACCACTTTCTTATTCCAGTCCTCCAGGTGAAACAAAATATGAGGAGATGAATTATATACATCCGCATAATTAACATGTCACTCGAGCAATCATGATAATCTTAACAGAAAAAACACAGTAATACGACATATAGCACAACCATAATAATGAGAAGGAAAATGCAATATCACTCGAGCAATCATGATAATCTTAAAGCAACAGAAAAAACACAGTAATACGACATATAGCACAACCATAATAATGAAAAGGAAAATGCCAAGTAAGGCCCTTTTTCCTTATAACTCACGTGTCTGTGCCAACTTACACGCACCTCCACTAATCTTGGGGCCCCAATCCTACCGCGCACTTGCAAGGATCCCAATTAAAGCCAGAGTAAAGCTCTTGAGACCTTAGGAGGGAGCAAACCCCTAAGTCTCAGGGACCAATAGGGCAACCCCTTGGGGGTGCTAAGCACAACCCTGGGCGCAATGGATAACTTCAAAAAAAGTATCTTGATATTCGCAAAAGTGTATTAATATCCGTGAGATGTGTATTGAAATTTAAACTTATTTGGCATTATATGCATGCTATCCACTGCCCACTGGGTGTGAGCGGTAGATAGCAAACCCTAATCAAACAGCAAACAGCAAAACACAGAAGCATTCCAGTACATGGTTGTTAAAAATCTCTGATACGGGAACTTATCCTACAATTTGTATCATCTCCAGTCTCCTTAGAAAAACTATATGTATCCCACCTCCTATCCTTTTTGTGTAGAAATCTGACGATATGACATAGCCTATGATATAATTGTGTATCCCGATAAGGTATGTATCCTACTACTACGATTACTTATTGACTAAAATCAAACCTTATTTTTAGGAAGCAAAACTCCAAACACGTTCCAAATCGACTGATCTAATTATGGCCACGTTCAAACCATTTGAAGAAAATCCAACCTCAATCCATTAGGGCTCAAGTTGAATAAAGAACATACATCGATCCTACTTTGCATCAATCAGATAACTCTTTTTTCCTTCCCTTTGCCAAGACACTAGAGCACCTCAATGTGATAGACCCCACATGGAAAACTTAGATTTTTATCCTAAATACTTCTTTTTTAATATATGTAATAGATTTTTAGTGTGTTAATTGGTACGAATATTTTTAATTTTATATTATTCTATGTTAACATATCCTACCCTACGCGATACGTATTCCGATTTGAAAACATTGTCAAGTAATACCTAACGGAAGAAAGTCAGATAAACCCTACGCGATACATATCCAGCACGATTCATAAAATGAGAAAAATAATACACCATTCCAATTTGAAAACTTTGTCCAGTAATACCTAACGGGAGAAAGTTATCCAACGCAAACCCTAACAAATTTATCTTCCAAATCGAGGCCGCGGGAGACCCCATAATCTCACGAGATTGGTTTCCATCACCACCGACCTGAAACGCAATGCGATTAACAATGAGGACAAAGTTGAAAATTCAAGATAGAGAGGAAGAAGAAAAAAAAAGGATTAGACCTGATCGGAGCGGTGAGCCGGGCTTGGAAATGAATGGGTTTTGGGAAGGAATAATGGGCTGGGGTTGAGAGTGAAAGTGTGGCGCAGGAGGAAACCGACGTGAGTTGCCGGAAAATGCGGATTACGGCGGGGATAAGGGAGGGTTTTGGACGATGTAGGTCTGAGACTGGGAGGAGCTCGTAAAGTTACTGCCATTGAGAGAGAGAGAGAGAGAGAGAGCGCGCGCGCTACCAGGGGAACAAGAAAAATGATCTTGTGAATGTCGTTGGGCAAACATCTACGCTATAAATTTGCATTTTTTTTTATTAATTTATTAATATTGCTATTATTATCATTCGTTACTGTTAGTTTCAAACACAATTTAGGCTGCGTTCCAGAAACCAAATAAGAACTTATTTTTTTGTTGAATAAGAAAGTTTGTTCCCCAAAAAATAAGAAGGAGGTGCTTATTTTTCAGAATTTATATAGGTACCAATGGGCGCCGGAGAGGAAAATCGTACCGGCGGCCGGGCCGGGCCGTCTCCGGCCACCGAACGGCCGATCCGAGCCGTCCAAAAATTCTATAAAAAAAAACCGAGATACACACCTCGGATGCCGTTGATTCTCGCATTAGCCCCCTTGGTTTTTTTTTTTTAGAATTTTTGGACGGCTCGGATCGGCCGTCCGGTGGCCGGAGACGGCCCGGCCCGGCCCGGCCGCCGGTACGATTTCCCTCTGCCGGCGCCCATTATCATAGCAACAGTCTTATTTTTTGTATAAAGCAACGTAAATAATTTTCCTATCACTATGAATCTTGTTTGATAGATCTTATTGAGATCTTTAATACAGTGCAAAAAAAAAATTGAATTTTTTTCTCATTTACATTATTTTTGAGTTTGAAAATGTGAAAGGAACTTTTTGTTTGAATTTTGTAGAATGGTCCTTTTTATTTTTAAATGAGAAGTGGCAAAATAAGTACTTATTTTTTAAGAAGATTTCCGGAACGGGGCCTTACTAACCATCTACTTCTTTATTGCGTCATGATCTTGATTCTATTGGTTCATGAGATTATTTTAAAACTAATTATTACTTACTTACTTTTCTAATTTTTTTTTTATTTTTATAAATAGCCTTCCAAACTTTCAATCCCTTAATTTCGTAAACTCTTTATGGGTATGTATTGAAAACTCGCATTGACATATGAAAAAAATATGTAAAACATAACGATAGGACAAGTTAATAAATTACATTGTTAATCCTATAAACTTTGCAATGGCAAGTGACATATTATTGGATTGTTATTGTTGGTACTGGAATTAATGTAGATTAGATAAAGAAATTAGTAATAAATATATATATTTTTACTAATTTCTTTAAATATGTTAGTCATGTTATAAATTTGAAGCACTGATGGAAGGAGCTGGAGGTTTTTTTTTTTATATATCTTCTTTACGCCATAGCCTATGTGAGATGTTAAATTTATGGAGGGATTTAAAGATCAAAAAGCAAGAAAAGAAAAGAAAATGAATTGAATTTGTGGAGCTTTTTATTCTCCTTTTGTCTGTTTCGTCTACAAATTCAAGATCCAAAAACAACCTTCAAGTACCACACCATCAAGTTGAATAGAGTTGTCCAAAAAACAATCATCGGAGTTTATTTTGAACCGAAAGGAACATTTGTTCTAAATTCAAAAAGATCAAGTCAAGAGAACACTACTATCACCATTTTTGCCTACAATCAATTTGATATGGAGGGGATAGAGAGGTTTCGGTTGAGAAGAAAATGATTTTTCTCAGAAAAACCTTGCCAATTCGCGAATTCACCATTACTTGCATCTTATGTTCCGGTTCGACAAACAACGAACAAGACTTAGCTAGCTAGCTAGGTAGTACATTTTGCAGCAGTCATTTGCTTTTGTTGAACAAAAACCACAAACAACAACTATACTAAGGCCCAGCATGGTCAATGCTTTTCTCTGGGTGTGTATCTGTTAAATAATCCGTCCAAGTGAGGGGAGGAAATCCTAAACCTTTGGGTGAGATCAATATAAAGACCTGATCCGGCCTCTACCCTTGCAGCTGAAAGAAGAGTGATCATAAGTTCAGGACCCATATCAGACATACATATTTGAAAATGTAAAGATGAGGACATAAGTGCCACAACGCTACCCGGTTATATCGTTAAGCAGATCTTCAACAACATCTAACGAGGTACAGTACAGCTTCATCCAACTATCAATCCGGCCACATTGTTTGTCTAAGCCACCCAAGCTTGGTTAATAAAAATTTAAAGGCTACTCCACCTATTGCTAATCTTATTGTATGATTGGACTGGATTCGCGGTTTGACGGATTTTTTGCTCACCCCTATTAATAAGTCACAAAATCCATAGTAATAATATTATCCACTCATGCAAAGGGGGAAAGGAAAGCTTTTATGTAGGTGGTAGGTACCATATCCACGGCCAACATGCTGAGGGAGTTGGGGCTCAGGTTGAGTATTCTTTTATCTCTCATTGTAACTCATTTAATATATTAGTGAAAATTGTTCTCTCTCCTTTGGAATAGGCATTGAGACCGAACCCCGTAAATATTGTGTGCCTTTGTGCATATTTGTGCTTTCATTACGCTTCCGTTGCGGGTGGGATCGAGGTTTATCCTAACAAGAATGACAAGAAATCCATTATACTATAACAAAATAAATGCGCGCCCGCGTGCAGTTATTGTCATATTAAAAGGAAGGGAAAAAAAAAAAGAAGAAGAAGCCTAAAGTTCTATTGGAAAAATACGAGATAAGAAATCCATGTCTCCATCTAAAACGATGATGCTGTGAAAATGCATAGATGCACCAGCTATCACGACTTGGTTACAATTGCCTTATTGTATGCATTGTACCTTCCAAGTTTCAAGCATTGGCAAGAAAAAGAAATGGGGATTGGTAAATTCTGCTCCTAGCTTCTAGCCATGCATTGGAACATTAATTCTTGTTTCACACACACGCAGAGAGGGAGGGAGAGAGAGAGAGAGAGAGAGAGAGAGAGAGAGCATAAAAAAATATTAGTACTTCGTTTATTCCTCGTACAGTACAATCATCTGCAGCTCATATCTTCATGTTGCCTCCAAAAACAAAGATATAGGAAAGATATAAAGTATCCGATAATAACAAAACTCCCGTCCCAAAATGATAGTCCCACGTGAAAATACGTACAATTTTCGCACCAAATTGAAGAACTAATCGAGATCTTTAATTTTGTGAGAAGAAAAGTACTTAACTTTTTTATCCGGAAATTGCACGTCTTTTTTTGTAGAGAACTACCATTTTAGAACGGTGGGAGTGCTTTTTATCGGAGAAAAGATTTGTATATTTTGCACAAAACCCTCACATTGGGTCTTGTTAATCATGTGATTAGAAATTGTTGGAATTCATTGGGCTTGAAGTGGAAGTGGAGCAAATGTTGTGTTCTGATTTGGGCTTGGGGTTGGACTTGGGTTTGTTGAGTTTCTGCTTCAGTTCGGATAATAGGGCCTGGTTCTCCTGGTTGAGCCGGTGAGCCTTTTTCCTTAGCCTTTCATTTTCTTGGATTATGTGACAGTTCTGTAAATATAGCTGAGAGTTCAGCTTCTCCATGCTTATAAGATGCTTGTATTGCTCCCTGAAACCAATCCATAAGAAAAATCAGATGTAGCCAGTTGATTGATATTTGCCTTGAGAAAGGAAAAACTAGGCTATTCAACTAGAGAAATGTCATTATTTCAGAACCTGTCTATCTTTTAACGAAACTAAACAAATAACAATCAAAAGGACACAAAATATATCTCACCCTCGCACAAGCGTACACGCCCTGCCAATAACCTAGCAACTCATGAAATGGATCGCACGTTTTGAAGCATGGTACACAATACATCGTCATTCCAAAACTGCAACTTGTGCAATCCAACAGTATACCAAAGTTTTCCTCATATTTTTCTGACATTTTAGATGGTACTCATAAACTACAAAAATCTAGAAAAGGGAAACACTGGGAAATACAAGATGTGAAGAAAATGGTCATAATGTCCTTCAAAATGAGTTTTACATGGAGAATTTTGGAACTAAACACAACTGATTGCATTCTATCCCTTGAAAGAAGTACGTCCAACTCGTATAACCTACATCTACATGCCACAATAATATGGGTAGGTAACATACTGCAATACCATTAAGCTTAAGAAATCTGCTTCCCAAGTAGTAACACTTTGTTTAGATATTAAAATAAACCGAATATTTTTTTTGCCACATTAAAATAGGAAACCGAAGAACTTCAGGTGGAAAGAGAATTATTAACACATGATTTTCTAGGTAAGTAGACATACCGTTGTCAATACTTGGAAAATTTGACTGATGGAGAACCAAGCTTCCAAACTTTCGAATCAGAAAACCGAAAGGGGCAAAAGTTGTGGAGTTTAGGCTAGTTATATCCGTATATATATATTCCGAGAGAGAGAGAGAGAGAGAGAGAGAGAGAGAGAGAGAGAGAGAGAGAGAGAGAGACGCAGACATGGAATGGGTGGCAAGCAACCCCAAAACCACCACCCCCATAGTTCATCCAAAACAACAAGCACCCAAATGCAAAGCCCTCTTGTCTGTCTTTCTTCCTAAAAGATCTTGTGCATATTCATGACTTTAACCGTCATCATGTGTACAAACAGCTTAGCTTTGAGCAGAAAAGACAACCTTTTATAGGCTCTGCACGTGGAACTTGCTTCCATGTAATGCTAGAAGCCACTGTATGAGAGAGAGAGAGAGAGAGAGAGAGAGAGAGAGAGAGAGAGAGAGAGAGAGAAGAGACAGTGGGAATGTACATCAACAAGGAGAGACGTAAGAATGAGAGGGAAAGGGGAGACAATGCCACTTCTGCTAGCACCACATGCATTTTGTATAGGGCTCTAACACGAAAAACACCTGAAGAGGACAGGGCACCTTCATAACAAACTTGAACGTAATATATGCCCACATATGCATACATACATAGATACATACATATGCATGTATATACACATGTATATATGTATGTACCGACAGTCGTAATTCCTTTTCGATGGGTGAATCCACGCTGTGGTAACAGATAACATGCATGTAAAACAAAGCAATTGCCTCATCAAAAGCCACATTCTACCACAACCTTCTATTCTTTTCCAACAGCAAAACCATATAGAAAATACTGGTACAGATAACTAATTTACAGCAGCACATACAAGTAACGTATATACAGTGCACGTTATGTGGTTTGCAGTTTTTATGTTCTCATGAGGTTTTCACAATTATACAGCAAAGACTGACGACCCGAGCTCCGTTGAAAGAAGACAGCAGGATCGCACAACACTACCAGAGTGTCAAAGGGCTTGAAACTAAGAGCCACCTCTCTTGAAACATCATTTTACCCGCTTGCTTTTTGAACTTTATGGTGCTGTAACAGAATAAAATAAACAAAACTTGAATCTGACGATATAAATAGCATAAATGATACTCCGTCCCCATTCGTTTGTCCATTTCACTAGTCTGGACATCGGAAAAGTATCGCCAAATGTTTTTAAGTTATTTTGGGTTAGATGATTTTGAAAGGTATGTCTACAATAAATAGTTGAGATCTTTTAACTGGCGAAAAAACATCGATATTTCCCTTCATATAAATACAATATTTGTTGACCCAAATAAAGGCTATGAATGGAAACAGAGGGAATAGAAGCCATGAATGGGAACAGAGGGAATAGAAGATAAAGCAGGGCAAATGGGCATCATACCTTCCTCCAAATAGAAGACATGCTTTCTCCGCTTGGGTCAATTCTTTTCCTAATTTCATTCATCGTCATCATCATCAATGCCCCAACAAAGATCTCCAGGAGCTCTCATCAAGGGAACAGCCGCCGACCAGTGAGCTTCGTCAAATACGAAGAAGCCCATACCAAAACCGAGATTGGTGGAATTGGATAGAAGAGGATGAACATATTTTTAGGAACCGTCCATTCCAGTCCACCTCGGCTGCTTATGCCTGCACACCTGCCAGCTGGATTTACACATGGTTGCACTCCATAAAGTTGGTTCACTTGGCAAGGTGCAGGCATTGCCCGCCCCTTATCGGGGCCGGGCTAATCCAAAACTTGCATCAGGTTGCTGCTGACGAGATTTCATGGAAACATGCAACAAGAAACCAATATCATGTAATCATTTGAGAAGTCAGGAGTAGCGTTATTATTCAACAGTGGCAGTAGCTTTCTGTTTAGCTGAAAGCCTAAAACTGCAGCTAGGAATCATCAAAATGTTGATGCCTGTCGATGTGACTGCACTCCTATATCATGTTTTGCTTTTTCCATTACGAGGATTGGAAAGGGAACACAGTGCACCACGTGAACTAAGTTGTGGTACAATAGGAGTATGCTTCTATAGATTACAACAGCACAATGTACTTTCTTCCTTCAAAGTGATAATTTCAACACCACCATTACTTTTTAAATTATCACAATTATCTTTTTCCACATATTTTCCGTACGTAAATCGCTTGGGTATTGGGATTGGGCGGTGACTGAAAAACTTTGTACTATCTTCAATGGTAGTGTTCGTTTGCCATTTTAGTTTAGTATGTAACTGATACTGTGACATAATTAAGAAGGAATTCATATTGACAGTAAAAGGGAGAGAAGGGACAAACATGGCCATACCTGTGAGAAGGATTGGTGAACCTGTTCACGAGGATTGATGAACGGCATTCCAGGGTGCTGGCAAGGATATTGAGCTGAGTGCAAATATAAGGCAGAGGTGGAGCGTGCACCAACATGATTGTGACTGAAAGGGGTCATCATGACATCAGGATGACCATAACTAATTCCAGCAGGGGTCGACTGTGGAGCCCATAAACCTGGTAGATGTTGAGGGATTGGCCGAGGGTGGTGTTCAGAAGATATAGAAGGCTGATGACCAGATCCAAGTTGTGGAAATTCCGTGTTGTAGTTCACTGCGGGGGAGTACATAGGTTGAATGGTGTATGGTCCTCCATTGAATCCAAATCCAGGGTCAAATCTTTGCAGGTATCTGATAAAGCAGTCAGTGATTCATGTTTCCACAAAGCATAACCAACAACAGAGCATCGAAATGAAGTTTAAATTTTGCACGTCTATGTTTCTATTATCATTTTGTTTTCTTTGAACGGCTTCTATTATCATTTTGTTGCAGGTAGGTAGTGGACTCAACAAGGAAGATACCAGTCCCCCATCCCATAAACAGCCAACTTAGATGATGCCATGACGGTGAGACTCAATCCTAGGTCTTCAGAACCACCACCAAGAGCTTTTACCAGCTAAGCTAGCTCCCAGTTCCAAGATAAACTAAATTTCAGAAATTTCAACTTGTAATTGATGCTCTTCTCCTTTTACCAATGTTGCTCTCCTCTTTTTACCAATGTTTTTTACTTACCTTCTAAAGTTCATTTTCTAATTATGTATTGTCCATCACTAGGAATATCTACTTGCATACTTGCAATGAATCAATGATTAGTAGGATAAACACAAACATGTACAAACTCACTGAGGTTCTAATAATTGCACTGACCTCCCTTACTTTACAGACTATTATTCAGATTCCCCCATTCCGTTAAATCCACACTAACACCATTAGTTTTTGTTATTAATTGACTGAAATGCCCTTGAATATTACTAATCTAAACGATCAAGTCTTTTTTCCTTCTTTTTTGTAATTTAATTGAAGTTTAAAATATTAAAAGTAACATTATACTGGTTATATAAGATAACTTCAACATAAAATTAGACTCAATTATACAAACTTTCGTCGAATTTGAATAATTAATCATGCATTTTACATTATCATAGTCATTTTTTCCCTCTTTAAAGTGTGATTTTTCAAATGGAGGACACGTACTAATAAAAATAAACATTACTCTATATGTCAATTTTTTTAAGAAATGATCTCAATATAATTTACACATTGATCATTCTTAAGATAAAAAAAGATTAAAGAATTTTTTATACCGAATTTATTTAGTCGGAAAACATATTAAAAAATACACAATAATTTTTTTGTATGTGGGATTAGGCATTCACATGCCTCTTTTATTTTTCAAAACCCACGGAGGAGAGGAAAAAATAGATCGTGATCAATTATCAAAATGCATAACTCGTTATACAAGCTTGACCAAAGTATGTATAACTCAAGTATGACATTGTTAAATATTAAATCACAAGTCAATTAAAGAAAAAAACTAACACACAAACATAAAAATTAAAAAAAAGAAGAAGATATATTGACTTTGTTCATGAAAAATATGTAGAAATCAAGGTAATCTGACCAAATATATTTAGTTAGTTCTAATTTAGCATAAAAAATTCCAATTAGAAAAAAAATGGAACAATAAGAATTGATTTTATAGTTTACATTATATTTGAGGGCATTTTAGTCATTTAGTAGATAATACTAACGGTGTTAGTGTGGATTTAATGGAATGGGGGAACCTGAATAATAGTTTGTCAAGTAAGGGAGGTCAGTACAATTATTAGAACCTCAGGGGAGGTTCCTGCATTTGTCAGAAACCTCAGGGGAGGTTAGTGAAATTTACCCTTTCTAATTATGTATTGTCCATCACTAGGAATATCTAGTTGCATACTTGCAATGAATCAATGATTGGTAGGATAAACACAAACATGTACAAACTACAAACAGTGTTTGAAAGCATTTGGG
Source organism: Rhododendron simsii (assembly GCA_014282245.1). Classification (NCBI taxonomy): domain Eukaryota; kingdom Viridiplantae; phylum Streptophyta; class Magnoliopsida; order Ericales; family Ericaceae; genus Rhododendron; species Rhododendron simsii. Next base: position 16,237,775 of record CM024955.1, read on the forward strand.
GATGGCAGGAGATACTACTAAAGCAAATAGCTGGTGGTTTCCCATCTAGCCGTCAGCATATTACAACAAAACAAGGCCTTGCATAAAACCCAAGCAGTCTTAAGGTTTGAAACACAGAACTGAGATGGAACCAACTATTAGGCTTTTCGTACTCCTGCACACCAAAGGCTGAGGTACAGAAATCTGGTGATGATTGAGACACGACGCTAGTGATGCAGGGTGCCAGAAGCTCAAGGAAAAGTAAATTTAAAGAATGTGCAAAATATGGAAATTGGCCTAGTTTAAAGATTGGATAGGATTGTGTCTAAGTGAACTACGAAAATGGTCTTAGTAGTCTTATTAATATTTGTAATTGACTTCTTTCTTTTTATTTTTCTGTGTAAAAAGCAACCCTAGTTAGTGTTCAAGCGTATTGTTCAGAGCACCCAGAACAGCCCTGATTTGATCCCGTTTCTCCAATTTATTTACACCGTAAACCTAATCCTTACATTCTCTATGAAAACACCAAACTTTCCTTATTCCTACATCAGCTAGTCTCCTACTCATGCATACAGATAAAACAAAAGTGGGTAGCACATGCCTTCAGTTATGTTCATAAAAAGCAACTTCGAAAGAATCAAAAGTTATTACTTCTAGGGATAAATTAGGAATAAAAAGGCATATGCCTTCACTTATGTTCACAATATTATTAGGAGACTAGCTACATCAACTAGTATCCTACCTAGTAACGCTTTTTCATGAGTTTTGCCTTTTGCTCTCTTTGATAACAACAAAAAACTAATAACTAGCGTTTGCTTGACATCTATAAATTAATTTAAGCAACAACAAAAAAATATATCTTTTTTCCAACAGTGCATAGTGCTGTTTCTAGTCTAGATAGGCATTGTGACAGACCCGATTAATTAATTAGGAAAAAGTTGCCCGCAAGGGCCAGCCCTGAAAAATGGGGATAAATTGCTTTTAGAAGCAAAACGGTTGCTGCTAACTCCATGTTTCGGTTTCAGAAAACATAGCACGCCATGTATGTGTAAAATATGCAGATACATTCATACCTATATACATCTTCACAAATAATTTGATTCATACATGTGCACCAGCATAGAAAGATATATTTTACCACTGATAACAGTAATTAAGAACCCATGCTCCAGCATACACTTGTCTCATTATACCCCTATTGGAGCTACCGGCTTCTCTACCATTGGACTGCAGAGGTTTCTCTCCAATTGCATCAAGGTCATCCATCTTGGCAATCAATGGTTCAGATTTTAACGAGACTTCCCAGGGAAGGAGGAATCATTTCTCCTGGGAAGAGTCTTCCAACAAATCTGAAGCACTAAAAACACTTTTTGACAGCCGAGATTACACAGATTGCTATCTGCAGTCCAACCTCACACTTCAGAGAAGGTTGATTCCTTTAACATATTATAGTTGCATGTATATGCAGATTAATACAGAATAACAGATAGATAGTATATTCCCATATCCACATAAACTATACACTTTATAAGTGCCGACACACCTAGATAATATTCACAAGAACCTTGCTATGCATGAAACATATATCACACATTAACATATGTTACCCACTGTACCTACAAATCTTCATTCACATACAAGCCTGTATGTACCCACGTATGTACGTCGCTGTATGCCTATCTTCATGTTGGAGTAATAACCTGAATAGGCCTATCTAACTTATTCAAACTTTTTAAACTAAGATGTCTCTTTCAATTTTGTCCGAGGAGACTTCCGCCACCACTAATGAAAATAATGAAAACAGCTCCAAATTGAATGGAAACGGGTGAAAAAAGATACGTAGTATATATTTTTGCTCAACAAAAGATCAATAATATCTGCTCCACTAAGCCGACCAAATAATGTAACATTGCATATAACGATGCTACTCAACAATGGGGAGAAAAGGGGTAGAGATGGAGCCAGGAGGAAGAGAATAACGAAAGCATACCTGTCGTAGTTTCGATCATAATCAGGGTCCTTGCGTTCAACTTCACGGTCCCGAAAAATAGCAACCCTGTTGTTAGTTTTAGATGTACCAACTGGCTCCTCTGTCCTACTTCTAGCTAACCTACTGTTACATGTTGAAGAATCTACCAAACCCCTGCCACTGTTAATATCAGATCCTCCTGGAGCAGATTTCTCTTCCACCTTTGATATCCCAAACGTATTAGTCTGGATATGATCCAGTGACCTTGGTGCATTTTCTGTTATCCCACCACTAACCCCACTAAAACTACTAGAGTTAAATATCCGAGCACGAGCCTTATTGTATTCCTCTTTCCTCTCCTCCACACTTCTCGAGTTATTGGCCTTTATGGAATGCGAATTTGCGCTGCTAACAGCTGGTGACCGTTTCTGTGGTCTCTGCTTAATAGCAACCTTGACAGCACCCTTCTCTTCTGATGGCCAGCTCACAGGGATGTCTGCCAAACGAATTGAAGGAAGCCGGCACTCGGCAGTCTTGCGGACAATAATTCTGGAACCAGAACCATCAGGTAAATTATTGTCCAACAAGACCGTAGACTGCAGTGAGTAGTGTTGGGCCACACGGTGTGCAGCCAACCGTAGATAGGAAGTTGGAAGTTGCTGGAACTCCATATGCTGTTGAGTTGGATCTAAGATGAACTTTTCAACGTCTTGCTCAATCCTTAGAACTGAACAAAACTCAAAGAAAAAAATGCTCAATTAGACACTCACATATTACCAGTTTAAGGTCAATTAGATACTCACATAATAGCAAAAAGAAGATAAGTATATAAACACCACCCGAAGTGAGAACCAATTTGTGGTACGATACGGGTGCACAACTAGGAGCAGAAGAGTGTCAAGTTCAGGAACGTGTAGGGTCGCGACAGTCTTGAGAGCGTCTATAGCAGCTTCTCTAGATGAACACAAATTTCCTACAATTACGCTCCTCAAACCACATATAATAGGTGCTGGGTAACACATACATGATGCTACAGAAGCTCAATACACCTTCCATATATTTCTATACAGATACCAATATACTTTTGCACATTAACCATCTAAGGGGGGGTTTTTGTTTTTTAATAATCACTATACCTGTAGCAATATACCGAGTGTGAATATATTACATCATTCAATGGCATAATCATCTCATTCACTTTTTGGCACAATGGATCATTTATGCAGGATCTGGCAGGCGTTAGAAGCAGGTGGGCTGCTGAGCACTCGTGATTTCAGATTTCAACAGGAAAAAATTGACAGCACATTTGCTATTGATTCGACAATTCGCATTTCGATATCAAGTCATCACACAGGTTGGATGCCTTATGTCATATTGTCGTATCTTCTAAATACAGCACCCAGTAACAGGTAAACAGAACAACAAAAGACCGGACTGTTGTCTGAGTTGTCCGAGCACCAATTTGTAGGGCAGTTGGGTCTACAACTGATAAACAAACCAAATAGCCTGAGTTCAATCTCGAGCTCGTGTTAGCTCGTTAAAAGCTTGTTTAGAGATCAGTTTGCTACATAAACAAACCAAGCTTTAGCATCTTTTTCGAAGCTCATGAAGCTTTTGAACCAAGCTCAGACAAACTAATGCTCGTCTCGTTCAACTTACAATGTCTAACAAATTCAAGCTCCTCGAGCCCGGTTTGTGTTCAGCTCGATTAAAGCTCTTTCGAGATCGGTTCGTCTCATAAACAAGCCATGCTCAACATATTTCAAAGTTCTCAAACCAAGCTTGAACAATGTACTGTTCGGTTCATTTGTTGGTCAGCTCAGCAGTAGGGGTAGCACCACTATATGTATACATATATAGTATACACACATACATTTAGATCTATGAGGTCATGACACGATGGTATGAATTTGAGCAGATAGAGCAACATCAATACCCCGTGGAGAGTCAGAAAGAAAAAAACACGAACTGCGGAGGAAAACCAGCCAACTAAAATTGTGCCAAAATCACCATTTAAAATCACCACCAGCGCAAATTGTAATCCTCCCAAAAATCCATAATCACACGTGACAGAAATAATCAAACCATATTAAAAACAAACCCTAAGTTCAATTAACTAAAAAACGAACAATTAACCAGAATTACATAAAACCACACGTGACAGAAATAATCAACCATATCAAAGCAAACCCCCGAGTCCAATCACGTGAAAAACGAGCAATTAACTGACTACCCAAGTTAACACTTTACCAGAAAGCCTCTCGCGAGGATTTTGCAAAGCTTCGCGAAGAAACTGGTCCACCGAGTTGACGACGTCCTCGGCAACACCCCCAATTCTCTGACCCGAACCATCACGAGAAGCAGAGCTCGACGAAGAAGAAGAAGAAGACGACGACAGCGGCGGCGGCGCGTTCGAAAGTGGGGCAGAAGAAGAGTCTTTCTTGGAGGAGGAAGAGGAAGATAGAATTAACCTACCAACGGTGGCCTCCAAGTCGGCCACCTCCCACGAATCCGGAGGAGCTCCCAGATCCTCCACAGAGCCCTCCATGGCCTTGTGACCCGTATTCTTCTAGGGCTTCCGTACGGAATCGACCATCAGAATGACGTCCAGTTAGGGATAGGGCAGGTAGAGGTTGATGGAGTTCATGGATTCCGGCGGCGGGGGATGACGAGAGAGAGAGAGAGAGAGAGAGAGAGAGAGGGGGCGGGGGGGTGTTGGCGTGGGGGATATGGTTTGACGACGATGAGGGGCGGCTGGAGCGTGTGATTTTCGATGTCGCACGTGGCAGTGGCGAGATGTTGGGGCAGCTGGGGAATCTGATTTTATGTTTTTTTATATGGAGTATTTCCGTTGGGGAATCTGATCGACTGACACGGACTAGTGGCAATTATGTTATGCGTATGGCGTGTCAGTTGGGATGACAACGGGGCAGTAAAGTGAAAACGTATGGCGTGTCAGTTGGGATGACAATCCGGAGTGAAAACGAGTCGAATCGAGCTTTGTCGAGTTCGGTTTGTTTATTAAAAGAGCCTAACATATGAGGTAGAGCTTGGCTCGAGGTCTCAAGCCAAGGCATTAACAAGTCGAGTTTAATCATTTACTAAACGAATCTCTTTAATTGAGTCAAACTTTCCTTAACGAACTGAGTTTTTGTTAACTTGTTTATTAAATGAACCAAAATTCGAGTCGAACTTGCGAGCTGTTGGTTCGTTTACGGCCCTTTACAGGAATGAAATTTACCAACTGCTCCATCCCTGTAGTTCATTTTTTGGCAAGTTATTTGGATAAAATCATTTACCATTACACTTTCCAAGCTATAATATTTTCAGGGGTTTTTATAGGCTTTATTTCTTTTTTATCAGGGCTTTTAAGTAATTAGGTTTTATGTGTTATGCCCATTTCGGTGTATTTTTTAATTTTTGGTTGAAAATTCCTTTCCTCATTTTTTCTTAATATAATATTACTGTTTGCCGATTAAAAAAAATTCATCATTTTAGACAAATATTGAAAAAGTTACTAGTACCTATCAAATAAGCTCAATATTACAATAAAATGTTAGTTTTACCGATAAAAAATGGGCAAATTTCACTTACCTCCCTTGAGGTTTCTGACAATTACAGATACCTCCCCTTAGGTTTCTAAAATTGCACTTACCTCCCCTCTGCTTTAGTTATCGGCTGCAGATTCCCCCATTCGTTAGTTGACCGTTACTAAGGATGACGGAAATTGCTGACATCATCGATTACATCTATGATACTTCCCATTTTACCCTTGAGTCAACAATTTTGCATTTACTTATAAATATCCATATCTTTATTTGTATTTACTTATAAATATCATGACATATTATATATAAATATATATGTTAGTTGAAATTCTTGTCCTAAATATTTTTTTCTTATATGCTAATTTAATGTTTAGCTAGTGAATACATGTTATAAATAATTAATTACTTCTCTAAACTAAATCAATTGTCTAGCTAATAAATATTGAAAAAAATAGTTATAATGTTCTCTTCTATGCTACATATCCATAAATACATTTGTATGTTAAATTGAATACATATCGACATTTGGTATTAAACATGCATGTATAATTTTTTTTTTAAAGCTTCAAATAAATACTGAGAATTTTTATTAAGCCACATACATACGAGGTATAAACACAAAAGAATTAGAGTCCCGTTACTTTTTTATGATACTTCACATTTTTTGGCAAAGAATAAATAAATCTCAAATATATAGCTCCATATTAAAATAATTATATTTTGCAACAATATACCGCCTTTTTTTACACCCCAAAAAAAATATGTTAACATTTTTAACCAAAAATTCCTTTTTCTCCCATCGAATTTTTTTTTCTTGAACTTTTGGAATTTCTAAGCCATATATTCATTGAATAATGAACCTTCAAACACTTTACATTAACATTGATAAAAAAAACTTCATTATGACAATGAACTCAAAAAAATTGTGGTAATTTTTTTTTTGCATATTGGCTAAAACAAACTATGCTTTATAGATGAAGGACTTTATTATCAAGTTTTTAAAATTACACTTATCAATTAAGTAATGTATATAAGTTCAATGTATTTTTTAAAATTTAAAATTCAAAGTGTTTTGGGTTACTTTACACACATCATAATTTATTTGAGTTACAACACTTTAGTTCAATGTTCAATCAACTTTCTTTGGCTTGTATTAGAAAGGAAAAAATAGAAGTCAAATCAATTACAAAAAAAAAAAAAACTATTTTTTTCGAGGGAGGTATCTAATATTATTATAAACCTCAGGGGAGGTAAATAAAGGGATAGAAATGGAAATTCACACTTTCTGTTAACAGAAGTTAGCCGACAAGTCTGACAGGGGAGGTAAGTGCAATTTCAGAAACGTGAGAGGAGGTGTCTGTAATCGTCAGATACCTTAGGGGAGGTAAGTGAAATTTGCCCTAAAAAAATCATCATTTTAGACAAATATTGAAAAATGTTACTCCTACTAGTATCTACTACCAAATAAGCCAATATTACATTAAAGAAAAGGGTATTGATTTTCACTTACAAGAAATAGAGAATACTTGTAAAAATGAGGGTGTGAAAATAATTTCTTTAAAAATTATTATACATTTGAAAAGTAAATGATTTACTCCTATATTTGGAAAGTTACCAATTTACCCCTACACCTAATCAAATTTCGGATTTATCACTAAACATTACCAAATTGTTACAAAACTTTACCTAATTAAGCATTGAACTCTCGACACATTTTTTTTATTATCATTAAACTATTATGGGTATGTATCAAAGGAGAAGGAGTGAATCTGTACCGCCAACTGAAACTCCAGAAGGGCAATATCCACCTGAAGACGCTCCAACTCTAGACTCACATTTGTCAAACTCTATTTTGCTAATCAACATTGCAAGACTTATTTAAGTTTTGACTTCAATATTTAAGACTTCCATTGTTAAACTCCTTTAAAGATCCATTTTAGTCTTACTCTATTTTAATAATAAATTACTTTAGAAATTTATTCAAATAAAATTTTCAAAAATCGGCGCATTACATATTTTATCCTTGTGTTTGTCGCATACAATGCCAACTATAATTTTTGCGTAACATTATTGTTAGTATTATTTAACTATTTAAGTCCATTTATTATCCTTTATGTTTTTTTAGAAAGAGTTTGGGCTAAAATATGCACATCAACTAAGAGATGATTTCACGTTTTTTTCTTCTGCTAAACTCTCCAATTATGTTAAGTTACATGGTGCTATTTTGAATAACATTTTTTAAACATCTGAAGACAATCTCTCCAACTTATAAGAGAATAAATTCTTTACACCGCCGGTTTAAACATTTGTTTCTTCCAAATCAATTACATCACACCACGTTGCAAAACAGTGGTCCCAATCAATAGAACATGGCGACGTGGCACAATATAATTGAAGTGGGTGAATTTGCTTATCTCTTGTTCCTTTTTTTTTTTTTGGTTGAATTAAAATATAAAATGACATCATTGTATCTGAATTTCAGTTAGCTTCAAAAGCAAAGCGTTAAAAGATGCGAATGGGGTATTGGTGACTGATCCTGATGCAATTGAAGCTATGTTCCTGGATCATTTCTGTTCACTTTTCAGATGTGAGGAGGGTTCTAGTGTGTCAAGGCGTGGGTACTCATATTCGGGAAATGGAGTCAGGGAAGAGACTCGAGCTAGTCCTAGTTTATTGGCCCCTATTAAGACGGACAGGCAGCGAAAGGACTTGGACCAGCCTATCACCCCGGACGAGATACGGAAGGCTATGTTTCAGATGGATGGCCGCAAGGCACCGGGGCCGGATGGATTTGTGGCAGCATTTTATCAAGGAAAATTGGGATTGGTTGGGAACGGATGTTGTTCGAGCTTCATTGGCGTTTTTTGAGTCAGGTTTCATGTTAAAGGAATTAAATCAAACTCTTATTACGCTAATTCCAAAGGTCCCTAATCCTCAAGGCGTGAGTGATTTCAGACCTATAAGCTTGTGTAATGTGTTATATAAGGTACTAACCAAGGTGCTGGTGAATCGACTCCGGTTGGTTCTTGGAGACTTGATTTCCCAATATCAGAATGGTTTCGTTCCAGCTCGGATGATTTCGGACAATGTGTTAATTGCTCATGAAATGCTGGAGTTCATTCGACAACGGAAACGAGAGAAGCAGCGATGTATGCTCTAAAGCTTGATATGAACAAGGCGTATGATCAAGTGGATTGGAACTTTTTGTTGGGAGTTTTGCCGACTATGGGCTTTAGTCAGAAGTGGGTAAGGTGGATTCATCAGTGTATCTCTACTGTATCCTTTTCGGTGGTGGTTAATGGGAGGAGGTCTCGCCCTTTTATCCCAGCTTGTGGACTTCGACAAGGAGATCCGCTCTCGCCTTACTTGTTTATATTGGTGGCTCAGGCTTTCTCGGATGGGTTAGAGGAATTTGCTTCTTATGACATTTGCAGAGGTATCTCTGTAAGTTCTTGTTCCCCTCGTGTTTCCCATTTAATGTTTGCGGATGATTGCTTTATTTTTATGGAGCATAATGTGGATCATGCATGGTGTCTAAAGTGGATTCTTGATGTTTATTGTGCTCAAGCGGGTCAAAAAATCAATTTTAATAAGTCAGAGCTCTTCACTAGCCCCAATATGAACTCTCAGGAGGTGGCCTACTTGAAACATATTTTTGGTGTGAAGTGTGTGGACAGGCCAGGAGTTTATCTTGGTGCGAACATGGATTTTTCTATTCGAAAAGGTAGTCTTTTTTCTAAAATTTTGGAGAGGATTGCTGCTAAGCTGAGTATGTGGAAGGCTCCTTTGCTTGCTTTTCCTTCACGGCTTATTTTGGTTAAGCATGTTTTGCTCTCTATGCCTAATTACTTGTTATCGGTTTTTCAAGCTCCGGCCTATTTCCTTCATAAAGTAAAGTCTGTGGTGTCGCGTTTTCTTTGGCATGGGGAGAGTGAAAAGGGGATTGTTTGGCGTCGGTGGGAGGTGTGCTGTTTACAAAAGGCTAAGGGAGGGTTAGGTCTGCGAGATTTGGGTTGCCTCAATCAAGCTTCGTTGGCTAAACTTGCTTGGAGATTGTTGAAAAACCCAAATTCCTTGCTTTCTAAGGTGTTGGTGGGTAAGTATTGTCAGAGGGTTGGTTTCTTGATGCCCTCCCATCATCTTCAGCGTCTTGGGGTTGGAGAAGTATCTTGTGGGCAAGGAGTTGTTGTGTAAAGGCCTTAAGTGGAGGGTTGGTAATGGCAAGAGGATCAACGTGTTTCGGGATGAATGGATTCCAAAAATGGCTAACCCTGTCAAAGGGTCTCCTCTTAGTGGTGAATTACCAGATTTTAAGGTTTCGGATTTGTTTGATTCAAGCTGCAGCGTCTGGAGGGAGCCTCTTCTTGAGGTTCTTTTTCCCAAAGAGGTGGTCGAAATTATCCGGGCTATTTATTTCCCTATTCAGGGAGTTGAGGATGAGTTAATTTGGGAACACACTAAGAATGGTGTGTTCTCAATTAAGTCTGCTTATCTGTTTCGGTTTCAAAGCCAATTTCGAGAGACCTTCCGGCGTGAACAGGGTAGGTTCCAAGGTTGGAGCAAAATTTGGACTTTAGGGTTGCCCCCAAAATTTTTGTTGTTTGTTTGGAAGGTTATTCACTGCATTTTAGCGGTTAAAGATGCTTTGCTAAGAAGAAACATCACGGTGGATTCGTTATGTCCTCTTTGTGGTCAAGATGTGGAAACTATTGAACATTTGTTTTTGCGATGTAGCTGTGCAACGAGAGTATGGAGAGCTTCTCATTTGGGCTTTGATTTTTCGACAGGAAGCCCGGTTGGTTTTAATGACTGGTTTTGCGATGTAATTGTGGTCGATTTGGTGTGCGCGTAATGATGTGTTATTTAATGGAGCTAATGTCGATATTGATAGTGTTTTACACTCTATAGGATCAGTCCGATTTTTGAGTGGACAAATACCCTTAAAAGAATAGATGTGCCGGAGAGGTTATAATAGCTATGGAAAGGGGATGAAAGGAGTGATCTACAAGGGTGAAGAAGAAGAGCAGGGGTGAACAGAGAGGGTAGGCAGTGGAGATCCAAACCTAGAGATCCCAAAGGAGAAAGACAATAGAGCCCTTGAAAGAGGATAAGACCTCCTTTAAAATCAGTGCTCACCAACTTTCTCTCTCTAGGAATTGTTCACAAAGCTTAATCGCTCCTGTGCTCTGCTTCTGTGAGGTTCAATGAAGAGACGTTCATATTAAAGCTCGGGCATAAAATGACGCGCATAAAATGACACGTGTCCTTTCTGTCCCCCCTGACCGCCGAGGTGTCGCTACCCTCGCGATGACCGCGAGTATGACGGTGAGCGTATCGTCTTATTCACGGAGATCCTCTTTTTCTTTTACAGCCACCAAACCACTAGATCCCCTTCCTTCCCGTAGGGCAAGGTCGTGACCTACTCGGTCGCGCCAATACCGCTGCCAAGCCTCGAGGGGCCCCTCGGGTCCTGCCTAAAGGCCGGAGCAGACATAAGAGTCTGGGCAATTTCTCTGGTGCCTTGGTTAAACCGCATTAATCGCGCCAAGCGTCCACCTGAATAGATGTAACTCTCTCCTTAAGGGAGGAATTCGAGCTTGCGACCTTTACATGGACGCTGCAAAGCTATGGGTAGCGCGAGGCTCCCACGCGTGGGGCCACGTGTGGCGCGACTGAGGCGCCACGTGGCAAGCTAGGGTTCGTTGGTCAAATCGTCAACCCCGTGAGGACGAGTGCACGTGTCACACGCTCATTGGATAGTCAAACGGTCAATGGTCGCGCCTATTGACCTTTCCTACACACTCTTTTTCAGGCCTTATGAGTGTTTGCAAGTCTTCTAAAAGGGAAGCGTAGGGAGGTGTAGAAATGACAGCGAAGGGGGTGTTATGAGCCAGTCTTTTAGCTTTTGTTATTCAAAGCCTGGGTTTGGGGAGAATTATACAGGTTGGGTTTTGTTTGTCACGGATGGGGCTTGGTTAGCTGATTCTCATAAAGGGGCTGCGGCTTGGGTACTGGAATCAAACGAAGAGGACTCGCCGTCTCAGTGTGAACAGTGCAATGCATTATCTGCTTCATTTGTGGAGATTCGGGCAGGTTTGATGGTGTTATATTGGGCACTCGGGCAGAAAATGGATAGTATTTGCATCAAGACGGATTGTGCAATGTTCGTCCAAGGGCTTGTAGATAGGCAGTGTGCCCCTTATGATGTGCAAATTGCTCTTTTTGATTTCTGTTTTTTGTGTTCTAAGTTTAGTGCTGTTAAAGTTTCTAGACTGGACGTTAAAGCTGCCCATGTTAAAGCTCGGGTAGCTTTAATGCGTTTGTAAGGTTAATTTTGTTTATATGTCGTTTATCTTTGGTCAAAAAAAAAAAGAAGCAAAGCGTTAATGCCACGAGGCCTTCCTTTGATGCCAAAACACTAGATATTGTGTTTTTAATTTTACCCCCACGTTCTCCCTAAACTCTTTACAAACCTAGTTTTGCATACAATTCATTTTCTACAATTCTTTCAAGTTCTCCATTGATTATATATATATATATATATATATAGAGAGAGAGAGAGAGAGAGAGAGAGAGAGAGAGAGAGAGAGAGGCTTGAGTAGCCAACTGCAACAATCAGGTAGATATATCTGCATGTGCGTCTACGATAAATTTTTCAATGCAACGGTACGTATTTGTAACGCATGGGATGGAACCCACACATACATGGGACCCACATCATGTGAGAGGGCGTTACAGATAACTATTGCATTAGAACTTATTTTTTGCGCATCTACATGGAATGGGCACCACCAAAGGAGTTACTTCTTCAATACGTGGAGCACCGCCACATGTGTTTTAGGGTCTCTTCTTGAACACGTGGGGTTCATACTTTCATATCAATTACGAATTTCACATGAATGCGTAGTGGTAAAGATTCACGTAATAATTTTCCCCAAATTTCCAAGAGAATGTCACAAACGTTGAAATAATTTGGAGCAAGCCAATCCGAGTGTCACGTCCTTGAAAAAAGGATCAAGAGACCAAAAGTATAAAATGGTAACAACTTTGATAGCACCCTCATTGTGTGTTGGGACCCACTTTTCATGTGAGTGTGTGTTTGGGACTGGGGATTCTACAGTACAGCCCATACTATTAGATCGGCCACCTTAATTACAACCCCTGTAGTGCGGTTGCATTGTAGGATTTCCTATTCCGTGTTTTGGGTGTGGTGCTAGAAAAGTTGTTATCTTATTCAAGTCACCATAAGTAAAGTTACAGTTAAAAGAGAAGGATGCAGTGTAAACATTTAACCAAAATTTTAATAGGATTGAGAGAAAATAACCAAAAAAAAAACTGTGCCAAGAAAACACATGAAAAGTTAGGCCAAACTCACATCCTATTAATGTTTCATTTTTGGAAATTTTATAATTTTTCATTGGAAATTAAAGGTCAATAATTTTTCTACTTTATGGACTCTAATTTCTAGATGCCAATTAATTCTTCTAACAAGTGCAGAAAAAATCATAGATTGTGTACGGATGTTGTAGTGAGTCGATTTAGCTAGAGAACACTATGGTGTAACTAAGGTTTGAATCTCGGGCTCAGGAAGCGCTGCTCGCCCTTATCAGCACAAGAATACCCACCATTAGTGCCTAATCAGACAGAGGTGACCAGAAAGGCATTTTGTTGGTTAAGTAAGTGAATGAGATGCGAGGAAGGACTTAGAGTAGAATAAACGGCGTAGCTCCTTGGGGTTTATCACTGTAAACTGGAGTACTTTTTATAGAGCTCCAATACTTGCCCTCCAAGGATGCAAGTACTCGGCACATGCGGTAACCACTTCTACTGACGTATAAAGCCAGATGGTTAAGTGCACGGGGTGAGCTACCTTCCGCATATCACGGGGGTCATATCGGTCGGTCTCATGCTCTCAGCCCAACCGTTTGGGGAACTTGTCTACCTAAACAAGACGATTCGGAATCTGAACCACTAAACCGGTCCAACCCAACAGTTTGGACAAGCCCAATAGACTCACATCCCAAACGTATAGGCACGCTGGACTTCTGTGGATAATGGCGTTCAGTCCACAGGATTGTCCCCTTATTCGGCCGCTACACATGTGTAATTTTTTTAATAAAAAAAATTGACCATTTTTTAAAAAAGGATCTACTGCATAGGATGGATGTGGTGGCCGGGTTCGGTTAAGGACCAAAAGGTTCAACTACGTCACCTAGGCAACGAGTCAACCCCAGAGGTCCACGGATTGACTGATGACACGTGTGCTGCTAACGTGGAATATCGTCAGGAGCTTGTTGTCGGGCGCACCGTCGGGCATGAGAAGGACTGGAGAGCTCGTTTGTCAGGGGTGGACTAGTCCTTCACCCCGAGTGTTCGGCGGGTGCCTGCCGGACCAATACTCTACCGAACTGTTGTTGCCGAGGCGACTCGCTGAACTGGGCTCCTCCCGTCCGATGCTAAGAACCAAAGGTCTAAGAGTTTAACCATGTTCGGTAGGCTCGGCGATCTCCTATTGCCCAGCGTGCTCTCGCCGGACCAAAGTTACTCGACGTAATGGGGGCGTCCTAGCCATGCTGCTGGACGCACGCATTTGGATATAACATAATGTCGAGCTACCACAGTCCCCTGACTTGGAGAGGAAGGCAAGAAGAGTTATCGTGACAGCTAAAGGCCAACAAGTGAATGGAAGCTGGCGTGACACCGCCCAACTTGGCAAATGAGTGGAGGGCAAAGCTCATGATAGGCTTTTGGATAAGAACAAGCATGTCTGAGCATATCACCTTAGCCCCAACCACCGAGCGCGTGGTGTTCACACGTGGGTTGAGCTCCAAGTTACCTCTGCCTATAAAAGGAGTGCCCCTCCTTCTGAAGAAGGTAAGCCTTTCTCTCTCCCCGAAAACTAATTTTTTGGGAGATGAGAGGATAAGATGAAATCTAATTTTTCTACCCTATTTTTTCCGTCAACTTATATAAGAGTATATTTATCTTTAGTCCCTGTTTCCGTCCCTACAATTGAAGTGGAGATAGGGGGTGATGTTGCTTAGTTTTGATAGTTTAAGGGGTCATGTTGGCTGGTTTTTTAGTTAAGGGGGCGATGTTGCAAAAACAGTTGAGGAGGTGTTACGATTTATGATCACTTATAAATTATAACATTATTAAAACATCTCCAGAGGAAAGCAGTATCTTTTTGGAAGACTTAGCCAGAAAGTCCTAGGGTATCCCATGAAAGTACCTAAAATCCTAAGATACCTTATATATTGTTGTTTGGAGAGGAAAAGTGTGTAAGGTATTATATTAACCCTCACACATAATCGTTACACAATGTAATTACGCAATGTGGGACTAAACACAATATACTAGTATACAAGTATACTAGTATTCCAACACTCCCCCTCAAGCTAAGAAATAGTTATCACACAAATCCAGCTTGTCACATAACATCTCCAATAGGGGCTTAAACAATGACTTGCTGAATATGTCAGGCAATTGAGCACTTGTAGACACGAAGGGAGTTGCTATAACACCATCAATCAACTTCTCTCGCACCAGGTGACAATCATCAACTTTGATATGCTTAGTCCACTCATGAAATACACAGTTGGATGCAATGTGAATTGCTGCTTGGTTATCACAATACAAATTCATAGAAAATTGCACATTGAATCCTATCTCCTCAAGAAAAGATCGCACCCACACAATCTCACATGTGGTGTGAGCCATGGCTCTATATTCTGCCTCTGCACTAGACTGTGCAACCACAGTCTGTTTCTTAATCTTCTAATTAACAAGATTGTCACCAAGAAAAACACAATATCTAGTGGTTGACCTCCTGTCAGATGGGCATCCTGCCCAATCAGAATCAGTGAAGGCCTCAATACGCAAATGACCATTAGCTCTATAAAATAGACCACGTCCAGGATGAGACTTGAGATACTTAACAATTCTAAGAACGGCCTCCCAATTTGGCAAACGAGGAGCAGACATAAACCGACTCACAATACTCACTACAAATGAAATATCAGGACGTGTAATAATGAGATAATTTAGTTTACCAACCAAACGGCAATATTGATCAGGACTAGACAATGCCTCCCCCTGATCAATGCATAGTTTGACATTGGGATCCATAGGGGTATCAACAGGTTTTGGCCCCAACAAACCAATCTCATCTAAGATATCCAACACATATTTCCTCTACGATAAACTAATACCATCTGTAGATCATGTCACCTCGATATCTAAAAAGTATGCCAATCTACCCAAGCCTTTAGTATGAAATTGACTCTGTAGAAAGACCTTCAACGCATCAATACCTTTCTGGTCGTCACCCGTAATAATAATATTATCGACATACACAATCAATAACACTTTGCCTCGAGTAGATGTGAGAGAAAACATGATGATCAGACTGACATCGACTCATACCAAATTTCAAAACTGCATCACTGAACTTACCAAACCAGGCCCTGCGAGACTGTTTAAGCCCGTAAAGAGCTTTATGAAGACGACATACCTGAGAATGCTCCCCCTGAGCAACAAACCCAGATGATTGCTCCATATGAACCTCCTCAAGAAGGTCGCCATGTAAGAAAGCATTCTTGACATCCAATTGGAATAAGGGCCAGTAAAGATTGGCTGCAAGAGAAATAAGGAGACGGACAGAACCAAGTTTCACAAAAAGGGAAAAGGTCTCAACATAGTTAACACCATAAGTCTTGGTGTAACCTTTAGCAACAAGGCGAGCTTTGTAACGCTCAACAGATCCATCAGGATGATATTTCATCGTGAATACCCAGCGGCACCCCACAGTTGATTTTTCAAAGGGTAAAGGAACCAACTCCCAAGTCTCATTATCATGGAATGTAGAGATCTCCTCCTCCATAGCTGTCCGCCACTCAAAAATAGACAATTCCTCCCGAATAGTTTTAGGAACAAAGACAGAAGAAACAGAGGCAGTAAAAGAACGAAAAGTGTGGGACAGATGAGCATAAGATACAAATTTAGCAATAGGATGAGAGATAGTACAAGTGTGAATACCTTTACGAAGAGCAATGAGAGGAGAAGGTGGAGCAGTGGGAGCAAAGGAGGTGAACTTAGATCTCGCAATAGAGGAGAAGGCTCAGCGGCAGGCAAAAGTGGTGGTGGTGCAACTTTGGCACGGCGAACATATACCTGCATCGGGGGGTGCTGCTTTTGAGGTTGCCCGACAGGAACCAAAATATGCATATACTTGACTGATCCACATGAGATAAAGTCGAAAAATAGGGTAACGACTCATGAATCGTAACATCAGCACAGACAAACTCGCAATGCAGAGTGAGAGAATAACACTTATAATCTTTTTAAGTCTGAGAGTACCCTAGGAATACACACTTGATAGAGCGTGGATCAAGTTTATTGCGGCTGAGATCAAGGGCATGAACATAACACGTGTACCCAAAAATTTTAAGAGGTAAAGAATATAAAGAACAACCAGGGTGCAAAATACTATAGAGAATCTGGCCCCCAAGAATGTGAGAGGACATGCGATTCACGAGATAGCCGGCAGTAAGGACGGCGTCGCCCCAAAAGGATTTGGGAACTGTCCTCTAGATTAAAAGGGCTCGGGCAACCTTTGTCAAATGACGTATCTTGCATTCGGCAACCTCATTCTATTGGAGAATGCGAGAACATGAAGATTGATGAAGAATACCATACTCATCAAAAAAAGCAGACAAAATCTTATAGAAATATTCACCAACATTATCAAAACGAAAGATACCAAGAGAAACATCAAACTGAGTCATTATTTCCATATAAAAAGATTTGAAAATGAAGTACAAGTCTGACTGGTTTTTCATGCGATAAACATAAATAAGCCTAGAATAGTCATCCACAAAAATAACAAAATACTGAAACCACCATGTGATAAAACACGCACAGGACCCCAAATATATGAGTGAACTAAATGAAAAGGACGAGACACTCAACTCTCTACTCTAAGTGGAAAAGAAACACGACAATGTTTACTGAACTCACAGACTTCACATTGCAAAGACTCAAGACTACAACACGACAAAACTATCTGTTTGAGAGTCTGAAAGGAGGGATGACCAAGACGGCAGTGATGTTCATAGGGAGATACGAAAGCCTGAAGAGAAACAAAGGCAGGAGGTTCGCTAGTGTCAAAATAGTATAGACCACCACGCTCAACACTGCCATCAATCTTCTTCCCCGTCTGGATATCCTAAAATACACAATAATCAGGGAAGAATGTAACCGAACATTTTAAGAATTGGGTAAGTTTACTAACAGACATAAGACTATGGGAAAAATGAGGAACATGTAAAACAGAGTCTAAGATAAGAGAAAAATGTAAAATAACAAAATCCAAACCAGCAATGTCAGAAGAGGAACTGTTAGCCAAGGCGACACGAGAAGGCTTCACAAGAGAACGAGAACCAGAGAGGTGGATGGAGTGGCCTGTCATATGATCGGTAGCACCACAATCAATAACCCACAGAGTATTAGAAGCCAGGCCAGCAAAGATGGAGCTTTTCTGAGCGAACGTAGTAGTGGAGGAGGAGGGCACAGGAGAATGCGGCTGGGAGATCAAGTGATGATACTCATCCTCTGAAATAGTAACAACATGTGGGTCGGGACTAGGCACAGAAACAGAGCCATCATCCTTAGAAACAGTAACCTGATGAGCAGATGGGCGGCCATTAGAGCTGTCTAAAAACCCGACCCGACCTGAAAATTGATGATGGGTGGTTTCTGATTTCCTCTTTGGTCGGGTTCGGGTTGACTTGGTTGGATTTTTAATCCCGTCGGTCGGGTTCGGGTGCCCATATAATGTTTCGGGTGAACCTGACCCGACCGAAACATACAAATATAAAAAGAAAAAAAAACTACAATCATTTCATTTCCCGCAGGCTGCAACCCCTCTCCAGATCTGCTCTCACCTCTCTCCATGCCCACCGGCCACCGCCATCAAATCAACGCCGAGCCCCATGTTTTCCGACGCAACTAGTCTGGTAGTCCCTTTTTTCTCTCTTAATTGATCAGTCCCCGACTCCCCATTGTCTCCCAACTCTTAAGTCTCAATCGATCACCGAGGAGGAAGAACTGAAGAAGCCAAGAACCCTAAATCGACACTTATACAATAGTGTTATAGTGGTACGTCTCTCTCTCTCTCTCTCTCTCTCTCTCTCTCTCTCTCTCTCTCTCTCTCTCAATCTGAATTTCTCAACGAGAGTTGAGAATACGACTGTTAGTCTGTTACAGTGATAGGGCTTTACAAAAATATTTTCTCTGTGATTTTGACATGATGAATTATCAGTATTGGATTGGGATGGATAGGGCTTGAATCAATCAAACCCCTTGTTTAATTCCACACACCCCCCCGTTGTAGATCAGTGAGTTTTTGGCTAATTTTTTCTAATTGGTGTAGCTATTTTTTTGACTGATAAAGGCGTAAAGCAAAACGAAAAAGTTTATGATTCTATTTCGATTTTTGACTGGTGTAGCACTTAATTCTCCACACCCCCCCCCCCCCGGCTGTAAATCAGTGAGTTTTTGGCTGATTTTTTCCGAGTGACGTAGCTAATTTTTCGACTAATAAAGGCGTAAAGCAAAAAAAAAAATTGTTTGTTCTATTTTCAACTGGTGTAGCGCACTAAAGCTAATTTTATGATTTTATTTCGACTGGTAAAGCAAAAGAAAATAGTAAAGCTAATTTTTTTTTTCTCTTATTTCGACTGGTTTAGCACTATATCTATAGGCATTGCAGTTTATTGATCTTGATTACACTTGTTTGTAGGTGATGGATTCAAACAATTTTGATTTCACGCTTGGTGGGGAACTTGAGGATGATGTTGTAGATGTTGAAGAAGTTGAACTTTGAGGTAATTCTAATCCTCTTGTGTCTACAAATGCCGATGTTATTGATGTTCAAGATGATACAATAGTTGAAGTTGGACAAAATACTGAAAATAGACTGAAAAAAAAAGTTCAACCACAAGCACCTAAACCTAAAAAAAAAACCTGGAAAAAGATATAGATCTCCTTATTGGGATCACTTCAACGAGATTAAAGAGAATGAGGTAACCAAATGGACTGAGTGTTATTATTGCAGTAACGATATGCGGCTGAAAGTAAAAAACATGGCGTTAGTAATTTGAAAGCTCACTTCCCCGCTTGCCCACTATATTCTAATAGAGACCAACATGGACAGCAAAACCTTTCATTTCGACCCACAGACGGGGGTGGTGTCGACGTTGTGACTCATGTCTTTTCTTTTGACGATTGTAAGAGAACTCTTGCCGAAATGGTCATCATTGATGAACTAACTTTTAGGTTCGTTGAAGGGATTGGGTTCAGAAAGTTTTGTAAGGTCATGCAACATAAGTCCTCATCGGTTTCTCGCCAAACGATAACTAGAGAGGTTGGTGCAATTCATAAAAATGAGGGGAAAACTGAAAAAATTGTTGAAAGGTCGTAGGATTTGCCTCACGACTGATACATGAAAATCAATTCAAAATCTTAACAACATGTGTCGTCTCACCGCACACTTCATTGATGATGATTGGAAGTTGTAAAAGAGAATTTTAAACTTTTGTCAAATTGAAGATCACAAAGGAGTTACCATAAGTAAGAAAATTGAGTCATTGTTGCTTGAGTAGAATGTTAATGGTATTTTTTTTTTACGGCAGATAATGTAAGTTCGAATGCCACGGCTATTGAGTACTTGAAAAGGAAAACAATGGATTGAAAAATGACTGTCTTGGAGCATGAGTATATACATATGCGATGTTGTGCACATATTTTGAATCTTATTGTTGTTGAGGGGTTGAAAGATACTAGTGAGTCTATTCTCCGTGTTCGTGATGTTGTGAGGTATGTGAGATCTTCTCCACAAAGAATGAAGATTTTCAACAAGTGTGTGAAGAAGGAGAAAATTAAGTCGAAACAAACTGTGTGTCCTGATATGTATACTCGGTGGAATTCCACTTACTTAATGTTAGAAGTAGCCATCAAGTTTGAGAAGGCATTCCAAAGAATGGGGGAGGAAGACAGTGGTTTCATAAAAAAATTTGGCATAAAGGAAGGCGAGAAGGATTTGTCACTGGAGTTAGAGGGCCTAGGTGGGATCCATAGGATTAGTGTCCCAACTCCAAGACAACCAACTATCCCAAACAAGCTTGATTGGAAGAAGTGTGGGTTGTTTGTTACATTCTTGAAACTTTTTTATGATGCAACCAAGAAATTTTCAACTTCTCTATTTGTCACATCCAATATGTTCTTTCATGAGTTGTATGAGGTTCAAGTGAAGATAGATGAATTAATTGCCAACCGAGATCCTTATATGTCTTCAATGGCAATTGAAATGAAAAGAAAAGAAAATTTGAGAGGTATTGGGGGGATCAAGAGAAATTCAATCCCTTACCTTATATGGTAGTGACAACGGATCCCCGGTTTACGTTAAGGTTGGTGAAGTTTTGCAATACAAAATCCAAATGGAAGGCGGAGGGTGAGAAAATGGAGAAAAAAGTAATGGATGTTTTGAACCGGTTGTATGATTCTTATGCAAAAGAGGGTGAAGTTAGACAAAATGTGTCTAGTGCAAGTCCAATGCCGAGAGTGGAGAATGAGGATTGTGATTCTCGCTTGAATTTAGCTATGGAATTTGACACTCACTTGGAGGAGGAGTATTCTAGTGTTTGTTCCTCAGAGGTAGACAATACTTGGGGGATTTGTGTGAACGTATGGACAATCCGGATTTTGATATCTTGGTGTGGTGGAAGAACAATTCCAAGAAGTATCCAATCTTGTCAAAAATAGCGCGTGATGTATTAGCTATGCCCGTGTCTACCATTGCTTCCTAGTCAGCTTTTAGTACAGGTGGTCGCATACTTGATCCATTTCGGAGTTCACTCACACCGTCAATATTCGAGACTCTTGTATGCACCCAAAATTGGCTTTTAAGCACGGTTCTAATCTCTCTTCGACAGGCTATGGATAAAGTTGCAGATTTTGAACAATGTAATTTAATTTAATGGATCTGGACCATCTGGTCTATTCAGTCAAAACGTTTTCTAGTATTGTATTGAATTAAGTGTTTTTTTTTCTTCAGAACTCTTACAAACTGATAATGCAAGTTCTTAAGGATTGATGGGGCTTTGGACCTGGGTAAAACATAACAGCAGATGTTATTTGATTATCTTTGAAGTTTTTACTTATCAAAAAAAAAAAATTCTATGTAAGTTTTTAATTGTCTTCTAATTTTTCTTTCTATGTAACAGGTTTGAGCTTTGAACAGACATGGGAAATATGGGGTTGGGAGCAGAAGCACTATGGAGTATGGACTATGGAGTATTGGCTAATTTAAACTATTATGGACTTCTTTTAATTATTTTAGACTTGTTTTGGTTGACGTCTGAACTTGTAATATGGTGGTGGAAAACTGAAAATATTTTGACTTCTTGTTGATTGTTGATTGGTTGTGTTTGGGTATGGCTGCTGAAAAAACAGAGGAGTAGAGGCTAGAGAGCTGGCTGCCCTCTGTAATTTTTTTTTGTTTTTTTGCTATGTGGTGGTGGTGGAAACTGTAAATGTGTGTGACTGCAGACTGCTCACTGAGTCATTGCTGAGAAAACAGGGGAGGGTTGACTGCTCTAGTGCTCTCTGGAAAACTAGAAAACATTTCCAGCTAAAATGTTGGCTTTTTTTTTTTTTATGTTGTTGTGCTTTTATGTTTTGTGGTTGTGTTTGCAATTTGGATTGAGAAATGTGGAAACTGAAAAACAGGGCTTGGAGCCTTGGATTGAGCTATGGGGCATGGTCGAAAATATTTATATTAATCCTTGGGCCATTTGGCTTGCTAAAACGGTGGAAAACTAGCCCAAAATAACTAAAGAAAAAAAATGGCCCAAAAAAATAAAACCGGCCCAAATAATGGCCCAACAAAATTGGCCCCATCCAATTATCCAACCAAACCCGACCAACTCAATCCGACAACAGTTCGATCAGAGCCCGACAAAGTGCACAGTCGGGTTAGGGTGGCATTTATTCAATCCGACAATAGTCGGGTCGGGTTAGACCCGACCCGACCCCGAAAAAAATCCAACCCTGGACAGCCCTAGCGGCCATGAAGAATTCAACAAAAATTAATAGTATGATTAGTACCATGGCAATAGGTTCAGTAACGAGACCCACGACCACGGGCACGACTACTATTAGTAGAATCACGACTACGACCACCACTACTAGAATCACGGCTACCAACAAACTGCACCGGACCACTGCTACCAAATCCACGGCCAGGAGCACCACGACTGCGCCCCCCCCCCCCCTAACTCTCGATCGCCACGGTCAAAACCACGAGAAGAAGTACCACCACGAGGAACCGTGGTAACCAAAGCCGAGCGGGAAGCAGGGGTCAAATCAACAGCACTGGGGTCAGGAACAGAGACTTGGCAGACGCAACTGAACACCTCAATGAAATAAGGTAAATCTCTATCACCCAAAAGATTAACACCGGATAGAATCATAGATCGGCGAAGGTAACCCAAACAGAAAATGAGCCATCTGCAAGCGCTGACGCTGACGCTCCATAACCTGAATATCTGAAGAAATGGGCTCACAAGTGTTGAGCTTCTCACAAACACCGCAGAACTTGGCAGTATACTCCTCCAGAGATAAGCTACCAAGTTCAGGAGAAAAGAACTGTTGATGAAGAGTATAAGTCCGACGGAAATTATCAGCCCCAGAAAACATCTCCTTAACCTTCATCCTTATTTTTTCGCAGTAGATAAGAAATCAGAGTATTCTTAACATTTTCATCCATACTATTCCAAAACTCAACACGAATTTTAGCATCTGCAGAAACCCAATCACCATATGATGCGGTAGTCGCTGTAGAAGGGTCATCAGTAAGATAATGGTATTCGGACTCCCCAACATAATAGACTTCAATAGCCTTAGCCCAAACAGCATAATTTTGTTCATTCAACAAGGTAGAGGTAATGGACAACATCACGAGACCAAGAAAAATGACTAACAGTGGAAGTCACAGTACTACAACTAGAAACAGATTCGGTGCCAAAGCTCATTACAAATATACCAACCAGGAACTAGACCAATAACACAGAGGCAACCACAAACATCAACAAACCATGATCACCAGCAAACAAGAGCAGTAAAATAACAAGACCAAGAAGAAACCAGAAGTCCAAAACAGCCAGACATAAAGCAAGGCGGCCAAATAATCCCACAAATAAGAATACAACAGAATACCAACGACAAACTCATACTAGAGTATCAGAAGCAAGCAGCAGAAGCATCATGAGACAGAGAGCAACAATTAGAAGAGGCGCCAGAGGCATGCAAGGGCCGGCGAGGGTCGCCAATGGCCGAACGAGAGCCGGCGAGGGGTGCCGGTGGCTGGACAAGGGCCGGCGAGAGTTGCAAGGGATTGGGCAGGGCTGGAGAGGGCGCTGGAGACCAGCAAGAAGACGGTGGAGGTGGGCGAGGATGGTGGGTGACTCGCCGGAGGTCTGTGAAGACGAAGAAGAGGTCGCCGGTGATCGGCAAGGGTTGGGTAGGGTCGACGGGGGCTTGAGAGAGCCGACAAGGGCTGGGTGAGCGCTGGCAGTGGCCGTCGGGGCTGGATAAGGGCCGACAAGGGGTGGATGGTGGCCGACGGTTGCTGTCGGGGCTGAGGGAGGGCCGACAAGGGATGGGTGAAGGCTAGAGGGCTAAGTGGTGGCTGGGAAAGTGGTGGGTTAGGGATTCGTTACTAGTTAGCACTGGAGAGTGGGCTGTTGGGGCTGGGAAAGTGTTGGAGCTGCCGAAGGTGGCGTAGTGGGTGGTTGCTGCTATCGTAGGTATAGGGTTTCAAAGGTGGTTTAAGATTGGGGTTGAGAACCCGCTCTGATACTATGTTGTTTGGAAAGAAAAAGTGTGTAAGGTATTAAATTAACCCTCATAGATAATCATTATTTATATAAGGAGATAGTTCGTTACACAATGTAATTAAGTAATATGGGACTAAACACAATATACTACTCCCTCCGTCCCAAATTCTTTATCCGGTTCGCAAAACGAAGTGTTAAAAAAATACAATTTTTGCAAGAAAAAATATAAAGTTTTTCAACAACTTATTAGATATCAATGAATATTTTTAATTTGTGAAAAAAGCTTGAATTTTTTCTTGAAAAAATTGCAATATTTTTAACACTCCGTTTTGCGGACCTGACAAAGAATTTGGGACGGAGGGAGTAGTATACTAGTATTCCAACATATATAAAAGTGTCTAAAACCCTAGGGTACCCCATGAAAGTGCTAAAACCCTATAATAGGAAAGTGAACCATAAAACCATATGTAAGAGTATCCACAATGCTATAATCAAAAATGGATAATCAAAAGTTGTCAAATCAGCTTTTGATTATCCAGTTAAGAGATCACTAAGATTAGCAATGTACAGGTACACAATGGCATAATCAAAATTTAATAACCAAAAGTTGCCACATCACATTTTTAACTGTGAACATAGAAATAGTTTTTTCTAAAAATAAATTTTGAAACTAATAAAAACTATTTATTAGAAATAGAAAATAATTTTTAAACTTTTTTTGAAATATTTTTAAAAAAATAAAATAGTTTTTGTGTAACTACTGTTTTTGAAAAGAATAAATTTTTATATAAGAAAAGGTTTTGAGAAAAAAATTTCTTCTACAAAACAATTTTTCAAAAAAAAGAACAAATTTTTTTTATTTTTAAAAAAAATTAAAAAATATTTTTTTGGTGGTCAACAGTTAAAAAAAAAAAACAATTTTAAGTAATTTTTTTTTATGAAAACATTGTTGAAAAAGAAAAAGAAAGAGAGGGGAAAAGGAAATAGATATAACGTTTTTTTTGTAATGATGTGTGTATTTGATTGAGAATGTGATGTTAATTAAATTTAGTTATTGACAAATGTTGTTAGTTTTGGTAAATTAAAATCCAAAATTTGATTATTTCTAAGGAGGTTGCTAAATTTGATGATAGCATTGTGAGCCATATTTTGCACAAACATTGTTAACTTTAAAAATCTAACACTTTTGGTTATGTCATTGTGGATGCTCTAAGTGTCTAACCATGTTTTGGCCTTATAACTAAAAAACTCAAAAAGTTGAAAGACCTCGATTGAAAACTAAGAGAGTATTTTGCTGGCATTCTTCCCCTAAATGAAAATTATTTTATGATCTTTATGGCTAATTTTCCCTTTCTTTTTATTATCAAAACTAGTTTAGTTGGCATGCGTGATAAATTGCTACTTGCGACAAGTGCACTTCTAGCACCTATTCAAAAGCTATATTTTCACTTAGAGAGATCAACTTTGACAGAAAATTATAGGAACCCTGTAAAGACCCGGTAATTTTAATAAATAATAATAATTATCAAAACAAAAATAGTATTTTGCTTGTTAGTTTAGTTAATGCCAAAAATTATTTATGTCGTCACACCAATTTTATTTCCGTAATCGATTGTGCACGCGCATGTCCGACGAGTTAATTCATTACTGTGTGCATATGTGTACACTGAATCATTTCACCCAAACCTTAGCCTAACTAAATCCTAAACTAGAATCCTAACCAAACTATTCCCAAACCAATACTCCACCATCACCTCAGCTCCTTCTCGCCTTATTCACCCGAAACCCACCTTCTCCCCCTGCAAAAATCATAAGCCCCCACTCCCCCACCATACCTCTTATCACATCCAACACTTCATCACACCATTACCCATTGGGTAAAACTCTCCATGCTAAAATCCAATCCATTTAAGAGCATCTCCAGAGAAAAATTGGACAAAAATGGCAAGAAAACCTTGAAATCCCAAACCCAGGAGGCTCGCTCCAACCTCGCCACTCTGAAAGGGAGCTACTGTAGCTCGCTTGTTCCAGCAAGGTTTCAGAGCTCGATTGCTCTGACTTCGTCTCTCTCTCTCTCTCTCTCTCTCTCTCTCTCTCTCTCTCTCTCTCTCTCTCTCTCTCTCTCCCGGCTCTTGCACACCATTCATTCTCAGATCCAAAAGGAAACAAAGTCATACCAAAGCTAAATACGTCGTCATCTTCATGGAAGCTGGCTGCTGTCGTCGTCGATTAAGCGGTGGTGGAGCTACCATAATGGAATCAACTACTTGAGGATGATGTTGGCGAAGATCCGGCATGAATGGAGTGGAGGAAGAGGGCGACGGTGGTGGAGATCAAGTGGGTTTGCAGATTTCGGAGAGATAGAGATGGATTTTGTATTTGTGCATTTGGTTTCTAGGTTCTGGGTTTGCAGAAAATTTCGGGGAGAGAGATGGGTTGAAATCTAGTACAGGTGGAGTTTGGATAAGTTCAAAAGCCTAGGCTATTGGATACCCATATGTTAAATGGCAAGCTAATGGGACTTTTCCTAAGCATTTTGGCTAGAATTTCCTTGAGGCTCCTGGAGATGCCCTAAAAAGACCATTTCCCTTTTGTATCTCTGTTTTTCCCAGCACCTTTCGGCAAAGAGAGGGGGGGGTGGGCGCAGCCATTGCCGCCACCTCTCACCACCAGCCGATCGCAACCACCATCATCCTCGCCAACTCCACCACCTCTATAACCACCAAACTCCTCCACCTCCGGTTATCTCCACCACCGTAGACCACCAAGCACCAACCGAAGCTCACTTCCACCAGCTGAGCAACTCCACCGCCACTCCGTCTCCACTCCGAACCACTCTATAAATCGTTTTGCGGACAAGAGGTAGTTCGAACTCATATAAGTCCTTAAGTTAAATATTTTCGGTTCAATGCTAATTTAATTGCTTGATAAATTCTATGGCATAATTAATTTTATCGCATGCTTATGTGTTGTTAGCATGTTAGTATTTTTAGTTGAAATGTTAAATTGTGTGCAATGTTGTTGTATTGATAGAATGGACAAATGGATCCTGGGGTTGGTTGCGATGTGCGGATTTAACATATTAGACGTGAAAGTAAGTTTAATGGAAAATGGATAATGTGAGAGGATGTGATTTTGGATTCCGGGCAATCCTGGTTTGGAACCCGTGGTGATGTATTGTTGATGAATGACTGGTGATTTGTCGAAAGTATGGATTTATGAACCCTGGGTACGGCATGGTGGTGGTCGGCTCTCGGATGTTGGGACGGGACATAAGGGTGGCATTGTGCTTGCGTCACAACCCAGGCTAGACGGCGCTTGAGCGTTGCCGGTGAAGTTCAACTAGGGCTAGACGGCGCTTGAACGTTACCGGTGAAATTTTATCCGAACTTATGGTTGCGGATGGGATATCCGAGTACATAACTTAGGTATCTTTCATCTGGATCTGGAAAAGGGGAGTCGGACCACACCAGTGTTTTGTGCCAGAGGTTATGGGTAGGATCGGATCTGTGGATAAGATCCGAGATTTCATATAAGTTAAAGGATAGTAATGAAAGAAATGTTGATTGTTCTCTTTTTATGTTATTTTAATGCATTTCAATGGTATATCCTATTCCTTGTAAGTTATGGGTTTGGATGGGTTTTGGCTACTGAGCGTCATCGCTCATGGTACTATATTGCTCAGGTAACACGAATGCCAAGTACTGAAGATGGAACGGAAGTGTCATTTGAGCAGCCCGACTTCAACCCTGCTACGGATGGAGGCAAGGAACCCTGGTTGCCGTACGCTTAGATGCTTTGGCAGAAAATTTGGTCTTTGATTATGAAAGCTTAAACGGTTAAATTTGGAAAGTGTAATGCTTTGACTCATTTGAAAACTTTAAACTTAGTTCAATATGGTTGTATTATTATGACGTATGCTTTTGGAACGTCTGACGTAGTAAATCGGATTAATCTTTTGAGAAAATTGTCTTTTAATATTTATTTAACGTTCTCAAAATTAGGGGCGTTACAAACCCATTTCATAGTCTTAATTGTGTTTTTTTTTTTTAATCTTTATCTTTAGGCATGTAATGTGGTTGTTCGTTTTTTTTTTTTTTAAATTTTTAAGTGATTTTAATGTGCTGCATTTTATGGGGTTTTAACCTGTTGGAGTTAATTTAATTCGAATTCACATTGATGTCAATTAAGATAGGAACCCATTTTCGTAGTTTGAGATACGGTTCAGAACCCATGTATACGTTTAGTTGATTGGGACCAAATATGGGAGCCATACATAGATCGTGCATTGGGAGCCACAAGTACATGGGACTAGTATAAATCTTTATAGTTTATAATTCAATTAATTACTAATTCTAGAGATTATTGTGCGGTTACTTGTAGCATATTAATTAATTGGTGGAGCTATAACTAAATTCTGGGAGGGGGCCTAGTGCAATTTTGCACTTATCATTACACTTCCACATCCACAAGCCCTTCTAAAGGGATCCAAATCCTCTATGAGGATTTGTCTATGATTATCATGTGAGGCTTTTAATAGGGACATGACAACACATTATGGAGCAGATCCAATGGTCCAAAATAGAGTTTCCTTTTTCTTCGACCAAAACATTGCCGTTTTCGGAATAAGTGCCTAGCAGAGACAAAACTGGAGAAAACGGCACGTCGAGCTCCAAATGATCTCTCTCTCTCTCTCTCTCTCTCTCTCTCTCTCTCTCTCAATGGCACACCATTTATTCTCTTATTGCTAAATCATATGTCATGTTTGAGAGCTCCATTGTCTTCTCTAGGCCTTTCATGCATTATACAATCTTCATTGATGTCATTTCTCTCCTTACTAGTATAGTCAATTGCTCTTTGCTACGAATTTGCGAAGTGTCTTGGCAAGCCTTCCCTTTAGTGTTTACTGTAGATGTCACTTCCAGCTTCCATAGGAAAATGGCTTTCATTTTATTCCAGCACTTGGATTTTGACTCCGATTTCGTTGAAATATTCTGTTCATTTTTTGTGTGTGCTGCTGACTGCATTTGGAAAATAAAGTATTTTTGCTTTTACTTTGTCCCCTCATTCCTATGTCATAATGTGAAGGTGCCATTTGTCTTTATGAGGTTGAAGGGGTAATGTGTATATGTTCGGAGACTAATTGTATGCGTTTCTATGTTATTTGCATGTTTGTTTTAGATATAGGTAGACGCTTGAAAGAGGAAAAAAAACATATCTGGTGTACACTAGTGTTGAATGTGTGGGTGTATCTGCTTTGGATGATCTTGTCAAAGAGGTAAATTGCATTCATATAATAGTTGTAATGTTAGGGATTAGTGGTTGTTTGACAGAAAGTCCCTATTGGATATGCTGGAATAATGGGTTGTATGTCACATGTAGGCAAGACGCCTAGAAAAATGATTTTTCCTTTTTGTGGCCTCTTTTTGTATTTTTAGTTTACAAAAAGGAAAAATGTTGGTTCGTTTGAGAGTCGCCACCCTGGTTTTGAAAAGGATTATCACCCGAGAAACCGTTTATTGAAAAATGTGACTCTTTTGCCCTTTGAAAAGGTTTTGGTCTAAAAACGAAGAGTTAAGGGTTTGGGAGCCAGGTTACAAGAGGGGAAGGTTTTGTTTGGAAAAGCACCCCCCTCGCCCGATAAAATCGGTCTCTACTAATATATTTGTGGGATTTGAAAATAATTTTATTGCTTAACTTTTATGCCACATAAACAATTTATAGCACGTAAACATTTAATTGCAGAAGATATAGGCATGCTTGAATATCGACAGAAAATAATAAACACCTAATTTGTTACATACAAGCACTACCGTACGGAAGAGGTTTTTGCCGTACGGCACTGTTTTTCGTGGTTAGCAGTTTTGAAACAAGTGTACCCAATACCCATCATATGACAATCTGAAGATGGCATGCATGCTTACATGTATGAATAACATAATGCGAGACTGATATGCTTCATCAATATTAACACAATAATCTAACATGGCATAAAACAGTTTCGATTTATGTAACAGAATAGGTACTCTACCCATATGATTCAACAAAACAAAAGCAGGAAAAAGAGGTTTTAACAAAACATGTCCCCTGGAGGACCTCTCTGCCGTACGACAATGGTATGTGCCGCACGGTAGAGATTGTGAGGCATTAGTTTTGATTTCTTTGAAAATGTTTAAGCCATTTGAACCCATAGTTGGTATGAGGAACCAGTCTAAGTTTAGTGGCTTCCCCTCAGATTACAAAGACAAATATTGGATAAAAGATTTAAATCTCTTGGAGTGAAAATCCTTCTTTGGTGGTTGTAGCTATAGTGACGTCTCTTGGCATGAGGTTGAACGAACAGGTAGGCTTTGGTATACTGTAATCACAAGGTGTGAAACTGTCTTTGAATTTTGGGTTGTTTTTGAAATAATTTTGGACTTGGTTTTTGAAAGAAGATGATGTTTTTGGTATTTGAAATAGGTATGAAAACAAGTATGGATTTTTCAAAGCATTTGGAAGTGTTTTTGTCTTCAAAAAAATGTGTCTTCTCTCTCTCTCTTTTTTTTTTCTTCAAAAAATATGTGTCTTTGTCTAATGATAGGGGGAGGTATTTATAGGGTAAAAATAGCTTGAAAATCAAGCAAATTTGGCTTGCAAGCCAAGCATTTCGGCCTTCAACTGATTATCGCCTTCCTAACATTTGTGACCAAAAGTTAGTCCACCGTTTTTTACTAGGGTCCACCGTACAGCACATCCCAACCGACTTAAGTTAAGGCGGTTAAAAACTCTGCCGTACAGTAGATATATGTCTACCGTATGGCACAGTTGACCACCGTACGGCTATGTAGCACCGACACTCTAAAAGGGCGCTGTGTCCTCGTATTGGACACGGGGACACGCCCAAATACATCTCGGACACGCCACGTAGCGTGTCCAATAATTTTTATTATTTTTTGATGGGGGACACGCCGGGGACATGGCTGGGGGTCAAAATGTAATATAAATTTTTAATTTTGAAGGGTTAATATGAAATTATTCAAAAATATTTGGGTTAGAACTGTAATTATGTCTTTATTTGGACCATGGTAATCTTATACATTCATATAGGACATGTCTTCAACAATGGAAGAAAAGAAATATATATATATATATATGTATATATGTATATATATATATATATTTATACACGTGGCGTGTCCCCCGCCGTGTCCGTGTCCCCATTTTTTTAGAATTGCCGTGTTCCATGTCCGTATCAGTGTCCGTATCCGTGTCCGTGTCCGTATCTGTATCTGTGTCCATGCTACATAGCTGTACGGTACAGTTTGACAACTCAACAAGCCGAACTTCGCAAGGCTGGCCCAGACACCCCGAACTTGGTTTTGGGTGTTCTTTGGACCGTTAGAAAGCTTGTCAAGTCTACTTTCTAACCCAAGTGGTTTGGATAAAAATTATTTTGTACATCAAAAGATATGATGATTTTACCCTCGGGTGGTCGAAAAGGAAGTCATTAGGGCAAAATCCTTGTATCTCCCTCATTTCAAATCAGATTAAGGCTTATCATACATTGATAAAGAGAGTTTTGAATGTACTAAAAAATGGTGGAATCCAACCATAAAAATAAGAAAGTTTGATTTATGAAAAATGGACTGAAAGCATACTAAACCGAAGACCGTTGGTGCCACGACGGCCAAAACACGTACTCACTCTTTCCAAGTGTCACTTGGCACGCTCATACCTAGTTCTAAGGTGTTTCCTCACTCCTTTGAGTACAAAGAGCATTGTTTGAAGCTTTCAAGCATGTTTTCACTATTGGTAAGCTTATCAGCCACTTGTCTACGGTTTTCGAGAGGTTGCGCTCCAAAAGGTTTAGATCAATTCAAAGGTTTAAATCATCATTGGGGACTTAAAAGGTGTCCGGAATTTCCAAATTGGGGTTTCTACACACATATAAGCATCGGTGTGGTTTTGACTAGTAAAATTCTACAATCGTGCAGTTTGTGCATGAAATAGCGCATAAGACACCAATCTTTGCTTAATCATATTTATAACTAAGTCTGTAGCAAATCATGTTGTCTTGAGTGAGAGCAAGGAAAAACTTCACCTGATAGCTTTCCCCTAACTCAACCATTGCACCAACATAATAGAGGTAATGCATACCAAGTCTAGCCAACTTGCTAGCTGCTATGTTGTAATTTTGCTACAGAAAATTGTGGATTTCAAGTAGAATGGTGCAGTAGTTGTTCTGCTTATAGCATCAGGACTTTTCTAGATCCTACTTGTGTACGTAGTCCCAAGTACTTGGGTTTTTTTCAATCTCTTTGGCTGCTCAATTTCTGTACAAGAGATGATATTTGAGCTAATTCTTATGGCAATATTCGTTTTAACTGGTACATGAATTTAGGGCTGTCCAGCAACCCGACCTGACCGGAAACCCGACTGAACCAGACCCGAAAAGTAAGCCAATGGACGGTTTAGAACAGAACAGTCGATCGGGTTCGGGTGAATATTTTTGGACGCGACCAATAGTCGGTCGGGTGGTTTCGGGTGAAGGAATATAACTGTCGGGTCACTCGACCCGACCGAATGTCACACTATATAAGGAAATCTTTTACACAGATATCATTTAGGGTTCTCTCATTCTCCCTAATTCTCTCCGCCCCACCCCTGCACCCCCACCCCATCCCACCCCCAGGCACCCACCCCACTGGCCACCAGCCCACCCCACTCTCTCCGTCTCTCGTTCTCTGCGACGGAGAACGACCAGAGTCAGATCCTTCTCTGAGTTCTCTCCACTCTCCACATTCCACTGGGCACTGACTCCATTCTCTGAGTTCTCTCCGATCGACGACGAAACCTCCGCCTCTCCTCCTCAACCTAAATCGTCTCACCCTAAATCGCCTTACCCTAAATCGCCTCAGCCCCCTTTCTCTCTCAATCGATCCCGAAGAACTGAAGAAGGCAAGAAAACCCAAATCGAGACCTACAGTGTAAGTCTCTCTCTCTCTCTCTCTCTCTCTCTGTATTTTGTCTACAATGTCTAGGACTATGATTTTCTCTGAGATAAGGTACTACGATTCTACAACTGTGATTCTCTCTGTGGGTGTGTGTGACTCTGTGTGTGATTTTGTGACTTTTGTCTACGACTGTGATTTTGTACGAGTAGTCGAGTACTCAAAGTCTCAAATTGTATAAAGTTTTTTTGTTCTCTGCTAATTAATTTGTGGCCGCTGGCCAATTCATAAAAAGCTTGTGGCCGGCCATGACTTAAAACTTAAAAGTTTGCTGCCAATGTGTACAAATTTCCGACCAAAGTGTATAAGTTCATGACCAGAGTGTAATCTTATATTCTTTTTCACATATTTTGTACTAGAGATACCAATGTTGTTCTGTCTTTTTGAACCAAATTAGTTTTCGAGAGAGAGTTCCATTGCCATTGATTAACCTGTAAAAAATTTATTTTAGTTACATGATGGTAGAAAAATGGTCAAGTTCTCTGCTGATCTGTGGCTCTGTGCAATGTTC
The DNA here is from genome assembly GCA_014282245.1 of Rhododendron simsii. NCBI lineage: Eukaryota > Viridiplantae > Streptophyta > Magnoliopsida > Ericales > Ericaceae > Rhododendron > Rhododendron simsii. The sequence continues at coordinate 16,271,671 of CM024955.1, forward strand.
ATGTTATTTCGTTTAGAATAGAGATTTGTGAATTTTGTGTAGAATAGTGATTTTGTAATTTTGTATGACTGTTATTTTGTTCTCTGTTGAGAGATGTTCATGTTCGTAATATTATATATCAGTTCATGTTTGTACTGTTGTGCTGTAGTGCTGCCTTCTTTAAAAATTTAACTGATTGAAAACCATCTGATCGTCACACTTGATTGTTGTAGGTGATGGAGCCAATTTTTGATTTCTATCCTGGTGGGGAACTTGAGGATGATGAGGTAGATGCTGAAGAAGTTGAACTTGGAGGTAATTCTAATCCTCCTGTATCTACCAATGCTGATATTGTCGATGTTCAAGATGATACAGTAGTTGAAGTTGGAGAAAAAAGACTGAAAGGAAAGCTTCCACCACAAGCACCTCAACATAAAAAAGAGAGATATAGGTCTCCTGCCTGGGATCACTTCAATGAAATTAAAGTAGGGAGAGTTACCAAATGGGCTGAGTGTAAGTATTGCAAGAAACAATATAAGGCTGAAAGTAAAAAACATGGCGTTAGTAATTTGAAATCTCACATCCCTGTTTGTCCATTATATCCTAATAGAGACCAACATGGACAACAAAACCTTTCATTCAAACCCACAGATGGGGGCGGTGTTGACGTTGTCACTCATGTCTTTTCTTTTGACGATTGTAAGAGAGCTCTTGCCGAAATAGTTATCATTGATGAACTACCCTTTAGGTTCGTTGAGGGGATTGGGTTTAGAAAGTTTTGTAAGGTCATGCAACCGAAGTTCTCACCGGTCCCTTCTCGCCAAACGATAACTAGAGAGGTTGGTGCAATTCATAACTATGAGAGGGGAAAACTGAAAAAATTATTGAAGGGTCGTAGGATTTGCCTCACCACTGATACATGGACATCAATTCAAAATCTTAACTATATGTGTCTAACCGCACACTTCATTGATGATGATTGGAAGCTGTAAAAGAGAATTTTAAACTTTTGTCAAGTTGTAAATCATAAGGGAGAGACCATTGGCAAGAAGATTAAATCTTTGTTGCTTGACTGGAACATTGATGGTATTTTTACGTTGACGGGAGATAATGCTAGTTCGAACGACACGGCTATTAAGTTCTTGAAAAGGAAAACAAAGGATTGGAAACGGACAATCTTGGATCATGATTATTTGCATGTACGATGTTGTGCACATATTTTGAATCTTATTGTGGTTGAGGGGTTGAAAGACAGGAATGAAAGTATTCTTCGTGTTCGTGATGTCGTGAGGTATGTGAGATCTTCTCCACAAAGATTGGAGAGTTTTAAGAAGTGTGTAGAGAAGGAGAAAATTGTTTCGAACCAAACTGTGTGTCTTGATGTGTGTACTCGGTGGAATTCCACTTACTTGATGTTAGAAGTAGCTGTCAAGTTTGAGAAGGCATTCCAAAGAATGGCGGAGGAAGATAGTGGTTTCAAAACTTTTTTTGGCATAAAGGAAGGCGATGATGGGGAGCTTGTGTCATTTGAGGGTGGGGAGACCATAGAGTTGGTTAGTGAGGGTGGCAAAGTTAGGAGCCATAGGGTCCAAAGAATTCCAACGAAGCTTGATTGGAAGAATTGTACGATGTTTACTACGTTCTTGAAACTTTTCTATGATGCAACTAAGAAATTGCCAGCTTCTCTTTTTGTTACATCCAATGTATTCTTTGATGAGATGTACAATGTTGAAGCACAAATAGAGAAGTTAATTGCCAACAATGATCCTCTCTTGTTGAAATGAAAAAAAAAATTTGACACGTATTGGGAAAAGGGAGATAAATTCAATTTTCTACTTTATGTGGCGGTGGCACTAGATCCCCGATTCAAGTTAAGGTGGGTGAAATTTTGCTATATAAAAATCAAAGGGAAGGAGGTGGCCGAGCAAATGAAGAAATGTGTGAATGAAGTTTTGGAAAAGTTGTATGATGCTTATGCGAATGAGGGTGAAGTTAAAGTTCAAGTGGCAAGTGCAACACCAAGTGTAGTGGTGGATGAGGATTGTGATGATCGGTTGAGTTTAGCAAGTGAATTTGACACTTACTTGGAGCAAGAGTATTCTAGTGTTTGTTCGTTGGAGGTAGACAAATATGTGAATGATTTGTGTGAACGCAAGGATATTCCGGATTTTGATATCCTTTTATGGTGGAAGAACAATTCCAACAAGTATCCGATCTTGTCCCAATTAGCGCGTGATGTATTAGCTATGCCCGTGTCTACTGTTGCTTTTAAGTCGGCTTTTAGTACGGGTGGTCGCGTACTTGATCCATTCCCAGTTCACTCTCACCATCAATGGTCGAGACTCTTGTATGCACCCAAAATTGGCTTCTAAGCACGGTTCCAATCTCTCTTCGACAAGCTATGAATAAAGTTGAAGATCATGAACGAGGTAATTTAATGTGAACTTAATAGTTGTTTGGCATTGTCAATAGTATTTAACTATTTACATTGTATTGAATTTAATTTCTTTTCTTTTTTCCAGAAATCCAAGGGAATGATGCAACTTCGGAAGTTCCGAAGGATTGAGTGATGGGGCTTTGGATGTTGGTAAAATATTTAAAGTTAAATGTTATTTTGTGATCTTTCGAGCTTTTTATTCTCATATATTTTTTATTTATATGTAACCAGTTTGGACATGTGGGAGGGAGAGGAGCAGTTTTTTTTTTTGTTTTTTTGTTTTTTTTTTTTTAAAGTTTTCATTGTCATCTGGTAGTTGTGACTTCATTGACTCGTAAACTTTAGAACTTGTAATATTTGGTGGTTTGGAAAACTTGTTGGTTGGACTGGTGGTGGTGAACTTGTAATTGCGTTTGCTATTTTCTATTTTGTTTTTGTTTGTGATTATGGTGTGCTATGGCTGGTAATCTGCTTATGGTTTTTGTTAATGATTATGGCTGAAAATGTTAGTAAGTGTCTAAGATATTGTTGCTGCCTTGTTTGTTTTTTTGATCCGTTGTTGCTGCCTTGTTGCTGCTGGAACTGGAACCCTGGAAATGGAATTGTTATGGTGCTGCCGTGCAGGACCTGCTGGAAAATTGAGAAATGTTTAATAATTAATATAGCCCAAAATGTAGATATGGGCTATATGGAATTGGGCCTGATTAGGCCTGTTGGGAAAGTGGAAAATAAGTCCAAATTAATTAACAAAGTCAGTCAAAAAAATGGCCCAACAAAATGGTAAGCCCAAGATAAAGGCCCAACAAAAAGCCCAACCTGAGAACCCGACCCGAAATCGTTAACGGTCGGTTCGGTTTCAACCCGACAATTATTTTCGGTCGGGCTCGGGTGTGACTTTTCTAAAACGATCAAATGTCGGGTCGGGTCCAACCCGAACCCGACCAAATCCGACCCGTGAACAGCCCTACATGAATTCCAGCTGTATGGGTAAAAGCTACTTAGGAAGCAAGCCTGCCAGATGTCAACTTGCTTGTATGTGCATTGAAACTATGAACATGATCCTTGAATCCTTATGAAGACTATTTTTCAATCCGCATGATGCTTATTTCCTGTTAATATATCCCAGAACCTCCACGGCATATAGTTGAATGGTTTCAACTGTGGAATTATGTTTGTCTATGTTAGGCCAATTTGGTTGCCATTGTGTAAATTAACTAATGCTAAGTAATGCTTTTATACATCAACAAACAAAACATTTTCTATAGTAGTAGAGGGAGTTTTACCAATGGTACCTGTACCAATGATTTTGCCTTTGTTGCGGTCCCCAAAGGTCACATAGCTGCCATATTTTTCAGCAAGAGTTGAAAACATTGATTCGCCTCTAGTCATATGTCTGGAGCATCCACTATCGAGATACCATTTCCCTGTTTGGACTTTGACCTTAAGCAGACCTACAATAACATTCATTTGGTTGATATTGGTACCCATGTTTGCATGGGTCCTAGAGAGTTAGTGCCTAACAGACTTAGGGACCCACATAGTCTTCATTCCCTTTCTAACAGACTTTCTAACATCACAAAAATATTAAGTGTCCTAATTGATTGCAAACTGTGTAGGTAGAGTATGGTGCATTTGAAGTAGAATTTCTATTGAAAATAGTTTTAAAAGACTTTTGCTTTTCGAAGGGTTTATATCCAATTCCGGCTTATCAAAAAAATATTTTTGATCACCTAACAGTTTATAAAAAATTTCTTCTCCTCAAATGAATTTGAAAACTGTTTTATTCAAGTCAGTGTTGTTTTCATTTAAAAAAAAATTCTTTTCCAAATCATGTAAGTCTTTAGAGAGATGAAACTTGTTTCTTTAATCAAGAATTAATATTAGCTAGTTTAATCGACTCATAATATATAAATCATTAAAAGACAATTGCAATTCATCAAAATTATTTTGCAGTTCTTCAAATGAAATAGGATCGAGATACACCTCATCATCATCTCCCAAGGCCATAAGGCAGAGGTTGATGATACTGTCATCTTCAAAACTGGTGAGAGTGTCAAAGAACATGTCTTCCTCTACCCTTGCTGTTAGACAGAGATCAGTAAAGTCGGAGTCGCTAAATTCTTCGTTTAAGCTATCGATGTCGCTTTCCCCCCAAGCAGCTACCATAGCCTTCCTGCCTTTGTCTTTTCCTTTTCTATTCTCTTTTGATAGGTTTGGACAATCAGTTTTGATGTGTCCAGGCTTTTGTCATCTATAGCAGATGATTTGATCTTTCTTTTCTTCATCCCTTGAAAGATTCCTTCGGGCCAAATTTTCTCTTACTGGTGAGTTTGTTGAATAGTTTGGTGAGCAGTGAAATCTCCTTATCGCTTGGCAGATCTTCATCTTCTTCTCTAGCGCGCAACGTATCCTAATTTGCAGAATAGGTAAAATTACAATTAAGGACACCCAATTAAGAAAAGAGGCCTAGCAATTGAAAGGCAAATTCGTCCCAAATTGAAATTTTGCCATGCCACCTACTGGCTCTTTATATATATATATATATATATATATATATATATATATATATATATAGACACACACACACACACACACACACACTAGGTCTGGCCTCGTGCTAGGCACGAGAATCATGCCCATTGAAGAGGGTGTTTATTGCCCTTTGCAAGAATTGAACATGAGTTGAGCATGAATTGAATTCAGAATTTGGTTTGTGTAATTGCGTTATATGGTGGGAAGCGGTTGGGTGCGACTATCAACTTGCGTAGAGATGCAGTTGAGACCATATTTGGAAAAAATGGAAAAGGAGGTTTGATTTTGAATTAAAAAGTTTCTTAGGATCAGCAAATCTGGGAAAAGGATAGATGAAAGAAAGTAGAATAAGACCATGCGAAATCTACTCATATAGCATCAAAATTGTAATAATTCGGCTTTTCAATAAGAGGAATGCACAAGTTCTGTTTTTGAAGAATTATGGAGTTAATAATCAGCTTTTGAACAAGAGGAATGGTAGTTGAGAGTGTGTCTTCCCCATGGCAAGGAAAGCAGTTGTTTGCCATATAAATGGGTAGATTACGAATGCCTTTCTATTTTAGAAAGTGTAAGGAACTGAGCAATAGGGAAAAGCAGTTGGACAAGAATTAACAGGAATGCAACACATGATGCAATTCTAATGTTTATCTGGTACTATTTATAATGCCCAGGAAAATCAACCGTTACCTGAAAATCTAGTTTCTTCATTTCAGAATAGTAGTAGGTAGAATAAGCAAAACATTGGAACCGTGCAAAAATTCCAAAAGATTGAAAAGTTGCAAATTAACATAGGCATAAACAGATGCAAAGGCGCAAATTGTTACTCTAGAGGGTAGGTGTGCGCTGAAGGCTGGAGAAAAGTTGGGGCAAAATATCTATGGTGCTGCAAATGACATAATACATTGCTAAGGAAGCACCGTAGAACTTGACTAAAACCATGGATAAAGCCTTTCACTGTCATTGTGTGCATGGAAGACAATGACTATAAATTGTGTTGTTGGTAGCATGGTAATCAGTAAGTAATCAAAAGGTTCCAGATCAAGGGTAGCAACAAACTCGTTAAATGGCTTCGCACTAAGCTCGAGGTCTTGGATTGGTATAGTCCAGGTACGATTAGCTATTTTAATGACCATTTCCTGAAGCAGAAGTAACACTGAAAGCATGTTGAAGTTGAGTTTGAAATTCCTGCATCGAATATAACATTACTGGCTATAAGTTGGTGTGTCTTTCAAATTAAAGAGGAATTGAAGAAGACAAATCTAAATGCAGAGAATAGATTGCTATACATTCTTTAGTTCCATAGGCCGCAGATGGAAATAACCAAATTTCAGCACAGTTGGTTGAGCCATGAGTGTGGAAGGCAAACAAGCAGTCTCTAAATTAACTATAATAAAGCAACGAACAATTGAGAGGCTTTAATCTAATATTGTGATGTGTAGAATGGTTAAATGAAAGCAGAAGGAGAATATTTCTTGATGTTTAGTTGTTGCTACTTAAAAGGCAGCCACATTTACCTGCAGGAGGATGCACATCTTGCCAGTCATCATTGGATGAGACGATTCAACCACTACAAAACTCGTGGTTAACAACTTCCACTGGCCAAACTTGTGATCCATGCTTTAGCAAAATCCAAGTGCTTAGGCCATCAACACTGAAGTATTGACGGAGCAGGCGTGGCAACCTCTGACGGTGAGAGGAAAAATGGAAAAAGCAATACTTTGTACGTGAGGATGTGAGTAAAATAGAATCTAAGAAAAAGCAGCAAGGAGAGGTGAACATTAGACCTCAGTAACACCAAAGAGTGAAATTTTCTTCACATGCCAGCAGTTGTTGATACCTGTGATTTAATATTGCAGGAACTAATGTGCAGTAAAATTGCGGAATTTTAATGAAAGCAATTGTCGAAAAAGTGGATGGCTGTATACTTAATATCTGTGTATACCATATAATCTTGTGACACCTTCAGTGCTGTGCCGGACAAATGAACGGATGATATTGTCTAACCATGCATGCAACTCAGAGCTAGAACTCCACACAGAAACATGGCCCAATTGTAGTATATTTCGATATTGGCACGCAAAACCATCGCATTGCTGGTAAACGAATTGATCTCCCTGAGCGCGGGTTGCCATTGCAGCAATTATGTGTTGGCCGTCAGTAGTTTCTAAACGGTAGAGAGTTGGTGTCTCGGAATCTGGCCATGGTTATGCATAGGAGCCTAGCGTTTGAATGAAACATTGACAACCATTTCTGTATGCAACTTGTTTTCCTAAATGTACCTATCAAATATGTTTTGACATGTAAACAAAATGGAACGATAGAGTACAAAATGAGGTTACATCAGTATCGAAAACTTTATTCAATTCAGTAACATACTGCTAATGCATGAATCATGAGTAATTTATACGTAAAAAAAAATAGAATATGAATATAAAGCACTAATTTTGGAAAACCTCACGTTAGGGCAAGATTTGGGTTGGCTGAAATTTATGAAGAAAAATAAAGGGTCTGGCGTCAAAATGGCATTGGAAAGAATAAGAGTAATTTCTCAAGATAGACCAAAACCATACTGAATGGATTCACAAATGGAGTTCGAATAAATTCTATGTACGCATTTTTATGATTGTCTAATTCATTTGCGAAAATTGGTTTTGGAACTGAACGTGCAATAGATCTGCATGTATAAAGAAACTATTTACAAATAGCTGCAAGAATCTGTGGTTTCTAGGATTACCTGTTCTAGGGCAACAAGTAGATCTGAAAACCATTTTTCCCAATTGAAACCAGACGACTAAGCTATAGGCAGACAAAAACGACAAATAATGACTATTGAAAGTGAAGGAAGAAACGAAGTAAGGAGGCAAGGAAGGAATAGTTACCTAGCCTCATGAACCGCAGGAAATGAAGAAAACGCAAGAAAGTCTTGAAAATCAGCAGAAGGTGTTGGTCTTGGAAAAGAGCAGAAGCAACTGAAATCCACAAAGCCAAATGGCATCTAAACAAATCTTAATGTTATTATTGCTCATCAATTATCTAAACTGGGCTCCAACACCATTCAACACCAGCACACATGCCTTTATGTTCTGTTTTTGGCAGGGGGAAAAAAAAGACAACCCATAGACAATTGCTATATCAGCTGAACGTCAAGCTTCATTCCAATTTTCCAATTAACCATACCAACTCTAAATTTATATATCATGGCTTCATTCTGATTTTCCAATTAACCATACCAACTCTAAATTTCTATATCATGGCCAAAAAGACGGGGTCTTCTCGATGCCTTTCGGACGTACCACCATTATGAGCAAAAGACCAAAAGTGAAATAATCAATGACAAACACACTAATCAGCAAATCGACAACCAAACCCAAAACCCACAACCCTTATGAGCAAATGACCAACAAATCGATGGCCAAACCCAAAATCCACAACCCCAAATCCTAACATAGGTTCACATGCCCAGGTCAAACCCAAAACCAACAACCCAAAACCCTAACATAGCTTGACATGCACAGAGCACACACAGGGGCCAAACCAAAACAGACAATAAAGACCCACCCAAAGGGCGGTAATGCACTGAGCATACGGGCAAAACGACAACATCAGCAAATCAACAGAACTCGGAAGGAAACCCCCCCACCCCCACCCCCACCCCCAAAAAAAAAAGAAAAAAAGAAGCAAAACGGGGGAAGAGATAGAGAGCGAAATACCTGATGGTGATGCCGTTGATGGAGAAGAGAGGCGGTGAGGTGGTGTGGTGCAGTGGTGGTGGACTGGAGGGGCAGAGAGGGAGTGAACAGAGAGAGGGAGGCGAGAGAGAGGTGTTGTGAGGGGAGATGAGTACAACACACATTAACCGGGAGAAGGAAAAAAAAAAAGGATTGGCATGCCTTGGGCAATCTGTAAAATGGGCAAAATTAAAGGGCAAATTGGTCCCAAATTGGAAAATGGCACACCGAAACTCTCCTTTTTATTTAACGCTCTTGGATATATAGTACAGACTGTACAGTCACACAAAACAAGAAATAAAATGCTCATGATTGTAAAATGATAAATGCACATTTGAATTGAAATATTATATATATATATATATATAAAATTTATTGGCAAAATATCAATTCAAGATTTAAAAGTTTCAAAAGGGCAGCCAACAACCATACCTAATATGCCAGAATCCTTCCATGTCCTTCAAAATCCCTTCACATGCACTTCTCTTGCTATCCCTATTACGTGTCTGCAATGAAACAGAGGAACTGATAAAGGTTACTCTGAAAACAAGTTGGGCATTATTAGCTAACAACAATAGAAGAAACTCCAACACTACTTAAAAGAGGAGAAGACTACTTAAAAAAGGGGAAAGTTCATGAGAAGCCAAGGAGTAGTGATTCAAATAGAACAACCTTATATGAATAAATCTTTGGAAAAAATTGCATACCTGACTCAAAAATTTCCACCAATGTGACACATGATTCAATCACAAGTACACAACACATAAATAGATAACATACATAATTATAGCGTAAGAAGCCAGCAGCAGAATATACATAATTAGATAACATACAACACATAAATAGATAAAATACATAATTATGCAACAGCATGAAAAGATAGCAAAATAGCAGACTCATGATCAGCATTTTGATTGTATCTTACCAGCAGCAGCAGATTAGTAAATGAATTCCGAATTAGGAAGCCTCGAAACAATGCTGCAGCATATAGTGACAGCTGATGGAAAGGCTGGAATCTTTGCCATGCCATTCGTTCCCTCCCCACAGGTTTAGTCAATCCCGAATCGAAAGCGGCAAACTCGATGGCTCCAGCTGCATCATCAAAATATTTTCAGCAGTAACTTTGTGTTGCAAAAACTGGTTGCAATAAGATCCCTCATATGCAGTAGTGAGCGATAAAGTGCACAAGTAACAATAAAGAAACAAATGTACCTTCCAGGCACAAAGACTGTCTAATGGCCAAAGACACCACCCCAAAGAACACGAGACACAACAGCAAGACAAATGAACAAACAGGAAAATCCTCCAACACAACAGCCAAAACAAACAGTGAAAAAAAGACAACCAAAAAGAACAGGAAAACCCTAGACATAAAAGCCAAAACAGGACTAATAGCCAATGTTAAATGGCCTGTACTTTAAAGCAAGTAAAAATGTAAAAGCTAGAATAAAGAGCACTTCTATATTTGGAAAAGGGTTAAAGAATGACCATGCAGGACCCATAGGCAGTTCTCTTTATTAACTTCAGCACACATAATTGGACCAAAATAGGCAAATACTTGCATAAGCTGCTGGAGACAAAACAGATCAGAACAATCCACGCTACCAGGAGAAGGAAGAGGACAACAGAACCCGTAAATTCGAGGAAAAGCTAATGCAAAAGGGAAGCCAACAACCATACCTAATGCCAAACTCTCAAGTCTCGACTATAAACATAATAAAGAACAAAACGCATAAACCTAAAGAAGCAACATAAAATTAATCAAGTCCCCAACCCAAACACGAAGCAAAAAAAACACATTACATGCACTAAACGGAAACAGGGAATCCATAGCAAAAAACCAGCAAAATGGTCAGAATAGTTACAACAAACCCACTTTACTGCATCGCCGCCACCCGTCAATCACAGATGCCGTGGAATACAGCGGGCCAGCCCAGACCCAAATCCGTCGGCGGCCACCTTAGTTCCTCCCGTCGCTTTACGATTTTAACGCCGAATCCAAAACCCACAACCCAAAACCACAAACAACAATAAACAAGACAAATGCACCCACCACACACAACCACCAACACACCGACACTCCAGGGAAAAACAATCACATCGAGAAATCGAGGGAAGCCGGAAACAAAGTGCCTCTAAAAAAAAATCAGAGGAGAAAAACCCCTAAACCAAAGATCCGAGAGCACTCACCTCCCACCGGAAGAGACGACAACACAAATGGAAGCAGAAGCGGAACCGGGAGAAAAAACCAGAAGAAAGCGAGTAGAAACCTCTTGGTCGCACAGTACCAACCCCTAGCGCTTCAAGGAAGACAGGCGAGGATCGACACACGAAATCGATCACGAATCCCGCGGAATACCTCTCGACGGCAAGCGGCAGAGCAGAGGAACGGAAGGAACCCCCAAGCTCCTCTCTCTCTCTCTCTCTCTCTCTCTCTCTCTCGCTGTTTTCTCTGAAGCAGAGAAAAAGAAAAAGAAAACGAAGCAAAGGACACTGGGAGACGTGGCGTAATCATGTTCACGTTTTTTAGCCTAGGCTAGAAAATGACGAAACCACCCCGGGCAAACCACGCGGCTAGAAACATGTGGGGGACATAATTGGAAAAATCGTGCCAAATCATACCCTGGGCAATCCGTAAAATGGTGGAAATTAAAGGGCAAATTGGTCCCAAATTGAAAAGTTGCAAACCGAAAACCTCCATTTTATATAACGGTAGGATAATACTAGGTGCACCTTCGTGCACAGCACGAATGGATGCCCGTTGAAGAGAACAAGTTTTGAGATAGGTTAGATATATATTGTTTGCAGTTTTAGAGTTGGAAGCAATAGAAGAGCCCGGAAATAGGTAGAACATGTGAATAGACAGGTAGATATATTACATAGATTGTTGAAAGTACCAAAAGCATTAGATTGCCAACTGTCACACCTATATTTTTATGTATTAGGAGTCAGGGAGGGAAAGTGGAATTTAAGTATTGCTTATATGGTATAAGTCTGAACAAATACCTATGGAATGTCGAATAGCATACCTACATGAAAGGAGGAGCATTAGAATTTGATCAACACCAAACAGAACAACTTGGAAGTGGGAAATTGTGTTTAAAAAAATGTGAAATTTACATACATGGTTCATCGGAGATTGAAGTTGATGGTAATGTTGAAGAGCCTGCAGGAAATAGAGAAGATCATTTGTCATCAGCTCTAAAATTTGTGAATGGATGGGAAAAATGCACCGGGATTCTTAAAACTAACTAAACAGTAGTATGGATGACTGAAATTCGTGGACTGTACCTGCATTTTCTCCGGGCAAAATAGCGTGGTTGGGTGACATTTCCTGGTGACCATGAATGCGCTGTGGCAAATTGTTGGAGAAGAGGTCTGACTCTGTATTTTGCTCTGCACTGATTTGGTCTTGTATTTCAACTCGGAAGAGGTCATTTTGTCTGTTTTTCTTTCCTGATCTCCAGGCTCTTTTTCTTGCATTTATTTTATCTTTTTGTTCTTGTGATAGCTGTGAATATGGTGTTCTCTTACGTTTGTTCTCGGGCATTTTTTGCTGTGTACAAATAAGTTCATAGTTTGTTTGGAGTCTTAGTTGTGTTTTATGGTATAGCATTTATACGTGATAAAAGTGGAGGAGATGTTTTAGCAGTACAAACACTATATGCCGAGGAGAAACAGCAGTGCATGGATGGAACCACAAATATGCCGAAAAAATGGGTATATGGAAGCATGCAGTACATAAGAGGACAATGAAACTCAGGAAACATGTTTGATCTCTTTATATATGCATGTTCATAAGTTAAGGAAAGAGATACAGATACAAGAGGTTGTCTTTCCTAGCAGTGATCAAGGATGAACCGGAAGCTGCAGCGAATGTGGATGAAGAAGTCGCCCTGACCTTGGAGCTATAGCCGCACCTGGTAACAGGCACAGTACTTTGGTGGTGACTGTGGTTGGTGGAGAAAGTATGTGTGAGATGTAAGTGGTGGCTCACTATTATCCAGGCACACACAGTGTTGGGAAAGCACAACAAAAAAAGATTTCTTTGGTGTAGCATTGGTTTTATTTTTTGGTTTGCCCCTTTTTTGCTGAGCATTATTTTCTGTAATTAGTGTGGTGTCCATGGAATGGGAGCGAAAGTTTTAAGCGACACTACAAATTAAAATTTTTCTGAAAAAGACCATGAATAAAGTTTCATGTTAATTTGATCTGCACATTTTTTTTAAAGTTCGTTGAGATTTTGTTCGCTAATTTATAATTAGTTTGATAATACTATGTTTATAGAATCCTTTAACACGTTACCAAAATTATTAAAAGACGGAAGCATCATGTTTTGGTTTTAGACCTTTTTGCAAAAGCAGAGCGAAAACTAACATTTTAGTTGTTAATGTGTAATGAATTATATACTTAATATATTTGTTGTCCAACAGTGCTTGATCTATTTTTTGGAATTGTTCTTGTTTAGGCAACATAAGATATCAAATAATTAGACTGATTCCAGTGAGGGAACCTGCACGGGCTTACCGTGCGGGATTCCCTTTTCCGACAGAATTGTGACGATCCGAGCCGCTCAAAGTGATTTTAAGGGTACCCGTGAGAAATCAGCAAAAAAAATGATCGGGAAGAGCTTGATCCGAACAGTTTTTTATTGAACTGTTCAGTTAAAACTGCTCGGATCAAGCTCTTCCCGATCATTTTTTTTGCTAATTCCTCGCGGATACCCTTAGAATCACGTTCTGAACACATTGAGCGGCTCGGATCGTCGCAATTCGATCGGGAAAGGGGAGTCCTGCACAGTAAGCCCGTGCGAGATCCCTCACTGGAAATTTAGTCATTAAATAATTTTATAAAATAAACACATTGAACTGCAAAATACTACTTTTGTTGTATAATGTTTGGCATTCTCAAATATGCACTGGACTGTGATTTTGATATTCTTAAAATCAATGGAAGGACTACAAAATTGAACTACATGGATACGTAGAAGAATGCCATTTTCAAATTGCTCCATCAAGATTTAGGCCCCGTTGCAGAATGGGTTTTAAGTTGTCATTTTTTAAAAAAGCAATTTTAAGCTTAAAAATTATGGGCCTATTGAAATTTAAAAATATAAAATATGGATCTTGTTCGGAAGATATTGATGAGATTTTTTATATGATCCAAAAAAAATTGGAAAATTATTTTCTATTTACATTATTTTTAAGTTTGAAAATGTGAAAGAAGTTGCTTATTTTTTAAGAAGGCTTTTGGAACGGGACCTCAGAGTGTTAAAATCAATTTGTTAATGCACTATATATGTCTATATTGTCGGGAACTCGACAGTAGGCAGCATGACAACCATGACATGATTGAGACACTGAACAAAGAGTGCAGCAGCAAATTGATTGAATGCTTCAACATTCACCTGCAAATTTTGAACTGGGACAATCCAAGTTCAGCTACCCATTTTGATCTCCATTTGCTCCGGTGCAAGCATCTTGAAAACATGCCTAAGCTGAAAGTTGAACTCCTGGGGAGGGGGCAATGAACACATATTGGTCAACACAAAGGAATAAGCTTTTGAATGTAGCACACAATGAATGGCAGTGAACACAGCCAAAAGAAAGGTAGGACATACACTGCGCAGGTCAGGCCCATATACATTGAAGTAAATGAACTTAACCACTGCATGAGAATCAACAAGGATTGAAGGCAAGCAAGCAGTGTGTAGATTACCTAAAACAAAAAAGACGAATTACAAAGATATTAGCCAAAACCAACGGGACACCATGCACAAAGACAATTTGTCCGAAAAGATTGCACTGCTAACCAGAAGGCGGGAGCAAATCCTGCCAACGGCCAGCTGGGCCAGACCAATCAAACAAAAGTTCATAGCCATCTTTATCAAACATAGTCGTATGGAAGATCCACTTACGCTTGCACAAAAAAACAATCCTATGGTCAAATTCCAACTGATGCGCCTGACGAAACTCATTCCAATTTTTGCAAAACTCATGGTTGACAATTTCCACTGACCAAGCTTTCTTGCCATGACGTAGGAGAACCCAGGCACTTGAACCATCAGCGGGGAAGTACTGACAAAGAGCACGGGGCAACCTCTGCAAAAAGCTGAACAACTCTATTACTGTGTGTAAGCACCCCAAGGGATAACTCCCAGGCGGCGGGGGGGTATGGGGGAAGGGTAAAAGAATGCTATACTTAACCTCAATGACATCAAGCATCGAAAGTTTCTTTAGATACCAGCATTGATCAACGGCTGTGCAGGAAAATCTCAAAAGTAAATACCACAGAAAAAACGCAGAAATGAAAGGCTTTGCAAACGCAAGATGGAAATTGACAGAATAAAAAACACCGCCAAATTGGCAACGTTAAAAAATAGTCTCAGTCAATATATACCTTCCTCGTTGTACCTCACAAACGAATGGTACACAAGATCATCCAGCCACACATTCAACTGGAAGCCATAATTCCGCTCACTAACATCGCCCAAATTGAAAACACCGTGGTAGTCTTCAATAAACTCATGAAATGGCTGGTAAACCATATGATTGTCAGCACCACGCACCGCAAAAGCAACAATCACCTACTGCCCGTCAGCAGTTTCTAGATAATACGAAGCCACCGTCGAAGATAAGGGTGAAGGGTTGGGAATCTTATCCCAACGCAGAAATGGAACATGAACCACCATCCTGCAATAAAAACACAATCAGAAAGCAGAAAGTCATGCCAAGCTACGAAAAGCACAGCCAAACTGAACAGCATTTATCCACGTCGAGATAACACAAAAACAACTCCGCAGATAAGTTCGAAACTGCAAACCGAGGCAACCGTATGGAGGACACAAACGCAGACAATAACTCCGAGTACATAATAACTAAAGCCGAGAAGTCAACACAACACAAAGAGCAATCACAAATTAGCAGAGGAGATAACTGCAGGAAACACCTTTCACATGGAAAACGCAACAAAATCACACAAACACTCTACACCTGTAAAAGGGAAACACATTGATCTCATCTTCTCACTACTATATATTCAGCACACACCACAACCCAAAACACAGAGCAAATCCCGAAGCCATGACCAAACCGAGCCCCTCATGACAGCAAGCAGAACCCAAAATCGATAACAACATCGCAAACCATACCAGAGCCGTAGGAACGAAGAAAGAGACCACGGCAGAACCATTACCTGAAATCACGCAGCCGAAAGCTCTAGAAACACAGAGGAGAAAACCAGAAATCAACGGAGCTTGCTGTAAGAAAAGAACCGATATGCAAAGGAATGGAGAGAGCGGACAGGGAAGACAGGAGAACGAACGGCCAAGATACTGCATACATCCCACATAGCACTCAGATCATGCCAGACAGCCCACCGCCCCAGGCCCGCGGGAAATTACAATTTTAGACACCCAAAACCCTCCAGCCTGGAACCTCCGGGGACATTATTGGAAAAATTGGACCAAAAATGGCATCCCCCAATCCGGTTCTTATTATTTCGGAGGATGGATAAAAAAAAAGGATAAAATCCAAATATTACGAAACATCTCATTGCTTTTCAATTGAAGAGAACTTGCACGCTTTTCCAGTACAAAAAAGGCTAGATCTCATAGTTTCATTCTCATTAATAATCCTCACTCTTCCCTTAAACAGAGGAAGGCACCAAAAAAGTCCCAAGAGGCCTCACCCTCAACCAATAGATATATACGCCCGAAGATGGGAAGATGCTGACAAATAACTCAACCTTTAATTTCTCAAGTTGCTGCCGCAGAGAGTGCAAATACTCCATTTCTCCAACTGTTTGGTTACTATCTGCAAAAATTATTGATCACAATAGAATCAGGTTTACTAAAAGCAATCTTTATATGGTGGTGGTTCATAAACTTAGTTTCCAAAATGCTGATCCAAAAATCATTTGGATAGTAATCTTGCATGAAGTAATTACTCTTCTATTGTTTTGTACCTTATCTCTAATAGCATAATGATATTTACAAATACTAACTAATATCACTAAGCTTCCCCTCTGTTTCCTCCCACTTCGGGAGGTGAAGTCATATGCTACAAGTGATTGCACTCTTCCCCCCCTCCCTCTACACCCCTCCCTTCCCCTCTTTTAAAACACAATTGAAAAAAAAAAAAAAACCACTTCTAAGCCTGCCACTTCTCCTCGAAATCCCTCAATATAATTTGCAATAGACCAAGATTGTACCATGCACGTAAATAGGACCAATCTCTCCATGACAAGATGGAGGTGGTATGGCCATATGCTAATGAGCGATTCTTTTGTAATTGCATAGTAGACTCTTCTGTCCAATCTTGCTACTTCAAAACCATTGATAGATTAAAAACATTGATAGCCCTTCTTTTCTTAGTTACACATACTGACATACAAGAATGAATTAACGTTAGGAGATGCCAACAGCCCAAATATGCTCTCCAAATGAAATCCAATAGAAATTCAAAGTTTTCAGCACATCAAGAAACTTAGTGGGAGGGAACATCATTTTGGTCTATCCCCATCCCTGCAACGGTAGAATAAGACAGCTGAATAGCCATAATTCAAGGAAAGAAAACTTATCCTAAGAAAAAAACAATCAAAGGAAAGAAATATTTTCAAACAAAAGAACAAAGTAAATGACACGGAACTTGCAGAAAACAAGGTAGACAGGCCTCTGGAAACTCAAGACCCACACTTGCAGCAGAGTTTCCAAGTACTTTTTTCATTTCCTCCAACCTATCCACAGCAAATACTGGAAGAAAACAACAAGTACTGCACTAATCGGAGGTCATTCCATAAGAATTGTAGATGGAAATAAACAAAATTCTAGTAAGTAGTTTCCTCTACTCCAAAAATGAATCTACTGGATAAACAAACATGATTAAAAGCCCAAAATTGCCAATCGCTCATCTTATTTTATTTTAACTATTCATCTATGCAAGGTGACTCAAAAAAGGAATAAAACTAACAAAATAGAATGACATAGGAAGAACCAAGGTACACTTCAGATAAAGTGAGATGGATAGTGAGGTATAATGCGTGGAATGGCCTGCAAGATTTCGTCTTTAAATTTTCTTTGGCTGCATGTATGTGTCACATTTAAAGGGAGAGAAATGCTCGTATTTTCCAGTGGGTTAGCTCCATCGGGACTCAACTTGTGGCTAGAATTGCGAATGATGTCAAAGCCTTGCTTAGCTCTTGGAGGGCTGTCAAGAAGACTTTTGCTAATAGGCTTATCTGTCCCAAGTGGTCTATTAGTGACAGAGTCTTTTCCCATAGAGTGCAGCCTTAGTTTCTTGTTCTGCAGTCTGCCTTTCTGGATGCTTTGCTTGTTCCTTCTTTTGTTTTTTTCCAAGTGGTCTATTAGCTCTTGTATGGTCAAGTTTGTTTTATAAACTCTTTAACTTACCCTATAAAAAGAAGTCTACAAAGACCTCACCTTGTCACCTCCAAAATAAACTAATAAGTACTTGCAAAGAACAATAGTAGTTTCACAAGAAAAATAATTAGTAGAAAAAGGGCATGTGATAAATCGAACTCAAAGAAAGGAATGAAACTTATAGTGCAGATTAACTCAAGGATAAATCAATAGCGTGATAAATAACTGACGTATGGAAAAGGGGGAAAAAGAAATTAAACCATTTTATATAGGTGCGTTGAACATGGAAACTGCACAACACAAACGGCGCACAAAATAGGAGATTCACATAAACTGTAAATACAGAGGGAACATGAAAAGTCACTAAACTAATGCCTAAGAAGATAAACCATTTGCTATTTAGGAGTGTCTCGGTTTCGTCAAATTGGAAATAACTTAATTACGAGGATGATACATATAGAGGTGGTAACTACTGTTAAGTGAATTGAAAATAAAATTAACCTGAATCTACTATTGATGAGCTTGGAGATCTTAGTTTCGTAACCCTCTGCATATGACTCAACCTTCAAACTTCATATATTTAAAGGAGTAATTAAAACTCAAGAAACAGAAATCTAAAGAATAATTAAGCCAGGACTAAAATTTAACCGCATGTGAACTGGAATTTCAATGAACTGGTCATCACATTCAGAACTATGAATCCCAAGTCAGGGTTCATCCCAATCTCGGTTAAGTCATGCTAGAGCAACAAGACACCAAGCCCGATCTGAATCCTCTGAAATTGCCGTTGGTGGAAGTGCGAGGCTACCTCAATGGAGTTGTTTTCTCAAAATCGATGTCTGCCTATTATTTTGCTCTGGTCCCGCTCCACAACCAGAAATCCGGAACTCTTGTGGCCTTTCCCTTAACACCAAAAAAGCATATATTAGAGCCATTTTGTTAAACCACAAACCCACAAACACGATGGAAAGATTGTTTATTCTGATTCTTCAAAAATCCTGATGGAAAAAGAGCCAAAGTTGAGCTCAAATCCTTACTCACAAAAATCATGTGAACACCCAAATTATAGTTTTCAATTGGTATCTCCCAAGCATAGATTTCATTCGATACATTTCAAAGTTTCATTGTAATAAAAATAGCACACACTCCATAGCATTCAGCTACCTTCCATTTAGATCTCAAAATACAAAAAAATTACATTCAATCCAACATACTTTCTATTTCTTTTACAAGAAAACATCTACTCATGAATTGGCATCATAGGCTGGTCAAAATGGGGACCATGCTAGGTCTTGTGATACCCAATAAATTCTCTTAAGTTTTTTTGCATTCTCATATTTGATTCAAAATATTTTACTTTCCTGAACGATCACGACCGTAAAGAAAGTAAAACTTTTGATTCAAAAGTTCAGAGTTTATTGAAGGAGGGGCCCTTGTCGAAGTTTTTAATTATATACAAGGCACAAGCTGAATCCGGAAATCATCAGATTTCAAAAGCATCAATATTGATGTTTCTCACCATGAGCTTTTAAGCAGCTTTAAAACCTGTTCTCAGCCAAAAGTAGGAGTAAAAGCAAATGCCATAATCAAAGTTCATTATCCTAAAAGCTAAGTTGAGAAGAGATTACCATTAGGCAGGTTTCCTGCATTAGGCAGCACACAGGATATTTGGGCTTGGAAGTTGCTGAGAGTATGCCTGGACATTATTTCATACCCATTATTCCACAATCACTATTTCAGCCTTGAAGTAAATGGACTAATAACTACGTTTATTTTTGGATATTCTCGAATTCTTATCTCATGATGATATAGATCAGGAAATTGTCTCAGTAGTATCAGATCCTTTCTTCCCTCTTCCACTATCAAAGAGAAACTTTCACGTGGTGTAAATTAAAATGTATACAACTGCTATGGATGACAGGGTTGTCGCAACTGGCTAGAGCATCTTCTATTAAAGGGTTTAAAGTCCAGATATCACCGCATTTACTTTCTCAAGACATTTCAAGGGAAAGAAACTCGAAAGATGTATAGGTAAGCCAAATACATCTTGTAGCGTGGATATAGTGCCTACAGTATTAGCGTGGATATTGTGCCTACTAATACCCCATATTACACAAAGTATCTCTCCTACTCATACCCCTACTCCAAAATCTACTACTACTATGGACTTCTGATTTATTTAGTTGTTTGATGCCTTAATGAGATATCAGTCGGGTTTAGTATGGTGCGACCTTGGAAAAGTTTTGACTGTCACAACAAAGCGGAGAAGTTTCGACTGTTACAACGAGCTCGAGGGTGATATTCACTCATCTGCATTTCCAAATTGTTTCATTGTATTTAACAAGAAGCCATAATGGCCTGTTAAAAGCAAATAAATTTGCATGTTCGTACGTGGTGAGATATCGTGTCTTCAGTATTCTCTTGCTGATTATCTATATAGAGAACCAAAACTCAGTAACCAAGCAAACGGTGACACAAAATGCTGACAAAAATTGGTTGAATATAAGATTTTATCTATCAATAGCATCCTGAATGCAGCAGTGAAGCTGTAATCTTTCAAACAAGTTCTATGATGAGGTATTGCAGACACTCCCTCGAAAGGCCAACAACAGTACTTGGCATTACAGTGGGTAACCTGTTTCACATTTTTCTCAAGTTAATGACTCCCTATCCTTTTTATATCACTTCCATCCACAAGTTAATGAGCCAAACACAATAAAAAGGAGCGGTGACGAGTTACCAGAAAGAGTCTATCTCACCTGCAGGTAAGCTAAGTTTCCCAAGGTAGGTATGGATGAAAATTCGTAGCTGTCCATTTGTCAGCTTCTTTACCTATCTTAAATCTGCTAGCCAGCTTTTCTGCTTGCAAAGCACCTTTAGCAGCAGCATCCATGAGACCTGGACCAACCCCCCGACCATGAAGTACAATTCAAAATATTAGTGATCTACAGAAAATGAGAATAAGTAGGCTCATGTGATCTTTTAAATTTTCTGGCCGAACAAATTTGTATTCTATGTTACCGTACACTATCAGTTCCATACCCATATACGTTTGATACAAAAAGCATATATATGGATGTGTGTTTTGAATGTAATTCAAGTATCGTATGGAATGCTGAATTGCCTCTCTTCATAATTCTTGTGGCTGCAACTAACGTGGATGACTTGGTCCCATCCTTGAAGAACCCAAATACATGGCTTTCCTTACAAGCCAGTGAATGAGCTCGTAGGAGACCATTCTATCTTTCTCTTGACCCTACCTTCAATTAGATTATAATAGTGCAAGAGTGTTTTTTTGTGGCAGACTTCTGGGATTGTATACATCATGTATACAAACAAAGGCCAATTGGCTGATAAAGCAAGGGAGAGGGAGACTGACTCTTGAGTCTTCCTTTCTCTTGTCTTAGTGTGGTAATTTGAAAGGGGTCAATCTATTTTTAATGAATTCAAATGTTAGAGGAATGGGAAGTCATCCGAAAGAAAAGATTCATCGCTATGCTCATCAGGAAAAGAACCAGATTTGTTTTTCATTCGGGAGTCAAAATTGGAGAGCTTTGATAGACCAAATGCAATTCGTTTATGGGGCAATTCTGAAGTGGAATTTGTAATTTCTAAAGCTGAGGGACCTTCTGGAGGTCTTCTTATCCTTTGGAACAAAGAGGCTTCAATTTGGAAACTTCAGTCATTCACAAACATTACATCACTATCAAAGGCAAACTTTCTTTTGATTTTGAGTATGTTTTGGCCAACATCTATGCTCCAAATTCAGTTCAAGATCGTAGAACAATACGGGAGGACCTGATTTCAATCATACCATCTATGCAGTTTCCATGGTGTGTGGGTGGTGATCTCAATGAGATAATCGCAATCAATGAAAGAACTGGATGCAACAAAGTACACAGAGGTATGAGAGGTTTAACAGATTTCATTAACAAAATGGAGCTGCAAAACTTACCAATGATGAGGAGAAGATATATATGGACAAACTTCCAAGATGCTGCTACTCATAGCAGAATTGATAGATTCCTTTTGTCTGCGGATTGGATCCAAAAGTTTAAACCAACTCTTTGGGCTTGCCAAGGCCTATTTCAGACCATTCACCTATTATGATTGCTCAAGACCAAAGAGACTGGGGTTTCTAGCCAAGAAAGCTTTGAAGGACTGTCATGTTCAAGGATGGCTGGATTCAAAATTATGAGGAAACTTCAGTAAAGTTGTGCCTTAAGGAATGGAACAAGAGAGAGTTTGGAGATGTTGACACCAAAATCCAAAGCATAGAGAACCGACTTCACTCATTGATACTGCTAGGGAACAAAGACAGCTTACCAACGATGAAATGAAGGAAAACAAGAAGCTGAAATCAAAATTTTGAAAACTTTCAAAGCTGTCAGAAAGCATACGGAAACAAAAGTCAAGAATGAGATGGATGAAACTGGGAGACAGAAACACAATTTTTCAAGTTCTGGCAAACAGCAAAATTCCATAGGAAGTTCATTGGGGCTATAAAGGCTGATGGCAGATTATGAGAAGAACCAAATCAGATCAAAGAAGTAGCAATAAACTATTTTTCAAACATTTTCACAGAAGAAAGAAGATCAAGATCAACACTGGGTGATGTGTTCCCAAGACTGATACCTGTTGATATGACTCTGGACATTGAAAGAACTTTTGATGAAGAAGAAATAACTGATGCAATCAAGGAGTGCAGCAACTTCAAAGCACCGGGACCTAATGGTTTTAATTTCTCATTTGTCAAAAAGGCTTGGAAGTTCATGAATGCTGACATATTGGGGTTCTTTTCCAAATTTCCCTCAAATGGAATGTTAGCCAATGATATACAGAACTACAATTCATGGTTCAGCTTTCCTTAGAAGAATAAGATAGAACTTATCCCCGCTTCCATGGGATGCTAAACTGCAACGAATTTCTCAGAGGCGGCTCACAAAATGCAAGTTAATTGTCTACCCTAGACTGCACAATCAGCCTCGTTACGACAAGTCCAACGTTTCTATTGTTCTTTGAGATGCCACAGAGAAAAAGAAATGGATTTTAATCAAATAGACTTTAGCCCAAACCATGCTAGATTCAAGGGTATTAACTTGGATTGGTCACTCAAAACGATCACATGCGGTGTCATCACTTTTTTCTTTCTTCTCTAGAGTTAATTAAAAGAGGTTTTTATCTTGAAATGTACAAGATGGATTTTGTGTCAAAATAGATTGCCATGCCCGCCTAGTGGATGGAAGAAATGGAGAGAGTATTCAAGGATTTATTCCATAAAACAGGCTCACTATAAGCGCACACACAAACTTCTTTTGCTGGTTTAGTTTCCAATACAAGACTAACAGACTAAAGCAGCAAAGAAATCATACCTTAAAATCCTTGTAGTAGCATATCTGGAGTTCCTCCACTGCACCATTAGAGAAAGACAACAAAGGTGTAGCATGGAATGGAAGGCATTTGAATAGCAGAAATAACACTTCCAAGTGGATACTTCTCAGTTTTTGAAGGCACATATCCTGCTTCCCTCAGTATTTTCTGTTGTCATAAATTGCACAATACAGGTATTAGTTCAATGAATAAACTTTTAAGCACAGAAATCGCGACATAATGTGAATGAGTTGTCCACTATGATTAATAAAGAAATGGGCCAGATGCTTTGATGTGTATGGACAAATCAAAATGGATAGGGCCAGGAGCTTTGAAAAGTTATACGTGGGTTGAACAAAATTGAGATTTCAGTCCATAGGTTAAAAATCAATTGGTCCTACTCATTTACTGAAAGCTAGAATTATAAAATGGAAATTATTGGCTGGAAAAGAACTTCAGTAAATTAGCTCAATTATGGGCTGAAAGTTTAGATTTATAAAAAAAACAGTTTATATTAACGCCCATTAAAGACCCTCTTTGAACAAGGGCAATTAGCCAAAACTCATATCAAGACATTAGTATAATGAAGATTACAACAAAGCATTTTCTTGTTTTTCAAAATGAGTCTTTAATAAAACATTTTAACAAAGCTTTTAAGAAATCAATTTTGTCAAAAATTTCTAACAATCTCTCTTTTTTATGACGACACAGAGGAAAAAAAATAAAAAGAAGAAGAAGAAGCAATAAATTTGCACAAATAATGACCCCCTCCGGTATGCTTCAAAACCAATAGCAAAATTCAGATCACCTTTTGCTCTGATAACTTCTCACAATCTTCGACAGCATCTAGTAATCGTATCCTGACAAGACAAGAAGGTATTTAATAAAATGCAATATGGAAGATACATACACAAAAACTGAAAGTAATAAAAGAGAGAAACTTCGTTTCCAGAATTGTCCATGGGGTTGCCGGCAGGAACAAGTTCATGCTCTATGATCTCAACCCCCACACAGTCTGACATCAAGAATGTTTTCGCCACCGAAGTTGTGTGTTCCAAGCAACATGACTACCTGAAATCAGCATAGTATTAAGAATTCCAGTCAGTTGGGAAAAAATCATGTTCAGCCGAAATAAGTCTGGACTCTAGTCAGCTCGGAAAAAATCATGTTCAGCCGGAATAAGTCTTGACACAAAGCAAGAGTTGAGTAGTCATAAAATCATCATCGAATACAGTAGAGTCTAGATTATCGAAAGAGTAGTTGAAAAACAATAATCCTAATGATGTCTGACAACAGATTCATAGAAGCTATTTCTTATAATCTCTTACCAAGTCAACCAATTAAATTGTCAGGTTACATTGAGGAGATGCTTCTTCTTATCATTTCAGGATGAGGAAAAATCCATTAATATTGATACACTTAAAACAAATATAATCGTATCTGTGTAAACATGTGTTTCACTGTCTATGATCTACAAGAACTACACCAAAAACAAACCTTTGAACTATCTAAGAGTGGAAGTATTCTGCTGCAATCAAGCACAGAGAAATGCGAAGAATCCCCTATATGAATAATTTCATGATGACTAAAGGCAACTAAGTTAACCATATTGCCACGAATAAGGAGTACTAATCTTCAAAGAAAACAGAGTTCGTTATTTACGACCCAACCAATAAGCAAACACATGACTGTCCAGACCACTACATTCATCAACTCAATTCCATTTTGCAAGACTCAAAGATATGCTCCAACATTGATGACCCTTAGATACCACAAATTCAAATAATCCAGTCTTGGCATTCTCACTACACGCACAATCTCATCTGCAAAAGTTGCTTACCTCTGAAACTCACCTTGGTCGGATCAATTATAACAGCAGCCATCAAATCCTCGTATTCTCCCATTCCAGCATTGTATTTAAATTTTGGGTTATCATTGGAAAGAACCTGCAAAAATTACACAGAATGTCATCCCACAAATACAACACGACAGCATATATGTAGGGTTGTGAAGTACTGATACAGTTAAGTACCTTCTCACTAACAACACTTCCATTAGCACCGGCAGTCTTGGCAATCAACTTCAGGGGGTAACTCAAAGTTCGCTCCAAGTTGTAGCCCTGTTAACATTAATTAGCAAGAATCATACTGTAACCATAACTATTGCAGTCAAACATGTGTCTGACTTTCTAACTGTATTCTATGATTGACAATTCGTTCCTACACTATTTCATTCAATTACCTGTATTTTGATTCCAATCTATTGGATGTAACTCAACTGTGACGTGAGACATCAATGATATCGTAAAGATTCTATCCAAATTGTATCTGAATATCACGATTTAAAATAACTAAAATTGCACAACCATAACTGCACGTAAAAGTTACAGCATGAAATTACCTTTTCTTCGTCATTCTCAAGGCTATCCTTGATGGCATCACTTTTGATGCAAGCCAGAGTAGGGTGCATCCACCACCAACAACAATACCATCCTCAACAGCTGCCTGAATATCAATTTCACAGTCAATTGAACATTGTCCTCACTGCTAACAAATTTGACAAGGAACTACCATCTCTATAAACCAGAAACCAAAGTCTCATGAAAAACTTGCCTTTGTTGCATTGAGAGCATCCTCTACTCTCAACTTCTTTTCTTTTCGCTGTCTCAGTTTGTGCTCCAACGGTCCAACCTTCAAAATTTTCATTAGATTTAGTATGCATACCATAAAAAGAAAAGTAAATTCATAGACCACCAATTACTAGTATAATGCCCGTGCTTTGCATTTTTCCGCGTGCTCATTGGATGAATTGGTATCGGGAAGTGTTTTTGGTTATTGTAGTGATGATAGTAGAAAAATAGCAAGAGTGGAAGCAGAAATCAGTTTTAGATCTTCAAATACAAGGGATTCAATTGGAAGCCAGCAAGTTAATAAATCGGTGTAGGAATGGTTATTTTCATGCATAAATGGTTAGGCAGTAATAAAAAAACAAAATACAAATCCATATTGAACAAGGATCCAACCATAGAACTTACAACAATATTTAAGTAGCATAGAATCCAGCCTTGCATTCCCGAATAATTTTCCATTTCTCTTTTTTAACCATTTCTCGAAACCTTGTCCATTAGACTCTTATTACAAGTTTCAAGTGATTGAGTAAGGCTATTATATATTTCTATTCCAATTCTAGCTTCTTCAGCTGCATGCACACCACAAGCAACTACCACGAAACCTAGAAAACTGACTATAGGTTTTCATCTCCTTCTGCATGCTATCAAACAAATCCTACCACGTGAAATCACATCATATTTGAGCATTTGACGAAGAAGCGTAAAGATGGTTACATAAAAAATGCATGCTCCAGATTTGCAACAGCTTTTCTAGATTTGCAATGGCTTCAGCTAAATCACTAATGAAAAAGTTGACTTGAATTATTGGATTGGTCTTGTGAATGTACGCTATAACTATTTCGAATATATAGAGAGAGATGTAGTAGGTTTTAAGGGTATGTATGTCTTTTTGAGTCCTTTGTAGTAGAGGGTCTATAAATAGGAGTCTAGAGTGCTCATTAGGTAACTTTTGATATATTTATAATTGATATTTGAGAGCTTTTGCTCCTTGTATTCCCCTTTGCGAGATTTATCACTCTTATGAAATCTATCCTTGATTTGGTTTGCATCATTTGGTATCAGAGCCATATTTCGATCCTGGGACCTATGGGTTATGGGCCCACAGGTCAATGGCCCAAGCCAAAAACGTCAATGTAAATGGGTGCGAAACAAGTAGTTTACATTTTTGCCAAACCGCCAATATTATTACTCTTCTAAGTAGGGGTGTAAATGAGCCGAGCTTCGGCGAGCTCGAGCTCGGCTCGTATGCTTAACGAGCCAAAAACTCGAGCTCGAGCTCAGCTCAAGCCTTAACGAGCCGAGCTTAGTCATTTACTAAACGAGCCTCTTTAATCGAGTCGAGCCGAGTCGAGCCAAGTCTTAACGAGCCGAACTGAGCCGAGCTCGCGAGCTACTCTGTTCATTTACAGCCCTACAGCTAAGTCTAAAAATCTCCTACTTTTGCTTATTTTCTCCTACTTAGTTAGGAATGCGTGTGTGTGTGTGTGAGAAAGAGAGAGAGAGCGCTTACTTGACCTATAGGAGTCGATCGAACCAGCTAGCTTATGCTAGGATTGCTGCCGTTGGAAGTACCAAGTTTGGGCTTGTAAAAATAGGAGGGAAAAAGATGTTAGGGTTCGAAATTGAAGAGCAGAGAGAGGGAAAGAGGGTGAAAATAGAAACCTCACCAATTTAGAACAAATAAGCTTCGATGTTCATGAATAGGAGCAATTTGCCTGCGATCAAATTGGATTTGAGAAGATTAGCTTCTAAACTCATTGTCAATTCAAAACTCAACAAAAAAAACAAAGAACTTAGCACATACCATCAACTGGAATTCCTGGGATATCTCCATATAACCACCAGGTCCACCACCCTGTTTCACCTGTAGAAATGTATTTTCGGTTAAAAGGAACTTCTGGTCAGCCCCTAAATAATCTTCTTGGACCATTAAACATGTTTAAAGCATCACTACCCACCTCAAGAATTTTTCTCTTTTACCTGCATGTAAATTAAAAGCTTCAAATGTTTTTGGACACCTCGAGAGTATCTAACAAATATCTCAAAATATCTGCTCAAGGAGGACTTAATATAAGCCATAATTAACTACATGCCTCCCAAAGAAATTGTTAGAGATGATGCAAAAAGAAAAAGATATTGTTGGAGTAAAGGCACTTGACATTAATCGAACTCAATCAAACCATTTAAAGCCACTTACAATGGAACCACAAAATGAACCGATTAAACCCCATACATTTGACCCCCATAAAATGAAGTTTTGATGAAAAGAAATGAAGTCAGCTCTTCACAGTGTTCTAAATGGAGGCTGCCTAGGCGCTTGGAGGTGTCCTGCCGCCACGTCAATAGCCCTTGGCATTTGATTTGGCGCCCAGGGAAGTTTGGCGGCTGCCTAGGTGGGTTTGGCGGCCTTGGCGGTCTTGGCAGCGGTGTCTTTGGAGGCCTTTGGCGGCCTAAAAAATATATATAAAAAATAATACGAGGGAAGTGAGCAAAGCCCTACTACTTATTGTCTTATTCAACTTATTTGCTAGTTACTACTACTTAATTTCATTTGGGTTTGTACTTTGAAGTTTGAACTTGCATTATAGATACATGGAATATAGTTTGATTGGATAACAGTTTGTTAAAAAAAAAAAAAAATCCGCCGAATTGCTTGGCGCCGCCTAGGCGGCTTGGCGCTTGGAGGTGGGTCTCCGCCCGACTACCGCTAAGCGCCATTTAGAGCATTGGCTCTTCATGGTTAGTTGAGAATATGGGAATAGCATGTCTAACAACAACCAACCAAACAATTACAAATATAAGCTAGATTTAGGCAAGACCAGCAAGAAACAAAGAAGAGGGGCACCTTGACAGCTTGACCAAAAAGATTAGCAACAATAGGGACAAATCAAAAAAGCACAACAGATGAACTCAGCCGAACCAATAGAGGTCCCATATAAGCAACACCTTGATTGAAGGAGTGTGCGACTGAATGACCAAACCATAAGAGACACAACTGATAAATAAAAATTGCAGAAACACAAGGAAAAAGAAAAAAATACACCACCAAAAGAACCAGACCAAAGGGAAAAGACACAAACCCAAAAAATAAAGCAAGCCAAGACCACCAAGCCAAGAAAATGACAAAATCCCAACCCATCCAAACCACACCACCCAAACCAGACCAGACTAACCACCCAAAACTGCAGAAAATATAATGAGCTAGTCTATTAGGGACCTTAAGAGAAATGATACCTTGAAGGTTCCTCTTGAAATCAGATACAAAATAGGAGTTTGTTCTTGGCATCCCCTGTCTCAATCTCTGACTTGATGGCATGGTAGGTGCATGGTAAGTCTTACTTTGTGAAAATGGCTTGTAGGACCTCTTCTTTCTTTGCTACCACATGGTCCATTTGGCTGGCAAGAAATGGCATTATATTCAATGGAAAATACATCATAGACACTTGCATTGTGGTAATGTGTGATAAATTGGTAAAAAAGTGGCCATGTAAGTGTTTCTTTTTCGAACTCTATTTGACAAAAGAAACAACTTGAGAAACTAATATTAGTACTTGAGAAAGTGTATGTGACATTGCCCGAAGTAGTTACCACTCATTAAGGAGCTATTGATCAAACAAAAAACAAGCTAACTTTTCCATGCCCAGCCAGCAATAAGTAAACCTCATCCAAGAGATTTGGCCAACTGAAACAATCAAGAATGATGATAGAGTGAAATTAGCGAAATCCATCTGAAACATCCCGATGTTGTTTCGAATTCTAGAGAGATGGGGATGGAAACTTAAAATTCTACCAAATAGAACATTAGATTGGGCTAACATCATTAGTGAATTCAAATCAGCAATATATGCCTACG
Organism: Rhododendron simsii; assembly: GCA_014282245.1. Taxonomy (NCBI): domain Eukaryota; kingdom Viridiplantae; phylum Streptophyta; class Magnoliopsida; order Ericales; family Ericaceae; genus Rhododendron; species Rhododendron simsii. The sequence goes on from CM024955.1 coordinate 16,301,578, forward strand.
AATGATTTGATGATAAATCCAAGTTTAGGAAAGAGTTAGAACATACTTTTGAGATTTTCTCCAACAATTTGTTTTTTTGGGTTTAATACATCTTCTGGCTTTCCCTCGTGCCTGGATAGATACATCTATAATCACATTAATAACGCAATGCTGAGAGTAAACCATGTTTACATGGAGTATGGACTACAATACATAAACATTCGTCATTTAATGGTTCTTGGTCCATGGCACAAGCACGGGACATCATACTTCTGACACTACATCATCGTTCTCATTAGGGACAATTCCACAAGCTCATTGCATTCCTAACAAATCTTAGAAGGAAAAATCTGTATCTAATAATCAGTTTCAAGTGAGAACAGAGAAACAAATACCAAGTGGATGGCATAACCGAGAGACGCGTAGAGTTATTGAGGCGGAGAGAGAGAGATTTGAGATCCAACATTCTTGCAATTGCCAAAATCTTAAATCTGCAAAATGAATTGACACACTAAAAGACCAACAAATGAACTTCATGAACACACTTTTTTAGGGCGAATAGAGACTAATTGTCAAATTTTCATTCTTATGCAAGTCATCCTTGTTCTTTCACATTCCCAAGTGTATATGGTCTGAAAATTATGTGAAGAGAAATACACAAACCCAGGTTTTGGCAGAATGCAATGTGTATAGAAAATGATAAAATTGCTTGAAATGAAAAGAGATATGAAAATGGACTATCCTTGGAAGCATGGAATTCTACATAGTTTATGTCATAGCTAAACAAAGATATGGCCATTTAGCTTAACCCAAGATATTGATCACCATAGTTAAGCAGAAATCTAAATGGAAGGAAGAGTATGGAATTTACTCACAGTTCACCTTTTCTAACACTTTAGAAAGCTAATATTTTTCTATTCTTCATTACTTGGTAGTTGGTACTAGGGTTATTTTGTGCTCATCACCATGCTCATTTTGTGCTCATTGGACAAGGTTTTGGCCATTGCTTAACTTAAAAAAATTGTGTTATAGTCGGCAAGAAACTAACCGCAATAGCAAAACTTTTAAGCTTGAGCAAATCCACCTAAAAAAAACAAATTCAAGAAAACCATGGGAAAGCCTCCAGGAAACGCCCTAGTGAAACCATACATTATTTTGGCCAAAGATCTCATCAAGTAACTCAGTTTTACATAGATAAGCTGCATTTTCACAACCATAACCCTCAACCAACAAAAATCTAGAGTATGCACGAACCTTAGCAAAGGAAGCTAATGTACAGTGAATAGGCTCATCTTGCTGAGGATCCAAAAGATACAAAAAGATTTAGACAAGAACATATTGAGGGGTTGCATACAAAATGATCATCTTGATGAGGCAGTCTGTTGTGCTCAACATAACTAATGCATGCAATATGTTAATTTAAGGAGATGAAATTATTAATCACATAAGTTCATAGTTAAGCTGATCATCATAAATTTGTACTGCATGTGACATTGATCAGTTTTGTCGGGCCGCAAAATGAACTATCTCATGACCAGTTGTAGGAGAAACACTGCAAACTGCAAAACTTCTATATATAGTCTTTGTCAACAATTGCAATATTTCTTCAAAGCTGGGAAATTGAAAATAAACATTGCAATACTCTTCCAAAACTGCAATGTAAAAAATAACCAATGTAAGGGCAAAAAATAACACGTTCTGTCATAAACATTTTAACCCAAAAAAATAATGAAATTTTGATATTAGTTCATTAATAAAATAGTGTGAAGTACTTAACCAAGAACAAGATATTGTTCTTTCATGCCAACCAAACCCAACGAATCGCTATGACTATGTCTCCTGGGTATAAATGAACCATGTTTTTGTTATACCCCTTTATCAAGGGTAAATGCTTACTTCAATTCAACGAATGCATATGGAGTAACTTAATAATAGTGTCCCAAGTTAATTTAGGTCTTCCCCTTTCCCTTCGCATTTCTATTACCAGTCTTCCCCTCCGTAGCATTTCGCACTCAAAGTTGCTACTCCTGCCATTTCACAAATGGTTTAGCTCTTACCACACATACATCTAAGTATTTAAGTAGCAGCGGCACTCGTGAATCTGTTACTGTTATGTTTTCCAACATTTTTTTCATGGCCTCAGTATTCTGAGCAATTTTCCATCCCTTGGAAATTCCTTTGTGTCTTCTACATGTCATCTAAATGCAGTCGCAAGCACACAACTCCACACGTCTTTTGTCCAATTGATATATTCCTTCACCCCTTTGTCAAACCTTTCTCTACAACATATACTTCTTGGGACCCTATCATACCTTTTTTTTCCCCAATCATTAAAAATCGTTGAAACAACTTTCTTTTCTCTATACATTTCTATTAACCCCCTCAGTACAAAGTATATTGGCTCCAGAGTTAAGCTATCTGCAATAACTCTAAAACTAATCTCTGGTACATTTATTACAACTCCAACAGATTGTTCATCGAATGGACATTAGAATCTCTACGTACCAGCAGTCCAAGAATCTGTCATTGGGTTTCCAGCGCTCTACAAAGTGCTTGCATTTGAAGATGACTATAATTTCCAAATAAACTATAGAAATAAAAAGGACTTATACACATAATCATAACAATGCTACTTGAGATATAGCGACAGATGTTGTATAAAACCACCCTAGCAACCTTGTAAACCAGACATGCATGTCCTCCCCATGGCAAACATTTGATTTTCCTACTTTCATCCTTTCTGTTTATTCTTATTTCGATACAAGTTCAATATGAATTAGTTAATGTCTTTTTTATACATAATGAGATATCTTTTTAACGTCTTTTTTATAAAACCCAAAAATCAGTATCATCGTAATAGGTTCTAGAAGTGTTTGGTCCCCTTACCTTCACCCTGATAAACATTGTCCATAATACCTTGGTATAAATCAGCCTTAACAAATCCTGGTTACTTCAAAAATATTTTAGCCCCGTTGTCTCTACCTTTACGTACATGTCTACACAATACTGTTGGAGTAAACGGCCCGAGTGCAAGAGAATTGAAGGGTCTTTTGGCCTTATTTGCAATCTGTAGCAGTAGTATTCTCGACAAGAAACTATAGTTCTTTCATTTTTTTACCCCCAACATTGCTGAAAATAAGACGTTTCCTTTAAAAGATATGGTATATAAAATTTGTAGATGGTAAAGGATAGGGCAAAAGATTACCTTTGTTTTTTGCATCGATTATATCTTCATGTACAGCATTTGATGAGGTGATAAGATGAATTGACGATAGTAGTATCTCCTCTTTTCTTATCAACTCTTTGAATTCCAAAATGCCAACCTGATTCACCAAAAGGAAACAGCAATGAATAATGCAAAGGATCATAGCAACCAAAATAGTATTGTATTCTTTCACTTTGCTTGATTTTCGGCCAAGTATGATCTCTCTTTGTTTTCGTTCAGCCAAACTATCACCTTCAATTGATATTGCAGCTACTTGAGAGGCTGAAGGACTATTATAGACTCATTGATCTTATCCAGGGTCAGATCTGATGATAATTTGGTGTGTGTCTAACTCATTAATCCTGGATAAGTTCCTAAAAATGGATGAGTACAGATTTTGCTGAAGGATTCAAATGAGCCTTTCAACAATTGAAGTCCTCATACTCTACTCTGAGAGAATTTGACTCTGTTTTGAACCTCATTATCTGTATCATAGAAGTATAACTGCAAATGTGAAAGCTTATTGTCGGAGGATTGGAGCTCATTAATGAAATGGTAAACCTGTCCTTGTATCCGGAAAGTATAAATACCACAATTTCTCTTGCACATTGACTTGTCATATTTAACACCAAACGATGTGAAAGAAAAAGAACTGTTATATGTTCAAACAAAAGTACGAAACTCATTAGCTCCTTCAGAATTTGATCAAAAAGAACCCGTAACTCTGAGGGCAATCAATTAATAGGGAGTAAAGAGATTTGGCCATTCTTATAACAAAAACCATCATGTTCTCGGTAGAATCTAAGTGCATGAAAATGCTTACATGGTTGTAGTGACGGTAGGATCTTAGGCTCTTGTGGGACAACAAATATTCTACACGTCGTCCTTCTGCCACGACGTTGACTACACTTTCCTACATAACAACCAATGAACTTATTTCTTGTGCCAAATAGATACCTTAAGGAGCAAAGCTACAACAATCCTGCAATTTAAGATACCACTTACTTTGATATTTGATGACATTAAAAATACACATGATGATATAAAGCCTGGAAGTATAATTCCTTACAGGCTCAAGGTTGCCTCCTAGTTGATGGGCCATTTTTTGGGAGGTTGACACTGTCACTTGGGAAAACAGGAGAGATCACCATGGACCCCATCCCTTACAAGCCTGGCATTGATGTTGAACAAACACATTTTCAGCGATTCTCTTTTGAAGCAACTGTTGCACTTCTTCATTTGAAACTGGAAAATAAGAATGACTTCGATATGGCCCTTCATGCTCTAGACTAAGAGGTTTGGCTTGCTGACGTGAGCATTGGCGGTGGCGAGTAATCACAATCTACAAAGATTGATAAAAATTTTATTAGTTACTTCAATATTCAAATCACCTTCAGGCCTAAGGAATTTGGCTATGATCGTCATTGACGTGGATCTTTGGAGCAATGAAGTTGCCAATCAGCAAGGAGGGTGGTACAACTCGTCTTAATAAGGATGGAGATGACGATGACGATCGTCGACTCTCCAGCCTTTAATGGACCTTGTTGCTTTCATTTAGTTATGCCCAATGCTTATCTTACTGTTTTCAAATTTTCCAATAATTTCGCAGGTGAACTGTGACTACAAATACTTTTTGTTCGTCTTTCGTCTATGCTAAAATCTCTCATCCTTTGTTTGCTCACACAACGAGTAGCATGCTGCTTTTCTCCATACAAGTAAACTTCCAAAACACACACACCAAAAGCCTTCCATTCAAAGTACCAAACCAGAAACCAGAGTACAACCTGCTTTCTTTCACATTGGTAGGCGTGCTTTTCTCTACAATAGAAAATAGGCCAATGGCTTATATTTGGGTCAGTGACTTATACTTCCTTGGCAATATAAATGTTATTGATAGTTTTTGACAGACTTTCTTTATTTTTCGTAAGTAGGATTTATAAGTGGGAGGCTTTGGTTTTATTGGCAAGCCACTCCACAGCTGAATTACAATGCATAAACGAAATTCCCATAAAAGAACCCAAAAAACTACTGCCAACACGAATTGAGCTGGAAAACATGAAGGGAGACCATCGACAAACATGAGCAGAGGAAAGAGAGTTCACTCGCAAGGGATTCCAAATGGACACACCGTAATAAATGACTCTTGATTGTGCAAACAATTCAGCCAGCAAACCCCCAATTAGCTATCTCAATTGTGGCAAATTTCAGCCTTGGAAAATAGCGCCGATGAGGCACAAAAAACATAGAGAATTTCACCAAAAAAATAGCAGGACGACAAAAATAAAAAAAACCATCTGTAACTATTTGCATGCACGCAGACTTAGTAGTTATTTGCAATCGAGGCAAGCAATGTAGATAAATGTCAACACGACCGTATACTTATACGATGAAGTACCTGAAGGGTTCAGCGTGATCCGTGCAATGGCGAGTTTGCTCTTCACCGCCCTAAGATCGGCTTTGATAGGTGAATCGAAAACAACAGAAAATCTGATTGCAAAGAAATTAAGTGATTCGCAGCAGCAGAGAGATTTCTATTGCTTACCTGGAGAGAGAAGACTTGGTGAGGCGAGAGGATATTTGAACAAATCAAGAAAGAAAAAAGTAACAGAGTGGGATAAATGCCTAATGTTGGACTTGATTCCATCATATCTTCCAACCTCCTCAAGCATCGTAGCAGCATTTAAACATGAATTACTGTGGCACTACATATACAAATTTAGGTTTAGTAAGTATACGCGAATACAGGACTCACCAAGAGGGAATCTAGAGTCCCTGGAAATACCTCAAATAATCAGGATTGTTTAGGAAACCATTTGAACATGCAACTTAGATTCCATAAACCTGTATGGATAGAGGACAAATATTTAACAAACCTTTATCAATAACAGCATCAAAGGAACCGGCTCCACATTCAATAAGAATCCTCATAAGATCTGGGGGAATCAGAATCACAATCCTTCCAAGATCTCCCTCTCTCCAAATCCACAAGAAATCTCAAACTATATCTCTTGCTTCTCTCTCGACCGTTGGCTTCAGAATCTTGAATTCAGTCCCTCTCTATCTCCCTCTATCTCTCCCTCCGGGTTTGGATCACAGTGCAAACCAATAAACGCATTTATAACTACCAATAAAGAACGTGCAGAGAGAGAGATAGAGATGCTAATCCCCATTGACCAAAATTCCGTTCTTTTTTATCCAATTCCTGTCTTGGGAATAGTTAGATTCTGATTTGGAGAGATAGAGAGATCTTTGGCTATAATTCTTGGAGATTTTCCAGGCAGAATTTCCTCTTGGCAGACACTCTGTGTTGCACTTGGCTATGACACACTCCTCTTCCCCAACTCACTCCCACATTCAGTGAGAAGATCTACCTAAATCAGAATCTAAATATTCCCAATTGAATGTGAAGATCTACCTAAATCAAAATCTAACTATTCCCAAGATATCCATCTCTCTCTAAATCTTTCCCAATTCATAATCAATCTCAACTGCTTCTATAAACAAAATGAAACGTTGTTGTTACATTGCATTGATTAGTTTCTTAAAAAGTGCGCAAACAAAAGTATTGCACAGAGAAATACATAACAACAAAAGACTTAGCACTGGAAACTACTTTAAAAACAACTTACTGCATAATTCGAACAATAAGGAGATTGAGAAATAGGGAGAATGCGATGAAAATGCTAAGGTTTCTGATTCTTCTTTTTCTACATTTTGGAAGGACTCCAGCTATGATGCCAAACAGGTAGAGCAACAAACAGGGGAATTTTGAAAATAAATCTAAACATTGGGACTATTTTACGCCATGTTAGAAGGGAAAGAACAACTCTTACTCTTGACGGAACCGCAAGATTTGGAGACAGAGGAAGATTTAAAGAAGATTTTGATTGTGATTTGCAAAGATCTTCTCATTCAATGATTGACCAGGTTGGGGAATAGGTGGCCGTTTTAGCCCTCTGCAACATCTGCAACAGAAGAGTTTTACCAAGATTTTCCCAAGTCTCCTATATTGAGATTCTGATTCTCCATTCAATGTAGGCATGACTTCATAGATTGTAATTAAGATTCTCCATTGAATGTAGACATGACTTTACCAAATGACCCCCACACAAAAGCCGAAAACGGAAGAAACGATTAAGGAAAAAAGGATATGGAGGGAAAACTTGAAAAGTTGGAAAACCTATTAAAGTAAAATGGAAAAAAAACCTCTGCAGTGCAATCGACAACCCATGTAACTACCAAAAACCCCTCTCCACAGCCAACCATCAAAGCTATCCAACTTGGCCAGTAAAGGAAGACATAAAAGCATGTTTTGGGAAGAACACAGCACCAAGGATGGTGGTCGCTTACATGATTGATTGCTATAATTCATTGCAAAGTTACCTAGCAGACACTCTCCAATAAAACAGAAATAAGTAAAAAGAAGTGAATAAAAGATTAAAGTCATTCACGTTTTTTTCTTTTTATTGTTTGATGATGCCCAAATCATGGCAGAATTCTTGTGATAGTTACCTTTCATTTGTATAGATCATGATCGCCTTTTGAGTAGAACTTCACAATCTGCTGCTATTAAAGTTTCACAAAAGCTCCAGAAAATGGTTTGGATAGATTGAGCTCCCTCCCCTGCGTGCATCGTAAATTCCTGATCAAACCTTCTCAACTGGTGTCCTGGTGTAGTGATACAGTTCAAACAATGGAAACACTTATGATTATGCAAAGTTATAGACTATCCAAACCTGTTTAAAAAACAGTTGAGGAACACTAACCAACTTCTGGAGCTTTAATGCCGAATGGAGAAGAACCTGTTAGCTTGCGTAGGAAATCTAGAGAAAGAAGAAAGATAATATTATGCAGTAAGTTGTCCGAGCAGTTTTTTATAAACTAATCATAAAATGTAACAACAACGTATGAAAATTGATTATATCCAACAAAGAAGAAAGATAATATTACTGCATGCATGGTAATATTATGCCGAAAATAAACCTCAATGCAGGGACTATTTTACTCCATGTCAGAAGCGAGAGAACAACACTTGTTACTCTTGCTAGGACCCCAAGATTTGGATAGAGAGGAAGATTTGCAAAAGATTTTGAGCATGATTTGCGAAGATCTCCTCATTTACTTGAGCACCAGTGTCAACCCTGATGATAAATTAGCTACACCTCCAAATACAGCTCCAACTTCCAGAGGTTCTGTGGTGCCAAATTACTACTTGATTTTCTCCATCAGCAAAGACCGATAACAATAGCCTGGAGAGGAGATCAGTGGAAGATTTCATTCACAATTTGATTCTCTTCTCCCCATGCCAACTCATGCAATTTGCCAACTTGTGCGTACTCATGCAATTCTAAACCCCGCAAGTGGGAAACCAAAGCTAAAGTGAGAAAAACAGAGGGAGAAACAGAACAGAATAGACATACAGATTTTCTTTAGCTTTGTAGGTGCAGAAGCTATGACCTCACACCAATGCCCCTGATAAATGAGCTATGGCCTCACGTCATAATCTAACCACGTCATGCATAAGATTTTGAGAAGATCCTCTCATTGAATGAGCAAGCAGGTTAGGGAATAGGCAGGTGGCAAAGCCCTGTCCAATACAAGAGGTTTATTCTCCCAGATTGAGATTCTGATTCTCTAATCAATGCAACCACAACTTTACCAAAAGACCCCCTCGCAAAAAACCAAACCAAACAATGAAGGAAAAAAAGGATATGGAAGGAAATTTTGGAAAGTTGGAAAACCTATCAAAGTAAAATGGAAAAACCTACTGACAAAAGGGCTGACAACCCATGTAACTACCAAAAAACCCCTCTCCACAGCCAACCATCAAACCCATCCAACGCAGCCACTAAAACACAAGAGGGTGTTTGGAGAATTTCAATTGTATGGTTGCTCACGCATCCTAAAAGGGCCAATCCTCCTTTAAGCAAGGAAGCAAGGATATGATGCAAGGTGGTCTGAATGACGACAACACCTCCAGGCAATTTGTGATTCTATCATTAAGTTTTTCCTTTTCATATTCTTGCTCTACAAACTGCTTACAAAACATGCAGAATAAGTATTCTAACACCTGCACACCCCATTATATATACACATACATGCATATAAATGCATGCGCACACACACATAGAATGAGAATTAAACCTCTATAAGGTTTTTAATCGGTGCAACACGTTGATTTACTGCATCCTGGGTGCTCCCATCACCACCAATTGTCGTCGAATCCTTGGTAAACACAACCTTAGCACCATGCCGATGACTTCTTTATCTGCATTGTCCAAGGTAAGCCCTAACTCATCTCTAATTACAGTTGCTATTTTCAAGAAGACAAAATTTCCAATTAAGGGGCTGAAAACAGATAGGAAGCCAATATCGTTACTCTTTATATTTACTACGACGAATAACTTAAAGGCCAGGTGCTTTCTTGTGCAAGATTCAAGGAATGTAGGGTAGCAAATGAACACACAACTTAAAGAATGAAATATGACCTCCAGTCAGAATTACAATGTCGTCAAGGTACTGGCTCTTTCTCCAAATCCCGGAGCTTTCATTGCTGCAAGTTTCAATGCCCCTCTAAGCTTGTTCATGTCAAGAGTTGCCAAAGCTTCTTGTTCAATATCTTCTGCAATTATCAAAATTGGGTATCCACCTCTGACATCAAAGTCATTCCAAGCTAAGCCCTAATCAGATTCAGCACATCAAAAGCCACAAGAAAAGATCAATCAGATGGCCAAAAAGTCACCAAATTGGACAAATTACAGCTAAATTGAGCATACCTTTGTGGACTTGACCACGTGTGATACAATATTTAATTGGTAGCCATGACAACTACTATCCCACACTACAAGCCAAACCCATATTTCTCTTTTTTTTTCTTCCATCTTGCCCAATTTCCACAAATCAGTGCACATCAAATCCATCTAATTAGTGCTAATTGGGATTACCTTCGCCGGAGACAACGAAGATGGCAGCAAAGCAGTAGCTTTGAAGGTAGAGCAGCAAGGATGATGGCGAGACTGCTAGGTTTCGTTTCCAGCCCTGCCGCTCGGGAAACGCCCAAATCGGAGGAGTATCGGCATAAGGGAGCAGCTCACCCCAAAAACTCTCTCTCTCTCTCTCTCTCTCTCTCTCTCTCTCTCTCTCTCTCTCTCTCTCTCTCAACCAGAGGAAGAAAAGGACAGGGGGAGATGTGGCCTGATATCGGGGTCAGGGAACACAATCCAGTTGTTAGGGCTGAGATGAGAGAACCAAAACAGTGTACTTCTCAAAGCAGATGAGGGTTCTGGAAAATGCATCTACAACCACTACAAGGCAGAAGCCAGGTATTCTCTCTTCTCTAGCGCGCAACGTATCCCACATTGCAAAATAGGTAAAATCACAATGAAGGACACTCAGTTTAGAAAAAAGGCCCACAATTGAAGAGAGCAACTTGCATGCTGCTTTTCAAATATTAAGGACATAAACATCCCGTTGCTTTTCAACTATATATAAGTAGGATAAAATCCAAATATTACGGACATAAACATCACGTTGCTTTTCAATTGAAGAGAGCAACTTGCACGCTTTTCCAGTACAAAAAAGGCTAGATCTCATAGTTTCATCTCATTAATAATCCTAACTCTTGCCTTAAATAAAGGAAGGCACCAAAAATCCCAAGAGGGCTCACCCTCAACCAATAGATTTTCTAGCCTCTTTCAAACCGTAGAGAACAAATGCAATTGATATCTCTTGTCATTCCATCATCAATAGCGGCTGACATCTTGTCGTCCCATTCAAGGAATAATCAATCATAAAGAAATTCACCTTCCAAATTATGTGGATGTGTAAGAAATATAGTAATATTAATAACTACAACCACCAAATCCTCTTCCAATAACAGATAACAAATTTCATTGAAATGTGGTATTCGTCACCGTATACTACTATCAGATATGATAATTCCCCGGCAATCAAAATGTGGAGTGCTAACTCTTCTAAATTTGTGAAATTCATACAACCTAAAACAGAAGTGGCAATCTACACCAACTGAACCACCATCTACAATAGCCATAGACACGTACACCATAACTTTGAAAAGTGTATATCTAATAAATTAGTTTTTCTTCATGTGGAGCTTGTATGATGCGTGATGGGAACGTGGTCTCTACATTGGGGTAAAGCTATGTCAAATTACCGTCAAAATAGATTGGTGTCAACTTTTAGTGGCATAGAGAATGTATCACAAACACTTCTTTCAAGGAATCCAATGTTTGCATATCACAAATTTGTATCAAGAAAGAAGCCCAAATACAAGTGGCAGGGGTACGATGAATTATGCTTACAAATCGAATACATTCAAATAAGCAGTAGAAAGTATAAAAACACCAAGGCTGCCCAAAACTATAAGATTGAACTGGTTCCTTAAGATCCATAAACCTAATGCTAATTCAGAAGGCTAAAGAAAGGAATAAAGTTTGCGCATATGATAGAGCTCTGTAAACAAATCCCTCAATAAGCCAGGCCGTCTTTTGATTTATTTTTTCATGATCCAGTTTTATGGAATTTTTATCCCTCATTATGAGTTGAACTTACTAGTTTTCTTGACAACTTAAACAAATCATGTTAAAACAAAATTGGAGGCCAAAGGATCTGATCTGATATTCCAAACAAATGAAATCGTGAAAAACCACAAAAGAATCTGAAAAGAATTATCCAAAAATTAACTTCATGAAAAGATGGATGAAACACCTCAAACTATCTAAAAGATAGACTTTAACACGCAATAGAGAAGAGAAAGGCTTGGGTAAGTATCTATTTGTCTTACAACTGTGTTCACAATTAACGCAATGCTTTTAGAGGCAAACCACTCTCTAACAAACACTATAAATGTTTTTGACAAAAGAAATGCAGGCATAGGGTACTTACATGAGTAGATCTTCTGAGTAGTTAGCATCCCCATCACTCGTCTTACTCCATTTCTTGTGCCCACATAGACCCGATTGAGTAAGAAGACTACTATAGAGAAACTAATAAATATTGGATATGAATATGTCCAATAGATTGAGTGACTTTAAGGCGCCTCCTTGTAAACACATATGGAATTGTCAAATAGCTATATAGCTCAACTCTGGTGAAGTCTTATATAACATTGATACATATAACTTTAAGACTCACATCTTTATATATCAAAAAGGGAGGACCAAAACGTAAGTGAGTAGTGTCTTATGGATCTACATGTTGCGCAATCTAGTGCTGGCTGAGAAATTATATAGCATCTTAAAAGTTCAACTCCACTATCCTTGTCCTTTCCAATATCATGGCTGCTCAAGAAGTGCAACAAGTTCGAAGGAACTATCCATGTACATATATGCTTACAAGAACAATGGCTATAAATGCAATGTAAGTAGAACTGCAGTAATACAATTCTTGTACTCCCATTGAGATAGTATCACAGTTAAAACTTTGATGAGCAGCACCTCGATCGTAAATTCAAAAGAGAACAGTTGCTAACCCAAATAGAATATGTAGCAGCCACCAGACTATAGTAACCTACCAAGTTGAGGTGAGATAATGATAGTTTGAAAGATGTCTACTCATATATGTGGTTATCATGTGGCAATTGCTTACAATGAAAAGAAAACGTTTTCGTGTGTCTATGTATATTCGTCTACACATAATCGTATGAAAACAATTATTATTATACCAATGCATAGAAAGTGTCAGTTCCTCCTATGTGATCTCCGTATTTAATGCTTTATGTGCTTTTCTGCCTCCATTCCCATTTCAACTTCCATCCCCTTTTTGCTATGTTCCACAAAGTAAAACCTCTTCATTGTATACATTCTATAAGACATACCCTCCCCTTTAGACAATTGATTTGTTTCTTCTCCTTCTTTGTTATTACTCTAGCAAATGTAGTCAGTAAATGTACCCTTTTTTTCCAGATGGAATACAGTTACACAAAGCACGCATATGCATATCTCATTAGTATAAACAAGAACATAGCATTAAAATCTCGACAGAAGTGTATCAAGACTGTGTTTCTATAACAAGAACTACCATGAAACATTTAGCCTTCAAGGATGAACACCATCGATGACCTACACCAGTCAAACGGATTGAAACAAAACGGTGGCAAACTATTCAATTTCAGATGACAAAGGAAATGCAAGATTACTCTAACAAATTACTAATTAAATCTTTGATGCCTAAAATATTCAAAGAAAAATTGAAGAATAGACATAGCCCCTTCCTTGTATTTCTTGGTCATAAAGCTGAATTTTAGGTCAGTCAAAGGTTGGCGTGATTTTCCAATTGAGCCCCTTATGGGGGAGAATTAAGGGTAATGCTCAGGGGCAGTCTCGACTTTTTGTTTCGCACATTAAAGTCGTGCCCATTGCTTTTAAGGCTTTTTGTTTCGGTGGGTAGATCGATATCTAATAATTTACATTTATATACATATGAATTGTTCATTTTTTTTTCAGAACCAAACTACATAAGTCATCCATTACATAAAATACCTATTACAAAGGCTAGTCTGAGCAAGATCATGGCCTAGTTGCACGTCCTGCTGGTGGCCTTGATTACACAAACAAACTCAAAGGCTAAGGCTAACAGCCTACAATCTAATATGACGTTTTGCAGCAAAATAAACATTTTGTAAAGCATGGACCACTTCAGTGCAACATGTGAGAATGTCGATGCATATAAGACCTTTGCTCTTAGCCCGTCTCAAAAGGCTGAAGAGAGGTCACACTTCCACAATTGCTTATTCAAGAGATGTCACGCAGCGATACTTGAATGAGCATTGTTTCTGGTGGTAACATTGCTTATTCAAGAGAAGTCACGCACCGAAGCAATGTTAATAAGCATGGTTTTAGCTAGCTAACCACAATAAGCGTGACCTCATTTTAGCTGAAGAGAGGTCACGCACCAATACTTGAATAAGCATGGTTGTACATTACTTCTCAAAACCCACTAATTTTTTCAGTTGTGTTCTTGTAAAACTCAATCACAAACTTCTCTCTTTTTTTTCCCCTTTACTTTCGTATGCTTCCTTTTGTTCTTCACCGAAAGGTCATGATCGTTCATGTCATTAGAAATCACTGAAATGTAAGAATTCCAACCACATTCCTTCCCAACTCGGGCAAAGAAAACTGGTATGGTATCAAAATCATGAAGGAAAAAAAAAAAAAAGTTACGGAGTATTACCTTTTCATGGATTGAATCTGCAAACCTAGTTTTTTTGCCAAAATAAGGGAGACCAAAGAGTATTTCTGTTTTATCAACCCCCAAAATGAGATCTGAAATGGAGAAGACACCACAATGGAAGAAGAATCAAAAATCAAAAATACAAATCAAAATCAGCGTTGACCTAAAAAGGAAGATACATTCTTTTCACCTCATCGTACACAACCAAATTCTGAACTGAGTAGTGGTGGTGGAGATGTGGTTGCCGCCGAAGGTTTTCTCTATGGTGGAGTGAGGCGGCGCTGACTTCATACCGTGGTCTTGACTCTTAAATCGTGCATCGATGAGTCCGCCGTACATAGTACAGTGCTGCCACATATCCCCCAACAGGATCCTCAGCCTTCTTAGTCGCTTCAGCTGCCTTCTTCCCCCACTTCCCCAAAAAACAATGACTACACACAAATAGAGATGAGAAACAATAGAGAAAAAGAGGAGAGACGAGAGAGAGATACAAGAACAGATGGGACTGTTGGCCAGTTCGCAGAAGAAACGGAGGGAAATAGTGTATATGTATATATGAATTAAAACTACACTAAAACCATGATAGTATATTACCGCAACAATTAACCACTTAGATTTGCAAAATTAAGTATTTAACCCTCCGATTATACGCCTAGCTGATTAGTCGCCAACTAATTCCGCCTAACTGCCAACTAATCGTCTAATTTGTCGCACCACCTAATTCAGCACCTAGATGTTTGGCTAGGCCAATTTATGCAACACTGCTTGTATTGTTTAAGAAAAGGATCGTTCTTCTTGCATTGCATGTGTCAGACAAATCGACTATAACTCGCATCAATCCACAAAATGGACCTCTTTATGTTAAGTTTCACTACACATCGCCAATAGTGAGATTCTTCTAGCTTATATAAGTTCATAAGCCATAACGAATACAATAGGAAAAGCCAGATAATACTTTAGATGGTATTAGTACGATGATGTCTCTTGGCGAAACATGGATAAATAAATTGAACACTATCTGAACAACTGAATACAATTGAAAACAAAAACGAATCAGATTTCAACTGACAATGCAGACAGAGTCGTCATCGTCATGAAAATATTTATACCTGGCCTCCTCTCAATGCAGCATTTTATCACTAGAATTGCAGCGATTCCTTCCCCTGATCAAGAAAAACCATAATCACAAGATTCAAAACACAAATAGAACAAAATTTCAATTGACAAACACTACCCTGTTTGGTTTGAATGAAACATAAAACATACATGTGATGAGCATTCCAAACAGCAAAAGGAAGCAAGAATATCTTTCGCTAACTAACACAAAGAGCTCATTTGGTAACTTACAACTAGAGATGGTTACCAGAAGTGAAGCGGTCTTGCGAGAAGAGAAGCAGACCACAACTACAAGGATAGGGGGTCAGAAAAAAAGAGAAGAGGAGGAGAAAGATAACAAATCCAGAAACCTTACCATTCGCCGCTCCCGTCGCCGGCTGAAACCCCCAAAATGGTTGCCAATAAACTAGCCAATCGGCCCCCATAAACAACTAGGGGAAGACGACCATCGAGAACCAAGACGCCCAGCACCAATCTCCATCGCCACCATCTTCAGCCGCCTATACCTAAACCGACCACTTTTTAATAAGAAAAATAAACAGAAAAAAGCAGGCGGGAGAGGGAAGAAATGGCAGAAAACGGAGGGAAATAGGGAGGAAGGGGGCGAGATAGAGAGAGGAGGAAAGCCCTCTATGCTATACATAATAACATTTGTCTACAATTACGTACATGATATGCACGTATGGGATGAGAGAGAAGTATAACCTCGGGAGGAGGCATGGAACCAAATGAGAGGGCCAGCGGGGGCAGGGCAAGGGAGAGGACGGCTAAGGCGCTCGGGCCAACGGAGAGGGTGTTCCAGGCCTTGAACCCTGCACCGTACGTGAAGGTGCACCATCGGCGATAGACCGGAGCTCAAAGCTCTGTACACCATATACACCAGCTCCCTCAACATTCTCGCCCAACTGCAATCTTTGTGTGGAGAGAGAGAGAGAGAGAGGGTTTTCTTCTCTTTGAAGTCTAAACGGTAACCTACAAGAATAGACGCTTGGAAAAGATTTATGAAAGATTTTCAATACAGTTGGCATGAACAAAAACAGGGTCAAGGACTTGTAAACGGAAAAGATTTTCAAAAAAGGGTCAAAGATTTACCCAAAGATTTTCAACACAAGTCTTCTTTCACGAGTATTTTCAACAGCTTATTTCTTTGTAGGATGAAGATACTCGTCAGAAAGAACTGACATGGGCACATAATCAATAACTTTAGACGCAATCAGGCAGTGACCACTAGGATTGTGCCCTTCAACACCTACAACCTGCAAAAAAATGCAATCGCCTGGTATCATGGTACAAGTTTAAGAAAGGATAAAGACAGGCGGTCAGGAGATTCTGATATCTTTACCTGGCCTTGGAAAATCGAAAATTGGCTCAGTTTTTGTAAGTTAAGACGCACATGTTGCCCTCCCGAATGCTCTATGCTGTCAGAAGCTCAAGATAACTGAATACCATATTTCACAGCAAAGTTGGAGAGATAACTAAAAGCATCAAGGACTGGCAATACTCTCGACCTTAGTCACATAATCCTTCAAAATGTCCTCCGCTCCCGCACTCAATCCTGGCACTGCGCTCGCACTCTCAATCATCGCTCTCACGAATTTTACTACCTTGAGATGAAATTTATAGACACTTTCACCCCCACGCACATGCTCGTGAATTATACTTCACAAATGCCACACTTAAAAGTGATGTAACTTGTCCCATCCTACCGAGATTCATGAACTCATCTTCGGATTTATTTAAGAATTACTCAAGTGATTGTGAATCTGTGATAGTTTATGCGGTCAAGATACCAAGGAAGCAGGTGCGTTAAGGGCTTGAGACAGAGAATTAGCCATGGATCAAGTGACGCCGTCCCAATTAGAGAAAGCAGTTGCCTAGTAGTTGCCTCGACAATATCTTGACGAACGACTCTACTACAGGACTCATTTGGTTAATGACAACTACCAGCTATAAGAAAGGCTTCTGCATGTCAGGTAATTTCCTATGTGGTCCAATGTGTGTAGTAAAAGAATCTTAATATGAAGGAAAATGCATCAACGTAACATCTACCTAAGAAAAAGAGGAAATTAAAGATGAACGCAAAGGACCAAAAGAAAAGGGCAAGATTACCTGCTCTGCAGCAGGACAGGCTTCTCCTTCAAACGGCCTTCTTCATCACAGCAGATCATGCAAAACAGCAAATACACTTTCCTGAAACAGCAGTTGCATTAGAGTATAGATGTGTTGCTCAATTAGCAATAGTAGAAATGAAGCAAAAAGAAAAAAGAAAGAAATGGGAAACCGTATTGAAATCCATCAGAAGTACTCAACGAAAACAACAATCCTTCAGGAAAAAGTATAAAAGTGATTAAGCGTTCGAACTGCAATTCCTTATCTTTGAATGAGCCAAAGACTCACCGACTAACACAAGGTAATGAAAATTGCTTAGTTATGTCGTCATTTTTTTTTTCATAATTCCCTTTGGGTGAACTATTGTACACAAGAAGGGAAATTAGGAGGAAAAGAAGAGCATATTAAAAGAAGGAAAATTTCCTTTGTTTAGGGAGAGTGAGCGACCAGAAAACCAAATGAGGCAAAATTGTGGAAGTGCTACAAAAAAATTGTCCCTCGATATCTATTCTTAATATCCCCACAATGTATCCTCATTTAGAGGCTCTCTCTCTCCTCCAAACAAAACAGTGTGTTTACTCTTTTATTTGTCTTGCTAGTGTATGGATGACAGAGAGGGGTACAATAGGATCAATCATATTACCTGTGAAGCAACTGTAGGGTCCTTCACTTCCTCACACAACCTCAAAGCAACAAGTGCTGTTGCATGTTTTCTAATTCGATTTTCAAGGAAATTGAACTAGATCATTCAAAGGAAAAAGTTACTGCTTTGCCTGGCAAATGAAGCAAACCATGCTATGAGAAACATCTAGTACCTTGTCTTCAATCTTGTCATACATAAACCTGCAACCTGGTTCAAGCTAGGAGCCATGGATCACCAAGGAACACCTTGCACTGGGTTGTACCCTCATTATTATGTAATCCTCCGAATTCCCATGATCTTCCAGTTTCTTTATGATTTCTGTATTAGGCAGATCATTGAGAGTGGATTGCACCACAAACTTACTTTTTCTTTCCCCAAACGGTGTCACAGATTCTGGTGCCTTTGCAGAAGCAAAACCATTGCCATTAACTTTGTGAGTTGAATCAAGTGGCTCTGGACAGAGTGTATCATTTCTACCCATTAGAGTGCCAAGAATACCTACTTTTGTATCTTCATGTTCATCACTCAGTATCCTACACAGAAAGTTCTTCCATAAGAGGTAAACACAATGATGCTTATATTGCAAGAATGTGTGAAGCTTCTTCCCACCATTTCAGTGATCTTCCAAACTAAATCACTTACAATACAATAATATTTCAGTTCACAATTCTAGAGCAATATTTCGCACTCAAAAGGCAACATTTCCTATGGTTTCCATCTGACTAGGAGGCAATATAGCTTATGGATTTCATCTGACTGAAAGCAACGGAACCCTTAGATATTTAGGCCTTTGCCTGAGGCATCCAAACTTTGGAAGGCCTCATACTTTATGGCAACATTCTACTGGCCTCCAAAAGTATATAGAAAAAAAGGGTTCTTGGCAGAAAGCCCGCCAAAAAAACCTCCTTAAACAAAAGGCCCGACAAAATATGCATCTTGTCCTAGGGGCTCATGTTAAAAGCTAAAAAACCCATTGAATTCAAATTACAAGCATCAACAGAAGATTTACATTTTTTTTGGTAATCACCGACACCAGATATTAAATCTAATCTTTTTCTTATGCCTCACGAAGGATTAGGCTGCCACTAATCTGACTTAATTAGTTCAGCCTTACGTAGTTATGTGCAACACAAAATCAATGAAGCAGATTAAACAACCCAAAAACTATATCAACAACCAAACTTAAAACTGGAGTATGATTCTCACATATCCAGATCATTGGAGTAGAAATGCAAAACCATACTCGTTTTCGATAATGACAGAAAACGGAGGGAGATAGGGAGGAAGGGGGAGAGAGAGAGAGAGAGAGAGAGGAGGAGGAGGAGGAGGAAAGCCCTATATGCTATACATAATAACATTCGTCTACAATTACGTACATGATATGCACGTATGGGATGAGAGAGAAGCATAACCTAGGGAGACGGCGTGGAACCAGATGAGCGGGCCGCCGCCGGCGGGGCGAGGGAGAGAAGGACGGCTGAGGCGCTCGGGCCAACGGAGAGGGATTCCAGGCCTCGAACCCTGCGCCACCGTACGTGAACGTGCACCATCGGCGATAGACCGTAGCCCAAAGCTCTGTACACCATATACATTATACACCAGCACCCTCTCTCCCTCGCCATTCTCGCCCAACTGCAGTCTTTGTGCGGAGAGAGAGAGAGAGAGGGTTTTGTGCAGAGAGAGAGAGAGAGAGAGAGAGAGATTTTTCTTCTCTCTGAAGCCCAAAAGGTTACTTTAAGAACAAGTACAAGACGCTCGGAAAAGATTCGATGAAAAGATTTTCATACAGTTGGCATGAACGAGAAACAAATGGGTCAAAGCACTTGTTAACGGAAAAGATTTTCAAAAACGGGTCAAAGATTTTCAACAAGATTTGCAAGCCTTCTTTCACGAGTATTATTTCCTTGATTTAAATTTGAATCACTTTCATAGCAGCGTAGGGAATTTTTCAATGATGTCTGAATGTGGTACTAGGGCATGAGGCTTTCATTTAATAAGAATTTTTAGATCAGATTTTAGATTAATTTAAGCCTTTGGATTAAAATCACTCCTAAAAAATAAAATGATTTTACGTTTTTTCAGCCTAAAAATGTACTCCCTCCGTCCGGATTTAACGGTCCTTTTTTGGAGTTCGTGCCATTTTTCAATCGATTATATCTTTTAATTTATAATGTTTTACGTGATTTCGAAAACATCGAATTAAAGAATTAATCGAGATCTATCAAACAAGATCCATATTCGATATGAAATTTATTACGGATTTAAAGATATAACCCATTTTTTAGCCGGTTAGAATAGAACTAGGGTCAATTAAATCCGGACGGAGGTAGTAATTATTTATACTTACCATAAACGATGGCGTTTCTTACTATATCTTATGCTTACACTTACCACAAAAATATTATACACTTACCACAACTAAAGGCTATGCTCTAGGTAGCAGGTTTCAACTTTTTTAGCAAATAAATGTACATTTTTGCAGAAATTATTTTAATTATTGGGAATTTATAAATTCACACAACTTTTTGTCCTTTTGCTAATTATTTGTGTAACAGACAACCAAATAATAGGTGAAAATATAATATAATTAAAGAATATTTAATTTGTAGACTAATATTTGTATAACAATTTGTTAAACTAAATATTTAAGCCAAAAAATGCCTTAATTTTAAATTAATTTTGTTAATATATTTCTAATTAAAGTATTTTTAAGTAAAAAGCAACTTAAAAATATTGTTGTGAAAAATAATAATTCATTTATTATTTTGAATGACTTACAAAATTTACTTAATATTTTATTATAAATATAAGCTACGAATTTTTAATTAATATTGTTAATATATACGCTTAAATTACTTTTAAGTGTCAATCAATTGATAAATATTATTCTGAAGACCATTATTTATTTATTGTTATGATAATTTATTAATTTACTTAATTGTAAGGACGAGTACAAACATAACAATTAATAATAGTATAATTGACATTAGACTATTCAATTAGTGCTAGAGTGACGATTAATTGCCATAATCGATGATAGTAGTCTGAGTCATTTTACTAAGAGCTTAATTGATTGATCATATTAAATGAGTGATGATTGAGCATTAATGTTGCGGTGATGCATATTTTTTGAACTTCATGCTATGGTGATGATTGATTGATCATATTCAATAAGTGATGATTGATTATAGTATCCAGAGTCATTAGTCAATTGTATTAATCCTATGTAGTGATAATTTTTTTTGAACTTCATGGTATGGTATCAAAATCATGAAGGAAAAAAAAAAGGTTGTGGAGTATTACCTTTTCATCGATTGAATCTATGAACCTAATTTTTTGCCAAAATCAATGAGACCAAAGAGTATTTTTGTTCTATCGACCCTCAAAATGAGATCTGAAACGGAGAAGACACTACAATGGAAGAAGAATTGAAAATAAAAAATAGAAATCAAAATCAGTCTTGACCTAAAAAGGAAGATACATTCTTTTCACCTCATCATACACGACCAAATTCTGAACTCAGTTGTGGTGGTGGAGATGTGGTTGTTGCCAAGGGTTTTCTCTATGGTGGAGTGAGGCAGCGCTGACTTAACACTGTGGTCTTGACTCTTAAATTGTGCATCGATGAGTCTGTGCGTACGTAGTGCAGTGCTACCACATATCCCCAATAGGATCCTCAGCTTTCTTCGTCGATTTTGATACGACCTTCTTTCCCCACTTTCCCAACACATTCTTCACCGAATCCGCCTTATCTACTCACATCTTAATCAAAAGAAAGAAAGAAGTCAGTAACATGCAAAGAAGTCAGGAATGGGTAAAAAGGGTGCAGTTGGGGCTAGGAAGGGGTGCAATGGCGGCAACAAGGAAGGAGGGAAATGGTGGCAAAGGTGGTTCTCGCCAGTGGTGGAGAGAGAGAGAGTCAGCAGTTGCATGGTGTTTTGGATTTTGAATCTTAGATCAGTTGGGCACATGTCGCCGGGGGAGGAGAGCGACATACTCGTTGTCTAAGAGGGATGAGAACGAAAGTTGCGTAATAGGATTTTGGAATTGGGAGAGAGGAATAGAAAAGAGGGATTGGTGGTGTGAGGTCAAATTTGTATAAAAAAAAAAAAAGGAAAGAAAAAATAAAAGAGAGAGAGAGAGAGAGAAGAAAAGTTAAAATTTGAATGTAAACAAAAGGGGCTTAAAATTAATATTTTGGTAAATAGTAAAAAATGGGATTAAAGGAATTTTTTATAAATAGTAAAAAAGGAATTTTATTGCATATTTATTTTCTAAAAAAAAGAAAAAGTTAAAAGTGATTTTTGAAAGTAAAAAAAAAAAAAAAGGTTAACGCCTTCTGTTAGCTCCATCCGTTACCAATTAACGAAATTGAACGTCGGGGGCCTATTTGTTAACGGAATGGTAAGTTCATGTGTCTTTTTGCTATTAGTTAAAGTTCATGTGATTTTTTGCAAATTGACTAAAAGTTCAGGGGCTTTTTTAATTTTCCCTTCTTCTAAACCTAACTTATTTCTTCGTTTTGTATGTTTTATTCATTTTTCCTGAATTTTTATTAGATTCGCGTGATTTATTTTGGATTAATCATCCGTCTCGACAAAAAAAGTCTAAAAAGTACAAATTATAACCAAAAGTAAAAAAAAAAAAAGGTTCACGAAAGACAAAAAAAGTATCAAATAGTTTTCTTTTGAAGTTTGAGTGCCGTCTTATTTGAATTTTTTCAACATCAGTCCATATTTCTATACTTTTCTACTATAATTCATTTCGTCAAGACGAACGATTAACCCCTAAAAGTACGTCGAAATGCTAAACAAAAAACTGCGAAAAGTAAAAAATACCTAAATAAGTTCCAAACTTATAATTAAAAAAATGCAACCCAATAGTGTCTGGCTTCCAAAAAAATTTCACCATGTTTGTTTGGGGATTTAGGCTGCGTTCTTTTGCACTTAACTTAAAATGAGTTAATTTGTTATTATTTGAATTTTTTTGGCATTTGTTAGTTTTGAGCCAAACTTTTGTGGATTGTTGATTAGTCTCAACGAGAAGAATCAAAAATTTTAAAAATTTTTACTTTTACCCAAATATTTTGAGAAATAACCAATTTTTAGTAGAAAAGGTGAAATACGTTGAATTATTTTGAGAAATAAGTGGTTATTTCCCAAAATATTTGGATAAAAGTTAAAAAAAATTTACTTTTCCGATTGCTCTCGTCGAAACGAATCAATAATTCACAAAAATTTGTCGCAAGTCTAACATGTGAAATTTTTTTAAATAATGACAAACCAACTCTTTTTAAGTTAAATTTAAGTTATTATTAAGTGTAAAAGAACGCAGCCTTAGAATTTTGGATTTTCTTTCTGTGCATGGTCTCCAATAATTTTTTTCTTAATCATTATTCTCATTTCTCTAACCACTCATTACCTAAAATCCAAAATCCAAATACCATAATAAACATGGTTGAATGGTGGAGATTAAACCAACAGATCCAACGGTTCAAGAATAAGGGGGTATGATTCTCCCAAACCGCCTGTGGGAGCATCATAGCTGGAGAGAGTGAGAGAGCAGATGAAGAGTTCGAGAAGATTGTTGGGTGCACTGGAAGGGGTGCACCTTGCGAAAAGAACAACCCGTTTCAACCCTCAAACCCGACAAACCCCCTATTTGCCACCTCTAACAAATAGGCAAAACCCTATGGGTCTTTTAGCTATATAAGCCAATTGATTTTTTTTTGTCTTATTTAATTTTTTTTGTTTTTGTAAGTTTCGCGTCAATTTTTTTTTATGAATTTTTGGTTCTACTCGAAGAGACGAATTAAAAAAGTAAAAAATTATGGTCCAAACTAAATTTATTTGAATAAAGAAAAACATCAACTGAAAGGTCAGATTTTTTGCGTCTTTGTGTGTGTGTGTGTGTGTGTGAGAGAGAGAGAGAGAGAGAGAGAGAGAGAGAGAGAGAGAGAGAGAATTTTTGACTTATTTTTGTCGTTATTTAAAATAATTTTGAATTTTGATCATAACTTTTTATTTTTCGTTTCCTCTCAACGAGACGAATCAAAAAATACAAAAAATCGACGCAAAATTTACGAAATGTAAAGGCGTTGTTTGGTTGGTAGTTTAGTTTAATTTAGTTTGATAGTGGGTAAAGAGAGAAATAAGGTAATAATTAGAGAGAGGAATAATGATTAGAGAGAGATAGAGAGAGAAATGAAATTAATAATTTGAAATATAGGGTAATGATTAGAGAAAGATATAGGGTAATGATTAAAAAATAAAACTAAAACTAAAGATAAATGGCACCGAACACAGAGAAAAATTTTAATTGTCTTTCATTAGGGAATGTGAAGAGAATAATTGAATCAATGTGTGTGGTTTGTAAAGGTATGGTTGGTTCCATTCCGTTTAAAAAAAAAAGGTTTGGCTGGTAAATGGGATCCATGTGGACCCCATTTTCTTTGTTTTGTTTGAAAATTCCTTTCCCGGGAGCCAAGAGGGATAGAAAGGAACAGTACGTGAAATGCAGACATTCGAAAATTTTAGATTTTATTTGGGTCGTTTAATATCAATCCATATTGAACCAATTTTAATCCATCAAAACTCATTGAAATATGGATTTATATGGGTTCAACCTATATCAATCCATATATAATATGAGCGGGTTGGATTGAATTGGATTATAAAGTCGGTGGATTAGACGGGTTAAAAAATATGAGTTGATATTGCCACTTTTACATATTCTCAATTGACAAAGAAGATTTCACTCTTATTAGAGTCTCCCACGGGCAATCTGGGAGCCCACAAAAATCAAAAAGTTTTCTCAGAATCTCAATTCATGATCAGTACAGCTCTAGCCATGGCATCCGATCGTGCACTATAGTTTAAGAGAGCCTCCCTTCGGGCTTCACGGGAAGCTCTAAGAATCCAAGATAGAGTCCAAGGATAAGGGAATTGCCCTAAATATTCTTCCTTCATTATCAAGCCATGACCCCTTAACCGTTGTTAACCAAAAGCGGATGGTGTATTTGTGTGTGGATGGGGCAAGGAAGGAGGCCAAATCCTTGGAAACCTTCTTAAAAAATAAGTACTTATTTTGCTACTTCTCATTCAAAAATAAAAAGGGTCATTTCATAAAATCTAAATAAAAAGTTCCATTCACATTTTCAAACTCAAAAATAATGTAAATGAAAAAATAAATAAATTTTATTTTTTGCACCGTATAAAAGATCTCAATGAGATCTATCAAACAAAATCCATAATGGTAGGAAAATTATTTGCGTAAACACATGATTTTTGAGCTTGAAGTTGCCTTATACAAAAAATAAGACTGTTGCTATGATAATGGGCGCCGGCGAAGAGAAATCGTACCGGCGGCCGCCCCGGGCCGTCTCCGGCCACCGGACGGCCGATCCGAGCTGTCCAAAAATTCTATAAAAAAAAACCGAGGGGGTCTACGCAGGAATCAATGGCATCCGAGGTGTGTAGGGTGATTGATCCGAGCACCACTTTTCCGTGTATCTATGATCAAGCACCCTACATGGAAAAGGGGTGCTCGGATCAAACACCCTACACACCTCGGATGCCGCTGATTCTCGCGTGAGCCCCCTCGGTTTTTTTTTGTAGAATTTTTGGACGGCTCGGATCAATCGTCCGGTGGCCGGAGACGGCCTGGCGCGGCCGCCGGTACGATTTCCCTCTCTGGCGCCCATTGGTACCTATATAAATTATGAAAAATAAGCACTTCCTTCTTATTTTTTGGGGAACAAGTTTTCTTATTCAACAAAAAAAAAAGTTCTTATTTAGGTTGTGGAACACAGCCTGAGTGGGTTAAGTTTCTGTGCAAATTCGCCGGATGGTTCCACTATACACCTTCACTCAGCCTCTTGCCACAGCTCCAGTTTCCTTCAAACTGAGCTCTTAGCGATTCTCCTAGTGGTTAGAGCATCCGCACCAGTCTCTCTAAATTTTGGACTAAATTAGAGAGGAAAAAGTCACTTTATTACTTTAGCTATTCACTTTTAAAATGTTTACTGCATCAGACTCTCTATTCTAACTAGGTCCTATAAATATAATATTTTCTTTGCCTATTTGTACATTCTTTATTAGTATTGCAACCAACAAGCCGGTTGTTTGGATCAGCACTTCTATCGTACATTTCTATCGCAAGCGTGTAGCTAGGGCTCACTCCGGGTCCCACAAAGTACAAAAAA
The DNA here is from genome assembly GCA_014282245.1 of Rhododendron simsii. NCBI lineage: Eukaryota > Viridiplantae > Streptophyta > Magnoliopsida > Ericales > Ericaceae > Rhododendron > Rhododendron simsii. The sequence continues at coordinate 16,328,023 of CM024955.1, forward strand.
TATTCATAAATTTTAAAATAATTTTTTATGGTGCCCTGTAAAAAATCTGTTCTAAAGGATATTTGTAAGTATTTTTTTTGAATTCGTAGGGTAAAACGGAGTAGTTGAGCAGTTTTCCCAACGAATATCAAAAAGTACTTATTGGTATATGTTGAAGTTGATTTTTTTATAAGGTCCCATATAAATTTATGGATATTTTTTTTGTATTTTTTGAAACCCGAAGTTTACCCCACACGCGTGCAATAGAAATATGGGGTAAAAATTAGAGGTAAGGCTAGACATTCTGGTCATTGGATTGGGACGTGGAACAAGATTTTAGATGAAGACAAAATTCAATTCAAACCAAAAACATTAAAATATTGCTAATTGAGTGAATAGTCCCTCGCTGCAAGAAGCAAGGAACTGTAGCAAATGTTAGATTACCGAATTCCCAAACGAGGCTGATGCAGCTCCATTTCTGTGTCTTTCCTCGCTATTTTAGTTTTGAAAGGGAAATAAAGAGTGAGATGTGGATGCCCTTAAATGGTCTTTTTACATCACAATTATAGTGTTGCATATATCTTTTCCTGATTGCTTAATAAATGTTGGAATGCAAAATCAGAATGAGTGTCACTTTGCTAACACAGAATTTTAAAGCTATCTTCTTGCAGGATTTTCAAAGTTTAGCGAAGGTACATCATTAGGTCCATTGTCTTACGAGAAAGGTGCTGACATCAAATTTTTTTTTATCAGCAATATTTTTTTTAATCTTCAAATTCAAAAATTACAAATATTAAAGGACAAGGGCACAAAAAAATTAAATTACTGAATCTCAAGGCGTTACATCATTTGTTCCGGTGAATCAACCATTATGGAATAAAGCTAGGGTTGCACTCTCATTTCCCTTGCATCTCTTACTCCTAGTTTGTTGTTGTAAAGCCTAGAGCGCTCTATGGATTTAGTTACAAATTGATTAATCTTTGTCTCGTTTTAAAAACAGACTTTGCTGATACAATGTCAAATGTCATAATAATTAGAACTCTCCCTAATACCAATTGATTTTAGGAGAGATCGTAGAAAAAGTGGTCCAATAATTGTATTTCCTTGAATTAATTTTACACTAGTATTGAACCTGTGCCATGCACAAAAGGAACCAAAGAAAATTATTAAAATGTTTTACAAAAAAATATACATGATTTTTACTGCTTTGTATTCTGTTTAAATTTCTTTAAACAAATAGAAAAAAATGATAAACAAACAAATGATATATACTCCTACTACTGTAAATTTACATGTATTTTCCTGCTCTTTCAAAAACAAAAAATCCTTTTCAGGAGAGAGAGAGAGAGAGAGAGAGAGAGAGAGAGACGATGAAGAGTTTGAGAAGATTGTTGCGTCGGGGACTTGTATGCAGAAGAACGGAGCTTTGCACCGGAAGCGGTGCTCCCTACGCTTCTCGCCGCCTCTTGCTACTCGATTCTTCTGCCGCTTCAACCTCGCAAAATCGCTCAGCTTCGTCCGCTTTCCCACCCTTCAAATCTACCTCTATTCCTCCATTCCACTCCTCAAAATGGGACCTTTTAAGAGGTTCGTTTATACTCGAAATATCTACGATTATGTATTGGGATTAATGTTTCTTAATGCACTCTGTTTGGTTATTGGGAAAAATAATGACGAATTGGAAATCGAGCTAGTTGTTTTTTGTTTTGTTTTTAGGACATGAAGAAAACTCCAACCTCTTTGCGTTGTCTAGATAATCCCATTTGTGAAAGTCGTGCTGCGCGTAGTTTGTTTTCTTGAACTCAAAAAGAATAGAGATGGGCACATGAAGCGTGTGCAAATCGTGTTATGCAAAAGATGGATAGAGGAAAATCTTCACTTTAGATTGATATCTAATGAAATCTGAGATGTGAAGTTAAAAAGAGGGGGAACAAAATTGGGGTGGTAGTTTTTTTTCGTCCTCTTGGCCGTTTCTTTAAGCAGTTAAGAAGGTAATTTAGGAAATTAAAACAAGAGTTAGCCTTGAAACTGAGAAGAAACAGATTATAAGAATTGAGCTCTACCCCCATAATACAGGGATTTATTTGACCAAAAATGCACTCTATTCAGAATTTTCTCCTAAAACAGATTACAATCTACAGGCTTGAGTCTAGTAGGGATTAAGGGGACCCCTAGATACTTGACAGGAAGGAAGCTTTCAGGAATGAAATGTATAGAGTTCAGCCACACCTTCGGATCATTATCCACACAGGCGAGAAATGTAGAACTTTCCTGCAGATTTGGTTGAAGTCCAGAGAACAAATAAAAGTCAGCTAACACTTCCTTAATAAGATGAAAAGATCCAGCATCTGCTCCACACAACAGGAAGAGGTCATCAACAAAAACTAATTGAGTAAGGTCTAGCTTGCTGCATTTAGGATGATGAACAAACCCTAAAAGATGTATGAAAGTTGTGCTGCATGTGGTTCGTTTCCTTGAATTCAAAAAGAATATATGTTGTCATTGTAATTCAAATCTTATGGTGGTGTTATTAACTTATTTTGGTTAGGGCAGAGGAGAACCATGTTTATCCAAACACAATCTACTCCCAATCCTTCATCCCTCATGTTTTATCCGGGAAAGCAAGTTATGGAAGTTGGGAGCGCTGACTTTCCTAATGCTCGCTCAGCAATGAATTCACCCCTTGCAAAAGCCCTCTACGGCATTGATGGTTAGCTTGCTTAACTTTTCTTCATGCACTGTTGTGACCTTTCAGAATACTCACTCATTGAACCATGTGGCAGGTAGCTTATGTTACTCTTTTGTTCTCAACAAGCAATTTATTCCACCCGTTTCTTCAATTACAATTAGAAAGGGTTATTGTTTAATCATTTCAAGTGCTAAGATTGACTTTATGAGAATAACCCTCATGTTTTGTTTTAAGAAACTAAGAGTTGGTTACGCCTCTCATTGTTTATAGTTATTCTTTCAGAGGACGGTGTCCTTAATTTCTTTGAATGCCATTTACAGTGGTTATGCTGGGGTTTTAGATAGGGAAAACAACACTAGAGGTGTAGGTTAGCCGAGCAGATACTTTTTTAGGAAGTCTCAACATATGTGGATAACCAGCTAGACTCAAAGTTCCAATAGATTGGATAATTTACCAGTAATTCTTATGATGTTGAAGTACTAAATAAGATTTGTATGACATTTAAAATGACAGGGACCAGACTATATATTCTAAAGATTTTGGTTGAAACATGTTTTTGTGGTTTGTTAACAGGTTAAAGAAGCCCTCTTGAACCTCACATAATTTTTAATTGCATGCTAACATAGTTTTCAGCTTTTGTTGTTGGTTCATAGTGGCTGCATGCATGAACAATTACTTTTGTAGGGACAAAGATATGTGACTCGAGCTGAGAAAAATTAAGCTGATATGACCACCAGTGACGGAACAAAGTTTACTGGTTTTGAATGGAGTTCATTATCAGTCCATTGGCTAAGCTACTGTCTTATGCTTTGGAAGCCCGAATGGGTTATGGGCCTCGTTTTAGTTGAGAGACTTTTTGGCCCAATTAAAGTGTCCGGTGTGGCATCTAACTTTCTTTTTATGATTTTAGTATATTTTTCAATGCATTTCCATTCTTATGCATTAGAGAGGTTTGATGCGTTTGAGTCCATGGATTAACTCAAATCAGCTTGAGTGTTTGTTCAACTCCCAATTTGTCCGTTAGCTGCAAGGAGTGCAGAAATTTTAGACCATGTTTTGTGTATGATTTATTCTACTTTTCCATTTCCCTTTTCTTTGTGTTCAAGGTAATGAGGCTGTAATGACTCAAGAGGCATATGATTTTGTAAGCACCATAATCTACCTCCAAAACTGGAGGAAGTTTAGTTACCCTTGATTATCAGATTTACCAAGAGAACTCAGATTTTATTATGCCTTAATTTTTTTCTTTTTCTTGCCTGCTTTTGGATTGGGTTCTAGGATGAGCCTAAATAGTGAATTACTTATACCATAAACATGTCTTCGGCACTTGGTGGTTTCTTGAACGCTTCGCAAGCATGCACTCTAGTCTTGTTTCTATTGTATGAATGGTTTGGGTTAATAGTTGGCCATTTTCAACTTGCTAGTGTCTAGGTGATGCTACTTATGTGTTGTTAAAAATACATTTATTTGGTGATTGACGACAATGACGAACTAGACTAATTCTTTTGCTACAGGAATTACTCGGGTTTTCTTTGGGTCAGATTTTATAACAGTTACGAAATCAGACGATGTTTCATGGGATATTATGAAGCCTGAAATTTTCGCTGCAATTATGGACTTCTACACTTCTGGGAAGCCACTCTTTCTTGACTCAAATACTGCAGCTTCCATGGACACAGCTATCCACGAAGTAAGTTGATTCTTGTTCTTCTGAATTTCGTGATGTTTATGGATTCCGAGTCTTGCTGCGAGAGTACTCTCATGAGTACTTCTTGAGAGAACACCTTGAGGCATGTCTCTGCGGCTGAATTGCTCCAGGTTCATGTCTCAAGTTTTGGGGTTAAAAATGTCATGCCTTAGTTGCACCTTTAAGGCTGAAATGTGCCGTTTATACTCTGCTGAACACATGGGTTCTTGCTACAAAACTGTTTGTGACTTGAACTTCTAACAATTGGTCTATGCCTACATTTTTCACGTTATGTAAAGCAAAGTTCATGTCACACCAAAGAAGTTTTTTAACTTCTAAACAAGCCATTGGTGGCCAATTTATTTATACTAACAGAGACCATTCTAATTTTGATTCAATCTTGTTGACAGTACTCATGATTACCCCCAAAAATGGCAGCACTCCCAGTATTTGTTACAATTATCTATCTATCTATCTAGGAGTCATTTTTAGCAGAAATACCTATTTTTTGGCAGGTAAAAAGTAATATAAGTTTGTGTTATCATTTATCAACTTGAATTCTTCATCTATGGCTGGATGAACTGGCTATCACTCTAAGACTGATCTTCGGAAAGACCAAAGGAACAACTTGCTTTGAGACAAGTTGAAGTTTTATTTGAATGACTAGTTAGGGATGTGTTGTTTTTTGGAGTCAAAGATAAAACGCATCCATTGGGAACACTTGGAGTTTGTTTGGTTTGGGTTTCGAGGGAGGTTTTTTTGGGTAATAAGTGGAGAGAGATAGAGATATGACAGTAATAATTAGAGAGAAAATTTATTGGGGACCGTGCACAGAGGGAGGGGGTTAGTTCACAAAGTTAACAGTCTTGGAGTCTTGGAAGTTGGAACTAATGTCATTAAATTCCCACAGAAAAAGTAACGCAGTACTCCTTGCGGTGAGCCATCAAATAGGTACGGCACCCAGTGGAACGAATACATCCAGATTAGGTCTTGAAACATTATGCTATGCATGTTGCAAATGGATCTCTTTCTCTCACTCTTTATCCTATGTCCACAGAAAACTTTATCACAACTATTGATGTGACAAAGTAGTTGTTTGCCTTTCATGTCTGTGTTTACGAGTCTTGTGCTGCTTTGTTTGGTGGTTAACATGTCAAATATTTCAAGATACTTTGGCATTGGTTGCCCATGTCATGTTGGTGGACACTACTTAAAGACAAATATCAGACACTTTCCGCATGAAGACAAATACAAGAAACATTGTAGAATCCACCTTCTCTTTCCCACTCTGATTCTACACATTGTTGACTTTTTTCATTCCTGAAGGAAAAGTTTCACTTCTGTTTGGAACGATAACTTCTTTTGATAAAGTTGGTATTCTGGAGTCTCTTTACATGCAGGTGGTGGAACATTACGACTTAAAAACAGCACGCATGTGAGAAATTCAATTTGGACACTTGATATAAAAGGACTTCATCAAAACGGTCTAGAATTAGTTGGGAAAATGTCCAATTACAAGCTTACTACTGCACTGTACAGCACGTAGTTTGAAGATGAATTTCTATCATGTTGTACATGCTAAAATATGCAACAATCAAAGTTGGTGGCTCCTTTTCCCGAAATGAAGTTACGGGAGGTTTTTGAAAGTCTGTTGTATTGCACTAATGAATGAAGGTGTGCTTCTCTTGGTTTTAGTATACCAAGTTACCAATTGACTACATTTTCTAGAAAACAACCTTTGGTGACTCGTTTCAGAAGAACATAGCCAATTGGACTTTGGTATCAAAACCGAAGGTAATTAATTATTTGAGAAAGGGGTTTTCTTTGCTTTTGTGTTGATGGTACTGTTTCTAGGAGTGTAATCAAAACAGACTTTTCACTAGGTTATTGTGTTACAAATTGGAAGTGTTTCTATGTGTCATGACATTGTGAGTTATAGTTGTGAAGCCATATTGCGTCTCTATAAGCATAATAAAAGAGCTACAACTGGTGTGTTGAGCACTGTTCATGCATATTGCATCTTACAGATTTATTAACATGTGTACAGACTACAGAGCTCATCGATTTGGCTTGCTTTTACATTTAGACATTGAAAAATTGGTTGAAAGAAAAGCTACAGCTCTGGTTACAACCAAGGGGTGCTATCACTAATAGATGATATGATTATGTGCAGCTGTTAATGGTAGTTGGTCCAAAAGTTACAATCGTTCTCATGCTCATTATTGCAGGATGATTCAGAAACTGTTGCAATGATTAAAGAACTGTTAGAGACTCGTATCCGACCTGCTGTACAAGATGATGGGGGAGACATTGAGTATCGAGGATTTGATCCGTATGTTTCTTGTTTCGTTTGAAGTAGCTTTTGCATGAATTTAACAGAAACTTTTTATTTGTAAGACTCCATAATTTGTTTCTTATTCATATGTTTCCCTTGCTTAGAGATACTGGAATAGTCAAACTCAGGATGCAAGGAGCGTGTAGTGGGTGTCCCAGCTCATCTGTTACCCTAAAATCTGGCATCGAGAATATGTTGATGCATTATGTACCTGAGGTAAATAGTGTTTACTCCATTCTATTTCTCATTGTACCCAACACTTAGAACCATGTATTTAACTTCTTCTTTTTTCCTTCCCCAGTAAATAATACCATGGATTGAGCTTTGTAAACATAGATATGATAATGAGGGTAAACAGTGATCAACCAGTCTCTGTTGAAGTTTAGAATGCTTACAAAACTCTAGTATAGGAGGGTACGGAACTCTTAATGTTTGAGTAATGCAGTCATCAGAAAATTATTTATTGATTACCTGTGTCCGGATCCAGAATTCAGTATTGTATTCTTTTTAGGAAGTCCTATTTGATCTTGAAGTAGTTTAATTAGGACTGTGAGAGACTTAGGTGAAACAGTGTGAGGTTATTAGGTCAGGTTGGGATATTTTTAGTGGATATCTATACGGAGTTTTTTGAAGTCTTTATAGGGCTTGTGGATTTGGTGAAATTGGACTCTAAAGGTGAATAACGTGAATGTTCAGAAGACTCTCTCTCTCTCTCCACTTTGCTGACCCCACTTTTGATGAGATTTTCCACAATCTCATCTTGGAAACTGGGAGATACTTTTGATGGAAAGCTTAGGGACTTATTAGTCGGCAACGATTTGGAGATGTAATGAGAAGGAAAAGTGTAAAACTGTGTAGCTTGTCGTAATTCATATTGCTTACCACCAAGCGTACATCAACATTGGTTGGACAAATGGAGTAGCAATTTTAGCTTTGTCTCTCACATCATCGAGTTTAATTATCATTACCTGAAATTTCTGTGCAGGTTAAAAGCGTTGAGCAGGAACTTGATGATGAAGATGAAGCGGCAACGTTACCTGGTTAGATTGAGAAATTTAGTTGGTTTTCGTGTTCATGTATTTTGAGCCACTCCTGAATATAGTGACCCAGATGACTGTGAAGTCTGAATAACCCTTGTTTACAGGGAGTAAGTGTATCAACGTATTGTTCCCCTCCCCAAAAAAAAAAAAGAAAAGCCTTGTGTATTTATTGAGCAAATTTATTTTAGGAACACCAAAAAAGGAGAGAGCAAAGTTTAGGGAAACGTGAAGCATGGACTGGTTATGTTTCATGGAATATTAAATTGATAGTAGCGATTTTGGGGATTTTTTTCTTGTAATTTTTGTATGAGGTGGTATTCTCTATTTGGTTGTTACTACTTGTTCTTAAGTGCTAATTTGTGACTGCAGAGAAAAGTTTGTTAGCCGACTGGAATTCATAAAAATGTACGATTTTGTCCATTTGGATGTATATTTCAACCCTTGGTTGGAACCTCTTTCCCCTTCTCCTTGATAATATATATTACTTTTGCCGATTAAAAAAAATGTTAAACGGCCCATAGGAAAATAGCGAATCCGGATTCTTTGTGAGAATCTCCTTATCTCCATATGAGGATCTTGTGAGGGTTTTAATATGGAGTTGCTAACACATCAATGAATAGATCTAACGGTACACAACGGTTTTTATTTCTTTCTTTTTTCTTATCCTCAACAACTTTTCTTTTTGTCGTTAAGTAAATGACCCCGTTTTTGGAACATTTTCTAACGGAAAGTAAACGAGGTAAATCCCATTCTCATTACAAAAAGCGCTCTCTCTCTTTCGGGTACCCCTTCAACTCTGTGCAGGTCCTATTGCCATAAAATTACCTCTGATTTCTTCCTATATTTCAAGTGAATTTGTGAGTTGTTGTAGAGCCCCACTTCAATTTCTATGGGAAATAGTATTTTGTTGCTTGCTGGGAGTTTTTAATTCAAATGAGAAATTGAGAAAATCATTGGAACAATGATTTGTTTCAACTTTCAAGCCAAGGTATATAAGGTTGGGATTTTCTTGAGATAATTGACCTTCATAGTTGAAATTTCATGGATACTTTACTCAAAGACTCATAACAAGTAGGAACAAACCAGTAGTTTAGAAACCCTAACATTTAGATCCAAAATAAGGAGATCTCAACGCTGGATATCCAAAAAAAAAAGTAAAAGAAATCTAATTTTGGCAATTTCAAATTGGATTCCATGGCAAACACATGAATTTGGGAAATAAAAAAATAAATCTAGGTTTCGGTCGAATTGAGAGGGAGCGAACCATTTTCGCCATGGATGTGGGAAGAAGTGGCTGTGCATGGAGAAGATATCGGTTTGGAGTTTTCTCCCATTTACTCTGTAAGGTTTTTATCCCCAAAACGGTTTGTTTGGATTAAAAAAAATGGAAGAACCAATACAGACCGCTGCATCTGGTATTGATGTGTTGGCAGCTCCACATTACAACCCTTGCAAGATCCTCATTGAAGATTTTAATCCGAAGAATGCTCTCTCTATATAATTCTTAGAGGATATTCATAATAGATACGCACAAAAATACAAAAAGATCAAACGGAGTTCTAGGAAAGTCTTTTTAGTTCTCTTTATCATAAAAGACCAATCCAAACTTTTGCACCGTAGATTTGAGGGTGATATTCGATCCTTGTGGATTTGAGGGTGATTGTCGGTTTACCTTCTTTTTTTTGTTATCCTCTTTTTAAATTTAGATTTTTTTATTCTCTTTTTAAATTTAGATCAAGTGTGTGACTTTGTGGGATATTTTTTGTGCGCTTCCGTTGCGGGTGGGATCAGACATTCCCCAACAGAGGCAACGATGAAGAGTTTGAGAATATTGTTGGGTCGGGGACTTGTATGTAGAAGAACGGAACCATACACCGGAAGCGGTGCTCCCTACACTTCTAGCCGCCTCTTACTGCTCGATTTTTCTGCCACTTCAACCTTGCAAAACCGCTCAGCTTTATCCGCTCTCCCATCATTCAAAATCAAATCTACCTCTATTCCTCCATTCCACTCCTCAAAATGGGACCTTCTAAGAGGTTTGTTTATTCTCGAAATATATACGTAAGATTATGTATTGGGATTATGTTTCTTAATGCCCTCTGTTTGGTTATTGGGAAAAACAATGACGAAAACTGCACTCTATTCAGAATTTTCTCCTAAAACAGATTACAATCTACAGGCTTGAGTCTGGTAGGGATTAATTGGACCCCTAGATACGTGACAGGAAGGGAGCTTTCAGGAATGGGAATGATAGAGTTCAGCCACACCTTCGGATCATCATCCAAACGAGCAAGAAATATAAAACGTTTTTGCAGATTCAATCCTTCATCCCTCATGTTTTATCTTGGAAAGCAAGTTATGGAAGTTGGGTGCGCTGACTTTCCGAATGCTCACTCAGCAATGAATTCACCACTAGCAAAGGCCCTCTTCGGGATTGATGGTTAGCTTACATAATTTTTCTTCGTGCACTGTTGTGACCTTAATTTCAGAATACTCACTCATTGAACCATGTGGCGGGTAGTTTGTTACTCTTTTGTTCTCGACAAGCAAATTATTCCACCCTTTTCTTCAATTACAATTAGAAAGGGTTATTGGTTAATCATTTCAAGTGCTAAGATTTACCTTAGGAGAATAACCCTCATGTTTTGTTTTATAAGGAACTAAGAGTTGGTTACGCCTCTCATTGTTTATAGTTATTCTTTCAGAGGACGGTGTCCTAATGCCATTTATAGTGGTTATGCTGGGGTTTTAGAGATGGAAAACAGCGCTAGAGGAGCTGGTTAACCTAGCATATACTCTTTTAAGAAGTTTCAATATATGTAGATAACCAGCTAGACTCGAAGTTCCAATCGAGAGGATAATTTTCCGGTAATTCTCATGATGTTGAAGTGCTAAATAAGCTTTGTTTGACATGTAATGGGTTAAAGAAGCCATCTTGAGCCTCACATAATTTTTGATGCAAACCTAGTTTTCAGCTTTTGTTGTTGGTTCATAGTGGCTGGCTGGCTGCATGCAGGAACAATCACTTTTGTAGAGCTGAGAGAAATTAAGCTGATATGACCGCCAGTGACACAACAAAGTTAACTGGTCTTGAATAAAGTTCATGCTATCAGTCCAATGGCTAAGCTACTGTCTTATGCAATATGCTTTGGAAAGCCCAAATGGGTTGTGGCCTCGTTTTAGTTAAGAGACTTTTTGGCCCAAGTAAAGTGTCCGGTGTGGCGTCTAGAGACTTTCTTCATGATTATTCTCAGTCGATATTTCAATGCCTTCCCATTCTTCTGCATTAGAGAGGTTTGATGCTTTTGAGTCCATGGAGTAACTCCAATCAGCTCGAGTGTTTGTTCAACTCCCAATTTGTCCACTAGCTGCAACGAGTGCATAAATTTTAAACCATGGCTTGTGTATAATCTATTCTATCTTTCCATTTCCCTTTTCTTTGTGTTCATTATGTGTTCAAGGTAATAAGGCTGTAATGACTCAGAGGCAGATGATTTTTTAAGCACCATAATCTATCTCCAAAAACTTGAGGATTTAGTTACCCTTGATCGTCAGATTTACCAAGAGAACTCAGATGATATTATGCCTTCAATTTTTTATTTTTCTCGCCTGCTTTTGGAATTGGGTTCTGGGATGAGCCTAAATAGTGAATTACCTATACAGTAAACACGTATTTGGCACTTGGTGGTTTCTTGAACTCTTTGCAAGCATGCACTCTAGTCTTGTTTCTATTATATGATAGGGTTGGGTTAATAGTTGGCCATTTTCAACTTGCTAGTGTCTAGGTGGTGCTACCTATGTTCTGTTAAAAATACATTTATTTGGTGATGGATGACAATGACGAGCTAGACTAATTCTTTTGCTACAGGAGTCACTCGGGTTTTCTTTGGGTCAAATTTTATAACCATTACGAAATCAGATGATGTTGCATGGGATATTCTGAAGCCTGAAATTTCCGCTGCAATTGAGGACTTCTACTCTTCTGGGAAGCCACCCTTTCTTGACTCAAATACTGCAGCTTCCATGGACAGGGCTATCCACAAAGTAAGTTGATTCTTGTTCTTCTGAATTTCTTGATGTTTATGGATTCCCAGTCTTGCTGCGAGAGTACCCTCATGAGTACTTTGTGAGAGAACACCTTGAGGCATGTCTCTGTGGCTGAATTGCTCCAGGTTCATGTCTCAAGATTTGGGGGTTAAAAATGTCATGCCATAGTTGCACCTTTATGGCTGAAATGTGCCGTTTATACTCTGCTGAACACATGGGTTCTTGCTACAAAACTGTGTGACTCGAACTTGTAACAATTGGGCTACGACTACATTTTTCACGTTATGTAAAGCAAAGTTTTTGTCACACCAAAGAAGGAAAAGTATCCCAAATGATAACAGCATTCTAAGAAGTTTTTTAACTTCCAAACATGCCATTGGTGGCCAATTTATTTATACTAACAGAGACCATTCTAATGTTGAATCAATCTTGGTGACAGTACTCATGATTACCCAACCACCCCCCCCCCCCCCCCCCCCCCCCCCCAAAAAAAATAAAAATGGCAGCACTCCCATTATTTGTTACAATTATCTATCTATTTATGAGTCATTTTTAGCAGAAGTGCCTATTTTTTGGCAGGTACAAAGTGTGTATAAGTTTATGTTATCATTTATCAACTTGAATTCTTCATATATGGCTAGATGAATTGGCTCTCACTTTAAGACTGATCTTCAAGAAGACCAAAGGAACAGCTCGTTTTGAGACAAATTGAAGTTTTGTGTAATGACTAGTTATATATGGAAGTGTTGTTTTTTGGAGTCAGATAAAACGCATCCATTGGGAGCACTTGGAGTTTGTTTGGTTTGGATTTCGAGGGAGGTTTTTGGGGTAATGAGAGAGAGAGAGTAATAATTGGAGGAAAAATTTATTGGGGACTGCCCACTGAGAGAGGGGTTAGTTCTAGAGATCCAAAGCGAACACAGTCTTGGAGTCTTGGAACTAATGTCATTAAATCCCCATAGAAAAAGTAAATGTTGCGGCTAGCGCGCGCGCGCGCGCGAGAGAGAGAGAGAGAGAGAGAGAGAGAGAGTAATAATTGGAAAGAAAATTTATTGGGGACCACGCATTGAGAAAGGGGTTAGTTCTAGAGACCCAAAGCAAACACTTGGAGTCTTGGAACTAATGTCATTAAATCCCCATGGAAAAAGTAAATGTGGCGGCTAGGGTTGAGAGAGAAAGAGAGTTTTTCTTTCTCTCTTCAATGTATTTCTTTTTCATTTTGTACAAGTTCTCTATTTCCTTCTACGTTCATTGTTCTCTTTGGACTCTCACTTTCATTCATTGCTACAAATCAATATTTCTGTAGCCCATCACATGTTTGAAGAAACCTACCTAAAAAATTCTTGTCACTGAGGTGAATCCTTTGCATGCGGAGACCCAAAAAACTTATCACTCTTAGCCAGTGCGTGGATTATTAGTTGAATATAGGCTTCGTGATGCTTGTGTGCATGCAATCATATTTGGAGGTTGTGCTTTGATGCACTGAAGATTGACATGTCTTGATTTTTTGTTTAGACTGTCCTTAGTTTTCAGATTTTCCAGAATCTCATCTTGAAAACTGGGATTCTCTTTTGATGGAAAGCTTAGGGACTTTGGGGGCGTTCCACTTTTGTGGAAAAAAAACTTTTTGAAAAATAAGGCAATTTTAAGCTAAAAAAATCGTGTATTTATGCAAATAATTTTTCTATTAATATGGATCTTGTTTGATAGATCTCATTAAAATCTTTTAAATGGTGCAAAAAAATTGAAAACATATTTTTCATTTTCATTATATTTGAGTTTGAAATTACATTCGTTTAAAAAAATTACTTTTTTAAAAAGTGGAACACCACCTCGGCAACGATTTAGAGATGTAATGACAAGGAAAAGTGTAGGGTGGAAAGGTAAAAAATCATGTGTTGATGCAAATAATTTTCTTATCAATATGGATCTTGTTTGATACTAGATCTTATTGAGATCTTTTAAACGGTGCAAAAAAAATTGAAAAATTATTTTTCATTTTCGTTATATTTGAATTTGAAATTACCTTCTTTTTGAAAAAGAAGGTTTTGGGAGAAAGCGGAACGGGGACCACCAAGCTTACATCAACGTTGGTTGGACAAAAATTTACCAGCAATTTTTGTTTACATTAATTTGTCTCTCGCATCATCGAATTTAGTTATTGTTACCTGAAATTGCTGTGCAGGTTAAAAGCGTTGAGCAAGAACTTGATGACGGAAAAAGCGTTGAGCAGGAACTTGATGATGAAGACAAGCGGCTTCGATCCGAAGGCGTAACTCTTCGTTTGTTCCCTCGGAACGGAATTTTTATTTAGATGTTGTCTCCGGCATCGTTAACTGGTTAGATTGAATATTAAATTGATAGTAGCGATTTTGGGGAATTTTTTCTTGTAATTTTTGTATGAGGTGGTATTCTCTTCTCTATTTGGCTTTTACTCTTCGTTCTTTAGTATTACAATATAATTTCAGAAAAGTTTATTAGCCAACTGGAATTCATTAAAATATACAAGATTGAGTGTTTTTTTTTTTTGGTAAAGAAGGATTTTATTACCAAAAGAGACGAATACAAGTGAAACAAAGGGGCATACCCCTAAAACCAAAAGGGACTACACAGAAAATCAACACAAAAGACCAAGACAAATAGCCCTATACATCAAATCTACAAGATTTGTACCGAGATATTCCAAGCTTTACACAAAACCTTGTTGCCATGGCTAACCCCAACTTTCTTCCAAGAATAGACCCTGTCCCTTACATCATTTATAATCCGATCATAAACTACCTCTGAGAATGGCTGCGTGTTACAAAAAATACACTCATTTCTAGCCCTCCAAATGTGGTATACTGACCCTGCCATAGCCAACTTATAGAGAGAAGAAAGAAAACCGGACGTCTTGAGGTGATGAATAGCCCAATCAATCTCCTGAGACCAGCCAGTAGGACACCTACAAATACCAAACTTCTGCAAAATTTTGGCCCAAACCAAAGCTGAAAAAGGACACTCAAAGAATAGGTGACTATGAGATTCAGTCCCACCATGGCACAATACGCAAATGGGATCCACCACTAACCCCCAAGAAAGAAGTCTGTCCTTGGTAGAGAGTCTACCCCAACAAACAAGCCACATTATAAAGGCCCATCTAGGAATCCTTTGTTTAAACCAAACAATATCAGCCCACAGTACCTTAGGGAGAGGGGTTCGAAAAGCCTGCAATGCAGAGTTAACAGAGAACATACCATGACGGGCAGGGATCCAGATGACAGAATCAACAACCAAAGGGTTAGGCTTCAGAGTGAGGGGAGTGCTCCTCATTATCTGCATGATGGCTCTGTTACGCTGCCTTGGCCATTGCCACTCACCTTCATGAATAATAGAAGAAACTTTTGCCAAAAGAGAGCTTCCGACATTCCTAACTATACTGTCACCAAACACCTTATACAGGGGACCAACAGGATGCCAATGATCCAGCCAGAGGAAAGTACTATCCCCATCTCCAATCACATGCTTTATCAGAGGTTGCACCTTGTCTCTAAGCTTGAATAATTTTCTAATAGTCCACGAAGAATTCTGAGGCAAGTGCATCATCCAAAGACATTTCCCTTTGATAATATAATAGTGAATCCACCTGACCCATAAGGAATCTGCCTTCTTACTTAGAGCCCACAAGTGACGTGTCATAGTTGCTTTATTCCAGAGTCTTAGAGGTTTGAAGCCCAACCCCCCTTCCTCTTTTGGAGAGCACACCCAATCCCACTTAATTTTTGCCCCAGTCTGCTTCATCTGAACCCCAGACCACAGAAAAGCCCTAAGCATATCTTCAACTTCCTTTAAAATCTTTTGGGGAAGAATAAAGATAGAACACCAATAGACTTGCATGCTCCACAACACTGACTCAATCAACTGAGATCTTCCCCCAAAAGACAAAAGTTTCGTTGACCAACTCTTAATTCTTTGCAGGATCTTCTCCTTGAGCTGCACACAATCACTGTAGGATAGCCTAGATGTAATCAGAGGAACTCCTAAATAACGAACTGGAAGAGTACCCTGCGGAATAGGAAGAATAGACTCCAATTCTCTCATAAGGTCACTGCCTACTCCAGAATAAAAGATTGCACTTTTCTGAAGATTCGGTTGGAGCCCAGAAAAATAATAGAAAACATCCAAAGCCGACTTGACAATAGAAAAAGAATGCTTGTCAGCTCCACACAAAACAAACAAATCATCCGCAAAAGCAAGGTGATGGATTTGCAAAGCTTTACATTTGGGGTGGAAAGTAAAGTTGCTCCCTATGATCTTGGCTTGCAAAATAGAATAGAAACCTTCCATGACTAACAGAAAAAGATAGGGAGAAATCGGATCCCCTTGCCTTAGCCCCCTCTTCCCTTGGAAAAAACCTTCCAAATCACCATGTAAAGCTACTGAAAACCAGGCACTAGACACACAATACATTACCCATTTAGTGAACTGACCTGGAAAATGCATGGCATTTATCATTTCTCGCAAGAACTCCCATGAAACAGAATCGTAAGCCTTCATAAGATCAATCTTCATAGCACATTTTGGAGGGCCATCATCCCTATGATAGTTCCGGACTAGCTCTTGCATAAGAAGAATGTTGTCGGCTATGGATCTTCCTTTTACAAAAACGGACTGACCATGGTTAATGATAAGGGGCAAAATGCCTTGCATTCTGTTAGCCAACACTTTTGTAATGCACTTATAGAGAACATTACAACACGCGATAGGACGAAATTCCTTCATGCTAGTAGGAGCTGAAACTTTAGGAACCAAGGTCAATACAGTTGCATTCCAACCTTTTGGCATAGAACCAGTGACAAAAAAAGCCTGAATAGCCAATACCACATCTGGCCCTACCAAGTTCCAATTTCTCTGGAAAAAACCAGCATTGAATCCATCAGGCCCTGGAGCTTTATCCCCCCCAATAGAAAACATAGCAGACTTTATCTCATCAGCAGATGCTAGGCAAATAAGACCATCATGACATTCGACAGGAACTTTAGCAGATACTAAACTATTCATGACAGTAGCAGAATCAGCTCGACAAGGGAAACTAGTACCCAGAAGCTTCTTGTAGAAGGAAACTACTTCCTTCCTAACCTCAGCAGGATCTTCAAGTCTCTTTCCATTCTCATCATTAATGGACAGAATCTTGTTCCTCAACCTATTAGCAGCCACTTTCCTGTGAAAGAAACTAGTATTATTGTCCCCTAAATTCAACCATTGTACCCTGGATTTTTGTCGTTTAAAAGCCTCTTCAGCTGCACTTAAACTTCTATACACAAGCATAGCCTCTCTTTCTTGAGCAATAACCTCCTCAGAAACATGACCCAAGGCAGCTTCCTCTTGAATTCGAACCAACTTAGCCTTTGCATCTGCCACTCTACCACTAATATTACTGTAGTGGGTAGTGTTCAGCTTCTTAAGCAACCTCTTCATAAACCCAATTTATAAGAGAGCCTCTGCATTGGGTGAGAACTCCTATTCTGGGCCCAAGCCTCCATGATCAGCGTAGAAAACAGAGGATGGTGCATCCAAAAATTAAAAAACTTAAAGGGTTTCCTCTTGGGTTTATAATGAAAAATGGAGACCAGGAGAGGGCAGTGATCAGATATCCCTGGAGCAAGAAAAACTGCTTCAGATTCAGTAAAAGTATCCTGCCAAATATGATTTACCATAACTCGGTCAATTCTGCTCTTATTACATCCCATTCCACCACTTCTATTAGACCATGAGAACCAAAACCCTTTTGCTGGAAGATCTTCAATGTCAATATCCTCTATACAGGAATTAAACGCAGTAGCAGCTGTATAGTCAAAACTATCGATAGTACTCCTTTCATTAACACCTCTAACAGCATTGAAGTCACCCAAAAGTAGCCAAGGTTCTGAACCCAAGAACTGATGCAACCCCCTTAGTTCATTCCACAAAACAGCCCTATCACCAGACTGATTCATTCCATAGATCACAGTGACAACAAAAGGCAACAAAGAATTAACATGATGGACTCTACACGTAACATGTTGAGCACTGCTAGAAATGAAATCCACCTTGAGAAAAGATGTATTCCAAGTAAAGAGAATCCTAGCAACAGACCCAACACCAATATTATGAATGGAATCCCAGTTAGCAGGTAAACAGTTCTTCATAGTCAAAACAAGGTTAGATGACCTAACCTTAGTTTCCACAATCCCACATAGGGATAAACAATTATCAACAATTAACTTTCTAACCTCCACTTGTTTAGAAGGATCATTCAAGCCTCTGATATTCCAAGCTCCAAATTTAATCATCGCTTCTTGTTTGTTTTCCTACTCTTTTTTTGCACCACAGGGACCGCAGTGCCCCCTTCCCCTTCATTAGGAAGTCCTTCAATTTTATCAATCTCCGGATTAATTTGGTTTAACAAACACAACTTTTATGTATAAAAGTGATATATTCTTATATTTGATTAAAAAAGCAAAGGCTTAAGAATCAAGACCAGTAGGGTCCATACAACCAAGAACCACTATAGTAGAATTAGATTCACTCATGTTAGCCATAGGATCCAACATACTCTGCTCTTGC
The DNA here is from genome assembly GCA_014282245.1 of Rhododendron simsii. Taxonomy (NCBI): domain Eukaryota; kingdom Viridiplantae; phylum Streptophyta; class Magnoliopsida; order Ericales; family Ericaceae; genus Rhododendron; species Rhododendron simsii. The sequence goes on from CM024955.1 coordinate 16,346,385, forward strand.
TCAGGAGAATCAGACACAACAAAAGCACCCTTAGAAGAAAAAGCAACATCCAAAACTTGATGCTCCTTATCAGGGGGCTTTATAACCTTAGCAAGATCATCTTTGAAACTCTTGTAGTTACAGCAACCTGGATCAGAGAACTTCCCTAATTCATCCACCAACACCAAGTTATTAGTAGAAAAAACAGAATCAGTTTGAACACCCTGACTTTGATGTAGCTCAGCTCCTAAGCTCACAGCCACCACGCCAATAGGTTCCACAAACCCTAAATCTTCATCAGATTCTTGAACAATACCAGCTAGAGCAGCAAATCTATTACTAGGACTACCACCCACCCCATTAGCTTTTTGGGCACCCACAGACTGACTGAAACCCACAGAGGTAGAAGATACAGCTACAATAGACTCTTTGCCCTTCTTTGACTTAGCCACCCAAACTGGATGAGTAGGCGCAGGCACTGGATCATGAACATTCTTCTTACACCCACCCTCACTATGCCCAAATACCATACAATCCATGCACTGCAAGGGTTTCCAGGGATACTTTACCTTAATATCGACTTCCTTTCCATTATCAAACCTCAGAGTGAAAGACAGAGGAAGATGAGCACCCACTTCGATTTCAACACAAACCCTCGCATAACTGAGACGTTGACATCTCTCAGTCCGAGAATCAGCATAAAGGGGCCTACCAATGGCGCTAGCAACATAGCTAAGCCCTGCAGCAGTCCAGAACTCTAGAGGGACATTAAAAAATTGCACCCAGATTGGGATTTTCACCAACTGATCCTTAACAAGACTCATTTGGGGTTCCCATTTCTTCAAAATCATCAACCGGCCCCCAATGTGCCAAGGCCCTGAATCTAAAATACGTTTGTAGGCATCATCCTTATTGAACAGAAAAAAGTAGAAGCCATCATCATTAGAGAGAACATCCGTAATTCCAAACTTTTCCCAGATTTTAGACACAATAGATTTAACAGTCATGAAAGGAACTGTCCGATCCAAAAAATAACCAACTAAACTAGACTGCCATTTCAGAATACCATCCTCCCCAACAGATGAGGGAGAGGAGTGGGCTGACGCGTCAATTAGTCAGTGGTTGGCCGAACAACTCATTCTACACGGTCCCTCTATGTAGAATTTAATCTCTAATGTTAAACGGCTTATAAAAATGAGGTGTCATAAATAAATAAAAGGCTAGGAAAATAGCCAGGCCAAACTGCAGAGACAATCGTTTCAATGTCCGTGAAATTATGGAGTATGTTTGACGTTCTCGTGTCTCTTTTTCTCTTACTCCCACTTGCAATTAGAAGAGGGTCTTAGCCTTTCACCGATTTTTTTTGGGTTTTTTCTTATTTTGTCATTGTTTAATTATTTTTTTCCCCGTTTGTTTGTTTTGCACCAAACTTTTGTAGAATATTGCTTCGCCGCGTCAAAATCAGTTGGAAAAGTTAAAATTAGTGCTTTTATCCAAATATTTATGATAATATCCAAGGTAAAGCCCTAAAAGACATTTGAATAACGACAAAATAAGAAAAAACCCCCAAAAGCTTGGTGGAACAAGGCCGTTATCATCGTTGCAATTGTGTATCTCATATTCTCTCAGATTTAATTTGCTTTTACCGGGATTATACGATTTTGAAAGACCACTTCGTGAGTAATTTTTGGGTTTATTTAAGTGATGAAATCAATAATAATACAATTTCTATAACTTGTCAAAAAAAAAAATTGATGTTCCAAATTGTGTTAATAATTAATTTTCAGAACTCATTCTTCTTGTAAGATCGATTCAAATATTTTTTTGAAACCTGTTTATTTCAAAGTTAATTGTCTACAAGTTAATTTTCACAGCAAGGTTTACCTTAAAATAGAATAAATTAACAAATTGATTGGAATTTTTTAGTATTGAGTAATTTTTTTTAGATGATAATACAATTCAGAACAACTCCGATTGTGGAGAGAGGATCAGATGTCGTTGATTAATATGTTTCAAAATCATCATTACAGTCCAGAGCAGAAGGCTTCAGCTCAAAGGTTAATTTAATGAATCTTGGAAAAAGTCCATATGTTCGAAGCAATGCCTTTTGTCCTGCTGTTCAGTTACGGTTTGTTTGGACGACGTTTTCGGTGTCGTTTTTGGAAGTTGTTTTTTTGGGTTTTTTGAATTTTTTCTTATTCAATTTTTTTCGTGTTTTTAATTTTGTGTCAAACTTTTGTAAGTTATTGGTTTGTCTAAGTCATTTTTCTTGCATCGGAAAATGAGATAGGTTTAAATCAATGCTCTAAATTTAACAAACTTCGGGATTTTATAGTGTAGACGCTATAGTGCAAGGGTGCACTATAGAGGTGTCGTGCGCAAACTGCGTCATACATCTCTACCATCAATTGTCCAAATTTGTTAGAAATATCATACATATGTGCAATCTGAGTCGTTCATATTTACAATCAATTATTCAAATTTGTCAAACTTATTCTACAGATAAGATATCCATCTTACCTGCAAGATACTTTTAGCACGTCTGAACCATTATTTGTAGAGATGCACGACTAAGGTCGCGCACTACACCCCTATAATACTCCCTTGCACTATAGGGTCCCGAGTCCTAAATTTAAGGCTTTGTTTGGAAGTTGTGGAAGGGAGGGAAAGGAAGAGAAACTTTCAAAAAATTCTCATCCCTTGTTTGGATCCCTATGGAAAGATGAGGGAAATAAACAAAATGAATAACACTTTCCTCCCATTTTCTCTTCAATTTTCCCTCTTCTTTCTCTCTTAATTATTTTCCCTTCCTTTCTCTTCTCTTTCCCAAGTTGTCAAGTTCCAAACAGAGCATAAGATTGTGCCAAATAACATTAAATGAGTGAAATGACATATCTACCTTTTTTACTCCTTTAACACCGTAACAAATTAGAGCATAAATTTGACAATACCATTTTGACATCGTAAACACGGGCCTGATCCGTGATGTGGGTCACATCTCGTGTTGGGTGGAGGTTGGCTGACTCGGCTCAGCTGTTAAAAGGAGAATCATAGTAGTGAGTAATCTTCATAGTTGATGACAAAACCGCGTGAGGACGAGGTCCGATAGCAATGTGATGGAAACAGGCAAACACCCCAACTCCATCACCGTCTCCATAACCAAAATTTAATTGGTAAGTCTTCGACGGTGCTGGCTCCAACATTTGGGTTACTCTGACCTAACCTCATAATTTGTTGCCCACTTAATTATACAAAATAAAAAACATAAAAGTACCACACAAAAAAAAAACAAATTTACATCGTTTTTTAGCTTGAACAACTTCAAAAAAATCAACATCAAAATGACCCCGGTTATGGTGCTTTGTGATTAGGATGATCTGATTCAAAGAAAACAACCTTCCCTTTGCATTTTTTTTTTGAAGCAAAACTTTCAAATTGAGTCATCGACTCATCGTACTTTACTTGTTCAAGAATTCGGGGCCCGTATCGCTAACTTTTGGATTCTTGGGCTTTTTAGTTGATATCTGTGAGGGAATGACCTGTTTAAAAAAACATAAAAAATAAAAATCCCCGAATGCCCAAAAATGCTCTTAGTAGAATGGCGCATTATTTACATTGAGATCATAGTCGACCTCTTTAATCTCTCTCGTGAAATGGTAGTTTTTAGATAAAAATAAAAACCGTGTTAGCTCGCTCAATATATTTTAACTATGGCTTTTTTAATCAAATATAAGAATATATCACTTTTATACATAAAAGTTGTGTTTGTTAAACCAAAAATTCCAACAAAGTAATTTTTTTTTGTAGTGTTATGGATGGGAGGAAAATAAAGAGGTAGAACTAAAATTGTGAATTGGGGTTGTTCAAAAAAAAAAAGTGAATTAGAAGGAAAACAAAAGGAGATAGAACCCAAAAATAGAGAAATAAAGAAAAGAGTTTCAAAAGCTTTGGCAGTTGCAATCAAGCAAAAGGATTGTGCTATTTTGGGAACCTTTTTCATATTTATATCTTAACGTTAAAATTTCTTTTTTGGTTGTCCCGGTCCGGGTGTTGCCCAAGACCGAGGGCTTGCGGGGCTTACCCTTGGACCGGCTTTGAGCATTGCCACTTGGTACCTCCATACTCTTATCTATCACACATTATTTTGTTAGGTGTATCTCCGTCCCCATCACAAAAACATATTTGGTGGTCTTGGGAGAGTGTCACATGGTGTCTCGGCCCCTTTATCCACCACATATTTTTGTAAAATTCATTCACAAAATTTTAAAAAAATTGATAAAAAATTAATAAATGCAATTTTTTTAATAAGAAATAAAAAAAAAAGTTGTTTTGCCAAATGACCCCTAGATAATCCTCCATCACCCCTTTCTCCCTCTAGACTCTTCCCCCACCCCCACGTGACACCAAAACTAGATTGCCTCCGGTATTTATTTCTTTCTTAGGAATAATACAACAATGTCTTGCCGTCTTTTAGCTTCCTTTCCGTGTATTCTTTACTTCTAGATCCAATCATCTACGATTAAAATATTCTAGCCAAACTCCGTCTTACCCGTTTTTCAATCATTATTTACTACTTTATTACGTAATTATATAAAAACAAAAAACTGTAACATATTTCTCAAAAAGGGTCACCTCTTTATAGGGAAAAAATTATTTTAGTGTAACTTTATTAATGTTAATCAAATATGAAAAAATTATTTTATATAACTTTATTAATGTTAATCAAATATGGCCAACGAAACACAATTATGAGTAGGGATGGCAATGGGGACGGGTCGGGGACGGGGGTACTACCTCCACCCCCTACCTCATCCCCATCCCCGACCCGATCCCCAATGGGGATTTGTTTTTTCCCTCCATCCCCGACCCAAGCGGGGAACGGGGATCCAAAACGGGGATTCGGGGATTTGGATTTGCGGCACATAATAATACCTCCATTTCCTACACCTATATTTCACAATTTTAGCATATACTTCCAATTTTCAGCGCATAACAACAAATGTTATTCACTGTTTTAGAAAGTACTATCAATTTTCAGCACATAATAACTAATTCCAACACATAAGTTAATCTCAACATTGTTTTTCCAACATTAAGTTAAGTCCAGCCAGCACTAATTTTATAGTTCCATAGTTTTTCCAACATTACCAAAACAGGACTGATATATAATATAGTGTATATATATTTATTTTTATATATAAGTATATATTTCGGGGATTCGGGGACAGGGCGGGGCGGGGAACGAACGGGGAACGGGGACGGGTAGGGTTCGGGGCGGGGAAAGACCTATCCCCGTCCCCTACCCGATCCCCGAATTTTTTTTAAAAAATTCCCCATACCCTACCCGATCCCCAAACGAATCCCCGAAGTTCGGGGATTTTTCGGACGGGGAACGGGGAGGGTTCGAACGGGTCGGCTGAGATTGCCATCCCTAATTATGAGTACACCAGGTCCCACATGAACCCCCAACGGCGCGTGTAACTTTCCACGTAGCTAGACGACCCCAATCAAAAGAAAGCACATGGTAACCACCATGAACTTGACCGCACTCAACATTTCCCTCCATTATTTTATTGATTACCTCAATTATTTTATTGATTCCCTCTCTTATTTCAACACCCCATCTAATTTCGTGCCCCATTCATTCCTCCTCCTCTCCTCCAACCTGTCCCCCATTTCTCTCTCTCTCTCTCTCTCTCTCTCTAAATTCACCCCGATCTCTCCGCCACCGCCCCTTGACGCACGCAACCTCCAACCCCTCCCACCTTCCTTTTCGCGATCTACTCTCTCTTTAAAACCAATCTTATATCTATTCCTTCTCTCCCCTGGTTTGATCTTGGCGACGCCGTGTACCTTTTGAGCGATTGACCGAAACTGATCGATCGCTCATACTCATCCGCCCATCTGCATCTGTTCTTCTTTCAATTCGTGGTATTCCGCTGTATTTCGTTATATCGAGAGAGGAGAAGGAGATGGCCGAGGAACAAAAGTGGCAGGAACCGGAAGGGTACAGGCTGTGCGCCAACAACTGCGGGTTCTTCGGGAGCCCGACGACTCTCCACCTCTGTTCCAAGTGCTATAAGGACCACTGCCTGAAGGAACAACAGGCCTCCACGGCCAAACTCGCCGTCGAGAAATCCCTCGCTCCCGTCTCCTCCTCCACGGCCTCCTCCTCTTCCGATCTCGCGGTTTCTCCGCAGATCGAGGTTAATTTCCCGACGGTGCCGGCGGCGGCGGCAGAGAAGGCGGTGGAGGTCGAGGCGAAGCGGGCGAACCGGTGCGCGACGTGCAGGCGGCGCGTGGGGCTGACGGGGTTCAACTGCAGGTGCGGGACGACGTTCTGCGGGACCCACAGGTACCCGGAGCAGCACGGGTGCACGTTCGATTTCAAGGCGATGGGGAAGGAGGAGATCGCCAGGGCGAATCCGGTGGTGAAGGCGGAGAAGCTGGACAAGATATGATGGGATGTGATCTCGGCCGTTGATGATTTGTCGGTGGTGGTGATTGGGATTTGGTGTGGATGATGATTGTGTGCGTGTGTGGGTGGGATTGATCGGATCGGACGGTGGAAGATGGGTTTATCGGTTGGGGGCAGTTTGGTAAAGTTGGTGGATTGGTTGGTGGGAGTCTGCTTTCTTTTAGAACATGTAAAATTAAGGAATATATTTTACGTTTACTTTCTTTATATTATGCAATTACATTAGAAATTAATATGATGCATCGAATTTGTGTTTCTGGTGTGGTTGGGTTTTACTTTCGGTTTTTTTTAGTTTATTTACTGCAAATGCTTCATTGAAAAAACGAAAAATCGATTGGAAAAAAAATGTTGGTTCATTTTGATGGTTGTGTAATTCATGCATGTGAATGGGCTTTAGTTCAGTTGGTATTTTATGATCCTCTTTACGTGGGAGGTTGGGCTTCGAGTCCGTCATGGGCGTTTGAGATTTTGGGTTATAGATAGCCTTTATAGATTAACCTATTAACACCCCGTTAAGCCTCGCTAATGTATACAACATTAGAAAAAAAAAATCATGCATGCGAGATAACAAATTAATTAGATAATCTGGTTCAAATGCACTCATGGTTGAAAAGTTGCTTTACTTTTAGCAAAGCAAGGGTAAAAAAAGAATTTGATTCATTCAAAAAGTTAAATGGACGAATAAATTATAATTTTTTTCACGGGAAAAACGCAATCTATATTGATAAGAAAAATCAAGTACAATGTATACGCTCCATGCCCTAGTCTACAAATAAGCACTTCCGATGTTGGAACCGGATCTTCGTACACGAAGATGGGTGGACAAATTATTTGGGACATGCAAAAGGTTAAAAAATGACAATTAAATTGAGACGAATGGAGTAATAGATAGTAATGTGTGATTTGATTGTCTTCAATACATAATTTATTAAGGAAGTGATTTTGACATCCCACATTTAGCTTTCAGCACTGTGTTTTTTGTTTTTTTTATGCGAAATTATCAAATTATTCTTTATTTTGTTAGTGTTTATTTATTTTAAAGGGTATTGTTGTAATGATTTAAAATAGAAAAAAGACAAAATGGAGTATTAATGGATAAAAGTGGAGTGCTAAAATTAATTTCTTACCCTAAAACTTTCAGTGAAAATTTTAGATTATCAATTCCTTTCGGCCCCGTTTGATAAGTGTGTTGGATTAGATGTGATTAGTAAGGAGATGGGATTAGTAATACCGAGTGTAATCCCAAGTGGGTGTTTGATTGTGTAAGGATTAAATCATAGGATTGTGATTACCAATCCCAATCCTTTGTTTGATTGGAACACCAAGGGATAGGATACAAATTACATTTTTCTATTATACCCATGGGTGAAAACCTGGTCTATGGAATTGCATGGAAGACTAGCTCACGAATTTGCAATTTTTGGATAGTTTGCAAATAAAAGGTGTGAAATAGGAGGAGAGCGTGGACTTAGACCCCGTTTCGTTTTCTTTCTAGATCTTCTTTTTCAAAAAGAAGGTAATTTCAAACTCAAATATAATGAAAATGAAAAAAAATTAGATTTCTTTTACATTGTTTAAAAGATCCCAATGAGATTTATCAAACAAGATCCATATTAGTGGAAAAATTATTTGATTTACACACATGATTTTTGAACTTGAAATTACCTCCTTTTTCAAAAAATATTTTTTTGAAGAAAATGGAACACCCTTTTACAGCTACACCTTTGCAGACCGCATTCTCAAAACCAATTCCTCCAATCCATCTGATAATGTTTATGCCACCAAAATGAACAAATGCTAACTACATATTCACAATGATTGTCGTGGTTGGTTTTTTCTTTTTTCCCCAATGATCATGGAGAGATAAGAATCAACAATAGATTTCTATAGGTGAAGCAATACCACAGGAGAAATAACAAAGTACCAGAGCAGTAGTAATGGAAGGTATTATTGGTAATGAGTTAAAAAACTATGGGCAACGTGGTCATTTTGCATGGGGAGCTTGGGACAGGATTACTAATACCTAGTACCCCATGGTATTAGTAATCCGGGAATAGTGTGGGATTAGTAATCCCATCCTCCTCCCAATCCTATCCCTAGGTTGAAAACCAAACAAAGAATTAGAAAGCCAATGTGATTGCTAATCCTATTCTAAGACCTAATACACTTATCAAACATGGCCTTCATGTATTATTTTCCGTTTTGACCCAAAAAAAATAATATATATTTTCCTTTGTTGTGAGGTCATATGACAAAACCGACATTTCAACGGTGCACTCGTGTATTTCTAAAGATGTTCATATATTTGAGTCTTATAAATTGGGGCAGAGCTAGAATTTGTACTGCTTTTTTTTCTTTTACAAAATAGAAAGTGAAAGTATGGTATCTGTCACTTCTATCAGGGAGTACCGTTTTGTCACACTACACTACACCACTATTTATAGGGGATCCATTGTCTCAACCGGAGCTATTCTGCTAAGAGCATCTCCAGCCTTGACCCATTTTAAGACTCAAATTTAAAAATGGGGCAAAAGCCATAAAAATCTCTCTCCAATCTTTGACCCAAACCCTTTCCCATTTTGGGTTTTATCCATTTTTTTGCCCAAATTTGAGACAACTTTTGCCTTGACCCATTTCTCCAACGGCTAGTTAGAGAGAGGGAGAAAGAGGGAGGAGGAGGGAGAGAGAGAACCTCGTCGGCCGTGGCGGCAGGCGGAGGGCCGGCGGTCTGAGAGGTGATGCAGAAAGTGACAATGGCATTGTGACCTCTAAGCCGTCTTGGGTCCCCCAGAGTTGTCGTTATCTTCTGGCCTCCGATGATGATGATGAACGAGTTTCAGAGTTGTCTTTTGTCGTTGTGTCCGGTTCTAGGTTTTGTATGAAAAAATTTTTGTGTTTGATTTTTGGGGAGAGAAAGACGGAGATGGAGAGAGAAAAATATCACGTCTCCTCATTTTGGATTTGATTGTTTTATCTTATTTACCATTATGCCATTAAGAATAAAATGTATATATATTTGGGTAAAATTTGAATTTGATAGTTGGAGATGTGTCTACCCAAAATGGGTTTTTACCCAAAATTTGATTCAAATTTGCGGAAAATATGGGTGAAGGCTGGAGATGCTCTAAGGTCCTTCCATGTATGGTTGATGTTAGGAATATGTTTAGCCCTAATGAAGGACTATAGAAACTTGAACCCGAACCTTGTCTAATCAAATCCAAATTTTCAACCACTGAAGCAACCTGGTTAGAATTTGTACTTGAAGGGGTTCAATTAAGAAGTTGGAGTAGAAATTTTTAGAAGGCAATGTTTGGAAATTAACTTCACTTCGAGTTTTTATAGAATATTTTTTACCAATTGAAGAATTAAATTCAAAAACTCATTGATTCCATGTACCAATTATTGACATTGATATTATCATGATATAACAACAAATAAATATGTCCGCAAAACCCTCAAATTTTAGTATAAGATTAAAATTGTTTCATACTGGAGTATTTGTTTACAAGGGGTAGTAAGCAATTTTTTTTTAAAATATGTGATAATAATAAGAAATTTTTAGTTTTGTGCACAAGACTCCCGTGGCCCTTTATACCTCGGCACACTTCTCAACCTATAATATTATAGGCCGAGAGTTTCCAAATAAACTACTGCATGCTAGTGCCTGAAGGCACGATGCAACACGTTTCGGTCATACGCTTGGCGATAGCCGATAGGAGAGAGAGCGAGGAAAAGGAATATGCTAGTCCTGTAATGATTTGATCACATTGTTATCTAGGAAAAGGGATGTGATGGTCCTAACGTGATTTGATTTGATCAAATAATACTATTCAAACGAAAGAGCTAACGAACAAAGTCAGCAACAAATAAACTTTCAATTGGAATTCTTTTTAAAAAATGTTGAATTCACTTTGCCGTGTCCTCAGCATCTCCCCAGACATGTCTCCACATGTTGTTACTGTCATGTCGCATGTCTTCGCGGTATCGGACCACCGAGTCTATCAAAAAATTAAGAGAGTTACACAAAAGTGGGTGTAAAGAATTAATTCACTCCCCACTATTTTCACTTTGTCAAACATGCATTTTAGCAAATACAAAATGAGCATCTTTGAAAGACAAACAGCAAAAGATATAGATCAAAACAATTCCTATCCTAAACAACAAAATCGATTTTCTTTTTTTAAACAAAAAAATTCTCATCCTAAACAACAATTTTTTTTCCCCGTAAGACTCCCATCAAAAAATTCCCATCCTAAACCACAATTTAGGCTACATTATTTTTTTTGCAAGAAGACCCTAAGATGATGAGAGTCGTACCAGAAAGGGAGAACCAAATCGATTTCGTGGACGGCTGATTGGTGGGTGTGCGGGATAGCTGATTGGTGGAGGAGCTTTTGTGGAAGTTTTTTTTTTGGGAGTGCCGAGGAGTAGATTCTGTGGGGAGAGAGAGAGAGAGTAATTATGAAGGAAGAGAGGAGAGAAGAGAGGAAACACGATGGAGAAGAGGAGGAGAAACGATGGAGAATAGGAAAACTGCTAGGTAGACAGGCGTGAGAAATAGGTTGGAATTAATGATTCAATCTAAGGGCCGTAACCTATTGAAATTGCGATCCAATGGTTGGAAGGATGCTCATGTTTGAATGGGTAGATAAAAGACTGCTCTATTTTATAATATTAGTGTTGACCCGTGCCTATGGCACTACGCATCCTAGTTGGAAGGAGATGGCAGTTGTGTGATTTAGGTGAAAACCGTGGGCACTTAACCGGAAAGTGGGAGGATGCACTACAATCTTTGGATCAAATGAATCTAAACCATTCTAACAACTTGCCTTCACACCCTTCTGTTTTATAATAGAGATAGATATAGATAGGCCGAGAGTTTCCAAATAAAATTTTTACTAGAAATTGTGGGTTCCATGTCAGCGGACACCTAAACGAGCTTATCATTTATCATACATAAATTTTGCATGGTTTTGAATAATTACTGGACAAACATTTCTATCTTCAAAAATGTTATAAAGATAACTCTCTAGTCTCTCCCTCTTTGTTGTTCTGTCGGGGTTTTATGGAAAATTAGAGTTGTTTCTTTTTGAAAGACAAGAGATATGGGGCAAAGATACCATTTAGCAGAATATTTAAGATAAAAGCCTTGTTCGTTTTGAGGTCTCAAAATCTTTCAGCATGGTTTTTAATAAAATTTCTCTATTTATCTCTCTCTATTCATCACTCTAAAAATCTCTTTCAAAACCCAAACCCAACAGGTTATCGTTATTTTATTTTACTCGATTTAAAAAAAAAAAATTTGTATCTGGTTAACGCCCCATTGGCTAGCATGTTGTAATCTAAATTATTTAGTTTATTTGTTTAGCATTTTGATATCAATTATGAATAATTATTCATTTAGCTTTTCTGCCTTATTTCACCAAAAAATGAGATTATTTTAACCTTTAATTTGTAGTTTTTTTTTATAGCTTATTTGAAGTTGTAAAAGTATGTTTTACAAGAAAAAACTTATTTCAAAAATGTTTTTATAAAATAATTAAGGTTAATCTAGACATTTCCTCATTAATGAGCTACTCCACAGTTTAGTTAACAAATAATTTCAGCTTTATTTTAGCTTATGAAAAGCTAGATCAAAAACATCTTCAACTTAGTTTAAGTTTTTTGAGTGAATATTCAAATTAATTATAATCCAATATTGGAGTAACCTATAAGTAATAACAACAACGGGCCAACAAACTTTTGGTCTTTGTAGTTTCCAAAATTACTTATTTTGATCCTATTAGGCCATTATGGCGAAATCTACCTTTGATAATTTCAATTCACCAGATATATTCCACACTTGGAGAACAAAAATAACTATTCAAGAAAATACACACTTGGAGTACAAAAATAACTATTCAAGAAAATACACAATTGGAGTATAAGCTCCCGAAGGAGGACATTATTAAAGCATATAACAAAATAAAATAAGCACCGCTGAGACATCCATCGCCACTCTTTTATAACCACCACCTCTGCTTCACAAAATAGGAACACATTGTTGGGAGGTGGTCGCCCAGCAAACGCAGTAGACGGCATCAGGTCCCAGATCTGAGAAGATGGAGGCTGAAAATGGTGGTGGACAACATATTACCTGCAACTACTGAAACCGAAGCCCCGGAACATTGCCGGAAAACAATCTGGCTAAAGCCCGGGGGGATTTTGTCCTCCGTTGGGGGGTTTCTTCTCATTTTGTAGGGTGACGCATTTATGCACTCATATGCTCTTTTCTGTTGGAGTATCCGATTTGTGGACTCACAACCTTCCCCCATGGTAATCTTTTGATGAATACTACCTTTCAACTTTTGGCTAAAAAAAAGAGAGTATAAACCCCAACTACAATAAACTCAAGAAAAATACAAGGTCCGTTCCAGAAACTTTCTTAAAAAATAAGCAGTTTATTTCATATTTTCAAACTATAAAATAATGTAAATAAAAAATAATTTTTTAATTTTTTTTGCACCGTATAAAAGATCTTGATGAGATCTATCAAACAAAATTCATATTGATAGAAAATTTATTATTTATGGAACGAAGCTTAAATCTTACAGAGTATTTTGAAGTACGGTCCCGCTAATGGGTGCCATATTGCACCCCTTATTCTCGTAATTAGAATAGTAGTTTAATAGTTTATGTCCATTCATGCCCCACATGACAATTTTGATTGAAACTGTAACCCCCATTGATGTACAACTCGTATTTTTAAAGCAACCTGTAACTATTTCTTTGACGTTGTTATTCTTATTCTCTCTCTCTCTCTCTCTCTCTCTCTCTCTCTCTGATATTAAATCATATTTTTAAGGGTAAATTTCACTTACCTCTCCTGAGATTTCTGACACGATTAGAAACCTCCTCTGAAGTTTTTGAAATGACCTTGTCCTCCCCTCCTTTACCTAACAATACCAAGGGACCCCCCCTCTGTTACCAGCACGTTAGAAAATGGATGGAGAAGGAGATGTCATTGTACTATGCTTAACGCAATAATCTATAAAAATTTTATATTCTTTTGATTCCTCTTGTTGAGACAAATCAATAATTTATAAAAATTTAACGCAAAACTAACAAATATGAAAAAAATTCAAATATGAACAAAACACCAAAAAGCCTAAAAACCCCACAAACAATCCTGCACGAAAAAATTCGAATATGAACAAAAACTAAAAAACCTAAAAATCCCACAAACAAACTTTGTAAAACCAAAAAGCCTAAAATTTCACAAACAAGCTCGTACCCTTCGTTGCCAGAAGTTTAGAAAATGTATGTATTTTTGCACATGTACATTTTCTAAACTGCTGGCAACGGAGGGTATGGGCTTCTTTGTGGAATTTTTAGGTTTTTTGGTTTTTACGGGATTTGTTTGTGGGATTTTTTGGCCTTTTAATTTTTGTTCATATTCAAATTTTTTCGTGCGGGTTTGTAGGATTTTTAGGCTTTTTGGTTTTTGTTCATATTTGAATTTTTTTTGTATTTGCTAATTTTGCGTTAAATTTTTGTGGATTATTGGTTTGTCTTAGAGAGAGGAATTAAAAGAGTATAAAATTTATACTTTTACCCAATATATTGAATTTCTCAAAATATTTGGTAAAAGTCTTAATTTTTTACTTTTTTCAATTCCTCTTATTAAGACGAATCAATAATTCACAAAAATTTGACAGAAAATTAACAAATGTGAATCCTTTTAAATAAGGATAAAAGCTCAGAGTGAAACAAACACAAAGTGTAGTGAAGTTTGTAGTTTATATTTTATAAATAAGAGGGGTAAAGAGTCTGGTGAGAGTAGTATAGGTATTGTAAAAAGTATAATACAATGACATCACATTCTCCATCCATTTTCTAACGTGCTGGTAACCTGGGTGGGGGGTGGGGGCGGGGTAATTTCAGAAACCTTTCTGTTCGTGTCAGAAACCTTAGGCGAGGTCAATGAAATTTGCCCTAATTTTAATATATAAATAATCTAAAAAAAGTATTATAATTTTCAATTTACTTGAAGTGGGTCACTGATCTTTTTTTATCATTTTATCTTAAAAAGTCATATTTAATTTCTGTCTCTAGTACTTTTATAGTCAAGTATCTGCTATATCGGATCTCAAATAAAGAGTAGATACTTAATTATAAGATTCTAGGGATAAATATTAACAATGACCCTTTAGGATAAAATGATCAGAGAATTAAGATTTCCACACTGGGTCAAACGGATTGAAAATTATATTGAAAGAATTCGGGGATGTTTTCGATAGTGAAATATTTATAGATTTTTAGTTGTAGTCGAAAAATTGTTAGGTGTTTCTGATAATGAACAAAATGTTGAGAAATATCAAGTTGTTTTCGGCAGTGCAAAAGTTTTTGCTGGGTATGAGTGAAAAAATTGTTGAATTGGTAAAAAAAATTTTGTAAATAAAAACTAGTTAATAAAATGCGTTAAGTTTTTAGTATTTTTTGTCAGTGAAAATGAGGCCGAAATATAGATCGGTAAGGCTTTGTTTGGTTTTCATCTTTGAGTATTTTAGCTTTGGTAATGGGTAGAGAAAGAATGGTATTGAGTAGAGAGAAAAAGAAAGTAATAATTGAAAAAATAAGATAATGATTGAAAAGAAAAATAGGATAATAATTAAAAAATAACAACAAAACAATTACAATGAAAACGAACAAAGTCAAAATATGTACTATCATTACCCGTTATTTTTTTTTTTTGCTCGGCATATCATTATCCGCTATTGCCAACAACTGATGAGAAAATAGTGTTTACATAGCTGTTTACAGAGCTCAATCTCGATCGTTCAAAAGTATTCTGAATGGTCTGAATTTTTAAAAATTATCCTCGTGAATAGTTATTTTAAAATTTAAACTATTGATTGCCGAAATAGATGGATGAAATTACACGACTCTGTATATAGATTGTTTACAGCTACTCCGAAAATAAATTCCTCCCACTGCAACTAATATACTCCGTACATGTAAGTAGTACTAGCCGTTCCACTTTTTCAAAAAGTGGATTTTTGAAAAAGAAGGTAAATTTCAAGGTCAAAAATCATGTATTTGCGTAAATAATTTTCCTACTAATATGGATCTTATTTGATAAATCTCATTGAAATCTTTTAAACGGTGCAAAAAAATTTAAAAAATTATTTTTCATTTTCATTATATTTAAGTTTGAAATTACATTGTTTTTGAAAAAAAAAGTTTTTGAAAGAAGCGGAACGGAGACTAGCTTTGATGGGATTCTTCCTGCAGCTGAGGCAAAGGGCCCACGTAGGAAGCGCAATATTGCGCCGGTTAGCATTTGCCTTTTACGTATTCTCTCGTAATAAATTATATTTAATTTAAAAAATAATTATTTATTTAAAAAATAAATATAGTTATTTCAGTTAGCGGGAACTGGGTCTTTTATCCCTCGTAGAAAGACAAATTTGACCTTATTATTACGGACAAGACTCTGCTTCTTTTCTCCCTTCGTGGGGTTTCTTTCTTTTTTTGGTCCCCCATCGCCACCTTCAAAAAAAAAAGTTAGAGTGTATTTTAAAAAAAAATCTGTTTTCCTTTTTTGAAAAGCATTTTTTTTTCAAAAACTGATTTCGAGAATTTGTTTTTTTAGTTTGAAAATTATTAAAAAATAGTTTTTGTATTAATATTTTTTTTGTAGTTTGAAAATGTGATGGGTCAAGTTTTAGTTATCTAATTTCATTATACGATAATAGTCCTTTACATTGCTAATTTTAGCAACCCCTTAGGCCATCTACAGTAGTATAATCAAAAACCAATTGTTTTTAAAGTTAAGAATGTTGATGCAAAAAATAGCTCACAATGGTATAGTCAACTTTTTCAATAAACAAAATTTGTGAACTCCACATCACATAAGTTAATTAGTTCCAAATTTTTTTACACACACGTGTTTCAATTAGTATTTTCTTATTATCTTCTTCGCATACTCTATATCTTCTTCACTTCACTTCACCTACAAACT
Source organism: Rhododendron simsii (assembly GCA_014282245.1). NCBI lineage: Eukaryota > Viridiplantae > Streptophyta > Magnoliopsida > Ericales > Ericaceae > Rhododendron > Rhododendron simsii. The sequence goes on from CM024955.1 coordinate 16,362,845, forward strand.
ATTTCTCTTTCTTTCCCTCCAAAAGTGAAACTCATATCTCTCGATCATCTACAATTTAATCCATCGTCGCCGAATTTAGGTTTTTCACTCCACTTTTCTGTTTATTACCCCCCCCCCCCCCCCCCCCGAAAAAAAAAAAAAACATAATAGGAAGGAAGAAAGTCATCGATTTTTCTCCAAAATTAAAAGAAGGAAATGATATATTTTTGCCCAAAAAAACCGTAAAATGGAGGGAAGTGAATTGCGGAAAACAGAGGGGGAGAGAGAAAAAGTGAAATTGTAATGGATCCCTTATTTTAGTTATGGACTAAAAGTGACCATTGTGAAACTCAATATTGTTAAGCTTAACAACGTCTTAAGTAAATAATCAAAAGCTGATGTGTTAACTTTTGGTTATCATTTTTTGATTATACCACTGTGGATGACAACTTTTGGTTATCTAATTTTGATTGAGAGAAACTTATTCACTGTTCCACGCAATCTCAGGCGTCCGTTTCGACAATTAATAATTGAGATACGTTTTAAAATTTTGATCAGTAATAAATATTTTTGATTTGTAATAATTTATTTTAATCCAAACCATTTAAAACACTTTTGAATGTTCGAGATAGAGCGACATAAATCTTATTTACGAAGACTTTGTAAATAAAATTTTCTTATTTTGATTAGTCCACTGCGGATGCTTTAAGTGACCCAAAATTAATCCACCAAAACTTAGAGAACAAAAATTACTATAAAGTATAAACGCAAAATACAATAAACTCAAGAAAATACACAATTGACAATACCTGCCGTCGTAGACAGACAAAACTAAACCCTGGAAGGGCAAAACTTCTGTGATGCTCCCAAGTGGTATGGGAGCATCATACTCCCAATGAATTACAGCCTTTGGATTGAAAATAGATAAATCACAGCCCTTAGATCAAAACCAAAAACTAAAAATAGGGTGGTTTTGTTACAAAACGATGTGGTTTCGACCTAAAAAACGGAGAATTACTTACCATAGAACAGACAACACTTACCATTTTCTTAGGCAACACTTACCATTCACTAAAGCAGAACTTAGTAAGTTCTGCTTTAGTGAATGGTAAGTGTTGCCTTAGTGAATGGTAAGTGTTGTCTGTAATTCATTGGGAGTATGATACTCCCATACCACTTGGGAGCATCATAGCCATTTCCCTGGAAGGGGGATAAGACTCTGTTTCTTCTCTCGCTTTGTGTGGGGTTTTTCGGGACGAGCCATGGAAGTAGCAGCTCTCTCTCCCTCATCCACCATCACCACCTTCAACACCACCCCTAAATTCTCAATCAAGCTTCCAAAAACCCCTCTACAAACTTGCAATTTCTGCCCAATAACAACCCAACTCAAGCCCAAGAAGAAGAACAACCCCCTCAATTTGTCTTCAATTTCAACTGCATCTTCACCAACCAGAACCAACGCAGCATCAGCAACATCTACACCTTCAACTTTCACTACTCCACCTTCCACTACCAGCGGTCACAACCGCCATTGGATGGTGTCAATGGAAACTCCTCCACAGGGGGTTAATTCCAGACCCCAAGTCATTGATTACTATGTTAGAACCTTAAAGGCTGTTTTGGGCACGTGGGTATTCTTCTTTCCGTTCACTACATACATATCTCTGTCTGTTAAAAAAATTCCAAGGAGGAAAAGTTTCAATTTTTTGTACCCAGTAGATAAGGTATTTGGTTGAGTCTGATTTGTGTCTTATTGTTTGTTATTTGAAACAGTGAAAAAGATGCTCAGATGTGTATATATCATGCTTCTTGGGGTACCCTTTTCGGTTTCTGCTGCGACATTGATGAAGAAACTTCCCGTGAGCTCGCCAGTGAGTTTCTAGTTCTTGTTATTGTTCTATCCTCGGTATCCTTGTGCTGCACGGGGCGAAAGCTATATGAAATAGTTGGATTAAGGTGTAGATAAAAAAATTTGATGTAGATTAGTAAATGTAACTTTACCTTAAAATTAACCCTGGTGATTTTTCAAAGGTTGAAAACAATCACTTGTGCCCTCATTTGTAATGCTATTAACTTGTGAGCACCGGCGGACTCAGAATTTGTGACTAAAAGGGGACCAAATTACCACATGTATTTTTATAGTGATAACAAAAAGTATTTCGTAAGTATTTATTGCTACTTGTGAGATCCAAGGGAGAGACGATAACATGTGGGTAGAAGCCATTTAAATTTCTACATGCGACCTAAAAATGGTTGATAACTTGAAGTTATTGGGGTTTTTTTCCACGGACCACACACATAGGACTTTTAAGAAAAAAAATTCACCCCAAGGGTGCAGGGGTAAATTCCATAGAATTTTTCAAGATTTGTAATTAACTTGGAAAACTAGTACAATATATGCGAATATTTGGAGTTGTGCAAGGGCCCAAACACCCGGGGGTGATTGCCACTGCTTGCGAGGAGAAAGAACGCTTGAGCATTTGCATCGGGTATGATAATAGAAGCAAGTTGAACAATTTAAAATTATTTTGTGGGGCTGAAATAAAAAAAATCTATGTGCAAAAGTTAAAATATCTTAGTGAGAAATCAAACGAAGCGGGGTCAAGTGACCTCACTTGTATCAAGGTAGCTCTGCCTTTGCTTGTGCATTTGTGAGCTGTTTGTGTGAGAACAAATACAGAAATACCCTGATTAATTTGGGAATCTTATGCTTGGTCTTATATTATCTAATCTGATTGATAAATTATATGTTTTGTTTCTAAGCAATGCTACTTACATAGACTTATGTGCACATATCTAGGCACATTTGTTTTTGTGAGATCCACACGTAGTGGACACTTTTGGACACATCTTTGTCCAGATCTGTGCACATAGACTTTCTCTTTGTTTCTCTTTGAAAGTTATTACTATGTCAAGCGAACTCTACAGAATCAATTTACTGTTATGTGTGTCATTTCCCCTACGTTCATGCTTTGTAGGTTTACCAGGGGTACTATCTGTTAGGCCCGACCCAGATTTTAGCACTACAGAGAAAGACTATAGCATTCCGGATGTTCTGTTACGTCTTTCGTCGAACATAATACCTGAAAGTACTTTATTATTTCCAATGGGAAATTCCAAGCCCTGGGTAGTTCGATTAGATAAGCCAGCAATAGGAGTTGTCACAAAGGCCCAGATGGTTGATTACTATGCTCAATTACTGACCAAGGTGATGGGGAAGTAGGTATTACTACCTAAGTGTTTTATTTTGCTTCTTTCACCACTTCTGTTTCTGTTTCCTAAAGTTGGAATGAAAATTTTCCAAAGCAAGAAGGATGCTCAAATGTGCATATACCACATTTCGAGGCATTCCAACTATGGATTCTGTTGTGAACTAGATGAGGAATGTGCTCAAGAGCTTTCTGGTTGGTATATAGCGCTATTTCATATTTCAACACAAATATTGAATGTCCATGTTGGTAGGGTAAGGATACCTTTATTGATTTGGTGCAGGTGTGCCTGGTGTGTTATCTGTTCGGCCCGATGACAATTTTGATTCAGATAACAAGGATTATGGAGGTTTGTCAGCATGTTTAGATTTGATAGATGTGCACTATTTTTTTGGTGTTGTAATTGTGATCCTACACAGTACTACTTTTGGTTTTTTATTAGGTTAAATTCTATTGAATAATTTTCTGGTAAATATATTTGCAAGGTTTCTATCTCAGATTAAGAGTTTCTCGATAATATGCTATGTCGCAGTGATGGTTAAAACTTAAACTATATTTTAGATTTACGCCATTTTTTCAAGTTTAGGTTCGGTAATTGCTTATGAAAAAATTTCGTTGCTAAACTTATGGAAGGCTACACGAGGCCTGAATTGATAACCTTCTGCTGAGTTTATATATCACGGTCATCACCATTCTTCCTTTGGGGTTTGGAGTTTTGCTTTTGAGATCAAATGGATGGCTCAAGTGTAAGATCGATTTTGCAGTCACATTAATGTCTCATGATATTGCTAAATGATTGAGATTCATGACGGATATCTGTTTCTGTATCAAAGGATGAGGTAATCGAAACTGAGAAACCTCTAGGATATATGAAGTTATGCAGAGGTCATATAAACATCATCTTTTGAAAGAAGTGCCTTCTCTTCGAGTGTTTTTGAGCTTATTAGAGCACAATTTCAAACTGAAACTGGTGAATGGAATTGAAGTATTGCAATTGTGCTGGTTGTAGCACAATTAGGTTGACAGACACTAAGCGACTCATTTGGAAGTCATAACATATGGTAGTGATGGTCAAACTAAGCACCTTTCGAAATAGTCGATTGCTGATTTTTTAGATAAGGTAAGATGACTCGAACTGGAGTCTCTTTACTGAGTAAGAGGTGTTGCTGGGAACAGGACATGCAGTTTTGTCCATTCTTTGGCCTTAGATATTTGCCCATGCTCCTCGCCAGTGCCTTCTCACTCATTTATCTATTGGGGTTGTTGTACCTTCGTGCCCTAATGGCTCATTTTGAGATCAGGTGTTCTCTTGCTCTGGTCACTTCTTTCTATGGCCCTGTCAACGATGGTGTGAGTCTGCCATATTTTTATTGGATGTAATTACTGAAGTTTAGCGACATAGTGGTTAAGTGAAAGTCTCCTTTTTTCTCCATTCTCTCTCTGGATTTTTGGTGAAGTGTGCCTTGCAAAGCATTATTGCAATGGCCAATGTGGCGGTACTGATGTTTGGGGTGGTGGTTGGAGTCTGTGTGTCAGTGTTGTTGGCAGCATGTGGGATTTGTCTTCATTGGTTATTGGGTAGCTCGTTCTGGTCTTTTTGTGAGTTCTTAAATAATTCAACCGTGGCTTAAGTGCAAGGAGTCAGTAACTAGTAGATTTGACCAGAGGTCTCCTTGTATGGCCACTGTGTGTCTCTATATCTACCAGAGCTTTGAGGTCCTCTCTCTCTCTCTCTCTCTCTCTCTCTCTCTCTATCTATCTATGCCCTACGGCTAGTATCCTTTCTGTGGAGATAAGTGTGTGCTGAACCGTTTGGCTTCGGAGTTTGATCTGAAGCCCTCTTGCTGGGTTGTCAGCCATCTGCTTTTGCACGTTTTGCAGGTGCCACTGATTCTGGATGGCATGCCCCGAGTATTGTGGGCAGTGGCAATGCTTCAAGTTATAAAATTTTATGCCGTTTCTTTCGTAATTTATTCCGGCCGAGGGAGTCGGGTTATGATTCGTTTATGTCTGTTTTGGCTAGGTTTTCGTTTTCCCTTTTATATGGTTTATACCTGCTCGTACGTTTCTTCAGCTACATTGCAGTATCTTTTTTTTTTTTGGGTAAGAATAGGCTTGCTTACCAATACAAAAAAAGGTTTAATCTCTTTTGCCAGTTTTGTGTGATAAAGTGAGAGACATTGGTCCTTTTCTTTACTTGCATAATTTGGCATGTAATAACAGAAGAATGATGAGACCAGAGAGAGTAGAGAACATTCTTTTCTTAATCTATTCTATACTGTTTATTCTAAAGCAGTTTAGGCTTCTACGAAGTCTGGATGTATCCTTTCTAAAGGTGTTCTGATGTTGGGTGTTTTTTTATTTTTCTTGCTTAATGAGTGAAGATGTCTGAATCATATTAGCAGGTATACAAGTGACCATGCTTGTACCGTTACTTCCAGATTGTGTGATTCTACTGTATGTTTTTGCACTTGATTGAAATCCCCTAGTGGTTCGCTTGGTCTAAGCGATCTTTTTATGGGTACATTTACTCTGGGTCTATGTTACAAGAATGAGGGTAAAGTAAATTGGAAGATAGATCACATCGAGTTTGAGCTGAAGATAAGTTGTTAGTATGTGTTCTTTTTACCTTTGTGTTTCCTATTGCTACACAAGTCTTTACTAAAAGTTGCAGTATGCTTTTTCATGGTACTGTTTGGGTGACCTTGTGTCTTTTGGAGGCTCACAGGGATTATGTGTTGGACATGTGTTTTACAGTTTTGTAAACCCATTGAACTTTTAAGCCGTGTCCTCAATAAAAAAAAGTGCAAAAGTGCTTGTGTAACCAACTCCAATTTACTGGAAGTTTCAGTACTTAGCAATCATTTTATTATCCGTCTCCAAAGGGCTGGATTCCACCGTTAAACGGGTTTCTTTTTGACACTTTTAAAACTTCTTGGTGGGATTGTTTATGATGTTTTGGGTTAATTGAGGACTGGTGGTTGTTTATGATGTTTTGGGTAACTTGAGGACTGGTGGTCTTACTTGGATGACACTATATTTGTAGCTAGTCATTCAGCAATCCAAGGAGTAACTTTATTTGTCAAAATATGTTTTGTTGGGATTATTGAAGTGGTATAATTTGTTCAGATTGTTTTCTTCTAAAGTTATTATCTGTGGATTTCCAGGTGAAAATTTGCAGCAGTTAGGTGATTCAACAGATTCTTCAGTAGAAAATGAAACAACCGACATCAAAACGAAGAAGCTTTTTGTGGCTGGTACGTGGTAGTTTTGTATTTGATTTAAGCTCTTTCGGTTATGTACTCTAAATCTCTTTTCTTTTTGGTGTAATTTGAATCACGGTATATTACATGTTGTTTGGAGAGGAAAAGGTGTGTAAGGTGTTAATTAACCTTCACACATAACCATTTATTTATATAAGGAGATAGTTTGTTACACAATGAAATTAAGCAATGTGGGATTAAACACAATATACTAGTATACAAGTATACTAGTATTCCAACACTCCCCCTCAAGCTGGAAAGTAGATATCACACAATCCCAGCTTGTCACATAACATCTTCAACCGGGGCTTAAACAATGACTTAGTGAATATGTCAGCCAATTGGGCACTTGTAGACACGAAGGGAGTTGCTATAACACCATCAGTCAACTTCTCTCGCACCAGATGACAATCAACTTCGATATGCTTAGTCCGCTCATGAAATACAGGGTTGGACGCAATGTGAATTGCTGCCTGGTTATCACAATATAAATTCACAGGCAATTGTACATTGAATCCTATCTCCTCAAGAAAAGATCGCATCCACACAATCTCACATGTGGTGTGAGCCATGGCTCTATATTCTGCCTCTGCACTAGATCGTGCAACCACGGTCTGTTTCTTACTCTTCCAATTAACAAGATTGCCACCAAGAAAAACACAATATCCAGTGGTTGACCTCCTGTCAGATGGGCCTCCTGCCCAATCAGAATCAGTGAAGGCCTCAATACGCAAATGACTATTAGCTCTATAAAATAGACCACGTCCAGGATGAGACTTGAGATACTTGACAATTCTAAGAACGGCCTCCCAATGTGGCAAACGAGGAGCAGACATAAACTGACTCACAATACTCACTGCAAATGAAATATCAGGACGTGTAATAGTGAGATAATTCAATTTACCAACCAAACGGCGATATTGGTCAGGACTAGATAGTGTCTCCCCCTGATCAATGCATAGTTTGACATTGGGATCCATAGGGGTATCGACAGGTTTCGCCCCCAACAAACCAGTCTCATCTAAGATATCCAGCACATACTTCCTCTGCGATAAACTAATACCATCTTTAGATCGTGCCACCTCGATACCTAAAAAATATCGCAATCTACCTAAGTCTTTAGTATGAAATTGACTCTGCAGAAAGACCTTCAACGCATCAATACCTTCCTGGTCGTCACCCGTAATAATAATATCGACATACACAATCAATAATACTTTGCCTCGAGTGGATGTGAGAAAGAAAACAGAATGATCAGACTGACACCGATTCATACCAAATTTCAAAACTGCATCACTGAACTTGCCAAACCAGGCCCTGGGAGACTGTTTAAGCCCGTAAAGAGCTTTACGAAGACGACATACCTGAGAACGCTCCCCCTGAGCAACAAACCCAGGTGGTTGCTCCATATAAACCTCCTCAAGAAGGTCGCCATGTAAGAAAGCATTCTTGACATCCAATTGAAATAAGGGCCGGCCAAGATTGGCTGCAAGAGAAATAAGGAGACGGACAGAACCAAGCTTCGCAACCGGGGAAAAGGTCTCAGCATAGTCAACACCATAAGTCTGGGTGTAGCCTTTAGCAACAAGGCGAGCTTTGTAACGCTCAACAGACCCATTAGGAAGATATTTCACAGTGAATACCCAACGGCACCCCACAGTGGATTTTCCAAAGGGTAGAGGAACCAACTCCCAAGTCCCATTATCATGGAGTGCAGAGATCTCCTCCTCCATAGCTGTCCGCCACTCAGAAATAGACAAGGCCTCCTGAACAGTTTTAGGAACAAAGATAGAGGAAACAGAGGCAGTAAAAGCACGAAGGGTGGGGGACAGATGATCATAAGATACAAATTTAGCAATAGGATGAGAGATAGTACAAGTGCGAATACCTTTACGAAGAGCAATGGGAGGAGAAGGTGGAGCAGTAGGGGCCAAAGGAGGTGGACTCGGATCTCGCAACGGAGGAGAGGGCTCAGCGGCAGGCGGAGGTGGTGGTGGCGCTGCTTTGGCACGACGAACATATACCTGCATCGGGGGGTGCTGCTGCTTTTGAGGTTGCCCGGAAGGAACCAAAATATGCATATACTCGGACGGATCGGCTTGAGGTAAAGTTGGGAAATAGGGTAATGACTCATGAAACGTAACATCAGCACAGACAAACTCGCGATGCAGAGTGGGAGAATAACACTTATAACCTTTTTGAGTCCGAGAGTACCCCAGGAAGACACACTTGATAGAGCGTGGATCAAGCTTATCACGCCCGGGATCAAGGGCATGAACATAACACGTGCACCCAAAAATTTTAAGAGGTAAAGAATATAAAGAACAACCAGGGTGCAAAAGACTATAGGGAATCTGTCCCCCAAGAACGCGAGAGGGCATGCGATTCACGAGATAACCGGCAGTAAGGACGGCATCGCCCCAAAAGGATTTGGGAACCGTCCTCTGGATTAAAAGGGCCCGAGCAACTTCGGTCAAATGACGTATCTTGCGTTCGGCAACCCCATTCTGTTGGGGAGTGCGAGAACACGAAGATTGATGAAGAATACCATGCTCATCAAAAAAAGCAGACAAAACATTATAGAAATATTCACCAGCATTATCAGAACGAAAGATACGGAGAGAAACATCAAACTGAGTCTTTATTTCCATATAAAAAGATTTAAAAATGGAGTACAAGTCTGACCGGTTTTTCATGAGATAAACATAAGTAAGCCTAGAATAGTCATCCACAAAAATAACAAAATACTGAAAACCACCACGTGATGAAACACGCACAGGACCCCAAATATCGGAGTGAACTAAATGAAAAGGACAAGACACTCGACTCTCTATTCTAGGTGGAAAAGAAACACGACGGTGTTTACTGAACTCACAGACTTCACATGGCAAAGACTGAAGACTACGACACGATGGAACTAACTGTTTCAGAGTCTGAAGAGAGGGATGTCCAAGACGGCAGTGATGTTCATAGGGAGATACGGAAGCCTGAAGAGCAATAGAGGCAGGAGGTTCGCCAGTGTCAAAATAGTATAGACCACCATGCTCAACACCGCCACCAATCTTCTTCCCCGTCTGGAGATCCTGAAATACACAATATCCAGGAAAGAATGTAACCGAACAATTTAATGATTGGCAAAGTTTACTAACAGACATAAGACTATGGGGAAAACGAGGAACATGTAAAACAGAGTCTAAGGTAAGAGAAGAATGTAAAAGAACAGATCCCAAACCAGCAATGTCAGAAGAGGAACCGTCAGCTAAGGCGACACGAGAAGGCTTCACAAGAGGACGAGAACCAGAGAGGTGGATGGAGTGGCCGGTCATATGATCAGTAGCACCAGAATCAATAACCCACGGAGTATTAGAGGCTAGGCCAGCAAACGTGGAGCCTTTCTGAGCGAACGTAGCAGTGGAAGAGGAGGGCACATGAGAGGGCGGCTGGGAAATTAGGCGATGATACTCATCCTCTGGAATAGTAACAACACGTGGGACGGGGCTTGGCGAAGAGCTAGGCAACACAGAGCCATCATCCTCAGAAACAGTAACCTGATGCGCAGATGGGCGGCCATTAAGAATCCAACAGTACTCAACCGTATGATTAGTACCATGGCAATAGGTGCAGTAACGACCATGGGCACGACCACTATTACCAGAGTCACGACTACGACCACCACTACCAGAATCACGGCTACCAACCGACTGCACCGGACCACGGCTATCAAAATCATGACCAAATCCACGGCCAAGAGGGCCACGATGGCCTCCCCCTGACTCGCGACCACCACGGTCAAAACCACGAGAAGAAGTACCACCACGAGGGACCGTGGTAACCAAAGCCGAGCGGGCAGCAGGAGACAAATCAACAGCACTGGGGTCAGAAACAGAGGCTTGGCGGACGCGACTAAACACCTCACTAAGAGAAGGTAAATCTCTATCACCCAAAAGATTAGACCGGATAGAATCATAGGCCGGCGAAGGTAACCCAAATAGAAAACGAGCCACCTGCAAGCGCTCACGCTGACGCTCCATAACCCGAATATCTGACGAAATGGGCTCACAAGTGTTGAGCTCCTCACAAACGCCGCAGAACTTGGCATAATACTCCTCCAAGGATAAGCTGCCAAGGTCAAGAGAAAAGAATTGTTGATGAAGAGCATAAGTTCGGCGGAGATTGTCAGCCCCAGAAAACATCTCCTTAACCTTCATCCAGACTTTCTTCGCAGTAGATAAGAAAACCAAAGTATTCTTAATATTTTCCTCCATACTATTCCAAAGCTCAACCCGAATTTTAGCATCCGCAGGAACCCAAGCACCATATGATGCGGCAGTCGCCGCGGGAGGATCATCAGTAAGGTAATGGTATTCTGATTCCCCCACATAATAGACCTCAACAGCCTTAGCCCAAACAGCATAATTTCGACCATTCAACAAGGTAGAAGTAATAGATAACCTCTCACGAGACCGAGAAGAACGACTAACAGCGGAAGTAGAACTAGAGATAGACTCGGTACCGGAGCCCATTGCAAATAAAGTCAAGAGCCAAAGAAATCAACAATCAATAAACAACCAAAAATAGAGAGGCTGCCACTATAATCACATATGATCCAAAAAATACCAATGGCTCCACCAATAAAGGAGCATATCAGCAGCCCAACATAAACCACTGGGGAACACTAACACTCGAACCAGATCGAGCTAGAAACGCCATTAACGGAGATAGAAGCTGAGCATTAACAGAGAAAGAAGTAACAAATCAACAGATTACGTCCGAAAATAGAAGATATACCGCAAGAGTCGGGTAAAATAGCAACGAATCCATAGATCGGAGTCTGAAAATACCAAAAAATAGGGAACCCAGGCAGGAACAGTACCGATGAACAGTAATCGTGAACAGTCCAATGAACAGTACTCGTGAACAGTACCGATGAACAGTACTCGTGAACAGTCCGATGAACAGTACCCGATGAACAGTTGCGTGAACAGTGTTGTTGTAGGGTTTGGATGAGTGTGGGTAGGTTGTTTTAGGATTGTAAAAGGTTTGGGTAGGTCGTTTTAGGGTTTTTTTTTTTTTTTTGTTGGCTGCCGAGAATGGGTGGCTAGGGTGGGAAGCGGCTATGGTGGTGGCTGTCAGAGGTGAGGGTTTAGGGTTTCAAGACCGGTTTAAGAACCCGCTCTGATACCATGTTGTTTGGAGAGGAAAAGGTGTGTAAGGTGTTAATTAACCTTCACACATAACCATTTATTTATATAAGGAGATAGTTTGTTACACAATGAAATTAAGCAATGTGGGACTAAACACAATATACTAGTATACAAGTATACTAGTATTCCAACATTACACACAGCCAACACGTTTTAGTTCAACAGTTTGGCTCCATTTGTGTTGTTACCGAAACAACTCAAGTTTTCTTACACTTGTATATGGACCTGTTTAGCTAATTATATGTATTTATTCAAAGCAACCATATTGACCATGCCATCCATATCTGTCTTCTTTTGAGTAGATGCGTTACTATTGCAGTCTTGTGAGCATCAGAAAAATACATATGCACGACAATCCATGGGTTCGGTAAAATAAAGCAGAAATTCTTCTAAAGCTTCTGATTGATGATGGGAGTCTGGTACACGGGAACTCTGACTGCAATTGTGAACTGAACTTTTACTTTGCTTTGACCAAAATGACAGTTCATGATTCCGTGTGTTGGACTGTGACAAAATACAACTACCTGTCTTGTTGGGGATTTGCAATGCCAGAAAATCATTGTTGCCTACATTCTTTCCTTAGATCTATATCTCGGATTTTATCCCCTCTTTTTTTTGATTGTTTATTTCTTCTTCTTTCTCCACTCAGGTTTGTCATTTTATACATCCGAGAAAACCTTGCGTGCAGCATTCGAGGGATTTGGCGATCTTGTTCAAGGTACCTTGTTCAATATAGCGAAACAGGTCTCCAGTACCTAACCAGATGGCGATTGCGTGAACTGTTTCTTATTGCGTACTTTTCTTGACAGTTAAAGTTATAATGGACAAGATTTCGAAAAGGTCCAAAGGGTACGCCTTTGTCGAGTATACAACTGAGGAGGCCGCGGCTGCAGCTCTCAAAGAGATGAATGGCAAGGTAAATTAAAACTGCAGACACAAAACTCTATTTTACTTGAGCAATTGGTTTGAAGTTTCTCTTGGCAATCTAACACTATGAAAGAGAGACTGAGCCTGTTTTGTGCTTGGTGGTTTCAGATCATCAATGGCTGGATGATAACCGTTGATGTTGCCAGGATAAACCCACCAAAGTCCAGCAGGGGCCAGCCCAGACCGGCTATCTAGTGTGTTTGAGAGAGAGAGAGAGAGAGAGAGAGCCCTTCTGGTATTATATCTCATATTTTGTGGGATTATATCCAAGACGTGTTTAATTTGAGTCAACAACATATAATCAAACACTAGGTAGTTGGTCACATTTTTTTGGTGAAAAACATTGGTTATGTTAATTCGATGATGTTCATATATGCGGTCAAACAAACGGGCTTGGGTCCACTTTTTTTTATCTAGGGTTGGGAGTTATTTCTACCTCTAAAGTTTTGAGAATTAGAGCCTGTAGCCCCACAATCTTTAACAAAACCGAGTTACATATTTTTCAGCTTAATAAGTCATTTGGCTTATTTTTTTGTCCTAATTCAAAAAATTTCACATTTGTTAGTTTTTGTCAATTTTTTTTGATGATTATTGTTTGAGCTTTTCCTGGGAGTATGACATGGGTTACTTTAGCGCTGTAGCGCCTGGTACTCGCATATTGGCTTGAGGCATTTTCTCTATCCCTTCTTATATGGTCACCTTATGTCCTTGAACCGATAACCATCTTTCGGCTAACCTAGCCTCCTCCGTCCCTCGGGACCAACAAGGGGTAGTTCAGAAATATTCACATGTTGTCCATCGACTACGCCTTTCGGCCTGATCTTAGGCCTTGACTCACCTTCCGTGGACGAACCTTGCGGAGGTACCCTTAGGTTTTTGGGGCATTGGTTTTAGCGTGACGAGAGGAATTTAAAAAGTAAAAAATTACGATTGAAGCTCAATTTTTTTAAAAATAAAGACAAAAATAAGCCATTAAGATAAATTTTTTTGTCTTTATTAAAAAAAATTTCAATTTGGCTTATTTTTTTTTGTACTTATTCAAATTTTTTTCTGCATTTGTTAGTTTTTTGTTCATTTTTTGAGGATTGTTGCTTTGTCATGATGAGAGAAATGTAAAAAGTAAAAAATTGTGATCAAAATTCAATTTTTTTTGAATAAAGATGAAAAATGGCTTATTGGCTTATTTTTGTCTTTATTAAAAAAAATTAGGTTTCGATTGTAACTTTTTACATTTTAGATTCCTCTTATTATGACAAAGTAATAATCCAAAAAAATAACGAAAAACTAACAAATGAAAAAAAAATTTGAATAAGAACGAAAAAATAAGCCACTTGACTTATTTAGTCGAACAACTTAGCCCATTATTCCTTACACGATGCACTGTTTACCATTGAGAAGATTAAGGTCCCAAATTTCATCCAAGAAACACCATTTAATTTTCGTTGTAGATTTACTTTTATCCAGGCAAACCAAACTTCCGTGCCTAACTCTCATGTGGCGACATTATAAAAGCCTTGCAAGTAGTGTTGCCAAGCGGCCAATTTGGCCGTTCATCTCAACAATCGATTTAATCCGAGCAACAGACGGTTCAAATTTTCATGCGTCGCTGTGCTGAGATGAACGGCTGGATTGACCGTTCGACACCACTGTCAAGCACCTCCATTTGGTAGCATCTCCCAATCCTTGCAAGTGAGGACCATATCTAGAACAGTAATTTCTGCAATGAATCATACCAATAACAGAAAAGTCTGGTCTATTTGTGATAGCAATAGATTATGTTTTATACATACTATATAAAAAAACACCCCAAATTTAGCTCATCTAGAGCTAAATTCTAGACCTTTCTTCTTCTTGTAGGGATTCAAAAGAAATTTCAAAATCAGATGATAAGACTATTTTAATTCTTGCAAACACTCACACTAGATTTTTAAAAACTGAAAATCCCAAAATCCGTTTTTAAATTTTTTCAAACACGCACTCAGATTTTTGGGGATGAAATGGGTCCTGGTATTATCCCAGACCCAGTTGATATTTTCTCAAGCATGCACTCGTATTAGTCTAGCTAGCAATACTTCAGTAAGTGTTCATATATATGCTATGTTTGATTGGATTTGTTTTGACGTTAAAATATCCAAATCTAGAACTCTTGATAGGTTTCATTAACTTCAATTTCTCTTGGTCAACAAGGAGACATCTTCTTGGGTAGAAGTGATCATTCATGACATTCAAGTTTTGAGTAGGAAATTCCAGTGTTGCGGCTTTTCTTTTGTTCGTAGGAATGGTAATAATGTTGCCCATGTGTTGGCGGGCAAGGGTTTGAGTGATTCAAGGTACCATTGTGGTTACTTGGTCCCCTTCCTAGGGACGACGGATTTCCTGATTGACTTATCATTTTGAATTATTAATAACATCTGTCATCATGGTGGCGAAAAAAACAAAAAAACAAGGAGACATCTTTTTGAAGAAAGTTGAAATAAAAAGCATGCCATGGGAGACTTTCTTCTTCTATTTAATATAGGGGTGAGCATGGTCCGGTTTGGTTCAGTTTTATAGTAAACCAAGAACCAAACCAATACCTACGGATTATAAATTTCGAGAACCAAACCAACCCACAAAATGCATAGAACCAAACCAATCCAATCCATTAGACTACGGTTCGGTTTTGGTTTTAACCACGGTTTGCTTTGAACGAAGCTATCATCTCCAAAAAAATATTTGAAGTACTTAAAATTACGAAGATAAATTATAAAAAAAACTGATATTAAAATCAATTTCATTCAAATTCTTAAAACAAACTAACATCAACCAACTAATTTAAGAGTAAAATACCAATAATTGCCTCAAACAAATAAAACAAAATACCGGTAAGTCACTAAAATGAACCAACTAAGAATACTACTTATTAAACATCTTAACCAAATAAAAGGGCAAAGAGATGGATGCTACGTTAGTACATTAGGTTTATATAGTATAGGGATAGGTTTTCTTATATAGAAAGTTAGGGTAATTAGTCTTGGTAATGGTAGTAGAGGAATTATAGGAATAGGAATTGGAAAACTAAATATTGGTGATATAATAGGATCAATAAATTAGGAAAGTAGGCTCCCATATTTATTTGGTGAATCATAATTAAAATATATGTAACTACACATATTATATATATATATATATATATATATATTATACGGTTCGGATCGGTTTGGAACCATAACCGTGAACATGAATCCACAAACCAGACCATATAATGCGGTTTCTAATTTTTTTAAACCATGACCAAACCATACTACTAAAAAACCGAACCAAATCTTTCGGTTTGGATTGGTTTGGACTGGATTCACAGTTTGATGGGTATTTTGCTCACCCCTAATTTAATACCTCAAAGCAATGCCCTAAGAATCTGTTTGGATCATCTAATTTATAGTTGTTTTTGTTTTTATAACAATTAGTAAGAGGGAAATGAAAAAAATGGTGCGTCGTATCCACCAAAACAACCATTAATTGATATTGTCTAAGGACATTTGGGCAATGGAAGTGATCTTGCAAATTAAATAAGTATTTATTTTTTGAATTAAGGATAAATTTCACTTACTCCCTTGAGGTTTCTGACAACACCACAAACCTCTCCTTATGTTTCTGAAATTGCACTTACCTCACCTGTCAGAGTTGTCGGGTAACTTCTGCTAATAAAATTTGTGCTTTTGCTTTTTTACCTCTTCACAAAATTTCTTACTATAATGTTAGTCTATTTGAATAAATAAATAACTCAAAAAACACAAAATTAACCACATCAACATTTGACCAGACACCTCTTCTCTATATGGAATCTCAAAAAAATAAAATTTTGAAACTTTTTATTTTCATTTATTCTTATCTAGTTCTTTACGAATTTCTTTATTCATTCAATAGACAAGTATAAAATTGAACCAAAGATAATAAAAGTTCCCTTACACAAAGAAATAAAAAACTTGAGATGCCAAATATTATTTCGGACAGTTAAAAAACTTTTTTAGTAGTTTTTTTTTGTGTGTGTGTCTTTGTAGCAAAAAATTAATTTGAGATGCCAAATAATATTTTTATTTTTTCGTTGGCTCAAAAAAGTTAAATACTTATGAGCTTTTAAGATGGGTTTTAAAAGAGTTATGTTTGGTTATTTATGGAGACTTATTTATATTTATACAAGTCGAGGATACAAGCAAGTTTTTTTTCCTGAAAACACAAAGAAATAAATTTTCATTCATGCCAAATTAAGCTTAATTTCACGTAAATGCCAAAGATTTATACATAAGTTTATATATGTTTATGTGTAGCCTAAAACCAAAAAAATAAATAAGTAGTTGAATAATAATTAAGAACCAACCACCCATTCACTTATTACAAATCTATGGACTCTAAAAATTTAAAAACTTTACTATTTTTCTTGACTTTTTTCTCGTCGGTAGTGAACCTTTTTAAACTTTGAGGCAATTATTTTTAATTTTCAGGTTCATCTCAACGAGTAGAATAAAAAATTAAAACATCATGGACCATATTTTTCAAACTTTACAAAAAGCCCAAAATAAGCTGCTGTATCTTGTTTATTTCATTTATTTTGTTTTAAGTCAAAATTTTCAAATTGGTCCATATTTTTCTACTTCTTAGATTCCTCTTATGTAGAGAACCCATAAAAAAGTAATAATTTTTTTCCCAAAACTTAAAAAAGTTTAGAAAAGACAACAAAAAAGTCACTTTTGGTTAGCCGAAAATGTTGAACATGTATTCTCTATTGTTGGTGTAGAACACGTGGTGTTTTGGTGTATGTTTATTGCATTTTTTGAAATTAAATGAAAAAGAGGGTATAAAAGGCTAAAGACAAGAGATGAGAGCAAGAGCAAAATGGGAAATGAATCTCCATTTTTGGCTGACCTCACCAATTTCCATCACCTTTAGTGACAGCTGACTAACGGTTAGGGGTATGTGCAACCGACAACCAAATCAGAAGGGAGGTAAGTGCAATTTCCAAAACCGGGGGAGGTGTCTATAATTGTCAGAAACTTCAGGGGAGGTAAGTGAAATTTGCCCTTAAATTAAAGGTAATGTATTAGGAGAGAATGATCACCTGTTTCGTAAAATGAAAAATAAATACTTGAAAAATAAGAATCTCAATGGAATGGAGCCTAAATAATCTTGAGTTTCTTCACTTAGCATTCTTATATTTCTAGTTCTCCTTATGCCTTTTTCACTTCATTCATACCTAACTCATGGATAAGTTGTCACCACTTTTTCTCTGCTTATTGCGCTTTATAGTATTACTTGTAGAAATTGAAGCAATGAGAGGAACTTATAAGCCTCAAGGTAGCCATGTCAAGCTCTTTGTTTTTGGAGACTCATATGTAGATACCGGGAATACCCCAAAGCCCTTTTCTAAGGCATGGAAACCCCCATATGGGATAACTTATCCCGGTAAACCAGCCGGCCGCTTCTCTGATGGCCGTGTCCTCACTGATTATACAGGTTCTCTCTCTCTCTCTCTCTCTCAAAACACATAATTGCTTACATGGTAAAATTGTTGCTCACACGACCAGTCTTTAGATTTCGTTAATTATACTTTTGTCTCCTTCTGCAATAAAATGGGTCGCCCATGTTTATTACATCTAGTGATTCTAGTTGCCGATGCTTATCAATATAAACTTGCGAATTTGTTTGGGAAATTATTTTTCGCAATGGTTTATACACGGTTATTAATTTTACCATATGTATTGGCGTATTGCTATTCATTTAATAACTTTACTTACCTATACAACGTTTCCATGGTTTGTAATTCGTGTGACACAGCTCAATTTCTCAGTATACCATCTCCGGTCCCTTATCGGCAAAGAAAATTCGGGAAGAAGCTAATCCGTTACGGTATGAATTTCGCATATGGAGGGGCTGGTGTTTTCGACACATCGGTCCGGCAACATAACTTGACGACACAAATCGGTAATATGGAACAGTTGATTGCGCAAAAAGTGTACTTGAAAAATGATATGGAATTCTCTATTGCTTTGGTATCGTTGGCAGGAAGTGACTATGCTACTTATCTGAACAACAAGGGAAGCATATGGGTGAGTGCAGACTGTGCAGTTAAAACTAGACTTCATATATATATATCGTCATTACATTGAAAATAAACAGTACAATAGCACAACAATAATCGGCGAGCGCAACCCAAACTATTAGATATGGTCATCATAGCATTGATCCCCATTCCTGGACCTAGCAGTAGACTGGCGGATCAAAAGAAAAAGCAGGAAAGAGGGTCCATTTTGTCCCGAATAAAACGATCCAATTGGTTTAGTAGGGCGGTCTAAGCACTTGGCCATTAAAGCCTCCAATTTTACCGAGCGAAAAAAAAGGGGCCTCACTT
This sequence comes from Rhododendron simsii, assembly GCA_014282245.1. Taxonomy (NCBI): domain Eukaryota; kingdom Viridiplantae; phylum Streptophyta; class Magnoliopsida; order Ericales; family Ericaceae; genus Rhododendron; species Rhododendron simsii. The sequence goes on from CM024955.1 coordinate 16,381,812, forward strand.
TTATACATGTATGTGTCTATACTATAAGTTTTGACTTTTTTTTGATCGAGAGCTAGGGACGTTTCACCTTTATTTAGCTTTCTATTAAGTTGCCCTATACTCCTTTAAGAGCATCTCCAACTAAGGAGGTTAAAAGGAGAGATGTCAAATTTGTTTTTGAAGACTTATGTGCCAAATTGTTTTATTTAGGTATGTCAAATTTGACATGACACCTAAACAATTGATTACATATGGGTTGGAGTTGGTTCAAATGTCAATTCATTCACATGACATGCCATATTAGTCACGTTTGACCTCTTTAATTGAAGATGCGGTACAACTCCAGAATTTGCGCTCAGGAAAAGAGAATTTAATCAAGTTGGATAATATTACCTTTTTTTTTTGTTGTTGTTGGAAATAGTATTACCTATTTGTTTGCTATTGGGAGGAAAAAAATGCAATAAGTGGGACTGGAATCAAGACATGACAACTAGAACCTACTAACCTTAAAAATCTTAGTTCGACACAAGAAATTTCATTAATCAATAAAAATTACACGCGTTTGTATAATGGTCAATCGCTGGGCTATTTCATAACTCGGAAGTATTTGATTCAATAAGGTTATACACTTCTCGGCATCAAAAACAAAATTTCATGAATTTTGGTTACGAATACAAAAAATAAAACTCTCTTTTATAATTTTCTAAAAAAAATGAATGAAAGGTTTTAGATGAATCGATGATCGACAATCGGATTAACTATTACGCAACTGTATTTTGTGTTTTAGGGTTTCCCGGACTTCGCGGTAAAGCTCATAAACCAGTTGGTCTGGGACGTGAAGCGGATTCACGAGTTAGGAGTGAGGAAAATAGGCGTGGTATCAATCGAGCCCATGGGCTGCTTGCCTCCGTTCAGTACTGCGACGAGAACGTGAACATGGCGGCCCAATCTCACAACCTGTTATTGCTGCAAGCTCTGAACCGGTTGAGGATCGAGAATGGGGCCCGCCAGGGTTCTGATATTGACATTGTGGTCCTCGATCTTTACACTGCTTTCATGTTCGCCCTGGAGACAATAGGTTATTACTTATTACTACTACTAGACTACTAGTAGTAATCTTCCTAATAGTCCCATCCCCACGCATGAATTTGCGTGTAGAGTACCTCTTTTTCATGCGAAAGGTTAATCGATCGGGTCTAGTTACAAGTAAATAAGAAAGAGCATTCCTGATCAGTGCCGGTCTCGATCCAAAGCTTGATTGTCCACTTACTATTAAGTCATAATAAATAAAAGGACATACAAGTCCAAAAAAATAATTAAAATGAAGGGGCCGGGCTTCCTTTTAAGCTGAAACTAATTTTTTTCTTTTGGGTGAGTTTACAATTTTTTTTCCGCCCATGGTGGGGGATTTGCCCGAGCCCATAGGCTTGTGGGGCCTACCCCGAAGCTGGCTTTGCTACTAATCGATTAACATTTCATGAAAAAAGTAGTCCTTCCGTCGCATAATGGATGTGATGGGCACTTTATTCGAAACTTTAATAAACTTTATACATCAGTTATTTTATACATTTTTATGCAATATAATTCTTTTGTAATAAATTTGATTAATTAATTAGTTCTAACAGAGAAGGTTTCTTAAATACTGAAAAGCAATGTAAATGTATATAGTATAGACAACTTTAAGATGCATGAATGCTAAATTGTCTATCTGTTTTGGGACGATAAAAATACAAATGTAGAAGGTTTGATCAGTTCCTAGTTTTTTCATTTATAAACCAAGTATTTTCTATTGCATGTTCATCATGACTGATCACTTCAGCTGAATGGGGCACTTTACATATACTACCACACAGTTTAAGAATTGATTTGGAGAAAATTCTGTTTGTATACGGTTTTCCTCATGGATATTAATACTCGTGAGTTCAACTATTATTATTCTGAAATAAAATTTACTATCTTTTTGGTATGGAATAAATGAATCGCAAAATATTACAACAAGAATTTGACCCCCCAAAAAATAAATAAGAAATTACTTTCAAATATCTTACCCATGCTCCCAGTTTTTCATTCCCCATTTCTCTTATAGCACACTCAGATATGCTATGTGTGAGACTCTAGTTAAGAGCATCTCTAACCAGAACATGCATGTCCTTTATTTGATTCTCTAAAATATTTTTTTATTTATTTCTAGTCTCCATACTTGAAGACATCAAATTAAATAAGAGACCTCCTCTTTATATAGAACATACATATTACTCATAGTATGTACAGGGGCGGAAAAAAATCTCCTGCAGTGGGGTCAATATTTAGAAAAATATTTGATCTTCTTCTTATTTGCTAATAAAAAATTGAGTATGTTATTCCAACTAGAAAAATTATTGGTGATTGATTGACAATATTATGAAAAAACGTCCTCATAATATTCTTTGAATTATCATAGAAGTTTGCAAATGTGTATTTTTAACTGAAAAATGTATTGAGGTTCTAACTTCCTTAGCATGTAATGAGCACTGTGTCTACATTTATCGCCCGATGATTAGTAAATTTTAGTGTTAAAAAGAGGGAAAATTATAATTTAACGGGATAATTTCATACTTAATTAGGACAATGTAATTAAAATTGTGTGGTCTAAGTGACAAGAGATGTGATAAAAATCTAACCAATTTAATGGAAAAATCTGTAAATGAGTGGGATCAAATGATCGACTCCATTTGACCTGTGGTGGCTCCGCGTATGAGTGCGTAACTCCTATGCATATGAAATCAATATATAGTTGAAAAAGCATCTGACACTGTCTTCAAAACAAGATCACTGTTTCTCTACAAGAAGAACGGTCCCGCTAACAAATGCCTCTGGGGCAGTAGCTTGTCCATAATAAATGCAATAAACGTATATATAGTTTGCTCTACATTAATTGTTTTGTGATAAAAACTATCATTAGTCAAGGATAAATAAAACAACATTAAAGGCGTCATTGAATGCAGTTCTGGTAGTTTCCAATCGTACCCCTAGAGTAGTTATTTTTAGACTACGATAAATTTTACTGCCATAGAGAAAATAAAACAAGCAATATTCTGAGGTCAATAAACAAACCTAATTAAGGTATAATTCCTTACAAACACAACTAGCCTCGTCATTTTACTTACCAAAAAAACAAAAATCCTTACAAACAATTGCCCACATATAATATCTGGGGAGATTTGGTGATAGATTTCAGTCATCAATTACTTTAATATATCTTGTATACAGCAAATATAAATCTAGACAAACTACTAAAGTATTTGTCTCAAAAGAATGCCCGGTTTGGAAAACGATAACTGGAAATACTACATTTTTGTTTAAAAAAGGTCAATTTTTTTCCCCCAATATTAAAAGAAGTCGGTTATATCTAGCATTTTGTGAAAAAGTTGGAATTTTTTCAAACAAAAATGCATTTTCTTACATTCTCGTTTTGTAGACTAGACATTCTTTTTCACATGGAGTAAAAGAAGAAAAAACAAAATTTTCCGAAGTAGTACCCGAAAAGAACAAAAACATACTCGCATACATTACTGCTTAGAACTAAACACTTTAAACAAGGGTAGATATGACCATTTAAATGGGCCTTATGTGATGCCCCTACAATTAATGAAGGTAGTTGGAGAACTCCTCAATTACCAACATAGTTAATTGTGTTTACCAGCTTTTTTAGCTCATTTAATTTGCTTAAACTTGTGCCCCTGGGGCATCAATTAGCATTAGTTTGAAAACGTACTTTAAAAAAAAATATAAAAATATAAAGAAATGGTTCAAATATATTAGTACGGGGCGGTTCCGTGGACACCCTAAAAAAACACCTCATAGTTCCTGATCAAATTTTGACGATCCGAGCCGCTCAATGTGATCAGAACGTGATTTTAAGGGTACTAGTGAGAAATCAGCAAAAAAAAATGACCGAGAAGGGCTTGATCCAAACAGTTTTAAACAGTTTTTTATTAAACGGTTCAAATAAAAACTGCTCAAATCAAGCCTTTTCCGGTCATTTTTTTTGCTGATTTCACGCGGGTATACTTAAAATCACATTCTGCACGCATTGAACGGTTTGGATCATAAAAATTTGATCGGGAACTGTGAGATTGAGATTTAGGGTGTTTTTTTAGGTGTTTTTTTAGGGTGTCCATTGAACCGTCCCAATATACTAGTATATGTGTGAGAAGTAAATGTCTGAAAACAATAAAGCTATGGGTACATATGAGCTTATACATACAATGTACATATAAGTTATGTGGAACCCACCTCGGATTCTACAAAGATGATTTGATCCGCTCATTATTTTTAAAATATTTTTTTATGGAGCCTTGTAAAAAATCAGCTCAACCAAATGTCGGCAAGGATTTTTTTCTCCTGAATTTGTAGGGGCGAAACTGAGTTATTAAGCAGTATCGCCCCTACAAATTTAGAAAAAATCTTTACCGATATTGGGTTAAGCTGATTTTTTACAGGGCTCTATAAAAAATGTTTTAAAAATAATATGCGGTTCGAATAATCATTGTGGGACTTGGGATGGGCCTCACAAAATTCATATGTGCATGGTATGTACATTGCATATGTACACATAACAGTACTCATCTGAAAATGTTCTTTTAAAAATATTAAAAATCTAACCAATTTTAAAATTGTCATCAGTTGAACTTAGGACAATGTAATTAAAATTGTGTGGTCTAAGTGACGAGATATGATAAAAATCTAACCAATTAATTTTAAAAAAAAATGTGTAAGTGAGTGGGATCAAATGACTCCACCTGTGGTGGCTCCGACGCCTATGAATACGTAGCTCCTATGCATATGAAATGAATGTAGTCGAAAAAGAATCTGACACTGTCTTCAAAACAAGATCACTGTTTCTCTATAAGAAGAAATAGTTTGAAAATGTACTTTAAAAAAATATAAAAATATAAAGAAATGGTTAAATAGTATATGTGTGAGAAGTAAATGTCTGAAAACAATAAAGTTATGGGTACATATGAGCTTATACATACCATGTACATATAAGTTTTGTGGAATCCACCTTGGGTTTCACAAAAATGATTTGAACCGCTCATTATTTTTAAAATATTTTTTTATGGAGCATTGTAAAAAATCAGCTCAACCAAAAATCGGCAAGGATTTTTTTTTTTCTGAATTTGTAGGGGCAAAATTGAGTAGTTAAGCAGTTTCGCCCCAACAAATTCAGAAAAAATCTTTACCGATATCGGGTTAAGCTGATTTTTTACAGGGCTCCATAAAAAATATTTTAAAAATAATATGTGGTTCGAATCATCATTGTGGGACTAGAGATGGGCCCCACAAAATTCATATGTGCATGGTATGTACATTGCATATGTACACTACACATAACAGTACTCATCTGAAAATGTTCTTTTAAAAATATTAAAAAATAAAAAAATTGATTTTCGCGCTTCACTTTTTACTGATGACGCTCCACTTTTAACGTGAAGTTACTTGTAACTTCATGAACAAAGTAGAGCATCATCGGTAATAAATGGAGCGCGAAAATCAAAATTCAAAAAGTAAATATTTTTTTCGTAAATACTTTAACATCTGTTCCACTATATATGGTGCGGTGCAGGACGGTTATTGAGACCCTGTTGTGTGGGGATGGGAAACGAAGACTCATGTGGGAGCCACTATAGAGGAGAGAAGAGGTACACAGTATGCAAGGACCCTGCTAATTCATCCTTCTTCTGGGACATGGTGCATCTCTCGCAACATGGTTGGGCTGCTATTTACTCATTCCTCCAATCTTCTTCTCTTAACCAACTCCGCTATTGTGGATCAAAAAAAAAAAAAAAACTCCGCTATTAAGGACAGTTAATTCGTTCATTCCATAAAAAGAATGGAAACTGCACGTACTAATAATTAGGATAGTGATTAGTGTAAAAAAAAAAAGTATATCAATATTTGTGAAATATTTTGAAAGTTGTGAATGTATGCTAACGACCGGGAATATATATGTGTTGTAATTCTATCATTTTGTATGTTATTAGTCTATTTAGTGATCTATTAAGCGGAGATAGACAACAGTGAAGCTGTGATTGAATAATCAAATGTTTTTAGGGTTTACTCAAAAATTTTAGAATAGCGTTATACAAAGACAAAGTCACAAAGATAGAAATATATAGTTGCTATAATTTTTAAAATTTGATCAATCTATTATGTAAATCCCTGGCAGAATGGAGTGGCTGAATTTTAAACGACTATTGGTAATTTTTGAGGGAAAGTAAGGGAGTTGTGAGTTTCTTATTTATAGAGATGAGAAAATGGAGATTTGTGACTTTTGAATAAAAAAAAAATAGTTTGAAAATGCGAACAAGATCACTGTTTCTCTATGAGAAGAAATAGTTTGAAAATGTCCTTTAAAAAAATATAAAAATATAAAGAAATTGTTCAAATATATTATATATGTGAGATGTAAATGTCTGAAAACAGTAAAGCTATGGGTACATATGAGTTTTTGTGGGATCTGTGTCCCATAAATATGATTTGAACCGCTCATTATTTTTAAAATAATTTATTATGGATCCCTGTAAAAGTTCAGCTTAACCCGAAATCGGTAAGAATTTTTTTTTTCCTGAATTACCTAGGGCGAAACTGAGTAGTTAATTAGTTACGCCCCTACAAATTCAGAAAAAATTCTTACTGATATCGGGTTAAACTAATTTTTTACAGGGCTCCATAAAAAATGTTTTAAAAATAATCGGTAGTTCGAATCATCATTGTGGGATTCGAGAAGGGTCCCACAAAATCCATATGTGCATGGTATGTACATTGCATATGTACACATAACAGTACTCATTTGAAAATTTTCTTTTAAAAATATTAAAAAAAATGGAAACTGATTTTCGCGTTCCACATTTTACTGATAGCTTTTAATGTGAAGTTACTCGTAACTTTATGAACAAAGTGAAGGGCCATCGGTAAAAAATGAAGCGCGAAAATCAAAATCCAAAAAATAAATATATTTTTTTGTAAATACTTTAACATCTGTTCCACTATATATGGCGGTGCAGGACAGTCATTGAGACCCTGTTGTGTGGGGATGGGAAACCAGGACTCATGTGGGAGCCACTATAGAGGAGAGAAGAGGTACACATTATGCAAGGACCCTGCTAATTCATCCTTCTTCTGGGACATGGTGCATCTCTCGCAACATGGTTGGGCTGCTATTTACTCATTCCTCCAATCTTCTTCTCTTCACCAACTCCGCCATTAAGGACAGTTAGTTAATTGGTTCATTCCATAAAAGAATGGAATGGAAACTGCACGAATAATTAGGATAGTGATTAGTGTACAAAAAAAAAGTACATCAATATTTGTGAAATATTTTGAAATTTGTGAATGTATGCTAATGACCGGGAATATATATATATATATATATGTTTTGTAATTCTATCATTTTGTATGTTATTAGTCTATATATATAGTGATCTATTAAGTGGAGATAGACTACAGTGAAGATGTGACTAAATAATCAGATGTTTTTAGGGTTTATTCAGAAATTTGAGAATAGCGTTATACAAAGACAAAGTCACAAAGATGGTAATATATGGTCGCTATAATTTTTAAAATTCGATCAAACTATTATGTAAATCCTTGGCAGAATGGAGTGGCTGAATTTTAAAGGACTATTGGTAATTTTTGAGGGAAAGTAAGGGAGTTGTGAGTTTCTTATTTATAGAGCTGAAAATGGAGATTTGTGAGTTTTGAATAAAAAAAAAAAAGTATTTTTAGTCTCTGAAATGGAGTTTTGGAGACCCATGGGTTAGAGATGCTCTAACAATTAAAGAATACTGGAAAGTTATTGGGTGCTCCAAGAATTAGCATGTGTGGTTCTCCAAAATCAAAAGGATTTACCTTTACCCAGCTACATGATCATGAGGTGTTGTTAATTGGTGGTTGGCATAGAAAAGAATTTTTCAGAAAAAACCGTGCAAATTAACAAGTTACGACAGGAAAATAACAGGAGACAAACACTACAGCGGCAAGAAATGTGGAATTTCTGGAACCAATCATTCTATAATCACAAACATTCACACAAAATCACTTACATTCACATTGGAGTCTACACATATTATATCTCTAGTGCGTGTGGACCCCACCAAAAGATGTAAGCGTGTGCAAGTGTTCGTGGTTAATAATAAGGAATAATTGTTTCTGGAACAAGCAGAGACTGCTAGGTAAGAAAATCTCTCTCTCTCTCTCTCTCTCTCTCTCTCTCTCCCGACCTCAAGAGAGAGAGAGGTTCATGTCCACAATTGAAAATAAAAAGTATTCTTTATTTTCTGTTTGAAATTAGATAAGAGACGAATCAGAAACCTTTTTATGTTTGGTCATCTATCGTAAATAATTCTTCTTCTTCTCCGACTGGACCATCTAGCTTGTTGGTGCATGAAAATTGACACGAATGTGAAAGGTGACCCCTCAAATTTTAAATGGTCGTACTTTAATTTGTGGCTTGGAAAAGATCTAAACACATGAAAAATGCTTTTAGAATTTTATTTGTTGATTGGCTGATTTTAAAGTAAGTGGAGGACTTGATGCAGAGAGGCGTATGAATTACAGAAATGAACGTGCAACAAAAATATCACAAACGATATAGGTTTAGAGAAACACTCTCTAAATTCTTTTCATTCAATAATAATCAGTAATTGTCTTGCCCCGAAAGGCTTGCAAGTTTATAAATAGGTAGAAAACCCTAACCCCAATTTATTCGCTCAAAACGGAAGCCGAATCAATTAATAACAAAAATTACCAAAACCGAAATTTTTTAGAATAATAACAAAATAAGAAAATAGAGAAAATTCTAAGACTTCTCCCAAAAGAACGACTTAATTCGGATTTTTCTTGCCCAAGTTATTTAGCAAGTTAAATATTTCCTTAAATGACAAATTGGATTTTCGGAGGCCTAAATAGCGACGAACGGCGGAAAAACACCATAGGCCACGGCAAAGCAATGGGTCTTAACCGTTGGGCCGTTTCGGATCGAACATAGGTGGGCCCGTCGTATAATATCACAGTCGCGTAATTACGGCTTTGCCATTCTAAGCTTAAAATGCCTAAGATACTCCTCGGCTATGGCATTTGCATTAGGACCGGAGGTTGGCGTAATTAAAAACTGAGTACAAGACATTAAATGGAGAAATAAACCAAAACGCATTAGCTTAGGGGGCGTTTGGTAACTTCTTGTTTTTAGTTTTTATTTTTACTTTTTTGAAAATTAATGACGAAAATTTGTTTGATAACAAGTTTCTACTTTTTGTTTTTCATAAACTTTTTTAGAGTTTTTATAAATTATGGAAAGTTGGAAACTACAAAAAAGTGTTTTCCCCTTTCTCTTTTTTTTTTTTTTTAAAAACACAAATATTACCAAACATGTCTTTTGTTTTTATTTTTATGAAAATATAAACATGTTTCTACTTTTAGTTTCTTAAAAATAAAAAACTGAAAACTGAAAAAGTTACCAAACGCACCATAACTTTTGAAACATCAAATATTTTATAATCAAAACACTCGATTTTTGCAGGCCATGATCTTGACGTCCGAATGTTATGGTGCAAGTTTTAGGTGGATTTAAGCTATGCATTGATTTTGCTATCCAAGTTTTCACATAAGGTTTTTTTGGTGGGTGATTTTTCTATGATGTGAGTTGCGCATTTCAAGTGCTAAAACAGAGTTAGGGTGCACATTTATCGAGCCAGACTAGGTTTGGGCCGGATTTGCTAGGCATGATAATAGAATTTATGCCTGCATGCCCAACCCGCTCAATTACTAAATGGGTAGTTGATATTCTCAAGCCTAATTCAACCGAAGTACTTACATTTCAAGAATCTATCCAACTAGTTATTATGAATAAAGAAAAAATAAATTCCTAATACATAATACTCAGAAAATATAGATCAATCATTTACAACTATCACAAATTAGAGTTCACAATAATAATAAGTACTCCGTATAACCGAAGTTCTAAGTTCCGACACAATCATGCATAAACAGCAGACCATGTCACGCGCGTTGAAGTCTTAAAAGTTCACTTATAAAAGAAAAAAACAATTTCATACAGATTCGGCCGGCCGGCCGCAGGCTAGATTCAAGGGTATTGATCTAAGTTTACAGAACGGATTCAAAAAACTGTATTCAGCATGCGAAACACCTGGAAAAAAAATATGCGGGTCGGATTGGGCGGGACCGGAGGAAAACTTACCCGCACGCATGCCATATCTCACCTAAGCTGGGAAAGTTTTTGCTATGGTATCGTGTGGAAAACATAATTATACGTACAGTTTTAATTTCTCTGTATGTATAAAACAACAACTCAATATGTTTCTCTCTTGCAATTCCTTAATCCTTGTGACAACTTCTCTTTCTTCCAAAAACTAGTCTCTCTCAGCACTTAATTTATGGCAAAGCCATCGACATATCTCATGATATCTTTCCTCCTTTTCCTTTCCTTAGCCATTCCATCAGGTTAGTCAAGCTGGTTTTCAATATTATACGTCCCACTAGTACTTATAATGTCTTAGACATATCTAGAAAATTCGATCTTGACTGAACGAGAGATTTCTTTCTTTCTTTGTTGCGAATGATGATGATAATGGCAGGGGCTCAGGGTGAGATACGGGGATTGAAACAACGACGCCGGCTTCAAGATGTGAAGCTTTTTGTGTTTGGAGACTCTTATGCTGATACTGGGAACTGTCCAAAGTCTTTGGCAATCTCGTGGCAGGAACCGTATGGGATCACTTTCCCCGGCGAGCCGGCTGGCCGGTTCTCCAACGGTCGCGTTCTAACTGATTATATAGGTTCTCTCTACCACCTCCTTTCTTTTTCTTGTTCTTATATATATAGGCTTAAAGACTTATTTGGTCCTTACAAATAAGGCTCGGTTTCAATTTCGTCCCCCTAAAATTTTTCGTTTCAATTTTACCCTTATAGTTTTAACATGATTTCAATGTTACCCTTCCCGTTAAATTTGGATGGAAAATACTTATGTGGCAAACGGTTGGGTGATTAAAAAGAAAAAAAAAACCCTAAAAACCCTGTAAAAGAAAAAAAGCCCTGTAAAAGAAAAAAAAAAAAAACCTGCAAAAGAAACCTCCACCCTCCCACTCTCGGACTCCATCACCTCTCGGCACCACCTCCTCCACCGTACGGCCTCACCTCCGACCAAAGACCACCCGCCACCTCCGGCCCGTACCCACCACCTGAAACACCTCCCTCACTCCTCCAAATTCCATCCCGGTGGTTTTAAAAAAATAAAAAATAAATAGCCGTGAGTGTGTGTTTGCCGTGAGTTTCGTGCGAGCGCCGCTGCCGCGGGCCCCGTCGGAGTGCCGCCTCGAGATTTCGGAACCACCATGGCAATCTACGGACACCGTACAACACTTACCCGGACTTAAAATCGCGTTTGAGGTTGTTTTCCGGAAACCCGTAACTCAATCTGCGTTTTAATGGAGTTTAGGACTAAAACTTCATTCCTATTGTAGATGATAACTTGTTTTTAATTCCAGAAGTTAATTAATTACTGTTTAGTCCTGTTTTCTTTTATATTTAGATCTATCCGTGATTAAAAAAAAAGGCTATCTTTTACAGGGTTTTTTTCTTTTTCTTTTACAGGGTTTGTAGGGTTTTTTTTTTCTTTTTAATCACCAACCGTTTGCCACACAAGCATTTTCCATCCAAATTTAACGGGAAGGGTAACATTGAAATCGTGTTAAAACTATGAGGGTAAAATTGAAACGAAAAATTTTAGGAGGACGAAATTGAAACCGAGCCTTATTTGTAAGGACCAAATAAGTCTTTAAGCCATATATATATATATATATTGTCAATTTCATTTTGGTTGGAAACTACTTTAATAGAATGAAATTAACTAAAATAATTACTTTCGAGTTCTTATTCCTGTATCTTGATTTTGGTTGGAGTACGTATTTGTTTCCAATTTATCCAAGATTTATATTTTTCCAATTAATTGGAGATATATTGTATACGAATACCATGAGAATTGCATAAAGTGGTCATGTCACTGGGTACATCGGACCCGGGGGGCTGCTGCCCCTCAGACACATGCAGCAGCAACCAGCTGCCCCTCAATCTCTCAATGCGTCACCGTTTCAAGGGAAAGGAAGACACCATCTCATGCCTTTAACCCTTGTTTGGCTACCAAACCATTTGATGATTTTGTGGGGACAAAAAAATTATTCAAAGCGCAAGTTATTCTTAAAATATTTATCTTTGGAATCTTGTAAGAAATTAGTTCAATCCAATAGCCGTAAGAGTTTTTTCAGCATTCGTAAGGGTCCTAAAAATTCTGAAAAAGCCATATATATGTTACTGACCAAATACTCAAATAAAGATTATTGATTGATTAATTTTGTGGGGTCCATTTCAGGTGCTACAAAAATGATTCATACCACTCATTAGTTTTAAAATATTTTTCATTGATTCCTCGAAAAAAATTAGCTCAATTCGATTGGTAAAGCTTTTTTCATAATTCATAGGGCCCCCTATGAATGCTAAAAAAGCCTTTAGCACAATATTTCTGGCAACTGAACAAAGCCTTAGGGATATCGGATTGAGCTAATTTTTTATAAGCATCCATAGAAAAATATTTTAAGCATAACTTGAGATTTGAATCAATTTTCTAGGATCTGAATTGTTATGAAATAGCTTTACTAGCTATATCGAATTGAGCTACAGTAATTTTTTTTCAAGGAACCAATGAAAAGTATTTTAAAACTAATGAGCGGTTTGAAATATCTTTGTGGTGCCTGATATGGGCCCTAGAAAAGCAATTAATCAATAATCTAAAAGTGAGTGTTTGATCGTTAATCTATGGCTTTTTTTAGTATGTATAGGGTTCCTATGAATGATGATCGAAAAGCTCTTATGAATATTAGATTGAATTAATTTTTTACTAGAACCCATAAAAATATTTTAAGAATAACTTGAACTTTAAATAAGTTTTTTGGGACTCAAAATGGGCCCCACTAGATCGATCATCAAATGGTGTGGCAGCCAAACAAGGGTTAAAGCCCCAAGGCATGAGATGGTGCCTTTCTTTTCTTTGAAATGGTGACGCATTGAGGGTCCTTGAGAGGCAGCTGGTTGCTGCTGTGCCTGAGGGCAGCAGCCCCTGGGTCTGTGTAGATCACGTACCGTCAATCTTGCCGGTGAAAAAGCGGGCCCAAAAGCATGAGTATAAATAAAAAAATTAAGAATTTTCCGATGGGAGAACAATTTAACCTTTCATTCTAGATACTTGATTTGTGTGATTTTTTTCAAGCGACAAATCGACGAGTCAAACAAAATGAAAGGCTTGAAATATATAGTTAGCCCGAAATGAGAATGATCATATGATGAGTGCACTAGGACTTGCTGTACGTGCTTGCAGCGCAATGGGGCCAGATTCCTTTATTATATAAGACCTAGTGACATAAACATAGGTTTCCATGCATTATGGAAATTGTAACCGAATCGGAGCGATTCACAATTCAAAAAATGACCATTTCGATTCCCAATTGAACAACCTTGGGCCTCTCTTAACTCAGAACAAAAAAATTGCTTCATCCCAGTTGGTGACATCTTGTTTTACCTAAAGTTATTTGAGTTTTTTTTTTTTCCAGCCCTTCAATTATTATTCACAATTAGCTATCTGTTCTCTTGGAGTACTTCATGATATGCAGCTTCATTTCTTGGAATACCATCTCCATTGCCTTACCAATTGAGAAAATTTGGCAAGAAATCATTTGCCTTCGGTATGAATTTCGCATACGGAGGGACAGGTGTCTTCAACACATTGGTCAAAGAGCCAAACATGACAACCCAAATCAATTTATTTCAACAACAACTAGAGGAAAATGTGTACACCAAACAAGACCTAAACTCCTCCATTGCTGTGGTGTCTGTTGGGGGCAATGACTATGCTGCATATATGGCAACTAATGGCAGCCTACAAGTGAGTTGTTGATCTAATTTATGCCTATGTACTCATAGTTGGTGGTCTAATTCACATCTGCATGTATTGGGTAGTTTATTTGTACTGTCTCATGATAATAATTCGAATTCGTCATTTTAAAATATAATTCGAATTCGTCATTTTAAAATGGACAAATCTTATCGGTCGATCTTAAGAGGAATGCAAATGTGGTGAGACTTGAAATGGACTTTTTCGGAATTGGTCTATTTTTTTCAAGACAAATATGATTTAGTATTGGTATGACTAGCAGCGTTTGATTTTCAATGATTTTTTATTTGAATAATTTATACATTAATTATTAAGGAATATAAAATGAACAATTTCGGTTCATTGAAATCAAACTAGGTGGCAAATATGATTTAGTATTGGTATGACTAGCAGAGTCTGATTTTCAATGATTTTTTATTTGAATAATTTATACATTAATTAAGGTATATAAAATGAACAATTCGGTTCATTGAAATCAAACTAGGTGGATCATATCTTTTCTCATCACATGAAAATCACACAAGTGGATCCTAATTAAGTACTCCTTTTACATGCATGGGAGTGTAGGGTTTCAAAGCCTTCACTGAATCTGTGATCAACCAGCTTGCCATGAACATAAAAAGAATTCATGGCTTGGGAGTGCGAAAGGTAGCTGTTACAACAATGGAGCCCCTCGGGTGCTTGCCGGCAATCACTGCCTCAACTTCGCATCAAAATTGCAGCGAAACTGAGAATTTGATCACTAAATTCCACAACAAAATGTTGATAAAAACCGTGCGAAACGTGAACAAGGAAAGTGGCGATGCGGCATTTGTAATCATCGATCTCCACCGTGCTTTCTTGTCTGCATTGAAGATACAAGGAAACCATACAGGTAGAATACTAAACGGAAAAACAAAAATCCCATTTCGATGCGAAAAAGGAGTGATATCTTTTTGAACAACGGTATAATTTGCACAGTAAAATCTTTTTTCCGTTCTGAAAGCACTCAAAGTAGGTTGCACATAGGGGCAGATACCGGGGGGTGTTCAGGTCCTTACGCAACTCCAAATATTGTACGTATTTTCATCACTTTTTCAGGTTAATTTTAATTTTTTATATGGAATTAACACCTGCAAGTTTCTCAAATGAAAAAATAATCTAAAACTCCTATGTATTAATGTATGTGTGCAAAAAAAATCTATAAAATCATAAATTATAGTAACTTAGTTTTTAGTCGCGTGTACAAAGTTAAATAACCGCTTTATGTACAATTCATTCTCTTCCCCGGACACAACAAGTACCGATGTATATGAACGGAAAATACTCTTTGGTACGTATCAATCAATATAGAAATACATGTTTTTCGGATCTCTGCTAGGTATAGATTCTGTGTCTGCCATTGGTTGTGCCCTCTCCAAGTTTGTGGTCTCACACATGCACTCAATTTCCAGGGCACGTACTATTATTCAATACTCCCGGTGTATACTCCTTCCATCACACATAACATGTGGGGCCTATATGTGGGTCCCGCGTGAACCCTACATGTTATATAGGTGAGAAAAGAGAGTATACACCAGGAGTATTAAATAATTTTTCCAATTTACACTAGAAGAAAAAAACATGAATCCATCAATTAATTTCTTTCTTTCTGGGTGCAGGGAATTCATCCAAGTTTGAGGGAGATCCATTGAAGCCGTGCTGCGTGGGCGTGGAGAGAGAATATTCATGCGGCAGCATAGACAAGATGAGCGGGGCCAAGAAGTACTTAGTGTGTGAGAAACCCCAGCTATCATTTTTCTGGGACATGATACACCCTTCTCACCAAGGCTGGCATGCAGTTTATTCCGCCCTCAAACCTTCTCTCCGCCACCAACTCATCTACTAATGCACACTGCTCCGGCCTTAATTAGTAGTGTCGTTGTTGCGGTGGAGTGCGTGTTTACGAAAAATTCTAGAGGCACGTTTTGAGATTTTAGCTTTTCAAAAAGCTATTTTGAATGTCTATCGAAAATTAGTATTCAACAACTTTTGAAATTCTAGAGATTCCTAGAAATTGAAAAAAGGTATAAATATTGTTCTAGAGGAGCTAGATTTAGAACGCTGCTCGAAGCAGAGTTTAGATTTTAAGGCCCCGTTCCGGAACGTAAAATAAGTCCTTATTTTTTAAGAAGGCAATTTCAAACTCAAAAATAATGGGCTTATTGAAATATAAAAATACACAATATGGATTTTATTTGAAAGATTTCGATGAGATCTTTTATACAATGCAAAAAAAATCAAAAAATTATTTTTTATTTACACTATTTTTGAGTTTGAAAATGTGAAATAAGTACTTATTTTTTAAGAAGGTGTTCTGGAACGGAGCCTAAGTGTTACAAACGCTGATGATCTTCAATTTCTTGCAATATACTGTACTAGCTTTTATAGATGCTTAATCATAATTTTGATAGGCTTCTACCAAAAGTCAAAATCTATAATTTGAAGCTATAAACTAAATTTGTTTTCGCAGCTATCGCAAACATACATACATATATATACATACATATATATATATATATACATATATATATATATATATATTGAGTGAGTAAAAAGCAATTAAAATGTTCAATGTGAATACTGTTAGAAACTATTGTATTAAACTTACTGAGATGAGACATAAACGAACATCGATCCTTCAGACATATGCAAATTAAAAAGCTTATTCATTAAGTGTACCTTGTTTGCCGCGGATGGCTGCTCGTACATCTTCGCGAGCGCATTCATGAGATCAACCATTGTTTTTTCTTTCATTATATTTTGCGCAACCGATTTCGCAACTGATTTTGCGAGTGATAACCGGATCAATCCCATCGCCTTCCGGTCAAGGATATCCCATTGTGCATCGGTCTCTCATTCTTTTTTCGATCTTTCCTTTCTCTTTACTCAGCAATGACCGGTAGAGATTCTTTTGATACAGATAGTCCTCTTTCAGTAACTTTCAAAAGGAAAAGTCCAAACCCTCGAACTTATTGATCTTCGATTTCCCTTCTTCTGAATCCGTAGCTCCCACTGAAACCCTAGATTGATTGAACCCTCTTCCACAACCTGCGGCTCTAATACCAGCTGTTGGGATTAATGACGATTGAATTACGTGCTCAAACTCACCAACAAACACAAACTCTCAGGATCTTAGATGTTATGAATCACAGAAAAACAAACCAGAGAAATAGAAAAAGAGAAAGAGAACATACAGATATACGAGGTTAAATAACTTGCCTATTCCTCGGGAGCCACATTAGTTCACTAAAATCAATGGAGGAGACTCTCCTAGTCTTTCTCTACAAGTACACTAGCTTTTTCTCTAAAAAATATGAAGTTCTGAAAGTTCTAACCCTAAAAATATATTTCAGGGCCTTAAATACGGGCGTTTTCTATCCGCGTACGACCGCCCAAGCGAAAACTTCAAAGACCTCAGGATTTTCTGCCAGACAAAACTGCCTGGGCGAGCGGCGGCTTTCATTCTCGCCCGGGCAAATTCCCATTTCCACCCGGGCAACTCCAAATTTCGCCCGGGCCAAGTTTTCAGCAAACCTTGAAAAAACTCGAGTTTTCACATCCAACAATTACTACCCAAATATTCCCCAAAACCATAACGTGGTCTTCTCCCCTGTTAACCCTGTTTTTTCCCTCCAAGTGTCATGTTTTCCATCTCTCCGACCCAGTTTCTTCCCTGCATCAAAGCCAACTTTTTGCTGCAAAAAATGAGATGCTCTGTTTGGAAAAGAAGAAGACGTAATTACTGGTTTCTCAAAACGTCCTTTTATTTTGGTCTTCAATCGTGATGTTTAGGCTATATTTTTGCGCTCTCGTTTTTTCTTTCTCTTTTGATTCCCAATCAACAAACTGTTATAGAATCAGATATTTTTTACATGAATTAATTCATAATGCTTATGTGTACCCTATGTATAATATCAGTGAAAGAGCATCTCATTTTTGCAGCAAAACAGGCCGGACAGATGCAAGTGGGGGCCGCGGGGAGGGCTCACTCGATTTTGTAAAATTATTTAATTTTTTTTGAATATTTTAACTATATCCGATAAATTTATAATAGTGTTCCAATAAAATTACTATAGATTTTCACTTTGAGGATATTTGGTCTTTTTTGTTGAGTGCTAAATTTTCACACCATCTTTTTATGCAAAAACATCATTTTCTGCTAATTATAAGATGAAATTAGAAATATACTCATCAGTTTGTTATTTTACTGACAAAAAATGCATTAATTAAAGAATTATAAATGCACAAGTTAAATTTACTAATTTGTGTGCATCTATTAATGTAAATTTTTAGATCCATCCCTGTTAATTTAACAGGGTAATGGAGAGATGGAAGCCTCGAGGGAAAATAAGGTTAACCGGGGAGGAGATGAGTTATGATTTTGGGAAATATTTGGGGAGTAATTATTGGGTGCAAGTAGAATATCAAATTTGTTAAAATTGGGGCTGGAGTTAATAGGTTGAATGCAATAGATGTCACTTGTTGCAATATAAGGTAGGTAGAATTGGAGGATCCTTTGATTTCCTATGGGTTTGTTTGATTAACAAGAAAATATAATAAAAATAGAAAACGAGAGAAAGTGAGTAAAATAAAAGAAAAAGAAAAAGTATTTTTTTTTCTCTCATCGATTTGATTAGAATAAAAGTTAAATAAGACAATTAAAATAGTTGTTGATTCTCACAAGAAAATAAAATTCCTCGGCACTTTTTATGAGGAAAAAAATGAGGGCTGTATGAAAAAAATTATTTTTTACTACTACTTCTTTATGACATTTTTCTAAGTAAACACCAGAACAGTATTTTTACTTTCTATCATTATCTCAATGAAACGGACGCTAATGAAACGGACGTTATCGAAACCCACCTCTCCACAGTTCCATTCCATCCACTCCTCACGCCTCCTCCCATTTTCGCCGCCCTAAAATTTAAATCGATCACACATTCTCTCTCTCTCTGAGCTCGAATCAGTCTGTCTCTCTCAGAGGCCAGAGCCGTGGCCGGGGGTGTCGACCGTGTCGTGACTCCGGCGTTCAACTGTGATAGTGGTACGTCTCTTTCTCTCTCTCTATAAGTCTCTATGCCCTGATTGTCGACTAAATATAGGATTTTCAAAAGTTTTTTTTTTTTTTTTGCGATTTGGTGCAATTTGTGACTGTACATTGTATATGCTTGGATTTTGGTGCGATTTGGTTCAAATGTTTGGATTTTGGATTATTACATAGTCATAAGCCCTTGATATTTCAATGTTGGTCCAAAATACAATTGATTTCGCATTTGTTTCACCTTGACTGAAGCACAGCCAGATCAGATGAGATGACATAAACTATTTACCTCGTCCCACCCAATTTTTTTTTTTTTTGAAGGCAATGTTTGATTATTGTTAAGGAAATGAATCCCACATTGCTTGGGAGTGGAATGAGTGATCACTTAATAACATCTGGAACTTCTCCACTCATTGCTAATTGGTTTTGAGATGGATATAAAGTTTGTACATGGTATCAGAGTATGGCCTGTTTCACCCCACATTTTATAAAAATTCACAATCCACACCCCACGATAACACACCAGCAAAAAGACTGCACGATGATAGGACTCAAAAAGTGGCCACACGTGGCAGACCTCAAACGCGACTGCACTTGAGAGGGATGTTAAGGAAATGAATCCCACATTGCTTGGGAGTAGAATGTGTGATCCCTTAACAATATCTAGGACCTCTCCACTCATGGCCAATTGGTTTTGAGATGGATATAAAGTTTCTACAATTATCGTGCATGTGTGTAATCATTGAGCTGTGTACAATTTAACCCCATAAAACACTCTCCAACTCTCTCTGTTTCAGATCATATGTGGCTGGTTTTTTTCTTTCACTTCCAAAGTTTTTTTCATTTCTTGTTTCTTTCATTTCCTGTTGTCGATGTCGATGTTGAAGCGAATACGATCGATACAGTTAGAAAAAATAAAAGCAAAAGAAAGCTTCCACCACTAGTGGTGAAACCTAACATTGAAAAATACATCACCTTACGAGACACAAGTTATTCTCTCATAATACATCACCTTTAATTCAAAAAATAAGTACTTATTTGAAAGCTAAGTACTTATGTTAATTAGTGGAACACACCCGGAAAATGAAAATATGAATGTGGGTACTTGGAGGTCCTCCACCCCCTTAGGCTACCGGAGGACCATCCTTGCCTCCTTGGCTCCCTCAAACCTCCGCACTTGAGGCGTCTCCGTGTTTGAGGTGCCTCCGTACTAATGGCGACTCTGCACAAAACCCTAGGCCGGGAGCAGAGCCTAGGTGCCTTACTCGGGACCGAGGATTGTGGATTGGAGGTTAGAGTAAAGGGATTGTCAAGGCTCACCTAGGATTGTGGATTGGAGGCTAGAGTAAAGGGATTGTTAAGGCTCACCTCCAAGGTGAGCTCCAACTTGACCGGTCATAGAGAGGGAGGGGTTTGCCAACGTCACCCAATATATGTATGAAGATCTTTGAAGTATCCTGGCTGACAAGCTGATACATTGGGGCCTGTATCATACCTACCCCCTGGCCATGATACAGGCCTCCATATATCACCTACACCCAATTGCGTCTTGGAGTCCCTGGCCACAGAACTCCAATATAACACCCAAAAGGGAATGTGGTACTTTGCTTAGCATTAATGAGGAGACGCACGCTTCCTTCCCCTCCAAGGATTCTGGGCTTGTATATAAAGAGGACTTAACCCTCATTGAAGAGAAGCATTCAATATACACCTAACAGACCTACTCTCCATTGCCATCCCTCTCTCTCTCTCTCTCAGGCTGTCCTGAGCTCTCTCCTCCTCCACCTCTGGCGGTCCTAAGTCGCTGTTGTAACCACCATACTCCCAAAGGGCAACCTCATGTAGTCTTCCCACTTCTCATAGCCACATTATACTTTGTTGGGGAAGAGTGGTCCTCACTACATATGGCACAAGGCGATTGCATCTCACGTCCTTGTCATGGTTTTGAAGACATTGGAGTTACCTTGCTCTAGTAGCTTTGTAGAGGAGGAACCGTCTCTCTTGACATTATTAAGGTCACAAGAATGCCTTTTCTAGGGACGATGTTGCCTCTCAAGGTCTTCTCAAGGAGCTCTGAAACATTGACCCTTAGAGCTACCATTGATCAAACAAAGTCATGTTGCAACCACCTTTCACGGCGTCCGGTTGGTTTTGGAGATTTTGATGGTACCCCACCCTAGTAGCTGTCTATAGAAGCAACCGTCACTCACGATATCATGAAGGTCACAAGAACGCCTTCTATTGTGACGATGTTACCTCTGAAGGCATCCTTAAGAGTTCCACCCCATTGACCCTCAACAGCAACTACCTTGGTTAGCTCTTGTGAGGAGTAGCTCATAAAGTCACCAACAACATTGCGTCTGTTATAACCAGTGGCGACTCCAGGATTTTGGAACCATGGGTCATTTATAAGCATATATTCTCTTACCAATTATAAATAAAAAATTCATTAGTTATGACAATTGATAATCTAATTTTGACAAAAAACACATCAAAAGCTCAACAAGTATTTCAACTAAAACAATAAAAGATATCAAAAGGTATGTTCTAATAATCTTATTTTCAGTTTCACCCAAAACAAAATAAACTCAAGAACTTCTACAGTTGAATTCAACGGGTTCCGCTTTTTGAAATGTTGCATGATAGTTTCTTTGTCGATAACATCAAGTACTTATTTTACGCTTGCGTTTTAGTCTATGTGGTGTTTTAACTTTTACTAAAGGTTACAAAGAAGTAATTTTCAGTGGTGGCTCAATACCCATCAACACCACACATTTTCGCGGGATCCAAACGCTTACCGGTGGATTCCATGGAATTGTGTGGTATTTATGGGTGTTGGACCACCAAATAATGTTTCTCCAAGGAGGGGGTGGGTTTCATGTGAAAAAATAATCTAGTGTGGTCATCAAATTGTAATGGGTGGTGCTTTAAGTTTTAACTTTGACGAGGTAAGGGTTAGTTTCAAGTGGAAAAATAATCTAGTATGGTGCCATCATCAAATTGTAATGGGGTCATTTGTAATTTTGAAAAAAATTCAATATAGTAATAATAATTTTTTTCCCTCCATGGGGTCGCCTGACCCCGCTGCTCGCTATGTGGCGTCGCCACTGGTTATAACACACTCACCAACTTCTCACAAAGACTCTATTTGCATTTTGCATAAAGTCCTGAAGGCTGGCTCATTTGTCTAGAGATCCCAACGTCCGGAGCCGCTTTTTACATTAGGATCTCCTCCGAAATAAGGAAATCCTCCAACGTCAAGATCCACTCTAAAGCCAATCATAGCCCCTCTAAGTTATGCTCTTTCAGAACTTTGCATTAGTTTTTCGCCCAAGGCGTAACTTTACTTTCGCCCTTGGAAGTACATGATGGCTCTAGAGCCTCCTTGAGTCAAAGGAAGGAGCATGTGCAAACCTCAAGCAAAAAGAGTACTAATTCTCTCCTCACTTGCTGAAAATTTGAGCATAACCATTGCATGGTACATGAAGTATAAAAAAAAAAGTTGGAATGGTGTGATGCCTCGTATACATTGTAAAAGAGAAAATGTTATGACTGCCTCACACAACATCTTTAGAGCGTAAATTGGCTCCCATCAAATTGCCCAGGCAAGATAATCATGGCGTTAGGATTCCTTTACGCATATCTTGAGGCACCATACTTTCACCAATAAAGCACATGATGAGCCCTCGAGGCCCATGACCACAACTCTTCCAAACGTTGATTCTCAAAGAGCAAGTTGTCTCGACTCCCCTCCCACCTGGAAAACTATATCTCCTTAATAGCCATTGTCTTACAATGCTCTTAGGCCTCCGTTGCACTATATCTCCTTAAGAGCCACTGTATTACTGTGTTCTTGGCCACTGCGCCGCGGGAATCACGAGCCTAGCCTAATCGGGGGCACACAGATCACCCAAGCCTAGACTTGAGCCTCAAGTGCACTATATCTCCTTAAGAGCCACTGTCTTATAGTGCTCTTGGCTGGAGATCACGAGCCTAGCCTAATCGGGGGCTCTCAGATCACCAAAGCCTGCACTTGGCCCTTTGGTGTGCTTAGCGCATCAATTGCTTGCTGAAGTACCAAAGGACGAGCCGAGGACTCGGCAAACCGAGCGCTACCCGATGGCAGTACAACTTCGGCATCACTGACTCGGTCAGCGGACCTATGGCGAATTTGTCTCCCCCAGGCCTCAGCTATATTCTAGAGAGCCATTGTCTTATAATGCTCTTGGCCACTAATTTCCGTTGGTAGTAGTTGAGCAATGTGTGAGAGAGGGGCAGCAACAACAATGGTGTCCGACCAGGCCATAGCCGAGTCCTTAGTGTCTCTCCTCCGCGAAACAAACCCTAGAACCACCCTAACCTCATTCAACAACGTCGTCCAGCACCTCAAGTCCAAGCTAGGCTTGGATCTTACCCACAAGCTTGACTTCATCCGCAACCACATCCACCTCCTCTTTAACCCTAACCCTAACCCTAACCCCAACCCTCCTTGTTTATGCTCTCCTTAATTCTAGCTACACTTACCTTCTCCTCTAGTAGAGAACTATTTTGTACTCTCCTCCGGGATCGAGTTGTGTTTCCTTACACCCTTGTAAAGTTGGAGACAGAGGAGAACTATTTTGTACACTCTCCTCCAGGATCGAGTTGTGTTTCCTTACACCCTTGTAAAGTTGGAGACAGAGCCACGCTTTTGCTCCCTCCAAATTTTGTATACTTTCCTCCAGGATCAACACTTACACTCTCCTCTGGGATCAAGTTGTGTTTCCTCACCCCTTTCGTAAAGTTGGAGACAGAACACGCCTTTGATCCCTCCAATAGCTCACCCTCGTGAGTCTAATTGCTTATATGCTCTCCTCCGGGTTTGAGCCATGAAATCTTACACTCCTCAGGATTTAACTGAAGAATCTCGATCTCCTCAAGGTCAAGCCGAACTTGTTCTCTCCATCCACAGAGTCAAGGAGCCATATTTATGCTCTTTTGAAAATTCAGCCATATACCTTAGTCTCTCCTAATGGAGTATAGCTCTATGTTGTCTCACTCCCCTCCGCAATTGAGAGTGGAACCATACTTTTGTACATTTGGAAGTCGATCGAGACATACTTATTTTTTCCCTTTGGGATCGAGATATCTCACATGTTCCCCTCCATAATGGAGAGTGGATATATGCTCGTACTCTCCCTGGTTGAAGTTACATTACGCTCCGTTCCTCTCCCAATTTTTATTTTTTATTTTTTTAATCTGATTCCTTTTGAGGTCGTGCCATGCTTATCCTTCCTCTCTAGGGATGAGCTATTTTATCTTGCTTTCCTCCACAAATTTAGAGTGGAGGTTTGCAAATTTGGAAGAAAAAATGTCGAGCTATTCCTCCCCCTTGACTCTCTTGTTACCTCAAAAGTTAGAAAGTCAGTCACAAGGAGTTGCACTTGAGTTATTTATTTTTATCTTTCCAAAAAAAAAAAGAAAAAGAGAAGAGGTAGAGGCTGAAGCAAATGTTATACATGGAGCCAACCCTTTGACTCCATTCCTCTCCCATTGAAATATTATGGAGCCTATGGAGCTAAATATATGTTTCCGTGTGCCAGGATTGGCTCCACTCCCTCCTTATCAAACAATTATCGAACAAGTTATGGGACTAAAAAAAAAAATGAAACAATTGGAGATTATTTCGGAAGGCATTGAGAACAAGTATCAACTCCTCAGGTTGAGCTCTTCTGCTCACACTACTCCTCGGGTCAAGCTCCTCCACTTTTTGGATGGTCAAGTACTAGGGCACAATCCCTCGGGCCCGGGTTATGCTCGTCCACTTACACCCCTCCTTGGCTCCTCGAATCATGCTCCTCCGCTCTCCTATATTTAAAAAAAAAAAATGTTTGAGCACACATCGGGTTGAGACAGTCCAATCTCACCCTCCTCGTGTTCCACTCCGTCGGTCAAACACCTTGCTTGTCATGAATATAGGAAAGTGACAAACTCCACTCATCTATTGTGGCTACAAGTATGACCCACCACTCTCTTACTAGTCTTCAAATTGAACTAGCAGAGCAACCCCATTGAATTCTGTTGATGTCATCTTTCACTAAATTGACTAAATACAAACATGGGCAATGAATGCCTTCAGCACTTGATAGAACCAACAGATCATCTTTTTTAGTATTATTGATGAAACATATCTATTCCTGGGCTTAAGCATGTGAAAACTGCCATGTGCAGCTGTTTTTCTCTCTTTTACTAAGTAGACTACTCGACTAGAAATAAAATATCAAGACCCCTCTGATATACGTTGTGCATTTTTAACAGTGTTCTAAATGGCGGCCGCCCAGGCCGCCTAAGCGCTTGGAGGTGCCCTGCCGCCACGCCAATAGCCCTTGGCGTTTGATTTGGCGCCCAGGGAGGTTTGGCGGTGTTTGGCGGCGGCGTCTTTGGAGGCCTTTGGCGGCCTAAAAAAAAATATATAAAAAATAATACGAGGGAGGTGAGTGAAGCCCTACTACTTATTGTCTTATTCAACTTATTTGCTAGTTGCTACTACTTAGTTTCATTTGGGTTTGTACTTTGAAGTTTGAACTTGCATTATGGATACATGAAATAGTAGTTTGATTGGATAATGGTTTGTTAAAAAAAAATCCGCCGAATTGCTTGGCGCCGCCTAGGCGGTTTGGCGCTTGGAGGTGGGTCTCTGCCTGACTACCGCCAAGCGCCATTTAGAACATTGATTTTTAAGATATATACATCCAGCCTACTTTATTTTGTCCTATGCTAGGAGTTTCTTTACAGGTTCAAAAACCTCCAAGGCACCTTCGGGTCCCACAACCTCGCGTCACCGCCTCCTCTTGCTTTGGGCTCACACAGGCTTGCAAATCATAGAATTTGACCTCACCAACAAATCTAAGAAAGGGTTGGCCTCCTTGAAAACAAATAAACAAAAAAATTTAAGACTTCGTCGATGGAGCTCGCCTAGTCCCATGGAGCTTGCCTAAATTTCCCTGCGGAGGAAGTCCTCCATGCACCACCCGTTGAAGGTGCTTGTCGGGGGAACTCATGAATTTGCCTGCCGAAGGTGCTCCACGGAGAAAGTCATGAGTTTGCCTGCCAAAGTTTATTTGGAAGAAGTTGAGGGGCTCGCAAGGATTATTTTCTTTTTGAACGATGGAGGGATAACGTGAAGTATCCGCCATAGTTGCCGCACAAAACGAGCATATGCCTAGAAATATCTCTTCCTCGCGTGCCCTCTTTCTCGAGCGAGCAGCTCCCTCTCTCGCCTCGCAAGCTCTGGTCTAGTAGATTGGATGTATATATCTTAAAAATGCACGACTTATATCAGAAGGGTCTTGATATTTTATTGCTAGTCTAGTAGTCTACTAAGTAAAAGAGAAAAACAGCTGCACATGGCAGTTTTCACATGCTTGAGCCTTGGAATAGATATGTTTTGTCAATAATACTAAAAAAGATGATCTGTTGGTTCTGTCAAGTGCTGTAGGCATTCATTGCCCATGTTTGTATTTAGTCAATTTAGTGAAAGATGACATCAACAAAATTCAATGGGGTTGCTTTGCTGGTTCAATTTGGAGACTTGTAAGAGAGTGGTGGGTCATACTTGTAGCCACAACGGATGAGTAAAATAGATGAGTGGAGTTTGTCACTTTCCTATATTCATGAGACACACAAGGTGTTTGACTGACGGAGTGGAACCCGAGGAAGGGTGAGATCGGACTGGCTCAAGCCGATGTGTACTCCAGCTCTTGGGCGGCTCGCAAAGGCACTCGCCTCCCAAAACCCTTTTACTCCGTTACTTTGTTTTTTTGTTAGGTAAGGCAGGAGCCCACCTGTAACTTTTAAGAGAGAGTTTCTGTATTATTTTAAAGGAGAGAGTGCTTGGACATTTTTAAGGGAGGACTTGCCTAACCCAATGGATTTATATTTGCCATGAGTGCTTGCCGAACGTGGCTCCCACAACACTCTTTATAAATTTTTTTTTTTTGAGGGCTCGCATGTCTCGGGCGGCTTGCAGTGAACATTTTATTGGAGAAACATTTTACAACGGCTCGCAGCAACATTTTATTAAAGAGCCTCGAGGGCTCGCCTCGCATCAACATTTTATTGAAGAGCCTTGAGGGCTCGCCTCGCGTCAACATTTTATTGAAAGAGCCTGAGGGCTCGCATCAACATTTTTTTGAAAGAGCCTGAGGGCTTGCCTTGCATCAACATTTTATTGAAGAGCCTCGAGGGCTCGCCTCGCATCAATATTTTATTAAAGAGCCTTGAGGGCACTCCTCGCATCAGCATTTTACTGAAGAGCCTTGAGGGCTCGCCTCGCACCAATATTTTATTACAGAGCCTTGAGTGCTCGCCTCGCATCAACATTTTATTGAAAGAGCTTGAGGGCTCGCATCAACATTTTGTTGAAAGTGCCTGAGGGCTCGCCTTGCATCATCATCATTTTATTGAAGAGCCTTGAGGGCTCACCTCGCATCAACATTTTATTGAAAGAGCCCGAGGCCTCGCCTCGCATAAGCATTTTACTGAAAAGCCTTGAGGGCTCGCTCTTCATTTTATTAAAAAGCCTTGAGGGCTCGCCTCGCATCAACATTTCATTGAAAGTTATTGAAAGAGCCTGAGGGCTCGCATCAACATTTCATTGAAAGAGCCAGCATTTTATTGAAGAGCCTTGAGGGCTCACCTCGCACTAGCATTTTATTGAAGATTGAAGATCCTTGAGGGCTTGCCTCGCATCAACATTTTATTGAAGAGCTGAGGTTTTTGGCACTGTTCACGCCATTTTCAAATTACTGTAAGAGGTTTTTGGACTTTCCCAATATTCCATCTGTGTCCCAAAAAAAGGCTTGTTTTTGTCCTTTTCTGGGTGGTATTCCAAAAATGACCAGGGTTGTTTTCGTCTTTCCATTATCCTGATAGCAACAGGCGTACAAGAGACATCTCATTTTACTCTCTCTCTCTCTCTTCCCGCTACAGCTCTGCCTTGTTTGGATTTTCATCGTCAAACGGCTTCTCATCGTCAACGACGGCGGTGACTGCAAAATTGAACGCGATGGTGGTGGAAACGAACAACTCGACGGCGGCGGCAGCAAAATAGTTTAGGTTTTGTCGATTTGGTGTCGGCGTCATCGTTTGGGTGTTCCGATCTCGGAACAGAACGGCTCTACCGTTTGGGTTTCCGATTGGGTTTTCTGATTGTCGTTTGGGTGGTTTGGCTTTATTTTCGATTGGGTTTGGTTGGGTGGGTTCCGATTTGGTTTTTATTGAGTCTCCTGCAGATGCTCTTACGAGGGGTACGCCCCAAAAACCTATAACCCCCCTTTTCCCCTCTTCCTTCCCTCTGCGAAATTGAGAGACAGAAGAACGCTATTTCAAAACCCTAAGCGAGAGGTGCAAGATCAGTTATGAAATTGTTGATTTGGTTTCGGTAAAGAGAAGCAGAGAGTGTGCTGCTTCCCCGTTTCGAACTGTTGCATAGAGGTTTGATTCTTCCCTTTCTCTCTTTTATTTTTACAAAATCATATATATGAGGTTTGTTTTAGGACCCATTGATTGATGCATTCATTGTTTAATTTGAGATGGGTTCGTATATAAACTTTGATTTCTGCGTTTTAAATTTCTTAATTGGTGTATTCATGTTGTTTTGGTATCGATTGTGGTTCTGTATTTCTTTTTTCATTTGCCTAACTTAGGGAGAGAGAGAGAGAGAGAGAGAGAGAGAGAGAGAGAGAGAGAGAGAGAGAGAGAGAGAGAGAGAGAGAGAGAGAGAGAGCCATTTCAAAACCCTAACTAAGAGGTGAGAGATCTGTGACGAAATTGTTGATTCGGTTTCGATAAAGAGAAGTAGAGAGAGTACTGGTTCCTTGTTTTGAACGATTGCACAGAGATCTCTTTTTAAAATTTCTTGGGGTAACCTTTTCTTTTTCTCTTTCTCTTTACAAAATCCTATATAAGGGTTGTTTTATGACCCATTGATTGATGCATGCATATTGTTTTGTTTGGGATGGGTTTGTATGTAAAGTTTTTATTTCTGTCATCTTAATGTAATAATTTCTTAATTTGTGTATTAATGTTATTCTGGTATCGATTGTGGTTCTGTAGTTAATTTACCTTGAGAGAGAGAGAGAGAGAGAGAGAGAGAGAGAGAGAGAGAAAGAAAGATAGAGGTATATAATTCGATTCCATATTAATTTAACAGATTACTTTTAATCACTTGTGTGTGTAATTTGTAGAATTTTTTTTGGAAAATTATCAGAGGTGTGGTTGTTTGAAAACCCCTTTTAAGAGCTTTTGTCGATGTGAAAGAGCGCTTTGGGTGGCCTTATATATATATATATATATATATATTCTTATTGATTTGATGGTTAGGGAAACATTAGATTCCATGTCGATTTAAATTTTTAATATCAAGGAAAAAATTCTAGGGTTTCGGTTTTGAAAAGTTCTTTTTGCCTATATTTATTTTGGCTTTTCTTTTGGGGTTAAAAAATTCGACAGATCTGTATATCTCTTTGTTCTGCTATTTCTTTTGCTGAAATGTTTTAAACAAATGGCACAATGATGGTGCACCTGTTTGGAGTTCTCCAGTAAAACTAACTTAATGCTTGTTGTTTCGTCTATGCCTCCTGCATATGAACAATTCTTTGAAGCCTATGGTAAAAGCATTTGGACCCTGGGTTCTGCTTAGAGATGTACCCTGGTTCTGCTTAGAGATGGACCCAAACTTTGGCCAGTGTTTGTCATGGATAGCCACTTCTGTGATGGACGGGAAAATTTTAGGGAGATCACCGCCTTCATCCTGGATACAAAGTACTATTTGGTTATGAGCCAAAATCAATCTTCGATGTAATTATTCATAATGAAAAGCTAGACCGAGCTCGTTATTAGTGGCCAACATGTTCTGAGGGCTTGATGAATATGTACCTCACATCTGGTAAGTGTTGTTGAACTTCCATTCTGAGGCCACCTAGGACAAAGTATGAAATAAAGTTTGACTAAATGTTAAGTATTTAGGTTTCCGGGCAGAAATGCGATGATGTCTAGATTTCCTTCCTTTTTCAGAGGTAAATGGTAACTTAGTCCTTAAGCGTCTTTCGTATCAATTTAATATCCATCATTAATTTGATTTGTCTTTCGTTTTGGTCTTCCTTAAGTTTACAGATGGCGGCTTATTTGGCATTTTAAATAGACAGAGACATATTTTTTGGAGGTTATAGCAGTGTACATTTTCAATAGAATTTCTTACTGTTCTATTTTACCTTAGCATTTTCTTCTACCTTAGCATTTTCTTCTACACTGGCTAGTGTTCATGGATTGTGCATAGCAGGGTCTCCCTACTGCATGCAATTTCTTCCATTTTCATAAAAAAGAAGAAGCTTGGGTTTCGTTTATTTTTTTGTCCCGTTGAATTTTGCATCTCTGCAGAGAAAATAATACTATCTTGGTCTTATCTCCATGCAGAACTTTGTCCATTAATTTTGAGATTGATGCTTCAACATGTGCTCCATTAATGCATCTAAATATGCCTAGGAGGAGTCATTGTAATGGTTGGATGGTTGGATTATGATGTACCTCTCGATTCGTTACACATGATAAATAGGTTTCTAACAATATTTTATTTATCCCAATTGAATTTAGACCAACAAACATAACTGAACGTGCGTAGCACGCTATTAAAATCCTATTGTTTGTAAAAAGCTAGTATTTGATACCAAACATCTTTTTTTAACAACTTATAGAAAGCCATTATAACAAACATGTTTATAACTTATTTTAATTTGTTTAGTCATCGTCTAAAAAGCTAACTTATAAGTACTAGCAAATATGGCCAAAATAATGTCTAGATTAATATATTTAGTTTTTTGTAATTTTGCAAATTTGTCAATTATGGAGATTTATCTTCCTCTGTTGCCGATTCCTTTTTGTTTCCTTTTTCAGCTACGATTGTCTACCTTCCTTGAGGCTAATCGGTTGTCAATTATTGTTATTGGGATTATAAAAGAATAATAATAGAGAGAGTGTATTTAAGACTCGTGTGTATGATTCTGTCCTTGTTGCTTCGTTCTTTGTTTCTACACATTTGCCAATATCCCATCCCTTACATACTTACCAGATCTTAGGTCCCGTCTTAAGATTTATTCTTACAAATACGTATTTCACCTAGAATATTTCCCATTATTTTGGTATAGTTTTTGAGAGGTGGGTTGTTTTGTTTCAAATATTTCCGCAGTAGAGCAGCCAAGGTTGTGAATACCGTTCTGTACTGCCGATACCGATCGGTACATACCGGATTGACGAGTAAATGGTACCATGACCCTCCAATACCGTACCGGTCCCAATACCGGACAATACCACTTGGTATTGGTTGTTTCGGTAAATACCGGGCGAGATGCTCTTACCGGAAATTCCGGCCTGTTTTTTTGCAATGCTGGGTTATTTGTAATAATGTCCAAATTAAGTCCTAAAACCGTATTTTCCCCTCAATTCGGTGTATCAATCTACTGTATCTAATCTAATAACCCTAAACCCAAATCACGTAGACATCAATCGATCAGTGACTCACTCACACTCACCATTCAAGTTCTTCCCTTTTCACTTCATCTCCGGCTTGTCGCTGTCAAATCTCATCCACGGCGGAGCCGGTGCGGTGCAGCTCAGCTAGTCTCCCCGCCCGCTGGGATCTGAGCCACCCTCAACCGAAGGTACTCCCTCCAGGCTCCAAGTTTCCAACACTCTATGTTAAACCCAGTTTGGTTTTTGATTTTGAACACCCAGTTTGATGTATGTATGCTTTGATAATTAATATGTACGTGTTCTACTCTTCAATTTGAACACCCCATTCAATCGGTTCTGAACAACCAATAGCCAACACATGCCGAATGCTCGATTGCATCTCTCTCTCTCACTGAATGTATATCACTATACAGACTGAAACTTGTAACGAATAGATCACTATACACAATTAAGTTACTTTGCGTGTGTTTTGGTTTTATGATGAATTGCATGGTATGGGGAATTTTTTTGAGTTATAATTATATAATATATAATTTTAGTTGCGGTAAATCCAAAACGGAACCTAGTATTTGACCAGTACCGTACGTACCATACAATAAAAATCTGTACCATGGCCGATACGGTGTTCAAAACCTTGCTAGTAGCCACTAAAGAACAATTTTCAATGACAGTGACCAAATAGGAACTTCCCAAAATATTTTGGAGCATTGGGGAGATAATGACTCATGAAGACAATCTTACGACTTTAATTTTTTTATGTATGGTATTTTGTCAACATGTAAATTAAATAATATCTTTTTTTTTTTTGTTGACATTTTAGAGTAAGCATATACTCCTCTTGTGGTTTTGAATTTGCATTAACCGATTATGCTTAGATTGGTAAGTCCTCTTTTTTGATAAGTCGAATATTTTTATTCGCCCAAAATGTTGTTTTGAATTTGTCAAAATAATTTTTAGAAGTTAGAATAGAAAAATCTGTCAAAATAATTTTTCGCAAACACCCACTTAAAGTGTTTGCCCAAAATTTTGGATAATGAATTCTTGCATTTTTCAGATTCTAAAAAGTTAAAAAAAGAATAAAATTCTCAAAATCCTAAAGCTGGGTTTGGATAGCTTTTTTTTAGAAATTTTGCAATAAAAATTCTCAAAAAAGGAATAAAATTGTCATAATCTCTCTCTCTCTCTCTCTCTCAACCCACTCCCATCAATGGCCACCCCCTCCTCCTCACCACCACCACAAGATCCACACCAAAACCCTAACCTTAACTACCACCACTCCTCTCCTCCACAATCCCCTTCATCAAACCCTAGCAGCTCCCAAAATCCACTACTTGAACCCACCTGTACTACCCTTTCGTCCAATAAAAAACCCTAGGCCTCGCTCTGGTCCCACCGAGAAACGGTCCACCTCATTGAGTCTTATCAGGTACGCCCTCAAACGGGACCCGCTCAAGGCTAGCCAGTGGGAAGAGATCACAGTCATTGTCGCCGCCCACTGCGGCTATGAGACGGCAAACGGGCCGTGCTCCAACTTGTCCATGAGATCGAAAACTCCCACGCGGCGCGAGGGTTGGGCTGGTGCTTCTCGACCGGTACCACTTGCGGAGCTTCTCGATCTTGTTGTGGCACTAGATGGCGAACTTGGAAGGGTCGTCGTAGCCGCAGTGAGCGGCAACAGTGACGATGATCTCCTCCCACTGGTTGGCCTTGAGCGGGCCTTGCTTGAGGGTGTACCATCTCCTGGTAGGACTCAATGAGGTGGACCGTTCCTCCGTGGAACCAAAGCGAGGGCTAGGGTTTTTTATTGGACGAAGGGGTAGTAGAGGTGGGTTGGAGTAGTTGGTTTTAGGAACTGCTAGGGTTTGATGAAGGGGATTGTGAAGGAGAGGAGTGGTGGTAGTTAAGGTTAGGGTTTTGGTGTGGGTCCTTTGTGGTGGTGTTGAGGAGGGGTGGCCATTGATGGGAGAGAGAGAGAGAGAGAGAGAGAGAGAGAGAGAGAGAGAGAGAGAGAGAGAGAGAGAGAGAGAGAGAGAGAGAGAGCACCTTTCAAAACAACATTTTGGGTGAACAAAAATATTATTCTTATCCTTTAATCTCCCAAGTGTAACCCTAAAACAGCCGCCACACTTCTTCTTCCCTTCCTTCCCCCTGGGTTTATACCTAATTTGGGCAACAGAAGGGGAGAGACCAATCATTGTCTTTAGATCTGGTTTCCCTATCCCCTTCTTCACCAAAACCGCTTGTTGCTCACCGACGCACCGCTTCTGGGTTTGTAGCCGTGTAGTTCCCGGGGACTTTATGGGTCAAATGCTTGGGAGCTTGATCAGTAGGAGGTTAGGCAAGAGAAGGGCTGCTCAATGATGGAAGTGGGTGTATTTTTTTTGCTTTATTTAGTTTTTTTTGTCCGGATTTAATCTGGTGGTTTGGTGGTCATGTGCTTGGTATTAGTTTTATTTTTTGCGAACCTGATCTCGTTAGGAGAATTTGAAATAGGGTTGCGCATACTATATTCTGATTGCCCTCTCTAATAGTTTGTCTGATCTGTGAACGTCCATTTGCCCCCTTGGAGTTCTTCTCTATTGTGTAGGCTTTCACCTCACAATTGAATACAACTTCTCACATATGTAAAAAAAAAAAATTGGCCCTTATTTCTTGTTCCTTTTTCTTCATGAATTAATTTGTATTGTTGTTTCACCTTTTTGTAGATATCCCAATCCTAGAGAAGGTAACCTCTCGAAAGGGAATTTTTATTTCATACAACATAGTTCTAGTTATTTGTAATGCCTCACATACTAAGGACCCATCTCTCACCCTATATGGGAAGGTGTCACAAATAAACAGTGTCCAAAAGAAGGCTAAATGTGAGGGTCAGACCGTAAAAATGTAATTTTTTTGTGAATTTTCTAGTCCCGGTGTGAATGGCTTGCTTTTGATCGGATCGGGAAAGGGATTAATTGAGGTGCGCATAAGTTAGCCCGGACCCTGACCGAGTGACCGGAAACAAAAAAAAAAGGAGTAAATGTGACATTCCGAGTTAATCTTCGGGCTCCAAGTGTCATTAGCAACTGATTTCGCGCTTAGATTTTAGAATTGGGGAAAACACCCACCAAAACCCAAAAGGAGAAAACACACACACACACACACAACAGTTTCAGCTTTTATTGGTGTAAGGTTAATATCTTTGAGGAATTGCAGTTATGGAGGCGACCTATTCTAGCTAAGGTGATGTATGCGAAGAAGGCGTGCGAGTTAGTGAAAGAATTTTCGAGCAGCGAATCTGGGCAGCTTTCAGCTTTCAATGTAAGTTCAGCCCTAATTTTCAACTGCAGAATTTTTCTCTTTTTCAAACGGGATCTCGAAGTTAGTCAATCGTTAGAGGTGTTTCTTGATGTTATTAAATGGGTAAATTGATATTTTGATTATGTTTGATTGTTTGTCTTCTTTGAAGAATTGTTTCATCTGGTTAGGGCATGGAATTTGTCGGCTTGAACCCAGTGGCTGACCCAGGATTCTTATTGCGGGGACCAAATAACATGTATTCATATATTAACAACAAAATATCATCCTTAATAATAATACAGAGTAACACAATTTTGAGGGGACCTTTCTTCATAATTTTACAAACAAAAGCTACAATGCAGTAGAAATAATGGGATAATTCAGAGGTGTCGGGGACCCGGACCCCTGCTTGCACCCTCTTGGTGAACTTATTATACTGTAGATGGGGATATTATCAGTGCTTTAATTTCTTTGAGTCTTCACCAATCTTCTTATTTTCTGTTGCTATTACCTTTTCACTGGCACTATACCTGAATTTGATTTCGGTCTGCCATGCAGTATGTGTTAATTGAGATTGAGGCTCGTGTCTAGGTTCAGAATTAGATTTCCAGATCGGTTTTGATGGTTTTATCTTTTGCGCTAGATTGGTTGTATAGAACTTTTCCTTTGTCTTCTGGTGATATCCAGTTGTAAGAGCCGTTTAGCTTGCTTGAATGAAATTTCTTTACTTTATTTTTTTTTTGGGAAAAAACCCCGATTACTGTTCCATTAAATGCAATCCTCAAGCTTTGTTTTGTTCTGGGTCAAGGTGTACCTTTTTAATCAATTGACTGTGTTTATTTTATGCATATGTAGAGTGATGTGTTTGCTCAAGTAATTGAAGAATGCAATACTCATTTCAGTCAGCTCCAATCCTTGCTGAGGTAACCTTCTTTGCACTGTTTACCATATGATTCTTTTGGCGTTACCCCCTTTATTTGTTTACTTCTACTGTATATTTGTATACGACTGCTGACCATCCTGTGCATCCAATATTTAGTTGCAATAATATGCTTCTATTTTCTTACTTCCCTTTTTGGTTTTCGAGTAGTAGACATGGTTGTTATGGTCTTGTCCCTATCCTAAATCCACCTGCACAAGAGGGTGCCTGTGCCACTCCGATTTCCATCAGTGATGTGGCAAACCAGGAGCGAAGTCTAGATTAGTGGGTTTCAACATGATGCATACCGACCATTTTCTGCATGTTCCGGATGTTACTCATCAGATCTTAATTTTAGGGTTCAAGTAGAGATGCAAAACATTGTTGTCGTCTTGAAACAAAGAAAAACAAGAAAATGCAAACTTGATTATGTTTTGGCTTCTTTATAGCATATGGATTTTGGGACAGCAGGTTCAGAGACTAGCACGTTAACTCAAAATGTAAAAAATCATAGTTGAGCACTTTTTGGGTTGACATAAATGAACTTGACATCAGGATGTCTACTTGCTGAGATGACCAGTGTTTGATTGAGTTCGTGCGAAGAATAAATTTCAGGACGTGACAACGTTGCATTTAGTTTGATTTTGCAATGCACCCACTAATGGTATATGATATTGTCATAGCAAAATGCAAGAAGAAGGGTTGGACAACCAAACAGCTAGAAATGCGGACCACTTTGGAGCACTCATCCATCATCTTTCTTTAGTCCGTAACAAGCGCTGCCTTATGGCTTATGTGTAAGAATACATCATCCGTTGCGTTTATGTTTCTCTAACTGAATGGTTTCTAGCTTGTTTCCCCCCCTCAAATCTTCTTCATCTATATTTTGGGTTTTGTTCTTTGTATTTAACAGATATAACCGAGCAGAAGTCATTCGAAGTTTGGGCTGGATAAAAGAGGCTCCACTTCCTGAATTAATACAAGAGAAGCTCGGCAGTTCGGAGAAAGATTATTCGCAGAATCATTCAGCAACTATTAGATCCTATCAGTTAGAAATGGATATTGATTTGGCTGTGGTAGTTGTTCTCTCTCTCTCTCTCTCTCTCTCTCTCTCTCTCTCTCTCTCTCACACACACACACACACACACACACACACGAAATATCGTCTTTGATAATGTTTCAAAGAATTGCATCTCCTACTGAGAAACTTGAATATGGTTTAAAGAATTAAGGTGTCGTATACGACAGTAAATGGCTCAGATTAATGATTCCTCCATAACCTCTGTGTGATCTTTGTTTGAACCTTAAGAACCTTGGGTAATGGTTGAAGATTTCTATATGTATCCAACTACATTTTTCATCGGAGGACACTCCATTTCACAAAGCATTTGTATGTGACTGTCTAGTTCAACCTCCATAAACCTCTTAAGGCTGTAACCTCTTTGATGATCCTTTTGCTGTTTTGAGAGAAGACGACTCTTGTATACAGATCGACTAAAACTCTCAAGTTCTGTTTACGTTGAGGGCACAAACTGGGTGTTTTTTATGGTGTCATAGTCCCAAGACTCCCAACTGCTCAACTGTTTACTTAGGCAATTGCTGTGTGGACCTTGTTGCGCCTGTAGATAGCTTTGTGGATGTAAGTTTGATTTGCACTTTCTGGTTGCTGTGGTGTAGAAACGTAGCTGCAGATCACTGAAGAAATGGTTTCAAACTTCCAATACACTTCAAAATGGGTGTTTTAGTGTCAGCTGCAACATCACGTAATCAGTTGGCTATGTGGACCTCATTGTGCCTATAAAAAGCTTCATAGATTTACTGTATAAGCTTGAATCTCACACTTGCTGGAACTCGTGTGAAAACATAGCTTCAAGACACAAAAGAAATGGTGACAATGCACTCACGTCTCACAACCATTGCTAGTAATTTTTATGACACGATGGGGATGTCCACTTGAACCGTGAAATACTTCACATTACTTTCTCTACAGTGCATGCTTATAAGCTTGGACTAAACACGTCTTTTATCTTTTCGTGTGTGTGTGCAAGGATATGGTGCCTCCTAAAGATCCATACATTAAGGTTCGTGTCCTCGAGGACATTGGCAGTGTGGCACTCAGTGATCAGATAGCCAACCTTGCTCGCCATGCAATTCTCTTTCTTAGACGAACTGATGCTGAGACCTACATCTCACAGGTGGTTTACTTTTTTAAATTTTGCATCAACTCACTCACAACGAGTTTATAGATGTCCTGACAAAATCAATATCGGCCATGATGAATAGGGCCTGATGGAAGAGCTTACAGATTGAGGCATCTATTTGTTTCTCATACAGCATACAACAGCGTTTTCCGAAGTATCTAGAACCAATCAAGGTCAACCATGGGTTGGCCAATGTGATTGATATTGAAAGGTCCAAAGTAGCAAAATCTGTGGAAAATCAAGCCGAAGTGCTGTGGAACGATGGTGACCTCCCCTAACTGCTCACCAAATTTGTAAAATTTTATCATTTGCACTTTCATTCAGGTGTTAACGAGAAGTTTATATGTCTGATGGTGTGATCTTCAAATCTAATGTACGATTTGCTGCCCTTTCGTTATCTTATTATTTAGTTCTTATAATGACTATGGTAAATCGTTGGAAGGTTGCTTACTGCAGTACCCTGTGCCTTCTGATGGAAGTCGAATAAAGTGGTTAATGCTTGAATATATTCCTCGCTTAACGCGTTTTCACTAATTCGCAGGCCTTTTAAATTCATTATTTTTGTCACCTTTGGTAGCAGCAGCTGTCTCTGTAATAGTGAAAAAAATTTGCCTGCCAAAGTGTCGAAGTTACAGACAAATTCCTAATGGTTGTAATTCTATTCTCTTTCGGTGGTACATATAATGAACAAGCTTCATTCTTTCACTGAACTCATGAAAGACAATACTTGCTGTCTGCTACCCCCACTTCTACCAAAGCCTCTTGATTCCTTGAGTCATTCCTGCATCTACAGCTGCTAAAATTCGGGTTCTGGATCTGTCACAGCTCTCACCTTCCGTGACCACTTGCAGTTCTCTCTCTTGACGTGAAACAGGAAACCTAATGACGTTTGACGTTCTGAGCCTTTGATTTTGTCATCTAAGCCCCAAACAAGAAGCAACAAGGTTTGGGTGAAGAACCACTCCTTTGATGGGAAAATTCTGAACTTGTTTTCCTCTCATGGAGCAACACCCATCAACCCAAATCCATTCCCACCTACCTTTCTCCACATCTTCTCTCCGAACCACCATTCCAGACCCAAGGTCCTTATACAAGCACACTGCCTCATCAATCCCCACACATTTAGTAATACCCCACCCCACCTTATGCCCTAAAAATCTCCTCCCCAACTCCGCAGGCACCTTGCCAATCAAAATCCAAGAATCATCACCACTTAGCTCCCACACAAATGCATCTTCGATACACATGCCTCTGACAAGTGTCAGCTTCTCGTTTCGCCAAATCAACGTGGCAAACTCGAGCCGGTCTGCCATCGGCACGCTTAATTCTCTCCACTTGTTGGTGCCGATCTCGAAGCCCATAACGCTATAGGCACGGGCTGACGTCATCCAATATATGATCCCGTTCGAGTGCACAATCATTCTACCTCCACATCCACTTACACACCCAATTACACACCCACATTCTCAATAGGGGTTGAGCCTGCACATACTACACACCCAATGTGTGTAGAACCCACCCCCATTGTGAGTGCAGATGTGGAGTTAGAATTTTCGTCGAGTGCACGCTCTCATTAGGGGTCCAAACTGTTAGCCTCACAGTAAACTCTACCGGTATTGGCCCCATTATCCGCCACGCGTCCATCTGTTGTTGCAATGTTTGACTTCGAGAAACAGAAACTCAATATTTACGATAATTATTTTTTGTATGTCAAAATATTACTTTTATCAATGAATTTTACAAGGAAAATTACAAGTCAGAGGTGTTGACCGGAAATAATTCGAATATCATGGTCTGCAGTCTTGAAACTACCACTTGCATGACAGGAGGAAAAATATTGACAAATACATGATGTACCCACTTGAAATGTCTATTTTACCCTCCTTTATATATCACGTATAAGCCCTAAAATCCATTCCTCCCCAATCTCCCATTCATTCCCCACACCAGGCGACGGCGATTCCTCTTCCCACTCGGTCTCTCTCTCGACTCCTCACACTAGGCAACAACGACTCCTCTCCCTCGGCGACGACTACTCCTCTCTCACTCTGGTATCTCCCTCTCTTGCTCGCTCTTGTCTCTCTCTCTCTCACACACATACAGAAAACACACACTCATGTCCAAGTCGAAAATGGATTAAGAAGCTACAACTTTCCAATTTTGTTTGTGGTTGTTCTTATTTAGCATATAAATTGATTGATAGAGTGAATGTGGACCATTGAACCCTAGTTTTTGGTTGTTCTACACAAGATCTGACTCACATTGGTGATTATTGGCTTGCTCTTGTTTGGCATGCGACTGATGTTTACCTACAACAGTTGTACTAGTAGATTGTTGGTTGGATAAGTTTGTTGTTTCCATTTTCATTGATTGTTTGGTCTGTTTGATTACATGACTTGGTTTGTACAGAACAAGTAGTTTAGTCTGTATAAATATTTCACTTGGCGCTGCTGTCTTGTTAGAATTTCGATTAACTTTGGCAGACAAGTCTTGTAAGTTAAATGGGTATAATTCGTGTATGTTTGGACTCTAAAGAATGAGATTATTGATGTTTTTTTTTTATTTTAAATGTTAAACTGCATAAGGGCAGTTTTGTTGAGTAATTAACTTTGATACTTTAGGACGGATTACTACATCCAAAAAGGTTGAATAGCCAGCATTTTGGGCTCTTTTGGCATTTCAGTTTTTTGGGCTAAAAGGACATTTTATTGAAAGCTGAATCCCATAGAGTTTCTCTTGAAAAGCCAAACTTTGAATCCGATTGTGGACTAGACCAAGGGGTTGACTAGGTGGGTGTTGCAATCCGTTCCAAGGTAAGATGCCTGAGTTCGATTGGACCTTTCTACACCAGCATTTATGGTGTAATGTATGTGTTAGATGATGGATCTATTTGTATATAGTATAATTATGTGTTTTATCATGTAATTAGTTTAAGTATCTAGGACCCGTAGTGCAATTATTATACGGCTTGTATATATATATTCTACGTTGAATGAAATTAACCCTAATGAGCTTTCTCCCTATTACGATTACCCTAAAATTGAACATGGTATCAGAGCGATAGAACCTGGCGACCTACGACGTTCTTCTCGTTGCTGCATGAACAGTACTTCGGTGAACAGTGATTTCGTGAACAGTGCTGCGTGAACAGTGTTTCGTGAATAGTACTTCGGTGAACAGTGTTTTCGTGAACAGTGCTCTATGAACAGTGTCGCGTGAACAGTGCTCTGTGAACAGTACGTCAGATCTGTTTTTTTCCTTCTCGCCGATCAGATCTATTTTTTTTTCTTCTCTCACGAAGTTTCAACACTGTTTCAATCAGATCCGAAGGTATTCAGTCGATTTTTTTGAGGTTCTAGGGCTATTGGAACCTTTATTTATTGTTTTTGGAGTTCTAAAGCTGTTGGAAAATTTGTTTATTGTTTGTTTGGCATTATTGTTCTGCTTTCAATATGTCAGAAGAGAAAAAACAGGTTTCCGCTAGTGGCAAGGATGAGTTGAGTCGTGTAGGGACTTTGGATAACTCTCCGCTGGATATTTGTCCCATCAAACTGGACGGCACAAATTATTTACTTTGGTCTCGTACTTTTACATTAGCTATTGAAGCTAAAGGAATGTCTGAGTTCATTGAAGGCCCTGTTACTGAGCCTACTACTGATGTTGAACTCAAGACGTTTAAGTCTCATCGATCTTTAGCCATGACCTGGTTGTTTAATTCTATGAAGGCTGATATTCGTAGTCCTTTCTTGCTTCTTAACACTCCATATCAGATTTGGACTATTGCCAAACAGACTTATTCTCAGCAAGGCAATGATGCTCAGTGTTTTGAGTTGCGAAAGCGACTTCGTACTATGGATCAACACAATCGATCTGTTGCTGTTTACTTTGCTGATCTCAGTGGGGCATGGCAAGAATTTGATTATTATCAGGGGTTTCAGGCAGTCTGCTCCGTTGATGCTGGTGCTTGGTTAACAAGAATAGAGAAAGAGCGTGTGTATGACTTTCTTGCTAGTCTTGATGTAGAGTATGATCAAATTAGAGTGCAGGTTTTGGGTCGTGTTCCGTTTCCATCTTTGGGAGAGGCCTATGCCATTGTTCAACAGGAGGAGAGCAGAAGGGGTGCTATGTTACAAGCTCCTACTTCTGATCATTCTGCCTTAGTTGCTATTCCGCAGGGACAGTTTGGGTCTGGCAGTGGAAAGT
Source organism: Rhododendron simsii (assembly GCA_014282245.1). Classification (NCBI taxonomy): domain Eukaryota; kingdom Viridiplantae; phylum Streptophyta; class Magnoliopsida; order Ericales; family Ericaceae; genus Rhododendron; species Rhododendron simsii. The sequence continues at coordinate 16,423,964 of CM024955.1, forward strand.
CTCAGTCTGGTAGTACCAGTGGAACCATAGATCGTATGTCACTCCAGTGTGATTATTGCCACAACAATGGACATACCAAAGATTTCTGTTGGAAGTTACATGGTCGTCCTTCTCGTGGGCGAGGCAGTGGACGTGGAGGTCGAGGTCGTGGTCCTGAGCGTTCTCAGGCTCAAGCGCATGTTTCAGAGTTTGCTACCTTGTCTGATTCTGGATTCAGTACAGGAGTTCAGTCACCTTCTGATTTTGTTGGCGGTTTCTCTCAGGGGGAGATGCAAGCTCTCAGGCGTCTTATGGCTCGGGCTGATTCTTCCTCTACTATAGCTTCTACTTCTACACCAGTTCTTACTGCATCCTATTTTGCTCATTCAGGTTTTCCAGCTAGTGCATTTACTGCCTCCTCCGGTATTCCTTGAATTATTGATTCTGGTGCTTCAGATCATATGACAGGTTGTTCCTCTGTTTTTGATTCCTATTCTACTTGTTCTGGTAAGGATAAGGTTCAAATTGCCGATGGGTCCTTCTCTGTTATTTCAGGGAAAGGTTCCGTTCGGTATTCTCCCACTATCTCTCTCTCTTCGGTCCTCCATATTCTAAACTTTGCCACTAACCTTCTTTCAGTTAGTAGTTTTACCCATTCTGTAAACTGTTCTGTGACATTTTTTCCTACTCATTGTGTCTTTCAGGAACTGAAAACGGGGAAGGTGATTGGCAGTGGTAAAGCACATGGTGGTATCTATTATCTGGAGAACGCACCTCATCCATCTCAGCCATCTTTATCATGTGGACAAGCTCTGCAGGCAGATATGAGTTCCACTCTTTCTTTGTTACATCGGTGGCACCGTAGATTAGGGCATCCCTCTTTTGGGATATTAGAGAAACTCTTTCTTATTTTAGTTAAACAGTGTCCTAGGGATCAGTTTTTTTGTGAAGCCTGTGAGTTTGGGAAACATAAACGCTCTTTTTATGCACCTATTAATAAACGAAGTGATTCTCCATTTATGGTTATCCATTCTGATGTTTGGGGTCCTTCTCCTGTTACTTCTTTAAAAGGCTATCGATGGTTTGTTACTTTTATTGATTGTTATTCTCGTGCCACATGGGTGTACTTACTCCAGTCAAAAAATGAAGTATTTTCCTGTTTCAAATCTTTTCATAAAATGGTGTGCACTCAGTTTGACACACATATTAAAATTCTTCGGAGTGATAATGGGACTGAGTATATTGATAAGATTTTTCGGACATATCTAAATGATAATGGTATTATTTTTCAGACGACTTGCGTTGACACTCCACAACAAAATGGAGTCGCTGAACGTAAAAATCGTCATCTTGCTGAGGTCGCTCGATCCCTTTTGTTCACTATGAATCTTCCTAAATACTTATGGGGAGAAGCTATTTTAACTGCCACGTATCTTATCAACCGTATGCTATCCAGTGTCCTTAATTTTAAAACACCCATTGAGTGCCTGCCAAGTAATTGTCGAGTTACGACTCTTCCACCTCGGGTGTTTGGTTGTGTGTGTTTTGTTCATGCCCCCAAACCTTCGAGGAAGATGTTTGTCTCTATGGATGTTACTTTTTGGAAAACAGAGGTTTTTTATTCTCCCTCCAAACCATCTCTTCAGGGGGAGTATCAGCAGGAGGAAGAGATGTTTACCTTTTATAATCATAGTGAGGGAGAAAATTTGTTCTATGATCATAGTGAGGGGGAGAAGGAAAACACTAGAGAGGAACCAATATTTGTTGAAAGGCAAACACATGATATTGGTGGTGATATTGAAGAACAACTACCTGCACGACAACGACTGCAGGGAGCTGGCTTGTAGAGGTATGTTAGACGGAAAAATGGAAAGTCTTCATGTACGTTACCACCTTGTCAATCACAATCACCCACTCCAGTTCCAGATTCTTCAGCTGACTCTTCTGGTAATGATTCTTCTCTTATTGAACCTCCTCCTATGGATCCTGACAATCTTCCCATTGCTATTCGAAAAGGTGTTAGATCTTGTACTCAACATCCTATCTCACAGTTTGTTTCTTATGACCGTTTGTCTCCTTCGTACCATGCCTTTGTCTCTTCTCTTTCCTCTATATCTATTCCACAGAATTGGCAGAATGTATTCAAGATACCGAAGTGGAAAGGAGCTATGGTAGAAGAGATGACAGCTTTGAAAAAGAATGGCACCTGGGATCTAGTGTCACTTCCAGGAGGGAAGAAACCAGTGGGCTGCAAGTGGGTGTTCACTATTAAGCAAAAGGCTGATGGTACAGTTGAGAGATACAAGGCAAGGCTTGTTGCCAAAGGTTTTACTCAAACTTATGGTATTGACTATAAGGAGACGTTTGCTCCGGTAGCGAAGATGAATTCTGTGCGAGCTCTTCTCTCATGTGCTGCCCACTTAAATTGGCCTCTTCAGCAGTTTGATGTGAAAAATGCATTCCTCCATGGTGATTTAGAGGAGGAAGTTTATATGGATATTCCATCAAGTTTCTCTTCTCCTGCAAGTGAAGGAAAGGTGTGTAGATTGAAGAAGGCACTTTATGGGTTGAAGCAGTCACCTAGAGCCTGGTTTGGCAGGTTTTCTAAGGCTATGTTGAGTTTTGGTTACAAGCAGAGTCATGCAGATCATACGATGTTCATCCGGCGAACTAATGGTAAGATTGCTGTCCTTATTGTTTATGTTGATGACATAATAATGACAGGCAATGATGTGAGTGAGATTCATAACCTTAAGTCTCGTCTAGCTCAAGAATTCGAGATTAAGGACTTGGGATCATTGAGATACTTCCTTGGAATGGAAGTAGCGAGGTCTGATAGAGGTATCTTTATTTCCCAACGCAAATATATACTTGATTTTTTGGAAGAAACAGGTATGTTGGGCTGTAGACCTGCAGATTCTCCTATTGAGGCGAATCATCATCTTAGTGGAGATGTGGGGGAGCGTATTGATAAGGAGAGGTATCAGCGACTTGTGGGTCGACTAATATATTTGACCCACACTCGACCAGATATTACTTATGCAGTAGGTGTTATTAGTCAGTTTATTAATGATCATCGTACTTCACATCTAGATGCAGTTTATCGTATTTTGAGGTATCTAAAATCAGCTCCAGGAAAGGGAATTTTGTTCTCCAATCATGGCCATTTGCGATTGGAGGCATTCACTGATGCTGACTGGGTTGGTTCTGTGGATGATAGGCGCTCTACTTCTGGCTATTACACTTTCCTTGGGGGTAATCTGATTACCTGGCGAAGTAAGAAGCAATCGGTAGTCGCCAGGTCTAGCGCAGAAGCTGAATATAGAGCTATGGCTCATGGTGTTTGCGAGCTCCTGTGGCTCCAAACTTTGTTACTTGATTTGGGATTTGCTGACAGTGTTCCGATGAAACTCTATTGCGACAATAAAGCTGCCATTAACATTGCTCATAATTCTGTTCAGCATGACAGAACGAAGCACATAGAGATTGATCGACACTTCATCAAGGAAAAGTTGAACGAGGGTTTGATATGTATGCCGTTTGTGAGATCTGGAGATCAGTTAGCTGATATATTCACAAAAGGGCTGGGTAGCAAGAGTTTTCATCCTATTGTGTTCAAGTTGGGCTTGATTGATATCTTCGCACGAACTTGAGGGGGAGTGTTAGATGATGGATCTATTTGTATATAGTATAATTATGTGTCTTATCATGTAATTAGTTTAAGTATCTAGGACCCGTAGTGCAATTATTATACGGCTTGTATATATATATTCTACGTTGAATGAAATTAACCCTAATGGGTTTTCTCCCTATTACGATTACCCTAAAATTGAACAGTATGCTTGTTTAATGAGTACAACTATTTCTAGCCTCTAGTTCTATTCTTCTGACAGGCTATGACACAAAGCTTCTTGTTTCTAGACAATACTTGTACGGTAAACTGGTAAACCATTTGTAGTTCCTCGTATGAAATGTTTACATTTTGATGCGTTCTGGACATGATCTTAGTTGTCAGTATATCTAAGATGGCTGCAAACTTCTTCAATGATGCTGGCACAGCTGCCGGAGCTTATGTTGACGGAAGATTGTGGGATATACCCAAGTATTGTATATGTAGGAACTTAGAATCCTTTAGATCCACATAGTGATGTTGGTTCTATGGTGATTTGAGGATCTTTTTTTCCCTCTTGCAAACTCTTTGAGTTTTATTGTTTCAAATCTCCACTACGAAGTACCCCAAGATTTGGAGTGCTAATTGCGTGCGTGCATGAGAGAGAGATGAGAAAAATTGGTAAGCCAGAAATCGTCGTGGAGCTACATGATGGCGCCTATAGAAAGCTGGAGAGTCTGCGCGTGACGCACTAAATCCATCAAACCTTTTAGCGCCAGGCATGTAGATTACCTCTTCAGCAACATATAGAAAGAAGTTTACAAGATCACCAGGCACACCAGGGAAACGAGCTCGTAATTCTTCCCTCTGAAATATATAGTAGGGATAGAAAAACACCAACAAATCAATGTATGTGAGAAAATGGCAGAGGAACTTGAACTTGTTGTAAACCGAATTGCCTGACTGGCAACACCAATAGGACAATTATTTGTATGACAGATCCAAGCCATAACACAACCAGTAGCAATCATTGCTACAGAACCAGAACCAAAACCATACTCATCAGCACCTATTGCAGCAGCCATTAGGACATCAATCCCACTTTTGAAGCCTCTGTCAACTTCTAGGATGACCCTCTCTCCCAGTCCATTTTGAAGGAGTGTCTGTCACAATACGAACTTGAATATTCCTGGTAGAATTTCTGGGAAGAATCCATAGTACTTTAATCGTGAACAAACCTGGTGTGACTCTGTAAGTCCAAGTTCCCAGGGACCACCAGCATGCTTAATGGAACTTATAGGGCTGGCTCCAGTTCCTCCGTCGTGCCTAAGAAATGAGAAATAAACCTTGGTTTTACAAGACATTCTTTTATGCTCTGAAGTTTCAAACTGAAAGTAACCTTCCAAAGAAAGAAAAAATGGTTTTGTTTCAATGGTTTTGTTTTGTATCAAACTTGAGCAGATAAGTTGGCCCTTAACGTTGTATTATTCCATAAAATCTTAACACAAAAGTATCCATGTAGTTGAATTACCTTAAAAGAGCACCAAAATATACTTAAGTAACGAAGTTTAAGATGCTACACACTATTGATTGTTAGTGTGAGATTTAGAGTAAGCTCTTGGAAACAAGTCCCTAGTTCCCAGGAAAACCATTGGCTGTGTAGCCCAACGGAATCTTCCCCATAGAATGCTTGATCCTCTTGTTGGTTTTGGGTGTGGTCCTTCAGTTGGTAGTTTCTTTGTTGCTTTGCATTGTTTTGCTAGGTTGTATTCCATTTGTACTCTTGGTTTTGGCCGGTTGGTATAAAATGTCTCACTTACCAACTATGTAGCACCGACACTTCAAAATGGCGCCGTGCCCACGTATTGGACACGGGGACACGGCGGGGACACGCGGGGAAACGTATTGGACACGCCACATGGCGTGTCCAATAATTTTTACTATTTTTTGATAGGGGACACGGCTGGGGACACGGCAGGGGACACGCCGGGGACACGGCTAGGGGTCAAAATGTAATATTTTTTAAAATTTTGGGGGTTAATATGAAATTATTCAAAATATTTGGATTAAACTGTAATTTTTCCTTTAAAAAGAATTATACAATTTGTGAAATTATTCATATACAATAGTTCATAATTTTTTTATATATATATATGTACATATATTTATTTATTTATACACGTGGCGTGTCCCCCGCCGTGTCTGCATTCTCACTTTTTTAGAATTATCGTGTCCCGTGTCTGTGTCCGTATCTGTGTCCATATCTGTATCCGTGTTCGTGCTACATAGCTTACCAAAATAAAAACTCTGATTGTTAGGGTCAAAGAGGTAGTGCAAGCCAAGAATGCTTATAGTTCGAGCGCAGTACAGATACATACAAATTTTCTTTACACTAGCTAGCATCCAGCCTAGAAAAACTAAGTACGTTCTGGTAGGTTGATAGACAGTGTAGAACTTCATCACATCTTATCACTATTTGCACATCTTTTTAGGCTTCAAAGAAGAGCGCTGCTACTCCCCCCCCCCCTGACACACCCCCCCCTCCCGGCCCCACCTCCCTTTCCCGAACTACCCCCCTTCTCTCTCTCTCTCTCTCTCTCTCTCTCTCTCTCTCTTCCTTTTCTTTCTTTCTTTCTTTTTACAGTTTTACTTTTCTTTTTCTTTTTTTTTTCTTTCTGGTTTGATTTTTTTTTTCATTTTATTTCCTTTTCTTTCTTTCCGGTTTGAATTTCTTTTTCTCTTTAATAATAGATTCAAGTCTTTTTTTTTTTGAAAAGTGGGTTCAAGTCTAATTCTAGACTTTGTAAACTAATTGAGAGAAAAAAAAGTATTTCAATTGATCATGTTTATCCGACTGTTTTCTTTTTTTTTTTGAGTTTTTTTTAAAAACATCCCTCCAACTATCCACCAGATTTTTACTTAGTCCTCAAACTATCAAAATGTTTTATTTAGTCCTCAAACTATCGGCTTGCATTCTATTTAGTCCTTCCGTTAAATTTCCGTTAAGTTTCAAACGGACACAGTAGGACGGCAGTTTTGTAAAAAAAAAAAAAGTTTTCAACCACTAATTTGTAATCCTATGGAGTAGAAACGTGATTATGAGAGCCTTAGAGACAAAATTTAATTATGTCCCTTTAGAATAATATGATCAGGATAATAAGATCTTCACACCTATTCAAACGGATTAAAATTTGAGCACTTGATTTTTTAACTATATTTTTTAATATATAAACCGTCTCAAAAAATTAAGTGCTCAAATTTTAATTCGTTTGGATGGGTGTGAAGATCTTATTATTTTGATCATATTATTCTAAAGAGACACAATCAAATTTTGTCTCTAAGGCTCTCATAATCACGTTTCTACTCCATAGGATTACAAATTGGTGGTTAGAATTTTTTTTTTTTAACAAAACGTTGCTGTCCTACTTTGTCCGTTTGAAACTTAACGGAAGGACTAAATAGAATGCAAGCCAATAGTTGGAGAACTAAATAAAACATTTTGATAGTTTGAGAACTAAGTAAAAATCTGGTGGATAGTTGGAGGGATGTTTTTAAAAAAAACTCTTTTTTTTTTTGTCCTTTACAGATTAAAAAATATAGTTATGAAAATAAGTGTTTCAATTTTCAATCCGTTTGAACCAGTGCAAAGATGTTATTTTTCTGATCATTTCATCCTAAACGGTCGTAATAAATTTTTGGCTTCAAGGCCTTTCAATAGACACCCTCAGAGAGTCTTGAAATTAAATAATGAGTTTCAGGGTGTTTATTGAAAGATCTTAAACCAAAAAAATGATCTTTGCTCTGATTTAACTGAATTGCAAGTTAAAGTACTTAATTCTTGAATTATATTTTTAAATATACAAAGGGTGTATTTATAGAAATTAAATAAATGGTTAAAAAATTAAGTGCTCTAAATTTCAATCCGTTTGAATGGGTGAGAAGATTTTATTTTTCTGATAATTTAATTCTAAAGGGTCATAATTAAATTATGACTCTAGGACTCTCGTTGATTAGTCCTAAGAAAATCGTACAAATAAATATCTTAGGACTAACTAACGAGAGTCCTAAAGTCAAAGTTTAATTATGACCATTTTGGATAAAATAATCAAAAAATTAAATCTTTCTATAACTGATTGAAATTTGGAGCACTTAATTTTTAAACCTAATTTTTAATATATAAATTAAAGGTTGAAAAATTAAGTGTTTCAAATTTCAATCCGTTTGAATGGGTGACAAAATTTTATTTTTCTGATCATTTAATTCTATAGGATTATAATTTTTTTTTATCTCAATTAATTTATAAAGCCTAGAATTAAACTTGAACCTATTATTAAAGAGGAAAAAAATTTAAACCGGAAAGAAAGAAAAAGAAATAAAATGAAAAAAAAAAAAACGAAACCAAACCGAAAACAAAAGGAAAAGAAGAAAGAAAAGGGAAAGAGAGAGAGAGAGAGGGTAGTTTCGGAAAGGGTGGTGGGGCCTGGGGAGGGGGGTGTGTCAGGGGGGGGGGAGTAGCAATTTGCTTCAAAGAAACCTTCTGCTGAGTGTATCTCTAAATTGCTGTCATGTCAGCAAGAGAGAGACATAAAAACTCTCTATTATAGAAAGATAACTGCCAATGGGGCTACAGGGTTCCGCCCGAGAGGATGCACCCACACAAACGGTTTCAAAAAGCGGTTGTGGTCCCTATATACCTAGTGGTGATATAGTTCAGCATGTAACTGCTGTACCAACTGTGGCCACGACTGAAGCAGTGATTTTTGTTCCTTACCCCCACAACCTCACAGAAACTTACTATGCACCCATTTTCCCTCTAAAATCACATTTGCTCGGATTTAACATGATTTTGGGCAGATTTTGTTTATTGTTTATTCAACATCTGTGACATGTGAGTTTGAAAAAATTCCACGCAATGAATGCCCATAAAAAGTCAACATTACAAAGTAATCTTTACCTATAATTGACAGAGAAATCAATAATTGACTACTGACAGAAAATATTTGAAACTCTAATCGTAGCAACTCAAAGATAGATACAACAACAACAACAACATAACGGAACCCATCTAGTCTCCAATCATTGGGGGTATGGGCGGGGGATGATTGGAGACAGACCTAACCTTTGGCAATATATGCACAAAGTGGCTGCTCTCAGAATACCACTGAAATAGTGGCCCCCCTAAACCTCCAAGAATCGAGGAGCTACAGGGACGTTTCGTTGTAGAACCATGCCCCCAAATCAAAGCCAAATGGCATCAGAGAGGGCTGGCCTAGAGACCCAAATCAATTTATGTGCACATTACCAAGCTTCGACCTAAATATTTGAAAAAAGATATTTGAAAAAAGAACCTCACTCCGACCTAAAATGGCATAACAAATATTTTCAAGTTGTACAAATAACAAAAGTACAACGAATGACATACAAGCTCAAGTACTTATTATAACCTTACGCCCAAAGTTATGTAATGATTGTAACGGCCTGTTACGGGCATAATGTTACCGTTGCAGCCGTTACGCATGTGAGACAAAATAGTTCTGTTGTACCCATCTGCTTCTCCCATAAGAAGCAGAGGTGGTTGTCATCAAGCGGGACCAACGGGCAACACATCCTTGGTTCAACCCATTTATAGGAGATTTAAACCACCTTCGGAGAACCAAATCATATGCATGAACCTCCTCTGCATCTCTAGAACACCAACACAAAAGGGTATTGTTCCGAACCACAGCTGCTTGACCTCCTTGGACACAAGAGAAGTCCACCTTGTGATCCCGTTCTTCCCAAACTCGGTCCACGACGTTGTACACAAAGGCAACATCCGTTGAAGCCACTAAAATCTTCTTGGAGGGCTGAAGGGCCTCGACTGCCAAGTGAAGCCAACGGTTGATCGGCCAACACAGGGGTGGAGGCAATGGCACGGAAGTCGACGATATCAAGCAAGGATCAAACATCTCAGAGAATGTAACGCAAGGATCAAACATCTCAGCGAATGTAACACAAGGATCACGACCACCAAACGCATAAAGCTTCCCATCCATGACTACGGTTTCAGGAGATGCTGCTGGTTCTAGCATGCTTAATATAGCACGCCAGCCATCAGCAGGAGGTGCTGCTGTTGTATCGAACCGGTTAATCTTGTCTGATATTGTGATGGGACCCGACCGCATAAAAGCCTCACTCCCTCTAACAACAAATAGAGAAGAGCCAAAGGAAGAAAGTGTAGACGATGTTGGGAGACGAGTACTCTTGAAAAACGGCATGAGACCTTCTACATCTGGATTTGAGGAGTTAGCGTTGTTGTCGTTGTCGTCTCATCCATCACCAAAAAAATCAAATGGAATTGAGTACAAAGTGACAGCCCCATTTAGGCACTCCGACTGATCAACAGTGTGAAAGCAGATACATCGACCGCATTGCGAATTTGGAAAGAGGGTTTGGCGGAAAGTTACTTAAATAATTTTTGAAATATAAAAGAAAAGCCCCGAAAGCCCGAAAAAAAAAATTTGTTGAAGCTCTGTTTCTTCTATAATTCCGAGAATATTTGGCCAAAAGTCATAATTTTTGTACTTTTTTCGATTCTTCTTGTCTAGATAAACTAATAATTCAAAAGTTTGACGCAAAACTAACAAATGCGAAAAAATTCTATTACTCATATGACACTTTAATATGGACTCTAAAATGAGGCTGGCTCACATTTTCTATTAAGAAAATTATCCCCAAAAATCTGTTATCCTAGAAGTCAAGCACCCTATTTTGTATGTAAGGGGCAAACCTACCTCTCTCTCTCTCTCTCTCTCTCTCTCTCTCTCTCTCAAGTCTCAAAACGAAGGTTAGATTTTTACTGCAGTAATTTCTCTTATAGAACCTCCATTATATTATTGTTGTTTTCTCTTTATAGTATGAAATCTACTCTGCATTGGCTTCCTTTTCCGTGAGTCCAATCGTGAGAACCCTGCATCCCGGTAATTCAATTGTGTTTCATCATCATCGATTGGATTTCATCCATCTCCCCTATTTTATGTGTTTGGTGCCGGTAATTTTATGTATATATGTATTAGAAGCCGGGACACATGGGATGAACATGTGGAGTGGAATTTTGACAAAATATGCAAAAAAACAAAAAGCCAAGTTGGCTTTTTAGTAAGGACGTGGGCTAACCGATTCACCTCGATTCCAATCGTTGTTTGAATTCTCTATCTGGTTATATGTCTCCTCTCTCTCTCTCTCTCCCCTGCCTCTTCCTTGCCTATGGTTTCTGAAATCCGACTGCTCCTCTTTATCCTTCTCTTGCGCATATAAAAAAAAAAAAACAAAGGTGAGTTATTAATTATTATCACTTCTTTTCCATTAACTATCATAATTTCGTTTATTTTGTCTTTAAACTTTCAATATGGCCTATTTTATCCCTAACCTAAGCTTGCTCCGTCAATTTGGACAGATGGATTTATTAGATTTGACAAAGTTTCATTCGGAACTTTATCCCATGAATTTTAAGGCTAGAAACTTAAAATCATAGAATCGGTCAATTTATAGCAGTAAGGGCGAACCTGTGATTGCAATATGACAGGATTTAATTCCCCCCGGAAGCAAAATCATGATTTAAGTGGAAGCCATGGCGATAGGTTGTTGTGCTAGTCTCCCCCATAATTTAATCGAGGTGCGTGTAAGCTCACCGAAGACACCTCGATTACCAAAAAAAGAAAAAAAGTAGTATTTCCTTGGTTGCTCTTGCTCTTTTCATTCCCAAGAGAACTGGTTATTATTTTCTTTTGAGTGAATGCCATCGATCTTGTCTATATTCCACCGAAACACAGAGCATGAGGAAAACTAAACGGCAAAAGGCTAGAATATGAATATTTAGGAAAGGGAAAATCTCTTTTGAAGCTTCCCCTTAGTTTCAAGAGACTGCACTACTGGTTGGTGGGAGGTCGGAGTGTCAAATGGACGGATTTGAGCCAAATTGAATAATTTGTAGAGAGGTCGGGTAATTTCCCCATATTTTCCCTCGCAGTAGCTTGCACCATGCATGTTTGCTAATTTCAATTAAGGTATGTGGAGCCTATATCACACGAAACATATTTATTCTTTTTTTTTTTAACTGGACATCTAGGTCATCTTGTGCACACCGCAGCTAATTTCAAGACTTTAAAATTAACGACTAGGGTAAATTAACCTCCAGTATTGCTAACAACCAGCATGTAAAAAAACTCGTCAGATCTTTATGACATGAACCCAAATATGATTAGAGAATAGAGCTAATCAATGGAAAAAAATATTCATATAGCCGATCCCAATTTATTGGGACATAAGACTTAGTTTGGTTTGGACTAGGTAAAACTTCCCATAGCCTCAAGGTTTAGAATGTTAGGGTCAAATTAACTTGCAATCTTCTGAGGACACGACTTATAATTACTCTGTCTGTTTCTCATACTCACTCGACCAAACCATGCCCGGCCAGCTTCACACTTCCCCAGTATATATGCATGAATCCATGTCTCCACATATCATTGTGCCTTTCACAAACTGTAGACACCCCAATCCGGTTTCCTCAAATTGTTTTATTTCTTTTCAGTTTCTTGTTCCCCCGATGATGAATCAGGTCACGAACAGTATTGAGAGAATGAGATGGCTTGAATTTGGTATGTGTGGAACCTGTCCTTAACCCCAGAACCCTTAAAGCCCAAACATTGACTAGGGGTTTGACTCTCGCGCGACCCCATGAGTCTATCGCGCGATGATCTAATTGCCAGGTGGTGGTCAAAGTCAAACTTTGACTGATTGACTATCGCGGGGAAGCTAGAACCCTCGCGCGACGGTCCCACTCCATCGCGCGATGGTCAACACTTGTCCTATCCAGCTGGATTTCGTGATGATCAGGTGTCTACAGGCCTGTACGAACCGTTTCATCAGCTGAACGGCGTTTACAGGGTCAGCCAGGCTCCACCTACACCCCCACTCTCCCATCAACCTTGCACCTCACTTCTCTACCAAGTAAGTGCAGCCAGCATTGTTGGCTGGCTGCTTGACCTTATTCCACAACCAACAACTCCCCCCTCTCTCTATAAATAAACCCTCTTTGATCTCTTTCAAAGGGTTACCAAAAAAAATCCTCCAAAAGAGAAGCAAGAACCATAATCTTGATCATTCTCTCCCAACTCAAATCACTACCTCACACTCATTTACCAAGTCATACCACCTCATTCAAGTCATATTCAAGACACTCAAGCAAAGGTATAACCCTTGTTCTTTAACTGTTTTGATCCCTGAGGGGGGCTGACAGGGCCAAGGCTGGTAATCAATATCAGTCTTGGTCCCAAGGCCAGCAAATTTACAAGTCACTGTGAGTGGCAAACCCACGCGCGATGAACCCAGTCAATCGCGCGACGCTTCTAGCTCGTGTGATATGGTTCTCGTGGGGATGGGATTTTTGCCCTGATACGTACATATGATTTCATGTTTTCCTGTTTAATTGTATTTGATGTATCTCACTGTTTTGCATGCTAAAATCAGTAGTTTAGCTTAGTTTATTCTCCCTGTTCATGTTGGAATGCCCCTGGGTAGCTTCTGAATATGTCTCAGAGCCCAGGCATGCAAAGCAATTCCTGGAAGTCTAGTCAGAACAATCGCGCGATGATGTGACTCCATCGCGCGATGGTTCAGTCATTCCCAGAATTTGCCCTTGCATGGGCAGTTAGGCTTTAGGCCTCTGTTTTGACACCCTCACTGTTTAAGGGTTGTATTTTATTCCAGTTATGTTAAGTTGTAAATATTGGTTTACTTCCAGTACATATAAACTGCTTGGTTTAGCCCTGGGTGTGCACTGGTCCTTCCAGAGCCCAGAAGGGGATAAAATTTAACCTGATATTGAGATGTGGACACGCGCGCGAGGGTTTGAGTATGTCGCGCGATGGTATGACTTGCATGCAATGATTTCTGTGCATGCAAGTTGGCCACTGTTCGCGATGGACTCGAAACTATCGCACCGTTTTGCATCCTGAAATCAGTGTTAAACATTATCTCATTTCATTTCTTACCGTTTCACGTATCCATGCTATCATCATTCACATCTTGCAAATATGTTACAGTTTTAAATCCCCGATTAACTGTTCCCCCGCCCTAACTGGCTAAAAAAATGATTAATTAAATGGAATCGCAAAAACAAACATTTTTCACAAATGCCTTAGTAGAGACCGATTTCCGGATTGGGCGAGAGGGATGCCATAAAACCCTTCCCCTCTCGTAACCTGGCTCCCGAACCCAGATATGGTTATGACGGACTGGTTCCTTAACTTTCTTTCAAATCAAACAAGCGCGGCAAGTGCTTCGAAATACGGTTCCTTGGGTGTCGGACCTTCAAACCCAAGTGGCGACTCTGTATTTTCCGCGAGCGCTTGACGTCCAGCTTCAAAAAGCACTCCCGCGAACCGGCAGCATCTTTCCTTTTCTCAAAAGGTGGGGAACGGAATCCCTTTCCCGGAGGAGAGAAAGATCGGGCAAATCGCACTTGCCCACACAAACCATGTCTCATTTCGGCTCAAACTTGTTCCTCATCACCACATGCACAATCCTTCTCCTATCTGCTTTGCTCTCAATTGATCACAGCAAAATTCTCACTCTTTTACCCTTTACTTACACCAACAAGGATTCATATTCTAACTATGATGACAAGAAAGTTATTCCAATCTAGGCGCAGTTGGGCCGGAGAGCCTTGCCTTTGACCCGCACGGTGGAGGCCAGTACACCGGTGTAGTGGACGGCCGGATAATCAAGTGGCTGGAAAACGAACGGCGATGGATTTATTTCGCTACCCAGAGGTATTTCGATTCTTGTTATCTATCTTTTGTGTTCATTGCCATTGTTACTTGCAAGGTGGCCTGAATATTTGACTGAAAAATTTAAGGAGTCGTTTCGGTCTAAATTTAATTAATTATTCTTAAAGACAGTTTTGGTATATTTTAGTGTTTACAAAAATATTTTTTCTTTTTTGTTAAAATATAAAGGTTCAAGTACTTTCTCCTAGGAGGAAGTAGAGAAAGAACGAATATTCGGTCTGAATTAAAATTTGGACTGAAGTTTCAAAAAGTACATTAAAAACAAATATTTCAAAAAAAATTCATTCTTGGTGAACTCTTTTAATCTTTTTTTCATCGTTTTTATTATTTGAAATTTATCTTGTACGTCAAGAAGAACAATTAACCCAAAATAATTACAAAAATCCAACCAAAAAAAAAAAAAAAAACATAGACAAACAAGAAGGCATTTTTATTAGTTTACGACAAATTAATCCACTACTTTTACTCAGGCTAGGTTAGAAGAAAGAAAAATCAAACGAACTTATTAAATTTATTTATTGTAATTATGTATTTCAAAAGACTCCAATACTGCAATCTCACCAAACACGCCCCAAAATTATATATGAATTTCAAAAGACTTATTAAATTTATTTATTTGTTGTTTTTTTTTATGGAATAAAAGATTGCGGCCCATGTGGGATGGCCTATGTTTGATGTTTCAAAAAGGTGTACAAGTAGATGGAATTATTGACAGCCACCATATTATTCTCTTGCTAGCCCAACTTAAGCCTTTAATCAGAGGCCACCCTACAGTAGAGACTATTCTCTTGCGGCTGCCTACTCATGCCTCTATCCACTAGCTAAAGCAATTTTCCCAAAAAAAAAGCTGAAGAAGTCACACACACTTTAATTGCACACGTTCTCGATTCGCATGGGGCCCAAACAACGTGCATTACGAGCATGGGTATGACGTGTATCGCAGATGTGTGCGTAATTGTGTTTTTGTAAGTATGTGTGGCATTAGAACTGGTTGCATGTCTGATGTAATTTATGGGCCATAAGAGTTATCCAAATTTTTCAAATTTTTTGAACAAAAAGAATGCATCTATTTAACAGCCTAGGTTTGCG
This sequence comes from Rhododendron simsii, assembly GCA_014282245.1. Taxonomy (NCBI): domain Eukaryota; kingdom Viridiplantae; phylum Streptophyta; class Magnoliopsida; order Ericales; family Ericaceae; genus Rhododendron; species Rhododendron simsii. The sequence goes on from CM024955.1 coordinate 16,439,471, forward strand.
CGTTAAATATTTATTTAGGGATGGAGGGAGTATAATTCAAGTTTTTGCAATATTACCACCAAAATATATTATTGTAAAAGAGAGAGAGAGAGAGAGAGAGAGAGAGAGAGAGAGAGAGAGAGAGATGAACTTTGCCATATATCGGCTCTATTGGGCCTTTTGCATCTCAAGCCCTGATAATGATTTTGCAAGCAGAGACGAGTGTGCAGGTTCACAGGTCGACCATGAACAAAGGGAGCACATTTGTGGGCGCCCATTGGGTCTACGTTTCAACGAAAGAACGGGCAATCTCTACATAGCGGATGCGTATATGGGCCTCCTAGTCGTGGGCCCAGAGGGTGGATTGGCCACCAAAGTTGCAACACAGGCCCAAGGCATTTCGTTTGGGTTCACCAATAGTTTGGACATCGACGAGAGAAATGGAATCGTGTATTTTTCTGACAGCAGCTCGCGTTTCCAGAGAAGGTATGCTTGCTGCTCTCTCACTTCCTTCATCTTCTTTTATTCTTTTTTGGTTAAAAAGATAGAAGTGCACGAATGGTACTGTATGTCAAGGAGCATTGTCCCGTCACATTACATTACTATATATCGGTGGGTGATCATGACTGTCAGATCTATGTTGGGACGAAGTTAAAGTCCCATCACGTGTGGATGATATTAGAAATTGATTAATAGGTGTACATTCTTCTATTAATGCACGTGATATGATCAGTGTATAAGCTCCTAAGATGTGTCAAATATGCAATTGTATGTTTATGTATCAATCACAATTCCTTACAGCATCGGCATCACTCAAATCTTATTTGACAATGTACAAATTAATATGGTGCCCTGTATGTAAAATCGGTAACATGATATGCAATTACATGGATAGTTGGAGATATAGATAGAAGTCCAATGATGGTGGGTTGTTTTTGGTCTTCTTGCTCCGGTGGTTGTTTTTCGGGGTTAAGATTGATTCGATGAAAAGGGATCCCCTGTTTTTTTTTGCTTGTTTAGTGATTAGGTTTCGCTCCCGTTGGTGCTTAATCTCTATTACGGTGAACGGCTCTATTGGTCGAACTTCGCGTGTCGGCTCTGCTTTGCAGTATGTGCTTATTTCTCGGTGGTGGAGTTTAGGTTCCTACCTGATGTTCATGTTTAGCCTGTATCTCTGTATTTTCGGTAGATTCCTGTAATTGCCCGATAGGCACTTTGTAATGAAATGAAGTTGATTGACTTGTAAAAAAAAAAAGGTAGAAGTCAAATGTGGCATAGATTCAGAAATGATAGGCGTAAATTTGCAGGAACCACATCTCTGTGATTGTTAGCGGCGACAGAACGGGGAGGCTAATGAAATACAACCCTCAAAGCAAGGAAACAACAGTTCTTCTCCAAAATCTCACATTTCCAAATGGAGTATCACTAAACAAAGACGGAGACTTCGTTCTTGTCGCAAACACCACCAACTGCAGAATTTTTAAGCTGAGGCTCGAACCATCATCAAAATCAGGGATGGTTGAGGTTTTCGATCCGCTCCCCGAATAATATCAAGAGGAACCACAGAGGAGAGTTTTGGGTGGGAATTCATGCAAGAAGAGGGAAGTTTTTGAAATGGGTGTTATCCTTTCCTTTGGTAGGGCATATTGGGGTCCACCCATAGTGGTGGGGTTATTTTGTGTAACACCCTTAGTGTTGGGTGTTGAGTGTATTTATCCTTGGAGTCTCATATATATAGTTGTAAACTCTATTAGGGTTGGTGTGTGACATAATGTGAGGGAGAGGGTGAGGCGAGCGTGGGGGGCCGGGTTGTGGCCTCCCGGAGAGGATCCGGTGTGTGGTTCCCGGAGAGTTTTCATCTTTATTGTATATTGTGTGAATATATAATCAAATGGAGTTTTTCTCTGAAATCACTGCGTGTATTTGTGTGTGTGGTGTCCCTCACAGTCCTAACAATTGGTATCAGAGCGAGGTTGAAGAAGAGGGTCACCGGAAAAACTACGGTTTCGGTTTCTAAAAAAAAGGTTGCTCATAAACCTCGTGTTTTGTCACCCGAGGAGGTCGTACGGGCCATTCGATCGCAGCGGGCGAAGTCGGCGACGGGCAGAAAGACTGTTTTGAAAAGCCCAAGGTCGTGGATAATCGAAGACGAGTTCTGAGCACTGGGTTGTGTTCATCTCGAAGAGACGATCACGAATTTGGGTAACACGTCGCCGAAGGAGCTCGGAGGTGGCGGCAATAGCCGTTCGAACGGCAGAGGCGCACGGCGGAATGGCGGCGAGTACGGTGTTGAAAAGCCCAAGGTTGTGGTTGCTCGGATTGAAGTTCTGAGCATGGTGTTATCTTCGTCTTGAAGAGACGAGTCCAACGGTACCAAGATCGTCGCCGGACGATGCCCAAGGAGTCCGCACGCCCCGGTCAAAGGTGGCGTGTGCGTTCGTGCGTCAGATCTAATCGTGATAGCACTGTTCACGTGCTGAAGGATCTGGAGATGCTGAGTCGGACACTGAGTCAGCGATAAATGTGCCATGTCATGCCACATGGCGTCTTAGTCAGCAAGCCACGTCATCGCCACGTGTCGAACACGTGGCAGTGCCACGTCATTAGAAGTGGTCCACAGCTGCCACGTCATCAGGTCAACGATGACGTGGCTGGTCAATGGTCAATAGTCAACGGTCAGAGTTTTGAATGGTCAATAGAGAATATTCTGGGAATATTCCAGATTGGTTTTTCGCACTTTTCAAAGTCGTTCGAACTCCGTTTTTCGCGATTGAGTAGTCGATTTCGACTATCTCGACGTTCCGGATCCAACCGTGCATTCTATTTTCTGATTGGAGGCTCCTAGGCTGAGGCTAATGTTTAGTTGAGTAAGAATCAGATGTTTGGAGGTTGTTCGGATTGTTCGGATGCTTGTTTCTAGCAAGGCGATCAGTCACAGGAGACCTAGCAAGCAATGAGACACTCGATCGGGTCAGGGGACGCTGATTTGGAATTGATAACAGGCGCTTGTTTAGGGCGACAGTTCGTGGTGATCTTGAGAAGGTCAGGGGACGCTGGGAAAAAAAGCTGGGAATGGAACGAGTATGGACCAAGTGGTAGTAGAAGACCCGAGATGAGATGACAGAGAGTGGCAGGAGGCTCTAGGAGTGGCGGATGTGATGAAGACCTATCATCGGAAGTTGCAGTTGTGATTTGGGCTGCATGAGGATGATGATGGGCAACCGATACATGCTTGTGGAGAGTACAAACTGATGGAGCTGATGTTTGGTACTAGACAAGCAGTATGAGTTTTTGTGATAGTGAACAGGTGAAGCAACAGTTACGGAGACACACAGGAAGGGCACTGGAGTATGAGGAGTCATGACCTGAGATGTACAGGAGTGTCGGTTACCAAATCAAATTGTGTGTGGAATAGTCTGCAGACGGCGGGCAACTGGTTGTTTGGGAGATGTTCACGGGAGCTCTGGACAAGGAATGGAGATGGAGACCAAACGATGCATCACTGGGATCTCTTCCTTTTGTGGATATTGTGACTGGATTCTCTTCAGGATGTGCAGCTGTATAAGAAGAGATAGAGTCACGGATCGTGTCCTGTGAGGATGCGAGCACTCCTGTCAAGGGGGTGCGAGCACTCTATTGAGGGGGTGATTAATATCGGCGAAGATGTTGGTATTGCAACCGGACAGTGCTGTGGGTTTAGCCTCGGAAGATCTAGTTTTGCAAGGAGACATTCAGTCAGGCAGGAGTACTTCAGTGAGTGGGTGCTGGTAGCTAGACTTGGAGTGACACAGGCGCTTTGCTAGAGAGGCTGGACAGATGCAACGATTACCCACTGTGGGTGGAGGGGGTGATTGTTGGGGTCCACCTATAGTGGTGGGGTTATTTTGTGTAACACCCTTAGTGTTGGGTGTTGAGTGTATTTACCTTTGGAGTCTCTTATATATAGTTGTAAACCCTATTAGGGTTGGTGTGTGACATAATATGAGGGAGAGGGTGAGGCGAGCGTGGGGGGCCAGGTTGTGGCCTCCCGGAGAGGATCCGATGTGTGGTTCCCGGAGAGTTTTTCATCTTTGTTGTATATTGTGTGAATATATAATTAAAAGGAGTTTTTCTCTGAAATCACTGCGTGTGTTTGTGTGTGTGGTGTTCCTCACGATCCTAACAGGGCAGGCTTTGATTAAACTTCCATTTGACATAACAAAAGTGTACTCATATTTTGCAAGGTGGGGAGGGAACGGGTTGGGAGTGAGGTTAAGTGGTGATGGTGATGTATTGGAAGCGTTGGAAGATGAAGGTAGAATCGGTTGGAAAGCTGTGAGTGAAGTAGAAGAGAGAGATGGAAATCTCTGGATTGGATCCATAAGGACGCCTTTTGTGGGCGTACAAAGAAATTCTAGGTAGAGGCCAGGATCGACTCTAAGGATACAGATGTAACAGATTGATCAATACGAAGATGTGTTTGAAATCGTTTGATCGATGCATGTAACGCCCCGATTTTCCAAGGAATTTCGGAAGTATTAAACTTAAAATACACTGAATTTTATAAACTACTAGGCCCCTATTTATCGTTATACAAAATCTACATAAAAAAAATATGAAAAGAATCTAATATTTTATTTAAATATCTTCAGAGTGACTCTAGTCTTGATAAAGATCTCAAGCATCCTCGGTCTCCGCCCTTGATATTCCTCATTTGTCAAACAACTCCACGATTGAATCCTGCACCCTCTGGCAAATTGATCGTTGAAGCAAACGATTTACCAGGATACAAACGTATCCGTGAGTGATAATTCACCCAATAGAATAATCTCAATCCTACCAACCCCTTACTCTACAATTAGCATTCAATAATATCATTAATATCATGATTGATAATACACGAGAGGTACAGAATTATAACACATCATCTTTTTCTTTACTATCCATCATCTTACATGAAATCTAAGGATCATCTCCTTGAGATCCTTTCCTCCCACATCCACTAACTACAACCGTCTCATGGGTCCACCCTTCCTCTTGCTTATCCTGCACCAGGGTTCTAGGTGAGCGCATCTAAGTTATGTACCAAGTATGTTCTCACTTAAAACCATAACAGGAGGATCGAGTTATCCCATGACGTATCATACATTAGGGTCGGACATCCACTACCCCACGTTAACTATAACTGTCTCATGCGACCCATTCTCTTTTCCAAGAGAAACTTCCCATGACGTATCATATATTAACGTCTCATTAACTACAATCGTCTCATGGGACCCATTCTCTTTCCCAAAAGAAACTTCCCATGACGTATCATACATTAGCGTCTCACTAACTATAACCGTCTCATGGGACCCATTCTCTTCCTCGAAGAGAAACTTCCCATGACGTATCATACGTTAGTGTCACAACATATCTCATCTCTGGGCCCCGCAGGTAACCCATTTCAACACAGGGCCCCATAGGTTACCCTTGCCATCACCATGCCTCAAATCACAATCCACACACTCACACTTTCAACACTTTACCATTTTCCATTTATTTAACATCGTCTACATGATTCTCTACTCGTGACCACCCCGGTGAACCTAAGTCCATTCTAGCACATCGAACATGATACAATCAATAACTGCTCAATTCATAACATGATACATTTCAATGAGATAAAAGTACATGCCAAATAATATTGTGCGAGTAAGTAAACACATAATATTTTATGATTAAGCCGATACCCTTAAGGTTCGTTGTAAATTAATTATAATTTTTATTAATTTCAAAGGTGTCATTAACAATTTCGTAGGCTTAGCTTTAACAACGAACTGGGATAACTTCTTAAGAACTAAAGTACAATTATTGAATCATAAAGTTGATCCACTACGGCAACTTACGGTATCAAAATCTAAAGGTGCAATTAATTAATTTACATTTGTAAAACTCTAATATTCAATTGATACTCTTTTAATATACATACATACATATATATATATATATAACCGATTATCGTATAAAAATACAACGGTCCTCTTGATGTCATGTTAGTGTAAATCTTTCGTTTCTATTATTTCTTTTTATAAGTTTATATTTCTTTCTTTTCTTTTATTATACATAAAACCTAACTCTTATTTTATCACCTTACATAATTATTAAAGTATATCCATTACTTTGCCTACAACAAGTATAGCTATTAACATTCCAAACTACTGTAAACGTTAGTCTTAACAGAGAGCAAATAATTATGCAATATGTTTGACTCACAATTCTCTACAATACGAGTTAACCCACTAGTAGCATAAAAAAGAAATGAAGAAAATAATAATAATAATAATAATAATAATAATAATAATAATAATAATAATAATGATCAAGGTCAGATTCGTACATAAGTGCAACATGAAGGGGCATACTGTAATATTAGTATAAATTTTTAAAAGTTCTAACGTCTATAAACAGTAACTCGTCGGTAAACAAAGGATTTTCAGATTTCATGGTTTCGGTGCACGGGTACGATTTCCTTCATAAGAACTCATTAAAATCAATATACAGGGATTAAATATACTTAGAAGAGAATAGGATAGAGATTAATCTATCTAAAATCCGGCCGAAAAAGCGGGTACTATTTTGCGGATAATTTCGGTAAATGAAAAAGACGGCAGCGGCAACGGGGAACTCGGGGCTGACTCGAATGATTGGAAGGTGGTTTGTGGATGCTTGGTGATGTAGTAGTTGATTGGGAACTTGAATATGATGTACGGAGTGGTGTTATGTAAAAATCTGTTTCTCTCTCTCTCTCTCTCTCTCAACAATAGAATTGAGAGTGAAATAATATACTGGTGTTCAATTATCAGATTTATGTGGGTATGTATAATGAGAGAGAATAAGATAGTGAGAAGATGAGAGGATAAGTGTGGAAGTGGTGGAATGGAAAATGAGAGTGAAGGAGAAGGATACCGATAATGATAAGAGGGATAGGGGACAAGTGCCACATTTGGTGGGGTTTTCTTTAATTCTAATGTATGTGAACGCGTGTATGTATAGGATGAGTGAGAGAAAAATAGGGAAATAAAATTCTTTAAATGTGGGGTGTAATTTGAAGGATAAAGATGGAGGTGGTAGAGTTTCAGAGGGAAGTAGAGACTTAGTTTGAATAGAGTTCTAGTTAGGGTTTAGATAGGAAAGATAACAGATGAATATCAATCACTGATTTCTTGTATATCTAAAGTATAAATATATATTGTAGACACCCCAATTTGGACCTATTGTTTATCCTTAATTTGTGACTGTGAGACTTCCCAATGATGAATTTGGAACGATACGTGCTTCAGTTGCGGTGAACCTCGCTTCTTGGATTTCCTAAAAATCAATTTCAATTCAAACCTTTGAGTTCTAAGCGCTCTGGACCACTTCCAAGTGCTCTGGACCTATCTTCAAAAGAACCAGACTCTTAGCTCATTCTTGAGCGCTCAGGAACATCACTCCCGAGCGCTCGAGTCCACTCCTGAGCACTCAGGTCAACAAGATTCCCATGGAAACTTGAATTTCCAGCTTTTTCAGCCATCACATGGCTATGCTTTTCATCATGATAGTCGTTGCTACAGCGTTTATTTGAGTTGACAAGACACCAGGGCATGCTGGTTAATTGTCTCCTTAATTATGTTTATTTTATATTTAAAATTCAAAATTCAAAACTCACCTCTTTTGGCCTATAAATAGCAGTTCCTCTGCTACATTGAGGGGACCAAAAAAAAAAAATATCACCACAAATGTATGCTTTCATTCTCTCATTCTCAAAATTCAAAGAAAGTCACTCTCAAAAAAGTCTTGTCTCAAAGCCATTCTAGTAGCTCCAAGAAAATGTAGGAAATTTGAGCACTGTGTTCTGCCTTATTTTCTGGAATTTTCTAACTTCAATTCACCTTCCAAATCCAGTCAAAGAAGCAAGGTTCTATTCAAGAAGGTAGATTTCTCTATCTTTGTTTTAATTGAAAAGGCTATTATCTTCCTGAGGGAAGTCATTCAGTCCATTCCAGTCTTTTATATTAAGTATATTTTTGAATGGCCTCAGAATGAAAGTAAGCACGAAGAGGCCACCAACAAATTTTTCGAATAGACCTGATGGCACTCCCGAGCGCTCGGGAGTGATCTTGGTTATGTCTGTCATTTTTCTGTAAGCTTTTCCAGGAAAATGAGGATTTTTACTGGATCCAGCATATTTCTTTTCTAAACTTCATCACTGGAAATGTGAGTTTCCTTTATTTTCCTATGGTTTTCAACTTTCAAAGTACATAGGAAGGAAATATGTCTGAAAGTAACATGCTGAAACCACATTTTCCTTGAAAATCCTCCCCTTTAAGAGCGTGCTTCAATATCCTAAGAAGTTTATTCAGTTTCTCAAAGTTTTGGTTACAGTACAGTAAAACCTCAGGCAGCCATGTTCAGGCCTAAGAAATTTAATGCTTTTTTTTTTTTCAAAGTATTATTTCGTGCAGGCCTCTTTGTCTAACCATGATTTGCAGGAGAAGGCAGCAGCACTCCTGAGCGCTCAGGAGCGCAGTCCCGAGCGCTCAGGAGTAATCTCAGAAATAGAACAGAGCTGCATCATTCATGTACCATTTTATGTCTCATGCTTTATATCTTATATATCGTACACCAGCACATGCCAACACAATTCTATACCTGTCCGTACGTGCTAATTGTCTGATGAAAGATAGACAATGCAACAAAAGTGCTTAAAAGTATTTTTGTTTTTAACAATCCCGCAAATGTTTAGTAGAGACTGATTTTATCGGGCAAGAGGGGTGCTTTTTCAAACAAAACCTTCCTCCCTCGTAACATGGCTTCCGAACCCAAAATAATCTCTGGTTTTCAATTCGAATCATCATTTTCAAATCAAAACGGTTTCTCGGGTGGCAAACCATAAATCCGGGTGACGACTCTTCAATCAATTCCGCAATTTTTCAAATCAAAAACTTTATTTTTCGGGCCGCCCCAATCCACCCGGGGCTGTGGTAGCCCACAGTGGCGACTTTGCTGGGGACAAAGTTTGAATAGCACTTGAGAAAAGGTTCACATGTTGGCAAAGCGGTCACTTGAAAGTCTGTCAAAAACGGTGATGCTATATGCTTGCCTAAGGAGAGAAATGGCGATTCTAACTGGATTGAATTCCGGTTATTCCTACCTGGGACTTCGTGACTAAATGGTTCGCATGCTAGCTTTCATCGAGTGTTAGTTAAACCTGTGAGCCAAGCTTGAAAAATATTCGCGGGATGTTCAAAACATTTTCCTTCATTGTCTATCTTTTGTATATATATTCTGTACCACCCGCCGTTGTATTCTGGCATTCCTGCTCGATAGGGAATCCCAGAACGCTCGGCAACCCTCGACAATGATGAGTCATACCTGCCGTTAGCACCGATATTGGGTGTACGCCCAGTAATCGGGAGGTATACTCTGACTCTAGTCCGGGGAACCCTTCTAGCCAAAACCCGGCCTCTTTGCATGTTTAACCAGCCATAAAACCTTCCAAGCTAGGACAGGAACCTACAGGCTAGGGCTATGTGATATATCTTGCCTAAATGCTGCATTACATCTTGCATTAAATCCATGTCACGTTCAAGTGTTCGTTTGCGCGACCTGCCAAAAGTTGCCAAGATCCAATGAAATGTTAAATCCTTGGTTGAGAATTCAACTCTTTTTCAATTTAACTTTCCAAAAATCAACGCCCAAAGCGAAATCCATGATACTTACACCCTTCGGGTTAAAAGTATCGTGTCTCTCGCTCTGAGAAATTCTTATAAGTTGGGCCTTAATGATCATCAAATTTTCAAAGGAACATGGCAACCTTCGGCTAGTTTCGATCCCGGTGTCAGTGGTCATAAAAAGCACTTTTCAAATTCAACAAATACATTTTAAAGCAGGAATCGAGTCTGAGCTTCATCTTTACTTTGCTAGAAAGCCTGAGCAATTGCGCTTAAGAAGAAGACCATACCCTCCTGGACAAGACCCCTCGGACAAAGGTTGATTCGGCTCGAGTCTCAGTCCGATACTGTCTGCATTGGTGATCTCTGGGTGGAAATGGAACAGCTGGTGGGGAATCCAAATCCTGACCCAAATCCGAAAAATGGGAACGGAGCAGGAGGAGACGACGGTGGAAATCCAAACCAAGAAGGGTTGAATGAAACTGAACAAATCCAAGAAGCCATCTAAAGGTTGGGAGAACGTACCGATAACCAAATTGCCCAGTTAATGCTCATGATAACTGGAGTGGCACAATGACTTCCAAACCCGAATCCAAATCCAAAGCCGAATCCCAACCTAAACCCGAATCCAAATCCAAACCCAAATCCCAATGAATCTGAGAATCCCCAAAACCCTGAGATAACAACCATACTAGCCAAAATAACCCAGCTGGAACAATCCGTGGCCAGGAATGAGAAGATCGCCGCAACAGGTTTCGATGTCAATAAGCTTTGTCTCTTCCCTAATGCAAAACTTCCAGAGAAATTCAGGCCCATTGATTTTACGAAGTTTGACGGAACTGGAGATCCGAAGGCTCACTTGACAGGATCCATAGGGGCTCTTTCTATGTGGGGAGTAGAAAAAGATGCGATGGCTCAAATGTTCTCCCAGACATTGATTGGTCATGCCTTACACTGGTTCACTTCGCTTGATGAAAGAAAGAAACGCTCTTGAGAAGATATCTGTGCGGCTTTTGTAGCACAATATGATTACAACATCCAGCTGGAAGTAACCACTCGTGAATTAGAATCTACCAAGATGGAAGCTAAGGAATCCTTCGCTGATTTTGTGAAAAGATGGAGGGCCAAAGCAGCTCAGATGAAGGATAGGCCAGCGGACAAAGACCAGATCCGAATGATAGTACGGAACCTCCAACTTACCTTGGCAAAGCATATGGTTATGGCCCAGGCATGCTCAGACTTCAAAACTTTCTTCGACACGGCTCGCCCGTCGACGAAGCAATTCAGCTTGGCATCCTCAATAAACCAGAACCCGCGCCACCTGCTCCTAAAACCAAGAAAGTTTACTCTGGCAGCAGCAACGCGCTGTTTGGTAACTCCAATTTTACTAACCTCCCCAATACCTCCCCAAATACCCAAACTGAGCCCGTCAACCAAATTGTCTCCCAAAGCAACTAGCCCCGGTCCCAGCCTCGCATTTTCTCCCAGTTTTCAGCACCCCTTTCCCCAGTGCTCGAAAAACTGGTAGAAAGCGATGTCTTTAAACCTTTTAACCCAACTCCGCTCCCTCAAAGACTTCCACCCTCTCATAACCCCAACGCCTACTGTGCTTACCACCAAAATGTGGGCCATCCCACTAACAACTGTTTTCGACTCTGGCACGCCATCCAAGATCTCATTGACAATAAGACCATTCCAGTTCCACCTCAAAAGCCCAACACCGTCTCCAACCCATTACCAAACACTCAAATCACCAAACTAACTGTGGGCAATGCGATTTGCCCGATCTTTCTTTCCTCCGGGGAAGGGATTTCGTTCCCCACCCTTTTGAGAAAGGAAAAATGATGCCGGTTCGCGGGAGCGCTTTTTTGAAGCTGGACGACAAGCGCTCGCGAAAAATACAGAGTCGCCACTCGGGTTTGAAGGTCCGACACCCAAGGAACCGTATTTCGAAGCACTTGCCGCGCTGTTTGATTTGAAAAAGTTAAGGAACCAGTCCGTCATAACCATATCTGGGTTCGGGAGCCAGGTTACGAGAGGGGAAGGGTTTTATGGCACCCCTCTCGCCCAATCCGGAGATCGGTCTCTACTTAGGCATTTGCGAAAATATTGTTTGTTTGCGATTCTGTTTGATTAATCAATATTTTAGCCAATTAGGGCGGGGGAACAGTTAATCGGGGATTAAAACTGTAACAGTTTGCAGGATGTGAATGATAGCATGGATGAACAGTTAGTATAGGATGAGAACAGCCTGCTGTGGGAGTTTAAACAAACTAGGAAGCCCCTGTTTTGGAGTGACGTGCGCAGGAAGAAACCAGCATGCACTAAATAAGTCACTGCATGCTATTCACTCTTGCGCGCATAATTCCAAGACACGCGCACACCGGTGAGTTCAAACCCACAGCTGTTATTCTCAAACCTTCTGGGCTCTGGAAGGACCAGTGCACACCCAGGACAAACCACGCAGTTCATATAGCAGCATAATATAAAGTTCTAAGCAATGTTAAAGGCCAAAAACCCCTACAAATGAATAAAGCACCCCATAAATAGTGTGGGAACAAAATAATGGCGTAAGGCCGAGCTACCCATGCAAGGCCAGCCACTGGTCAGAGGCAAACTATCGCGCGATGGAGTCACTCTGGCGCGCGATGGTGCGCCCTGGCGCGGGATGGTTGCGCCCTGGCGCGGACCAGACCAGTGCTTGGTTTACATATTTCTGGGTTCTGGGACAGGTCCAGAATGATCTCAGGGTTACTCAGAAATGAAAATTAACTACAAACTAGCAGTTCTAACAAATGAAAGCAGTAAACTGATTTTTTACATGCTTGCAGAGTGATCTATATGTAAATAAATACAAAACAGTATGACACCAATCCCCACGCGGTCCATCACGCGCTGGACTGAGACAGTCGCGCGCGAGAGTGAGACCGTCGCGCGTTGGTTCCTACCTCGACGGTTTTTGAAACCTTGCCAGCTTTAGGACCAGGACTGGTATTGATTACCAGCCTTGGCCCTGCCAGCCCCCCTCAGGGATCAGAACAGAAAGACAGTAGGTATGCTATACCTTTGGTTGAGTTTGAAACGAAATCGAGCTTTGAGGTTTGATTGAGGTGTTTGAATGGGGAAGAACAAGCTATGTTCTTGAATGATTGAGGTGTGAAAATGGAGGATTATGAGTGTAATCCTTCTTTGAACTTAAAATTGGTAACCCTTTGAAAGAGAAACAATGGGGGCTATATATAGGGAGGGATGGTGGATCTGGTTGGTGCCAGGAAAGGAGCTCAGCCAGTCCACGAGGCCTGGCTGAGGTTGCATTGGTGGCCAACTGCCTATCTCAAGAAAGATTGGTGGTAGGTTGGACCGTCGCGCGACGGAGTCAGTCTGTCGCGCAATGGTGCGCCCCGGCGCTCTGTCGCGCGATGGAGTGACTCTGGCGCGCGATGGTGTGCCCGGGCGCGGGATGGTTGCGCCCTGGCGCGGACCAACAAGGTTTTTGGTTTTTGAAGTGGTTTAGGCTAGGTTAGGTTTAAGGGTTTTGCAAACACTCAAAGCTCAAACACGCTATCATTCCCGGGGTGTTCTTGATCCATTTCATCATTGGGGAATCAAAAACCGTAAGTAAACTAATCTGGAAGCCCAGATTGGGGTGTCTACACTAACAACATTAACCTCGAACCATCCTTTGACCCAAGTCAGTACATCATATCTTCCACCCAGCCAAAACCCTTTGTCAAAATCCCAACAGGAGAAACCATTTGTGTAATTCAAACCTTGGATTGGGAGTTTGAACTAAGATGGCAATCCACAATTGATACCTTCCGGGACATTGAGAGTCGAGCTCTGGCTGACAAGGTATGGCTAAACCCGGGACTTGAAGACGAGAATGTTCAAGAATTGGAAAATGGTGAATGGAGGGAAGAGTGGGAGGAAAGGCAAGGCGATCCGTTCGACGGGTATTCACTTTGCGCCGTATTCTCAGAATTGGAATTAGCCGATGAAAAGGAAGAGGAATGGGAATGGGAAGCCGAGCCTGTCATGTGGCATCGTCTAAAAGAAGAAGATCCCCTTGACATTACAACCTTTCCCTTTCTATTCCAGGCAGAAGGAGCTCAACAAGGACCTGATTTACTCAATCCACGGATTCTGTTGGCACAATTTCGTGACGAAACTCTTGACATCGTAACAGAAGATTTGGATGACTACTCCGGGTATTGGACTAGACCAGTTGAGCTAAGTATTGATTACCCTCAATGCTACATCATCGATGAGACGCTACCACAACCCGTTGTGCAAATTTCAGATGATCCGGATGAACCTTATATTGCTGTTCTCAATTCTGAAGACCTTTGGGGGAAAGCTGATCTAGTTACTATCTGGGTTGATGGGGAAGAACTCACTGTCAATAAAGCCATGGTCGATGAAGGATTGATTAAAAGTGACAATTTTTGGGATTCCCTAGAAGAAGAAAACATGTGGAACACTCTTGAAATGGAACTGCTTAGTGAAGCTATGGAGAAAACAAGATTGGACAAAAGAAAAAGGAAAGCAAGCACCGATCTCTCGAATCTGTGGGACGATTTACCAGGTTTCAAACCCTCTCCCAAAACCATCAGCAATCTCACCAGAAGTGGCCGAATCTATCAACCTACCAATTTACAGAAAGGAAGCTCATCTCGAGAGCCTCCTCCGCCACAAAATGGCACAACCCAATCATCCAGCTCCACTATACCAGTCATGCCAAACCAGTTCACCAGCTCAAACGCATCCATCCCCCAACATGACCCCTCTAATCCCACTAACCCTTCCAAAATCACCCATCACCCAGACCCAGCACCAGATGCTGACCCTATTATAAAGCAGCTCGACAGAACCCCAGCCCCTATGTCAATTTGGGGAGTGTTGGCATCTTCCCGTGAGCATCGTCGTCGACTCATCAACACCCTCACAAAATTCGAAGTCACCCCTAACATAACCCCCGAGGCCATGGTTGCACTTATCACCCCTAACTTCACCAAACATACTTTAGCCTTTACTGAGAAAGACCTCCCACCAGAAGGTGCAGACCACAATAAACCCCTGCACATCACTATGAAATGCCTTGGAAAGTGGGTCCCGGCCATCCTCATCGACAATGGCTCTGCCATTAATCTATGTCCTCTTCGAACTGCTTATTGTTTGGGACTCAAAGATAAGGACTTCACGCCATCAACTCTGGGAGTCCCTGCCTATGACAACACGCGACGTGATGTCATAGGAACGGTCAACCTCGAATTGGTGACAGGATAGTTCAAAATTGCAGTGGAATTCTATGTCTTGGAGATCCCGGCTTCATTCAATCTTTTGTTGGGAAGACCTTGGCTACACCGTCTTAATGTTATGGGGGTACCCTCCACTCTTCATCAAAAGCTCATACTAGGGTTAGATTCAGGGACTCTTATCATCTACGGAGATTCTGGGATTCGACCGCATTCTGAAGACAATTCGCCGCAGCTAGAGATAATGCATGGAGAGGAGGATATCACTATGGGCGGCTTTGCTGTGATGACGGCCAAGGTTTGCACTATTCGGGCCAACGATGGTTTTCTAGTAAGTTCAGCAGCATTGGAGATCATGCGAAGGATGAACTATATGCCTGGCATGGGCCTGGGTCGTAACCAGCAAGAGGTCCCTGAATTTCCCCACTTCCCAGGGAGCAGTGAATGTTTTGGCTTGGGATACACCCCGAAAAAGAGTGATCCTATGAAAAGGTGGCGTAATCGCGCTCGCGCCCTTGCTAATGCTAAAGAAAGCCCGAGAGATGGTTTTGTATCCGAAAAAAAGCAGGTTCCATATCAGGGGCAACCAGAACCTTACTACGACATCGAAACAAGAAAGCAATACCCTGGATTCGAAATCTTTGCCGAGGATACTTGGGACAGTGAAGATGAAGTTGAAAAAAGGGAGGAACTTGTAAGGACACTACATGCTGATTGGGTGGAGGCTTTTGATTAGGGCAGTCTCCAATCAATGTTCGGGGGCGAAACTCCGGAGGGTATGGATAAAGGCACCGCTGTAATGATGCTTGGAGAAGAAGACACCTGCGAAGATCCCTCTGCGCTCATTGTAGATGCTACCAGCTGCTATGAAAATTGTGTTTTTATCCCTCTTGTAAAGCATGCTCACGCTGCTGGGCCTGAGTCTGAATCGGATACCGATTCCGCGTCTAACTGTGAGTCGGAGTTTGTGCCTATCGGCCCTCCCCGTCGAGCTTTCTATTTTGAGTTTGAGTCGACTGCTGTATTCCCTCCTGTTGAGGACTCACTCAGTGAAATGAATGATGCTTTCGCTTACTTGCCATATTTTGAAATAAATTGTGTAGACCCTGACGATGAAGGAATAGAATTCGAAGGGGATATCCCTGGAGATCCGTTCCCTCATCGAACGGGGAAATGAAAGGCGTGCTCAGCCTCTAAAAGAAGAAATGACCTCAATAAATTTGGGCGATGAAGGGAACCCCCAGATGGTTCAAGTCGGTTCTGGGCTGGATCCTAATGAACTCCAAAAACTTACAAATTTACTCAAAGAATTCAAAGATGTTTTGCCTGGTCTCATGCAGACATGCCCGGAATTGACCATGAAATTGTCAAGCATAGGATTCCTCTCTTCCCCAATGCAAAGCCCGTCAAACAGAAATTGAGGAAAATGCGCCCTGATTGGGTATTAAAAATAAAGAGGAACTCACAAAGCAAATTAATGCCGGTTTTCTAATGGTAACTGAATATCCAACTTGGGTTGCAAATATCGTCCCCATTCCCAAGAAAGACGGAAGGATCAGAGTCTGTGTTGACTTTAGAGATCTAAACAAAGCAAGCCCCAAAGATGATTTCCCATTACCACATATAGATTTGCTTGTCGACAATACTGCGGGACATGCTCTGTTATCATTCATGGATGGTTTTTCTGGGTACAATCAGATTCTTTTGGCTCCGGAAGATTGAGAGAAGACTACTTTCATCACCGAATGGGGAACTTACTGTTATCGAGTTATGCCATTTGAATTAAAGAACGCTGGGTCAACATACCAGAGGGCTGCCACAACTTTGTTGCATGATATGATCCATAAGGAAGTCGAGGTGTACGTCGATGACATGATTGTCAAAGCAAAGGAGCAAGAAGATCATCTCCCTGCATTAAGGAAGTTTTTCGAAAGGATACGAAAGTATAAAATGCGTCTGAATCCATCAAAATGTACATTTGGTGTTACAGCGGGGAAAATGTTAGGATTCATGATTACAGCTCGTGGGATTGAAGTAAACCCTTCAAAGATCAAAGCAATTCTTGAGACGGAACCTCCGCAATCTGAAAAGGACGTGCGTAGTTTTCTAGGAAGGATTCCGTTCATTAGCCGGTTCATCGCTAAGTTGACTTCGACTTATGAACCAATGTTCCGTCTGCTCAAGAAGGATGTGAAGTTCGAATGGAGTGATAGGTGCCAACAAGCCTTTGAAGCTGTTCGCAAGTACCTGCAAAATCCGCCGATCTTGATGCCACATATTCCAGGAAAACCTTTGATCCTTTACTTGTCCGTCACGCCCTCAGCAATGGGGTGCATGCTCGCACAAGAAGGAGAATATGGGGTTGAAAAGGTGATCTATTATCTCAGCAAGAAAATGGTAGGTTGTGAAGAACGGTACACGCCATTGGAGAAGACATGTTGGGCGCTTGTTTGGGCCACGAAAATGTTGAGACACTACATGCTGGCTTATTCGGTAATACTGATTTCTCGAATGGATCCATTTAAATATCTATTTGAGAAACCAGCACTTACTGATAAACTAGCACGATGGTTGCTCCTACTGGCTGAATTCGAAATCAAATACGTCACTCGGAAGTCGGTAAAAGGGAGGGCTGTTGCAGAATTTCTGGCAGATCGCTCAATAGAAGGTCCAGAGCACACGGAATTTCAATTCCCGGATGAGGAGGTGATGGAAACGAAGGATGAGGCGTGGACTCTATTTTTCGATGGGGCATCTAATCAAAATGGATTTGGTATCGGTATCCTACTGGTATCACCAGAAGGATCGCATATTCCTCTTGCATTCAAGTTGAACTTTGAAGTAACCAACAACGAAGCAGAATATGAGGCTTGTATCGTAGGAATGGAAGCAGCATTAGAAATTGGGGTCAAGGTATTGGAAGTCATTGGAGACTCACATTTAGTGGTCTCCCAAGCAAACGGGGATTGGAAAGTTAAGGATGAGAAGATGAAGCAGTATCACCAAGAGCTTGACGATCTTACTCCTAGGTTCGGAAAGGTAACCTTTATGCATGTGCCAAGAATGAAGAATCGCTTTGCAGACGCGTTGGCAACCTTGGCTTCTATGTTGGAACTATCAATTGGGGTGAGATTGAGGCCAATCACAATTGAACAAAGGGACAGACGGGTATATGAGTATGTTCTGAATGTCGTTGAACCAGATGATGGGTAACCATGGTATCATGATATTTGGAATTTTGTCGAAAAGGGGGAATTTCTCGCAGGAGCGTCTAAAAAGGATCGGGTGGCGTTACAATGATGGCTTCTCAATACATCATTTGTGGGGGACGACTGTACCAACGATCCCCATGTGGAATTCATAAGTTGTGTATTCTTGGAAGCGACGTCAGAAAAGTGATGGAAGAAATTCATGAAGGAGTTTGTGGACCTCACATGAACGGCATGATGCTCGCTAAGAAGGTTCTGAGACAAGGGTACTATTGGTCTACCATGGAGACAGACTGTATCGAATATGTGCGCCGGTGTCACAAGTGCCAGACTCACGCCAACCTCATTCATGTTCCACCATTAGAGTTGCATCCAATGGCCACGCCTTGGCCGTTTTCAGCTTGGGGTATCGATGTCATCGGAAAAATCACTCCGACAGCCTCCAATGGTCATAAATCATCCTCATAGCTGTCGACTACTTTACCAAGTGGGTCGAAGCCGCTTCCTACAAGACACTGACCACAGTTCAAGTAGCACATTTCATCAAACAAAATATCATTTACCGGTATGGAGTCCCTCAAGCTTTTGTGTCGGACAATGGATCTCATTTCAAACGAAAAGTTCTGGAGTTGTTCGACGAATTCAAGATATAGGTTCACCATTCAACAACCTATCGCCCGCAGACAAACGGAGCAGTCGAGGCGGCAAACAAGACCATCAAGACCATTCTCGAGAGAACTATCTAGTCTGCTCGGAATTGGCATGAGCAATTACCTTTAGCTTTATGGGGATATCGGACGTCTATCCGTACGCCGACAGGGGCAAAACCCTATTCTTTGGTTTACGGTATGGAAGCCGTTCTCCCCATCGAGCTGGAAGTACCATCGCTAATGGTCATGGCCGAGTGTGGAATAAATGAAGCCGAGTGGGTCAGTGGGAGGTTCGAAGAGCTTATGCTATTTGATGAAAGAAGATTACGAGCATTGTACCACATCCAGGGCTATCAGCGGAGGATCGCTCGAGCATTCAATAAAAAGGTGAAGTCGAGAAACCTGCAAGAGGGGGATATGGTAGTCAAAGAGATACGAGCGCCAGTTTTTGATTTACGGGGCAAGTTTCGACCGAAATGGGCTGGACCATACATCATCAAGACAATTCTATCCGGGGGAGCTGCGTCAATAATCGATCTCGATGGCAACGAATTTTCCAATCTTGTCAATTTGGACCAACTTAAACGTTATTACCCCTGAGAGAGCTCGCTGGGCCGAAAACCGCAAGGGCGGGCGGCACCAGGCAAAAATTAGAGCAAAAAGCCTGCTAGGTTGAAAACCCGAAAGGGCGGCTTAGGCAAAAATTACGGCAAAAAGTCAAAAGGGCTCGCTAGGCCGAAAACGTGAAAGGGCGGTTCTAGGCAAAAATTAGAGCGCAAAAAGAGAGTGTCAACACCTGAGTGAACCCTAGCCTGAACTACGTATTGGCCTGATTCTCTTTTATAAAGAGATACGTAGGCAACCTCACTCTGAGGTTCGGTCATAAATCATTACCAAATTAAAATTCCCAAATTGACTAATCTTTTGATGGAAACGAAAGGCGCTTTATTAATTGGACCAAAAGAGGGAAACCCTTGTCAGTCATTTTTATTTTGGACGTTTCTTTATTACAAGCTGAGCACGAAAGAAAAGGAAAATGCAAAACACACTTTTATTTCAAACAACGGCAAAGTAAGTGATCAACCCATCCGCACCTTGACATCCTTCCTCAACCATTTCCTGTATCGCCTAGATAAGGTAGTGGCAAAATCCGGGTCAAATGCTTCGGTCCTGCGATCTTCCCATGTTCGGACATAGCTACGGAGACCAGAAACCGTGAACGGAGGGAGACGAAGCACGTAGAAGCTCGGGGGAGGTATGACTTGACTTATTCCAAACTGACGAAGGATATGGAGGGGCAAATAGAAAGTGAAGCCTGTCAGCCCGGCCAGAAACACCTCTTGAGAACCCATGTTGTTCACAGTCATGGCTGGTAGCCTCAACCAAAGGGCAATGCCAAGAAATATCTTCTTCACCAATCGATGCGAGGAAGTCGTCCCAATCTTCGGTCACACCGAGAGGACGGTTCCATTCGTTGGGACGATACACCCAATTCCCAGAAGGAGGGATCACCAAGTTCAATTGGTCACAAAGCCACATCTGTTAAGACAAAAGAGAGAAAACAAATGAGAAAACCAGATAAAGCTAAAACAGAGTGTCAAGGTAAAATGAATGTGAGAAATAGAAAAAGGAGAGCTGAGTGAGGTCCTCTACCTGCAGCAAAAATGGGCTTCCCCTAAAAGTTTGTGTTTGGCCAGCATGCACCGCGTCAAGCCCCATCAAGGTTTCGGCTAGAACTAACGGTGCCACATCCTTCCGTGCTTCAATTTGGGCAGCAACCCCCACTAATAGGGAACTTGGCTCACCAACAGAAGGTACTAGCAAAAAGGCAGCTAAAAGGCAAATGCAGCAAGCCGTCATGCGTCGACCTTGGTATGTGAAGTTGGTTAGATCTTTCGGCAGGCTAAACATCTCAAATAAGCGCAAGACTTTAATAGCACCACCCTCGATAAGAAAGTCGGCAGCCCCGTTACTCACTCCCAACTTGGTCTTTAGAAGTTTTTTCATACTCTCTCGGATCATTGGGACAATCGGCTCCTCGGAATCATGACTTCCGAGATACGCATGGAATTCCTTTATAGTTGGGCAAAGTTCTTGAATACCAAACCTGAAGACATGAACCTCTGGATCCCAAAAACGTACCGCCGCGTGCAGAAGATCAGGGCGGATGCGAATATCTCGAAGGTATTTCAGTGCGTGCAGCTGATGACCCCGGAAATTCAACCAGTCGATGCCTTCAAGACTGTCCAACCATGGACGGAGCAGAGCTTGGTTAAGCATAGCCATGAAGAATGAAATTTCAGAGGGAGAAAGTGGCGTAATATGAGTAAGAGAGAGTGAGCAATACTGTTCAAGGGCTGTATTAAGTATTTGTAGGAGTCTTGACGGAGTTTTCATAGCTGTATATTGACACATGCAAACAATCTTATGCATGCAAGCTCTGAGAAGTATAAAGAATGCATAAAGAAGTTCACATGCATATAAGGCCAATTTACGTCGGAGATGTAATACATGCAAGTCAGAACAAGATGCTAGAAGCCAAAGCTCCTTTTGGAAGTTAGCTCGGAATTGCAGACAGCAGTAGACCTGAGCGCTCAGGAGTAAGGACCTGAGCGCACTCCCGAGCACTCGGGAGTGCTGCTGTTTTCTGTCAGTTTGGGTTTGGACAGTTTAAGTTGGTGAAACAGGGCGTTTGCTCAACTTCAGCAATCAAAGTCAATTCTTGACATTAAAAGAAGGATACAGCAGTTTCTATACTCAGTTTCCACCCAAAATACAAGTTCTCGTCCTAAATCTTCATAATTATTGCATTTTCTCTTGCCAAAATACGTCAAATTTCTACGTCGGGGGCATTTTGGTAGTTTGAGGGGGTCCCACAAGTCATAATGAGCAAAACAGCTTGTATGGTGCAATCAGTATCAAACAAATAGGCTTAATTGTGATTTTGGTCTTTTTAAGCCGTAAAACTCTTCATCTTCAATATAACAAGTTCCATATTTGATTGTGTCAACTTTGGTCGAATTATTACAAGTCGTTGTTTGTTTTAAGGATATCGGTACAAATTCGCGTATCCTTTAAACTCCTTTTCAAGTTAGTCGACAATGGAATCCGATGCATTCTCAAATATGCTATGCAAGAGTATAAAGGAGAAAAATGCAATTTTCACTAATCAAAAATAGCATTTACAATGATCAAAAGAGGGATGCTCTTGTTCGAAAGATACCTACAGGGGCATGCAGGCCCAAAAGCAAAAATCAAGGCACGTAGGCCTGAAATTTATAACTACTTGCAGCACGCAGGCTCGCTCAAAATCTAGTAAAGTAAAGAAATAACTCAAACACGGCGCGACCTCTTCTGTGGTGGACCATCCTCTCCAGAATTGTCATCATCATCATCGACACTGTCATTGTCGGAAGGATCAGGAAGACCAGAGTCAGTATCTGAATCAGAAACCCTCAGTGACTCTTCTGATCTCTCTGTCTCCTCTAATTCTTCTGACTCCTCAGGCCCAGGCCGCCTCTGGACCTCTGGCTGTGCCCGCATTTGAAACTGGAGACGTTCTGTTTGTGTAACCCTGGGCGAAGGAGACCCAGTGGCTGCCTGAGATTGCGCCCTGGTCCGGCGTCGAGTCACCATTTGCACCTGCATCCGCATAACATTAGCATGTTTTGAATTGTCGAATTTTCAAATATATGTTTGTATGATTTATTTACCTGTACCCGTGGTGACTCCGTGGCAGGAGTAGCAGCCGGTTCAGCAACGGGGCGGGTCTGTAACGTCTTTCCTCTGGCACAATCGCGCAAAAGTTTGCGCATTCCCAACATTCGCATGATTGCTGATTCAGCCCATTCCCGTGAAACTTGAAAATCACGTGCAAGTTAAAACACATGTCAAATGCATCATAAGTCGAATATTCAATTAATTACTTTACCGGATCTGGAAGATTCATAGCTGGGCGAGGAAGGCGTGGGATATCCACAATCGCTCGAGCGCCTGTATGATCCTGGACACTTATTTCCCATTTTAACTCAGGCATCCCTGGTGCCTCTGAAACATCCTCGCTCCTCGCCGTGGCCTCCACGCTACCTCGCCCTTGGCCCCGGAGGCTGGTCCCTCGACCTCGTCCCCTAGCTCTTTGGGAACGACCTCCGTGGCCACCCTCTCCTCCAGCATCAGCTCTGGTCCCAGAAGCTGTCCTTCTAGCATCAGTCTCAGTCGCACGTCTTTGGAGTTCTTGCTCCACGCCTAAGCCCGTGGCCAAGTACCTTTCCTTGTAAGCTTCGTAATCCATCGTTCGCCTCAAAAAACCCTCCAAATTGGTATTCGGCACTGTGAACTGCTTAAGCTCGGCACGCGTGTAAGTGTCGGTTCTCTGCACCCTAGGAGGGAGTGGCCCAGGAACTATGAACGTTGAGAGACCAAGTGACTGGCGAGTCACTCGATCCCCTAAATACCATTGCCAACCCAAGGGGCATTCCAACAGCACCCTACTCCGCGTCACTTCCCGGCTTCTCACCAAGCAATCTGCTTCCAATTTGTCCCATCATTTCCAATGAACCTGAATTCAAAATTCTCACGTCAGCAATTCAATCAAGCAAAATTTAAGCATTGAAAGTGAAGCATAGCACATACCGATATACCAGTCAAGCGATCTAACCAGCAACGAAATGTCATCACCTCACCCCTCTGTTCTTTCGTTTTCTTGTATTCCTTATTCCAAACGAGACCTCGAGGAAACAGGTTAGGATCTTTGCAAGTGTTCTCAGGTGGGAACATCCCTAACACTTCGTAAGCCCAAAGCAGCATTGTTTCGTAATTTAAAATTTAAATCAATTCAAAAATTCAAATCAATCGCATACATCAAATTAAAGTAATACCTCGACCACCCTCCAGTATCCTCCGACGGTGTTGCCAACTCCGCGGGATGCAGCTCCTAAAAAGCAATACAAGGTGCACAGCGCAGCACCGCCCCAGTCAAATCTTCCCGTCGCCCTCAAATCCACCAAGGCTGCTAAGTAACCAAGATGAACACGTGTCCTTCTGTTTGGAAACAGAGAAGCGCCAAACAGATATAACAAATAAGCTCGGGCCATCTGAGCTGCCTCCTCATCGTTCTCTGGCTCATGATCCCAATAGGCAGTGAATTGACCATATGTCGCTAGCCCGCCGCTATGAAGGGGGATTCGCCCGAGAAACCATGTCAGCGCTGTGTTGTTATTCACTAAGCCTGTGTCATAAGGAATTGGTTCGCCCCCAACTCTAAGTCCTGTAATTGCCGTGAAGTCGAGGGGTGTCACCGTCATCTCCCCAAACTGGAAATGAAAGGTGTTGGTGGTGTCCCACCATGTCTCTGTAAGTACCGTTAATACGGCATGATCAACTCTCACCATCGTTTGCAATTGAATGAATGGTCCGAAACCCGCAGCTTCTACCAATTCTCGTACACGCTGGGGCAGTGCTCTGAAATGCACCGAAGACTTGGTTGATCCTCCGTGGCCATACACGTCAGTAGTACGCTGTTACAAGCAATTCCAAGACCGTCAGTTTTTAATACTTCGAACATAATAATGGAATCAAGGAAGCTATAGGATCAGATAGATTGTACCGTGGTCCAAGATGTCGAGATATGTCGATCTCTATCCCTCAGGAGCATGTCACCTGAATAATCAGCGTTAACCGGAGCGTAGTTAGTTATTCCTATCGGCTCGAAGCAATGCAATCGCGGAGAGTAAGTCTCCGACAAAAAAGGGGGATGAGTCTCTCCCGTACAGGCCCTCGCCTCATCCACCGCTGTCACTCGCTCCTCAACCACCGTCTCTGACTCGGGCATCTCTTCAGGTATTTCCTCGCCCTCTCGAGCCCCAAACGTGCTCCCCTCGTCTCGACTTAAAATCACTCTTAGGAGCGTAGCCACCGCCTGTACATTAGGGGAATCGACACCAAGAACGCCCAAAATGTCCCGCGGATTCGCGGATTCCAAGAAATCGCCTTCTGCAAATGGGACGGGCTCAGAAGCCCCAATCCTGCCATCCCCACTCCGTGGCTCTACCACTGAACTCCTCAAAACAGGGGTGACAGTGAATCGACCCACTGTTGCAGTCTCGCTCTCCATTGCACTCCTGAGCGCTCAAAAGTATTCCCGAGCGCTCGGGAGTGATCTTGGTTATGTCTGTCATTTTTCTGTAAGCTTTTCCAGGAAAATGAGGATTTTTACTGGATCCAGCATATTTCTTTTCTAAACTTCATCACTGGAAATGTGAGTTTCCTTTATTTTCCTATGGTTTTCAACTTTCAAAGTACATAGGAAGGAAATATGTCTGAAAGTAACATGCTGAAACCACATTTTCCCTGAAAATCCTCCCCTTTAAGAGCGTGCTTCAATATCCTAAGAAGTTTGTTCAGTTTCTCGAAGTTTTGGTTACAGTAAAGTAAAACCTCAGGCAGCCAAGTTCAGGCCTAAGAAATTTAATGCTTTTTTTTTTTCAAAGTATTATTTCGTGTAGGCCTTTATGTCTAACCATGATTTGCAGGAGAAGGCAGCAGCACTCCTGAGCGCTCAGGAGCGCAGTCCCGAGCGCTCGGGAGTAATCTCAGAAACAGAAACAGAGCTGCATCATTCATATACCATTTTATGTCTCATGCTTTATATCTTATACATCGTACACCAGCACATGCCTACACAATTCTATACCTGTCCGTACGTGCTAACTGTCTGATGAAAGATAGACAATGCAACAAAAGTGCTTAAAAGTATTTTTGTTTTTAACAATCCCGCAAATGTTTAGTAGAGACCGATTTTATCGAGCGAGAGGGGTGCTTTTTCAAACAAAACCTTCCTCCCTCGTAACGTGGCTTCCGAACCCAAAATAATCTCTGGTTTTCAATTCGAATCATCATTTTCAAATCAAAACGGTTTCTCGGGTGGCAAACTATAAATCCGGGTGGTGACTCTTCAATCAATTCCTCAATTTTTCAAATCAAAAACTTTATTTTTCGGGCCGCCCCGATCCACCCGGGGCTATGGTAGCCCACATATATTTTATACAATAGTGTAAATAATATCAATTGTACACATAATAATATATTTTAATTATTCAATCTAATTAATTATTGAATTAGGAATTTAATAATATAAATTTATATTAAAAAAAATTGGGTCGAAAATTCGGGTAGATACAATGCATGTGAATTTCGTACAATGCAAGTGGAATCACTCACATTAAATTAACTTTCGGTCTTGTCACGCCCTCGATTTTTAATATAATTAATAATCATTTTCAATAAATACAATCAATATTGACGTACCAATAATACCCAAATATCGTCTTTTCCCAATTCTCAAGGTTAAAATTAAAAGTTACAATCCTGGTTCGAAACCCCAAGTTATACAAATACCAAATATATATTACAATTTTCAATACTCATTCTTCTGAATACTACTTTCAAACAAAATGCAAATTCAACTCATCATTTATAGCTCTGAGACACATGGACAACAAGCACGAGATGCACGCCATGCCGACTTCCTTGCTTTTTACCTGAAAATGTTAGGTTGAGCTACACTAGCCCAGTAGGAAAATCTATACTCAAGTTATACGTAAGTGCGATGAAACATGCAACTAGAGTGAATGAATTCCAACAAACGAATGTGAGATACAAGAATTACCACTATGAACAGACGGACTAAGATTGGAAAATCCTGGACGTCCCACAAACGTTCTTAACCATTCAAACGTCAACTAGAAGTAATACTTAAACTCATATCGATCTAATAGACTACAACAATTGTTCAACCATCCAATAACTTTTCGAACGAACACCACATCAACTTCCTCAACTCAAACCATTCACCATGGGACTTCATTTCATAAAACTTTAATTTTTGATTTCCAAAACAATTTTAGGAAAAACTCAAGACCACTTCGGGTCAAACTCCGTTGATTCGAGTTTGAATGCCGAAGTCCGTTGATTTGTGCCCAAATACTGGATCCGTTGATTCGCTCAAGAATACCGGAGGATTTTCAATAAGAATCCTCTCTTAGAAATAAAATTTCTTTCTTTAATAAAATCTCAATAGAATCAACCTTTCATTCTACTTTTCAGCAGCCACAATTTTAGTCAACAAACAATCCAAACATCAACATTAACTTTTAAAATCAACCATAATTCTCTTCATCAAGCGAGACATTCAACTGTTACCACCCCTTGCGTCACATTGAATTCTCTCCACCTGGGTTTCCGCATTACCACACCTTGCGTTGCGAGCCCTCTAGAGCCTCCGCATTACCACACCTTGCGTTGCAGGACCCTCAGTTCAAAATTTACAATTTAATTAAACATAAAGCATTATCAAACCGTATATAAGCAGATATCACTTTCCAAGCCACATTCGTTCTTACATCATTAATAATGCATTCAAACTCATATGCACACCCCATTGAACATTGATAAATACTTTAAGTCCACGCTATTCCTCTAAATCTATCACATCGCCCTCTACCATGTACCGGACCCACAACGATTCCACGACATATCACCGGCTAGTTTCTAAAAGAGAATCTTATAGAACGAGTGCCAAAGGAATCTAGGAGGATCAACAAGACGAAGCACGAGGATGTGGGTCACAATACTACCCTTCGGATCATTAAACGAGCTCATGTCTACCCATAATATTCACCACATTGCCCCTTATAGCCCACGGTACTCCTATTAATCTTACGGTACATTCCCTACTCAAACGACGTTAATATTATACACTAATGAGTGTCAAGAGACAAGGTCAAACAACGAGTTACTAGGACAAGAGAAATCATGTCCGAAAGTGACTTAAACACGTTCTATTTACATAGGGAGCCATTACGACGGAACGAGAATCACCTTTGAAGTTGGCAGACTGACATACCTCCATTCTAACAGTCATAACTTTCTGTGTACTAAGGCTTTTAAGGCGATTCTAGTGGCAAATGAAAGCTAACTTCAAGACCTTCGAATCGATATAAAGTGTGCATAAATCGGACATCGGACGAGGAAGTTATGGCTGTTCGAAGTGGGCTGAAACCCAGAAAACGAGACAGATTACAGACCAGTTTTCTAAAAATCACCATAAATTCAATTCTCAACGGTTTCAAGTGATTCCAGCTGCATTAGAACGGGCTCTAAGTCTACTCTATTTCATATGAAGGAACCAAAATTCAATCATGAGTTTAAGAAGGCGTAAAACCCCAAAAACAGAGGCTCTGTTTCTGCAGATTTTCGGAAAAGAAACAAACAACCTCAAACAACGAAACAAAGCACGATCTAGGAACATAAACATCGTACAAACGCATAACAAGCGTAAGAAATCCCTACCTCAAGGGTTTTGAGCAAAACCCGACCACCTTTGACCAAGTCAACCAAAGCCCACGTGGTCCGATCTTAATTTTTCTTGGATATTCGGAAAGCCCGCGCTCCGTAGAACAACTTTAATACTCGGGCCTTGTCTGGAATCTTGCTCTAAGAAGATGAAATTTAGGAGAGAAGTTGATGGAGAGGTGAGAGGCGAGTGAGAGCCGGATGAGAGTTAGAGTGAGAGATGATTTTTGTGTGTGTGTGTCGGCTGACATAGAAAAAGGAAAGAGGAAAAATTATTCCATGCTACCCACCCACACTTATATACACGCACACACATTAATAACACTTGTTCCCTCTGACAAATAATAATATCACATTAACCCCAATCAAATAACCATGCCATTATTCAAATTTCCACAATTTAAGCCATTACTCGATAATTTTAATATTTCTAAAAAAAAAAAATTCAGCCCTAAAATACGGGTCTCTACAGGTCTATAGTTTAGGAAACTTCGATCAATGCAATAATAATATTGTTGTCGAATATCCTCCACCAAAGCTGAAATCTCCTTTGGGCAAGGATAGGTATCACTCTTCATACAGTTGATCACCATGTTGGAATCTGACTAAAAAATTGCATCAGGACGAACCCGTATTCACCGCCATACCACAAGCTACACACAAAGCTCACACCTCTGATGAAGATAGCAAACAAAGCCGGAAGCCATTGTTCTGCTCCACCATTATCCCTAGCAATGATGCCAAAGGAGGATGCGCTTGCTGCAGGAGGATTTAAACGCTCCATCACAATTGAGTTTAACCACTTAAATAAACTAAATTATTCAAAATAACTTGATGAGCTCCTGATATATAACCCCATATGTATATGATAGGAGGATTCACGGAAACCGTATTGTTGGTGTTTCCAGCACAGAAGATCTAGGCTCATTGCTGAAAATCTCTATGCCCTGTGCTAAGGGGTTTTTCCGCCATTGAATCTTGAGCTTTTAAAAAAAAAAACAGACAATTCAACGGCCGAGAAGATCTAGGCTCATTGCCGAAGATCTCTATGCCCTGTACTGATGGATTTTCCAGCCATTGAATCTTGGGCTTTTAAATAAAAAAAAAATGCAATTTAACGGCCGAAAAAATCCATCACAGTGGGACAGAAGTTTTCTTCATAAAAGATCTCGGCTCCATATCAAGATGGGGGGCCCAAATTATCCCTTGTCAGTTGAATCCCAAGCCTACATGATTTTAGGTGCTACACTTTTGCAGGGGACGGGGATGCTCAAGAAAAAGAAAAATATTCGGTGCTCACGGGCACTGGTCCTTCCACGCAGAAGATTAATGCGGTGTTCAAGACCAAATTATAGGCTGAATCATTAGTTTTGTGATAGATCAGAATCCAAGGGTATCACATGGCGGTGTCTTGGAGCCTTGAATAATCTCTTGATTCTCAAAGGAATTGGAGGTCCGGTGTAATAGTTTACTTTCTAAGGAAAAAAAAAATTAAGAACGTAAATTGCATCAAGAACTATGTTTATCAATATATCGAAGGGCTATATCTGTAGGGTCTACCAAAGTACACGACAGTTGTTACAAGAGGATGACCAAAATAATTTTTTCCCGAGGTAGCAAAATACAATTTTGATGTTAAATTTTGAAAAATGCTATGCTAGAAATGCTCTTACGCACGCTGACATGAGGGGTGGGGCCATACACATTGTGTGGTCTAAATTGTCTTAGGAGGAAGCATGGATGATATCAGCCTCTAATCAAGAATTTCAAACCTTCTTCGGTTTGTTTTTTTACGGGAACCTTTTCCTGCCTTCGATATTTTCCTCCACTATTGTTTTTGGGCCTCAAGTTTTTTGTGATCCATTTGTTTCGCGTTCATGTGGCTACTCTGGCAACAAACGTAGGTTTCATTTTTTGCTTTTGCATATACAGCCCCCGGCCATCACTTTTTTCCTTTTTGACAATTCAAATCAAATAATAATTCATCCTTTTATTGTTCGTTCACAATAAGCACACAAAAAGACAAGAAAAATATGTATTTATGTGTACCTCTTTGCACCTTTTAATAAACATTCACATATTTATTATTGTCAACCCATTAAATTGATTTTAGAATTTTCTAATAATAAATATATTGTATAAAATATCCATAATCGAGGAGTCCTAGTATATTTATTTACTATTTACAAGCACAGAACATGCATGTGTTTGCATTTTCCCCGGTGTGCATCTTCAACCTCGGTAAGATATAGAGTTCAACTTTTTCCATAGGTTAAGTCCAAGCACCCTCCACCGTAAAATTTACGGAGCGTTTTTATTAAATTAAATGGACTAAAAGTCAAGTTTTTACAGATTTTTTAGGCTGGTTATTCCTCTCACATACAACAAGTAAAATACTCCATTTAACAAAAATAACTTGAGTATTGTCATTAGTTTATAGTCCAATAATATAGCTGAAATGCACGCTTATTGTATGTTTGGTTATCACATTTTGCTTTATTATATTATAGGATGTGATTTTGGCCTTCCAATTTTAGTTCGTGGCACTCCACATTTTGTTTTGTAATTTTACATGATTAAAATACAAAATAATGTGTTAGTGACTTGAACAGAAGTGCTAAAATTAATTTCATTATCTTATTTGCTTTATCCAATCGTTGGATGGAGACTTTTTTATGTCTGGACTTCAAGAGCAATGTTGGGCCACACGTTTCTGATGTTGAAGGTGGGCCCAACGTACTGGCATATGAATGGGCCGAATGGTTATGGCGGAGAATTTGCTGACGCAGATCGTAACGCTATTTTCCCGTCTGCCACATCACCATTTCTATCCAGATTCCCTCACAGCTCAGCGGAGAGATTAACTAGTGTTCCTAGGACATCGTCACGTATTCCCTTCTAATTCTCTTTTACTGCACATTGATATAAAAACTGCACACATGAGGTCTTGGGCATCAATATTAAACTCTCTGTCCCATTTTGTTTTCGATGCTCGTGTCAATTTTCAATCGCTTTAGATATTTTAATAAGAATTTTCAAAAAATATGTAATATGAATTTTATATTATAAGTCTCAATTCGTTCTATATTACAAAAAATATTATAAATTAAAAGATATAAGTAATTAAAAAGACAAGAAATTTAAAAATAGACAAACAAAATAAGACGGGAGGAGTATGAATAATTTTAAAGTGATACCATCACTTATTTAACAAATTTTCAATAACAGAAAGCAGAAATCATGATTTTGTGAACTAAAAAAAGTGATTGGAATACTCCTGTATATGCACAAGTTTTTTTTTTTTGAACAAGTCAATTCATTTCATCACCCGGGAAAGATTTCATCACAAAAACAAGGAGAGAACCAAAAACTACCAAATCAAGACACGAGTTACTGCTTTAAACACACATGCTATAGACTCTAGGACCCCATGCCGAAGCAAACCTACACTACATACTGGTATGAGAGATCCGTCAGTGACTTAAAAGTAGAAGTTCAAAAGAACCCCAGCTCAGACCTTGAACAATAAGCGCAAGGATGAAATTGACAACCTATCATAATTTGAAAAAAAAACTGAACAGAAAAGAAAAAAGAAAAAACCGAACAGCCACAAAAAGCCAAAACCGAACAGTCACCAAAAGCCACTGAGTTACCACTCTGATTTGACTCGCTGAGTCTATAGTATGCAGAAGTTAAATATTTTTTTTGACAAGGCACAAGTTTTTTTTTTTTTTGAAATTCTACAAGACACAAGTTAAATACAGATATATTGAAATCATCCAATATATATCAACTCGCATTTGTCGTGTGGAAAATTCAGAGGCCGTTCCAGTTTTAACAAAAGAAATGTTTTGGAAAAGGAAGGTAATTTCAAACTCAGAAATCATGTGTTTACGTAAATAATTTTCCTACCATTATGGATCTTGTTTGATAGATCTCATTGAGATCTTTTAAACGGTGCAAAAAAAATTAAAAAATTATTTTTCATTTTCATTATATTTGAGTTTGAAATTATCCTCTTTTTAAAAAAAAAGATTTTAAGAGAAAGCGGAACGGGCTCTCATTACATCAGACTATTCAGGGTGCATCTGTCTTTAAATTTAAGCACAAACACCTAGACTATCATTGCTTAAAAAACACATACGGATAATGATCCAAAAAAATAGCATATAAATATTTCGAATCTAAATGGCATGTCCTTTCCAAATTTCCTCATCATCAATAACTCACCACTCTCTTCTTCTCGGCACCAGCTATTCTAAATTCTCCCAAAAACGTTCACGCTCGACCGAGTGGGAAACACCAAAGAAAATTGCAGAACACAAACACCGAATGAAGCACAGAGATGGCGACTACAATGGCCAAGATCAGTAAGGTTGCGGGCAGATTATTAGCCCACAAATTACCAAGACCCATTTCCCGTTCTGGGTCGTGCGGTAATGGTGTTCGGGCCGAGTTTCTGGTGTATCGGTTTGGGGTTTCTGGTGGGTCATTCTATTCCTCGGCGGCGGTTCCTGTGGAGTCGGATTTGATGGGTTCGACGTTGTTTGGGTTGAAGGATTACGAGGATTACAGGAGGGCTCTGTATGGTGGCATCAGTCACAAGGCTCTCATGGTTGATGCTGTTGGAACCCTTGTTGTGCCCTCTCAGCCCATGGCCCAGGTCTCTCTCTCTCTCTCTCTCTCTCTCTCTCTCGGTGTGGGTGCGTGCGTGTGTGTGTTAAGAGAACTGCTGGATTTGTCTATTAATTTCACTGTCTCTCATTGATGTTCGAAACCCATTTCATTTGTGTATAATCTCTCCCCATTTCATAGTTTATAGTCCCCATTTCATAGTTTTTGTTACCATTTTCATGAATGGAAGCGAGCAGTGGCGGACACGCAAGATTTGTGTCTAGGAGGGGCCCGAATCACGTGTATTTACATATACATATTGGTGATAAAAAGGATATTGTATAAGTATATATTGTTACTTGCGATGTCAGAAGACAAGACTGACATTTTGTGTATTCGCATAGCCATCATTTAATTTTATACACACAACCTAAAAAAATGATAGATAACTTGAAAATTGAAATTTTAGAGATTTTTACTCCGCGCATATGGAAATTTTAAGAAATTTCTTTCACTAAAGGAACTTGTAGGGCCAATCCCATAGATTTTTTCCTAATTAAGCTAAAAAAATTACTATATACGCAAGAGTATTTGGAGTTGCGCAAGAGCCCGGGTTCCCTCTAGGACTGTCCTGGAGAAGGGAGGGAGAAGTTTTCACGGACTTTGGAGAAAGCAGCTTTTGGGATGAGTTTCATAGTTTTTTTAGAATTTTGATGAAATATGTGAAAGAATAAGGATTGGAGCATTCAGTTTCTCAACAAAACTGGTTAACATGGGTTTTAAGAATCTCTAATCAGGATGAGTAGGGAATGTTTTCGCCAAAGGCTTGATGCATCAGAGTGGTTCATATCAAATCAGGCTTTAACCAAATTTATACTCAAATGGTTTTGAACCAAAGAATAGTAAAGATTGGAGAGGGTCTTACTTTCTTGATCTGCCTATTTTGCAGATTTACAGACAGATTGGGGAGAAATATGGTGTTGAGTACTCAGAAGCTGAAATATTAAACAGATATAGGTGGGCTTATGAGCAGCCTTGGGGTAGATCTCGGCTCAGGTGACTCTTTATCTTACTAATTTTAAGCATATTATTGCTTGTTTATCAAAATTGATTTAGTTTCCTTGTTTGGCTTTGGAAATATTTTGGAAGTTACAAAGACGATTAGATATGAATTTTGATGATCATTTCTTTTGTTACTACTTTATGATATCAAAAGCAAGAATCAGAACTTCTCTTGTAGAATATATGAGAATTATAACCAAACCAAACCAAGCCTTATGTCCCAATCACTTGGTGTCGGCTATGTGAATCCTTTTCCTCTATTTGGATTCATGTCATAAAGATCTGACGGGTTTTTTATGTGCTGGCAATATATGAGAATTATATTGGTAGATTTTGTGTCGCCCTTCCATCTGAACCTAGGAGAGTGACAGATGGGCTACCTCGCGCTGCTTGCATGGTGAATAGAATTAAGCATGTGCTAAGTGATTTAGTGAGACTGGAGCTACGAGTCTTGATGCTGGCTAAGACCTTAGGATGCTTTCTCAGTGGTTATATATTTCCAATGTTTTCTTTATATAGTGTTGTGCTTTCTTTTTCACCCATGGCAGTTGCATGTTGTAAAATGTAAACAATATGACAGAAACAAACTAGCTAATGAACTGCTTTAGATTAAGTGATCACTTGCAGACACTTTCCCCTTTCCCCACATAAAGCAATGAGGCCTAGCCGCCTACTCCAATGTGCTTCACAATTCATTACTCGTGCTTGTAGTGGGCCGGACCGACCGCCGCACTTGGTCATCCAAACAGGCCCATTAAGATGAAGAGGCCTGGAGACCCATCTAAGCCCAATTGATCGGGTGGGCCATTCAGCTCGTAGCGTCTTCGGCTGGGCAAAGGGTTGGGCCATGGGCCCATGACATTGCATTTTATGTGCATGCAGTGCCGAGCCACGTCGGTGCCAGGTAGCACGGCTCGGTCACGTGGCACTTGCCTACGTGGCGCTTGGCAATCATCATGCAGGATGTCAAACCACGAAATTCCCTTTAGATGTATCGGAATAGCACATATTGATGGCTTAAAATTTCCAGGTAACTAGTTTTAACTTAGGTATAAGATGTTGGACACGGGCTATGTAAATCAAAGTTCTTTTAAGGCTTCAATATATACCTCTAATCTCTGAATTTCAGGACAATTCTTCCTAACTAGTATCTCTCCAGTGAGGAATATCTCTTTCTAATGAAATCTTACTAATTGTGCAGATATGTTAATGATGGGAAACCATTCTGGCAATACATAGTTAGTTCTTCTACTGGCTGTTCTGACTCTCAGTACTTTGAAGAATTGTATAATTATTATACAACTGAAAAGGTTAGTTCTTACGATGGTATGAAAAGTGAGGTGGTACTTTCTCCAGAGTCCAGAGCAATTTTTAGGAACTTTATGATTTCTGAGTTGCAGCTACTGATCAAATTACCATGGGATTCTAAGTTAATGTTTCATTTTTTTCCCCTATCTAAAGGCATGGCACCTCTGTGACCCGGATGCTGAAAAGGTATTCAAGGCTCTCAGGACTTCAGGCGTAAAGTTGGCTGTTGTGTCAAACTTTGACACTCGACTAAGACCTCTCTTGCGAGCTCTCAATTGTGACCACTGGTTTGATGCTGTGGCAGTGTCAGCAGAAGTAAGCATCAATCTAGTTGTTTTATAAGGATAAAAAAAAAAAAAAAAATCTAGTTGTTTTATTGTTTCTTTGTTACCGGAAAGATTTATTTATTTTTTCCTATCATTCTTTGCCTTTTGGTGAAAATCCAACCTCTCCCCCCATCTCTCAAATAGGTTGAAGCAGAGAAGCCAAATCCCACTATATTTCTTAAAGCTTGTGAACTGTTGGGTGTAAAGCCTGAGGATGCAGTTCATGTGGGGGATGATCGTAGAAATGATATTTGGGGTGCCAGAGATGCAGGTTGTGATGCTTGGCTTTGGGGAAGTGATGTACGGTCCTTCAAGGAGGTATTCGGTTTTTTTTTTTGGGGTAAATAGGAGGTATTCGTTTTGCTTGTTAATGAAGTACATGAGCTGCATGGCTTTGTGCTTTGTTGCTCCTGGTTTCAACAGTTATCTATATTGTTCATCAAATTTTAGTGCTTTTCTTTAAGCAAGCCGTAGAAGAAATGGGTGGATGTTGATACTGATATGATAACATTTTATCTGTAAATCTTACCAACCAAAAAGAACTCCAGTTGGACTTAATCTGCAAAAAGGAAAACGGCAAACACTTTTTCTGTACGTTAATCAGTCGTTCCCAATAACTTGAAAGATACCGTGTGTAAAGTAATTTAATTCAAACACTGATCACGATAGTAGAAGACCCATTGGCCCCGCTAGGGTGACCACATAAAACTGCTGGAACTTCTGTGGGCACCAATGCTAGGGACCATTCATACGCGAGACCTCGCAGAGGAGTATGATGTTAGAAAAAGTTGTTTGGTTGGACATCAACAGTTCGCATTTGAGGAATACAAAATAGATGGTAAAAGTTTGTAAATCAAATTTGCCGTCAGTTTTGTCTTCCACAAATTTGAAATATTGATATAACTATTGATGCTTGCCCATACCCCCAATGAGTGGGAGTACATGGGTTCTGTTGTTGTTGTTATTGTTGTATATAACTATTGATGCTCGATTAAAGCTAATTTATTGCAGGATCTTTCTACTCAGCGAGGCCTAGAATACAAATGATTCATATCAACATTGCCCACACCAGCCTCAAATTAAACTGGAGGATTGGGTGTCCTTTACTTGTTGTGTCTTGAATTTTTTTACAAAGATTATCGCTTCAGCATGTCTTGTCGTGTCTGTGATTGTGCTACTTAAGCAATGAACTGATCAGTTTTCATGTTGCAGGTTGCTCAGAGGATAGGAGTCCAGGTCTGAATAAGGATTATTCCTCCCCTTGCAATAACATGAGCAGTAATTGCATTGTATAATGGCTTCTCATCATGTATCTCCGCCTATTCCTTGTTAGTTGTATATATTCTCAATTTGTAATCAGTATGAGAAAAAAATAGAGATGCCGGGAAACTGTTTCTTCGAATAGAAATGGCAATAAAAGAACCTTACAAACTTGGGTCTTTTTGTTTTTGTTTTCATTCTCCAAATATAAGTTGTAATTGTTGGTTTTTGGTCCATACAACAAGCATATTCAGATTTCTCCAAGAGGGGGGAAAAAGTTCAGCGATGCGTGTGGTTGCCAATCATTCACATGCATCATGTACTCTGCAATTTGTTTTTCATAGCACATCTTTGTAGAATTCATTTTAGAATGAGCGGCGAACCACCTAAAAGCGAAAAAGGAGAAAACAAAATCAAACAATTGGGCAGCCAAACAGGCCCTAGGTTTTGTGGTTTGACTAATGAAAATCCTGATACACAATACATATGGAGTATATCATTTTAGTAGCCACTTTGAAATTATTATCAAGAGTTAGAGAGCAAGATAAGTCCAAACTGGGGAATCCTGAAAGGAAAAACAAATGAAAGAAGCATAGTATTGATTATGAAGCAGAAGTTGCATTACATATTTATTCCAGAAAAACGCGTTGGGCCAGGGTGGAGTCTCGGCCCTTCTATTGAGATCCTTCCAAGCATTTTAGCTTTCGGAATTTTGTGGATCGGTTCCTCCTCTTATCCTTGCCGAGTTATTGTGCCTCGTGTCATCACCGTCATTAGCTCCTCTTTGTATTGTTCCAAAAGCTGAGCAATTACAGGAACAAAACGAAGCAAAGCAAATCGAATCAAAGATAAGGTTATTGTCAAATCAATAGATTGTAGAAAATGCGCAAGGAAAAACTACTCCAATACATGTAGATTTTACTTACGCGCCACTACAGAGGCTCTGTGACCAAGAACTAAGTCGCAAAAAACTACTAGCATTTTGGTCGCAGATTAATACAGCAACCAAAATACGTGATCAAAAAGCTAGTCTGGTTTCTAGAAGTTGGTCACACTTGATATTTGGTGACCAAAATATGAGGCAATATATTCCCCAAAATATGAGGCAATGTATTCCATATTAGGCAATCAAATGGATGTTGTCACAATAAGTACATGATATTAAGACCAACCTCTGTTTGCAAAAAGAACTAAAATGTGGTCGCCTTACACAAGCTTTCGTAGCAAAAAAAGGTCAATAAGATATCAGAATTCACGTGTTTTGCTGACTGAAAGCCGATCACCGCGTATATAAGTTTTGGTCGCGGAAAAGGTCCATGGAACTCACCCACCACCTGTCTTGATAACTGAAGATCGCTGGTCCAAAAAAACAGTGTTTTTTGGCAAATGCATAATCTAGGGAATCAAAAGAGCATGCGATACTTCAAAAATAGCAAAGACATCAATTCTACACGTACAGATACGTTTATGATTTATCATATACGTTTTCATAAGTAGCCGATGAGTATGGTATTTGACACGGATACGAGACAAATACAATCACCTTTGTTGAATGCTTATAGCCTCTTTCTTCAAATATTATAGGGAAAATTTCAAAATACCCCCAATCTTTACTCTAAATTTTAATTAGACTCCCAACCTTTTAAAAAAATCAATTTTACTTCCAACGTTATCTTCCGTTAATCAAAATGCCTCTTTCTGTCTGAATGACTAATGGATTTTGTTAAAAGCTCTGCTAAATAGCGTCCCGATCAAATTTCGATGATTGAAGCCGCTCAATGTGTTCAGAACATGATTTTAAGGGTACTCGCGAGAAATTAGCAAAAAAAAAAAATAACCGGAAAGGGCTTTATCTGAACAGTTTTTTATTGAATAAATCAATAAAAAAACTGCTCAAATCAAGCCCTTCCCGATCAATTTTTTTGCTGATTTCAATTTCTTGCGGGTAACCTTAAAATCACATTCTAATCAAAGTTGAAAGGCTCGAATTATCGAAATTTGATTGGGAAAGGGGATGTGCGGATCGATCCGGATTTTTTTCAAGTCCGGACATCCGGATCTTGCTTCGGTCCTCACCTCCCCTTTTCCGATCGAATTTCGATGATCCGAGTTGCTCAATGTGATTAAGACGTGATTTTAAGGATACCCGTGATAAAATAGCAAAAAAAAGGGTTATATACCTAGACACCTCCCTACGTTTACCCGTTTTTCACTATCACCCCCTCTACGAATTTTTGCTACGGCTAGACCGCCTCATTAAAGTTTTCATTTGGAGGATCCAACTCCGTTGGACGGAATAAATGAAAATACCATGTATATACCCACAGCCCTCATTTTGCCCAGTTATGGTATCACCATCTGGTGAAAACCAATCTCACAGACCCGTGGCCCCCATTCCCTTTTCCCTAACCCGAAGAACGACCACACCCCTATATTTTTTAACCAAATTTGGAATTCAAATCGGGAAGAACCAGGATGGCCCATCCCTGTCTTCATCACCACCGTCGATTTTCCTATTCTTTAACGGCCCATCCTCTTCTTCACGCTCCGACGGAGAAGTAGGCGTGTGCTCTACAAGCCAATTCAACCACAAGCCGACTCGCCGACGAATTCGAAAGTGTACTTAACCCCTCTCTCTCTCTCTCTCTCTCTCTCTCTCTCTCTCTCTCCTCCTATCCTTCAGGCTGCATTTGGGCAGGGCCTCCAGGAGGATTGGTTGAGACCTCGTGGTGTTCGGTGGTGGTGGTGAGGTTATTTGCAGAGGTGTTGGGTGGCTGGTGGTGGTTTGGTGTTAAGGTTTTGGTTTGGGATTATGGTGGCTGCTGGTGGTGATTTCAGAGAGAGAAAGAGACAGAGAGGGGCAATTTTGGAACATTTTTATCAAATTTTAACAGAACATAGGTAAAAAAAATTAACTGTTCTTGACGGAGGGGGTGTAGCGGTAAAATAAACTTTAATGAAGAGGTCTCGCCGTAGCGAAAATTCGTAGAGGGGGTGACCGTGAAAAACGAATAAATGTGGAGGGGTGTCTAGGTAAATAACACCAAAAATAATGCCCGGAAAGAAATTGATTTTGAGCAGTTTTTTATTGAACTATTCAATAAAAAACTGTTCAGATGAAGGCCTTTTCGGTCATTTTTTTTGCTAATTTCTTGCGGCTATCCTTAAAATCAAGTTTTGAACACATTGAGCGACTCAGATCATCAAAATTCAATCGGAAAAGTGCTTGAATTTGTCACGAATTTTCAGAAAAACACAGACTTTAACTAATAACAAAAAGATACCTGAACTTGTTATTCCGTCAACAATTAGGCCCCTATCATCCCATTCCGTCAATTCGTAACAAAGGTAACTAACGGAAAGCTTTAACCCTCTTTTTTTTTACTTCAAAAAATTACTTTTAATTCTTTCTTTCTCTTAGTAGTATAAATAAATATGTAATAAAGTTCTTTTTTTGAAAATTTTTCTTTTATTTTCCTCCCAATGCACAATATTACGAAAATCAAATTACTTTATTGAAAATTTTTTATGTAACATACATAACAGGAATGTATAAGTGATATGCTCTTACATTTGATTAAAAAAATCATAACTAAAATAAATTGAACGAGCTAACATAGTTTTTATTTTTACATTCAAACTACAATTTCACAAGAGATGTTAAAGAGATTGGTTATGATCTTAATTGGAAATAAGGCATCATTCCACAAAGAGTATTAATTTTTGGACATCTGAGGCTTTTTAACTTTTTACGCTTTTCGAGACAGATCATTCTCCTCTTATATCAACTAAAAAGCCAAAAAGTTAACGGAACGGCCCCGAGTTTTTGGATATGGAAATTACGATGACTCAAATGAAAATTTTTCTTCAAAAAATGTGGGGAAAAATTATTTTCTTTGAAACCAAGGTTTTGATGTTATAAAAGCTAAAATAAAATAACAATGTAATTTTGATATTTTTTTGTACTTGTATATTGATTTATTTTGTATGACGTAATTGTAAGTTGGCAACAAAATATAAGCTGTGTTAATGGGACATATTTAGGGTTCTTTAAATCCATGAGTTGTGTTAATGGGACTTACAAAGTTTGTAATACTTTGTAAACTAGTCATAAATGTTTGTAATACTTTTTTGTATTGACAATATTACCCTCATTTCCTTATAAAATTAGATAGGTGAAAGGTTTCCAATACAAATAAAAAGGTTACGTAGATGGAGAGGGAAATAATTCTTCTTCCTTTTTTTCCTGTAACTTGTTTTGTTCCAAATAAAGCAATGCTTTGACGTCACAATGCCTATTTTCATAATTTTCGAAGGCATTTTTCCTATGGCAAAAAAGTCTCACCATTTAACTTCTCCATTTTTTGTGATGACGGAGCCTTTTTGGATGTCAAAAGCCATGTCTGTTGGCGAAATTTTTGTAAAACACGAAAGCCAAATATTGTAAACCTTTCAAGTTATGTATTTCTTCTTTTCATTTGGTTTAACTCACAGTCCAAACATTCATCATCCACTGTTTTACAAATTAAAATACTAATATCTAGTAAAAATAGCAAAAGAAAGAACTCTTTATCTAGTAAAATAGTAGGTACAAAAATTCCTTTCCAAATAAATCTAAAAAAAGATACGAAAATGAACATAAGAAAAAAGGAATTAATTTTCGCACTCTCCATTTTTTTATATCTCCACTCCTTTTTTTCTCTTTTTTAAAAAAAATACATACACTTTTAACACTAAAAAACAAAAAACAAAAAAGAATGCAAATATCAAAAAAGGGAGTAGGAATATCAATTCCCAAGAAAAAATTCATACCTTGTAATGTCGTTAAGAAAAAGAACATAACGAGAACACTTGTTTTTTTTTTTTTTCTCCGTTTGGTGCATTTGATTGAATATAAGAGGACTTGCTTAATTTCTTGCAACCGCCATCTGTTGAGCACTTGATTCTTAATGGAAAAGAAAGTGCCGACAAGTTCTTATGAGTTTAGTTGTTTTTCTCCCCTTAAAAATAGAAGAATGGGAAGAGTCATACCGCTTGTGCTCTCAATGTCATTATTAGTAGATGTTAGAATGAATACAAAGAATATAATTAAAGCATTTAAAGAATTATAAACTTGTGTCCCAAACTTATGCCCCAGGAACATCTTGTAGCATTTGTCATAAACAAAAGACAATGAAGCACCAACATTATTTGAACAGAACCATTGATTTTTGAACCGTCACTGTCGTGTCATCACCATCATTAGCTCCTTATTGTCTTTTCCTTCTTCTTAAAGTTAAAAAATTACACAAACAAAGAAAAGAAAAGATTAAGGGAAAATCAAAGAAATTAACCTATATTATACTACTTCTTTTAAATGTATAGAGGTGTTTACTACTTTTCACCTTCCAAAATTATCCTTTCAAATCATCCAAAATAATAAACCGCAAAATAACAAATCGACCTTTGATAACCGAAGCTACACATTTTTCATTTTTCCGTTTTCAGTTCTTCTGACAATGTGAATCGTTGCCACCCTAGGGCCCGGTTAAAGTTGTAGCCTTTCATATTTTGGTTTTGCCTTGGAAGTTCTCACCACTTGGCATAAGTTTCAAAGAAACGTCAAGTTGTACTCCGCCAGAGAAATTTTTCAGTGCTACGCGGGTATATTTTACGTGGTGCTCGCTCAACACTCCTGAGCCGTCCGATGCACTTTTGGATGGCTCAGATTAAAATCTTCTCTCTCCTCTCACCCCTCCTCTTTATTTCTCTCTCTCTCTCTCTCTCTCTCTCTCTCTCTCTCTTTTCTAAATTTGAGCCGTCCAAAATCACATCGGACGGCTCAAATGTACCGACCGAGCATCACGTGGTACTCACCCGGCACTGAAAAATTTCTCACTCCCCAAACCTTCCTCTTCCGCGATCCCACCCTCAGGCCTCCGCGCCACAGCCGCCCTCCACACCATTAGTAAAAAAAATAAAGCGGCACCGATATGGCGATTTCTATTTCCGCTTCCCTCACGCACGCTGTCTCCTCCTCCCTACCAACCATACTTCGACTATCAATCGGCCATACTTCTGTTAGTCCAATTCTGTAGACTGGACGGAGATTCTGCAGTGAACGGAGCCGACAAGGGTGAACGGTCAGTTTTGTAAACGGTGGGTTTTCTTAAAATGTCACCATTACCTTAATTTTTGGATTTTCCTACTGCTTACCCTTGAAAACTACAGACCTCTCATGCAAAGTTCTAACGGAGTTCTTATTTGCCTACTCCTGTTCGATACAATGTTCCAATGGCAATTTGAAATTCAACTCGATATTGCACAAATGATTCTAAAAGAGATAGAGACATGGTTCCTTTACTCCTGTGGAAATAAATGATACTTAAAATGAATGGAAAAGAAAGGGATAAGTAAATGATTCATGTTGCACAAATGATTCCTGCTGGTTATGGAATAAGTAAAAATTAGATATGCCTGTGCTCCTGTGGAACTAACGATTCTTACAAAGAATGGAAAAGAAAGAGACTTGGGTTATTCTATCATACCTTGAATGGATGACTACGTTCTATGGACTGCGTTTTGTGAATTTGGAGTGAAACAGTTGGCTTAAGAGGTTTTGTATTAACTAAATTTTCATGACAAAAACTCCAGTAATTGGTAATCTAACAATATAGTTGGTTATTGCTATGGTTATAATCTAAAGTTTACAATGATGGAAATAATTCTTATGTGCACTGTCCTATCTTTCTGTAGAGGAGCAGTGAAAAATGATGCGATGTTTGCCGGAAGTTTCAAGCGTCGGCATCCAGAACTTGC
Source organism: Rhododendron simsii (assembly GCA_014282245.1). Lineage (NCBI taxonomy): Eukaryota > Viridiplantae > Streptophyta > Magnoliopsida > Ericales > Ericaceae > Rhododendron > Rhododendron simsii. The sequence goes on from CM024955.1 coordinate 16,482,957, forward strand.
CTAACAAATTGCCGTCGACCTCTCATTCCAAATTTCCTACTCTGTCAACACGCATAGCCACCAAGGAGGAGGAGTCCGCAGTACCCATAGAAGTTCCACAACCAGACTGCCAACGAACATAGTTGAGGTAATTTAAAGTTGTTAATGATTGAGGTATGGTAACGAATCAGGTTAGAACTAAAATTCATAAAATTTATGTCCTGTGTTTCTAACAAACAAAAGTAACGTAAATAGCATTTGAAAAATCTGTATTCATTTGGTATAAATACTCTGGTTGGTTACAAAGAGATTTAATTTGGACTGTTGAGATCAACACATGATACTTGATAGGTGCTTGAACCATGTTTGCCGAAATGTTCTGAAGAGGGAAAAAATAGCTACTCCATCATATGAATATATCATTTTTTTGAAATATTGGCACACAAAACTCTTCTGCAAATGCACCTCTTTGATTCGTGGACATATTGTTGCAAGTAAGGTGTTTGACATATTGATTCTTTCAGGGTTGGATACAAATTTCCATTTTAGTTGTATATTTTGTGTTGGAACTTCATGTATTCTTTTCATAATTTTTCCTTCCCATTCAATACAGACCATAAAACTTTGGACTTCTTCTTACCAAACCCAGCCTTATGTCCCATGAATCATTTTCTTCCATTGAGCTCTGTCAAAGGCCACTTCTTCTTTGACCAAAATTGTTTCGATTATTTATAACCTTAATATTGTATTTGTACGTATTTGTCAATTACTGCATGATTTTTACTTCAAGTATGTGTTGTGTTGTTAAGCCTTGTGGTCTTCGTTGGGTGGGTGGATCATTATCATCTGAAAACTATTATAGAAGTTTTCTATATTAGGCTGTGTTTAAATTTTCCTTTCTTTTTCTCTCGATATTTGAAGCTAGAAAAAGTCTGGACTTCGTGGTTATGACTTACTGACAAAAATGAGTTTCATATTAGTATGATAGTATCTACAACCATCTGGTTATATCTAGCTTGACACCCTCAGTTTTGTAAGGCATTTTGGAGAGCTATGAATCTATGATGGGTGGAAACGAAATAACCATCATGCTCTTTGAGATTGTCTTAATAGTGAATTACTTACTATGTACGAGAATGTCTTGTTTAGCCTTGACTGATGTTCTCTCTTCAAACTAGTGATAGGAAATAGGGTAACGGAGCTATAAAACACAATTGTGAAACTTCAATATGGGAATCTTTATTTGTCTAGAGAGTCCTGCATGCATATGTTGATTTGCATTTACCAAGACTATAGCAATTAATTGTTCTTTACTATATTGATAGTGATACTAGAATGTAAGTCAATTGTACGTGTTTTGCTGATAATGCGTTACTTTTTGCTACAGCTAATGATAAAAGTTATGATTCTGTACTTGAAACCTTGTAACCTTTTTGGAAACTTCTGGTCAACTCATTGATTACCATTAAATCTAAAATGTTTATTTCTCCCAATGTTAATAGGAGAGTGGCTAAGGCTTAAAGCAGAAAATGTAGCATCCCTCTCACCTTTGACCTAGAAGCTTATCTTGGTGTCCCTCTGTTGCATGAAAGAGTTTCTAATAAGCACTATCAATTTATTTTGGTAAAGAGGCAGGAAAAATTATCTGGCATGAAGGCTAGCTCTGGATCAACCATACCTCTTTGTATTCATGTTTGGGATAAAATTAATAAGCTTATTAGGAATTTTTTGTTGGTGAGACACCAATAATTTGAAGAAAGTCCACCTGGTTAAATGAGAGATTGTTTCCAAACCTAAAAATGTTAGTGGGCTTGGATTTAATAAAGCTAATTTTGCTTTTTTGTGTAAACTCGATTGGAGGATTGATAATAAGAAAAAAAACCCATGTGGAGCCAACTTATTAGGAAGAAATATTTGAGTAACCACTATTTTCGATTTGGCCTCTGAATAAGAAAGCATCTCCTTTGTACAATCAAAAAAAAAAAAGGAAAAAGAAAACATCTCATGTGTGGAACAGCATTGTCCTCACAAGTGATATCATCATTAAGGGTATTGAATGGGTTGTTGGATTTATGGAAGATATCCACATGTGGCAAGGTTGCTGGTGTGGTGAGAAATCTTTAAAGGAGGCTTGTACAGGTCTTCATGAGAATATTGATAAGCTTGGTATGTACATTACTATTGAGAAGGTCTGGGATGTGGTTTTGAATGGTATCTTCACCCGGTGGATCTAGACCTTGCTACTAATGTTCTTTTACCTCAATTTTCTCAACAAAATGATACTCCTTGTCAGGTTGATAATGGGAATGGACAATTCAGCATCAAGTCAGCCTATAATCTAATCACCTTCTAAATTGACCAAGATCCTCCGACATGTAGCTGTCTTTGGAAGCTTCATCTCCATCATAAATTATGGCTTTGCCTTCACTTTAAGTTATTGACGGCATTGTGTGTCACAATAGTGCTTGCCCTAGATGCAATATGGAGGTTGAGGATCTTGATCATTTGCTTGTTAGTTGTTCACATAGTTTTGAGATATGGGCGCATTTTCCTAATCTTCAGGTATTGGATGCGTATGATTTTCATTGTTTAGATTGGATTACTAAGAATAGTAAAATAAAAGTTATGGACAACATTGGATGTCCATGGAATGTTAGGTTTATTGGGTTTTTATGGTTCTTTTGGATTGGCAGAAGTAGAAAAGTTCTTTTGTTAACATTGACCTCCCAGTTTCCATGACTGCTGGGAATATCAAGAATAATACATCTAAAATTTCTGAAGCCTTTAAATCTACAGTTAAGATGTCCCCAGCATGAAACTGATTAGTTGGATCTTTCCAGGTTGTGGTACGATGAAAATGAACACTGATGACAGTGCTCAAGGAAGCTCAAGCCAAGCAGGTTTCAGAGGGGTAAACCGAGAGGAATGAGGTCTATGAGTGTTGGAATTTTATGGGCTTCTCGAAGATTGTACCAGCCTAGAAGCATAACTTTTGGGGATTTGGACATGAAGTGCATGGTGTTGATCTAGAATCGAATCCTTAGATTGCAGCGACTCTCACAATGAACTCCAGAAAATTCCCCATACTCTCCAACAAGGAAATCGAGTAGCTGAATGTTTATAGCTAAAATGCATGGGAATCAAGCAGGAGACTTGGCTGGTGACGCTGATTAATTACTCTTCCCTTCGATCGAGGTTCTAGACAAGTTAGTCACAGATGTTCAAGAAACAAAAGTTATTGAGTGTTTTATTTGTAGCATGTTTTAAAATATGTTCTCAATCTTGCACTTTATCCTCAAAATTTTAAAAGATGGTCAAGATCAATATGGTACATCCATCCAAAAACTCATATGAAGATTTGAATCCTATTTTGTGGAAAAAAAAATACAATATGTTAATACCAAACCGAGTCTAAAATCCCAAATAAATGGGTCGATGAAACAAATGGTTCGTTTTGTTTCAATTAAAAAAAATGGTCTGCACAATTTCATCACTACATGTAAGTGGATGTCTAGATAAAGCCAAGGAAGAGCAAATGGTTCGTTTCGTTTCAAAGTAGAATTTCTTTTAATTGGAAGAACTCCACGTGCTTTGCACGTGCACATCTACTAGTTACAGAAAATGTATGAAAAACTAGAATGCAAGTAGAATTTACTCTCTTAATCCTCCTCATCGCTGATCAAAAAACAAATCCTCCCCGTTGTAATCCAGATTGAGGTCTATTTCCTTTCTCCTGTAATCTAGATTGAGGTTTATTTCCTTGCTCCTGTAATCTAGATTGAGCTCTATTTCCTTGCTCCGATAATCTAGATTGGGGAAAAAGTCTATTTCCTTGCTCCTTTTCTGAAAAAACCAGATAACTTTCTTAGAAAGCTGAAATAGAGGAAGAGATCCTAAGGGTTGATGTGATATTTTAATAGCAATTGTCCTAAATAAAGCATACACAGCAATTACTCTTTCGTTCGGAGAACGCTATGGTACGCCCCCTTAAAAAGGGGCATATGGTACACCCCTTATGTATGATTTTGGTTTTGTTACGTTTGATTATGGTATTGTTACGTTCAATATTATGGTTCTCGTTACTTTTGAGTTACAGTTAGTTTGGTCTCGCAATATTCCAACGTAACAACGACCAAACTAAAACGTAACTAGGCCACTGTGGATAGTGACAATTTTTTAAGACCAAGATCGACCAGACGTAACAATGGCCATAATCAAACGTAACAAAACCAAAACCAAACATAAAAGGTGTACTGTACAACCATTTTAAGGGGCTTGCCATAGATTTCTCCCTTTCTAAAACTCCAAGTCCGACCCATAAAGCAGTGATAAAGGGACACAAAGAGGATTTCAACTACAACAGTAAAAATACACACAGGAGAGGAGGAAATGTTTATTTTTTAATACAAAAAATTTAATCTCCAAACCTGGTCATCAGGTGTGTGGTTGCTTGTGTTGGAAGAGGACGGTGTCCTATCATTTAGCATCCAATTATAACGAGTTGGAGATAATCCCCACTTGCCCTCTGATTCTTGGGGTTCCATAAGTATAACAAACCCGTTTGTCAACCCAATGGCAAATTGGTTGGGCTTCTGCGGGTGTGCGGCAACGACTCTAGGGTACACAGCTTGGCTTCTGCAACATATTGCAAGGGAGGGTTCAGTACGCAAAAGATCGATAACATTCAACGTTTGGAGCGCTTGCAAATAGAACCAAAAATTAGTGGGGATAGTTTGGTCCGAGAGGTATGCAGTTCAAGGAGCATGTCAATTTATAAACAATGTGTTGAGAGAGAGAGAGAGAGAGAGAGAGAGAGAGAGAGAGAGAGAGAGAGAGAGAGAGAGCAGTGGTGGAGCCAAAATTTAAAGATGGGTGGTGAAATTAACATAATTTAAACACTAATAAATTAACCCAGTATACTATCTAACATACTTTTAGATATTTATTTTTTTCTCCACAAAATCAGTGCTAGGCCTATATTCGTAATACTAGAGAAATTCATATTTTACTCACAAATATAGCATAAATACTATAGGTACCACCAAAAAGGTATTGATAGTGTACAGATGGAGTGTGGGACTCACCTCGAGATCTCACATAAATAATCGAAGTCGTTCATTTTGTCTAAAATATTTTTTCAATGATACTTGTAAGAATGTAGCTCAATTAGATATCGATAAGCGGTTGATTTATTAATTTAATTTTTGGTCCCTAAATTCACAGGAATCAATAATTGAATGAATTGATCAAGTCCTTATCGATATCCGATTGAATAAATTTTTTTCTAAGGACCCTTAAAATATGTTTTAAGCACAATGAACTGCTCGGATTGTTTAATTATGTGGGATCCCAAGATCGGTTTCTTCCAAAAAAATAAAAAATCTTGTTCCTCTGAAAGTTCGGTGTCACATGACACCCACCTCTGAGAAAGAGACTAGCATTGTGATCTTTAATCCATTTCTCTATGCCCTTTGATCTGGAGCAAGGGCTATTAGGATGTGATAGAAAAGTGAAGCTGGAAGAAATATCATTGAAAGTGGGATTTGATAGAAAAGTTGAGGAGAGGGTCTTGATGATGCACTTACCCACTTAACATTGATGGGTACAAGTATATGGATGGCACAATATGGCATGCAAGTGTCAAGTTATATGCATCAAACACCCCAATATTTCCATCGCAAAAAGAAGTGTAAACAAGCTGACTGTCGGAGGAGTATACTGCAAAGGAAATAGGTGCAGGAAGGACATCTTGCGGAACCCACTGCAAGCAAAATAAACATCATTAGATTTAAAGTTTGTAACACGCAATCTAAATAGCAAAGAATGAGGTGTGATTCCTACCTGACGAATACGATCCATCTCGGAAGCATCATATATTGCTAACTGTGTTTCATGGGATACCAACAAACGGATTTGATCAGAGTGGAACTGCACTCTTGTGTCGCAATTACAAACCTTGCCAGCTGGCAGTTGTATTGAAACTGATTTCAAGTGCTCCCATGTATCTATTCTCCAAATACAAAGCTGCCAACACGTGTTATCTATTATTAGTATATAAAAGAGGAAAAGAGAAGGAAGAAAAAAGTGGAAACTGTGGGATAGTAGAGAGTCATTGGGCAACCCTTAAGCATTTGTTGATTTTTGTGGGACCCATTATGGGTCCTACAAAAAAGATTTAAACCGCAAGTTATTCTTAAGATATTTTTTATGGGTTCCTGAAAAAAATTAACTCAATCCGATATCAGTAGAGCTGTTTCACCCATAAAAAAAAATATTTTAAAAATAACTTGCGGATCAAATCATTTTTGTAGGATCCGTAATGAGTCCCACAAAAATATTTTTAAAAAATTAAACAAGGCCTTTTTACCCTGCATAGGCTTAAGGGTTGAACTTGAAATTGGGGAATGGCGTGAGACCGGTGCCGTTTGGGCGTTGTTAGTAGCTGCTACCCCTTGGGGACAATAGCCTCCAGATCCCAAAAATTCTAGCATACCATAAAATACATGTTTACAAAAAATTTTGCCCCACACAAACCAAGAAAGAATCTTCACACAAATCAGTAACATAAAAAAGTACCAAAAGGGAAATTAGGGAAACTAAAAGGTGCAAGTACCTGAGCATCAGCTGCTGATGAAACCAATATGTTAAGATTGGTGGAAAAAGCTAAGCCAGTTATGCGTTTTTCGTGACCTTTCAGTTCTGATTTCACCTATAGAAGGTAAGGTGTATCAATTGTTCATTGACGTGGTACAGTAAACGTATCTGATTGGAATTTGGAGTCACATGATTATAGAAATTAATTACCTCATCCACCCTATGATTGTATATGCGGATTGTGGAATCTTCCATTCCAATGGCTATGATATCATCGTCTCGAGGATAAAATTCCAAAAATGTTGAAGCTGGGGGAGGTGGCATAAACGTTCTCTCTAACTACATTCCAAAAAAAAAAATCTCAGCTTTACTCCTTCATAACGGCGGTACTCATTAAAAAAATCTCAACTATAATCCTTCAAAACGGCGGCACATACCCTGCCTGCCGGTGTGTAATATAATGAAACCTTTCCACCACAAGCTGAAATTACATACCGAGAGTAAACCTTTGAGAGTGCCATGCAGGGCACTGCTTCCTTGAGGTTGACACCTGTAACATCATTTGTCATAGCATGACGCTTGAATGGAAGAACTATGGTAGTGACCTTCAAAAACAACCTCACGGAATTTAGAAGTCTTTACTTAATTGAAATAGGTAAAGATGTAATTAAGTGAAACAACTCCAGACTTGAGATTACCTTCCCACTTGGCCAGTTCCACAGCGTCATGGTACCATTACTCCCAAGTGCTAAAACACCATCAACTTCCCATATGGACTTTGTATAGAGTAGTCGAGCAACCTAGATACAGATGTGTTAGTCAATCATCATTCAATAGGTGAATTTTGAAACCAAAAGTGTGAAGTGGAATTACCGAGACGCACCTTGTGCACCCCGTTAAGGGGCTGTTGAAGAATTTTTGCTCACTGGTGATAAAAATGCATAAATATGTTTATTTTGGTCAGAATTTTATTGAGCCTAGTTTACTTTGTTTTATTGAACTATATATTCTACTTTCTTACCAATTTAAGTAAATTTTCATTTACTCTGGCCTTCTGCGAACAATGTTAGCGAAAAATCAAATTATATACAAAAAGATATACAATTTTGGAGCACTTTTTGAATCCAGGACCCTCAAAAAATTGTGGAGCTGCCCCTCGCCCCGGATCTCAATCAGCACCCTTATGCTCTCTCATCCTGGCTTCTTTGGTCAACCTCTTATCGAACACCTTACCAAAGTCAATTCAGAACAAAAATAATCTTGTCTTGTCTCGTCCATTCCGAATCTTCACAACCTCGATCCACCGATTCAACTATTCTACCATCGCAGCTCTATCTGATCCTTTTTGCAAACTCAAGTTCGTCTCTCAACCTACCTTGAGTTTGATGGCCGGGGTGAAATTAGTATGTGTGATCGATATGCAAAACATTATTCCCCCTGGAAGGATATTGTTGTTTAATGTGATCAATATCCTCATCAGTCCTCACCATCCCCAATGATTTTTTCTATATCGTAGACACTCAAACAAACCAAGGCTGCCTCCCACCATCACTATCCCACCTATGAAGACGTTTTAAGTACATATAACGTATTCACTAAAATAATTTTTTAATTTCTTTTGCACCGTTCAAAAGGTCTCATCAAAATCTATCAAATAAGTTTTATATTTATTTTAGAAGCAGACATATTTTTCAACATTGAAACCTTGATGTCTAAACAAAGGAGGCGGATATCAAAACTTGCACTAGTTCTTGGAGGAAAGGTCAAGAAGACTAGGATCAATAGGGCCATCTGTGACCGTTCAAAAAAAATATTCGGGCCATATGTGCTCTGTGGCGCCTGCCTAGTCACATTTTGGATGTCTGAGTTTTTTTTTTTTTAGTTTGATTTGGGTAAAATGAAAAATGAATACCTGATGGGTCTGTATAGATTCTAATTAATAGATGTTTTTGTAGTTGGGATCTTTCTTGCTTCTTATGGGGGTATGCCCCTTTGATATTGTGTCCTCTGGTTTAGTAAAATCTTCATTTGCCCCCCCAAAAAAAAAAAACCAAATTTCACAAAAATTTATTTCAAAACACATACTTTTAAGCTTAAAAAAATTGCACATAGTTTCGTAGGGGACCAACTGTTGGAACTTAGTGTGTATTTGTAAAACAATGTGGTTTTCTCTAGTCCCACGTTGGATAGACACTAAACTTCTATCTACTTTAAATGGCTTTGCACACAAATGAGTTTGTGAATGAGGAACAAATGAGAGGTCTCGCGCGCTCAGGAAAATGGGCGGCAATTTGGAAAACTGATTCGGAAACTAGTTAACCGGGTGTGCGTCACGAGTTATTCGCGGGGGGGGGGGGGGGGGGGGGGGGGGGGGGGGGCACTTGATTTTGGAAACAAAAAATCAAATTGCTTTGATTTAGCACACGATTTTAATCCGAAAATCATTTCTTAATCCCGGATTTGCAAAAACGACGTGCGCGAGACGAGGCTCAAATCCCGGATTTGCAAAATCGACGTGCGCGAGCAATAGGTCGATTGTGTATTTTGTTTTCGGTTTTCTTCTGTTCAGAGAGAGCCGAGCAGAGGTGCTGAATTCTGGGCTGTTTTATCCTAGGGACGGCGGGACATTGACGAACTGCTTGCATAATCTGGGCAGAGCCGCGAAACGTCTTAAAGAAAGCGACCTAGTCTGCGACTCAACCCAGACATCGTTCTACAATTGGTATTCTATTTTTCAATAGCAGAATTTCGAGGTAATCCGTTCTTGTTTTTACAGCAGTTAATCCAACACCAACCAATTGGAAAGAAGGGAGTATATGTTTTCTAGGGAACGCACTTTTTGATAACATGGAGTTTGTATGATTCTTTTCCTTGTTTACCATTAAAGTCGGCTAAAAATTACAGCCTATGAAAGAAGAAGAGAAAAAAATGCAAGAAGAGGATATGTTGCCGAACTTCGTAGAGAAAAATGGGGTCCAGTCCAATATTGCTCCTCTTTCCATCATAAATATCTTTTGAAATCAAATCAATCGATACCTAATCAACACGACGTATGACATAGATAATGTTGCCAACGAGATCTATAAAAGGTTCTAATTATCCCTTTTTTGAATATATAGAAGGATCTGTGTCAAATAGAAATGAAGCTTGCATGTTTCTTTTTCGCTCTTTGCAGTTGTATTTACCTAAAATTGCAGTCCATGGGAGAAGACAAAATGCAAGTAAAGGATATGCTGTCATAGTGTGTAGAAAGAATTGGTCAAAGTATGGGCAAACGTACCTCTTGCAAACCTTGTGTGGTATTATTGAGATCACCCAACCATGCTATGCATGGAATATTTCTCAAACTCGTGCAACGTGTCACTTGGAGATTTTTCATTTTGGAGAATGAGCTGGTCGGACGTTCACTATCCCATAGGTCACTCACATTCTGCAACCCACTTAGTTCCATATACTCCAAGCCAGGAAAGGCAACCTGCAAAGCATTGTGATTTTGTTAATAATCAATTAGTTTCAAAATAACTCGTAATATTAAAAAGCTAGGAGACTTAATTAGTTGCTAAAATGTCTTTATAAAGCATTGACCGACTTCTTCTATTTACCTTTTTATTGAAGAGAGGCTGAGGTTGTAGTGGGTTATGGTAGTGGTCAGTTGATTTTGCCAGAGTAGTAGTATTCCCATTCACATTCACATTCGGGAAGAAACTCACAAGGTTTGGAAGATCAAGAAGTTTCAAACGTTCCAACTGAGGGAACTCAACTTCATCCACCGAACTTTCACCCAACCCATTCTCCTCTGCCACAATTCTTGACAACATCTCGCATCTCGATATCTCTAGCTTACGGAGTTCTGGGATGCTCTTCGTCATGGTAGGTGCGAACACATATCTCAAGCTGTTACAGTTGCGAATCTCTAGAGTCTGAATGTACTTGATGCCCAAGAGATCTCTCTTTGAAATGCAATTCAATTTGGGTAGATCACGCAATTGGACAAATTCCAGTGGAGATAAAATCTCTGGGTTTGGCTCATTAGAGTCCAACCCTTCCAATTCAAAGACTACCTCCAGTGAGTTGCAACTTTTTACGGTGAGTTCCTGAAGCTCTCGCATCATCGGAAGAAATTGTGATGGAATAACACAAAGCAGTTTGCCGCAGCCACGCAAGAAAATTTTGTTCAGTTTTGAGAATGACCCCACTAACAGTGGATGATGTCCTAGTCTTTCCAAATTCTCAAGTTTGTCGACATGGAGGACCTCCAGGTTAGGTAGTGAAACCTGCAAACAACTCATTTGGCCAGTGCATGCAGTTATAGTAGGAGTATTCAATTTAAAACAATTATTACTCCCACCGTTCTATATTGAAAGTCCCGCTTTCTCTCTCTTAACATTTTTCAAATCAAAAAATTAATTACTTTTGTGCATAATTTTTCGAAAATTATGGCACCGTATTAAAAATGTCGATTAGTACTTTAATTTGGTGCCAAAAAATTCAAAAAATTATACACAAAAGTAGCTGATTTTTTGATTTGAAAAATGACACGACTTTTCATGGTAGACTCTAAATATGGAATGGAGGGAGTATGTTTTTTCTTGGGGAGTTATTTTGACTTTTCATGGTAGACTATTAATATGGAATGGAGAGAGTATGTTTTTTTTTTTGGGAGATATTTTGTCACTCCCTTTTCCTCTAACGGTACTCCCTTTTGTGTCTCTATTAGGTAATTTGTTTTGTAAGTGAATGGGAGTCCGGTTAGAGAAAATTAAGGGAAGTGGCAAAATCAATTCCCTTTTATTTTCTATTTCTTTCTACGCTGAAGACCATCACAGCCGTTGAATTATACAAGTTTATCCAAAACAAGAAAGCATATGGAAGTATCAGATTATTATAGTGCCCTTTTTTTTTTTGGCTAATTCATAAATTGTGGCCCCGAAATTTAACACACTTGTTTGAGAATCTACCTTAAAAAATCATGGCTAAAACCCGAAAGTTTAACATCGCACATGCGCAAATGGAGAAGTAGCAAAAAAGAAATTAAGGTCTTGCTTAATTGTTAAAGTGTTTTTTTCCTTAATTGTTATGGTACTAAAAGGGAACCGATTCTAAATATCTGGTCTCCATCTGCTACTGTTTCGCATACACAATTTTTTAAGTAATTATTAGTGCAAAACCTATTGACATGCCTCCTTTTTTTGTATAGAGAAAAAAGGGATAATCATTATCTACTTCACGTATATGCGTGTGAATGCTGTTAGACAAAGGAACAATTTTATTATGTATATTTTCAACAAGCCCCTTCACGTGTAGCCAGACTTTTTTCCATATGCTGACCAAACACGTGTAAATATTTTTAACATTAGCTAGACTATGAGATTCAAATACATGGAGGATTTATTGTCTGTTCTGATACCATATTAGATTGTTAACAACAAACCCATCTAAAAGCTTAAGTTGTTAGAGATAGTGGCAACTTTATTATTTATACTCAACACTGCAAAGCCTTCACCGATGTGAGGGCCAAAATTAAGGAAATTAAGGTTCTACCACGTGCTACAAGCACTTAAGAGTAATACTGTCCAACCTAATTCGAATTCTCTTTTGCACTGTTGTTAACCCTAAAAAAAGTCTCTATTGCTTATATATCCATATTGCAACAGAAGATATGAAATAACGAAAAGAATAAAATATGAATAAAATATAATTAAAATAAGAGATGGGAAGGGAAATATAACGAAAAGAATAAAATATAATTAAAATAAGGGATGGGAAGGGAAATAGAAAGAGAAAAAATAGGCACATACCTTTTCGGGAAAAAGAGATAGGAAGCTGAAATTGTCATTTCGCATTGAATTGGAAGACAGATTACCGTTGTTGTGAAAGAGGAGGTTGACCTGTGGTATATCTTCGAGATATAGTTCTTCCAATTGAGGGAAATCAATCTGGTCGATCCCTCTGCAGAAACCCATTAGACTTGGTAGCCTCACAAGCTTCAAGACTTCCAACTTCGGGAACTCAATTCGGTTGGTTGCAGCATGCACATCTTCTTGTTGATCCTTCAAAAAAACTTCTTCCATCATACCACAGGAGCTTATGATGAGACATTTGAGTTGAGGAAGACATCCTACAATTGGTAGCTGGAAGAGATTACTCAATCTTCCACAATTTTGGACTCGGATAAAAGTTAGTTCCCCAAAGGAACGCGCTGGGACTGGGCCGCGGCATATCTCTCTTAAATTCAACAGCCCAAGGAGATCTAATTCCTTCAGGATAGGGAAAATAGCAGGAGCATGAGCAATAGGTCGATGGACCGGATTCATTGTATTGGCGAGACATTCTGGTGTATCACATCTTCTGATTTTCAGTAACTTCAATTGTTGGAGTCCATCAACCCCATCCCGGCGTAGTAACGCTTGCACCAAATCATTGCATCCTTTCCCCTCAAGAAATAGGCAATCACTACTCCTTAACAACAAATCAATTCCTCCGCGATTTGAAGGGATCGGAATCAACGATCTGACCATAAACACCCTTTTGCATTTACGGAATAAGTTATCCATCTCCTTGTACCAATCCCGGATGTCATCTTCCATCTCCTTGTACCAATCCCGGATGTCATCATTGCTATCATCATCCATCTCCTTGTACCAATTCTGGACTATAATAACCTTGTATATTTTAAGTTTGCTAAATATTGGGACTTTTGGAATAAGTACATCGCTTCTTATAACGATCTCTAAGGTATTTAAATTGGACAAGAACTCCAACTCTCGTAGGTTTGCGTTTCTTCCTTCTTCTTCCTTGCCTTCTCCTTCCCAATCCTTAATATTAAAATTGCGGCCAACGTATAGTTCTTGTAAATCAACCACGCCACCAACGTATAGCTCTTCTAAATCAACCAGGCGTGATATGACATTTGGTGGTATTCTCTTTAGAAAATCATTGCCTGTCAAGTCTAACAACCTTAAGTTAACGAGTTCCCCTATTTCTTCTGGTAGCTCCTGCATTCGTGAATTGCGAAAGCTGAGAGATTTCAAACTAAAGAGCCCTCCAAATTCAGATACATTATCCAACTTGCCAAGGAAAAATGAAAGGGACAATGTGTGAAGGTTCCTCAATGAGGACGGAAGTGACAAAATGCCATTAAAATGATTGAGTACCAAAACTTTGAGTTTCCCCATCCCCTCAAAAAATTGACACGGTAGTTCCTTAAGCTCCTTGCAATCTAACAGTAAAAACTCAAGATTTGGGCATGTCAATCCTCTCGAAAGCTCTGTAATTTTCCTCGATATCAACGAGATGCAAGTATAATGCTCATACGTGTCCTTCTTTGGCCACTCAGATACTTCACCATGGATTACTAGAGCAAATTTATTTTTAGATGCAATAGATATGCCCATATCGCGCACTACGTCATGAACTTTTACACAATCTTCTTTATCTTTACCGTCTAGCAATAAATAACGGCTCTTTAGATCATCAACAATAAGAAAAACTTGAGGCCTTACTTTTTCCATTTCAAGTATTCCGTCAAAAAGTGATAGCCCCAATCCATATTTGGCCAAATCTTCAATACGAATATCTTCATCCTCCCTAAATAAGCATCAAAGCAAAAATAGACGCTTAGCTTGCTCCTCTTCTAAATATTCGTAGCTTAGCGCTAGACGTGAAGACAAATCCTTATCCGCAGGAATACTTCCTGCACAAATTAGCCGATCAAGCATCCCTTTCCATATATCGTTAGTGTAAATTTTCCCACTTTTTTTCGAAAGTACACTACCAATAAGTACAAGAGCAAGTGGTAAACATCCACATTTATCCACAATTTGTTTGGCTATCAGCTGCAAATCCGGAGCATCAGCCGAATCACCGGCTTTCTCCCTGAATAGTTGCCATGCTTCGTCTTTTGACAAGATTTCAAGAGGGATCTCCTTTTTAGTTCGTAGATCATGCCATAGATCTTGAGTCCGCGACGTGTAAAGCACTTTGAAATTCTTATCAGCACCTTCCAAAGGGATTCCCATGGCCTTTAGGTCAAATTCTGCCCAAATGTCATCCAGTATAACAAGGACTTTCTTGTTATCCTGTAAAAGTCTCTTACGTAGGAGATCAGCTCTCGCTATTGGGCTCTCCAGGTCACGAAGATTTTTCAAACCAAGCGTGTCTGCAATGCAAGCCTGAACATTGGTTAGGTTTGGCTCTTGGCTAACGACGGCTATTGCAACTTCGTGAAAGTGATTATCTTCTTTTGCTCTTTTTGCAACTTCATTCACCATAGTTGTCTTGCCCACACCTCCCATCCCGCAAACCCCAATCAAGTTGATCTCATCATGCTTCAGAGCCTTAATGATTTCTTCCATAATAAGTCTTCGAGACTCAAACCCCGTAAAATCTCTGTTAGTGATGATCTCCAAGCATGGAGGAGGTGGGCTGTAAGATGACTGAGTATATTGAACGCCATTAGCCTTGAGATCAACGACAACCTTGGTCTTCTTCACGGCTTTCCTACTCAGTGAGTAACGCAGTTTGAGATTGGGGCACCACCCATTTAAACACCCTTCCTTGACTTTGGCCTTGTCTTGGATAATTCCCTCGACCTCAGTTGTGACCTCATTCGCACGAGTCAGCCAAGCCTCAACATTAGGTCCAATGACCCTGACCTTTCTACGGTTTTCATCCGCTCCCATTTGAACCCCTTGTCTTGTTGTTTCCAAATCTTTCAATTGGGTTTCAAGCTCCGTGATGTTGCTAGTGAAGCAGCACAAGTAGATAAATTGGCGCTTGATTGGATCGACCAAGTAATCTACGATTTTCCCCAAAAAAGGGGCCCCAATTTTCACCACTTCAACCATCTCTCACTTCTTTCGATATTTTTCTCACTTTTTTGATGTTTCTCCTTTGGTAATGAAAAGAAACAACAATAAAAAAGAATAAAAGATGGAAAGACAAAGACACAGCAAGAATGAAAGAAAATAGCAGTGCAAGCTCAAAATGAAAGCGAAGGTACAGGAATCGAACAGGAGGAGGAAAACTAGTTAGGGAAGAAAGCAAACTGAAGAAGAAATTAAAGCAAGATTAATATATAACCAAATTAAAGACAGCAACAATGAAAGCAAATAGCAGACATGAATACAACCCTACAATTAGACGGTGGAACAGAGAGCCTCAGGGAGAGAGAGAGAGAGAGAGAGAGAGAGAGAGAGAGAGAGAGAGAGAGAGAGAGAGAGAGAGAGAGAGAGAGAGAGAGAGAGAGGGTGTGTGTGGGTGTGGGAGAGAGTTGAGTAACTTCAACCCAATCAAGATCAGCACAGAGAGAGAGAGAGAGAGAGAGAGGATTCTACCAGAGAGAGTAGAGACTTTTAGCTTAATGAATGATGAGCAGTGACTCCAATAGACAGAGTAGCTTCAACCCGACCAATGACGAGCGCTAATATTGTGAATTCGCACCAGATGAACCTTCCCCTCCCCCTCAATGATCAGCTGCCAATTATATGGAGTATAATATTTGTTTTTTAAAAATAATTTTCACACTTTTTTTATTTTCATCCACTTAAATTTAAGATATTATTTTTGAATGTGTAAAAAAAATATTGAATATAAAGAAAGATAATAAATTCAAGTAAATAAAGACAAGAAAAGAAATGTGAATTTATTAAGGAGAGTGATTTTGCCACTCACTTTTTTGTTAACGCTACTTCTCTTTGTGTCTTGATTAGATGATTTATTTTGTAAGAGAAAGGAAGTGGCATTAACAACAAATGAAGTGGCAAAATCAATTCCCTTTATTAAAATGCAAATTGCAGTTGATTTGATAGACGTAACACATTTCACAACAGAGTTTACTGTGCAATAAATACTTTATGCTCATAAAGAAAAGTCTCACCAATATGT
This sequence comes from Rhododendron simsii, assembly GCA_014282245.1. Classification (NCBI taxonomy): domain Eukaryota; kingdom Viridiplantae; phylum Streptophyta; class Magnoliopsida; order Ericales; family Ericaceae; genus Rhododendron; species Rhododendron simsii. The sequence continues at coordinate 16,499,415 of CM024955.1, forward strand.
TCCTGCCGTTCCAAGAAAAAAATGTAAAATCACATGCATTAAACAAAATGGTTCGATTAATATTTTCCTATATACTAATTTTTCTTTGATCTCCTATTTCCCTATATGCATTAAACAAAAGGAAAACATACAAGTAATACAATTTTTGCAAACCAGACAAATACTTGTCTACAAGATACTTGGCGCTTGATTGGATCGACCAAGTAATCTATGATTTTCCCCAAACAAGGGACCCCAATTTTCACTACTTCAACCATCACTCACTTCTTTTGATCACCTTTTTATTTTTTTAGAATTTTGATGTTTCTCCTTTGGTAATGATAAGAAACAAAAATAAAAAGAATAAAAGATGGAAAGACAAACGACAGCAAGAACGAAAGCAAATGGCACTGCAAGCTCAAAATGAAAGGGAAGGGTACAGGAATCGAACAGGATTAATAAAATTAGTTAGGGAAGAAAGCAAACTAAAGAAGAAAGCAAGATTAATGACCAAATCAAAGACAGCAACAATGAAAGCAAATAGCAGACATGAATACAACAGAGAGCTTCAGGGGGAGAGAGAGAGAGAGAGAGTTCACCAAAGGCACAGGGAAATACCGAAGCAAGGAAAATGAGAAGTCAATACAGTTGAGTAGCTTCAACCCAATCGAGATCAGCACAGAGAGAGAGAGAGAGAGAGAGAGAGAGAGAGTGAGGAATCGGGTAGCTAAAGAAAAAGGTTAGGCTTTAGCACAATCAGGCTGAACTCGCCGGTGGTTCGATCAATATTTTCCTATGGAGTACTGATTTTTCTCTAATCTCCTCTTTTCGTATAGTACTTGTCTACAAGATACTTGCCACTTGCATATTTCATTTAAAGTTTCCATCATCTGCCGGCCAAATTGGCCAATTGCCAAGTGTGAACAGAATCAGTACGAGCGTGCTTTTCCATCCTCTGACTGTGCTCTCAACTTTTCTTTATTCTTTCCACTCCACCGAACCAATCCCTCGTTGGTAGCTAATTACTCTCTCCGCTCTAAATTGACGGTCCACCATAAAAAGTCGTGCCATTTTTTAAATCAAAAAATCAATTACTTCTGTGTATAATTTTTTGAAAATTTTCGCACCAAATTAAAGTACTAATCAAGATCTTTAATACGGTGCGAAAAAATTTGAAAAATAATGCACCGAAAGAGTTGATTTTTTGATTTAAAAAATGGTATGAGAGAGGTAGTAGAATTCTCAATATGGAACAGAGGGAATACTTTCTATATAAAGGCTCATTTTAACAAGTTGATTATCTACTTTTCTTTTCATTCCAATAAGCTCATTTTCTCTCTGTCTCAATTTGTTTGTCCCTCATTGCATTCATTCTAACTGGACAAAAATTGGATAACATTTTTTAATTGATAAATTTTTCATACGCAATACAAGTGATGTAATTTGATGGATCTCAATTAATTTTTATCAACCAAAGCTTTTAAAAACACGTAATTTATAAATCAAACGATTTAATTAACTTAAAAGAGGCACGAACTCCCCAAATAGACTAATAAATTGGGACGGACAGAGTAGTATTTTATTACCTTTTGGTAGAGCATATTTTGCTCAACAAAATTTCCACTTGCAGACAGCTTCTAGCTTAATGGTATCGGCCAAAGGCTCCCTTAGGCTGTGGGATACACCCTTGTGGGTGGGTGTGACCACAGGGGATAAAACCCCTGGGTCTCTTCTCCTTTTGTTGACTGCCTTAGGCAGTGGAGTGCGTGTGTTGGACAGGGAGAGGCAAAGAGAGTGAGCCAGTTGTGGCTTCCCCATCCAGGGGAGCGGGTTTGCTCGGAGATGCCCAGAGAGACTGTCTGAGAGCCACCAGAGTGAGGGAGTGAGAGAGAGGAGTGGGAAAGCCGGTTTGTGGCTATCCCGGTGAGGTTTTTTCAGTTGTATATGTGTAGATATATACAAGGAGTTTTTCCTTGAATATCTCTCGTGTTTGTGCTTGGTTTATTTCGTGCTTGTGCTTGGAGGTGTGAATCGGGGTCGGGGTCTCGACCCAACAGTGGTATCAGAGCTGGAGTTGTTGGTTCGGGGTCACCGGAGAAGCACAGCACGTCAGAAGAAAGCAAGGAGCATGGCCTTTGCTGGGTTCATTTTTGAGCAGTCTAAAAACTCAATCGGACTAGTAAGGGTTGTGCACCTCACTAAGACGAGTCTATAGAAAGTGACGGGGACGAATTTTGTCACCAGATGAAAGGCTCGGGAGCCATTCGATCGCAGCGGGCGGAGCCGGCGATGGGCAGAGAGGCTGTTTTGAAAAGCCCGAGTTTTTGGATGATCGAAGATGAGTTTTGAGCACTGGGTTGTGTTCACCTCGAGGGGACGATCACGGATTGCGGTAGCACGTTGCCGGAGTAGCTCGGAGGTGGCGACAATGGTCGGTCAAAGGCGGCAGAATGGCGGCGAGTACGGTTTTGAAAAGCCCGAGGCAGTGGTTGCTCGGATTGAAGTTTGGAGCACAGGGTCGGATGAGGCTTGAAGAGATGATCACAACGGTGGTCGGAACGTCGCCGAAGGTGGCCGGAGGATCGCGCATGAGCCGGTCAAAGGTGGGGCGTGCGGAGCGCGACATATCTAGGCGCGCGAGTGGCTGGCACGCGGGAGGCACACGCTGGCACACGCCAGTCAGCCGGTCAACGCTGGCTGGGACGCCACGTCATATGCCACATGGCAGCCACCTCATCGCCACGTGGCAGTGCCACGTTAGCAGGAAGGGTCCCATTTTGGTGCCGCGTCAGTGGTCAACTGTCCACGTCAGCTGGTCAATGATGACGTGGCTGGTCAACGGTCAATGGGTCAACTGCCGGGTCAGATTTGGTTTTTGCGATTTCGGGGCCGTTCGGACTCCGTTTTTCGCGTATGAGTAGTCGATTTTGACTATCTCGACATTCCGGACGCAACCGCGCTCTCCATTTTCAGATTGGAGGCTCCTAGGCTGGTGCGATTGCTTAGTGGAGCAGAAAACGCTTGTTTGGAGGCGGTTTGGGTTGCGTGGAGGCTTGGCTTGTAAGCAAGGATACATTACATTTGAGCGGGTTTGTTCATTTGGTAATGACACAGGCGCTTACGGCTTGTTGCAGTAAGGACAGTCGGTGATGATCTGTTACGGAACTGGTAGGCAAGAATACATTACATTTGGGTAGGGGTGTAATCGAACTGAACCGAACCGAACATTGACATATTTGAGCTCGGCTGGATCGGAATTCGACTGGCTCGAGCTCGGCTTGAGCTCGAATCGAGCCGAAATATCTGGGCTCGAGCTCGGCTTGCTGAACATGTACAAAGCTCGAGCTCGGCTCGTTAGTATTCGGTCTGGGATAAACGAGCCGACTCGGCTCGGCTCGGCTCGGCTCGAACTCGAGCTCGAATTCGTCTAACAGTTCAGCCTTATTGAAAATTTGGTTAATTCCACCATTTTTATCACAAAAACTAGCTAATTTCATCATTTTTTTTTAGAAGAAAAAAAAAAAAAACATGCTAATTCAATCATTCCAAACAAGGTTCATTCATTCCAAAGGCTGATTCCATCATCTTTATCACAAAATCAGTAGCTACTAGCTACCCTACCAGTACCACTACCAGCCTAATTCCATATAGTTAAGTCCCATTGTTCATTACTACAACAGTCTCACAAAATACTGCCATTAAAGAGGTAAATTATAGAGATCAAAGTTCTTCAAACAACTTAACCAAAACGATAACAACCAAGTCTGACTTCCTAACATTTACACCACACCGCAAAGTAGATATTTATAACAAAAAGGCCAAATGCCGAATGTGTTGAGTAGATAATGCGCCAAACACCAACATGCAAAACACCAACTTGTTCCTGAGGTTAAAAAAAAAGTGATACAATCGTTAGTGGCCACTATTTAGAGCTATGAAAGAACCTCTGCCTTAGTGCATTTCGGTGTCAGATGGATCTATTATTACAAGAATTAAACAAGAATTACTAGAAAAATTCTCAAAGTCCCAACTGCCTGACATTGCAGAATCACACCAAAATGCAATAAGCAAGAATTAAACAAGAATTGCTAATCAAACTGCTTGATTCACGGGTCAGAGCATGACATTGCAGAATCACTAATCTGGTCAGTCAAACACATCCCAAAACACTAGGGGCAACACCAATATACAAATACACAACCACAAACATATCATTCATACATGATACTTGGAATTCGCAGTCCAAAAAATGCAGCCAATAGTGGGATAAACATATGCAACACTAGACTAATTTGAAATAAAATAAGAACGTACAACAAAGTAATGCTACACTTACTAGTTACCACTTACCAGCTACCATGTACCCTTTCCAGTCACACACACCACATTACTCCATTAAGGCAGAATGAACTCTTTGTGAGATGGCTCTTTGGTCTATCAAAAAAAACAACAAAAATGTCATCTCAATATATATATGTAACTGACACAAGTGGATACGAAAACATAAATAAACAGATTTCACTTACATCGGATCCCTTTTTAAGTCCATGCAGTGCACGTACATAATCACCTCCACAAAGTAACATTTCAACAGTTTCTGTTGCCAATGATGCACGATATGGATCAATGACTCTACCTCCCACACTAAATGTGGACTCCGAGGCCACCGAGGTAATAGGATTGGACAATATATCACATGCCATCTTGGATAATATGTGGTACTTGAGAGTATTTGCTTTCCACCACTCCAATGCATCAAAATTGGAATCCAAAACTTCTTCACCTTGTGCTTGTGAAGCACATATATACACACTTTCTTCAAGATAGATATCCAAATCAGATTTTACCCGCTGAATGGTATCGGCTTTCCTAACAAAAGACTCATATTTGGATTTACCCGTGATAACTCTTTTCCCTAGTGAAGCACTACTAAGAGAGCAAACTTCTGTACTACTTTGATGCGTAAGTTGTTTAGTGTACACTTGGGAATGCATAGCAACATACTCATCATAAAGATCGTATAGAGAATTACGAACCTTAGCAATGTTTTCGTCCGATTTGTCACCATATATCTCTGGAAAACAAAAACCAATCAGCACCAATTTGTATTTAGGATCCAGTGCTGCACCGAGAGCCATCACTAGATTACACTCACTCCAATACTTATCAAATTTCGCCTTCATCCTTGCAGCCATTAAGCTAAGATAATCCAATTCACTCACTGAATTCTTATCCAAGATTTCTTTTACTCTCCAAAACTCAGTGAGAAACAAATTGGAAGTTGGATATTCACACCCGGAGATTATATTTGTCACATCATTGAAAATTTCGAAAAATTGACACACATTCTCAACTTGCTCCCAATCTTCTTCGGTAGGCACATACGCAAAACCCACATCCCTTTCACTGTACCTAGGGAAGACATCTTTGAACTCCAAGGCAGCTGACAACATAAAATAAGTTGAATTCCATGATAAGCGCCCAAGATTGCACATGCTTGGGTGCTTAAATCCTCATAAGTGTGACGTTTTTATGTCTTTTTAATCCTAATTTCAAATGTTGCACGTAAGGTGTTCTGTCGAGTGTTTCAAGTCATTCTTGCTAATAAGGCAGTTTTGTATGCCAATGGATACTCCGGAACCTATCCAAGACCTCAAGGTCCGCCGGCACGCATTTCAACGATGGACGGTCTTTGACGTCAAAGAATGGGAAGCACCTTGAGTCCCTTGGTGGTCAAGTTGGCTAGAATTGAACCAAAGTATGCCAAGCGAGCCAAATGCTCAAGGATGATCATTGAGATCGACGAAGCACTCAAGGTCATGGAGAGTATTCCCCGCCAAGTTCTAGAGCCACAAGACGAAGTGCTGGATGAAGTCTAAGAGGCGACGAGGAGTTCAAAGCAGCCCAGAAGGCTGGTTCAAGATTTTTGTAGAAACGTTATCGATAACTTAAGAAATGTTATCGATAACGTTTCCTTTCGTTCCCTCAAGCTTACCAAAAGTCCTATCGTTATCGATAACTTGAGTGAAGTTATCGATACCCTTGCACTATCTTTGGCCAGAATTTGTCCAGAGGCAAGGAGAGCGATAACATTGTAGTAATGTTATCGATAACGTTTTGTCCTGGGTGGCCATTTTAGTAATGTTATCGATAACAAATTCACTGTTATCGATAACGTTTTGTCCGGGAAGATATTTTTCTTGCTTTTTCAGACTTTCCATTTATGGAAACTTTCTTTTTATAGGCTACTTTTTGGGGTTTTTCCTGACATTTGAGGAGAGAGAAAGTCTTTTGTGTATATATAGGGCCACCTCTCTCCCTCTTTTAGAGCTAGCTATTTACTTACTTAGGTTTTTCTCCATTAATGTCTTCCTAAGCTTTTCAAGTGTAATTTCCATTAAACTCAAGTAAGTTCTTCGTGTTCTTTGTTTTCTCATTTATTAAAGTTGATCGTGTGATTTGGATCTTTATTAATCTTAAGTTTATTTTCATTTCTATCGGTTAAAAATGTTGGTTAAATTTAGCATGTCTTGTAGTCTTTCAAATATGTGTGAGTAGTCGATTAGGCTTGGCTTCGGGGTGATTAACGCTCCGAGATTTATGTTTATCTTGTCTTTCTCAACTCTCGACTTAAAGTTTGATGAGGAAAATGAGCATTGTTCGGCCTTTATGTAACTAAACTAACCGATGTTAATCTCCGGTGATCATGTGCTCGCTCACATGGTTCCGTGAGCGATGTCTCGGTTTGTGTTTGCCAAAAGAATGAAAGAACTCACTCATTTTCCATGTCACACTTCTAGTCTTTATTGGTTTCACTGCTAAATCTTTCGGTTGATAGCCTAAGTCGTGCGATTCAACCGAGTTTCCCTTGAGAAAGTTTGGATAACTTAAATCCCGGGCGTTAGTCATTCCAACGCCTTGCCGCTTGTCTTAATTTAGTAAAAACTCATTTTCTAGTCTTTTCATTCGAGCAATTTTCACCTTAAAGCAAAACCAAAAGTTGGCCGTCTAAACGCCACAACCCTTTCACTAAAAATCCTGGCAAGCTATAAGGAATCATCTCTGTGGGTACGATCCCGAACTTTTCGGGATTTATGCTGACAACGACTTAGCCCCACGCTCGGGGTAAATCAACCTTTTCAACGGTTAGGTTGTGGTCAAAGCAATCCATCATGTAGGACAATCTAAGATTAGTTTCCTCGATGGCAATTTCAACTGCTTAGCAATGTAACTAAATTGAATTAGACGTGCTTCAGAATGTATTAAATACTTAACACCATCCCTAACACAATCAGTGATCCCTTTAATCTCAACAAGTCCATCTTGCACCATCAAATTAAGGATGTGTGCACAGCACCGCACATGAAAAAGTTTACCATCTAAAAGTAATTTTTTCTTCAACAAATGGAATGTGGATTTCAATTTTTTCACAGCAACATCATTATATGACGCATTATCTTCCGTGATAGTAGCCACCTTATTCTAAATCTCCCAATCAACCAAACATTTATAAAGAGCATCGGAAATAATTACCCCGTTATGTGGAGGTGGCACATTGCAAAAGCTGAGCACGCGCTTTTGTAGGTTCCAAAATTCATCAACATAATGGCCAATCACGACCATATATTGGGTCCTTTGGCCCGGGTGACTTCCACAAGTCCGTGTTAATGCTAATCCTGCCAACATGTTTCAATGATGTCTTCAACTTCTTCTTTTGTACTTGGTAAGTTGATATACAATCATTTTTTGCAGTGGCACGACTTATCTTTTGCCAATGAGGAGTGGCCGTCCTCATGAACTTGTTAAACAAAATATGCTCCATATGCATAAATGGACACTCATGGTAAAGTATCATTTGGGAAGCGGCGTCTCTTACTTTCGCATGGTCATAAGTGAAGGTTGTAAGGTTTCCACTCTCTGATCCACCTGCCTCAAATGATAAAGTCTTTTGCCTTTTCTCTGGAACTCCAATTTTAAGTCGACGTTGAATACACTTGTCTATGTGTCTAAGAAGATGAGTAGTACACCCGGATGATTGGATGGCAAAATGATCCTTGCAGAATTTACATTGATACTTCTTGGTTCCATCGGGAAGAGTTACCTCTGGAAAATCCTTCCAAACAGTTGATGTTTTCTTTCTCTTCTTTTCAAATGGGTTCGGCTCTTCTTCCTCAACAACATCAATTACTTTATCATTGGCCTCTATGTCCACCCTAACACCCACCTCATTAGCATCTTCATTTGCATTAGCCATAATCGGACTAGTTGATGAATCCTCAAATGATGAAAATTGTGTGCCCGAATCTGGTAACGGCGAAGTGAGATGACATTGTCTATCAGACATATCTACAACAACAAAAGTATCCAATAATTAATCGACTATATGCAATTAACAACTCAAAAGAAACATAGTAAAACTTTAAAAAATAAGTTGTAATGGAGAATGAGTAGAGGAAATAACTAACCACACCAAAGTGGATCAAAGAGAGAAGATGATCTCCCAATCCCAATCTTCACCAAAACAGATATGATGTTAAACCATATTACAAGTTAGTGAGTAACACTATTGAACCAACAAGAAAAGTCCAAAAAAAAAAACCCAAAATACCTTCCACAACTTCCTGGTGAATGGTAACTGGTAAGTTAATTTTACTAACCAGAAAAATGGTACTAAATAACATCCACAACTTAGATGGGAAAACCCCAGAGCTGAAATCGTAAGAGGACGGCGTCGGGGTGATGCATAACTAAAAACATTAGTATCCATTTAACAAAAAAATGTTACTAAGTATCCATTCAACAAGCCATGGTCCTCTCGATTCTCAAGAAAAAAATAGGAAAAAACATTTCGAAGGATATATAACAACAAATGCGTCGAAAAAAGAAATTGAACGCCACGGAAACCAGACCAGGAAACAAACTAATCAGAACCCTAATACCACCACCCAACTAACTGTGTCTGTGTGTGTGACTGTGAGAGAGAGAGAGAGAGAGAGAGAGAGAGAGAGAGAGAGAGAGAGAGAGATTACTACTGGGCGAAGGCCGAAGGGAAAGTGGACGGCGTCGCTGGATCTGGAAAGTGGACGGCGTCGGTGGATTTGGAAAGTGGATGCCGTCGATCAGTGAGATATGTGGCCGGCGGGATGGCGTCGGTGCGACGATGACTCAGTGGGTAGTCGCCCCTCTCTCTCTCTCTCTCTATGTTACGGCTCCTTTTGAATTTGGATTCTGGAAGGACGGCAGAAGTGAAAAGGTGAAACCTTAAAGACTAAGTTAAAAAGTAAAAAGTAAAAACTAAAAAGTGTGTGTGTGTGTGTGCGAATATATATATATATATCTCGAGCCGAGCCGAGCCTATATATTTCGAGCCGAGACGAACTTGTTTGCGAACCTATTCGAGCCGAGCCCTGGTAGTTTCGAGCTCGGCTCGTTTGATAAACGAGCCGAAAAATTGAGCTCGAGCTCGCTCAATAAGCCTTCGAACCGAGCCCTTACCGAGTCGAACCGAGCCGAACTCGTGAGCTGCTCAGCTCATTTACAGCCCTACATTCGGGCTAAGTTGCTCATCTGGTAATGACACATGCGCTTATTGGAGTGATAGATCAATTCCGATGGAGATCCTAGATGCTGGGGAAAGCCGGGAATGGATGAGTGGCAGGGAGAAGACCCGGGGAGAGCTGACGAGAGTGCAAAGAGTTGACGAAAAGTGGCAGAAAGAACGATTGACGGAGCAGACTTGTAGAGATCGGAGGTTGATCAGTGCAAACATGCGCGAAACTAGTGAGTAAGGATACACTCGGGTTGGTAGTGACACAGGTGCTCACTAGGGCAATGGTTTGCAGAGATGATTGACAGTGATCGGAGATAGTCTGGTTCAATCGGGTTCGAAGTCCTATTATCCGGAGATGCAGTTTGTGATTTGGGCTGCAGGATGAGCTGATCGGATGTGACTTCCGGTCTAACGGATGATGGGCAATCTATACGGGCTTGTGGAGCGTACAGACAGATGGAGCTGATGTTTGGTACGGAACAAGCAGTATGAGTTTATCGACAATGAACAGGATGAGCAGCAGTTGCGGACACACATGGGATAGGCACGGAGTACGAGGAGCTGAGACGTACGAATGTGTGTGCCTCGATACCAATCAGGAGGTGTGCGGGATACTGGCCGGGTGATGATTGCTACTGCTTGCTGGGGTGTTCATTGGAGCTCTGGACAGGGGGATTGAGATGGAGACGCGATGACGCATCGCAGGATTCTCTTCCTTCTGGGTTTTGGTGACGGGATCCTCTCTAGGATATGTGGCCACATGAGTTAAAGAGATGGAGTCACGGATTGTGTCTGGTGATTGGGCACGGTGCGTTCAAGGTTCAGCCACGGAAGATCTGGTCTTATAAGGAGACACTCATTCGAGTAGTGTATCGCGGTTTGGGGTACGGATGAGCTCGAGTTTGGCAGTGACACATGCGCTTGACTAGAGGGGCAGAACGCGGATTACAGCATCCAGGGGGTGATGCGGGCGCTCAGGCAGCAGAGGAGTGCGGATAGAAATGGACTTTGCTGCGGACATCTCAGGATTGAGATGTGAAGCATCCGGGTTTGGATGCGGAGAACTCGGTTGAGGGGGTGCGATGTATCGGTGGTGTTGCCGATAGAGCCACGGATATCTAGACAAGTTCTTAGCCTCCTTACAAGTGATGTGTGAGATTATCCGGCGAGTGGAACCTCTGGTGTGAGCAGGGGGTAGCTGTGGCGCTAGAGTGGCGGATTGAGCCAGACAGCGCTGCGGATTCAGCGATTACCCCACTCGGGTGTAGGGGGTGATTGTTGGGATACTCCCTTGTGGGTGGGTGTGATCACAGGGGATAAAACCCCTGGGTCTCTTTTCCTTTTGTTGACTGCCTTAGGCAGTGGAGTGCGTGTGTGCTGGACAATGAGAGGCAGAGAGAGTGAGCCAGTTGTGGCTCCCCCGTCCAGGGGAGCGGGGACGCAGGGTTGCTCGGAGATGCCCGAAGAGACTGTCGGAGAGCCACCGGAGTGAGGGAGTGAGAGAGAGGAGTGGGAAAGCCGGTTTGTGGCTATCCCGGTGACGTTTTTTCAGTTGTATATGTGTAAATATATACAAGGAGTTTTTCCTCGGATATCTCTCGTGTTTGTGCTTGGTTTATTTTCGTGCTTGTGCTTGGAGGTGTGAATCGGGGTCGGGGTCTCGACCTAACATAGGCCAGGGTTCAAGTTATAAGTGGCGTTTTGGGTGTACGTGATGCGCGGCACGTGCCACTTCACCTTCTTTGTACAGAAACTCATAACGTTTATTATGAAGTTCATAACATTCGTATAAAAATTCATAACAATCTTTAAAAGTTCAAAGCAAGAAGACAAAAACTCATAATGTACAAAAGTTATGAAATCAAAATAAATGTTATGGATTGCTATTTACAATATTTATGAATTCAAGGCCAATGTAATGAAATGTTTACCAAAATCTTATGCTTATATTCAATGGAATTCAAGGGGTGAGTATTGTACACACAGAACAGGGTTGTGTTAGTAACTTTTTCACTACCGAGGGAAGTTTCCTTACTAAGACCTCAAACAGAAAATATCTATCAAAGAAAACTTATCACCATGAGTAGGGGTGGAAAAACCGAATCTTTGGAAAAGGAATATATATCAACAAGAATCACCATTATTATGATATGAAAGTTCTCCACTAAGAAAAGTTTGCCCAGCCTTGTTTCATTTGTCACATCCCACCACATTATGTTGGCCAAAGACCGAACATCAATCAATAATGAAGGTTTGGTTTCTACTTAATTCTATGAAGCTTGCACCTTTTTAAGGGCTTCATATACTAAAGTCCTATTGAACAAACCTGGTATTGAGATCTTCCAGTTTGTCTTTGTTATTGAGTGCTGATTCATCTTGTCTTGGTAGTCTGCTTTTATTTTACTTTTTGCCAGAAGCTCTTGGCCGGACCATTTACTATTTCTTGAATCTTGCCTTTGTAAAGTTTTCAGGGCTTGTGTGATAATTCCCAAGTGGAAAAAGTTAGTTCGGCCCAATCGCCCTGCTAATTTGGGGGACTACTCTTCTTCTTCTTCTTCTTGCTCTGTTTGCTAGCGTCTTCAACTTTTCTTGCTTCCATTTCTTCATTTTTCCTCGATGAGAAACTTCACCAGTCCTTATAGTGCAGTCCCAGGGACCTCGCTCTTCAACAGCTGCTCCCCAACCTCAGCAAAGTTCAGAGAAAAATAGAGTAGTTTTTTCGCAGCTAGAGTTTTGAAGCCAATAGGAGTGCAAATTGGATACGCTTATGTGGGCATATTCCTTTCGGTCAAGGTGCAGTTGAGCCGGGCCTACACGGTCCTTGAGGTTGGTCGAGAACCCAATGATTAGCTTGTCTCCACAGCTTGACCACAGCTTATTGATGAAGTTGATCCATGCGGATAGTGTTCCCTTAGCACAGGAAAAATAGCAAAGTTTAGAAGTGGATACCACATGTGTTTTCAGTTTTCTAAACTTGATTGGCGACACGTTTTCAAGGATCGCAAAATTTTTGTTTCCAATTTTCCGGAAGGAATTTTGGCGATGATTCCGGCACATGAAAATTTAAAGCAGAAATAACGCTTCCTCCCTATTTATCGTGCAAAAAGTTAACAACAAATATAGGGGTGGGCATTGTGTCGTGTCATTTAGTGTTTGTATTAGAATTCTCTCAACTCTAACCCATCCTGTTTAGTTTTGTCTGTTATCGTATCGTGTCATATTCGTGTTTTGTGTCAGAAATAGCCGACCATAACCTGCTAACTTCATGTTGTGTTATCGTGTCCTTTCATAAATTTTTGTGTCGTGTCATGTCATCTCGTGTTCGTGTCAGAATTTTCTCAACCCTAACCCGACCTGTTTAACTTTTCGTGTTATCGTGTTGTGTCATATTGGTGTTTCGTGTCAAAAATAGCCGACCCAAACCAACTAACTTCATGTAGCGTCGGAAATTCCCTCCCCTAAACAAATGCACGTGCACATGTTTTTTTTTTTCTCAATTGCGGGAAATTTTGGTGCAACTATAGCACTATATATATGCTGATTAAATTTTCTCATACTTTGTGATTAAAGATCAAGATTCTTTTGTGAAGCATCAATGCTGTGCACATGGATTTGACTCACTTGTCCAATACACGGAACTGCTTTGTTGGGTAACAATTTCAGAAGTGATGCTAAATGTTTTTGGAAATTCCAATGACAAATGGCCATGGAGAGAAACTTATTCACGGTGGAAGACAATCTCACCCATTTGTTTTGACAAACAATGATTGGAATGTGTTTTTAAACTAGTATCGGTAATAAATATTTCTTACCTTAAAAAAATTGCATATACATCCATGAAGATTATTTTCATTGGTGATTTGTTAAAAATAAGACAGTTACACTTTAATACTAGCGGATCCCACATTTTACAATTATAAATGAGAATGTCAAGCGAGACTGTGTACAGATTCGGACACATCTTTCGATGCAAAAAAAAATATCTCATAACCAAGGAAGGTACCAAGGGTTCCGAACTCGTCTTAGTATTGCTCTTATGTTAACTCACTCGTGAAGCCATCAAACAAATTTATCTTCCACTTTCATCGCATTATCCAAGCATTTTGTTGTACTATACAATTTTATACTTAGGGGAAGGTCTACAATACACACCCCTTAAAAGGACGTAACATATGCACCTATTTTAAAGTTCATTTGTAATATTTTAGTATGTTTCGTAACTTTTGTTCTAGAATTCATAACCTTTTAGCAGTATAATTCGTAACATTTTTATTATGATTCATAACATTTTGGTGTATATCGTAACCTTTATACGATTCATAACTTTTTAGCAGTACGATTCGTAATATTTTCTCTACAATTCATAACATTTTGGGGGGTGCATATGATACACACCCAAATAAAGGGTGTGTATTGTAGTCTTTTCCCTTACTCTTAATAGTCATTAAAACTGCCAAATTCCACAAAGGAGGAAATAAACAAAAAAAAGAAAAAGAAAAGAGAGGGTGAAAACAGAGGATTGCCTGAGCTCAGTAGCTTACAATGGTTGAAAACTCTTCTTTCCTCAGAGACTCAGGTGCCTTGCAGTGAAATCCTCAACCGTCTGCCGCAACTCCTCGCTACGCAGTTTTTCTGCCGGACAATAACCCACTGTTACTGATGTCCTTTTCCGGCGACCTGCCGTCGCTGACCACCTTAATTGGTGTTTAGATTCCTGTAAATCCTCAAGAGTAACTCCTGTCAATCCTCCTTTCCCCATAATTACAAATACACCCAATAATTGCATCTTCTCTCTCTCGACTTCGTCAATAATATGATTCTTTAACATTTTTTTTCAACATAATCTTCACGGAGTTCAACGTACTTTTCAACATACTCTGGCCGCAATGTTTTCGTAAGTGGCCGCAATTTTTGAGTGCATGGCCGCAATGTTTAACCATATGACCGCAATCTATTCCTGTGTGGCTGCCAGGTCTGACCTGGTCCGTGACGGTTTTCATGGGAACTGCATAACTTGCATTCTAATGTCCAAATATGAATTGTTACTTGCACCAAAACCGTACGAGGGATGCCGGAGAGGGTTTGGGTCGATCAAATCTACCTCTCTCCTGAAGATTGAGCGGCGGTGGAGCAAGTCGGGAAAAAATGGCGGGTCATCGTGGCATCTGTCGGCGCGGAGTCCCCTCTCTCTCTCTCTCGTGTTCTAATGGGTTGATCAATTCAATCTATGCCTGAGCCACTAAACACTGTAAATGTTTCTTGTTTCTTATCCTCAAAACTGTGAAGAACTTTTTTGTTTTATCACAAGGGAATTTTCCATTGGAATGTATGCTTTAGTTTATTGTCGAGATAGGTGTTTTCGCTCGTCACGTAACCAATTTAATTTCTTGCTTTTGTTTTCTGTCCTTCTGTATCGAAAAAGATTTGCAAGAAGATAATCCTAACAAATACGGGCCTGTATAAAGTGCGAAATGCTCTCCTATTTGTTAAATGGGCGTATAAAATTGCGATGTCGTCAACACCAAAGGTACTAAACTGTGAACCCATGAGAAGTAGAAATCACAAAACTATACAAGGATCAAGATTCATAACTTTATCAAGGAGAAATTACATGCATGCATAGCTGAAGATCCATGACATGTACCATCTACTAGGACTACTGCAGACACAGTTACATGTTTCAAAAAGGTAGAAAAAAAGCAAACAAAAACTACTAATCCAGAAGTTTGGAGTTTGCAATAGAAGGGAAAGAAAAGTACAAGAAAAAGAAAAAGAAAAGGGAGAAAAGAAAAAGAAAGGACTTATGATCACCCAGCCAGCAGAGGACTAGTTTGTTTGGTGTAATTAGTATTAACCTTGGAATTAGAGGATTCAAAGGTGGGTGGTTTGTTTTTGCAGCAGCTGTTAAGGTGACCAATTATCTGATCACCCTCTTCTTGTATGGTTTCCAACCTCTTCTCAAAACTAACAAGCCTCCTTTCCACCCTAAGAACACATGGCGGCGCTGCTTCTGCTGCTAATTGCCTAGTGCCGCCTTGTTGCCTCGACATCTCTCTCTCTCTCTCTCTCAACTCAACTCAACTTATCTTCTTGTGCTTTCTTTGTGTCTATATTGTTGGATTAAGCATGAACCATGAAGGCCATTTATAAAGTACGAAAAGAAACATATTACTTTTTTTCTTTTTAATAACTTAAGGTGTCCTAGACAACTTATGGGCACAGAGCACCTTAATAATGTTTTGGAAAATTACTCATACCATCTTCAAGTGGATAGCCCATTTAAGAATGAGACGAGACCCGATATCAACTAATTTCACAAGAGTAGATAGCACATAAGCAATTTACTACCTGAAATCGAGGAAGGAGCAAACCTCTAACTCTCAAGTTTTCATCACCCGGCAACAATTGGTTTAAGAATCACAAGTACTTTTGAATTTTTATTCCACATTCTCCACCAAATATAGAACCAATTCTTACTTATCTTATCTTTACTTTTCTTAATCCCTTGATTCTTTTGCATCTAGTGCTGTTCCATATCACACAAGAAATCATTAATTAATTTGCTGGTATACTACTATACTGTGAGGTATATCATTTCTTTTTTATGTGAACAAAATGAAATTTTTGTAAACTTGAAGTAAGAAATTGAAGAAGATAAAGGGAAAAGAAAAAAAAATCCTCCTAAGTGAAAAAAGAAAGAAAGAAGTATCATTGCTTAACTATGCACCCAAGAAGAGAATGTTAATTAGGAATCAAGATATTATAAAGAATCAATACTTGAAGTACATATCCCTTAATTTTTGGATGCTAATTAGATTCTAGCAAATCCATGGACAACCAAGTAGCTCCATCCCTTTCGTTTTCTTTATCCAAGAAATCAATCTTGTTAATAGTATTTAATGTTGCTCAATGCATAATAATGAAGAATATCTGTACAGTTGGATACATATATATTCTTAACATCAGTTCAAGTGTTCGAAGAATATTTCATTATTTTCTTAGCAGATATTGTTGCAATTTTTATATCATCTCCTTTATATACCACCTTTTTCCTTGGTTGAAGGGCGGAGAAAATTCCATTAATTAACCATCAAAACAAAAATCGAAATCAATCCAATAAGAAAAATATGCATTGAGATGGGTTGTCACATTACACATTTAAAAATGTGTAATGTGAAAAATAAAACACAATGCAGAAAGTGGATCGAATACCATGAGTCCATGGCCATATGTACGTAAAGTACTACAAGCCTGACAACCGATGCAATAAAAGCACTGTAAGTAGAGAAAAAATCTTAAATCATTACTCGGCGAAGATTAGTTTTATGACCTCCCAATCATAGGTGTACAATGATCAACATTGCTATATATCCCAGTTTGTTTATAGGGAGTGAAATTAAAAAACACACTTAAATCAAGCAGATACTGAGCATAGAAAGATTCGTATTCAATGAGTACACGAAACACAAAAGGAATTCATATGTCTGGTGAAATACCATTGAACACATAGCAAATACTCAAATATGGTTGAAATACTACCAAATCTTGATGTTTACCCAATAGGAGCATGATCACTCTTCTTGCCAAAAATGCCTTGGCCATATGTGGATTGGATCATCTCTACCAAAAGAGGAAATTGCAAAGCTCCGAACAAGGTTGCAGGAATACTGGCCAATGCAACAATAGGGATAAGAATCCATGCCTTATTGTCTCCGAATACGAGATAGAGTATAGCACCAAAGGCTACCATCGTGGATAAAATGGAGACAAATAGGGTTATGAGACTGATAACTAACCTACTGGGTAAGGTATGTAGGAAATCTCCCTCTGCGTATCGAGAAGTCAGGATAAGTAAGAACATCAATACAGAAGTTATGGATGAGAATAGGGCAAGTGCGTCAGATATGCCAAAAATTACGAACGCTTTTTGTTTTGAAAGTAAAGGATGGCCATTGTCATTGTTGTTTCCACCTGGCACTGTAATAGCAGCTGCAAAGGCCATAGCGGCAATAAGGGCAGCAACAATGGTGCATGATGTGGCTGTATCTTTCATCCAATGCTCAGCCTCCTTTATCAAATCTTGATGTGTGTTAGAAAATACTTCTGCTGGTGTCATTCCATTTGTGTTCCTTACTTCTCTGAAAGCAAGAGGTGTAAGTTTTTCCACTTCCTATATCAATATCAGTTGATTAGGAATCAGAAACCAGTGTTTATACTTAATTTTCAAAAGATAATGATCAAAGGTTTGCATGTTACTTTCTAGAGGATGCCCTGATGCAAAATATAAAAATAAAAATTGAATTGGTGGTGGTTAAAATTGTGCAATATATATGGCCATAATAACAGTTATATATACAACACACTAATATATATGTTCTTGCTAGATTGTTTTACTGCGACAGATAACTCATCTCGGCTCTTGAGGTATGCTTGACCAAATGGGGGAGCTAATGCCCCAACCTAAATGATGTAGGCATTTAAGTGTTACTAATAAATTGGCCTTTGGGTGTTCAAAATAATTAAATATCATTGTTCATTTTCACCAGTGGGAGGAATGAGGTTCTTTTTCCAACTAACCAATATGCTGGCGGTTTGTATTTTTGTTAACCTCCAGGCTCCAACTAAACCGTGCACTAACAAAATTAAAGGGTTTTTTTTTTCTTTTTAATCAGCACTAATTAATTTAAAGGTTGGTTGGCAATTGAGGCAATTTCAAACAAGCAGGTTGGGCATAATTAGGGGAGACTTTGTAAGGGTTTTTGTTGGAGAAATTAAAATGTGCAGATGGTTCCATATGCCGTTTCTTTTTCTGGGTCACGCAATAGATGTCTAGCTTAATTATAAGGGGATGAAATTTCTGTTTGACCAAAAAAAAAAAAGGGGATGAAAAAGAGATACCACTAAGTGGCATATGGGTGGAGCAAACCCAATTGGTATCAACCACTACACCAAGCACTTGTGTTTCTGGAAAGAATCAAACATGGCAGGTAGGATATATCATGATGCACTCATCAGATTTTCATTGACATATATACGTACTTTAAGAAAGCAATCACGAGCGTCCAACACAAGTGGTACCCCTATAAAAGTCTAGTCATAGTCATAGAAAAGCATTTCTCGATCAATTAGTACATTGTTTTTTCTTTAAATTTCCAATAAAAGTGGTGCAGAGGGAGGAAACTGACCTTAAACCATTGCAATTCTCGCTGCATCTGTAGAACTGCAACAGGGACACTGGCTTTGAGATTGATTTGTTGCTCATGTCCGAGAAGTGCAGCAAAATGCATACCATGGTTCAACGACATGTCCTTCAGAGATATTAATCTCATTAATTCAGCACCAACATCCATTTGATATATGAGGTTGAACACATGTTCACGACGCCACAAAATTGCTTCTTGGAATATGAATCGTTTATTGTCCAAATTACAATATTTAATTGCCGCAGGATATGATAGAACAATTTGTTTAACAATTTCAGGCATCCCCATACGTATTGCGTCTTGCATTGCTGGATTAAATATGCGTGCCGCATTTGACAATTTTAATTTTGCGATTTCCGTGCACGAGACTTTGAGTAGCTCAAGTGCATGATGATGCTTCAGTTTCTTTTCTCGGATGCATTTGATATGTGGCACTGTGAAATCATCAACTTTTTGAGAATGCAATAACATACTTTGAATGAATGAATGCTATTCTCGTTTTCATGATTACTCAGGTGCGTCGAGTCAGCTTACATGCACCTCAATTAATTTTTGAGAACCACTCCCATCATCTATGATCTAAACCCCAAGAAGGTGATAGCACTTGGAAGGTTTTGAACTTGATCATATCTTAGTTAAAAAGGATTAAATCTCTAAGTCGATTGCGAAGACCACCAGCCAGGCCAAACTCCTTGGGGTGAATGATTACTAGTCTTTCTTTACCATGCAGTGCAATCATTGATATATGTTAAATGGTATATATGTATATTCACAGTATCAATTGATCCTTACCAAGTTTTTCGGCGACTTTCCAAAATATAAAGTGCAATCTTTGCCTCACTGCACAATAAAGAGTCAAGTACGCAATGGATTAGATGTTCACTTCTAACCGAATTTAACATATACTCATACGTTTTATAAATATAACTTGTGTTTTAACTTTTAAAACTTGCGCGAGCAACAAGCTTTCCACATTTACGAAATTAACCTTTTATATAGCTCATGTATCTCTCATTAAAAAAATAAATTAGCTCAAGTGCATGGTAAATAAAGGTACTCTTTTTTGAGGTTCTCTAATTGTTGCTTCTTTTTTTCTTTTTTGTGAAACTCCTAATTTTTCTTGAGTTATTTGATATGAGTAATTGATCTCACCATTCCCCCCATCAAAGAAAGATCTTGCCCACCTTGTATTTCACATGATTTTTGCATGTGCGCGCACTTTGAAATTGTTACTTATTAATCAGTATTAACAGTTAACACTCGTAAATTTATATATCACAGATCATCTTTGTTGCCTATTAGCGCTTTAAACAACTATTGTAGTTGTAAGGATGGAAGATACCATCTTTACAACAATTATGCCATTTTAATTTTCCCCAATTTATCCGTTTAATCTCTTTCTGATTATTTGACACTAATTAATTATTACTATTTTCTTGGCTTTAGAAAAAGAAAGAAAGTAAGTATTGTCATAGCCAAACCAGAGATGCAGCAATTCGCAGGACACTCAGTGTCTCCTCTTCTGCCTCCTCCATTATGGCGGTTTGCAATGCTCTCTGATTCGATTGGAATTCCTACATGTGATGCAAACATAAAAATAAAGAGTTAGGTCAATGATGCTAAAGTGCATTTCGGGCTTTAATTTTGTAAATTAATAAGGGAAAATGATGGTCAAGGACGTGCTTTAATAATTAATACTCGCCAATCATATTTTTAGCATTAACAAATAATCTCAGCATGTCCTTAGCGGGTATTAATTATCAAAACACGTCTTGAGCTGTCATTTTCCCAATTAATAAGCTTAGACTTGCTGAGGAGGATACCGTATACATCTTCCCCATCATAAGGGCGAATCGGCCAAAAATCATCCATTATAGTCTTAAAATTAGAGTTAAGTACACCCAACTAACTTAAATGTCTTTTTTCTGTTAATCGATAGAAGATATAATTTTTACGTCAGATATGAATACAAATTCGGGACACTACATCTATAACGACCCGAATATTGGGCCAATTTTTTTTGAAAAAAATTAAATAATTTTATTGAATTGTTTTTGTAAATATATTTGTGTTTGTTAATTGATAAACCTAAACTTAGACTTTCTAGAAAACCCTAACCAAATCTTATTTTCTTCTTCTCCAAGACTTTAATTCTAGAAAAAGATATGGAGAGTACCATTGACATTAAACCCTAAACCTAGTTAGGATTTTACCTAAGATTTGCCATGATCTCCCATGGATTGGGGAGCGAAAAAAAACTAAGTGCATGAGAGTGTGTGTGTGTGCTGGGTGCGAGTGGCCGAGAGTGAGAGAAAATTAAAATCACTTCGAGTTGGTTTGAGAGCATAGTATTTTTTGTGAAAAACCTATGTGGGAGAAACAAAATAAATACGCAGCGAAAAAATTGCTTACCTTTTGCCAATATTGAGAAATCCAAAAACTGTTTTGATCTTGAACCAATATGTTTGGGGAGGTGCTACAATACACACCCCTTATATAGGTGTATATCATATGCACCATCATTGAAACACACCAAAATGGTATGATTCCCAAAATGTTATGAATTTATAGCTAAAAAGTTACGAATCATATTGATGAAAAGTTACGAATTTTTAGTATAAAAGTTACAATACGTAATAAAATGTTATGAATGACCGGACCTACAAGTAATTTTTTATGAGGTGGCACAATATGAACCACAATATAGGTGCATATGGTACACACCCATTAATGAAACTTTTTCAGAAAAAAGTTTAACTCTTCTCTAGAAAAGTTTTATTAACATCCCGACCGTCCAAAAGTGGTCACAATTGAGTGTTGTAAACTGTTTACAGCACCTCCGTAAACAAGATTTTCTCAAAGAAAATTATCAATCTTTGGAAAATAAAGGGTTCATCTCTTAGTCAAATTATAAGTGGTTTACCATTACGAATTATATCAAGTAAAAGATTTATAGAAAGATAACTTAAGGGTTCATCTCTTCGTCAAATTATAAGTGGTTTACGTCCCATTACAAATTATATAAAGTAAAAGATTTATAGAAAGATAACTTAAGGGTTCATCTCTTAGTCAAATTATAAGTGGTTTACGTCCCATTACAAATTATATCAAGTACTCCCTTCATCCCAAAATGTTTGTCCGGTCCCTAAAATGAGGACTAAAAAATAATGCATTTCTTTCAAGAAAAAATTCAAACTTTTTTCATAAATTAAAGGAACTTATCGATATCTAATGAATTATTGGAAAAAAATGAATTTTTCTTGCAAAAGTTGTATTATTTTTACTTTCTCGTTTTGCGGACCAGACAAACATTTAGGACGGAGGGAGTAAAAGATTTATACAAAGAGAACTTTTGGTTTTGTTTTTCAACACAAGAGTGGGTATGTTAATAGAAACAGATCGAAACATGAGAGATAGGGATGGAAGAGACTAACCCAAATAAATTAAATTGTGCCACAAGTTGAAGGAATTTCCACTAGGGAATGAAGAGACCTTTTTGACAAGTATATCAAAAGGAGTGCATTCCGCCAGCTCAGGTTTTCGCTCAAGCAAAATTAAAGCAATGTCTGTGGAAGCATTGATGGTAGATAACAGTTAGGCATTCGAATGTTGTAATAGCATTTTTTAGTGTATAGTATCTTAAAAGTGATATAGTTGGTAATACTTATCACAAGTCACTTTTGGGATACCGGCCATACATCAAAATATTTTGGTGTACCATAGAAAAATTCCTCCAACCAATATGCCTAATTTATGAATATTTGGCATTTGAGCAAACTCCAACTAAGATGGCAATTGTCTTTTCTTAATAGAAAATTTTGGGGAATAAGATAAATTTGTTGTATATGTGCAGATTCTGAAATTTATCATGTGTGGATTCCGAAATTTCTTGTATATATGCGGATACCAAAATTTGTCAAAGAAACCAACTGTTTTGTTTTTTTTTTTTTTGTATTTGAACTGTTTTAATTTCAAAATTTCTCCTAAGATAAAATTTTCTCATGATAAATTTGTAAAATATGACAAAATTCAAAATAAAAAATAACAAGTTTAATCACACAAAACTTTATCACAATTCTTGAAATTAATCTCATTCGGAAAGAGGTAAGTAAGGTAATAAATAGAGCTTAATAAATGTGAGGCAATAAATGGATAGAGAGAGAGTTGCAATTTCCATTAAGTTGTTTATTGATTATGGATATAAGGAGACTTTTGATACAGTTTCAGACCCAAAAAATAACCCATAATAATGTCATGAACTAGACTATAGGGGATGCATTTAAGACGAATCTTCAATTTTCTCTATTTAATACTTAATAATAAATGCTCACAATATGTTCCCCATCTGTTAGCTGTAAGAGCATACAGAAGAGAAACGACAATTTTCTCATCCGCCTGTAGAATGTCTATCTCTAGTGACTTCCCCGTGTTTCCACCAAGGAAAAATGGAAAAAACTAATAAGTCATTTTTTAAAAATTGTTCACACTAATCAACAAGTTTCATCATTTTAATCATCTCGTTTACACAAACAAAAAAAAATTGTTAGCAACAACTTCTTTCTCAATGACTTTTTCACTCACATACCCATCAACCATCAACAACTTATTCATTAGTGGAACCAACTTAACATTTTTCACAAACTTATTCACTACCGGAAACAGACTAAACCCAATTACAGCAGCATAAGATATTTTTGTCCGTAACATTTGGAAGGTCCGAGTTTTTGTTGACTATATAACATTATGGTTCCCTCAATGTTGCCACTTACCAGTGTCTACAGCTACGTGAAGGGCAGTACTTCCCCTCTGGTCAACTACATTTACAAATTACAAGGAGGAGAGTGCATCTCGCGCAGAAATTTCAAAACGAAAAAACGGAGCATTAGCGCGTCATAAATATCGAAAATGATGAGCTCTAGGAAAATTTTCTAGAAAAATGTCCAGGAAAGGAAAATAGACAGTCCAGAATCACTGTAAAAACAGGAAATATAGGCCTCCAAAAACATAGGTATATATGCAACAGGGAAAACCTTGGCCTAATTATTGTCAGTATTTTTTATTTTCTTTCCTGAAGTTTTTTTGAATATGCGTTAAATTTGTTCAATAGACTAGATGAATCCAAAATATACAAAAAGTAAAAAGTAAAAAAAATGAAAAAGAGAGACTACAAACGAAAAAAATTGAAATATCTATTTTATTGTCTTTAGTGTGATCTTATAATTTAAACTTTTATTGATTTTGGTTAATGTTTTTATAATTTTCAGATTATTCTCGTTGAGACGAGTTATTAAACTAAAAAAGTTTGACGAAAAACAAAACGAAAGGTCACTAACAATACTTATATAGCGACTGTGCATGTTTTGAAAAAAACTAATTCGAGTGTAACTCAGGCATCCATAGCAAAGTTGTCAATACCGTACCGGCCAGCGTACCGTTTTCACTACTGGAATGGTACGTACCGGTACCGGGCTGTATCCCGGTACCGTTCCGGATTTACCGCAATTAATATTTTATGTATATATTTAATATATATCTACCATATTTTAAGTATAAACATAAATAAAATGTAAAAAAAAAGAAAAAAAAAAGAGAGAGGATAATTTTGTACCGGCCGGAACAGCGGAATATGTCCGGAACAGGCCGGTATTGGCCGGTACATCCGGTATTGGCCGGAACAGGCCGGTATTTTGACCAGAACAGGCCGGTATTTTGACCGGAACGGAACGTCACCCTTTGCGTTCTGTTTAAGCACCGGTACGGTACCTACCGGCCGGTACGGAACGGATTTTACAACACTGATCCATAGAGCATCCATAGTAGACTAATCAAAATTGAATAACCAAAAGTTATCACATCACCTTTTGATTATCCATTCAAATTGTTGCTAGTAATGTAGAGATCCACAATTAGGGGTGAATAAAAAATCTGTCAAACTGCGAATCCAGTCCAAACCAATCTAAACCGAATGATTTGGTTTGGTTTTTTAGTAGGGTGGTTTGGTTCCGGTTTAAAAAAATTAGAAACCGCGTTAAATGTTTTGGTCTGTGGATTTACGTTAATGGTTTTGGTTCCAAACCGATCAGAATCGTATAATTATATATCTCATTTAATTTAAATATACCAAGTCTACATGAGAGTTATATATAGTCAACTAATTTCCTAAATTAATAATCTATTCAATCTACCGTCTTGTTCAGTATTTATTTACTGCCAAAATTATTTAGCATAAACTTTTATTTATCACAACGTATTCCTATAATTAAATTTTCCATTTTATGGGTTCTATTCCGCCCGCGTTTAATTCTATTTTGATTAAGGACTTTTTCTAGTTTTGCTTGTTGTAATCTATTGACGTTATCAAAAAAAACAAAACTTATTCCTATAATTTTGGTACACCAAAAGTATGGAATATAAATATATAATGCTTCATTTAGTGAATAGTGATTCCACGGTTCAATTAATTCCTAAATTTTCCTATATTTCTATAAATGAAAATCAATTGTTAGTTATCTCCGCAATTTTGAGTACTTTAAATAACTTATGAAGATGATATTTTAGTTTAAAGTAACCCGTGGTTTGAAACCGAAATTGAACCGTAATCTAATGGTTTGGATTGGTTTGGTTTTATACTTTTTATGGGTTGATTTGGTTCCCTAAATTTATAATCCGTAGGTAGTGGTTTGGTTCTTGATTTACTATAAAACCGAATCAATCCAGTCCATGCTCACCCTTATCCACAATGGTATAATCAAATTGAATAACCAAAACTTGCCACATCATTTTTTCAAACTACAAAAGGCTAAAAACTATTAGTATAGAAAATGGTTTTTTAATAGTTTTCAAACTAAGAAATAAAAAATAATTTTTCCAAAACAATTTTTTGAAGTCATTTTTTGAAAAAAAGTTTTCAAAAAAAGAAAACAACTTTTGAAAAAAATAAGTTTTTTTTGAAATTTTTTTTTTTTGTAATTTAAAAAAAAAAAGAAATTGCATTTTTAAAGTAATTTTTTGACAAGTATGGTTGAAAAAGAAAGTTGAGAAAGAGAGTGAAAATGGAGGAGGATGGTTTTTGTGTAATGATGAGTACACTTGATTGGAAAGATGTGGTGTTCACTAAATTTGGTTATTGATAAAAGGTTGTTAGTTTTGATTATCTAAGGCCATCCAAAGTGGTATAATTAAAAAAGGATAATCAAAAGTTGACACATCATCTTTTGATTATTCTCTTAAAAGGTTGCTAAGCTTAACAATGTCGAGCTTCACAATGGTCACTTCTAGTCCATAACCAAAATAAGGGTCCACTAGAATTTCACTCTCTCTCCCCTTCTGTTTCCTGCCATTCATTTCCCTTCATTTACGTTTTTTTTTTTGGCAAAAATATATTGATCGATTCCCTCTTTTAATTTTGAGGAAAAATCAGTGTCGTTTTTCTCTCCTATTATGAATTTTTTTCGGGGAAAAAAAATAAAAACGGAAAAGAAGAGTGAAATACCTTCATCTGGCGATGATGGGTTGAATTGTAGATAATCGAGGGATATGAGCTTCACTTTTTGAGGGAAAGAAAGAGAAATAGTTTGTGGGTGAAGTGAAAAAGATATAGAGTAGGCGAAGAAGAAAAGAAAAAAATACCAATTGAAACACGCTTGTATATAAATTTTGGAACTAGTTAACTTATGTAGTGTGGAGTTCACAAATTTTAATTATTGAAAAATGTAGTTAGTTTTGGTTATCCAAAGCTCAAAATTTGATTATTTCTAAGAATGTTACTAAGTTTAATTATACCATTGTGAGTCATCTTTAGCACCAACATTGTTAACTTTAAAAACAATTGATTTTTGATTAAACCATTGTGGATGGCCTAAGGGCTAAAATTTGGTTAGTTATTAAGAGATTGCTATATTTGCAATTATGGAAATAAGTGTTCTACATTATTTAGTTTTCAATTTAGTTTCCTTTTTTTTTTTTCTTTTTTTTCTAGTGTGTAGGGTTTCTTCTACTATAATTTGAGTTGCAAGCCTTAGGGCTATTCAATTTTTGGATGATTAATGAAATTATAAAGAGTGTTCGCTTTTATGCCAACCTTTGGGTATTCTGTGTGAATCAACCAATTGTTGTTGCCTTTATTCTTGGGTGTTCTCAAACTAAACAGATTTAAGAAAGAGTTATCGTGATCTTGTTGCCCGATCTCTCTTTTCAACACGCTTTCCTGCATTACCCTCTCTCCCTTCTTTTCTCTCCCTTTTACCCTACCCTCTTCAAAATAGTAGACTAATCAAAATTGAATAACCAAAAGTTGCCACATCACCTTTAGATTATCCATTCAAATTGTTGCTAGTAATGTAAAGATCCACAATAAAATAATCAAAATTAAATAACCAAACCTTGTCACATCACTTTTTCAAACTAAAAAAAGCTAGAAATTGTTAGTATAGAAAATCTTTTTTTAATAGTTTTCAAACTAAGAAATAAAAAATAATTTTCCAAAACAAAATTTTGAAGTCATTTTTTGAAAAAACAAAAAAGTTCTTCCACCGTTCATTTCCCCTGGGTGTGTTTCAGTTTCGGTTTAACAAGAAGGTGGAGATCGAGCGACGAGCGTTGGCTTGACCGTGGTTGGTGCGGATTTGGGTGATTATGGAGCGGTGGTTTGCGGTGGCAATGTTGATCTTGGGTGCTAGATTTTTGGGTGTTGTGAGGGTTGGAGTAGCGATTTCTCGGCATCTATTTTTTGTAGGGATGGCATTCGGGCAATTCGGGGCGGATATTGGGTTTTCCGTCCCCGATACCCGAAACAAATACCCACCCCGAATCCACCCCAATAACCGAACCGGGAGGGGAGTGGGTAACCATATCCGAACCAAACGGATTTCGGGTAATTGCCGAACCGAACGGGTAACCGAATTTGGTAACAAAATCAGTGGGTAACAACAATCGATTGAGGCATTTTTGAGCACATTTCTCAAGCAAATTCAAGCTAAAACCATTTTTGAACATAGATCTAAGTAAATCGGCCACACAGAGAGAGAGAGAGAGAGAGAGAGAGAGAGAGAGAGAGAGAATCAGAGACGAACCCAGAGAGAGAGAGAGAGAGAATCAGAGACGAACCCAGAGAGAGAGAGATACAGATCGCGAGAGAGCTAAACCTTAAACGAGAGAAGAGTGCATCGCCGGAGGAGAGGTTGGTTGAGTTGATTCATCGTCGGCGTTTTCGTAGCAGTCAGTCGGCGGACAAAACTGGTAAAGGAGAGGTGTCGGCGGACAAAACCAGTAAAGGAAGGAGTAAATATCTTCTGAAACCTAATTCTAAATTTCGTTATATATAAAGGGTTATCACACTCTATGTCCTTATATCTTAACACATGCAATAATATGGTCCCTGAACTTCTAGAAGTCTACACTTAAACCCCTGGTCTCTTTTATTATACAAGTATATATTATGGTTTCGGTTCGGGGATCGGTTCGGGGATATGCTAAACCATATCCGCACCAATACCCATTCGGTTATCCAAGGCCTCAACCATACCCATACCCACGGGGAATTTTTCGGTTATGGTTCGGGGAAAATTTTCGGTTACGGTTCGGGTACCCATCGGTTCGGTTCACTTTGCCATCCCTAATTTTTTGGATCCGTCATTGCGGAGTTTGGCGACGGCGCAGACTGGCAGTTTTGTTGTCTAGTGGTGGGGTTTTGCGCGTGGTCTAGGACGGTGTTTTTCTGGTTATGGTGGTTTGGTTGCTTGGCTGAATGGGTCGGCGGTTTTGGTGGTGGTGGTGATTGTAGAATAAGATTAATTAGGGTTTGGTTTTGGGCTTCTTAAGTTGGGCTTTTATTTTTAATTTGGGCATCTTTAGGCCCTTTTTATTTATTTATTTAAGCTGTACGTGTTTGATCTGGCCGGACATTTTGAGGCCCTTGGGTATTATGGGTTCTGCCCAATGGATGTTATCAGGTATTGATCAAAAAATATAGCCGGGGGGGAGCACACATTCGAGTGGGGGCACGCGTTCAAATATGGATCTTGTTTGATAGATCTCAACTAGTTCTATAAAACAATGTTTTCAAAATTACATAAAACATAATAAATTATAAGATATAATCAATCGAAAAATGACACGAACTCCCAAAAAGGACTATTAAATCCGGACAGAGGAATTAGTAATACTCACCATACAGTTCACCCAATGCAAGATCACGCAGATATTGAGCACCCGTTTGTTCCACCAGTAGAATGTCTTCTCCAGTGATTCTACGTAAATAAAGAACCATGTCTCTACGCCCACATCGAGCAGCAAAATGGAGAGGTGTAATTCCTTCTTTGTTCAAAACATTTGGAAGAATCGAGTTTTTGTTGACTAACATTTGGGCTTCCTCAATGGTGCCACATATTGCAGCCCAGTGAAGGGCTGTCGAGCCTTCGCAGTCAACTAGATGATAAACATCATGCGGTGTCATCTCCTCCAAAAGCATCCTCACAAAATGGCTTCTCCCCCCAGTTTGGATGGCGACATGAAGTGCTGTTTCGGAGAGCTCGGTGATGGCAGCCCTAACAGCAGCTGGATCCTGTTGTATGATTCTCGTTGCCTCGTCCCAATCCCCCTTCACTACAGCTATGTGCAGGGGCAGATAACGGGCTATCGTATTCTCTCTTTCTTCGTCTGCATGCATGCATGCATGTGTCAATCATGTTCTGTTAGATTAATTTCTGGGACAGATCGATCAGAGAGATATGAATTGTGATTGTATACAGTATTAATTAATAAACAAAATTAACTAGTTAGTTAGTACTATAAATGAAAGCCTGCAGTTACATAGGCAAGTGGATTACTTACCAAAAATTTTTACTTCCCAAAAAAAAGTGGATTACAACGTATTACGCCCGACGTGCAATAAAAAATACTACCATACTCTGTTGTTACTTACCAAAACAAATTTCAAGCTCTATAAGAAATAAAGTTGATTTATCATGTCGCAAGAGCGTGGTGTTTTATCTCTCTTTTTCGCGTGTCAATTTTTTATCACGTCACAAGAGCGAGATCTTTTATCTACAATTACAGTTTTTAAAGAATTGAGATAAAATATATTAAGCTCTATTTTTTATTTCAGCTTTTGACTTAAACTGAGATTAAAAATTTAGCCTACAATTCTTTGCACGCTTTTACTAAAACCGTGATCTTTGTGATGTGCCCTTTATTAATTATTGTAGTGTGTAAGCAAATCGGGACCAACAATCTTATATATCCTCATTTGCACCCAGTTTGCTTATACAAATGATAAGCCGGGGATCCTAGCGAAACCCACCCAACATCCCAGGATAAACTTATTCAGGTGGGCATAATTATCGGCTTGCCCCTCAAACCTCTCCAAATCCTTCTTGTATTCTCATTAGGGGCAATTAAATGAACTCTCACATGTACCAAACAAACTCCTTATTAATTAGTTAATCGCTTCTTCTTAACTATATAATTTCCCCTTATAACATATCTAGTTCTTATATATCCACCCTTCTTCCTTATTTCCAAAGTCTTATCCGTTCGACAAACAAACCGTAAGGGTTTGCTCTTTCCTAAGTTGTCCTGTTCAAAGTCTATAATATACTATATTTTTTTTGATCGATAATAGTTAGTATTGCTTGAATAGCTAACTAGATAAACACCTTTAGCCGTAAAGGTTATGTATATGTAGTAAATAAATAACAGTGTATATTTACAAGCCATTATTTAATTATGTCATAGTTTGACCAATATATGCAATTCTTTATACACGCATCATAATTTAATGTTATATATTCTCTTGTCCTCCGCCATGTCCGTGTCTTCATTGTTTATAAAATCTCGTATCCTATGTCCGTGTCCTCGTGTGTCCTACATAGGATATAAATACACGGATATAAACTCTGCGGTCTGGGCAACCAAAACAAAAAATTTAACTTTGATATAAATACAAGAAATGTTCCCTTTAATAGTCCAAACCATTTGCTTGATGTTGTGGTCGGTAGATATTGTCTTAAGTTCCACCTGAGTTGAGTTCGAATATTCCTAGCAGCCCCTTTTACGCACCCCTCTTTTTTTTTATTTCTCTATTTTTTGGGGGGTCTTTTGGTTTTTCTCCCAATTTACAAAATCAAATTACTAAATTACTTTGTTGAAAATTTTAGATTTAACAAACACAACATTAACACACAAGTGATATGTTTTTACATTTGATTAAAAACAACTCATAGTTAAAATAAATTGAGCGAGCTAACACGGTTTTTTTTATGTTTTTTTTTTTCCACACAAATCTTAGTTAGAATATGAAGCAAACTTTCTTTTTTTCTTTAAAAAAATAAAATCTGACAATATATTAATTAAAATAAATTGAGTTTCACTAAGAGCATTTTTGGACTTTTGGAGCTTTTTTGACTTAGGTTTTTCAAGAAAGATTATTCTTCTTACATATATCAATTAAAAAGCCAAAAAAAGCAGAAAAAAAAAAAAAAAAGTTAGCGGAACAGACCCCGAGTTCTTGGATAAGTAAAGTACAATAAGTACTCAATTCAAGAATTTGTTTCAAAAATGCAAAGGTAAGTGATTTTCTATGGTAAGACGTGTAACTTTGTAACACAATTTTGAGCACGATCGTGTCCTGTAACAACCCGGATTTTCGACCCTATTTTTTTTTAATATAATAGAGTTAATATTATTAATAGCATTAATAATATCATTAAAAAAAAGAGAAAAGTATTATTCGTAATAATAAAATTATTTCCTTAATAGATATATACCAATAAAATTATCTTAATCTTATTTATCTCATAGATATATACAAATATAATTATCCTATCCTAATTATCCTACTTTTATTTTTTAAAAAAAAATTACATGCATGCATGCAATGCAAACTCTTGCCATCTCTCCCTCTCCTACTCAGCCTCTACCTCCTCCCGGATCATAAAATTATCCTTATCTCGTCCATCTCAAAGCCCAAGAGATAGAGTTTTAATTAAACTCAATTTTATCACCCTCTTCAAATTCTCCTATAAATACCCCATCAATCCGACCCTAGGGCATATCACATGTGACATCCCACTTTTTCAGTTTAAAAAAAATAGTCTTTTAACGCGAATAATTAAATCTTTCATTTTTCTTTTTCAAACTTCTTGCTAATAAAAAAAAAAGGAAGAAGAATAATAATGTTGGATCGATTGTGTAATTAGAGTAGATAAGTTTTAAGTTTGAACGTGGGTAGTTTATTAGGGTGAGGAAACGTTTGAAAAGTAGGGTTATTTTATTCCTTGGGGAGAAGAGCGTGAAAGAGCAGCCGCAGGTGAGAGCTCATCGGTAGTTTCTGAATCAGTGAATCATCGGGTAAGTTTAATGTTTAATTTCATCGTCTCTTTTTTTCCCTTGCTGGGTATATAGCTTATGGTTATATAAGCACAAGGAATTAGGGGCTTGATTTGGAAACAGTGGGGTTTTGTTTGATGTAGCGAGTAGGCGGAGGAGAGAGAATCCAGGGGCTGCAATGGGGTGGTGTGTGCGTGCATGCGTGGTGTTCTATGCGTGTGCCGTGTGTGAATTAGGAAGGAGAAATTGGTGGTGGACAAATAGTGGGTTGCTGTGGTGGACGTTGGTGGATTAATTAGATGGTTAATGATTAAGAAAGTGCAAACTAGAGTTTAGATACAGAAGGTTTGACATGGTGTGTGCATGTGTTCGGGAAATCGTGGTCTAATTAAGTGTTAGATTTAATTGTATAGTAATTATAACAGTAGTGTTAGACTAATAGTTATATATGCATACTTATAATTTTATCTGTTTCTTTTATTTGTGATTCAGAATAGCCGATTAGTATAACGCTTCGTATTTGGTTGCATTCATTCGGACATCGAGGTGAGTGGTTAAGCATGTAATCCCTTATTTTGAAATCCTCTTGAGTCAATCTATCATTGACAATTCGATATTCGTTGCGATCCGATAATTGATATTCTAATTTGTGCTCTCATAATTATTGACAATTGACGTACCTTTTGGCATACAAGGTTAATTGAAAATATTTGTGATTGATCGATTACCCTTACTTTTATTGTCGCTGATTCGTTGATTTCTTCATATTATTGTGACTCTGCAACGGCACGGAGAATAATCCTGGTGCAGGTGCCTTCGGCTCGCTGTTGTTCTATTTGTGTTTGAGACCATAGACTATGTTGATATTTATTAAAGTCCAAGGAAAAGACCCGTGAGATATCGTGGTGACTTTGGCCGCTAGGGAAAAGACTTGTGAAATACCCTGTGACTCTAGTGCTCAACGGATAGGAAAAAGACTTGTGGAATACCCTGTGACCCTATTCCGGATCGGCTTAGGGAAAAGGTCCCAGGCGCCATCCTGTGGTGACTCTAAGTACGGTGTTGGATCCAACGGGTGAAGCCCAGAGAAAATATTTGGCATTTGATATTTGGTAATTGGTAATTATGGTTTCCACTCCGGTTTATACTTCCGTTATCATTGTTCGTCGTTCGAATATTATTGGACCCATTGATTGGTATAATTATTTTGGTGTTTCGATGATTGTTCATATTATTTATTAATTTGTTATTCAACTGGTGGATACTCTTTGTTGAGTTGTTGATCATTTTGTTCAGTATTTGGTTTGCTGTTAGTATTCATTGAACCATCTATCTCCCTTATTTATTTGAAACCACTTCTTGGAACCCTCGTTATCGTTCGTTCAAAAGTATGCCATTTTGTATTATCACCCTTAGCATGCTTAACTACTCACTGAGTCCGTCAGCTGACGGATTTATTCTTTATTTTTTTCAGGTTAGTTGATGGAGCATTATAGTGGACTCTGTGGCATTATCAGGACCTTGTGATTGGACCTCTAAGGCGTCTGCATTTTTATTTCTTTTCTATTGTCAAAAAGCTTCCGCACTTTTGTTAATTGGCAGTTCATCGTCGAGTTTGGAGATTGAAAAATATGAGATATTGTGTCATTTGCTTAAGAAAAATATTGGTTTGGTGTCGTACATTTTATTGTAATAAAATATCCAGTTTTTGTTTTATTTGTTTCAAGCTGCTAAAAATATTTTTAATTAGGCTTTGTGTCCCATGATTGCTTCATGGTACACGGCCGGTCATGCTCCCGGATTTGGGGCGTGACACTACGATACTCCCCACGCCCCACCAGTCCAGAAAAGAGAGAAAAATCAGAGAAAACGAAGCTCCAATCCATGGAGTTTTAGAGAGAGAAAGTGAGAGAGAGAAAAGTGAGTTTTGTACCAAGACCCAACCGAAACCCAATTCGACCGTTCCAATCTCTTCTTACAACCCCTAGCATCACCAAGCATCGTCCAATTCGATCCCAAGGTTCCCCGATCAAAGAATCCGAAGTCTTCTTCCCCAAAATTCAAGATTCGTCTTTAATTCAATCCGATCCAATTTGAGGTATTATAATCCATTCCAATCCTTTCTCTAAGTATATTAAGTGTTTTTAAGCGTAATCATATGCCCTATATGGACTCATGCATCAAAACCGTGAAGAAAAACGAAAAAAAAATCGAATCGGGACGCAACCTTGCGGCCGCGAGTTCGCGGTGGACTGCTCCACCGCTAGGTCAACCGGTCAGACCACGCGGTTTTGACCGTTTTGCTTCGAATCGATTTTGCGACCTCCCGAACACCGTTTTTGACCCCCAAACTATTTTTCCTAGACTTTTCACACCTCAAAGATCATAACTTGTTAAGGTCATATTTTTTTTTATTTAACTATCTATTTATTAAATTATTTATTAATTATCTTTCAAAGTTTACAAACGAAAAATAATTACGACCTTCCAAGCAACGTTTTAACACCCAAACTATTTTTCCTAGACTCCTTGCATCTCAAAGATGATAACTTGTTAATTTAATATTTTTTATTTAATTTACTATTTATTTTTATTTTTATAGTGTTTCCAATCAAAATTACTACGACATTATAAACCTTATTATTAATGCCCGAGTAATTTTATTTAGACTCCTTACACTCTAAAGATGAAACCTTGTTAACCTCAGCATATTTTAATTAGTAAATTATTTATTATCTATTTACTTCCCTTTCGGCCACTTTATTTAACGTTTTCATTTAAAAATAATCCCGAGACCTTCCGAACCCAACTTTTAACATTCAAACATGTTGCATAGGATCTTTAAGACTCTTATTAAGGTCATAATAATTATTTCAATATTTTTACCTAATTTAATTAGTTTTTAATCAATCTAATTTCTTAAATAAAATTTATACAAGCCTAAAATTATTCTTTTTATAAAAAATTTTATTAGATAAAAGTTTCTTGCATTATTATTAACTTATTGGCCATACAAGATTAAGGGCAACGGCCCATTCATAAAAAGTTACGTGATTTCTACGCTTATTACACTACTACAAAAACCTTAAAAGATGACACTCAAAAAATTGAAACAATGACAGTTTTTGTAAAACTGTCATCGAAAATATGATGGTAGACTTTTGATGACAGGCCATCTTACAAACTGTTATCTTTGCGATATAAGATGACGGTTTAGAATAAAAGTGACATTATTATCTTTTTCTTTAATGTCAGTTTTTGCTTAAAACTGACATTAAAACATGCGCTTCCGGAAGCCCATATGGGAAATCTTTTAATGACAGTTTTCCTTAAAAGCGACATTGAAACTAAGCCCTTTTAATGACAGTTTTAGTTAGAACTGACATTGCAGTTGATCATAAAAGATGATAGTCAGAAAGTGACATAAAAACATATAAGATGATTGTTTAAAACTGTCATCTCATACTTTCAATGTCTACGATGACAGTTTCATCCAAAACTGACATTAAAAGTGCTCATCTTAAAATTTTCGAAAATATACTATACATGTTTTTGTTTGTCTTTTGTTAACAATAGGCGTGCCAGCTCAGATGGTTACACGCGCGCGCGAAACTAAAGTTCTTGAGTTCAAGTCCTGGGGCAAGCAAATATTTGCTGGCCACACAAGTGCTAAGTAGGCGACACACAAGTGCCACTGGGCGGCCATGCGAGAGGCACGTGGGTGCCACGTGGGCGGCCACGCATTCGAAAGAGAATTGATTTTTTTTTTCTTGAATGGAGAACAGATAAGATGACAGTTTAAATCCGTCATCTTTGCGATTAAAGATGACAGATTAAGACTATCATCTTTTATCACAAAGATGACAGGGTTAAACTGTCATCTTATATGTTTAATGACAGTTTTTTATTGTCATAACAAATCTAGACTTTTAATGACAGCTCTATAGATGACAGTTTCAAAACTGTCATCTTTCACGTTTAATGACACTTTTAAACTGTCATCTTTTACGATTATTGTAGTAGTGTTATTTATTTCAATTATCATTGTGATTATTTGCTCCGATTTGTGATTGATATGTTAGATTGGAACCTAGAGACATGGGGTGATATGCAAATAAAGTTCACTTAGACGGTGCTAAGCAATGGATAAATTGGAAAGTTTATTTTTAGATCTGCCTGCAGGCAGGATTTTGAGATGTGATGAGTTGGATGTGATGGTTTGAAACTGGCAAAGTAAGCCCAGTGATGAATTGAAACTGGCGGGAGTCCAGTGATGATTTAAAACCTGGCGGGTAGTCCAGTGATGTTTTGATAAAACCTGGCAAAGTAAGCCCAGTGACATTTTGATAAAACCTGGCAAAGTAAGCCCAGTGATATTCTGATAAAACCTGGCGGGTAGTCCAGAGATGTTTTGTGATGATAAAACCTGGCGGATAGGGCCAGAGTTATTTTTCTGATGATAAAACCTGGCAAAAGTCCAGCGATATTTTGTGATAGTAAAACCTGGAGGTTAGTCCAGAGATGTTTTACGATGATAAAATCTGATGGTTGGTCAGTGACATTTCACAATGATAAAACCTGACAGTTGGTCAGTGAGGTTTTGCGATGACAAAACCTGACGGTTAGTCAGTGACGTTTTGCGATGATAAAACCTGGCAGGTGATCCAGTGATATTTTGTGTTGATAAAACCTGGCAGGTGGTCCAGCGATATTTTGTGTTGATAAAACCTGGAGGGTGGTCCAGCGATGTTTTGTGATGACAGAACTGGTGGTAGCCCCTTGGTGATTTTGATGTGGTGATTAAGATAGGCAAACACTAGTTATGGTTTGGGCATAACTAGATTTTCCTTGTTGTTAGGCTGTCGATCGATAATGAATAGATTTATGGGTGTTTTACTTTTCTGCATTGATGATATATTGTGACCTGCTAGCTGTAATGTAAGGAGGGGTGATTGGGTTGGATTATATTACGGGGTGAACTTTTTCACTCAGGCATGGATTGTCTGGCATCCGTGTCAGATTTTGCAGAAAATCAGGTGGAGACTCAGTACCCTGAATGAGGGCAATACTACCTGGAGATGAATCCAGATATGGATACTGAACCAGTATACGCTTGGGATCCGTATTGATCTTAGAAGACAACTCTGTTATTTTGTCTAGATTGTTACCACGAAGAATATTTTCAGTATTTTCACAATGGGTTGTAATAGATGAATCTTTAGGATGAATTATCCGTTTGGGATTTTGAATTTAATTTAATAAATTTTCAAAAATTAATATTTAATGCCTCCGATTTTATTTTCGAAAATCGGGGCGTTACATGTCCCAAATCATTCGATGCACATCGGCTCCCATGTATCAAACGAACATGAGTAATGTTATACAATGCTAAGAACATATATAATCTTTTAACAAAATTTTGAGCACAATAATATTCGGAACGATTCGATGCATGTTAGCCCACATGTATCGAACTAACAAGTGTAGTGTTTTACACCTAATATGCATGAATAAATGTTTGGCAAAATGACGGATCAGGATGTGTTTTGATAATTAATATCCGCAAATGACATTTTCAGTATTAACAAATGTTCTTAGCATGTCTTCAGCAGATTTTAATTATCAAAATATGTCCTTAGCCGTCATTTTCCCATAATGTTTTACAAACTTACGCCCAAGCCTAATACTCGAACAACTCAAATCAAATTAAAACTTCTCTTAAAAAAAAGTCATTAATTACGTACCATATTGCCATGAAGTCGGATCGAACTTGTTCTCCAATTTCATCCACAATTTTCGAGCGGTTTTGAAGCCCAACATGTCTAGGCGGATATCTTCGGTGAGGGTTGCCAGTATCCATCCCTGTACAAGTTTGTCTGATCTCTTCCAGGCCTTGTAGTAATCTTGGTTGTCAATTTTCTCCTTTGCTGTGCCATCGATGAAACCAATCAAATCTCGCTTCTCAATGAAGTCCTCCATCAATTTCTTCCACTTCTTGTAGTCTCTTGCAGACAACAACTTGGGGACGAAGTCCAGGACATTAAACTCCGTCGGGCACGGGTACATCTCAGTTGGGGAACTAGCATTGATATTGCTTGGGGAAGCCATTGATGAGTATTTGGATTATAGTATTCGATCTCTCCTTACTGGTTTAGATGTTGTTGTGCAATACATGCCATTCCATGATCGGCTATTTAAATTTCTCGGTCGACCCTTTTAGTTCTGTGATTCTTTACTTCCTTCCTTAATTCCTTGTGCATGGTACTTCTCTTTTCACTGTTGTGGTATTATGGTTTATATCACTCAACCTTCTGATACTTTACTTTGGTCATGGTGATACGAATTGTATCGCCCTACGTGCACTTTATTTATATCTCAAATTTGAACAGCATTTTGATGATTTTCCCTCAATTTTGGCAATTTTCTTGGATATATAAGATTGATAAAGTGGTCTCAGCCTCGGTTATACGGGATCGAGTTCAGGAGTTGTTTGTGCCTTGGGGCACATCAGGCCTTAGTAGTTCCCAAAGTGGATTTCATCCTAATGATCTTCATAAATAAAATTTGATCTCCATCGTCCAAGTTACAAAACTCGTCAAGTAGAACTTACTCTGTAAAATTCAAGTTAATCGGATATTTTTAATTATCAAATATCTCACCTTACTACCTTAGTCAAATCCTAATTCAAGTTAATAAGATATTTCTTGGTTTTAGGTTGGAACCCTCCAAGAAATCTAATATGGTATCATAGCTAGGTCTTGGGTGGCCTTACCTCTCGTGGGAAAGTCTCTGTCATCTCTATCGTCTGAGTCAATCGCTTCGCTCCTGGTCTCCTAGTCTGTCACCTCCACGTGCATTCGGCTGCATGTGAGGGGGAGTGTTAGACTTGTCTCACATCGACCATTTAAGCCACTCAAGCTTGGTTAGTAAAATTTAGAGGCTATTCCACCTATCGCCAATTGGTTTTAGGTTGGAACTCTTCAAGAAATCTAATATGGTATCAGAGCTAGGTCTTGGGTGGCCTCGCCTCTCGTCGGAAAGTATCTGTCATCTCTGTCACCCAAGTTAGTCGCTCAGCTCCTGGTCAGTCACCTCCACGTGAGAGGGACTGCACGTGAGAGGGAGTATTAGACTTGTCCCACATCGACCATTTAAATTTAAACCACTCAATCTTGATTAATAAAATCTAGAGGCTTCTCCACCTACTGCCAATTAGTTTTAGGTTGAAACCCTCCAAGAAATCTAACATGGTATCAAAACTAGGAATATTGGGTGGCTGATTTGTCTCACATCGCTCATCGAAGCCCCCCAAGCTTGGTTAATAAATTTTAGAGGCTACCTTACTTATTGCCAATTAGTTTTAGGTTGGAACCCTCCAAAAAATCTAACACCTAGAAAGAAAACTATGCTTATTAGTGGAGAGCCAAAACTAGGTAATTTTGGAAATACAACACTTTCACTTATAGGTGCAGTCTGCCCTATATACCAAGTCTAAGACAGGACGATCATTTGGTTTTGACGAAGATAAGCGTAGGCCAGTTAGAAGTTCATTTAGGCAAATATGCAATCAGATTATCTGAGTCGGATATAGATGAAGAAAAGAGAAATATGCTCCTTGTTTTTTTTGCTAAGCCAAAAGAATTTATTAATCTTTATAAAAGATTACAAAGATTAAAAGGATCAAGAGAAATATACGTTTTGGCTATGGTACACACATCAAAAAGCTTCTTTAACGAAAAATTTGGTTACCAGAAGAATGGGCGCTTACCTCAGGCCAAAAATATGGTAATGGTTTTAAATAACAGCTTGGGGACACATAATGGTAATGGTTGAGGTGTAACGGTATCGGGAGTATCGAAAGATAACTAACGGGAATCAGTTGTCGCGGTCGTGAATTTTTAAAAATTATTTTCGAGAATGATTAATTATTAAGTGCCAAAATCACCTGTAACGTACGGTCGTGAATCGGTACGTGAATTGGAAATGGATCAATACATAACGGAAACGGCCAATACTCATGCGATTTTCTCTCCCACCTGTATATCGGGGTCTAACGGTATCAGAAGGCCCAAAACCGTTACGTAACAGCCGATTTTTAAATCTTTGGTTGTACTGTATACCCCTATTCAGAACTTCAACCAAAAAAATACGTAACTGATAAAACAAAAATGCGTACCATCTTCCCCTAACTATTCGTACCATATACTTCTGAGGTACACCCCTCTCGTAACTAAACAAAAACATGTGTAAAATACACAAAATTAAGAGTAACTTACACCAAAAAAGTACACCTTAGGTGTACCATTTATAGTTTTCTCCAATGTTTTCGTTGAATTAAATGGTTTTTGGAAAATTTGCCTTCCTGATACGTATGCATGAGGAAAATACTTGGATGATGAAATGGTTTTGCTTTCTGTCCATGACATCTACTAGTTTGATTAAAGTATTGATTCTTGGTGCAATTTTGCATTTTTTTTCTTTTTTAAAGAAAGGAATTTGTTCTTGAAAATGTCAGTACTTGCTTTGGGAAATTTTTTTCTCAAGATTGCAAAAATTGTGTCATCAATGATCTCAAAGAAGAAGAACTAAAAGGCACCCTCGCTCAAACCATTGACATGTAGCTAGTCTGGGACGGGACTCTCATAATCTACTGTTGGTTTCTCTTCGGCAGGGTGTCCGTTAGTTTTAGATTTAGTAGTTTTGGTTTCATCCCTGTCTATCGTGAAGTAATCTTTTGCCTTTGGGCTTTTGCAAAGGATAGAAATTGCTTGGCTGTTGATAAAAAAAATAAAAAATAAAAAAAAAGAGATCTCAAAGCAAGCCTGAAATGCCCAAATCTTTGATGTCAAAACCAAAGTCTTTTCAGAATTAATTTGCAATGCAACATTTTTTTAGTTGCTTGTCCGGGCTGCATGGATGCCCCTCGTGTTGAACTCCGAGGGGATTAGATGGGAGCAACTACTCCTTGGCAGGGCCGGCCCCGGGGTAAGCCCCGCAAGCTCTCGGGCTTGGACAACCCCCCGGACTGGGGGCAACAAAAAAAAAATTTTAAGTAAGATATATATAGATATATAA
Source organism: Rhododendron simsii (assembly GCA_014282245.1). Taxonomy (NCBI): domain Eukaryota; kingdom Viridiplantae; phylum Streptophyta; class Magnoliopsida; order Ericales; family Ericaceae; genus Rhododendron; species Rhododendron simsii. Next base: position 16,540,548 of record CM024955.1, read on the forward strand.
AGTTTTCCTATAGTAGCGCAGATGATAGTCTTTGGTTCAGCGGTCGCTGCAAGCTGTAAAAGATTCACTTGGCTGGGTTCGATTCGTTGCCGCTGTTGCGCCCTTTATTTTTTCCCTCTGCTTTTGATCCAACGGAATTCCAAACAATGCAGTGCACGTTTCCCTTGTTTTCTTGGAAAATGATCCTGAGTTTCTCGGGCATATGAAACTTTAGTGCATCATTCTCTTCTTTTTGTTTTCATCCCAATACATAATATTGCAAAAATTAATTGCTTTGTTGGAAATTTTGGATTTTCCAAGTTCAACGGTAATGTATGAGTGATATGTTCTTACATTTAATTAAAAAAGTCATAACTAAAACAAATTGAGTGAGCTAACACAATTTTTATTTTTATCTTCAAACTACCATTTCGCAAGAGAAATTAAAGAAATTAGCTATGATCTCAATTGAAAATGTAAAGAGTTACGCTTCGAAACAGGTCATTCTCTTCATATATATCAACTAAAAAGGCCAAAAATCAAAAGTTAGCGAAACGGGCCCTGAGTTCTTGGATAAGTAAAGTACGATAATTCAATTGAAAATTTTGCTTCAAAAAATGTAAGAAAATTTTATTTTCTTTAAATCAGATCGTGGTATTCATAAAACACTATATCCGAGATTTACATTTTGATGTTGATTTTTTTTAATGTTATTCAATCTAAATAACAATCTAATTTTGATTTTTTTGGTCCTCGTAAATTTTTTTTGTTGGTCCTTGTAAATTATAAGTAGGCAACAAAGCATAAAGTTGAGGTAAAGCAACCCAAAAGTCGGGGCAGACACTGCTCCTTAGCCAGCCGTAAGATATGAGGCCGGGGCCGCATGTCTTATTGATTAATCCCAAGAAAAGTCAGCATTTAGCTAGCGATGGGATGGACAAAGTCGTGTAATTGTTGCGTACCATTCCTTGGACACGGCACGCGCGTAGTTCGATTAATGTTGTATCATTCCTTCCTTACACATGATAATTTGGTAAATGACAATCCTTTATAGCTAGGATGAACTATGAATGATGAATCATACATTCCGTATGATTTGTCGATATATACCTAGTACTTGGTTGGTACCTCTCACTTTCGAGTAAATTAATCATACATCTTTAATTTTATATCGACTTTACGACGAACTTGCTCTTTACGGGGTCCACCGAGGAGGCATTTATAAGTCTAAGCCCTATATATAAAATAAAATAAAATAAAAAGAAAGAAAGAAGGGCCCGTACATGATGTGCTAGCTAATTCCCATAGGAATATAAAGGAAAAATGACGGTCAGGACGTGTTTTAATAATTAATATCCGTCAAGGACATGTTGAGAACATTTGTTAATGCTAAAAATGTATTTGGCGAGTATTAATTATTAAAACACATCATTGGCCGTAATATTCCCGAATATACCCTCTCGAATTCTAGCCGTACTGTGCTTTGGGTCTGTAGGTTTCCATAAGAAACAATTGGGCTTCGTAACAGACTTGTAGTGGAATATATGCTGGGCTAGCTCTTCGTAATGGGCTGCAAGCCTGCAATAAGTACGGAAAATTACCAGCCGGTCCCATTTTTTTGCCTTCTATCCCCTCTAAATCCTTTTTTGTAGTGCTATTCCATCTAGGCCCTTTTTTAACATGCTTTTACTATTTTGCCTTGGTCACTTTTTACACCTCTAAAATTCACACCCCTTTGAAGAATTCCCGCCCTAAGAACGAACACCTCCTAGAATAAACACCCACAAAATTCACACCTCCCAAAATTCACAACCCTCAAAATTCACATATTTTGCAGAATTTACACCTATTTGCATAATTCACCACCCCTTTGCATAATTCACCACGCCTTTGCATAATTTACACCGTTTACAGAATTCACACTCATCTGCAAAATTCACATCCCTTCGGGTGAATTCATGGTGTGTGAATTCAACCCTCATACACCTCTGGCGGGTGTGGATTCTTAGGGCTACAATTTGCAGAATTTACATATTTGAAAAAGACAGAATTCACATTACCAAATTAAGAATTCACACATTCAAAAAAGACAAAATTAACATCTCATCTACAGTACATTTCACATTCCCAAATTAAGAATTCACAGTCCTACACTCACTGTAGGGAAAAAAAAATAAGAAAAAGAAGAGGAACCTAAACAAATACAATAATTCACACCGGAAAATGGCAACTATCATCATATTTCTTCCCCTTTTCCTTTTCGGCTTTACAAAGAAAAAAAAAAAACAGGAATGATACTCTGACCGAAGGATTTTCCCTCACCCTTACCGTAAGTGTGGTCCCCACCTTAAAAAAAAGATAAAAGATAAAAGCCAAACGGCAAAACCAAAACAAAACTCCTTCCTTCACCCAAAATTCACATCGTGTTCTGTTCGAGAAGAGAGAGAGGACAGCTACTGTCACCACCATCATCGCCGACTACCACCAACGCCGAGTCCCATCACCACCTCCAACCACGTCAGCGGCTCCACCTCCGGCACTCTCACCACCAAAGGTCTCTCTCTCTCTCTCCCCCAAAAATTAGGGTTTTAAAATTGGGGAAATTTTGGATTTTTGTGTTTAGTTTGATTGGGTAAATTAGGGTTCCAAGTTGAATATGGACAATGATTCTCCAACCTGTGACTTGTCTGGCTCAACGAGTCTCATTGTTATTTTAATCCTCTTGATATTTCTTCGTTCGATGGGACAAAGCTTTTGACTTAGTTCTACAGGGGAATGCATCATATGGATGGATAAATAGAAGGATTGTTGCCTGTACTAACTTCAATTTCTACTTCTGTTTTTTTGTCAACTATGCCATTGTATTGCAAACTAAATTCAAGCATATCCCTGCAAGAAAATTTTGATCAAAGCACATCCCATAACATTTGCTAAATTCTATCATGAGAAGCTAAAATTCTATTTTGTAGGTGCCATGATGATGTTCAGTTGCTGGCATATGGGACTTCGAAATGGGTGAATAACTAGCTTGAAAATGGTTCCCCTTGGAAGGAGGATTTCTATCGGGTGAGATTTGGGCATGGCAATCCAGTGCGGTTTTTACGACTCTGACCCATTGAGAGACCTTGGAGATTCCTAAATTCGAAGTCTTCCTCAATGAATTTATACCAGCGGTTTTTAGTCCTCTTGTGGAGCTATAACGGCTTCTTTTTTGGTTGAAATGCATTGTTGGTTTTGTATTGTGTGTCCTCCTTATGTTTCATGTTCTGGGTTAGGACTGGTACAAGGAGTCTTGAGTCTATTGTAGCCTCCCTTTGTGGGAGTGAGTTGGTTTCTTTTGTTGCTTTGTTTTCATGTTTGCTGGGGTATGCCCCTTTGCTTAGTGTAATTGGTTGTGGAATTGAATAATGAAATGTTGGTGGTTACAATTGCAAGACTCATGTTGATTACTTCAATAATGAAACATGTTTGCATTTTTCTGAGAAATTGAATCTGTCAGTTGAGATATTGGAATGGCATAGTTTGTATTTCTGCTCTTGTTTGATGAATGGAATGGAATAGAATGCAAAGTTGCTCTTGGATTAGATATCACAAGTAATTAGTATCCGTGTCATGTGCTAATGAATTTTTGGCAAGAAATAGCTATTTATTTTTCGTGTCCCAAGCAAGTTATCCATTTGGCTGGCAGTTAGCTCTTCTCTTCCAGAAAAATTGATTTTTCATGTTATGCATTCGGCATGTTCCAGACTTCATTCGTTCTTTTATTCTCATCGGTGCAATAATGGATTAAGGTTAGATCGGAATACAAAGAACCAAATACTCATCTATGCATGATTGATGGAGAGTTTGATATACCCATTGGCCAACAACACCAGAAAGTTTGAAATGAATAGCAGGCTAGCAGCCATGCCGGCAAAAATAGCTATTAAAACCAATATACACCATAATTTCAACAAAAGAAGGCTATTACAAACCCCATACTTGATCAAGAAAAAACCCTTATAGCATATCCACAAAAACACTTCATCAATATCCCTGTCTCCAATAACAAAAAGGTGCCAGGTTGGCTTTCCACTAATTTCTTCAACTTCCTGCACAAAAAAAACAACAAAACCAAACAAAATTTAAATGGCTTCACTCCTTTCTTCAACTTATGAGATGGTAAGCATGGACAAACATTTGCACTCAAGAATGAAAAAGAAACTAAAAAAAGGAGATGAGCAACATAATCTCAGTATCAATCAGACTACCAACAGGAGGACCATCACTTTGTTTTCTATTGTTCACATTATCTCTCCCATTCAACAAGTCCAAAAACCTTTGTTGTCCTCCTACCCAACCCTGCTCTTGACTTTCAAGAAAGCTTGATTGTTCTCCTCTCCAAACTTGAGTACCCGTAATTGATTGTCCTCTCCAAACTTGACTATTGAGTAAACTTGGCATGTTGCTTTGTGAAGTTGGGAAGTTGCCCAAAAATTGGTTGAAACCTGTTCCACTTGTTCCAGTTGCGCATAAAGTTGGAGAAAATGGGAGGATGGTTCCGGCTTGTGCCATATTTGGTTGCAAATTCTGGGGCATCATGTTTGGCCACATAAATTGCCCCATGTAGCTTGGGATACTCTGCCAAAAATTAAATATAACGTGAAACATAATACATGGATTATAGAAGGAACAAACTTCGCAATTAAAAAAAGTTTCTTACATTTACATTTACAACACTCTCTTGTGTTCCAAATACATTGCCTACTGCATTCTCCTGGACCTCCTGAAATTAGTAAAACAATATAACTAAGAGCATTCATCCAAGATATGCATATGTCCATATTAACAAGTAAGCCAGTGCATGTTTAAAAAATAAACTTATACCTTCGCTTTTTTGTTAGACAATGTCTTATTTTTTTGTTCTCTTTTCTTCGTACAAATTTTTTCAACACCACCTTGCTTTCTTTTTGATGGAGGTCTCCCTTTTCGACGAACAGATTTCGGGTCTAGGATGGTCATGTTCTCTTTGGAAGGTAGAACTACATCTTCAAATGAAAAGGAATCATTTGGAGTATCAGAAACCACATTACTTTCACAAACAACCGAAGATTCAAGCAACTCTCATTTTAACTCTTGTAGCCGTTCCATCACCTGTTCATACTTCTCTTGAGAATCTTCCGCCAAATCAGCAACCTCATTAAAGAGATTGCACATGTTGTCATGCCGACGTGCTTCAATTGTCGAGGACGAGTTATCGTAGTTGATTCGAACCTTAGTGTGAGCCCTTTTCAAATTTTTTCTCCATCTTTTCAAGACATACTTCTCAGGTAATATTTGAACTCTCCTTTCATGGAATACCATAAGTTGATGTCGACACACCATTCCTCTAAACTCAAACAATCGATAATTACAATTTGCTTCATTGGTCTCACCATTAAAGTTAACCTTAAATGACACACGTTTTGTCCTTTCCTCTTCCCCTTCTCCAAATTTGATATCTTCTTCTACCGCATATTCTGACCAAACATCACCTACTTTCCTTTCATATAAAGAACAATTAAGTTTCCCCACAATTTCGTCTTTAAACTCTTTAAACTTTGCACGTGTGTAAGCACTTTGGAATTATTTCTCCAACTGAGCTGCAGTTATGCACGGGATGAAAGAGTGCAAATCTTTCGTATCTTCATAGTTCTTATTTTCCACCTTTTTAGCCAATGCATTCTCTTATTGCTCTACAAATTGTTTCAAAGTCGTCTTCGAGTTGATGTAACCATCAAAATATGAATTCATACTCTCACTTCTTTGTGTGGATGACATTCCCGCCCAAAATACATCTTTCACAAAAGTCGGCACCCTTCGATTCCTCTCTAAATACAACCCATGTAACCATTCATTATTTTGAAGTGCGTACTTTTTGATGAACATGTCCCAAGCAACCTCAAATTCCTCTATTGTCAGTGAATCATAAACTACATTGTGCAAAGAAGGTGAAACTGATTTACTCTCCTCACAGTTTCCCAATTTTTCTGGCACCTTTTTCAAAATATGCCATATGCACCACCGGTGTCGAGTGTGAGGGAATACTTCTTCTATAGCATTCATCATGGCCATACATTGATCGGTAATAATTGCTTTGGGAGCACAACCCCACATGCATGTCATCCAAGTCCTAAATAACCACGAGAATGACTTTGTATCTTCACGAGAGATGAGTCCACATCCCAATAATATCGACTGACCATGATGATTAACGCCTACAAATGGAGCAAAAGGCATGTCATTGATAAGCACCCAGAAATGTAGTGTAGGGTGCGTTAGTGTCTAGTTTTAGTTTAATTTAATTGTTAATTAGTCGTTATTAATGATGTTTGCTTGTAGAGTGCGCTGGCTCTGTTTTGTAGGAAAACATCCAAATAACGAGCTTTAAAGGCTAATGCATGTCACAAGCCTGAGCAAGGATGGCCCGACGGCTAGAATTACCTAGGCAAGGCAATGACCAAGTGCTGGAGCTAACCACTTCGGTATCGATGGAACGACTCTGTTCCAATCGATACCGAGCTTCTTACTGCGACAGCCTTACCAAACTCGGCATCGGTAGAACCAATTAACTCCAATCGGTACCGAGGGCCTTAGGGGTGAATCTTCAGAGCATCTCACAGTATATTCTGCGCGTGGAGCCCCGGAGTATAAAAGCTTACATCATTTTTGTACAAACAAGGAGGATAGATTATGTAGTACATTTTCTAGATTTAGGATTAGATCTGATTGCAATTTGAATTGTTCTTATTTTGTTCTTCATTTTCAGCAACTAAGTTCTTAATTTCCTGCCTTAATTAGTTTTCTTTTGCTACTTTTGTCTTTATTAAAGTTGTAGCTTTATTCCCGATCTATCGTTTAAGCCAATTTTCTTCTAGTCTTGCTTTTCAATTATGCTAAGTAGATTTTTGCTTGCTCTTATCTTCATAGATATGTGTGAGTAGTTTCAAGGGTTAGGTCATGGGATGATTAGCATCCCATGGCTTGGGCAAAAATTGCATTTTTCACCGATAAAGCTTTGGCTTTGTTCGGTTGCCTTTTCTTTTTAGTTTTAGTTTTGGAAACCAATCATTACCCTACTTCTTTTTTCAATCATTTTCCTATTTTTTCAATTATTACTTTTTCATCTCTCTCTATCTCTCTCCAATTATTACCCCTATTTTCAATCATTACTCTATTTCTCTCTTCACCCACTACCAAAACTAAACTAAACTAAACTCCCAACCAAACACAACCTTAATTTTTTGGATTTGAAAATTGATGTGGGGTTCGGATTCGTTTGGTAAATTGCCGAGGTGTTAACCTCTTTGATCATGTGTAGGTAGGAGCATCGTCTACCTACCACACATGATACTTAGAGCTCTGTCGCTTGAGGTGTTTACCAAATGAATTCTAGAGCTAGCTTGATAATTGAATCTCTATTTTTCGGTTTTAGGAACTTTAATTGCGTATCTTGAACTGCGTGAATTGGTGAAAATGTGGTTTAGCTCAAGTCATGAGTGCTAGTGATTCCTAGACCTAGCCTATCTTTTATCTAGTTAATTCGTTCTCAATTTAGCCCTTTTATTTCCACCGTTTTAAAGCAAAACAAAGTTGGCTGCCTAAAGGCGGAAAACCCTTGCTTACTCTACAAATCCAACCAAGCCGTATAATTATTCCCTTGGGTACGATCCCGGTCTTCCGGATTATTATGCTTCAATTGGACGCTTAAACCCTACGCTTGGGGTATTATTCCATTATATCGGAACGAACGAAGCATTTTTGGCGCCGTTGCCGGGGATTTCTTATTATGGCTTTCTTGGAGGTTCGACAAACCGCTGTAAGTATCCTGCTTTCGTCTCTTAGTAGTAGTTTAGTAGTTTATGTGTTAGTTGCTTGTATTTAGTTTGGTGGATACCTCTAACCTGACCTTGTTGTCAAACCTGAGGTGTAACGAAGCCAAGCTAAATATTAAGTTTATTTTTAGTTAGTTCAATTAGTTTAATTTGATTGCATTGCTTAGCCGAGGTGGTGGCATAACCCCTCGCATATTCTGGTTGTTGAGTTGAGGTGGCGGTATAGCCCCTCCAGTCTGGTAGTTTGTTGGTAGTTAGTTAGTAGTATTTGTTTTGTGTATGCGTGTTTACCGAAGACCAATTTCAAATCGGTTTCATCGTTCCTTGTCTCCTCCAAAAGTTTGTAGCATTGTCAGGGCGTATCCTGCCCACTCTCCGTCTCGCAAATTAAATCGCAATCGCAAACGCAATCGCAAAGGCCCAATGGCTGAAGCAGCTCCAGTTCGTACTTTGCGTGATTATCTGAATCCGGAACGGGCTCCTTAAGTATCGCCTATCGTTATTCCGACGCCGGCGGCTGGGAATGCATTTGAATTCAAAGCTGAGTATCTGAGGGTAATTCCAGAGTTCTGGGGGAGAGAGTTAGAGGATCCATATTTACATATCCGGGAATTCGAGAATATTCTGCACTCTTTTGTTACAGTTCCAGGGCAACTTGACCAAGCTCGTTTGAAGTTATTTCCCTTCACTCTCAAAGACAAGGCAAAACAGTGGTTCAATTCGTTGAAGCCTCATTCTTCGCATAATTGGGGAGATGTCCAAGATGCTTTTACTTCCAAGTTCTTTCCAGCTAGCCGGACTAAATTACTTATCGATCAGATTCAAAGTTTCAAGCAAAGAGATGGAGAAACCTACCATAAGTACAGAGAGATACAAGGATTTGCTCATGTCGGTTCCACATCAAAATTTCCCGTTATATCTCAGAGTTAACTACTTCTACACTGGATGTTCCCAAGAAAGTAAGCAGCTTTTGGATACAATGGGTGGTGGAGACGCTTGGATTATTACGAGACTTTAGCTGAGAAGACTCAGTCTTGGCAATTCACAGATCCAGGGGATAGAGCGATATTTTCCCAAGGTCCTACGAGCTCAAGCAAATTCTCTATTGCAGAGCATACAGCTATTGAAACCCGATTGGAGGAGATAGCCCGAAAACTTGACAAGTTGGAGCTTAAGAGCGCTCAGTCTCAAGAAGTGAAAGTGGTACGCCAAGTAGAGAAAGTTTGTGTCATATGTGAGATGGTGGGCCATTCTACCGATGCTTGTCCAAACATTCCTGCTTTGAAGAATGTGATAAATGGGATTGCTCCGGAAGAAGTTCATGCAGTTCAATGTTTTGATCCCTCCTCTCAATCCTATAATCCGGGAACACGTCAACATTTGGCCTTCCGTTGGAGTCAACCTACTGAAGGGGGTTCTTCTCAAGCTCCACCACAAGCTCCTCAACTGCCTTGGAAGCAACCTCAAAATGCTTTCCGTTTTCCTCAAGCACAAGGTCCGCCGGGATTTGCTCAATCCGGTTCGTTCCCACATGCAAACCAATTTCAACAACCACCTGCACAGTTCCAACAACCACCAAAGCGTTTTTGGGAAGATCAATTTAGTGCTCTTTTGCAAAGTCAAACTGTTATCAATGAGCAACAAACTTAGATGATGAATGATATCAGAAATCAGTTGGGGAAGTTGACAACTACCGTGGGTATGCTTCAGCAAGAAAGGGGAAGTTTCCAACGCAACCTCAACCTAACCCGCAAACGACGTCTACTCTGCCTAATTCTCAAGGTCTTCACTTTGCTAGCTCTTCGGTGACTTTCCCCGAGCAAGCAAAGGCTATTATTTCTCTTCGAAGTGGAAAGGTGGTGGATAACCAAGTGGAGATGCCTCCGGAACCAACTTATTTGCCCCCTTCTATCGATCGTTCAATTCCAACATCAACCCTTGGGGAATCTCCCAAGGAGGCAAGCGAAGAGGTTTCAAAGGAAAATGGTAAAGGAAAGGTGAAGGAACAAAGTATACCAGATCCTCGAGTTATTCCAACACCGGCACCATTTCCCAACCGTTTGAGGGCTTTGGCGAAACCAAATTTGAATGTGGAGTTGCATGAGTTGTTCAATCAAGTGAAGATCAACATCCCTCTTATGGATGCAATCAAGCAAATTCCGTCATATGCTAAGTTTCTTAAAGATCTATGCACTCGGAAGCGCAAGCTTAATGTTCAAAAGAAGATATTCCTTACAGAGCAAGTGAGTTCCATCATTCAGACGAATATCGCTCCGAAGTACAAGGATCCGGGGAGTCCTACTATCGCGGTCACCATTGGAGGGAAGCATATCGAACAAGCTTTACTTGATCTTGGTGCAAGTGTTAACCTGCTTCCGTTTTCTGTTTATCAAGAACTTGGCTTGGGGGAGATGAAGCCCACTCGAGTTACTCTCCAATTGGCCGATCGGAGTGTTCGTACACCAAAGGGAGTAGTAGAAGACGTTCTAGTACAAGTTGGACAATTTGTTTATCCGGTGGATTTCGTAATTCTTGACACCAATCCGACTGTCGAAATGGACTTCTTAATATGACCTTCGGTAACATGACGATGGAGGTCAATGTTTTTAATGTGGGTAGTCAAATGGGGGATGATGAGAACGTGAATGAAGTGAGCTTTATTGATACTCTTGTGGAGGAACACGTGGACGAGTTGCTTTATAGCGATTCTTTGGAAGTTGCTCTCACAGCTGAAGAGGCCGAATTTCTCGAGTCTTCTGAAGTGAATTATTTATTTTCGCTGCTCAATGAGGAAGATGAAGTATATGCTATGAATTCTTGGGTCCCAAAGTTCGACGAATTTGAAGAGCTTCCCCCACTTGAGAAGAAAGTTCTACCATCCAGCGTTGAACCACCGAAGTTGGAGTTGAAACCTTTGCCCGACACACGTTGAAGTATACTTTCCTTGGAGATAACGAGACTTATCCTGTGGTTATATCTTCTTCTCTCAGGAATCTCCGAGAGGAGAAGTTGCTCAATACGTTAAGGGGGCACAAGAAAGCTATCGGGTGGACTATTGCGGATATTCAAGGAATTGACGCTACTTTTTGTTCTCATCATATTGCTTTGGAGGATAATGTCAAACCGTCTCGCCAACCCAAACGGCGTTTGAATCCAATTATGAAAGATGTCGTCCGTGATGAGGTTTTGAAGCTTTTGGATGTGGGCATCATTTACCCTATTGCTAATAGTAAATGGGTTAGCCTAGTTCAGGTTGTACCAAAGAAATCTGGAGTCACCGTTGTGCTCAATGAGGAGAGCGCGCTTGTGCCAACACGTGTTCAGACGGGATGGAGGGTATGTATTGATTATCGCAAACTCAATGCAAGCACCAGAAAAGACCATTTTCCCTTGCCATTTATTGATCAGATCTTGGAAAGGATAGCTGGGCATGCATTTTATTGTTTCTTGGATGGATACTCTGGGTATAATCAGATCGAAGTTGCTTTAGAAGACCAAGAGAAGACAACATTCACTTGCCCCTTCGGGACTTTTGCTTATCGTCGGATGACGTTCGGTTTATGCAACGCTCCGGGTACTTTCTCAAGATGCGTGATGGGGATTTTCAGTGATATGGTCGAGAAGATCGTAGAAGTTTTCATGGATGATTTTTCTGTCTTTAGAGATTCATTCGAGTCTTGTTTGACGAATTTGGAAAAAGTGTTAACATGGTGTGAAGAAAAGAAATTGGTTTTGAATTGGGAGAAATGTCACTTTATGGTAACCAAAGGCATCGTTCTTGGTCACATTGTTTCTTCTAAGGGAATCGAGGTGGATAAGGCCAAGATTGACTTGATTGGGAACCTTCCTACTCTGAAATGTGTGAAGGACATCCATTCTTTCTTGGGGCACGCAGGTTTCTATCGACGATTTATAAAGAACTTTAGTGCTATTTCTCGACCCCTATGCCAACTTTTTGCCAAAGACGTACCTTTCGAGTGGTCTCCCGCATGCGAGCAAGCTTTTGTCAAGTTGAAGGCTAGTCTTACCACTCCTCCTATTGTGCAACCACCGGATTGGAGCTTACCTTTTGAGCTTATGTGTGATGCAAGCGATTATGCTGTGGGAGCCGTTTTGGGGCAAAGGAAGGACAAGCATCCCTATGTGATTCATTACGCAAGCAAAACCTTGAATGACGCTCAAGTGAATTATACAACCATGGAGAAAGAGTTACTTGCGGTGGTGTTTGCTCTTGATAAATTCCAGTCTTATCTAATTGGTGGTGCTCCTATCGTTGTGTACACGGATCATTCCGCTCTCAAGTATCTCCTTGCTAAGCAAGATGCCAAAGCCCACTTGATACGATGGATTCTCCTTCTCCAAGAGTTCAATTTGACCATCAAAGACAAGAAGGGTGTTGAAAATGTGGTAGCCGACCATTTGTCGAGGCTACAGTTTGAGGATCCTACACCGAATCTTCCTATCATGGACTCTTTTCCCGATGAGCAATTGTTTGGAATCTCCACAACTCCATGGTACACGGATATCGTGAACTACTTGGTGACGGGTTTGACTCCGGCTCATTGGAATGTTCAAGAAAGGCGCCGTTTTCTAGCCGAGGTGAAGAGGTTCTCCTTTGATGATCCGTACCTTTTTAAGTATTGCGCGGACCAACTTATTCGTCATTGTGTTCCCGATTCCGAGCGACAAAGCGTGATTAAATTTTGTCACACGGAGGCTTGTGGGGGTCATTTCTCGTTCAAGAAGATCGCCGCCAAGATTTTGCAATGTGGATTTTATTGGCCGCACTTGTACAAGGATACTTTTGCCTTTTGCGGGGTTGGGCTCGTTGTCAACTCTTAGGGTGTGTTACTCAACAAAATGAGATGCCTCTTACTCCGATCAGAGTCATTGAAGTCTTCGATTGCTGGGGCATTGATTTCATGGGCCCTTTTCCTTCTTCCTTTAGTTATCTCTGCATTCTATTAGCGGTTGACTATGTGTAGACACCCCAATTTGGAAATCCTGGATAACTTTTAAGTCCCCAATGATGATAAACAAAGCATGATTTTAAACCTTTGGATTGATCTAAACCTTTCGGAGCGTTACCTTTCCAAAATCGTACACAAGTGACCAATAAGCTTACCAATAACAAAAACGTGCCTTGAAAAGCTTTGAACAATGGTCTTTATACTCAAAGGAGTGAGGAAACACCTTAGAACTAGGTATGAGAGTGCCAAATGACACTTAAAATGAGTGAGTACATGTTTTGGCCATCGTGGCACCAACGATCTTCGGTTTAGTCTACTTTCAGCCCAATTTTCATAAATCAAACTTCCTTATTTTTATGGTTAAAGTTCACCAACTTTTAGTACATTCAAAACCCTTTTTGTCGATATATAATAAGCCTTAATCCGATTTGAAATAAGGGAGATATGAGAATTTTGCCAAAACGACTACTTTTTCTACCACCTGAGGGTAAAATTGTCATATCTTTTGATGTACAAAATTATTTTTATCCAAACTACTTGGGTTAGAAAGTAGACTTAACACGCTTTCCAACGGTTCAAAGAACACCCAAAACCGAGTTCGGGAGTGTCCGGGGTGGCCTTTCGAAGTTTGACCTATTAAGCTGTCAACATGTACCGTACGGCGGTCAACTGTGCCGTACGGTGGTCAACTCTGCCGTACGGTGGACATATTTCTACCGTACGGTAGAGTTTTTAACCGCCTAAACTCAAGTCGGTCGGCATGTGCGGTACGGTGGAAGCCTAGTGCCGTACGGTGGACTTTATGTACCGTACGGTGGACACAAAGTCGCTCAAAAATGCGTGCAAACCAAGTTTGCTTCATTTCCAAGCCAGTTTCACTCTATAAATACCCTTGCCCATTCCCCTTTCAACACCACGCCATTTTCTCACTCCCCATTTAAAAAACAAGCCGTTTTTTTTCACTCTCCCTCGCCGTGAAACACCGAAACACTTCAAAAGTAATCGAAGTCCGAAACCAAGTCACGTATTCTGCAATCACAGTGTACCAAAGACCATTTACTCATCCAAATTCACAAGGAATGCCAGCATATCAATCACAACTATCCATAGAAAGGTTTTCGCTCCAAGAGGTATAAATCTTTTATCCAATACTTGTCTCTGTATTCTGAGGGGTACAGCATTAATCTCAGGCTAGTTCCTTATACCAGCTTTTGGGTACAAATGGTTCAAATATTGCATAAAAATTAAAGTATGATTCCGACCTCTGTCTATCGTGCGGTACACATTACCACCGTACGATAGACGTTTTTCAGGGAAACAACATCATTAATTGCTTCTCATATTTAGTTGTTCATATTGAAGCAAGATTATCAATACCTGTTGTTGATACAAACTGTTCACATGTTATATCTGTTTTGTGTGCAAAGTTACCAAGGAACATGTGCCGTACGGTACAAATATCTACCGCACGCCATACGTTGTCTACCGTACGGTTGAGTTTACGTAGGACAGTATGTTATTTTCTGTAACCATTTTAATATGTTTGTCTTTCTGCTTCTATTTACTGCATGCCAATGTTTCTGTTATTAAACTTGCTTACGTGCTATAAATTGCTTTTTTGTGGCATAAAAGTTAAGCAATAAGATGATTTTCAAATCCCACAAATATTAGTAGAGATCGATTTTATCGGGCGAGGGGGGTGCTTTTTCAAACAAAACCTTCCCCCCTCGTAACCTGGCTCTCGAACCCAAAACTTTTCAAATAAACGGTTTCTTGGGGTTAATCCTTTTTCAAAACCGAGGTGGCGACTCTCAAACGAACCAACTATTTTCCCCATTTTTGTAACACATTAAAAATACAAAAAGACAGACGGGGGAATTTTTCCAGGCACGTAGCCCACAGTGGCGACTCTGCTGGGGATCTTTATTAATTTATGTTTTTAAGAATTAATACACTTGTGAAAATAATCCTTATCAAAAGTCTGTCAAAAAGATAAGTTTCGCGCTGTCTAAGAAAGGTGTGGTGATTCTAACAGGGCTTCGCCCGACCACCCGGCCTGGGGCTTTTTGGTTATTTCATTTGTATAATTTTTCTTAAAAATATGATTTAATTCGAGAGCCAAGCTTGAAAATATTTGTGGGATTTTTTTCATTTTATTGCTTAACTTTTGCATTACACGTGCATCGATGTTGGATAAGCCCCGCCGCTACGTTTTGGTTACCCTACCCGGCTTGCCGGTGCTAGGACATCCCGAAATGCTCGGCAACCTTGGACGATGATGAGTCAGCCTGCCGTTTGACCGTTGCCATGCAGTACACTTGGCAATAGGGAGGCAAATTATTGGCTCTAGTCTGGGGGACCCCTCTAAACCAAAACCGGCCTTCTGCATATAGCGAAAACGTAGAACTTTTGCCAAAACTAAGACAGGGCCCTCACGTTAGGATTACATGATATATCCTGCTTACGTGTTTACTATTTTCCTGCCTATGTATTTCAATGCTGTCTTTACTTGCTGCATGTGCGTGTTAGCTTGACCCTAGGTTATGACCCTCTCGCGTGAGCTTAAAAGAATTGCCTCAACTAATGAAGAGTTATGCATGTTGAAAAATGCATGTTTGTTTCAATCAAATTTCCTGGGGAATTATAAGTTTTAGGGAAAATCAAAATCAAGCCAAAAATATCATTTTGTCAATAATTTTCAAATTAAACTAGCTCATTAAGGATCTAACCCTCAATGGCTAGCTTTTTCAAGTTAAAAATTAGCACATTGAGGCCCTACCCTTAATAACTAATTTTTCTTCAAAATTTAAAATTTAATTATTGGAACTCAATTTCCAATGATTAGTTTCTCTTCAAATTATAGCAAAAGCTTCAACGGCTATTTCAATCCTAAGTTAGTTTACTAAGACCTAACTCTTAATAGCTAACTTTTCAAAATTAACCCACTAGGACCCAACTCCTAGTGATCAGTTTTTCAAATCTATCTAAAGTTATTGACAAAAATAATAATAATAATAATAATTTTGGCTTGACAAAAATTTTCCTTTGTCTTGTGCTCCTCATAAAGGATACATTACCGAATATCTGAGGATTGGGACAATTCTATTAAGCTTGCAAACTCATGCTTGTCATGGTCTAGGAGACCTTAAATCCATGGAGTTTAGGATACCTCCGGTGTTCACCGTGCCCGAACGGCTTCCTCCGATCTAGCCTAGCCTTAAGCGCGTCTGTATTCTGGCAATTGTATTACTTTGCCTCGGATGGTCTTAGATAAGGTGATTGGCTCTGATTACCTGTATGTTACTGCTTTCTGCATGGCATCCATACCATCCCTTTATGCTGCCCGTTTTGAGTCTTAAAGTTTGCTTGCACGGTCTGTTGAAGGTTGCCTTAACCGATGAAGAATCGTGCACCCATGTGCACGTTGTCTAAAGCTACAAGAGTCCTTGGAACGATGAGACCTAAGGAAATCAAAACCTTACTAAGTCCTCGACTAGTGCTTAATCAAAGGTTCAACGGAGAATAAGGAATAACAAGGAAACGACGTCATGATGTCACGTTATTTACACCACTGGCTAATGGCGGCATGCCACTGGCGCCGTGTGGTTATGGTATCACGTCGTCAATACTAAGTTATTCCGAGTTCAAAAGTGAAACTTCGAAAAGGAACTAGTCGAATACTTAGTTTGTTTTGACATCTTTTGAAATTTGTTGCTCTAAACAAAGGATATACCCTAAAGGAAATTCTGAGGAATGGGGCAACCTTCGGAAGGCCGTAATCTTATGTGACACATCCCGCCTGCACATCATCTTTTGCTATCGTGTCGCGTATAGAACTCTTAAACTCGCTCGCGCGGTTTGTTTTGGATTGCCTAGACCGATGAAGAGTCGTGCTTTTCATAATGCATGTTGTTAAAATTAATAAGTCCTTGGAACGATGGGGTTTTGGAGATATCAAAATTTATTAAATCTTCAATATATTTCAATCAATGATTCAGTGGAGATTAAATGAAACAACAAAAGCTAAAATGCCATGATACCCACGCCACCCAGGTTATAGTGCGAAGTCACTTACACCACTTAGGCTAATGGTGCCATGTCACATACGCCGCCTAGGATACGGTACCATGTCATTTATGCCAAACAGTTTTCAAAAGCAAAGGAATCTTTGAATGAAAAATGTTAAAGACTTAATCCATCTTGATATCTCTCAAAACTTGTCATTCTAATCAAAGGATGCACCTCAAAAGAATCTCTGAGGACTAAGGCAATCCCTCGTAGGTTATCATGGTCTAGGAGACCTTAAATCCATGGAGTTTGAGATATCTCCGGTGTTTGTCGTGCCCGAACGGCTCCCTCTAGCCCAGTCTAACCTCAAGTATATCGCAACAACCTCATTGCTTTGTCTCGGATGATCAAGATAAGGAGATTGGCTCTGGTTCCCAACGTGTGGAATTTAACCTGCCTGACACGACCTACCCGTGGTTGTTGGAATCCTCGAGTCGACAACGACGACACGTGTACAACATTTTTTTTATGGCATACACATTCTTTTAAATAATACAACAAAGGCACAATCTAAGTCCGTTTTCTTTTTGCTTTACTGTCAGTACCTGGTCGTTCATCCTACACAAAGCCATACAGTCTCATTCGAACACCTCAATGGCGGGGCAAATAGAACTGATTGAGCTGACGAAGGCTATGGAGAAAATGAGTCAGAAAGTGGATAAAACGCTAACTCTTGTTCAAGGGCTGGTTAATCTTCTCACCTCCGTAGTCTTGAACCCGGATCTGGGACTAAATGTTGATAATGTCAGGATCGAAGAACCTCCACAAATCTATGACCCTCCAGTGAAGCTTTTAGACATGTTCAAAGACTTGGCTGAATTCCATGATGCCAAAATGCACTCAAAGGAGGATGGTGGATCCTTATTCGAAACTAGTGCAGGAAGAGAGGACGTGCTTATGAATGAGACCACTCCTAAAGGCAAAAGAATATATCCTTTTGATAACATAGTGTTATACAGTTGCAAAGCAAGCAAAAGTTCGGTCGGCCCTCAACCCAAGTGCAAAACTCAACCAAGCGGTCTTCGCACTCGACCCCGCACATTTTTCCAATTCCCCATACCACTGTCGGTTGTCTTCGAGAGACTCAAGAAAAAAGGCACTATCCGACCACTTCCTCCAACCCCTCCACCTGCTATTCTCCCAGCATCCCATAACCCAAACGCCTACTGTGCTTACCACCAAATGCCTGGCCACTACACCAACAATTGTTTTCGCTTTCGGATCAAAATCCAAGACCTCATTGATGACAAAACCATTCCGGCTCCACCACAAAATCTAAGACATCATGCTAAACGCCCCACTCCACCTAGCTTACGGGGGAAAGTTTGATGGAATCAAAGACTAGAGAATTGTCAAAGGACATGCCGCAATCCAACCATCCATGGGTTTTTGGAATTTTCAAAGATTTCAAGTTGAGTCAAGTCTTTGTCTTTGTTATGTCAGTTTGTACTTCGAGTCTATCATCTTTTTGTTCTCATGTTCATGTGTGTTTTCAACTTCGAGTCTGTAACCTCATGTTAGTGTCAAGAAAAACAAAAAAACAAAAGAGAGTCAGTTACGTAGTCCCGAACTATGCACGGCCTGATTCCATGCAAAGGGATACGTAGGCAACCCTTAGTGGTTCGGCCGAATCATTTGAAAATTAATGTCATGCATTTGTGTCAAAATTGTCATAATAAACTTGTTTTTTTGCAATTTTCCCTTAATTGTTTTCCATTATCATTTGAAAGTCATGATAATCATTTCAAAACGCAAGAGTATTGAACCCTTATGCAAAAAGGAGGACATCCAGGAGACCGATCCCCGACGCCACGAAAGCAACACCACCAGTGAGCAATACCTTGACACAAAATAAAAAAAGAAGAAGAAAGCCTACTAGGTCGAAAACCCGCAAGGGCGATCTAGGCAAAAGTTAAGGCAAGTAATCAAAAGCTCGCTAGATCAAAACTCCCAAATTCGATCTAGGCAAAAGTTAGAGTATTTTTGAGTTCCTTTCATCAAGTTGTGTCTTTCAAAATGAAGAAAGGCATTCTTTGCTTTTATCCAACACATAAATATATCCCTTGGAGCCTAAATCAATTCAAAAGAACCCAGCTAGGCAGCTATCCCCCACACTGGGTGAAATATGAAATATGAAAGTACCCAAACACGTGGTTACCATTGGCACATCAGAAAAATGAAAGTATGTTTGTATTTGGAACTCCTTCCTCGATAAAAAGGAATTGCATGCTATATTATTAACGCTTATCCGGGCGTCCATTTAGTAGTAACTAGGCAATCGGGGTATGCTTCCACCGTATTCTTTGGGTCAAAAGATGGATAGACCTTGTGAAGGCACATTGAATGTGGTAACCTTGGATCTCAACATAAAGCCTTTTTGGCTTGAGCAATTAAGTCCGTAGGGGTCTCTTAAAACCTGGTGCTCTAAAGCCATTTGGCTTGGGGATAACCGACCCAAAGCTCGCTAAAGGGTCAACTAGAAAGCCCGAGAGATCCAGGTATTGCACAACCATATGAGGAAAAGAAAGGGGGGAACAAAAGAAAAGGCGTCATTCGAAAAAAAAAGAAGAAAGAGCCGTTCCCCCAATGCAAAGTTGTCACTGCAACGCAGTTCACAAAAGTTTCAAGAATTGTTCAAACTCAAGATAGCTGCTAGTTCTAATAACCCAAAGTAAAATAAAACTTTTTGAGCCTGTTATCCTTTCTTTGTTAAACCCAAGCCTTGGCCCCGTTATAACCTATATAAAGTCCTTTCAGATTGAAAAACGCAACTTGATCAGAGGAAGATCAAAAGAGAACAGTATAATCTCCCTTGAAAGTTAACAGTCAAGGCATTGTGCAACACTGGCGTCAATCCACCAACACTGGTGTCATCCAAAAAGCAAACCGAGGTATTTCAAATGGAAAATGCAGTAAATCTTCATCAGGAATCCAAGACATGGGTTCATTTTCTTGCAAATAAACATCATTTGATGAAGTTAAACAATTTTTGAAAATCCTAAAGGGAAAATTATCAAATATCTAAGTTTATCATAACAATTTTAGCAGCCAATTGCATGACATGTTTGCCTTCCTTCAAAATCTTGAGTTAACATGGTCTTCCTCATCGTTCGAGTCAACACAATTTGATCACTCTCCACCCGGTCAGGGGCACCCTTAAAACAATATTCGAGTTAGCATCATCAAATCGAGTTGCCACCCCTCGAACGTCGTTCAAGTCTACCAGGTCAGGGGCATTCCTAAGAAAGTCACACATTCAATAAACAGTTCTTCCTACCCTTCAAGTCAACATGGTTGATCAATAGCAACCATGGTAGTCACTCAAAAGCACTTTTCCTATCCTTTGTGGTCTTATCAAAATTTGCCTAAAAGGTCAATCGAGTCACTTGGTCATGTCAATTCCCAGCTCGTGGAAGCAATTTCAATGCATAAGGTAACCCTGCTTGGATACATAGTCAATTGGTTCCCAACACCATCAACAGTAATGGAAATTGAGTCAGAATTGAAGATCCACAGTCCACTGAGGCAAAACAACTCAAGATTGGGATGCGTCAGCCCAACGCTATCTACTGGGGCAAATGCATGCCCAAATTCAAGATTGGGGCATGGAAGCCAAACCCAAACGAAGGCAAACCCAAACCCTGAAGAAGGCCAAACAAGAAAGACAATAAAGCAAAAGGGGACACCCGGTTGTGCCGCCTATTTTTTCAAAAACAAAAATGAATGTTGTCCACATTGTCGTCAAGTGTCGAAACACGAGTCTTGTATAATGTACAAAAGTCAATCAACCGTCCCGAAGGACATCTTTTCAAATAACGATCTAGTTAACCTAAGCTTTTCAATCCAACCTCTTAAGAGACATCTTTTTCAAGCAACGGTCTAACTGACCAGACACCCCCCACACTAGGAATTTCAAAGCAAACATTTTAAAAAATGATCTTGACTTTGTAGATAAGCTAGGCTAAATCTACAAACCTGATCCCTTCTTTAGTTCACTGAACCTCAAATTTCAATGGCCAACATTCTGTTCTAAGTCTCCAAATTACATTCTAGTTTGTGTCCTAAAATCAGGCCTTCCGTGGCCTCGAATCCTTGGGGTTCACCATTTTTATCCCAAAATTTGGTGCCATACTAATTTATCTTTCCAAGCATTTGCCATCATGGCTTGTTGAGATCTTATCCTCAACAACCATATTCCAAAAGGCTTGTGGAGGCCTCACCCTCTACAACCATTCTTTTAAAATACCTTCAATCATGGCTTGTTATGGTCTCACCCTTGACAGCTATATTTCTAATGGTTCATTGAGGTCGTACCCTCAATAACCGCCTTTCCCATAGCTTGTTGAGTTCTTATCCTCAACAATCTTCTATCATGGCTTGTTAAGGTCTCACCCTTGAAAGCCATATTTCCAATGGTTCATTGAGGTCGTACCCTCAATAACCGCCTTTAAGATAGCTTGTTGAGTTCTTATCTTCTATCATGCCTTGTTAAGGTCTCACCCTTGACAGCCATATTTCCAATGGTTCATTGAGGTCGTACCCTCAATAACCACCTTTGAGATAGCTTGTTGAGTTCTTATCCTCAACAATCTTCTATCATGGCTTGTTAAGGTCTCACCCTTGACAGCCATATTTCCAATGGTTCATTGAGGTCGTACCCTCAATAACCACCTTTGAGATAGCTTGTTGAGTTCTTATTCTCAACAATCTTCTATCATGGCTTATCAAGGTCTCACCCTTGACAGCCATATTTCCAATGGTTCATTGAAGTCATACCCTCAATAACCGCCTTTCAAATAGCTTGTTGAGTTCTTATCCTCAACAATCTTCATTTACCTTCAAATAGTGTAGAGTGCCTTACTAGGTCTACATTGTTATCCTCGATAGGATTGATTTGTTACATTACCTGTATCATGTTTGCATATAATGCATCGCATTTGCCCCCATGAACTACGCAGGTCTGATCCTTACAAAAGGGTACGCATGTAGCCCGAGAAGGCGCGACCACATGTTTTCATATGTTGAATTTTCAATGCATTTACTTAAAAGGTACCTCGACGACCAAATTGGGTGATCTATGTCTTTAACGCGACTTAAACCATACAATGGTAATCAAGTCTCGTCAAAGATGGGCAACTGTAGACACCCCAATTTGGAAATCCTGGATAACTTTTAAGTCCCCAATGATGATAAACAAAGTATGATTTTAAACCTTTGGATTGATCTAAACCTTTCGGAGCGTTACCTTTCCAAAATCGTACACAATTGACCAATAAACTTCCCAATAACAAAAACGTGCCTTGAAAAGCTTTGAACAATGGTCTTTATACTCAAAGGAGTGAGGAAACACCTTAGAACTAGGTATGAGAGTGCCAAATGACACTTAAAATGAGTGAGTACATGTTTTGGCCATCGTGGCACCAACGATCTTCGGTTTAGTCTACTTTCAGCCCAATTTTCATAAATCAAACTTCCTTATTTTTATGGTTAGAGTTCACCAACTTTTAGTACATTCAAAACCCTTTTTATCGATATATAATAAGCCTTAATTCGATTTGAAATAAGAGAGATATGAGAATTTTGCCAAAATGACTACTTTTTTGACCACCTGAGGGTAAAATTGTCATATCTTTTGATGTACAAAATTATTTTTATCTAAACTACTTGGGTTAGAAAGTAGACTTAACAAGCTTTCCAACGGTTTGAAGAAAACCAAAACCGAGTTCGGGAGTGTCCGAGGCGGCCTTTCGAAGTTTGTCCTATTAAGCTGTCAACATGTACCGTACGGCGGTCAACTGTGCCGTACGGTGGTCAACTCTGCCGTACGGTGGACATATTTCTACCGTACGGTAGAGTTTTTAACCGCCTAAACTCAAGTCGGTCGGCATGTGCGGTACGGTGGAAGCCTAGTGCCGTACGGTGGACTTTATGTACCGTACGGTGGACACAAAGTCGGTCAAAAATGCGTGCAGACCAAGTTTGCTTCATTTCCAAGCTAGTTTCACTCTATAAATACCCTTGCCCATTCCCCTTTCAACACCACACCATTTTCTCACTCCCCATTTAAAAAACAAGCCGTTTTTTTTCACTCTCCCTCGCCGTGAAACACCGAAACACTTCAAAAGTAATCCAAGTCCGAAACCAAGTCACGTATTCTCCAATCACGGTGTACCAAAGACCATTTACTCATCCAAATTCACAAGGAATGCCAGCATATCAATCACAACTATCCATAGAAAGGTTTTCGCTCCAAGAGGTATAAATCTTTTATCCAATACTTGTCTCTGTATTCTGAGGGGTACACCATTAATCTCAGGCTAGTTCCTTATACCAGCTTTTGGGTACAAATAGTTCAAATATTGCATGAAAATTAAAGTATGATTCTGACCTCTATCTACCGTGCGGTACACATTACCACCGTACGATAGACGTTTTTCAGGGAAACAACATCATTAATTGCTTCTCATATTTAGTTGTTCATATTGAAGCATGATTATCAATACCTGTTGTTGATACAAACTGTTCACATGTTATATCTGTTTTGTGTGCAAAGTTACCAAGGAACATGTACCGTACGGTACAAATATCTACCGCACGCCATACGTTGTCTACCGTACGGTTGAGTTTACGTAGGACAATATGTTATTTTCTGCAACCATTTTAATATGTTTGTCTTTCTGCTTCTATTTACTGCATGCCAATGTTTCTGTTATTAAACTTGCTTACGTGCTATAAATTGCTTTTTTGTGGCATAAAAGTTAAGCAATAAGATGATTTTCAAATCCCACAAATATTAGTAGAGACCGATTTTATCGGGCGAGGGGGGTGCTTTTTCAAACAAAACCTTCCCCCCTCGTAACCTGGCTCCCGAACCCAAAACTTTTCAAATAAACGGTTTCTCAGGGTTAATCCTTTTTCAAAACCCGGGTGGCGACTCTCAAACGAACCAACTATTTTCCCCATTTTTGTAATACATTAAAAATACAAAAAGACAGACGGGGGAATTTTTCCGGGCACGTAGCCCACACTATGTTTCTAAATGGGTAGAGGCAATTCCTACGTACGTGCAGTAATGATCATTCAGTGGTGGTTGAATTTCTGAGGGACAACATTTTATCGAGATTTGGGATGCCGAGGGCAATAATCAGTGATCAAGGTTCTCACTTTTGCAACTGTTCCATTGCTGCCTTGATGAGGAAGTGTTCCATTATTCATAAGGTTTCAATGGCCTATCATCCTCAAACAAATGGTCAAGCGGAGTTAGCGAATCGAGAGATAAAGAACATCTTGGAGAAGACGGTTAATCCTACCCGCAAGAATTGGTCAACTCGCTTGGTCGACGCCTTGTGGGCTTACCGTACTGCGTACAAGACAATTCTGGGAATGTCTCCCTATCGACTCGTCTATGGAAAAGCTTGCCATTTGCTGGTTGAACTTGAACACAAAGCGTATTGGGCGATCAAGAAGCTCAATTTCAATCTACCTCTCGCTGGTGCTCACCGGAAGCTTTAATTGATGGAACTTGAGGAGATGAGGTATAATGCTTACGACCACTCTACTGCTTATAAGTCTAAAATCAAAGAAAAGCATGATAAAAGAATTGTGATTAAAAATTTTGAACCTGGGCAAAAAGTATTGTTGTATAACTCTCGTTTGCATCTTCACCCCGGTAAATTACGGTCATGATGGGCCGGTCCTTATGTTGTTAAAACTGTTTTCCCTCATGGGGCAATAGAAGTAGAGAACATGAGTAACGGTTCCTCTTTTAAGGTAAATGGTCAAAGGCTTAAGCCTTTTCTTGGGGGCTTCGAAGTTGGAGAGCCCGATGAAGATTTGGTCGATCTTGCTTACGCGGATGACCCTATTCGATAGTTTGTTTTAACTTAAATTGCATGGGGAGCGCAAGCGTAACCGCTGAACTTAACTGTTTGTCGGACCCGGCCCCCGGGTAGGGGTACCCACCATTGACTTGGGTATATGTAGCTCCGCACGCTGCTACTAAAAGAAGGATCGTGTGCCCAGCTCTGGTTTGAAGGGCAAAACATTTAATATCAGTGACATAAGGCTTTAATTAGCTTTTCTGATAAGAGTAATTCACAGTAAACCACTCATGTCTTCCAGATTAGCCCCGACGGGGGCGGTATAGATCCTTAGGTTAGGCCTTGATACTCCCGTGCTAACGCACTTGGCTCTATCTTGTTGCTTGCCTGGTTACGATCTTAGGGGACGCTGAACTTCATTGTTTGGCGGAGTCAAGCTGTGACTTTGACGCTCCGAGTTCTGATATTAAATTTGTATATAGTGTACATATTTGCTTTTTCCTTTTTGCTTCGCATCTTTTGTCTAGTTATGCATGTTCTATGTTGTTATTTCTTCCTTTCTTTGTTTCTTTTGTTTAGTTGTGCATGCTTTGTTTTGTTGTGTTGTGTTTTGTTTTGTTCTGTATTTGTATCGAATAAAATCTTGGAGATAAATCACATGGAAAGATTTCACTAATGTGCTAGTGTAACAAGGGCTTTCAGTAGTCTTTCTTGGTAATAGTTTATCGTTAATGATCCATGCACTCCGAGATTGACCCTATCGGTGGCAGTTTAGGTCTATGGGTGAGGTTGGTATTTCCTGGAGTGCACGCTAAGTTGTATCATATCTTACTTTGTTTTGATCCAGGGGATGCTGAACTTAAGTGTTTGGCGAGGTCGAGCGATAGATTTTATTACGGGCGCTAGCATAACAAATTTTCAACGGTCTAGTATGGTCACCCATTGCTTACTCCACCGGTAAGGAAGGGGAAGAAAAGTATGACTCGTGTGATCGCGTGATGATCGGGTGGTGCATTTCATTATGTGTTGCATATTTTAATTTGTTCTTTGCATTTTCTTCATGTTCTATCTTTTCATTTTGGTTTAGTTTGAAGCCGGATAACACGGGCCGGTGTTTCTAATGTCAATTGTTTTGTGGAAGGTCGTTCTCTTAAGTCTTTTGCAGGGTTTATATGCTACCACACCAGCCTTGGTGGATTGGGTCTAAAGCCGGAGTGAGTGAGGCGTTCAGGAGCCCTAAGCATGGGTGCGGCTACGCGCCGCTGTTGTTAGTCCGATAAAGCTTTGGATATGGCCCTGTGTGACTAGTTGTGGTTCCGAGTTAGTAGAATCGAAGGAGTGAACCTTGGAAGCATCTAATTTGGCCGAAGCAAGACATTGACATAAAATCCTCCAACTTGGTCGAAGTATTTAGCTGTTGACATTCCCCTTGGACGGTACATTCGCGCACTCTTCCTTTCTTCGCTCTTATTCCTAATGCTATGAGGACATAGCATCGCTTTAAGTTGGGGGGAGGGGTTAGCGTATGTGCTATTTGTTTGATTTTTGTGATTTGTGTTCAACTTTGGAGAAATTTGAAAAATTCAAAAACAATAGAAATTGAAAATCCAAAAAAATGAGAAAATTGAAAATTTTCAAAAGCAATAAAAGCTTTTTACTTGCAATTCGTTCCTTTTGTCATAGTTTTTAGTTTTGTTCATGACTTGTTGCATGCTCAATAATTGTTAGTTGGCAAGAGTTCGTAGCAATCCTAAGAATTTTTGTGCTTTTCAATTTGCATGCTTAGTTGAAAATTGAACGGTTTAAGTTTTGAGCAAGTTGTTGAGCAAGTTTTGGCCCATATCCCCATCTTCTCAATAAAATGCCCGTAGTTAGGTGAATAATCGCATGTCCATGCCTAGTTGTGTTTAAATGTCGATTTTAAATTATTTTGGAATCCAAAGCGCACTTAGGAAAGGATACAAGGCATTCTTTGCATGATCATACCACATATGAGTCACCTTGTCCTACTTTGCATCCTGTTATTTTTCTCCGTTCTTTGCTCAACTTAGGCGACCGGTGATTTGGAGGGTTGTTGGGATGAGTTCTCAATGTGCAAAGGTGTTCTTGGTGATTTTTGAATGAGTTATTTGAAGTTCGGGGGTTCCAAATGAGGGACAGAGATTTCTGAGCTAAGTATTTCGGCATCGATAGGGTCCAATTGTTTCCATCGGTACGGAGATGATTATCCAATGGGGCAGCTGAACGATTCGGCATCGACAGAATGTTTTAAGATCTATCGGTAGCGACGGGTTTTGCAGAGGCAAAGTAACTGGTTCGGCATCGATAGAAGAAAATAGCTTCAATCGGTACCGGCTCCTTATCAGTCCAGAACAGGCAGATCAGGCACGAACCAAACTCATTCTCATCTTCTGAAGCCGACTCCCTCTGTCTCAATACCTCCACTGTTCTACCTCAAGCCCTAATCCAAACCTTCAATCTCCCACTGAATCTTCCATATTCTCCCACAAAACCACTAAATCCTTTATCTCCTTCAAGAAACTCCAAGCTTTCTCCACCAATCTCAGGATTTCAAGTCAGAAAGAGGTAAACCCATCTTCCTCCTCTCAAATCCAGAAATTTCATCTTTTATCCCATAAATCCGAAATTTCTCCCTAGTTTTCACTCATATATTCAACCCCCACCGTATTTCCAGCCTACATTCCATTTTTCCATCAAAAATCAAAATCTCTCAAAACCCTAGCCCAAAAATCCGAAAATACCAGAAAATAAACCAAAAAAAAAAAAAATCTTTCCCAAACCCAATGCCGAGAATAAAGAAGACTGCACACCGGGCAGCCCCTTCTCAGCCAGAAATCAATGAGGAAGATGAGGATTTTATGGCCGAATCTGAGGAAGAAGGAAATCAGGCAGGGGGAGCTTCAGGTTCTCGAACTCGGAAAAGGCGGAGAACACCGGCTGAAATAGCGGAGGACAAACAGAGGAGTTGGGAAGCCAGCATGGACAAACGAAAATTCAAGAACGAAAGGCAGTTGGTTGCTGAAGCTTTGGGAAAGGAGCACCAGGGCCTCCGCATTGTCATGTGAAAAGGTTTTACTTTCTGGACTGAGAAATTAGAGAGTTATAATAAAAAGTTAGTTGTTGAATTTTATAAGAAGTTGAAGGTGCCTGTGGGTGAGTGGGAAAATGATCCCAATGCTGTTGTTACTTCTAGGGTTGCTAGCATAGATATTGTGATTACACCCAATGATATAGCCCGTTACTTGAAAATCACTCGCCCAACTCCCGAATCGATTACTTATCCAATTAAAGGCATGCAAATTGATTTAGGGGTCGTTAATAACGAGTTGTATCTGGATAGGTCTGAGGCTGAACTCCCCCATGTGCCTGGGAAATTCAAGGGGACTTATCATTTTTTGAATAAGTTGATTCATTATAATGTTTATCCGAGAGGAACCGAGCATAAGCCAACTAGGAAGAGTGGAGAGCTGGTGTATGCATTTGCTGCAAAGGATGTGGTAGTGGATTGGGCTTTCTTTATTTTTACTTAGTTGGTGGATTTCAAGAATGACACTTTATCTACAGCTCGTATGCCATTTGCATGCATGATCATGGCTCTGTGCAAGGAACAAGGGGTAAAGGGTGAGGAGTATGATGAGGTGGAGGATCTTGAGCCGGGACCCATGACCGATACTTTCGATGAGAAGAGTATTTCACAAACCCATGCCGCCAAAGCTAAAATCATGGGTTCAGGCAGCTATTTGACCACTTTGCCTTCAAAGAAATCAAAGCAAAGCACATGGATTAAGCTACTCTATTACCAGAACATTTCGATCATTAAGAGTCTGAGGAAAGAAAAAGTGGAAAAGAGAAGGATGTTGAGGGAGCAAGCTCAACTCAAGAAGGAGGTGGCATGACAAACTACTATTCTTGAGCGTCAACATGGGGATAAATTTGTACCGGAACAAGAAATTGAGCCAGAAGTGAGTGATGATTTCGGAGAAGAAGAGGATTTGAATGATGATAAAGAGGAAGGATGAAGTGGTGACTTGCGGTGGTGATTCGATAGAGAGTCGGTGGTTGAAAATTCCCCTTACTTGGTCGGGGTCTTGGTTGGTTGACATGCCAACTATCTCCTATCCTTTGTTTTATTTTGTTTTGTTTTATTTCGTTTCATAACTTAGCTTTGCACATTGTTAGTTAGTAGTTGGTTTATTGGTTTGGCCGGTTTGGCCTTGACTTGGTTCATTTTATATGTTGGTGGCGGTCACTCGGGTAGTTGACCAAGCTAGCAAAAACCGTCGCCCATTTTTGCTAACCTGTTCTTTGATACCAAGGTCATTACATGCTTAAAAGACCTTAGTTGATCCTTTGTGCGCATAGATTCCATTTTGATTGACTGTGTGATAGTTGCATGATTAGTTAATGGTATGCTTTCCTTTCGTTATCCAAATGTCATCTGTTAGTTTTCAATTCTGTTGAATAAAGTGCTGTAGTTATTTGAGGCATAGTATTTCTTGTTCGCTGTTGCCTGTTTATCAAGCACTTTTTGGGTGGCTATGACTTGACTCTAAATTCGCAAGTTTTGTGTCCCGTATCCTCCCATTGTTCGAGAACACAAACCTTTTTAGCTTGCTCTTAACTTGCTTGATACTTAGCCTGTTTAGTTGGATGCTGAAATTGTGAGTTGTAGAAATGAAATAAAAAGCTGGATTGTTGAACTCTTGCTAGTTGGTAATGTTGAGCATGTTCTAAGTTGTGAATACGGAAGGATTGCATAGTTTCTAGTTTTCTATTTTTCGTATGTTATTTGCTAGGGACTAGCAAACCTTAAGTTTGGGGGTATGATAAGCACCCGGAAATGTAGTTCAGGGTGTGCTAGTGTCTAGTTTTAGTTTAATTTAATTGTTAATTAGTCATTATTAATGATGTTTGCTTGTAGAGTGCGCTGGCTCTGTTTTGTAGGAAAACCTCCAAATAATGAGCTTTAAAGGCTAATGCATGTCACAAGCCTGGGCAAGGATGGCCCGACGGCTAGAATTACCTAGGCAAGGCAACGACCAAGTGCTGGAGCTAACCACTTCAGTATCGATGGAACGACTCTGTTCCAATCGATACCGAGCTTCTTACTGCGACAGCCTTACCTAGCTCGGCATCGGTAGAACCAATTAACTCCAATCGGTACCGAGGGCCTTAGGGGCGAATCTTCAGAGCATCTCCGAGTATATTCTGCGCGTGGAGCCCCGGAGTATAAAAGCTTACATCATTTTTGTACAAACAAGGAGGATAGATTATGTAGTACATTTTCTAGATTTAGGATTAGATCTGATTGCAATTTGAATTGTTCTTATTTTGTTCTTCATTTTCAGCAACTAAGTTCTTAATTTCCTGCCTTAATTAGTTTTCTTTTGCTACTTTTGTCTTTATTAAAGTTGTAGCTTTATTCCCGATCTATCGTTTAAGCCAATTTTCTTCTAGTCTTGCTTTTCAATTATGCTAAGTAGATTTTTGCTTGCTCTTATCTTCATAGATATGTGTGAGTAGTTTCAAGGGTTAGGTCATGGGATGATTAGCATCCCATGGCTTGGGCGAAAATTGCATTTTTCACCGATAAAACTTTAATTTTTGGATTTGAAAATTGATGTGGGGTTCGGATTCGTTTGGTAAATTGCCCAGGGGTTAACCTCTTTGATCATGTGTAGATAGGAGTATCGCCTACGTACCACACATGATGCTTAGAGCTCTGTCGCTCGAGGTGTTTACCAAATGAATTCTAGAGCTAGCTTGATAATTGAATCTCTATTTTCCGGTTTTAGGAACCTTAATTGCGTATCTTGAATTGCGTGAATTGGTGAAAATGTGGTTTAGCTCAAGTCATGAGTGCTAGTGATTCCTAGACCTAGCCTATCTTTTATCTAGTTTATTCGTTCTTAATTTAGCCCTTTTATTTCCACCGTTTTAAAGCAAAACAAAGTTGGCTGCCTAAAGGCCGATCGAAAACCCTTGCTTACTCTACAAATCCAACCAGGCCGTATAATTATTCCCTTGGGTACGATCCCGGTCTTCCGGATTATTATGCTTCAATTGGACGCTTAAACCCTACGCTTGGGGTATTATTCCATTATATCGGAACGAACGAAGCAGTCATACTTGTTTACCAAGTACGTTGTGTCAAACGTCACAACATCCCCAAACTCCTTACAAGCTGCCCTACTCCTTGCATCAGCCCAGAATACATTTACTAGTCGACCCTCATCATCCAAATCCATAGCAAAAAAGAAATCAGAATTGTCGGCTTTCATCTTCATGAAATAGCTATGCATCGCCTCAGCATCTCCTTCATCAAGTAATTTACGTCGCTTTTTATCCAAAAAATTTCTGCAATCTCTGGGAAGAAATGGAAGGTTTTGAGGCCCCCCCGCTTGAATTTGAAGTGAGTCATAAGTCTTGTATGACCTAATCCCGGCTTTATCATTCAATAGGAGCTTTCTTTTCACATTTTCATCAAGCACCCTATAGCATTTGTGAAACCTGGCCTTTCCCGAGCTATTATCATGATTGTGCACCAAGGCAACCCGATTTAACCTCCACTTTCCATCCGGGTCTCTAGACAAATTAAGCCGAGCTGGACACTCAACTTTTGTTTGTGGCCGTGGTTTGACCGGATTGGTAGTTGTGATCCCCGCCTTTCCACCGCTATTGCACATAAAAGTTACATGCCTCGAGTTTCCATCTTTCCCCTTTCTCGAGTTTCTTTTTGCCACAGCAAACCCCTTTTCTTTAGCATATCTTAAATAATATAGATAAGCTTCATTTGATGTGTCGAATATCATTCCCTCCTTCGGTTCAACTATATGTTCAGAAATCTCTGTTGCCTCCTTTTCATCCTCATTAGTACCTATATCATCACAATCTTGTTTTGAAAAACCATTTGATACGTCTCCTTCTTCTTCTTCTTCTTCTTCAATGTCTCCACTCGATGAGATCAAATACGATGGTGATGGCAACGGAAACACCTACATGTTGAAAAATTAACCGAAGAAGTAAGCATTATCACAAGATAAGACAATTCTATTTCTATCTATTCTTAAAAAAGAAACAAAAAATTCTAAACAGAGACCAATAAAAATAAAAGCTTTTCCCTTCACATGAGCAACAGCCCAGACTATTTCTTCATCCAAACCCACTGGCCTTCTCATTGTGTACATTTAGCCATATGGACTTACCAACACTAGTTACTTGTCAGTGTGTACACAAAGTAAGATTTATCCTTAAAACCTATAACTAAAGCTGTTTATTGTCTCGTAAAATTTTAATCTTGCACCATGATATATTTCTCATGCTTGATTTTTAAAATTTGGGCATTCCCCGAATAAAAGAAAAAAACATTACTACAGGATGAACATTCAACACTGCCAATGTCCATTTATGTTTCTTAGTTTGTGAAAGCCCACTTCCACTCAGAGAGAGAGAGAGAAAGCTAAGGGAGGGAGAGGAGGAGGGACCTTTGGCGGTTAGAGCTCGTCGCGATTTGACCTAAATTTTGGCGATTCTTGTGAGGTGGAGGTGGTCGCCGGAGGGGGAGACGCGGACATGGTGGTTGGCGGTGGTGATGGGGCTCGGCGGTGGTGCGGGCTGTCCTCTCTCGCAAACTCGAACAGGGGTGCGATGTGGATTTTGGGGGGAAGGGCATTTGTTTTGGTTTTTCCGATTTTTGATTTTGGAGGGAAGGGCTTTTGTTTTGGATTTGCTGATTTATTTTTTAATTTTTTTTAAGGTGGAGACCATACTTGTGGTAAGGGTGCAGGAAAATCCTTCGGTCAGAGTATCACTACTCTAAAAAAAAACAAAGAATACATATATACACATATACATATACAACAGATATACACAACCATTAACAGATCCATGGTGAACAAATCCACGTCGGATAAATCAGATCACTTATTTACGGTCGGACAAATCCATGCCGAACTCTGCCGCGCGGTGGTGCGGAGGTTGCAGGTACAGAGGACTTGCCGGAGCCAATCTGACAGGTTCGAGTCCGACGTCAGCCAATCTAACAGGTTCGAGTCCGACGTCCAAAGTTGTTAGGCAGATCCAGAAGTCGTGCGGCTTTACGAGTTGGGTGAAGTCGACGATGAGTGGGGGTATTTTGGCCGGCGACGGCCTTTGTGACTGAGAGATGTAAGGGAATGGATTTCCACGCGGTGCTCCAGCAGGATGCTACGAGGACTTTGTAAGTAGTTTCTCGGAGATCCAAGTCGGAGAAGGGGAGGACGAGCTGGACTTTGTAAGCAATTTTAATTTTGACAATACATTAAAATTATTTCCAACACTACATAACTTTTATTTAAGTACCTATTACATTGGGGAAAAAAATACTTGACCTCTCATGTATGCATGAATTATTAAAGTGTCACACATTTTATTACATCTTGGCCATGTAAACTTAGTTGCAACTATATACTAGCTAGTAGTACTCAATTGAAGCATTGGGAAAATTATCTCTGGCAACAGATGTTTGATAAGCCATCGGCCATGGAAAGAATGGCGGCATCACACCTCCCAAAAGTGCCCAATTGACCCTATCGAAGAACGGATGGCGCTTGATCGTCGTGGCTCCCATTGTGGACCCCATCCGTTTCTTGGGGTCCTTGATCAATAGCCGCCTGATCAAGTCTTTGGCCGGTTCGGCCAAGGGTGGCTTCTTAGGGAAGTCGAGCGCTCGAGCCCCAATGTTTGCTAGGGTATGCTCATGGTCCGTACCCTTGAATGGCGTCACGCCATAGAAGAATTCAAAAATGAATATCCTTAAGGTCCACCAATCCACTGCACTACCATGCCCCTTCCCAAGTATGATCTCCGGTGCTAAATACTCGTAGGTCCCAATGAACGACATCGACCGGGCGTCTATTGGCTCTGCCACTATGGCAAGCTGGCTCCCATGAGGACCTGGCCGATTTCGGCAGCGCTTGCGTTTCGGACGGAACCACGAGACAGCAGAGGCGATGCAACTGGGCGGCATGCAATCTGAATTGGCAGAGGAAGGATCGATCAAGCGATGATCGATCGCTTGAAAAGCGTGGGATTTGTTTGTGCTGATCAGAAACAATTAGCTGGGGCATTGATGTCGAACTCAGGCAGAGATCGAAATCGGTCAACATGATGTGACCATTTGCTCTGACGAGTATGTTTTCGGGCTTGAGATCGCGGTAGACTATCCCCAGCATGTGGAGGTATTCTAGGGCAACCACCACTTCGATCTGATGCATAGAACCTGCAAATTAATAACCAATTATATTTTTACTGCCGTCCAAAAAAAAAAAAAGGTTTGTTAGTATTGGTCTGTGAGAAATTTACACGTCGTCTTGAATCGGCTCCCTTTTTTCGTTGGAAAGAAAATCATATAGTATATTCATAGCCATAAACAAACTAGTACGCTAGGATGGGAGCAGAACACACAGAAGCCCTCGTGTTTGTTTCGGACATGCCTATCGCGATGAGGGAATTTGTAATTAGAGATAGCCTGAATATCAGGCAAGTGCTTGACTAGGTGGCGAGCTCTTATGCTCAAGTGCCCAAATCTTTGGTTGTACTCTTAATGTGGTACTCTCTTCTTTAAGTTTTATTGAATTTCCGTTTGACCCAAAAAAAAAAAAATAAACAAACTAGTACAAAAGACACATTGGTCCCGAAAATACACAAAAAAATAAAAATAAAAAATACATAAACAAAATTCAGAGAAACATTTATATTATTTTACATTAAAATTATTTGTATTATGATAAAAACTTGTAGCATAAATATGCTGTACAAATATCATGAATTCAAGATTGATGTTATCAATTTATGTTCAAGAGTTGAATTTCTGTACGGTTATAATGTATTTTTGTATAATTCATGGGATGCATAAGCACACCCCAAATTTAGGGTGTGTACTATAGTACTATTTCCGGTGATTTATATACTAATTACTAACTAAATCAATATAATAAATAAAACGGGTCGGCGAAGTCTTGATAAAGTTTTTTGCACAAAAAGTTTACAACTTCAATTGTAACGAAATCTACAATAACCAATTCTGCAGTTAGGACTCACCTACTATTAAATTCAAACTTCCAACCACGTTCATCTATCTATATATCCATCCTAAGTCAAATAAATTTGAACATTCTGTTATATAGGACTCCCCATCGAATTTAAAATTTCCAGAATTCTGAAATAATTGGGGAAAAAAAAGGGCATTGGTTTTTATTAGTTGGGTCCTAATATTTGAATTCGAAATCTGAAAAGCCTCATATTTGCATATCTTTTTACATTTGAGTTGATTTTTTATTTTTATTTTGTAGTTTAGAAATTTTCTTGTCGTCTTGTGGTAATTAATCTAATTGTCGAGTTTTAGTAGTTAACAAGTAATGAATTTTTTCTCACTTTAGAGTTAAAAGAAAATATTATTTTCCTCTATTTACTTTTGGTTTTGCAAGTTAAAACAAAATATTATTTTTCTCTTCTTAGTTTCGGTTTTCGCAAGTATTCGTTATTGTTGAGAGTAACTGAGTTATATAGCAACGAACTAATAATCCTATTACCTTGGTCACCGAATGTTCATTCGGTGTTTTGTCATATTTCGCATGGTTACACATTTAGGGATTGCCCCAGTAGTTCGGACGGATACTCAGGTTTTGAGAGTACTTCTCAAGGTTTGAGGTTCAATTCTCCATAAGGTAAGTATCCTGAAGCAAGTAGGGGGTCGTTACTGGTGTGGCCGCACTAGCTCCCCCAGAGATTTGAGTTGCGCAAACAGATCCATTTAGTAGCCTAGTTCTAAGACTGTTCCTCCGTTACCAATAAAAAATAAAAAATTCGTATGGTTTGATAGTTTAATTTAGCTCTAAAAAGTTGGACTACGAGGATAATATAAACGTGGAGCATTTGGTGTCTAGACCATGGGATGTCTACAGTCTACGGACGTGGTATATGAATGTCGAGGGTGGGGTGTCAACTTAACTTAGTTCGGATGTAAATTTCTCCATTGTGACGTCGTCATATATTGTTTTCACCTTTTAATCGTTATAAACGATCCTTAACTAATTTCTTTTTTGCCGAGCAAATTAAACAATTACTACATCCTAAAGACTATTCATCACAATCTTACATAGTTCATGACCTCACTTGTTCATTGCCCCTTTTTTTTTTTGTTCTCTACGTAAGCCGGCAGACCCCGTTAAGATGTTAAATGACCGTGATCAGTAAATAATTAACTCGATTGAAAATACTTTTGACTTGGTCGATCCGATGATTATATTATGCAACCTATAATTGAGACTTGAGTGGTAAATTGTTTGGCTACTAGAACGAGCATTTGATTTAGGTTACTAGATCAATTTAGAGTACGTATCATGGCACTGTTCTAGAGATCAGAGAAAGACCATACCAGACTGCGGCGGCATCAAACCTTTTCTCAGGCTGGCGTTCCCGGAGAATGTGGAGGTCGCCGCCGGGTCAAAACTCAGTCAACAAGCAACACCACCTGGGTGAGTCCACTGTGGCGTAAAGCGTCGGCAAAAACGGATGGTCCAACAATTCCAGTATTCCCCTCTCTGTCCTCGCTCTTCTCTCTTTGTCCCTCCCCTCTAGCTCTTTCTTATCCATCACTTTTGCCGTGAAAACGCACCCTCCGGCCCACTTCAGCTCCACGGTACACGCTCCCGATGTCCCCGCTCCCGAGCTGGTGGATTATCCTGTTGGGCTGCTAGGTTAGATTTTGGAGTAAATTGGACAAGAGAGTGGAAAAGGATTGGTGAAAGATGTTATAAGGAGAAGTTGTGAAAGGTTTTTAGTAGATTTTCATTACATCAAAATGAGTACAACAAGGCTCTATTTATAGAGCACTTCTACCAACCTGCACTTCTCTCGAATTGTTTGGAGATAAGCACATGTGCTTTAATTACAAGGATCTTCTATATTCTAGAATTATCTAATTTTACCCATTTGCTTAATTACAAAACATCTCTCACAACTTCTAGACTATTCCATATAAATATCTTCTAGTGTATCTATTACTTCTACACACTTCTAAGTGTAATTATTACTTCTACACACTTCTTATTATTTTAAACTTAGATATTTATTCTACATTATTCTAGAAGATTACAAATTACTTTTTCTAACACTCCTCCTTAATTTGTAATCTTCATGACTTCATGAAATTGAAAAAATTTATTTGCTGCCACTACTTTGGTCATTATGTCAGCTAGCTGCTCCTTCGTATTGACAAATTCAAGTTGAATTTCTCCATTCTGCACTAAGTCTCTGATAAAGTGATGTCGGAGCTCAATGTGCTTTGTCCTGCCATGAAAGACTGGATTTTTGCTCATTGCTATGGCTGACATATTATCGCAGTAGATGACTGTAGGGCCTTCTTCTTTATACTCCATATCAGAAAGTATTCTTCTGAGCCATACAGCTTCACATGCTGCATTTGTTGCTGCAATATATTCTGCTTCTGCTGAGGACAAGGCAATTGTCCTTTGCTTTTTGGAACTCCAAGATATAATTTTAGTTCCCAAGCAAAATACTTGGCCAGATGTGCTTTTTCGATCATCGATTGATCCAGCCCAATCACTATCGGTGTAGCCAATAAGCTTGCACTCATTTTCTTTTGTGTACTTGATGCCGAATTTCTTCGTCCCTTGGAGATAACGGAGGATGTGCTTGGCTGCTGCATAGTGTAGCTTGCTCGGCTCGTGCATAAATCTCGAGATAAGATTTACAGAATACACAATATCAGGCCTTGTATGAGTGAGATAGTTTAGCGATCCAACCAATCTTCGATAGGCCGTAGCATCGACCTTCTCCGCTCCATCATTTAATTGCAACTTCTCATTTAAAGAGAGTGGAGTAGAGATTGGTATGCAGTTGCTCATGCGAAATTTCTTTAATAAATCTTCAAGATATTTTTCTTGAGAGATAAAAATCTCCCCTTTGGACTGCCTTGCTTGAATGCCGAGAAAATATCTCATAAGGCCTAGATCTGTCATCTCATATTCTTTCATCATCGCATTTTTAAATTCATTGAGCATTGCTACATTGGTGCCTGTGTAGATTAAATCATCAACATAAAGGCAAACAATGAGAAAATCTTGCGTACCTCTTTTTTTGACATATAGGGATGGTTCGCTTTGGCTTCTTTCAAATCCGCTTTGACAGAAGTACTTGTCAATATTGCTATTCCAAGCTCGCGGTGCTTGCTTCAAGCCGTAGAGCGCCTTCTGAAGACGATACACATTGCCTTCTTTTCCTTTGATTGTATAGCCTTGTGGTTGCTCCACATAAACCTCTTCTTCTAGTTCACCATTGAGAAAGGCAGATTTGACATCGAGCTGATATACGGGAAGCTTGTTTTGTGCGGCTAAGGCCAAGATTGCTCATATTGTCTCCATCCTTGCGACTGGAGCAATAGTCTCATTAAAGTCTATTCCAGGTTGTTGGGAATAGCCTTTAGCCACTAAGCGGGCCTTGTGTTTTTGGATGGATCCATCTTCTTTGTACTTGGTCTTGTAAACCCATTTAAGACCAATTACGTCTTTTCCTTTGGGCAAGTCAACGAGTTCCCATGTGTGGTTTTTCTCAATAGTTGCAATTTCTTCATTCATTGCTTTTAGCCAAATTTCTTCTTTTGCAGCTTCCTCAAAATTATGTGGTTCACAAGTGAAGAAGGCAAAATCACACGAGTCATATATATCCCATAAAGAACGTACCTTTCTTGTTGGATTGAGATCTTCCGATGATGAGCTCTCTGGACTGGTCCGTGGGCTTTGATTTGGACTTGGGTTTGGAGTCCAGGTTTCTCGCTCATGTCCTGCATTATCAAGCTCAAGAAAATTTGGCTCTTGGAAGGAATTGTCCTCCCACTTCCATACAGCAGTTTCATCAAATATTACATCTCGAGAAACCATAAATTTATTTGTGTTTGGATTATAGAGACGATAACCTTTAGACTCGTCACTATATCTGATGAAAATATATTTCTCTCCTTTTTCATCAAATTTTTCCCTTTTTTCTGAGGGAACTAATGCATATGCAATGCAACCGAAATTTTTTAGAAAATTTACCTAAGGCTTCTCTTTGTACCACGCCTCATATGGTGTCTTGTTTCGAACTGCCTTAGTGGGAGAACGGTTGAGGATGAAAATAGCAGTGTTGACATCTTCGGCCCAAAATGTGTTAGGAAGCCCTTGACCTTTAAGCATGCTTCGTGCCATCTCTGCAATTGTCCGGTTCTTCCGTTCTGCTACTCCATTTTGTTGAGGTGTTTTGCGGATTGTAAGTTGCCTCTTGATTCCTTTTTCCTTGCAATAGTCCATGAATGGAGTGTAGATGAATTCGCCACCACGATCTGTCCGAAGTGTCTTTATTTGTCTTCCGCTTTGTCTCTCCACCAAGGCTTGAAATTTGAGGAATACAGAGAAAGCTTCTGATTTTTTGTCAAGGATGTATAGCCACATCATCCTTGTATAGTCATCAACAAAGAGGAGAAAATATCTTTTTCCACCAAGAGATGTTGTTCTGGTAGGGCCAAAAATATCAGAATGTACCAATTCCAAATACGCTTTAGCTCTCCAAGCGAACTTTGGAAATGGGAGTCTATGCATTTTTCCATATATACATCCCTCACAAACTTTATTAATTTTATCAATATTTGGTAGCCCTTTCACCATATTTTTTTCTTTTAGTAATCTCATGCCCTTGTAATTTAAGTGGCCATATCTTAGATGCCACAAATATGAGTCATCAATTTTTTCTCCTTTAAGGGCAAAATTTTCATTAAGTGGCATTATTAACGGAAAAACTTTATTTGGAGTCATTTTGACTTTTGCCACTTCAAAATTTTTCTTCTTGTCAATAATAATGCACTCATCTTTGTCAAAGTTTAGCACATATCCTTTTTGAAGTAATTGCCCCACACTTAATAAGTTTTGAGTAAACCCAGGAACATAAAGGACATCTGAAATTAATTTTTTGTTACCTCCCTTCGTGTAGACAGCGATAACTCCCTTTCCTTTCACATTTTGCAGCTTCCCATCTCCCAGCTTTACTTGTGAAAAGATTTTATCATCAAGCTGCATGAACTTTTTACGATCGCCTGTCATATGATTACTGCATCCACTATCCAGATACCAAATGATATCTGACTCTTGTTGAGCATTCATGCAAGAGAATAGGTGTTCAGCATCATTTTCTTCTGAAAAATTAGCTTTATTTTTTTCTTGATTGAACCAACAATCTCGATCAGAATGATTAGGAACCTTGCATCTCTTGGATTTAAATCTACAATCTTTGGATGCATGATTAGATTTTTTGCAAGTAATGCAAGAAGAGTTAGAGTTACCGTCATTAGGATTCCTCTGATTGTCGTATCCTTTTCCTTTGTTCAGGGCTTGAAATGCATTTTGGCCTCCACGTCTTTGTCCATTCATGCCTCCTCCTCGAGATGAGCCCTTCTCTTGATCTTCTTGGTTCTTTCCTCCAAAATTGATTTTACTTTGAAATGCTTGCTCCAAGGACTGATTTGTGAACCTGCTCATTCTTTGTTCATGGGCCTCGAGAGAACTCATTAGTTCATGTCGAGTTAGTTTAGACAAATCCTTAGATTCTTCGATAGCGGCTACAACATGATCAAACTTTGGAGGCAAACTTCTAAGAACCTTTTCAACGATTCTTTTATCCGAAAGGGTATCTCCATAACTTCAAATTTGATTGATAATTCCAGCAACTCGGGAAAAGAACGTTTGAACGGATTCATTTTCCTTCATTGCTAGATTATCAAACTCTCTCCATAGTGTTTGAAGTTTAATGGAGATAACCTTATCATAACCTTGATATTCAATTTTTAATATTTCCCATGCTTCTTTTGAAGTTTTTGCACCCATAATTCTTGGAAAGACAGATTTGCTTACCCCACGTTGAATGTTGAGGAGAGCCAAAGCATCTCTCTTCTTGTTCTCCTTGAACTTCTTCTTCCTTGCTTCCGTCCAAGTTGCTTCTTCTTCGGCATTTGCCGGTGCTTCGTATCCGCTTTCAACAAGATCCCACAATTCTTGTGAGACAAATAAAGTTTGCATTTGGATGCTCCAATAGCCATAGTTCTCTCCCGCAAATATAGGGATGAGATTTTGTGCATAGTTGAAAGTGGAAGAGTTGGTCTCCATGGTGGATGAAAGAAGAACAAGGATGGATCGATTAACCTTTGCTCTGATACCATAATTGTTGGGGTGCTAGGTTAGATTTTGGAGTAAATTGGACAAGAGAGTGGGAAAGGATGGGTGAGAGATGTTATAAGGAGAAGTTGTGAAAGGCTTTTAGTAGATTTTCATTACATCAAAATGAGTACAACAAGGCTCTATTTATAGAACACTTCTACCAACCTACACTTCTCTCGAATTGTCTAGAGATAAGCACATGTGCTTTAATTACAAGGATCTTCTATCTTCTAGAATTATCTAATTTTACCCATTTGCTTAATTACAAAACATCTCTCACAACTTCTAGACTATTCCATACAAATATCTTCTAGTGTATCTATTACTTTTACACACTTCTAAGTGTAATTATTACTTCTACACAGTTCTTATTATTTTAAACTTAGATATTTATTCTGCATTATTCTAGAAGATTACAAATTACTTTTTCTAACATACCCTCAGTCCGCCGAGGCTCGGGTCGGCGGATTGGGCGCGGAGGGAAGGCGTCCCAACATGGGTCGCCGGATTTCATGTGGGGCTTGGTGGATGATAGTGCCAGGCTGGCAGGGGTGGCTCAATTGGCGGTCTCGGAGCCGCCGCTGGCGGTGGTGACGGTGGACTCGAAGCTTAGGGCGTCGAGTTCATCGGCCACGTCATCTACGCACGGTTGCATGGCGGTGGCTGCAGGGTTTTAAATAAAAGCTGTCACGTGTTACGTAGCGGGATTTTGGACCTCCGATACCATTATCTACCTACATGTCGGTCGATGATATCAATACTGTTATGTTTTTCGACGCCACAATTTAAAGTGGAGATTAGGAGAAAGTTTTGAGTTATGTGGGAAGTTTTTTATGGAGAGAGAGAGAGAGAGGGCGAAAGAGATTTTGTAGGGTTATGTTGTTGAGCTTGCAAATGTGGCAAGGTTTTGCCGCCGGCAGATATGTGGGCCTAGTTAACGGCCCAATATCTAGCTAGATTTCTTTAAACACTTAACAATTCTTAGAAAATAGTTTCTCTGAAGATTTGATTTGGATGGCAGAGACTAATCATCCAATCATCCAAAAGTTTAATGGTTTAAATTTGTTAAAAGACTATTAATTGTGAACTTTATTGGTAAGAGTCATTAACAAATCTAGACCATTGGCCATTGTCGAGATTGACCATCGAGATGCGATTGTTTCCTCCAATTGAGTTTGGACTATAGAAAAACTAGGTCTTAATTCTTATTCCTCGCTTTGAATATCCTACCAAAAATTGTAGGCATTATTACTTAATTCTAGGATCACTATCAACTCTCAAGGACTTGGAATTAATCTGATATGATTTTATGATTTAAAAATTAGGTGTTGTACATAAATTAAGGATGTGTTTGGCTTAATGAGTGAAGATCAGAGTTTGTAATAGACTAGTGTTTGAAAGTATAATTATAAAAAGATATTTTGAATTTTATTTTGACCATTTAGCTCTTATGTAGCATTTGCTATTTACAGTTGCTACCTTTCTTGCTGTAACATCAAAGAATGGGGATTAGTAAAGGAAGATCACTCAATGAAAGGAAAGATCAATCCGAGAGGGTGCACAGAGGAGAGGTTAATGGTTGAAGGCTGGGCCAATAAAGAAATGAAAAGGTGGGCAAGGATAAGCCAGTAGTTCCCACGATTCTATCCCATTGCCAAATACCATGGACCTTTGTACGAACTTCCTGTTAACATAGGAATCATAAATAGAAAGGCTTTAGCACTTATAGAACTGTCCAAGTCAATCTTAGGGATGCCTGTTTTAGGAAACAAACAAACAATGAAATTGCGGAGTATCAAGTTAATTAAAAATGGCAGAATACCAAAATAAATAATAGGTTTCTTGATAAAATACACCGGTCCAATGGTCTCTCAAGTAGTTTGGTACAACTTTTTTTCTTTTGGAAATAGTTTGGTAACACTTTGTATAGGTCCCGAAAGTAAGAATTTGGTGTCATGTTGGTCTTCAAGTTTTGATTATCTGTAACTATCTCTCTCAAAGAGGTGTTTTTATCAGGCTTGTCCCTTTGGGTGAAGGGGTTTTGCCCTTTTGGTATTTCATCCAATGTTTTATTGGATACTCAATGTATCCTGATTGAGTTTAATAAAATATATTTCTTTCCAATCGGAAAAAAAAAATATTTTCATTATCTGTATCGTGCTTATGATTTTTTCCTTTGGTGTTCCCTTGTTGTTTTTTGAAACGGTTGAAACGGCAAAAAAATTATTATTGAGAAACTCGATAAAGGGTACATCGAGGGAGAACACAAAATTATTTTGTGTTCCCTTGCTGTTTAGGACATAGTTATGAAAATTGTAGACTGTAGGTGTAATTTACATCGATTTGAGGGCCAATTTTGACTATATAGATACTAATCAAGAAAATTTAGGGATTGATTAAATCAAGAACTTGGCAAGTTACCCTACAATAATATTGCACCTAAGCAATCGTCAGGGTGACCATTGGGC
Organism: Rhododendron simsii; assembly: GCA_014282245.1. Lineage (NCBI taxonomy): Eukaryota > Viridiplantae > Streptophyta > Magnoliopsida > Ericales > Ericaceae > Rhododendron > Rhododendron simsii. The sequence goes on from CM024955.1 coordinate 16,583,971, forward strand.
ATGCATGAACTCATCAGCCGGCCGCTAGAGCCCGTATAATTAATATTACCCAAAATAAGACCCCAAACCATTGAGGTATAAGCTACACGTGGTAAGTAAATTGCTTCGTTTGATTGAATGTAAAATTAATGTTATGGTTTCCAATGTTTGGTTGTTGAAAAATGATTGGAAATGCATTGGCTCAATGGTAAAACTATTGAAATACTTCAGTCAATTTTTTGACAGCTATATTGTAATGAATTCCGTATTGTAAGTGCTGTTAGGTTTACATCAATACAACTTCTCACTTTTGTAAAAAAAAAAAATAAAGGTCTTTTAGTGGAGAATTCTAGGAGCTTCAGGTTGTAGTAATTCATTGGTCCTCACAAAATTTTGAAATGGGAAACATTTAATTATCATGATGTGGAGATACCAGAAATTGACTACATCCGTCCATGCATATAGCTCGATTCTAGAAGTAGATCACCTGTTGTCACCAGGCCATAATTTGGAAGTGTTTCCTTGTTTTGCTTAGCCAAACACAGAAAACAGGACAACTGAGAGTCAGAAACTAGGAGCAAACAAACCTTGGGGAAAGGAAATGCATGCTCTCCGGTCTTTCTGCCAGTCGTATTGAATGATTGGAGTGGACAATCCAATTGTGGACCGCTTATTTACTACAATCAATGGTTCAGATTTACTGTCTAATTTTTATCGGTAAAAATTAAATCTTACGGGTAAAAATTGATCAACAAGTCCTAACCGTTGATAATCCAAACATGCAGTGTAGATATGGATTGTCCGCTTGTTTGTCTATTTTTGTTGATAGTCGATGATCGACTAAGAAATCGTAGTGTGTGCTGGAATGTGGTGTTTGTGGTGGTGGAGTTTGGTTCCTTGCCGTGTTTCAGGATTTCTCCGGAAGCAAACTTAATGAAGTGAATGGAGATGAAAGAAGAACAACAAAATGGACTTTATTATTCTTCAAAGTAGAAGTCAGTCGACAATGAGAACACAATCGATTAGACGATTACGTTACAAGCTACTCCTAGAGCGAGAAAAGTAAAGTACAGATAAAAAGTAGAAGCCTTTGGGCGATTGAGTGGGTCTTCTAAATGTCTTCAATCTTTGTATTTATAGACTTAAAATTCAAATCAGATGGAATTCCCTCCTCTGATTTGAATTGGACGGTTATTGCCTTTGTACTTCCTCATCTTGCTCCACGATCTACATGGCAGTTATTTCTCTCATGATGTGCTCCTTCTTCAACTACCCATCATCACGTCTCTACGTGTGTTTTGCTTGTATATGGTTGGTTTGACACGTGTTCCTGACTTCAAACATGTCCCTGATCAATTGATTAGTCCATTTTTACCTTGTCAAACACGCGTTACAGCCGATTTGATTTTCTAGCCGTTGCCACGTGTCATTAGTCGATCTATTCGACCAATAATTTTGACTTACTAAAATATGGTGTAAACACCGCTCCAGTCGTTCCGTACGATTAGAGAGGATCCGGATCTTTAGAGAAATCACATTAAATAACGGTGAGGTAAGGTAGTGATATTATTAATTTCACGTACGAAATCACAACCAAACCTTTGGTTTCCCTTGTGATTGCACTCTTGTGGTGTCATTTGCCATGTCGAATATTCAAGCCATGGTACCGACACTCGCACTCAAAAACTTGAATGTACAAATGTTTCACGCCACAGATTTCTATGTGGATCGATCCATCTTAAAACATGTTTGGGTCCCACTTTGTTTTAGTTCAAAATTGATTGGCAACCTTAATCTCCAAGTGCAGTGGCTTTACCCTTTAGGCCCCGTTCAATTGCCAGGAAAGTACAGGAAATGATGGGAAAATCAACTTTCCCAAAACTTTTTGTAGTGTTCAGTTGGCAGAAAAGTAGTGAGAAACTTATTTTTAAGTTTTCCTGCAAGATTTACTTTCTTGCAAAAGTGATCCGGCCAAAAGCATAGGATTTTGCGTCACGGGAAAAGTTTTCTTCCATTGTGGAGCCAAAATAATTAGCGGGTAAGAATAAAAGTGAATGAGGCCAATACCAAAAAATACAAATTAGGTTCTTAGAAAGAAACTTTGAGATTTACATGAGCAACAACAATTTCGACTACTATGGTACTTTTTGAGATAATTGTTTTGGAAAAAGATTGGTAGTTTATTTTTTTGGAAGTATTTATTTATCTTGTCATTGGTCTTCAATTTTATTTTGTACTAACTAATTTTCAGTGAGTTTTTGCATCGGCAACTAATCAAGCACAGTTATTTAATATTTATTTATTTAGTTATCATCTACCTATTTTTTAAACTTCATTTGTACGGTTGATTATCGGTGAATGTCAAATTAAATGGGGGATTTGCATGACCATTCAAAATATAACAAATTGAATATGGAATTGCAAGTCGATTTTTTTTATTTCATGTTAAAGCTTTGCATTAGATAACGTATGTGTTAATTTTTGAAATATGATAGCCTATTATTTAGCTTTCAAAGTTACTTTTATTTAAAATTAGCCATGAGAATAAAAATAAAGAAATTTCTCATCAGTGTCTTTTCCCGGCAAATGAACCACTAAACTTTAGTTTTCCTGCAAAAAAATTGTCAAATGAACACTCACAGGAAAATAGATTTCTTTTTCCTTTATTTCACTTTACTTAACTTTTCCTGAGAATAACTTTTCCGCACAACATTCTTGGCAACTGAACGGAGCCTTAGTATGCTTCCCGTGAGACCCAAACCGGCAAACGGGTGGGGTGGTTTGGCCTGATAAGCTTGTTGGATTATTTTTGTCTTTGTTTAAAAAAAATTGCAGTTTGTTAATTTTTCGTCAATATTTTTGGAATTATTGATTTGTCTCAACGAGAGGAATCAAAAATTTCAAAAATTATAATCGGGACTCAAATTTTTGTGAATTAAAACGAAAACGGGCCAATAATCCAACAATTTCGTCTTTATTTACAAATTTTTGAGTTTCGATAATAATTTTTAACTTCTCCGCTTGAAACCCAAAAATAATAATCCAGCGAGCTTATTAAGCCAAACATGTTAGTTTTTTCCTATTAGTGTAGCCTACTAGCCTTCACGTTTTGTGCATGTGGGACTCTACTATCAGATAAGCCAATGAAGTGATATGGTTCATTACGATAACTAATTAGAATTATAGATGAAGGACAACTCTTGATAATAAAAGAGACCTTTATGAACTAGGTGTCTTTTAAAAATTATCTCTAAGGCCCTCTTCTCTCCTCTATAAAGGTAGAATATTCACCCCTTATTCCCACGGTTTTTCCATAAATTAAAGTACTGGGGTATTCTGGAAAAGTAGAGACAGAGAGAAGAAGGTGAGCCAAGAATTAAGGTGTTTCTAATTAAGAGGTTTGTTCTCTCTAATCACGATGGCCAATAAAGGTATGCTATTTATTATTCTTGAGATGTGTTGAAATTCAAGATCCTGTTATATCTGTTTTCCGCATAATAGATTAAATACAGATGTATGATTTACCGTTGGTATCAGAGCATGGTTTTCTGAATCAATACATCTTGGAATAAAGTTATGTCGAATATACTGTCATGTGTCGATTAAAGTTATGGTTCAATCTTGATTAGCTCATACAGTAAACCCGACAAATAATTATTGCTAATGGACGGAGGTATACCACTATGTTATTCCGCGATCGACATCGATTTCGTCATTGGTCTTGGCATAACAAGTTTCGTAGGAAACCTGGGAAAGTTATTCTGTTTTCTTAAGAACTTATTAATGCCGTTAATATTTACGGACTAGCTTCATCCTAATTACCTAATATTTCGGTCAGTACAAACGTGGTAAAGTTGAATATCGTTTTCTGATGTCCATGAATAAGGGTCATTAACTTTAATTGATCCGTGCCTTTCAAAGATCGAAACTGTCGTACCTATTGTGCTAGATGGAGCATATTATTTTATTCATTGTTGAATAATATCTTATTGCTACTGTTATTGGATAAAGTAGTTTATGGTAAATAGATTGTATCCCAATTGATTGAGTTAATATTTTTTTAATCATGTTTGGTAGGATGCAATACAACATTACTGTGTTATTGTATACGTGAGAGTTATGGTTATATTGAACGTCATTGAACGGATCCATCAATCACATAAAAAAAATTTACTTAGTTGCACATTTTATTTTTGGTAATAGTGATTGAATAAAAGAATGACATCGGCATAACTCGAATAAAAGAATAGAGTATGTCATTGGTTAGTTTAATACTCATAGGAATTACTAATTTGGTAGTCATCAAAGTGACCTGGGCTAGTGAAACTTATGAATATTGAACTACATTAAAGTTTTGTTAAAAGGGTAACAATTAAGTCAATGATATTCTCGATTGCAGTCATAATTAATTATAAGAATGAGACTAGGCCCAAAGGAGAGTCACATTTAAATAATTATGAATTGAGTAGGGTGAGTAATTTATGCAATTTAGCGGGTTAGGATTGGATATCCAAAGATAACATGACTAACTTGATAAGCTGTATAAATTATTTAGACCTACTTATGTGATTATGTTGCACCTAATTAATGAGTGAATAATATATA